>CM035844.1:183653314-185043314 GCA_020510985.1 Pholidichthys leucotaenia
ACATCCTCATCTCTCACACACGCATCCACACACGTCACATTGGTTAACAATAAAGCTTTCAAATCTGCCTGAGCCTGCGTGCGTGTTTCCTGGGCCGAATAATATGTCAGACCGAACCATAATGACAGTGTTTTATCAGGCTTTTATTGAATCTGTTTTATCCTTTTCTTTAGTGTCATGGTTTGGTCAGATAAAACTGAAACAGAGGAAATCCTTAGACCAAGTAGTTAGATGGTCCAGTCGTTTACTTGGTGAGTCACAGCTGAGCCTGACATCCCTGTACACCAGACAGGTACAGAGGATTGCTACCTCCATTTCAAATGATGACTCCCACCCTTTGCACTGCCACTTTCAGCTTCTTCCCCCCAGACAGAGGTTTGTTGTCCCAAAATGTAAAATCCAGCGCTACAAAAACAGCTTTGTTCCTGCTGCTGTCAAAGAGTTGAACAAGATGTAGCAATATATTGCACATAATTTAGTTATCTATTTATGAATTTTATTTTATATTTATTTTTGTAGGTTTTTTATTTGGGTTTTAAATCTTTTATTGGGTTTTAGACTTTTGAGTTTTTAATCTCTTTGATTTAGTTTTTAACTTTTTTAATATGACCCTTCTCTCTTCTCGCTTTGTTTTTACTCTTATCTCTGTCTTATGTCCTGATTGGTGGAGCCTAGAATACTTTTATCATGTTTATAGTCAGCTTCATGTGTGCCTGTGTTTGTGTTCATGTTGAATGTAATTGTGGTTTGTTAATATGTGTCTAAAAGGATGTCACCTGACTGCAAAACAAATCTACCTACGGGTACAAATAAAGTATCCTGAACCTGAACCTGAACCTAGATCATTGCTGGATGAAGCCAACAGGACAACATCATCTGCAAACAACAGAGATGAGATCCTGTGGTCACCAAGTATGACACCCTCCGTTCCTTGGCTGCGCCTAGAAATCCTGTCCATAAAATTTATGAACAGGATCGGTGACAAAGGGCAGCCCTGGCGGAGTCCAAATCTCACTGGGAATGAGTCCGACCGAGTGTTGGCAGTACGAACCAAACTCTCGCAACGGCCATATAGAGACCAGATAGCTCGTAACAACAAGCCCGATACCCCATACTCCCGAAGCACCCCCCACAAAAAACCATGAGGGACGCGGTTGAATGCCTTCTCCAGGTCCACAAAACACATGTAAACTGGTTGGGCAAACTCCCACAAACCCTCGAGGATTCTCAAGAGGGTAAAGAGTTAGTCCGATGTGCCACGGCCAGGACGAAAACTCCATTGTTCCTCCTGAATCTGAGGTTCGACCAACGGCCAGACTCTCCTCTCCAGTACCTTGGCATAGACCTTCCCAGGGAGGCTGAAGAGTGTGATCCCTCTAAAGTTAGAGCACACCCTCCGGTCCCCTTTCTTGAAGAGAGGAACCACAACCCCGGTTTGCCATGCCAAAGGCACTGTCCCCGACCTCCACGCAATGTTGCAGAGGCGTGCCAGCTGTGACAGCCCTACAACATCCACGGCCTTGAGGTACTCAGGGCAAATCTCGTCCACCCCTGGTGCCCAGTCACCAAGGAGCTTTTCAACCACCTTGGCAGTCTCACCCCCGTGATGGGCGAGTCGTCCCCCTTGTCCACAAGTCCTGCTTCCTCTGTGGAAGGCATGTCAGTGGGATTGAGGAGATCCTCGAAGTATTCCTTCCACCGCCCGATGATATTCCCAGTCAAAGTCAGCAGTGCCCCATCTGCACCATACACAGTGTGGACAGGGAGCTACTTCCCTTGCCATCGGATCCAACTCACCACCAGGTGGTGATCAGATGAGAGCTCTGCACCTCTCTTTATACGAGTGTCCAAGACATACGGTCACAGGTCTGATGACACAATAATAAAATCGATCATCGACCTGTGACCTAGGGTGTCCTGGTGCCAGGTGCACATATCGACACCCTTATGCTTGAGCATGGTGTTCATTATGGACAAACTGTAGGAGACATTCAGAGTTAATTTCATACTATGATGCTGCACTACAGAATAAGACAAAGACTGTATTTTTTTCTATTCAGTTTTGTTAAATTAAATATCATTAAAAGATTAAACCTTTCTGATATTGACACACACCATTTCACTAACTGATTTAAAAAAATGCAAGCAAACACAAAAAAGACCTTCTCCAAGTTCCACTTTAAAATATTGGACATTTTATAAAGTGTCATAGCCGATTTTTTTGTGACATGACAATAGGAGGGAGGAGACTCCAGATCATACCCAGAATTTGGTTGTGGCCCCTTTTACTCAACACCGGATCCGGCCCATACTGGCAAACTTCTGTTGCAGTTACAGCATTTGTTTACATGACATTGGGGATTTGGGGTTGTAAAATGGTGAACATTTTAAACTAGGCTCCCGTACAGGCACCGTGAGAATGGTCAGTGACACTGATGCTGGGGGAAACGGTGACCTTACAGCCACACTTCATACCTAAAATTCAGACAGTCAATGTAAACAACTCCAACCCATATCTTTTTAAGCTTTAAACTTGTGTATATGGTGATTGTGTAAATAGTTAGCTCTCAACTGATATAAAGCACATGTTTTTAAGTGCTTCTGCTTTTTGGGGGGGCTCAGCCAGTTAAAAACAAATTCTTCCAGAGGGGGACTAGATACAGTAAAAGAAAACACACCTCCACCTACTGGATTGGCATAAATACTACAGCGATTTCTGCAGCCTTTGTGGCTTTTTTTCCTTTGGTATTGCAGTATGAATGCAGATTATTTTCTCCATTTTAAGCAAAGCAGCTATCATGTAACCAGAGCCTGTGTCCTTTTGCTGTCCTGGGAATGCCTTGGCTTTCCTTTGGAAGAGCTTAGCTGGTGGCCGGTGAGAGGCACATCTGAGTATTATTGCTGGTCTATGTTTTGGCAATTCTCCTCAACCTGATGTTAACAAGAGCTGGATACATAAATGGTCAAAAAACTTATTGAATGAATGAAAGGACTGAATAGATCGATTCACAGTGCTGTTTTTCAGGTGGCTCATGTCAGTTTTTCTGTTTTATTGCTTACAGATGAGGTATTAACTTGCCTGACAGTTAAAAAAATGTTAAAATATGGGATTTTCCAATGCTAAGTGCAGCTTTGTAATTTTTTTCTTTGCTTGCAGGTGGTCTATCATTCCTCAGCCTATTTGGATCTCTGCAGAGATGGTGTTGTTACATTTGGGGAACCTGTTGATGTTTGCATCCCTTCTGGCAACTTTGGCAATGCCATGTCAGCTGTGTATGCCAAACAAATGGGCATCCCAATAAGGAAAATCATCTGTGCATCCAACCACAACCGCATCGTCACCGACTTTATCACCACAGGTGAATACGACCTGCGGGGACGGCCTCTGATGCTGTCCCACTCCCCGGCCATAGATATCCTGAAATCCTCCAACCTGGAGAGATTTATCTACCACGTTTCAGACGGAGACGGCCGTCTCGTCAAGGAGCTGTTCACACGCTTAGACAGCGAGCAGCACTTTCAGGTTCCTGAGCCTCTTCTTGGCAGGATCCAGCAGGAGGTGCAGGCTGGCTGGTGTTCTGAGGACGACTGCCTGGCTGCCATCCAGAGTGTTTACACACACACGGGCTACATCATGGATACACACACCGCTGTGGCCAAAGTCGTCGCTGATAGGCTGCAGGATGGCTCGTGCCCCGTGGTGCTGTGTTCCACTGCTCACTACGGGAAGTTTGCTCCCACTGTGTTCAAAGCGTTACAAATCCCAAATATTCCAAAGGATCCTGTTGAACAGCTGAAGAAGCTCGAACTCACTGCATCCACACCAGAAATGCACAAAGAGTTGATGAAACGACTGCGGGAAAGAGGAGAGAGGGCACACAGTGTTTGTGAAGCAGATTATGGTGTGATGGTGGAGCAGGTGGAGAGCATGATACATGACTTCTTTTTAAAAGTTATGTAGGATTAAACTGATTTGAATTCTAATTAATGACAATTATACTTTATGTGTCCTATTTTTGTGGTATATTTATCTTATTAAAGCTAATTGAACAAAATACACAATAAGTCCCTGAAGGGTCTGTATTGTGCCTTTTCCATTGATTAATTTTAAGTTTTGACATTCTCAAGGCCATGTATGTGTAATCTTGAAGATATTACAGCTCCTCAAAAAGCTGTCTTTAAAGTTCTGTATGAAACTGTTGTTTTGTCTTCTCAGTAATATTAATGAGCTCCTAATCTGATTGGGTAAAGTTTTTTTTTAGTGGGCCAGCACAAGTAAGGAGGTAGTCAGGGTGCCAGAGCAGTGTTTTTCAACCAGGGTGCCCTGGTCCATTCAGATTTCTGTGGGAAATGATCTAATTTCATTTCTTGATTGGTCCAAAAAAAAAAATGCAAACAATTTGCATTGTTGTGCATGGGTGCTTAAAAAACCCATGAACAATGGCAAATTATTTGCAATTTTTTTTGAACGAATTAACAAATGAAATTAATCATGAATTAACTGTGTTGAATGACTGAATGAATTAATTAACCACATTTCTTGGAAAGCTGAGTTAAATTTGACTAACCGCACCCAGGCCCGATTACTGCCAGACCTGTTGAATCAAAAAAATTACTTAAATAGAACCTGTCTGACAAAGAGAAGTAGGCTAAAAGACCTCAAAAAGCAACACATCATACTGCGATCTAAAGAAATTCAAGAACAGATAAGAAGCAAAAACCAAGAACAACATCTAAAGAACTGCAGGCCTCACTTGCCTCAGTTTGGCCATGATTAAGCAAGAAAGAGACTGGGCAAACATGGCATCCATAAGAGAGTTACAAAGCCAAAACCACTGCTGACCAAAAAGAACACAAATGTTCGTCTCACGTGTGTCAAAAAAAAAACATCTTGATGATCCCCAGGACTTTTGGGAATAATAATCTGTGGACTGATGAGACAGAAGTTGAACTTTTTGGAAGATGTGTATCCCTTTAAATCTGGCATAAAACTAACACAACATTTCATGAAAAGAACATCATACCAACAGTCAAACATGTTGGTGGTAGTGTCATGGTCTGCGGCTGCTTCGCTGCTTCAGGACCTGGACAACTTGCCGTAATTGATGAAACCATGAATTCTGCTCTCTACCAGAAAATCCTGCAGGAGAATGTCCGGCCATCAGTTCTTGACATCAAGCTCAAGCCTTTCAATGTGGCTAAAATAAAACAATTCTGCAAAGAAGGGTGGTCCAAAATTCCTCAACAGCAATGTAAAAGACTCATTGCCAGTTATTGCAAATGCTTGATTGCGGTTGTTGCCACCAAGGCAGGCACAGCTACAGTAGTTATTAGGTTTAGGGGCAGTTACTTTTTCACATAGGTTTAAATAACTTTTTTAATTCTTAATAAATGAAATCTTTATTTAAAACCTGCATTTTGTATTTACTCGGGCTGTCTTTGTCTAATATTAAAATTAGTTTGATCTGAAACATTTAAGTGTGACAAATATGCAAAAATATAAGAAATCAGGAAGGGGCAAATACTTTTTCACAGCACTGCAACACTGAAATCCTCATATTAAATGATGCATAATTCCTGAAAAATGTTAATTTCCATATACTCTTTTTTTTTTTTTTTTACTGCTTTACGGATTGCACAGTATTTTCTCATAATTTTCTGGACTTCTGGCCCACTAGATGGGGATGTCTACCTCTTGGCCTCTGCTGGGTGGAAATACTTGTGCTAACACTTCAGCACCTAGACATGGATCCTGTATATCAGGTGAAGGTCAAATGAACTAGTACCATATGTCACAAAATCTACCTGGAGTTTTCAGTTAGCTCATAACCACACTAATGCATACTGATGATTTAATTAGTTTTTTTCATCATGGTTTGTTTACCTATTCCTTTATATGTTGCACTGCACATGTTATTTACCTTTTTTCTACTTTGAACAGTGGCTTTTTTTTGTCTTTTGGCTGCTTCATTTTGGGGTCACCACAGTGTATCATCACCTTATATCGCAATGATCCGCATGTTGATTTGGGAAGGATTTTTATGCTGGATGCCCTTCCTGACATAACCCTGCCCATTTATCTGGACTTGGGACTGGCACAGGGAGTACACTGACTTGTACTCTCCCTGTGGCTGGGTAACCAACTTTCCTTCCTCCATTCTATTTTTGCTGAGCACCAAGCTAGAGGGCAGGAAGTACCATTTTTATTTGGTCTCTGGTATGACCCAGCCCGGACTTGAACCCACGATCTCCCGGTTGTGGGGCAGATGCTCTACCTCTAGGCCACCACTCTGTTTTTTTTTTTTTCAGCTTAATTTGATCAAAATAGACATTAAACAGAGTTGTATTTGACAGACCAATTAAATTAAGCTTTAAAGGTCTGATGACATGATTTTGACATTTTTTATCATGTTGTGTAAACCCAAAAGTCATTGCTGATGATCAATATAATATTTATAACCGCGCCTGCATAAACTAGTTATCATCAAAAAACTGCAGCCGCTGACTGGACTGTGGTGCCGCCCACCGAATGAAGGGCGGCACCACCATGACGTAAGCGACAGAACGGATGCCAGTGTTGTTGACTGGAATGACAGCAGTTTTGTAGCTCACAGTTTCTCTGGTTTCTTGTTTTAATTTTATGGCTATGCCTTTGTGTTGTGTCACAGGCTTAGATAAACAGCAGGCTGTGAAAGACCACATCACATGCTTCAGCTCCAACTGTCATAAGCCTCCTTGTGTGCTCCTCGTGTGCGTTTATGCAGGAGGAGCGCACGAGGAGGGGAAGGATTAATGGATTTACGCACAGCTTTGACCTACTTTCTGTGATTGCATGCTGACGCTCGCCGGTCTGGCCACGTCCCCTCTATCATTATCACCAGCTGATTCCCCTCCTCGCCTGGGTGCTTCTCATCACACCATCACCAGCAGTGTGTGTACTTAGCCGCCGTTTGCCAGTCACACACTGCTTGTCCATAGTATTGTCATCTGTGCTGTTTGTCTGACAGTATTTTCAGCACTCTCGTGACGTGTTAGTCACTCCATGTTTGCCGTAGTTCTCGTGAGTCCTTGAAGTGATGTCAGCTCTGGGGTGCACCTGTGGCTAACACGTCTCCTCTCATTCATTCCTGGGCGATGCCGGCCCCCGAACGCCATCAATAAGTGTGTTTGTGTTTTTTGTACGTCTTCACCTTTTTGGGAATTGTCTGTCTTTCTGTATTAAATGTGCTGTGGTGAACCCTGCACGTAAATCCTCATTATTTCATCCTCCCTCTCCATGCCCTGCGTAAGAGTGCACGGAGGGTCATGATGAATGGATTTATGCGCAGGATTCACCACAGCACATGTATTGAACATAAAGACTGATCCCAAAAGGTGAAGACTTACAAAAATACACAGAAACACAAACAGTAGGTGTTCGGGGCCGACATCGCCCAGCGAACGTATGGAGAGGAAGCGTGTTAACCACGGTTGCGCCCCAGAGCCGACATCGCTACAAGGGCGCAACAGAACCACGGCTGTGTGGAGTGGCTAACACATCGTGATAGTGTTGACAATATTGGCTGGCTGACAACACGGCAGATGATGCACACAAAATATGAACAGCTAACTGTCAAAGAGAGAGGGGGCGTGGTCGGACCGGCGAATCTTGGACAGTGCTCACCTGAAAGTGGGTCAAAACAGCACATAAACCACACATACAAAATATAAAAACAACAAGAGCTCAAAAGATAATGCATAATAAACCCGATGCCTGAGCCACAGAGAATACACTGCTATGATTTTATTAAAAAATCGGGTTTAAATAAATTATATTTATGAACAAATAATTTGTTGCAATATCTGTGACAAAAACATAACACTCAGTGTTCCCCTGCTGTGTGTTTGTCACTGCTGCTGCGTCGGCCATGTATGCATCTCCACTGTCACTCTCTGAGTGTGACTCGCTAGGCACGATGCCCGCTTGGCACAGCTCAAACCTATAAGATCTGATGCCCCCAGATTCTTCATTGTCATCCAATTCTTCGGAACTACAGTATAATCGTCTGAAGATTGGACAGCACAAACCAATTCCAGACTACATGTACTGGAACCATCGTCGATGTTTTCTACTGCTTCCATCCTGTGTGTACAATGGGCAGCCAAGCGCTGTGTTCTGTCGCTGACGTTACAACTTGGCCGGGGGTTTTTCCAGCCACTGATGCAATTGGTGACGTGGCGCTCATAAAAACGTTGGATATTCGCGTGAAAAAAGCCTGTTTGACTTAGAACTGCACAGACCAACCTATTTCGTCATATTGTATTATGTGTTGAAAAATGAGATGAAATCAAAAACGTGTCATCAGACCTTCAATTCCTGGTTTACTCACCCCTCCCCCATTCCACAGCATGTGAGGCCTATCTCCATTTCTCTGACCCTAGGCCACACAGCTACTGTAAGGTCAGTCCTCTGGTAGCTCTGTGCATAACGCTCCCCATTCTATTATGCTAAGCACCAAGCTAGAAGGCGGAAAGTACTTTTTATATGGTCTTTGGTATGACCTGGCCTTGAACCCAAGACCGCCCGGTCGTGGGGTGGATGCTGTACCTCTAAGCCACCACTCCTGTTTTACTTAGCCCTCAGTCCTGGGATATTTTCATCTCCTGCCTCTCCTGTCTGTCCATCATTCCATCCACATGTGTGTTTATCATGCAAAATGCAACATCCCATGAATAAAATGAACCTTTCAGTACTGTCCTGTCCTATGCATCTTGGAAGAAATGGCCTTAGCATTGAAGGCCAAGGTCATACGTTTGTTTTGGCCTACTTTTATGAAGGTCAAACATCCTCTGGGATGTTAGCGGAGGGGGTGACAGGCCCTCTGTACATTGTATTTTTGCCATTAAACTACTCTTGTTTTTACATTGTTCTCTTAGCAGTTATTCACTTACTATACTTATGGAGTCAAATGATAGAAAATAAAATTTATTTATTTCTGTTTGTAAGTCCTGAGCCTCACAACAATGAAATTGCAGATTGTGATCTTAGTATAAGGGGTGATGTATAAATCATTAGTTTTTTACTCTTGTTTTACCAGATGCCCTTCATGAAAAACATCATATGCCATAAAACACAAGGCAGCGTAATACAAAGCAGGTCTAGTTGGGTATAATATGACACCGTCTGTACTAGAAAGGCTCAGAAATGAATCCTGTCTCTGTGGCTATCAGGCAAGTCATTTAAAACCAGGTGCTGTCTCAGCAGCTGTGGTGGGAGGAAGGAAGATAAGTTTCATAGATCTCCAGGATTGCTTATGACTGCAGTTGTTAAAATAGATGGAAAGCCATGCCAGATTTGACAAAGCACTTTGCTAGCATGCCGTTGGATCTGGATCCTTGTCTGTTTAAGGCAGTGGGAAGTGAAGTGGGGTTTTTTTCTCTCAACCTTGCTATCAGTGCGTCTGGGTGTAATCTCACTATACATTAAGTGTAACAGTACATTTGTTTGTGTTTTAGCTGTTTTTTCCAAAACATCTTTAGATATCATCAATATAGTAATCTTATAGTGAAAATGACAGGTGGCCTTTCGTAACATGTACCACCCTTTGTAGCCTTTTATTATTAGGTGTAAATATAGATTTAATTAGGTTGTACTCAATGTAAAACATCTTTCTTTTTCCTTTGTTCTGTCTTTCTTTGGGACACTAACAGCCTAAAACTTTGACCATTGTCCAGCTTTGTGTCTGACAGTAAACAGTGTTGCCAACTCTCACTCATTTGGAGTGAGTCTCTCTCTTTTGCCCCCTGTCTCTCACACCACAAACTCTATTTCTCACTCCAAAATGAGAAAAATGCTGACAATATCATGTTGATTTTCTTTAGATTTTTACACAATAAGAGCTCTCAAGGCAGCATAAAAAAAGACTGCTTATGTTATATTGGTAGTGCAGTGGTTAGCACTGTGGCAGCACAGCAAGAAGGTTGTAGGTTTGATCCTACCCCCTGGCCAGTGGTGACTTTTCTCACCTGTGGTGACTTTTCTCTAGTGGGTGCTATGAGAATGAGGGGAAAAAAAACAAACACATTTGTTATGCTCAGCTCATTTGTGGCAAACAGGCACACTCTACAGGTGGGATGCTCCCTGTCTGCAATAAATCTCACCCTTCTCTGCTGGAGTGGTGGCCTAGTTGATAGAGCATCCGTCCCACATCCAGGAGGTTGGGGGTTCAAGTCCCAGCCGAGTCATACCAAAGACCATATAAGAATGGCACTTCTACTAGCTTGGTGTGCAGCATAATAGAATGGGGGAAGGAGAAGTTGTTTGTGGCTGTGACCCCTCTGATTCTACATGTAGTTAACACTGTAGATAGGAGAAATGTAATTTTGTTTTACTGTACATAATTGGGGGCAGCACGGTGGCGGAGTGGTTAGCACTGCGGCAGCACAGCAACTCACCCTTGGCCGGGGGATCCTGGGTTCGATCCCAGCCCCCGACCAACAGTGATCTGTGTGGAGTTTGCATGTTCTCCCCGTGTCTGCGTGGGTTTACTCCGGGATTTCTCTGGTTTCCTCCCACATGCCAAAAACATGCAAGTTAGGTTAATTGGCATCAAAACTGGGGATTCTAAATTGTCCTTAGGTATGACTGTGAGAGTGAATGGTTGTCTGTCTCTGCGTTGGCCCTGCGATGGACTGGTGATCTGTCCAGGGTGTACCCTGCCTCTCGCCCAAAAATGCTGGGATAGGCTCCAGCCCCTCCGCGACCCGAAAAGGATTAAGCGGAAGAAGATGGATGGATGGATGTACATAATTGGCTGTATGGACTGAATGACAATAGAGATGCCTTCTTCTCCTGCCTTCCCTCCCCCCCACACGTAATGGCACCTCCCACACCTGCTCTGACAGGTGTTTAACCAGAAGAATTCGCTTCATAGAGCAGTCCCCAACTGTTTTTGCGTCACAGATTGGTAACAAATTTAAAAAAAAAATGTTTGTGTGTATGCACTTACACTTTTTATTTGGTGGGGCCGCATTTTTGTGTCACTTTTCATGTTCAGCGCCACACAAAGCGGGATGTTTTTTGAGGGGCTGTCATGGAAAAGAGGAGCAGAGCATCACAGGGTAAAAGTTAATGCAGGGCTTGATGCACGAACGAGCACACAGTGCAGCTGAAGGGAGACCCGAACCAGGACAGGCTGATGTCACTCCACAGCTGCCGTGGACTGTCATGCTGTGTGTCCACCCAGGTGTCTGTTAATGGAAAGTTCCCGTGCCTCCTCCGCATCAGGGATCCGTGGGGAGCGTGAATGGGGCCTAACCAGGTGTGAGTCACGGCATCCGACTATCAGCCCCCGGTAAGTCTTATTTTCAAACTTATTTATTCTCCAGGTAACTGTGGAATATCAACGCTGATTTGTATGTAATCACGCCACATATGAAATAAATAGAAATGTGTAGTCTTATGCAGCGACCTCTCCTGAAACTAAATTAGTTCCATAAAGAGTGTTTCATCAGGTTTTCTGTTGTTTCAAATCAACTGCTTTGTAATGGTCTCATATTTTTAAGTTATTTTAACCTTTTGTTTAACTTGGTTTTTGTATTTTTGCAAACTTTGTTTTCATCTCTATTTTTATTGTCTCTACCTATTTCTTTTTTATTATACAGTACTTTGTGACTAGACAGCCTAAGTCACGCCCCCTCTACTTCTGCATATGAGACCTTAAATCGAAAAAAAATCTCCACCTAAATGAATGACAAGAGAGAAGTTATCTTTTGATCCTGATCAGAGTTACACAAATGATGTCTTTCAGTTTCTTTCAGTCTTCTGCGTAAGTAACAGTGTAGGTTGTTGTCTAACTGTTAAAGTATAAGGTTGTGAAAATACTTAAATTGGAAGACTACAAACACACTCACCTAAGTCATGTCATCGTTTTCAAAGAGTGCCTATGGGGAAGTAACTAACTGTCGTCTGGATCGGCTGCAGCTCTCAAAATACAATACAATACATTTATGTTGTTTTTCTCCTCTTTGGATGCTTCTTTCATCGGTCAGAAAACAGGAAGTGAGCTTTGAGAGGGAAACCGCCATACTCGTGTTTGGTGACGTGTATAGTCTGAAACAAGAAGACGTAGTCCACTAAGTGGTTTCACATAAACTAAATATTACTCTTTTATTGTATGACAGCCAACAACTTTAATTACATGGAAAATTGTCTTTTAAACTGACAAACATCATATGTGTAACTCGTGGCAAAATTCAACTGGGATCAAAAGATAACTTCTCTCTTGCCATTTACTTCAGTGGAGATTTTTTTCAATTTAAGGTCCCATATATGAAAGTAGAGGGGCGTGACAGGATCGCTATATGTCTATGAAAAGCATTTGCATTAAATGAGCTGCAGTTCACTTGACCCTCCTTCTACATGTTTAAACTTTACTTACGTTTTTGCTGATGTATTCCATGAATAAAAAAATATTCATAACTTGATCCACACAGCAATTCAGTGTTTTTCCTTTCATAAATTACAATAGTAAATGCTGAAATTGAAAAAAAAATACATTAAAAAATGTATACTCAGATATCAACCAGATCATATTGAGCATAAGATAATAATAAATAATAAAAGTGGGTAAAAGAGGTAAGAATCCAGCTTGATTTCTTTGAAGACAAATTTAGTTTTGTTTGCTCAAATTAATTTTTTTTTTTTCTAGGAAGTTGAATTCACAAGAGTGTGAAATGTTCTTCCCACCTTACAATCCCTCATGAGGCACATATCTAACTCCAAACCAAATGGCCAGAAAAAGCCCTAGGAATGTGTTTCAGCTCCGAACATAGTCTTTCTCTCTAACTGAGCCAGTTTAGTACCAGTAACACAGACAGGTCTTTCATTGGTCATGTTCATTCACCCATGATTAGGGATGACTGATCATATTTTAGGTGAATTACAACACACACTGTAAGCTTCCTTGCACCGATTTTGTGTTTTCTCTTCATCCTTCCTTCTCTTCTCTCTGCACTGGTTTCTCTGCTGTGAGAATCAGCCTTATTAATCAAGCCTGTTGGCAGGTGAATGTAAAGAATGGGCAGTAAAGTGTCTGGTGGCAGAGAAGGATGTCATGCCAGTTCATTGGCGTGTGAGTGGTGACGAAAAGAGCGAGCCAGCTGTTGCTCAGCACCTTGTGACCCATGGCTGGGTGAGCAGGGATAATTGCAGGTAGCAGCCTGTTCCCATCTCCTTAATGTGAACCTGTGTCGTAATGGAAACTGTCTCCTCGTTGTGGAGGTAAACTGGAAAAAAGAGAGAGGAGAAAATCAAAGTATGTGCTTGGAAAGAAGATCCAGTGATGGTTTATGTTGCTGGTTTATGTTCTACCCCTAAGAGCCCTGCCTCTAACTTCTTGTTTTCCACCGCAGTGAAATATGCCAGGTTGCATCAGATTCTTCCAAAAAAATCAACCATTCAAACTTAGAAACATTTAATAATGAAGATGACTGTAGTGGGTAATTTATTTTAAAACCAAAATGAGCTATTTTTACCTTTGTTTAAATCAGTGAGCTCCAATTTTATTTATTTACTTATTTATTTATTTTTTTGCCTCATGGACCAGTAACGTAAAAAAAAATTGTAACCTGGTGGAAGTTAAAATGAATAGGGGAAAAAAGTGTGTGATTAAAAAAAACTCACCTTCGATGAGTGTGAACAGGGCCTTCATTGCGCCATCCTGGCTTTGGTCCAGGGCGTCAGTGGTGGGGATGCTACCCCAGGCGCGCTTTCAGGTCCACTGTCATGTGCGGTCCCAGGCAGCCGGCCATCCTGCACATGCGGGGTGTGTGGCACACTTGTGGAGTTGGCATGAGTGTGCGGGTCTCCTGTGGTTGGGAAGCAACACTCAAACTGTCTTAAAAGCAAATATGCAGTAGGTGATCACATACCAGCTAGTAGAAGGAAGACCCAAACCAGCCAGCCAAACTGGCTAGGCAGCTTGCCAGGTTCAGTTCTACCACTCTGAGATAGGTGTGCGTCGAGGCTGCTCAGACAGACAGTTGTTGATATCAAATGAAAACAGATCCAGTAACAAAATGGCTCATTTCTTATCTCAGATGTTTCCAGAAATGCTTTTCACTGTTTTGTTTTCAAGATATAAGAAAAAATTTATGATCTAGTCACCATGATGGACAATCCAGAAAGCCTCAAACAGCCTGCCCACAACTACAGTGGGGCAAAAAAGTATTTAGTCAGCCACCAATTGTGCAAGTTCTCCCATTTAAAAGATGAGAGAGGTCTCCAATTTTCATCATAGGTATACCTCAACTATGAGCGACAAAATGAGAAAAAAAAATCCACAAAATCACATTGAAGGATTTTTAATGAATTAATTGGTAAATTCCTCAGTAAAATAAGTATTTGGTCACCTACAAACAAGCAAGATTTCTGGCTCTCCAGACCTGTAACTTCTTCTTTAAGAGGCTCCTCTGTCCTCCACTTGTTACCTGTATTAATGGCACCTGTTTGAACTCATTATCAGTATAAAAGACACCTGTCCACAACCTCAAACAGTCAGACTCCAAACTCCACTATGGCCAAGACCAAAGAGCTGTCAAAGGACACCAGAAACAAAATTGTAGACCTGCACCAGGCTGGGAAGACTGAATCTGCAATAGGTAAGCAGCTTGGTGTGAAGAAATCAGCTGTGGGAGCAATTATTAGAAAATGGAAGACATACAAGACCACTGATAATCTCCCTCGATCTGGGGCTACACGCAAGATCTCACCCCGTGAGGTCAAAATGATCACAAGAACGGTGAGCAAAAATCCCAGAACCACACGGGGGGACCTAGTGAATGACCTGCAGAGAGCTGGGACCAAAGTAACAAAGGCTACATCAGTAACACACTACGCCACCAGGGACTCAAATCCTGCAATGCCAGACGTGTCCCCCTACTTACGCCAGTACATGTCCAGGCCCATCTGAAGTTTGCTAGAGAGCATTTGGATGATCCAGAAGAGGATTGGGAGAATGTCATATGGTCAGATGAAACCAAAATAGAACTTTTTGGTAAAAACTCAACTTGTCGTGTTTGGAGGAGAAAGAACACCATACCTACTGTGAAGCATGGGGGTGAAAACATTATACTTTGGGGCTGTTTTTCTGCAAAGGGACCAGGACGACTGATCCGTGTAAAGGAAAGAATCTATCATGAGATTTTGAGTGAAAACCTCCTTCCATCAGCAAGGGCATTGAAGATGAAACGTGGCTGGGTCTTTCAGCATGACAATGATCCCAAACACACCGCCCAGGCAACGAAGGAGTGGCTTCGTAAGAAGCATTTCAAGGTCCTGGAGTGGCCTAGCCAGTCTCCAGATCTCAACCCCATAGAAAATCTTTGGAGGGAGTTGAAAGTCTGTGTTGCCCAGCAACAGCCCCAAAACATCACTACTCTAGAGGAGATCTGCATGGAGGAATGGGCCAAAATACCAGCAACAGTGTGTGAAAACCTTGTGAAGACTTACAGAAAACGTTTGACCTCTGTCATTGCCAACAAAGGGTATATAACAAAGTATTGAGATGAACTTTTGTTGTCGACCAAATACTTATTTTACTGAGGAATTTACCAATTAATTCATTAAAAATCATTCAGTGTGATTTTCTGGATTTTTTTCTCTCATTTTGTCTCTCATAGTTGAGGTATACCTATGATGAAAATTGGAGACCTCTCTCATCTTTTAAGTGGGAGAACTTGCACAATTGGTGGCTGACTAAATACTTTTTCCCCCCACTGTATATGTATTATTCAAGCAGCTCAGAGTTTGATGTAGCAGATTAACCTTCTCTTTCTTTGTGAATAAGTCACCTTCTGGGACTTTAATGTGCAGTGTTTCAGTGGCTTGCACAAAGATACATAAAACTATGGATCCTGAATTCAAGATTCTCTCAATAGAACATTACATAATGAATCAACAAGCTGCCAGGAGATAATACCAAACAATAAGATATGTACAGACATAAAAGTGGATCACTGGATCATAGAATTGGGGTCCAAAGTTGTGCAAATACACTACTTACAAAAAGTTAGGGACATTTGGCTTTTGGTAAAACTTATGGAAAATGTAAAAAGTTCATGCTACAGTGATATCATGAAAGTAGGGCATTTTAGTAGAAGCATGCAGTGGTGATTGCTCATCTCAAACAGTTTCTTGAAATAAAAACCAACAACAGTGGTGGGTATACCACAACAAAAAATGTCAATGTCTCAGTAACTTGTCATGTGCCCTTGAACATCAATTACAGCTTGACAATGATGTCTCATGCTGTTCACAAGTTGAGTTATTGTTTCCTGAGGCATGGCATTCCACTCTTCTTGAAGGGTGACCCTCAGGTCATTGAGGTTGCAGGGTGCAGGGTTACGAACCTCTACATGGCAATTCAGCTGATCCCCTAGGTTTTCTATGGGATTCAGGTCTGGAGAAAGTGCAGGCCACTCCATTTGAGGTACCCCAGCCTCCAGCAGCCATTCCCTAATGACACGAGCTTGATGAGCTGGAGCATTGTCGTCCATGAAGATGAAATTAGGCCTGTGTTGTTCATGCAGGGGCACAATGACTGGATTAATGGTGTTATTCATGTAGTATTGGCTTGTCACAGTACCATTCACAAGGTGTAGGGCAGCTCTGTACTGACTAGGCACACCTGCCCAGACTAGCACCACCAAAGGGAGATGCATAGCACTCTCCTTGACATCTCCAACATCACTAGCGACCATCATTTCTGCTCAACGTGAATTGACTTTCATCAGAGAACAGCACTGAGGCCCACTGATCCCCTGTCCAGCGTAAATGCTCCCTGGCCCACGCCTGTGCCTTTTGGTGTGGTCAGGTACCCTTGCAGGTTGTTTAGCACGCAGACCACGCTGATGTAAATGGTTTTGAATGGTCTGACATGACACTTGGGTCCCTCTCACCTCCCTTGTGCCTGGAGTTGAGTGGTATTCATCATCCGGTTCCTCAGGGCACTGTTCATAGTGAAGCGGTCATCAGCGTGGGATGTGGCCAAAGGATGTCCACGTCTATGCCTTTCTGTGACTCTTCCAGTCTTTCTGTATTTCTGTTGCAACCTGCCGATGACACTCTGTGACACTCTAAGCTCAGTGACCACTTCCCTCTGAGAACATCCTGTTTGAAGTCTCACAGTGGCGAGGTACTGTTGATCAATTGTTAGATAGATAGATAGATGTACTTTATTGATCCCAAACTGGGAAATTGCAGTGTAACAGCAGCATGACAGTAGACAACCAAATGACAGAAACACACACAGCATAATAGACAAAGGGATTACCCATGGAAAGTAGAACTACTAAAAAAGCTTATTTACATCATAGATGAATAGATGGTGACCTGCATAGATACATGAATCACACCCACTGTACAATGCAGGACTATCAGGAGCAGAGTGAGATGTGAGGTACCAATTAGACTGTAAGGTGCAGTATGGCAGCATAGTTATGACCAGAATACAACATCAGAGTGAGTTATTGTACAGTGAAATGGCAGTTGGCAGGAAAGATTTCCTGTACCTAACCATTCGACAGTGAAGCTGTAGTCTTCTGCTGGAGAAAGTGCTCCGCTGTCTGTCCAGTGTGTGGTAGAGGGGGTGATCCGTATTGTCCATGATGGGTCACAGTTTATTTAGTGTCCTCCTCTCCACCACAGTCTCAAGGGTCTCCAGCCTGAGACCAATTAGAGAGCCAGCCCTCCTGATAATCTTGTCAAGTCTGTTGGTGTTGCTGGCTCTGATACTGCTACCCCAATAGACAGCAGCAAAGAAGATGGCGCTGGTGACAATAGTTTCGTAGAAAAGCTCCAGCATCCTGCTGCACATGTTGGAAGATGTCAGCTTCCTCAGGAAGTAGAGTCTGCTCATCCCCTTCTTGTGCGCAGCATCGGTGTTGGATCTCCAGTCCAGCCCGTTGCTAATGATGACACCCAGGTATTTGTAGTCCTCAACCACCTCCACATCCTCCCCCCTAATCTGCAATGGCTGAGAAGGTGTCCTCTTCTACCTGAAGTCAATCACCATCTCTTTGTTCCTGCTGACGTTCAGCCTTAGGTGATTCTGCTCTGTCCACTCCACAAATCTGTCTACCAGTGCCCTGTACTCCCTTTCCTCTTTCCCTCTTATACACCCAATAACAGCTGAGTCGTCAGAGAATTTCTGCAGGTGGCATGACTCAGTGTTGTACTGAAAGTCAGTGGTGTATAAAGTGAAGAGAAAAGGAGAGAGTACCGTCCCCTGTGGAGCTCCCATTTCACTAACCACCACATCAGACAAGACACTGCCCAGCCGGATGAACTGTGGTCTGCCTGTCAGGTAGTCAGTAATCCAGGAGATCACAGAGCAGTGGACTCCCATCACCCGCAGCTTCTCACCCAGCAGCAGTGGCTGGATGGTGTTAAAGGCACTAGAGAAATCAAAGAATGTGATTCTCACAGTGTCTCCTGCGCCATCCAGGTGCAGATGGGCTCATTGCAGCAGGTAGATGACAGTGTCTTTAACTCCTGAATGGGGCTGATATGCAAACTGCAGAGGGTCCAGCCACGTCTTCACCTGCGGCCTCAGGTGGGTTAAGACCAGTCTCTCCAGGACCTTCATCACATGAGATGTGAGGGCAACTGGTCGATAGTCATTCAGGTCAGATGGACATGACTTCTTGGAGACAGGAACCAGGCAGGACGTCTTCCACAGCACTGGTACTCTCTCCATAATCAGACTCAGGTTGTACAGCAAAGCTAGCTGGTTGGCACAGGTTCTCAGGATCCTGGGGGAGATGCCATCAGGGCTCGCAGCCTTCATGGAGTCTCTCCATTCATTCATTCATTCATTCATCTTCTGCTTAATCCTTTTCGGGTCGCGGGGGGGCTGGAGCCTATCCCAGCATCTTTGGGCGAGAGGCAGGGTACACCCTGGACAGATCGCCAGTCCATCACAGGGCCAACACAGAGAGACAGACAACCATTCACTCTTACAGTCATACCTAAGGACAATTTAGAATCCCCAGTTTTGATGCCAATTAACCTAACTTGCATGTTTTTGGCATGTGAGAGGAAACCGGAGAAATCCCGGAGTAAACCCACGCAGACACGGGGAGAACATGCAAATTCCACACAGATCACTGTTGGTCGGGGGCTGGGATCGAACCCAGAATCCCCTGGCCAAGGGTGAGTTGCTGTGCTGCCGCAGTGCTAACCACTCCGCCACCGCGCTGCCCCAGCTGTTTCTTAACCTGGTCTGTAGTCACAGTGATGTGGGGGGTGAGGGGGGAGATGGAGAGAGGTGCTGCACAGGAGGGTGGGGGGAGGGGTGTGTAGAGGTCTGACTGTGTTGTGGGGGTGACAGGAGGGTGGGGGGAGGGGTGTGAGGGGGCCTGGCTGTGTTGTGGGGGTGACAGACGGTGAGTTGAACCTAATAAAAAACAGATTCAGCTCATCAGCTCTCACAAGGCTCTCAGATGTCTGTCGGTCTCTCCCCTTGCACCCAGTTATTTGTTTCATTTCCATCCACACATTCTTGGTATTGTTTTGCCTGAATTTATCTTCCAACTTCCTCCTGTAATTGTCTTTACACCTCCTCAGCATCTCTCTCAGTTCGTGCTGCACTCTCCTCAGTTTCTCCTTGTCTTCGGACCGAAAAGCTCTCTTCTTGTTGTGAAGAAGTGCTTTCAGGTCACTGGTGACCCATAGTTTGTTGTTGGGGGAAACAGTGTATGGTCTAAGCTGGCATGGTTGTGTCTTCACAGAATCTGATGTATTCTGTGATGCAGTTGGTCATATTGTCTATGTCCACCCCATGTGGTTCACAGAATACACTCCAGTCTGTCATCTCGAAGCAATCCTATAGTGCATCAGCAGCCTCCTGTGTCCACCTCCTCACAGTCCGTGTATAAGCAGGCTGCCTTTGCACAAGGGGAACATACTTGGGTGATCACATGACCGTGCAGTGATCTGATTTGCCAATAGGGGGTAGAACTGTGGCACTATATGCATTTCTGACATTGGCATACAGTAAATCCAGTGTTTATGATGTCGTCTTGGTCTCATGATGTCAAAATGTGAACAACATGATGAAGAGGACTGTTTAAATACCAATTCTAATTGAACCAGAACATTTATTGGTCAATTCATGGATCAAACACCTGTTGTGAATTTTGCTGTTAAGCACCTTGTTAGAGAACAGCAAGTTACGCAAAAAGTACTGAAACACTGAACAGCTGGACATGTGCATTCAAAAGGTTTGAGAAGGTCAAATTAAGTTCAGCTGTAAAGGTTATAGTGCATTTTAGGTGCATCCTGAAATTTCACCCGAAAGCTGAATATCCCTAACTTTTTGTGAGTAGTGTATGTCTACTGATGCCTCTGGGCACATCAGTAATGCACCTGGAATCATCAGGTGACATGGTTCGTGACCCAGTGACAAGACATGGACTCAGAATTGATACAATTAAGTTTACTAACAACAAGTATGGTGTTGGTGCGTGTGAGTGTAGGTAGGAACTGCCGGAGACAGAGCGGGACACCGTACGGCCTGGCAACCCTATGAGCACACAGAGAAAGGGGATTACTGGAAGTCACGGCTGGAAATAAACAGTTACACTGTGCTTACTGTGGGAGCAGATGGTAGAGGCTCAGGTTCAGCGTAGTGACTGCGGCCAGGGAGACAGTGCCCTTCCGTGGGTGGTGCGACTCCGGCAGGTGAGTGTCCAAGTGGAGTTGGTGAGGCGGGAGTGCAGGGGAAATCTGCCGCCGAGAGGATAGGAAGAAGATTCCACTTCCACGGACTCCGCCTGTGCACAGGGGATCTGAAGACAAAGGTGAGTTGGAAAGTGTGAGCTTACGTGGCCAGCTGGAGGGATTCTCCAGCAACGATGAAGCAGGCTTTGGCTGGAACTTCGGTAAACAGGAGGATTTGGCGATGAGCTCGTCAGGAGCACTGAGAGACATCTCCGCACCGCCATGACGGGCAGCGCAGAAGATATAGGCTAGGCGTAATGAGGATCAGGTGTGCACGCAGCTGGGAATGACAAGCAGACCAGTCCATGACATCAGGTGTTTCAGATCTTTCAGTATCATACACGCTCCTCCCGGTGACCCAGCTGGGCTGATCAGACCCCATTTTGTGTCCAGATGGCAAATTAAAGCTGCTTTGCATCCCAAGATTCTCCTCTTTTGAGCCACATCCATCTTGAAGCTCTTTCTGCTACTTTTGGTAATTATGCAGATGCTTTCCTCCTCCTTACTCCTTCAATGGCCGGTGAGCTGGAGTCTCTGGCTAGTGATCAGGTTGCAAATCCTGTATATCCAACCCCTGAACTGATGCATTCTGTGATTGCCTTCAGGACCTTTCTTGCTTCCATCGATACTGACCATCCCTCAGTGACTTTGGGCAGCCATATAGAATGTGCTCCTTAATCTTTTGAATTCAACTCTCCACAGTTGACCTTACCTCACCTCACCTCACCTCACACTGCCTCCGCTGCCATTCATTTCCTCCCCGTTCTGACACCAATCACAGCTTTGGCCACTTTTGGATTGCTGGAGTGTCTGTACTGAATAATTTCTCTAGCTCTTATCACTTTGAACTCATCTACCGAGGACAAATTGTAGCTTATTGTCCTGTCGTAAAACACATGACATGGGAGTGAGATTATTCAAGCAGATACTGCATGAAAGCCCAAAGGATTTAGATAAACAAAAACTGAATAAAAAATTAAATCAATAAATAGGAGCGTGAGGAACTGACAAATGAGGGAAAAGGAATCTTAATCTTGTCACGAACCGAGCCCATGTTTCCTGTAGGCTTGGTTCTGACCATTTTTGGTGGCTCAGGCATTGGGTTTATTATATTTTGTTATCTTTTGATTTCTCATTGTTTTCATGTCTGTGTGCTGTTTCTTTTCCATGCCTGTAGCCGCCGCTCTGGCCGGCGGTTGTTGGGCAGCCGTTTGACCCACTTCCTGGTGGGCACTGTTAAACATTCGTCCGACCACGCCCCCTCTCTCTCTGACAGTGAGCTGTTCGCCCCGGTAATTATCTGTCCCATGCCTCACCCAGGTGTTTCCAATTTGTCATGGCAGCAGTGTTTGTAGTTAGGCAGCTCTTTGCCAGTCAAACACCGCTGGACCATTGTATTAGTTCACACGGTCGTTATTCGCCATGTGACAGTCACGTCGGTGAAGGATTGTTTGTGTGTGTGCTCGCTGGCAGACTTGGATGACTCGGACTGTTCCTGCATGGTGAGTAGAGCTGTTAGCGTTTCTGCTTGCAGTTGTGCTGATACACTTGTTGGTAGCGTTTTCTCTTGCAGCACAACTGCTACGCTTAGGCGCTGTTGACCAGCTTCTTCTCCCGTGACAGCCGAGCGTCCTGGAGGACTCTAAGTTTCACCCGAGCAGTCTATGTTATTTTGGTCTGTCTATTCTTGTGTCAATAAATGTGTGTTTGGTGTGACCTGTGAGTAAGTCCATTCTTACTTCTCCTCCTCTGTGTGCTGTGGAAGAACGCACGGAGAGGTTCATGACAAATCTTAAGGATCTTAAGGAATCAATAATCTTAAAAATAAAGGTCAGGAAGTAAACCAACAGATACATAAAGAGTACAGGATTAAAAAAAATAAAGTTGTAAATTTATTCGATTTGACAGCATCAACCTTGCTTGGAAAAGTGTGTAAATACAGAAATAAACATTTAAAAAATTAATTTTTAACTCCCAGAATTATGTCTCTTTGTTGCTGGCTGAGCCTCATTTAATCAGCAATTTGAAGGATACATGACGTTGATATTATGTTTTGGAAAACAATGATGATATTATTCTTTGAACTTGATACCATATACTCATAGTAAAGTCAGGGTATGTAAAAGATCAGCTCATGTCATTGTGTAGCTGACTGAGTCAGTGACTTTTCTGAATGAATGGCATCCAACCAGCTTCAAACCTTCACTAAAGAAAGTCATCAGCACAGATTCAGCATAATTTCTCTGTCCCTTGATGCTTCAAATAATGATATTTCTGAGGCTTCTTCACTCTGCCAAGAACAAAGCCCACAGGGAGAACAGTTAATCATTGGCCATCTTGGCATGAGAAAAATAAAGAATAAAATGTTAAATAAATAAATAAGAAATATGAAAGAGAACTGCTGGCATGAAATACTGGCACTTAGTATTGGGACTTAAGAAGAGGTAAAACACTCGCCCACCACTGCAATGACTCGTTACATTCTTGGCAGCAAGTTGGACACAGTTGCTCCGGTGGGAAGCTATAATTGACTTTAATGCAAACATTGCAAACAGCTTCATTTGGTTTGGACTTTGATCAAAGGAGGAAGAACATCCCATCTTGTTAGAACAGTGTAAGAACAGTGTAAAAAAAGGGAGGCGTGTGCAAGCGGTGATGTCATCAAGACGAGACAGGTGCTGCTAAACCAGCTCTGATCAGCCAACAAATAAAATAATTTCAATGTGATCCACCACTTACTTCTGCCTCTACTGTGTAACCAAAAGATATCTGAACGTTTTCAGTTTGTCTTGGCTGTTGTTTGTGCAAAGGAATACTTGCCTAGTGGTCACAAATTGATTTCTCCTTGGTGCTGCCATCAAACAATTCAATGTGACACAGGCAAACTAGAAGGGCACAACTTAAGTCCCACCTGGGGAATCGGAACAACAGCAAACAATGTCTGGAGATGCTATTAAAGACACAGTAAGCAAACAGATTGATACACTATTCCAGGATTGTGATTTCATCTGTAAAATAAGCAAGTTACTGGTGGATTCTCTGATTGAACCTATTAAGAAAGCCATCACTGACTCCATTGAGGAATCAGTAAAGAACTCCCTGAGGTATGAATTTCAAAACACGGTTGGAAAACTTGATGAACTAACAAAAAAGTATGATGATTTGGACACTTTCGATGAACAAGAGCAGTACTTGAGGCAAAACTGTCTTGTTGTTTGTAGTGTTCCAGAAAATGGCTGTGAAAACACAAATGAAGTCATAATGGACATGATTAATAATAATCTAAACACTGAAATACAGCCTGGTGAAATTGAGAGGAGCCATCACCTTGGACCTAAAACCAGTTACAGAAAAGACAAACCGAGGTGAATCATCGTTAAGTTTGCACAATATAACATCAGAAACAAAGTCTACAAAGCCAAAAAAATGGCTTAAGGGATCAACATCAAAGATGCACATTCTGGAGAGTCTAACAGCCAAGAGGGTGAAACTGCTGGATGATTTACGGAAAAAAATCTAAGACAAACTTGCAGCTAGTTGGATTCAGGATGGAAGTATCTATCTGCTCACAAACTCAAATCAACGATATAAATAAACTGTCTGATGCCAAGAACTTGCAGTTTCACTGAAGCTGGGATTATCTGGCTGATTTCTGCAGACATTTGGATTTCAGCATAGAAACATCTGCTAAAACCATTTATAATCATGAATGGTATGTAAACTATTTAATGCAGAGAGGGGTTTTTTTTGCACCTTTTGTAAAAACTGGGGATCATGTGACTCCATTTTTATAATTTTGTTGTTGGTCTGATCCCACACTGATGTTTTAGGCTCTTTAAACAAAACACATTGTGTTTTGTTTTTATATTAAAATTTTTTTCTTAATTATTATTTTATTTTAGACTTAGGTTACCTTAGTTTTAGATATGGGTAACCTAGATGGAAGTTTTTGTAACATGGTTCTGAATTACTTTTATATCAGACATTCAGGTATTCATTATAGCATTTGTATCAAATGGGCTTTCATGAGATAATCAGCGAGAGAAATTGTGAAGTACTTGTACAGCATTGCTTTAAGAATCTAAATTGTAAGTGCTATACACCAGAAAATCTAAAAACTATAAAAAACAATAAAAGGTATCCATACTCATTGTTACATTTAAACACTACAAGCCTAAATAAGCATCATGATGATTTATTGTCCCTCTTGGCCAGTTTAGGCCACAGGTTTGAGGTAATTGGGTGTAGTGAAACTTGGATAAATATAAGAACGTATTTAAATTCTTTAAATCTGGATGGATATACACTGTACAATAGAAACAGACTTGGCAGACCAGGTGGAGTTGTGTGTATATGTAACTACACTATATTTTGTATCTGTGATGATTTAATTATTGATGATGGATACTCTGATTCCTTATTTATTGAGTAAATATAAAAAATGAAAACTCTATATTGGAGTTTTCCCCGGTGGACGAAAGGGTTGTTTCCCTGCTCCTTCGGGTTGAGAAACGGGTCCTGACCATCATTTGTGCCTATGCACCAAATGATGGTTCAGAGTACCCACCCTTTTTGGAGTCTCTGACGGGTGCTGGAGAGTGCTCCTCTTGGAGACTCCATTGTCCTACTGGTGGACTTCAATGCACACGTGGGCAACGACAGTGAAACCTGGAGGGGGATGATTGGGAGGAACGGCCTGCCCGATCTGAACCCGAGTGGTGTTCAGTTATTGGACTTCTGTGCTAAGCACAGTTTGTCCATAGCAAACACCATGTTCAAGCATAAGGGTGTCCATATGTGCACCTGGCACCAGGACACCCTAGGTCGCAGGTCGATGATTGATTTTGCTATTGTGTCATCAGACCTGCAACCGTATGTCTTGGACACTCGGGTAAAGAGAGGTGCAGAGCTGTCAATTGATCACCACCTGGTGGTGAGATGGAGCCAATGGCAGGGGAAGAGGCCATTCAGACCTGGTAGACCCGAACGTATAGTGGGGGTGTGCTGGGAATGTCTGGCTGAGGCCCCTGTCTGGGAGATCTTCAATTCCCACCTCCGGAAGAACTTCAACCACATTCCGAGGGAGTCTGGAGACATGGAGTCTGAATGGGCCATGCTCTCCACTTCCATTGCTGAAGCAGCTGCCCAGAGTTGCAGCCGCAAGGCCGTCGGGGCATCTCGTGGTGGCAACCCCCGAACCAAGTGGTGGACACCAGTGGTGAGGGGGGCCATTAACCCTCCTGTTGTCCTCAGGTCAAAATGACCCGCCACTTTTTTTTTTTTTTTGTTACTTATTTGTACCCATAGATTTGGTTTGCAGTCTGGTGACAAGCCACCGGCTGCTGGTCGCTGCGTGCGCGAGCGCCCTAAACCTACATGTTTTTGATATGCGGGAGGAAACCGGAGAAATCCCGGAGTAAACCCACACAACACGGGGAGAACATACAAACTCCACACAGCTCACTGTTGGTCGGGGGCTGGGATCGAACCCACGATCTCATGATCCCCGCGATCCCCCGGCCGAGGGTAAAACTGTGCTGCCACAGTGCTAAACTACACTGCGCCATCGTACAGACCCGCCACTGTGTTAAAAACCAAAAAAAATCCCACTAAACAATATTTTTTCAACTTAAAATTTTATGACTTTTCCTAGATTGACCCCAACATTAGGATAAGTGAATTGTTGCCTTTATTCACATTTCCATGTAAGCTGTACAAAAAAAGGTACAAAGGTCATCTTTGGGTCAAAATGACCCGACAGTCAAATTGAGTTGAAATCACAGTCACTGAGTTATTTACACACCACAGAATGTGAGAATGTTTTAGTTCTGTCTCAGATCAATCAGTAGCAGATGTAAACAACACAATAGCAGACGTAAACAAGACAAGACAGGTGGCCTTCTCGCGGACTGCAGTGCCTTTGATCGGTCTCAGATCAATCAGTAGCAGACGTAAACAAGACAAGACAGGTGGATTTCCAGAGGTTATAAAGGTGCTGCAGATGACAGTACCCCGAATTCTCTCTGTGCTGAAGCCATGAGTGCGCGTTATACTGTCGAAAAGGCTATAGAGTTAATTTTTTTCAGATGTCCAGGATGACAACTCTGATTCAGAAGAGGAAGTGGAGGATGTATCAGAAGAAGAAGATAGGGAGGAATACAACCCAGAGCATGATGAATCATCTTCAGAAGAAGAAGAAGAAGAAAACCCTGAAGCTGAAAGAGAGACTTTCCTTTTAACAAACAAGAAACAAGAATGTAGTACTTCTGAGCACACAGCACAAAGACGCTGCCACTAGCGATTGTGAGGACAGGAAGCCAGCCATCATCCTAGACTACAACTGCAACAAAGGAGGTGTGGACAACCTAGATGAGGTGATTGGGACATACAGCTGCAGAAGGATGACTGCCCGCTGGCCCCTGGTCATCTTCCACAACATCATTGATGTTTCCTCCTACAATGCCTTTGTGATTTGGAGAGAGCTCAACCCGACCTGGATGCCTCGTAAGCAGAACAAGAGGAGGGTGTTTCTGGAGCAGCTAGGAAAGACACTTGTAACTCCACTCATTGAAAGAAGGAAGCATGTCCCCCGCACAGAAGCCTCTGCAGCAGTTGTGAAAGCTATTCAGAGTGCAGGAACTCCTGATCAACCTGAGGATCCAGCTGCCACAGCTGCTGCCCCAGCTGGGGCAAGTAAGAGGAAGAGATGTCAGTTCTGCCAGCTAAAGAAGGACTGTAAAACACATACAGTGTGCTGCAGGTGTAAGAAAAAATATCTGCAAAGGCTGTGCACTTGCATACTGCCCTACATGTGCTAATTAGTTGAATGAGTTATGTTGTTTTTCACATTTTTGTATTGTATATTTACCTTCGCCAAGGAGGTTATGTTTTCATCAGCATTGGTTTGTCTATCTGTCTGTCTGTTTGTTTGTTTGTTAGCAAGATAACTCAAAAAGTTGTGGACGGATTTTCGTGAAATTTTCAGAGATTGTCAGAAATGGGGTATCCTACAGATGATTAGATTTTGGTGGTGATCCGGATCACCGTCTGAAAAAAAAACAAAAACAAAACAAGCATCACAGTATAGCTAATATATGCCACTTGCGAATGGCATTTTTTTCATGGTCAAGGAATCTATAAAGTTACACAAAATAAATGTAGGATTTATGGCTGTGTTGTGAGACATGTATATGTTGGACACTGCATATGTGATTTAACCACGATGAAGGAGAGCCAGCCCCCTGCGGTGCGGAGCCACAGAGCCTGGACCCCCTGCGGAGGACAGGGGACAGAAGACTTCCTGACCACTGAGGCTCGGGAAGAGAGAAGGGGGAGTTATGTAAATAAAAGGCTAATGAATGTGAATAAAGAGATTTTGAGAGAGATGTGTGATTTCCCCCGCGAGGGAAATGGTTTGATGTCAGAATGTTTAAATGAGAGAACTTTGGTGTGTTCACTCTCTTTGTTCGCTACTCAAGAATGAGAGCAGACAGTGGAATGATTTCTTGAATAAACTGGAATGAAAGACAATTCGGTTTCGTTATTCAAGTCTCCCCACATTGGTGACTGACGACGTTGAGAATGAACGAAGAAATTCTCAGGGTCCCGGACTCACAGCGCTCAGAGCTGGCGAGCGCAGTGGCCGTTAAGCTGCCTGATTTCTGGCAGGATAACCCACGGTCGTGGTTTCTGCAAGCAGAGTCGCAGTTCGCGCTCGCAGGAGTAACGGTGGATGACACTAAGTTCCACCATGTCATCGCTAAATTGGACAACAGCACAGCTCGGTGCGTGCAAAGCTTGGTGGAGCAGCCACCCGCGACCGACAGGTACGGCAAGCTGAAATCCACCCTCATCAAGTTTTTCACCCCCTCGGCTGAAGTGAGGGCGAGGAGGATCCTGTCTTTGCTAGACCAAGGTGGACACAGGCCGAGCGCCCTGATGGAGGAGATGATACAGCTGAGAGGGTTGGACAACGATGATTTCATTTTTCAGTTCATCTTCCTCTCCAACCTCCCGGCGCATGCGAGAAGCACGCTGGCTGGCAAAAAGTGTCACACCCTGGAGGAGTTCCGGGCGCTGGCCCAGGAGGCAGATGGGATCCTGGACGCCTGCGGCGGGCAAGCAACCACAGCAGCGACCCGAGACAGCGGGGAGCCAGAGGCGGCAGAACCAGACTGGCCGACGACGGCGGCAACACGGCCGCGACGAGGGGGAGCCAATAGCCCGGCGGCAGAGGCGCGGGCACGACACAGCGGAGGAGAAGATCTCTGCTTTTACCATCGGAGGTTCGCAGAGAAGGCACGCAGGTGTGTGCCGCCCTGCATCTTCAGGAGTTCGGGAAACGGCAAGACCGGGGGTCGCTAGCAGCTTCGACCCTCGGAGAACGCAACAAGCTGCTCTACATCACGGATGCGCGCTCCGGACGAGAGTTCCTCATCGACACCGGAGCACAAGTGAGCTTCATCACCCCAACATACGCGGACCGGGTGGCTGGACCCCACGGTAGCGGAGCTACAGCGGCAAATGGCTCGAACATCAACACCTACGGGAGAAGGACCTTGCCTTTATGCTTACATGGCCGCACGTATGAATGGACTTTTGTGATAGCGGCGGTGAGTTTCAACATGTTGGGCGCGGATTTTTTGTGTTCACACAATCTGTTAGTTGATCTTGCTAATAGACGGCTGGTAAATGCACTCTCTTTTTACTCTCTCCCCTGTTCAGCTCGAGTGTCCCCACCACCAGTACAGACCCACGTCGCTACAGCAGGTGGTAAGTTTCACACACTCCTCACCCAATTTCCAGCGCTCACTGTGCCCACTTTTTCAGCGACGGTCGCGAAGCACGGGGTGAAACACTTTATCCCCACTTCTGGTCCTCCCGTGTTTGCAAAAGCTCGGCGCTTGGATGCAGTTAAGCTCGCCATTGCGCGCGAGGAGTTCGCCAGCCTGGAGAGGCTGGGCATCGTTCGTAGGTCGAAGAGCCCGTGGGCTTCGCCGCTGCACATGGTACCGAAAGCCGATGGCTCCTGGAGACCGTGCGGGGATTACCGCAGGCTAAACAACGCTACGGCGCACGATCGTTATCCCATCCCGCACATTCAGGATTTTTCGGTGCACCTGGCGGGGGCGCGCATTTTTTCAAAGATTGATCTAGTTCGCGGCTATCACCAAGTCCCGGTCCAACCGGAGGACATTCCTAAAACAGCGGTAATAACCCCGTTCGGACTTTTCGAATTTTTACGCATGCCGTTTGGTCTCAAAGGGGCGGCGCAAACATTTCAGCGGATGATGGATGCCGTGTTATGCGATCTCCCTTTCGTGTTTGTGTACCTCGACGACATTTTGGTCGCGAGTACTTCAGAGGACGAACACAAAACGCACCTCACAGCAGTTTTTAGGAGGCTGGGAGAGCACGGCTTAATAGTTAACCCAGCCAAGTGCCAGTTCGGCGTCGAGCGGATCGATTTTTTGGGTCACCGCGTCTCCCCGGAGGGAGCGGTTCCGTTACCAGAGAAAGTACGCGCGGTAGCGGATTTTCCCCGTCCACAAACGGTCAAATCACTACAGGAATTCTTGGGGATGGTAAATTTTTATAACCGATTCCTGCCCCACGCAGCTCAAATCATGCAACCGTTATATGCCGCGCTCAAAAAACAAAAACCGACCCAGGCGGTCGAATGGTCCCCGGAGCGGGAGCGCGCGTTCACAGAGGTTAAAAAAGCCTTGGCTGACGCTGCGCTCCTGGCCCACCCAGACCCTGCAGCACGTATCGCGCTGACGACAGACGCTTCAGATTTAGCCATAGGGGCCGTTATTGAGCAACAGGTAGCCGGAGTTTGGCAGCCTTTGGCTTTCTTTAGCAAATCTTTAAGCGCGGCTGAACGAAAATACAGCGCGTTTGACAGAGAACTGTTGGCGCTGCATTTGGCTGTTCGTCATTTCCAGTTCTGGCTGGAAGGACGGTGCTTCACCGCTTATGTGGACCACAAGCCGCTCACATACGCCATGGCCAAAATTTCAGACCCGTGGTCCGGCAGGCAGCAGAGGCAGCTGGCCGCAATCTCGGAATTTACCACTGACATTAGGCACGTCGCGGGCAAATTCAATGTAGTAGCGGATTGTCTCTCACGCGCGTTCACGACCCCAACACGCGCAGAGGCAGAACGGGCCACCGTGACCGCGCCGCAGGAGAGCGGCACGGTGGCGCGCGCAGCCCCGGTGCACGTGGGTATAGATTACGCAGCCATGGCAGCGGACCAGGGGGCGGACGCAGACGTGCGCGCGCTCCAGTCTGGACCAACAGGGTTGAGGCTGGAGAGCAAGTGTTTACAAACCGGTATGCCCCCCCTGATCTGCGACATGTCGATGGGGCGCCCGCGTCCGGTGGTTCCGGCCACGTGGCGCCGCCGTGTTTTTGACTCGGTCCACTCACTGGCGCACCCGGGGGTGCGCGCGTCGGTGAAACTAGTGGCGGAAAAGTTTGTTTGGCCGTGCCTGCGCAAGCACGTGAAGGAATGGGCAAAAGCCTGCATTTCCTGTCAACGGGCCAAAATTCACAGGCACACAAGAGCCCCGTTAGAACCGTTCCGCATTCCGGCCAGAAGGTTCGACCATGTGCACGTCGACCTTGTGGGCCCCCTACCGGCATCACAGGGGTTCACGTATCTTTTGACAATGGTGGACCGCACCACACGTTGGCCGGAAGTGGTCCCACTTGCGACGACCACGGCCGCGGAGGTGGCTCGCGTTTTTTTAACGGCTTGGGTGGCGCGTTTCGGGGTTCCGTCGGACATTACGTCCGATAGAGGACCGCAATTCATCTCTGAGCTGTGGTCAGCGATGGCCAACGGCTTAGGAGCCAAAATTCACCGCACTACGGCTTACCACCCTCAGGCCAATGGTTTATGCGAGCGTTTTCATAGGTCTTTGAAGGCAGCACTCAGAGCGTCGCTCACGGATGCAGATTGGGTGAATAAACTTCCATGGGTTTTATTAGGGTTGCGTTCTGCGCCTAAAGAGGACTTAGACGCCTCCCCAGCGGAGCTGGTATTCGCACAAACTCTGAGGCTGCCGGGCGAGTTTTTACCAGAGCACCCAGAGCCCCCACCTCTCTCGGCTCTGGGACCGTTAGTCGGCACGGGGGCAGACACGCTCCCGGGTCCGGTTCATCACGCTTTTCCACGAGTTTTCGTCCCCAAGGCTTTGAAAAATGCCGATTTCGTTTTTGTCAGGCGCGAAGCCCTAAAAGCAACGCTCAAACCGCCTTACGAAGGGCCATTTCGAGTGCTGGAGGCAGGTGATAAGCAATTTGTGCTAGATTTTGGAGACAGAAAAGAGACAGTCAGTATTGACAGACTAAAACCTGCTTTTGTCATGAAGGACGTGTCTGTACCGGTCGCGGTGGCGCCTTGACGAGGCAGGCCCCCGCAGGGGGCAATTAATCACTCTCCCCCTCAGTCAACAGAGCCGAAGCAGAAACGCACCGCAGGCAAGGCGGGGCCAACGCACAGCAGATTCGGCAGACGGCTGAAGCCCAAGCGGCGCACAGACTGAATGTTGGTGTTGATTATTCAGTAGTGAGTAAGGTGCTATTTAATTTTAGGAATTAGTCTGTTCTTCATCGTTTGGGGGGGGGGTTATATGGCTGTGTTGTGAGACATGTATATGTTGGACACTGCATATGTGATTTAACCACGATGAAGGAGAGCCAGCCCCCTGCGGTGCGGAGCCACAGAGCCTGGACCCCCTGCGGAGGACAGGGGACAGAAGACTTCCTGACCACTGAGGCTCGGGAAGAGAGAAGGGGGAGTTATGTAAATAAAAGGCTAATGAATGTGAATAAAGAGATTTTGAGAGAGATGTGTGATTTCCCCCGCAAGGGAAATGGTTTGATGTCAGAATGTTTAAATGAGAGAACTTTGGTGTGTTCACTCTCTTTGTTCGCTACTCAAGAATGAGAGCAGACAGTGGAATGATTTCTTGAATAAACTGGAATGAAAGACAATTCGGTTTCGTTATTCAAGTCTCCTCACAGGATTAATATATATGATGTTAAACACTGTATGGGGGGAACTGTGGCGCTTGGCGGAGGTCTGCGCTCTCTGAGTGCTTTTCTAGTTTCTTACATTGTTCACTAGCAAAAAAAAAAAAAAAAATCACAAGAAACTGAATCATTGGGATGAATAAAAATGCATTCAAAACTCATTTTTGCACATTTCTATTCTTTCTTATACAGGTGAAGAGGGAAAACTCAGGTATTCACACATTTTGTGGTGAATGACAAGTTGTTTCTTCAAGCAAAATAAAATTTGGTGTTTAAAATTCAATTAAGCTGCTTATATTGGGGGTTTAGTGAAGACGGGTCATTTTGATCCGGAGGACATGGGGTGTATACAGAATATGAGGACAACAGGAGGGTTAAGTTGAAGAAGGAGTCCTATCAAGCTTGGTTGGCTTGTGGGACTCCCAAAGCAGCTGAAGTGTACCGGCAGGCCGAGCGGAGTGCAGCTCGGGTGGTTGCTGAAGCAAAAACTCAGGTATGAGAGGAGTCTGGTGAGGTCATGGAACAAGACTTTCGGTCGGCCTTGAAGAGATTCTGGCAAACTGTCCGGCGGCTAAGGAGGGCGAAGCAGTTCCCTGTCCACACTGTGTATGGTGCGGATGGGCACTACTGACTTTGACTGGGGATATCATCGGGCGGTGGAAGGAATACTTCGAGGATCTCCTCAATCCCACTGACATGCCTTCCACAGAGGAAGCAGGGCTTGTGGACGAGGGGAGCGACTCGCCTATCACAGTGGCTAAGGTCGCCAAGGTGGTTAAAAATCTCTTTAGTGGCTGGTCCCCGGGGGTGGACGAGATTGACCCTGAGTATCTCAAGGCCCTAGATGTTGTAGGGCTGTCATGGTTGACATGCCTCTGCAACATTGTGTGGAGGTCGGGGGCAGTGCCTTTGGCATGGCACACTGGAGTGGTGGTTCCTGTCTTCGAGAAAGGGGACCGGAGGGTGTGGTCCAACTTTAGAGGGATCACACTCCTCAGCCTCCCTGGGAAGGTCTATGCCAAAGTACTGGAGACAAGAGTCTGGCCGTTGGTTGAACCTCAGATTCAAGAGGACCAGTGGAGTTTTCGTCCTGGCCGTCGAGAATCCTCAAGGGTTCGTGAGAGTTTGCCCAACCAGTTTACATTTGTTTTGTGGACTTGGAGAAGGCATTCGACCGCGTCCCTTGTAGTTTTTTGTGGGGGCGTGCTTCAGGAGTATGGGGTATCGGTCTTGTTATTACGAGCTATTTGGTCTCTGTACGACCGTTGTGAGAGTTTGTTTGTATTGCCAACACTCGGTCAGACTCATTTCCAGTGAGAGTTGGACTCCGCCAGGGCTGCCCTTTGTCACCGATCCTGTTCATAATTTTTATGGACAGGATTTCTAGGTGCAGCCAGGGAACGGAGGGTGTCATGCTTGGTGACCACAGGATCTCATCTCTGTTGTTTGCAGATGATGTTGTCCTGCTGGCTTCATCCAGCAATGACCTACAGGTCTTACTGGGACGGTTTGTCACTGAGTGTGAAGCGGCTGGGATGAGAATCAATACCTCCAAGTCCAAGTCCATGGTCCTCAGCAGGAAAAAGGTGGATTGTCCTCTCCGGGTTGGGGACAAGCTCCTGCTCCAAGTGGAGGAGTTTAAGTATCTTGGGGTCTTATTCACGAGTGAGGGGAGAATGGAGCGAGAGATTAACAGACGGATCGGAGCAGCATCTGCAGTTATGCTAATATTGTACTGGTCTGTTGTGGTAAAGAGGGAGCTAAGCTTTAAGGCAAAGCTGTCGATTTACCAGTCAAGTTATGTTCCTACCCTCACCTACGGTCATGAGCTTTGGGCAATGACCGAAAGAACAAGATCGCAGATACAAGTGGCTGAAATGAGCTTTCTTCGTAGGATTGCTGGATTCACCCTCAGAGATACGGTGAGGAGCTCAGTCATCTGGGAGAGGCTAAGAGTAGAACCGCTGCTCCTCCACATTGAAAGGAGGCAGTTGAGGTGGTTTGACCCCGGGGCAGACCCAGGACTCACTGGAATGACTTTGTCTCCCGGCTGGTCTGGGAACACCCTGGTATCCTCTCTGAAGAGCTGGAGCAGGTGGCTGAGGAGAGGGAAGTCTGGGCTTCTCTGCTTGAACTGCTGCCTCCGTGACCCAAACCTCCGGAAAAGCAGTAGAAGATGGATGAATAAAAAATGAAAAGAACTTAATTGTAGGAGTGACTTATTGACTATCAGATTCTGATTTTAATTTCTTCATGGTCAAATTGAATGAACTATTGAACTGTATAAATAAAGCAAATAAAAACTGCATTATTCTCTGTGATTTTAACATTCATCTATCCAAAGAGAACAGAACAAAAATGATTTCATAAATACCCTCTACTCTTCAGCCTTCTTTCCCACTATAAACATATGTACTAGAGCAACAGAATCCAGCAAGTCAGTCATTGATACTATCATCACAAACATTTACAGTGCCAATTTTGACTCGGGTGTAATACTGTCAGATATCACAGATCATTATTCCATAGTACATTTTATTGATCTTGCTAAAAAGATAAGATTTGGCTTTATATACTAAAGTGGAAGTGGTGAATGAAAAAAAAAATGTTCATATTATCTGAAAATCTTAAAAACAAGTCATGGGATTCTGTGTACTGTTGTAAAAACCCACATAAGGCATACAGTGCTCTCCTTGATGTCAAAACTAATTCTGTAAACGCCACCGTACCTGAAAGCATAATAAAATTTGATGCAGGGGATAAGAAAACCTGGCTTACAAGTGGCATTTTGAAATCAATTAAAAAGAAAAACATACTCTATAAACAATATATCAAAAATCCAAGTGCTGAAAATAAAGAGAAATATACAAAATATAGAAATAAGTTGACATATGTCATAAGAATAAGTAAGCAAAATCACTATAGTGAGCTTATCAAGGCTCCTCGTGGTTATCAAAAGCAATGCTGGAAGATACTAAATGAGGTCCTCGGCTGGGGCAAAAAAACTTTTGTGCTCCCTGACACCATAGACCAGCTAAATGCCAGAATCAATGTTATAGATTATGATCTTGCAAACAGTGTAAATAAGTATTTTAACGCTATTGGAGAAAATCTTGCAAATACTATTTATTAGTCCACCACAGGGAGCTACTTATCAACAATATCTTCAAGGTAATTATGTAAATTCTTTCTTTCTCATACCAACTGACAAAACAGAAGTTACCAAAATCATTATGAGCATGAAAAGCTCTCGTACAGCAGGTGTGGATTGTCATGAATCTGAGCACGGTGGGTGCTGCGCTCAGCCTCCAGTTTAGTTGAAATCTTTCTGTTTGTTTGCATCTCTGTTTATTGTGTATTTACTGTGGTTATCTCAGTTTGGGGGGTTTCATGCATTTCTGTATTTTGTCTGGGTTGTTATTTGTCTCTATTCTTTTATGAGTTATTCCATTCTCTGTAGCATTATTTATTCACTCTGGTGCTTTTATTTTGATAGCACCCCATGTACGTCCGGCTGTCAAACTCTGTTTCGTGGGCTGCACAGCTGTCACTTGTATTGATTATTTCCTCTCTCTTGTGAACCACACCTGTCATTCATTGATGATTTTCCCATTTACTTATTTAAGGACAACAGCAATGTTTCCCTGTGGCCGTGTCTTACTGTTTGCTTCCTCAGAGTGACTAGCTGTAACTCTGAGTAAAAGTGTTTTTTCCGCAGAGGTGAATGGGTGCGCTCCGACCTGGTATTATTCCTTTTTCCTAGTGATGGACAAATGAAGCTTACTGAAGCTTGTATCTGAAAAGGGTTCATTATTTGAAGCTTTTCAACACAGTCCTCTTTGGTGCCACCTGGTGACCAAAAGTGAACTGCTTTAGAAGGTCTAAACTCTAGAGTTGAGACCTTCTGTTTATTATTACATGACAATTCTGTCTGATATCGGGCTATTGCTGTGGTACTTTGAACATGTTTTCTTTTTTTTGGTTTAGAAATAATGGTAAATAATTTTGATGAATAAACTTTCCTTGGTTAAACATGTGCCATGGTGTGAGCTCCCTTTGATGTTTGTAAACATAATAAAAAAACATATATTAATGTACAACACAATCTTAGAATAGCTTGGGAGTATGCTTGTGCTGTAAGGTCCCTGCCTCCCACATGCTTATATGATTAGTGGACAGATACATTTTTATATACATTAACTTATAGGTAGAGTGTTTTTTGTTGTTGTTTTTTTTTTTTTTTTTTTACCTGGGGTAGAAGTGCTTGTGAACTGGGAAAATGCTTATGAACTGGGCAGTGTAAATGCTTATGAACTGATAACATGAACACGTAATGTAGCTATAATTATTTATATTATTTATTTATTATTTATTCATATTATGGTAAACTTTTTTTGCTCATAGCACTGGTACTACAGACGTTCATAGTCATGTAGCACAAAACAAAAACTTGTAACACAATAACATCTGTTACTTCTCTAAAACTGATTGCAAGGATAAGGACCTGTACTTAGTGCTTTTCTAGTCTCAAAGACCACTCAAAGTGCTTCACCAGTACTAACCCTCTACTCTAAGAGCCTATCAGAGACAGATATGTAGGGACCATTTAGAATCACCAATTAACCCAAGACCCTGCAGGTTTTACCTCCAACCAGTGTCTTCAACAGCAGATTTCTGTGAACTTCTTCCCACTGATTGCTGATAAGTGAAAACACCTGCTGAAGAGACTGGGTAGAAGAGAAAACCTGCAGGGTCTTGGCTCTCCATGGCACATGGTTGGACACCCCTGTTCTAGCTGTTAGGCAACAGTGCTAACCACTGTACCACCATGCAAGTAGTGCAGTTTAATCATTAAAAAAATATAGTATTTCACTTTGTAATTAAAAAGAACTTATCAAGGTCTAGAAATTATTTAAAATTTACATACATTTCCACATCAGTCATCAGTCCTAACCACCTAAACACACTCACCATACCATACAAACTGTCATAAACTCTCCGTGCGCTTCTCCAACAGCGCACGGAGGAGGAGAAAGGACGAGGACTTAAATGCTGGGTTACACCACACACACATTTATTAACACAAACGTGAACACAAAGACATAAGACAGCTCGGATACACTAAGAGTTCTCGAGGCTGCCCAACACACACACTGGAGGTATACAGCAGCGGACAGCGCACAGACAGATACTCACAGAGCAGGGGCAGGCTGAGTCATCACAGCGATAATCACGAGCACACATAAGCACAGTCCTTACTGACGTGACGGTTGACGGCGGAGAATGACCATCCAACACGTACAATGATCCAGCGGCGTCTGTGTAGCGAAGAGCTTGTTTAATACAGACGCTGCTGGCGTGACAAATAAAGAACACCTGGGCGAGCGCGGGAAAGATGATTACCGGGACGAACAGCTGACTGTCAGAAAGAGGGGGGTGTGGCCGGACAGGCCAGAGCGGCAGCTACAGGCAGGAACAGAAATGGTGCATGGACAAGAAAACAACAAGAAATCAAAACACAACTCCACATAATAAACCCACTGCCTGAGCCACCAGGATTGATCAGAACCGAGCCCACAGGAAACACGGGCTCGGTTCATGACAGAGCCCCTCCTTCTAGGGGTGGATACCAGACACCCACGGTATCATCATAAGGACACCCCCCCCCCCACCAATCCCACAGGCAAAACAATAACACACAAATCCGGGTGGGAGGTAGGGGGAACAGGAAAGGAGGGAACACAATACCCCGCCCAGGGTCCACAATCAACCCCCCCCCCGCCAAGTCCACGGGTGTTGGGGCTCAGGAGGCCGCCCAGAGTCACAGGCCCAGCAGAAGTTCCGGTGGACGGAATCCGGCGGCCTGCCGGAAAACATGGGCCACCAGACCTGGGGAGTCAATTCTTCTGGCGGCCGGCCCACATTGCTCAGCCACCAGGATGGAGGAGGTGAAGCAGGAGGTGGCCTGCCCACTGGAAGGCTGACTAGAGGGCAACCGATCCGGGGAGAGGGAACCTCCACGGCCTCCTCAGTGGCACCCGTGGTGGACCCCGACCGGGCTGGCTCCGCTGCGCCCATGACGGACTCCAGCGGGAGCCTAACTGTACCCACTGTGGCCCATGACTGGGCCGGCTCTGCTGCACCCACGGTAGACTCCAGCGAGAGCCTAGCTCTGCCCATGGTAGCCCCTGACTGGGCCGGCTCCGCTGCACCCATGGTGGACTCCAACGGGAGCCTAACTGTGCCCACGGTGACCCCTGACTGGGCCGGCTTTGCTGCACCCGCGATGGACCCTGATTGCGCCAGAGCTGCACTCACGGTGAGCAGACCAACCCGCAGGAGCACCAGGCTGAGGAGACGATTGATGGGAGGATCCCTGACGACCCTGGCAGGAGAAGCTGGATCAGCGACGTCCTCCTTTGGCAGGATCGGACCCTCGGCGACCTCTGGCGGTGACACACCCTCTCCGGCAACCCTAGTTGAAGGCTCAGGGGAAGCAGGAGAAGAAAGATGGTTAGGGCCGCCGGCAGCGGTGGAGCCCGGTAAGGGAAGTTCAGACGCAGCTGTGCACTGCGCCCGACTCTCCTCACTTAGAGCCAAACAAGATCTCTCTAAAACTGCCATAAGAAACACAAGAGAGAGTACTTGCCTGAGCTCAAGCTCCACCGCTGTCCAGGACTCCATCAATCCTGGAGATGAACACTCGGGCCCGGCCTCCAGGAGGTCCAACTCAGGCTCCCAGTCCGCTGCAGACGCCTCCGCAGCTGGCAAGATGGTGACCACAGTCCTACTAGCCTCCTGCTGCAGCTCCAACGCAGTGGACTTCACCGGTGTGGCTGCAGGGGAGCCTCTCCATGCTGGCTCCGGGAATATACCATCCGAGGCCATTGGCTCCTCTGCCGTCTGATGAACCCTGACCTTGAGCCAATGGGCCCGCAGGGAGAACGGGAGGAGACACGGAGAGGAGAAAGGGTAATTTGATATCTGCAGCTGGAGGAGAAGACCCAGCGGACTGCTTAAACTGGGTCCCTCCCTCGGGAGACAGACAAGATTTAATACTTTTTGATGGAATAGACGGATTAAGTACTCGCCTGTCATCCCGGTTGCTGTTCTTGACAGCTGCAGATAGCAGACAGGCATCCCTCTCTGTGTCATCAGCGATATGGCCCTCTTCAATGGATGGACGAGGAGCCGTCTCCGTGGCAACAGAGGTGGGCGTTCCCAAGGCAGCCCCGTCTAGCCTCGCAGCAGCTGGGAGGGTGATGTGATGAGGAAGGCCTTTCCCGGCATCTCCACACAGGGTGACGCTGTCTTCTGTTTCCTGGAGTCGACCGTGCTGGAGTGGGAGGAGGGGCGGGCGAAGCGTCACGGAGGATGATAGGCTGCCCGTTACCGGTCCTCCGCCTTGGCGTCGTGGGCCACGCCAATCTGGGAAAAGAGCGTTGGAGCGAGCAGATCGTGGAGAGCAGGTCGGCGAACTGGGGATAATTCCACAACCCAGGATTTGCCTCCAGGATACTGACTACTCCGCCCAGGCATTCCAGCATCTTCTTCGGTCCACGGGCGGCGAGCGCTTCATTCACCAGGCTGCGAATGAACTCAATGGCCCATCCCTCTTCGACCATGGGAAACCCCGCTGCCGTTCCTCTTCCTCGGCGAGACTGGGGCATGACGCTCTCCAGATACAGGTACGTCCAGAAAAATAGGTCAAAAAAAAAAAGAAGAGAGTGATGTGTGGGTGTAACCCGCTAAATCCTATAGTTCGGCTGGATCATTCTGTCATAAACTCTCCGTGCGCTTCTCCAACAGCGCATGGAGGAGGAGAAAGGACGAGGACTTAAATGCTGGGTTACACCACACACACATTTATTAACACAAAAGTGAACACAAAGACAAGACAGCTCGGATACACTAAGAGTTCTCGAGGCCGCCCAACACACACACTGGAGGTATACAGCGGCGGACAGCGCACAGACAGATACTCACAGAGCAGGGGCAGGCCGAGTCGTCACAGCGATAATCACGAGCACACATAAGCACAGTCCTTACTGACGTGACGGTTGACGGCGGAGAATGACCATCCAACACGTACAATGATCCAGCGGCGTCTGTGTAGCAAAGAGCTTGTTTAATACAGACGCCGCTGGTGTGACAAATAAGGAACACCCGAGAGCAATGATTACCGGGATGAACAGCTGACTGTCAGAAAGAGGGGGGCGTGGCCGGACAGGCCAGGGCGGCAGCTACAGGCAGGAACAGAAACGGTGCATGGACAAGAAAACAACAAGAAATCAAAACACAACTCCACATAATAAACCTACTGCCTGAGCCACCAGGATCGATCAGAACCGAGCCCACAAGAAATACGGGCTCGGTTCATGACAACAAACTAACAGGCCAGTTTTGGCCCGCAGGCTCTATGTTTGACATCACTAGACTAGACCGTAAAAAACAGCCTCTGTCATGGAGCTTCTCCACCGCATTCCTCCTCCAGAGAGCCATACAAAATGAATCTGCTGTGGGCTCAGCAAAAATGGACGAAACTGAAAAAAATGTTTCTTTTATAAGAGCATATTTCAGTTATTCTCAGAGCCTGGAGTAGTGGAGAAGAGAGCCGTCTGTCCTATTGGCAAGGAGCAATCTATGCATCGCGGTTCACCTCACGTCTGCTCTTTTTTACGTGACAGTCCCCTTTCATAAAGCATCCTGCTTTTTGTGGCGCTAAATGCGACACTCAAAAGTGCAGCCTGCACACACAAACACTGTCTGTTTTTGTAAATATGAAAGCTGTTCAGCACTGATAGGTTAGAAGAGTTCATCATGAAGCATAAAATACTGTATGACTAACAATGTTTGAAATAAATAAAAGAAAAAAGAAAGAAAGAAATATGAAAAAGAATGTCAGGTGCATTTTGTAGTTCTGTCCATTGTAATGGAAGACAAAGAGTAGCAACCACTGAACTTTCTATATATCGGTGTATTCCACCACTGAGCTGTGCTGAGTTTGACATGGACGACAAAATTAAAACTTATAAAAATGCCGGTCACTCTCCATAGTTTCTCATCGCACTTGTGCTACGTCAGTTCATTCATTCTTGGCACAGAGCTACCAAACCTACCTGACTGACTTAAATCAATTCATTGCCACATGGCAGAACGTCTTCTCTTCCTTGCTGTCTCCATGTCTCTCATGCAAAATCTCCACCAAAACACACCACAAATCCTGCCAATACTTCATTTTCTTAAAACCATTAAGTCATTGGTCACGTGACTCTGGCTAAACAAATCAAGCCTCAAACCAGTGTTTCTGAACACTTGTGCTGTTTTTCTGACACATGCTCCAAAGCTTCAGATTCATTCAGACCATAACTACTTTTTCTGTTTCCCCAGACATGAGCCCCATTTCTTTTCGGGTGTGACTCCGTCTGGTTTTTGTCTCTTTTTCCCCGTCATGTCTGAGTGCCTAAGCCTGGGTCTGTCCAGGCTGTTCTCTTTTCCCATCAGACATGAGCCCCATTCTTCTCCAGCAGTCCTCTCACCACTCCTTATTTGTAAGTGTTGTTTAGTGCTTGTATTTAAGTTAATAAATGTTACAAACTCACAGTTGGTGTTTGGTGTCTTCTGCCTGCCCTTGAAAAGGACGATTTATGACATGGATGGTATATGTAGCATTATTGTAAAAGCGATTGTGAATAAAATTGTGGATCCACTTGTTTATTCAATCAATTTTTCGCTGTTTCATAGGGTGGTACCTAAAATGACAAAGACTGCAAAAATTAATCCCAGTATTTAAGTCTGGAAATAAAAACATCATGCACAATTACCAACCTATATCTATATTGCCCACCCTTTCCAAAGTGTTGGAGAAAATTGTTCATTGTAGACTAAGCGATTACTTTAATAAACTGAATATCCTTAGTCCTTTACAATATGGCTTTAAGAAGGAGAACATGATGTGTATGGCAATTCTTGATCTTGCTGAAAAGACCAAAGATGCTAGTTTAGCACCTTGGGGGAGCCAAATTATTTAGCATCTCAGACAAGAGACAGTGGATAAACATGGGAGAACAATACGCAGGAGGTTCCTGGCGAGATAGCAGGAAGGAGTCAGGGACGTAGGGGGTTGAATGCAGTGTGATGCAAAAGTCATGTTGTGTGTGGAGAAATGCCATGAAACTTAAGAGGAGAGTGCCTGCTGAAATGTTCAGTCTGTTCTTTGCTTGTGAGATGTGAGTGTGTAATAAATCGTCTGAAATGAATCTGCCTCTTCATTTACACACTCCACACTGGTGACCCAAGACATATTATGGAACACGAGGCAAGATCCCCGGAGCTGGCCCGGTCAGGAAGCTACAGCGAGGCGGCAGCCATCCCACAGACAGCCCGGACTGGAACCTCCAGCCACGCGTGTGCGGTTTCAGTCAAGCTACCGGATTTCTGGCAGCACAACCCGCGCTCTTGGTTCCACCTCACCGAGGCCCAGTTCGCCCTCTGGGGAGTAACGGCAGACGATACCAGATTCTACCATGTGGTCGCAGCGCTCGACGCCCGCACAGCTCAGCAGGGAGCGAGCCTGCTCGAACAGCCACCAGCCAGCAGCAAATATGAGGCGCTCAAGGCTGCGCTCATCCAGCGCTACACGCTCTCGGACAGTGAGAGAGCGGAGAGGCTCCTGACGCGGACCGAGTTAGGAGATGGTTCGGCCGTAGACCTGATAGAGAAGATGCTGGCGTTAATGGGCACGGACGACGGGCACTTTCTGTTTGCCCACCTCTTCCTCCGGAACCTTTCAACAGTGGCGAGAGCGGTTCTGGCCAATTCGCCGTGGCTGGCCGCGTGCGACTACCGTGCGCTAGCCCAGGAGGCAGACCGGATCATCCTCACCACCAGGGTGATCACAGTCAACGCGGCAGCGGCGGAGCCCAGCGAGACGACCAGAAGAGGCGAGGAGCCACCGACGGTAGCAGCAGCGGGGGCCAAGGAGCGCCAGAGAGACACACTCTGTTTCTACCACCGCCGCTTCGGAGAGAAGGCACGCAGATGTGCGCCACCGTGCCATTTCAAGCGCTCGGGAAACGCCAAGGCCGGGAGTCGATAGCAGCTGCGACCCTCGGTGAAGAGAACAAGCTGCTGTACTTGACGGATGCACGCTCGGGGAGGCGTTTCCTCGTGGACACCGGAGCCCAGAAGAGTTTCATCCTGCCGACCTACGCTGACCGCCTGGCAGGACCTAGCGGCCCCGAGATGTTGGCAGCAAACGGCTCGGATATTAAGACCTTTGGTGAGAGGACTCTGCTCTTATCTCTACACGGCCGTACATATGAGTGGACTTTTGTCGTAGCAGCACTGAATTACCATATCCTGGGGGCTGATTTTCTGTGTGCACATGGTTTACTGGTTGATGTTGCTAACAGGCGTCTAGTTAATGCACTGTCCTTTGACTCTCTCCCCTGTATAGCTCGAGTGACCCAGCCAACAGCACAAGCCAATGTCACAGCTACAGGCGGTAAGTTCCACACACTGCTCACTCAGTTCCCAGCACTCACGGTCCCAACGTTTTCCGCGGCCATCGCTAAACACGGGGTGGAGCACTTTATCACCACCACTGGGCCGCCCATTTTTGCAAGACCTCGGTGCTTGGACGCAGCTAAACTGGCCATAGCGCGCGAGGAGTTCGCCAACCTGGAAAGGTTGGGCATCATCAGGCGCTCGAACAGCCCATGGGCATCCCCGCTACACATGGTCCCTAAGGCTGAGGGCTCGTGGCGACCGTGCGAGGATTTCCGCAGGTTGAACAACGCCACAGCGCACGACCGCTACTCAATTCCCCACATACAGGATTTTTCCGTTCATCTTGCCGGAGTACGCATTTTGTAAAATAGACGTGGTCTGCGGTTACCACCAAGTCCCAGTGCGCGCTGAAAACATACCCAAAACAGCGGTAATAACTCTGTTCGATCTATTCAAGCTCCTGCGCATGCCATTCGGGGTTAAAAGGAGCGGCACAGACGTTCCAGCGCATGATGGATGCAGTGCTGCGCGATCTCCCGTTTGTGTTCGTCTACCTGGACGATATCCTGGTAGCCAGTGCGTCTGAAGCCGAACACGAAACCCACCTCACAACGTTTTTCCGGAGGTTGGAGGAGCACGGGTTAATAATCAACCCGGTGAAATGCCAGTTCGGTGTGATGGAGATTGATTTTTTGGGGCATCTCTCCGGAAGGAGCAATCCTGCTGCCCGACAAGGTGCGCGCCGTGGCGGATTTTCCCCGGCCTCAGACGGTCAGGGCGCTGCAGGAATTTTTCGGGATGGTGAACTTTTATAACCGTTTCCTTCCCCGCGCGGCGCAGCTCATGCAACCATTGTACGCCACGCTCAAGAAACAGAAACCTGCGGATAGGGTCGAATGGACCCTGGAGCGAGAGCGGGCATTCTCGGAAGTTAAAGCAGCCCTGGCAAACTCCGCACTGCTGGCGCATCCAGACCCGGCGGCCTGCATAGCGCTCACCACCAATGCTTCAGACGTGGCCATAGGGGCTGCTGTGGAGCAGCGCGTCGCCGGGGCTTGGCAGCCGCTCACCTTTTTCAGCAGAACTGTCCGCGACAGCGAACGTAAATACAGCGCGTTCGACAGAGAGTTGCTGGCTCTCCACCTGGCCATACGCCACTTCCAGTTCTGGCTGGAAGGGCGCAGCTTCACTGCGTTCGTGGACCACAAGCCGCTAACATTCACGATGGCCAAGGTTTCAGAACCGTGGTCGGGCCGGCAGCAGAGACAGCTGGCCGCGATCTCAGAGTTTACTACCGATATTCAACATGTGTCGGGTAAAATGAATGTGGTGGTGGACTGCCTCTCGCGCGCTGTGGTGGCCCCGGTCTGCGTGGGGATAGATTACACAGCCATGGCCGCGGAGCAGATTAGCGATGCAGACGTGCGCGCGCTCCAGTGTGGACCAACAGGGTTAAGGCTGGAGAGCAGGGTGCTGCAAGATGGCAGCCCCCCCCCCAATCTGCGTGGTCTCCACGGGTCGCCCGCGTCCGGTGGTCCCGGTTGTGTGGCGCCGCCGCGTGTTTGAGTCGGTTCACACTCTGGCGCACCCAGGAGTGCGCGCGCTTGTCAAAATGGTGGGAGAGAAGTTTGTGTGGCCGAGCCTACGCAAACAAGTGAAAGTGTGGGCTGCAGCCTGCGTGGCGTGCCAACGAGCCAAGGTACACAGACACACGAAGGCTTCCTTGGAGCCGTTTCGTATTCCGGCTAAGAGGGTCGACCATGTTCACGTGGACCTCGTGGGCCCCCTCCCGCCATCACAGGGGTGCACGCACCTCCTGACAGTGGTGGACTGCACCACGCGCTGGCCAGAAGCGGTCCCGCTGGCGGCAACCACGTCCGCAGACGTAGCGCGTGCTTTTTTAACAGCATGGGTGGGGCGTTTTGGAGTCCCGTCGGACAATACGTCCGACAGGGGCCCTCAATTTGTTTCCGAACTCTGGTCCGCGATGGCCCGCAGCCTGGGTGTTACAATTCACCGCACAACCGCATACAACCCACAGGCCAATGGGTTATGTGAGCATTTTCATAGATCACTGAAAGCAGCACTCAGGGCTTCATCGACAGATGCAAATTGGGTAGACAGGCTGCCGTGGGTTTTATTGGGGTTGCGCTCCGCGCCGAAAGAGGATCTGGAAGCTTCCCCGGCAGAGCTCGTTTTTGCGCAGCCACTACGGCTGCCCGGGAAATTTCTGCCAGATAATCCCGCGCCGGGCAGCTCCCCGTCTCAGCTTTTGCAGCGTAGTGCAAACACAGGCACGCTGCCGGGCCCTGCCCACCACAGTTTTCCGCATGTTTTTGTGCCTAAAACTTTGACGAACATGGAGTTCGTGTTTGTCAGACACGACGCCCACCACCCTCCATTGCGCCCACCCTATGATGGACCGTTCAGAGTGTTGGAAACAGGGGATAAGCATTTTTTGCTAGACTTGGGGGGTAGATGGGAGAAAATTGGCATAGACAGACTCAAACCCGCTTTCGTTGTGGCAGACGAGCAAGTGCTGTTTGCTAGGGCCCCTCGGCGTGGAAGACCCCCACGGAGAGCTCCCCAGGGAAACGATTCGCCAGAGCAGCCACATGGACAGATCGAAGTGCCCCCCCCCCCCCTAGTCACAGCCCACCCGCAGTCAGACACACTCCCAGCAGCCCCCCCACCGGCACAGCAGCGCCACGGAGGCGGTAAACCCCAGTTACAGCAGATACGGGAGGAGACGGAAGCCCAAGCAGCATGTGGACTGATATTCTATTGTTCTATCACAGCATGTGGACTGTTATTCTATTGTTCTATCTAAGATGCTGGGGGGGAAGTTTAGCACCTTGGGGGAGCCAGATTATTTAGCATCTCAGACAAGAGACAGTGGATAAACATGGGAGAACAATACGCAGGAGGTTCCTGGCGAGATAGCAGGAAGGAGTCAGGGACGTAGGGGGTTGAATGCAGTGTGATGCAAATGTCATGTTGTGTGTGGAGAAATGCCATGAAACTTAAGAGGAGAGTGCCTGCTGAAATGTTCAGTCTGTTCTTTGCTTGTGAGATGTGAGTGTGTAATAAATCGTCTGAAATGAATCTGCCTCTTCATTTACACACTCCACACTATTGATAAAGGTGAGAGTGGGATTGGAATTTTTCTCGATTTATCAAGAGCATTTGATACCATTGATTTTAAAATCCTTCTTGACAAGTTGCATCAATATGGTATCCAAGGCACAGCACTCAGTTGGTTTAAAAGTTACATATATGGAAGGGAGCAGTATGTACATATAAATGGTAAGAAATCACAGTGTCAGATTATTAAATATGGGGTCCCACAGGGATTGATATTGTGTCACTACTTTTCATTTTATACATATATGATTTTGTCAGTGCCTCTACTGTTCTACATAAAGTAATTTTTGCTGATGATACAATTTTATTCTGGTCTCACAAAAACTTGGAATATCTTCAAAATATTATAAATGCAGAATTAATTAAGATGGATACTTGGTTTAAATGTAACAAATCATCCGTAAAATATAAATAAAACTAAATTCATGTATTTAAGTCAGACAGAAACCAAAATAACGTTGAACATGTATATATCAAGATAAATGGAAGAGCTTTTGAGAGGGTAGAATTCATTAAATTTTGGAGGATTTATGTTGATGAATTTGTGAATTTTAAAAATCACATTGATAAACTGACAAAGAAACTATATATACTATATATATATATATATATATATATATATATATATATATATATATATATATATATATATATATATATATATATACACACACTATATATAAATATATAGATAGATAGAGAATAATATATATTCTGTATATAGAAATATGTTTGCTTATTTTTCAGATTGAGGCATTTCCTCCCTCTAGAAGCTCTTTTAACTCTGCACTGGTCTCTATTTGAACCTCACCTAAATTATTGTAATGTTATATGGTGTTATGGCGATGCATATTGGTGATATAGCAATATATATTGTGGCTGTGTCAGCAGACAGCGTCTCAGTCATGAGGCAGTGGTTAGACACAAGAGAACAATAGGCAGGGACCTCATGGGGAGTTGGCAGGAAGAGAGAGCTGGGGGTTTAAGGAAAATGTATGGTGGAGGTGAAATGTCATGCAGATGTGAGATGATCTGTGAAGTTTTAAGGGATGAAACCTGTTTTGGCTATTCAGTGCTTTCTGTATATGGTGATGTGAGAGTGTGAATAAACTTCGTCTGATTGTAACTTGGCCTCATTATTTCCACACTCTCCACACTGGTGACCCTGGACGTATTATGGAACACGAGGCAAGAATCCCGGAGTCTGCCCGGACAGGAAGCCCCAGCTACGCGGCAGGCATCCCGCAGACGGCCCGGACGGGAACCCCCAGCAACGCGTGTGCTGTTGCAGTCAAGCTACCAGACTTTTGGCAGCACAACCCGCGCTCTTGGTTCCACCACACCGAGGCCCAGTATGCCCTCCGGGGAATAACGACAGACGACACCAAGTTTTTCCATGTGGTTGCAGCGCTGGATGCTCACACAGCTCAGCAGGTAGCGAGCCTGCTCAAACAGCCCCCAGCCCACGGCAGATACGAAGCTCTCAAAGCTGCGCTGATTTGGCGCTACACGCTCTCGGACTGTGAGAGAGCAGAGAGGCTCCTGAGGCGTTCCGAGTTAGGAGATGGTTTGGCCGTCGATCTGATGAAGAAGATGTTGGCGTTAATGGGCACGGACGACGGGCATTTTCTGTTTGCCCACCTCTTCCTCCGGAACCTTCCAACAGAGGCGAGAGCGGTCCTGGCCAATTCGCCGCTGCTGGCTGCGTGTGACTACCGTGCACTAGCCCAGGAGGCAGACTGGATCATCCTCACCACCAGTGCACTCACGGTGAACGCAGCGGCGTCGGAACCCAGCGAGACAACCAGAGGAGGCGAGGAGCCACCGACGGTAGCGGCAGCGGGGGCCAAGGAGCGCCAGGGAGACACACTCTGCTTCTACCACTGCCGCTTTCGAGGGAATGCACACAGATGTACACCACCGTGTCAATTCAAGCGCTCGGGAAATGCCAGAACCGGCAGTCGGTAGCAGCTGCGACCGCCGGTGAAGAGAACAAGCTGCTCTACATGACGGACTCGCACTCAGGGAGGCATTTCCTTGTAGACACCGGAGCCCAGAAGAGCATCATCCTGCCGACCTACGCTGACCGGCTGGCAGGACCCAGCGGCCCCGGGCTGGTAGCAGTAAATGGCTCGGACATTAAGACCTTTGGTGAGAGAACACTGGCTTTATCTCTACACGGCCGCACATACAAGTGGACTTTTTTCATAGCAGCACTGAGTTTCCCGATCCTGGGAGCTGATTTTCTGTGTGCGCATGGTTTATTAGTTGATGTTGCTAACAGGCGCCTGGTTTATGCACTGTCCTTTGACTCTTTCCCCTGTACAGCTCGAGGGGCCGGGCCAGTAACACAAGCCAACGTCACAGCTCCAGGCGGTAAGTTCCACACACTGCTCACTCAGTTCCCAGCACTCACGGTCCCGACGTTTTCAGCGGCCATCGCTAAACACGGGGTGGAGCACTTTATCACCACCACCGGGCCGCCCGTTTTCGCACGACCTCGGCGCTTGGACGCAGCTAAACTGGCCATAGCGCGCGAGGAGTTTGCCAACCTGGAAAGGTTGGGCATCATCAGGCAATTGAACAGCCCATGGGCATCCCCGCTACACATGGTCCCTAAGGCTGAGGGATCGTGGCGACCGTGCGGCGATTTCCGCAGGTTGAATAACGCCACAGCACACGACCGCTACCCGATTCCCCACATTCAGGATTTTTCCGTTCACCTCGCCGGAGCGTGCATTTTTTCTAAAATAGACCTGGTCCGCGGTTACCACCAGGTCCCAGTGCGCGAGGAGGACATACCCAAAACAGCGGTAATAACTCTGTTTGGCTTGTTCGAGTTTCTGCGCATGCCTTTCGGATTAAAAGGAGCGGCACAGACATTCCAGCGCATGATGGACGCGGTGCTGCGCGATCTCCCGTTTGTGTTCGTCTACCTGGATGATATTCTGGTAGCCAGCGCGTCCGAAGACGAACACGTAACCCACCTCAGGACGGTTTTCCAGAGGTTGGAGGAACACGGTTTAATAATCAACCCGGCGAAATGCCAGTTCGGCATGACGGGGATTGATTTTTTGGGGCACCGCGTCTCACCGGAGGGAGCAATACCCTTGCCTGACAAAGTGCGCGCTGTGGCAAACTTTCCCCGGCCTCAGACGGTCAGAGCACTGCAGGAATTTTTGGGGATGGTTAATTTTTATAACCGTTTCCTCCGCGCTCAAGAGACGGAAACCCGCGGATGTAGTCAAATGGACTCCGGAGCGAGAGCAGGCGTTCTCTGAGGTGAAAGCAGCTCTGGCAAACGCCGCACTGTTGGCGCACCCAGACCCGGCGGCCTGGATAGCGCTCACTACCGACGCCTCGGACGTGGCCATAGGGGCTGTCGTGGAGCAACGTGTCCCCGGTTCTTGGCAACCGCTCGCTTTTTTCAGCAGTGCTTTGTGCGACAGTGAGCGTAAATACAACGCGTTCGACAGAGAGTTGCTGGCTCTCCACCTGGCCATATGCCACTTCCAGTTCTGGCTGGAAGGGCGCAGCTTCACCGCGTTCGTGGACCACAAGCCACTGACGTTCGCGATGGCCAAGGTTTCGGAACCATAGTCGGGCCGGCAGCAGAGACAGCTGGCCGCGATCTCGGAGTTTACGACCGATATTCAACATGTGTCGGGTAAACTGAATGTGGTGGCGGACTGCCTCTCGCGCGCGGTAGTGGCCCCGGTCGGTGTAGGGATAGATTATACAGCCATGGCCGCAGAGCAGATTAGCGATACGGATGTGCGTGCGCTCCAGTCTGGACCAACAGGGTTAAGGCTGGAGAGCAGAGTGCTGCAAGACGGCAGCCCCCCCCCCCCAATCTGCGACGTCTCCACAGGACGCCCGCGCCCGGTGGTCCCGGTCGCGTGGCGCCGCTGCGTGTTTGAGTCAGTTCACGCTTTGGTGCACCCAGGAGTGCGCGAGTCAGTCAAAATGGTGGGAGCGAAATTCGTGTGGCCAGGCCTGCGCAAACAAGTGAAAGAGTGGGCTGCAGCCTGCGTAGTGTGCCAACGAGCCAAAGTGCACAGACACACCAAGGCTCCTTTGGAGCCGTTTAGGATACCGGCTAAAAGATTCGACCATGTTCACGTGAACCTCATGGGCCCCCTCCCACCGTCGCAGGGGTGCACGCACCTTCTGACAGTGGTGGACCGCACCACACGCTGGCCAGAAGCAGTCCCGCTGGCGGCAACCACGTCCGCGGACGTGGCGCGCGCTTTTTTGACAGCGTGGGTGGGGCGTTTTGAAATCCCGTCGGACATCATGTCCGATAGGGGCCCTCAGTTTGTTTCCGAACTTTGGTCCGCGGTGGCCCGCAGCCTGGGTGTTGCAATTCACTGCACAACCGCGTACAACCCACAGGCAAATGGGCTATGCGAGTGTTTTCACAGGTTACTGAAAGCAGCACTCAGGGCTTCGTTGACGGATGCAAATTGGGTTGACCGATTACCGTGGGTTTTATTGGGGTTGCGTTCTGCACCAAAAGAGGATTTGGAGGCTTCCCCGGCTGAGCTTGTTTTTTCTCAGCCACTGCGGCTGCCCGGGGAATTTTTGCCAGATAATCCCACGCCAGACAGCTGCCCGTCTCAGCGTTTGCAGGGTAGTGCAGACACAGGCACACTGCCCGTCCCGGCCCACCACTGTTTGCCACGCGCTTTTGTGCCAAAAACTTTGAAGAACGCGGCGTTCGTTTTCGTCAGACACGATGCCCACTGCCCGCCATTGCGCCCACCCTATGATGGCCCGTTCAGAGTGCTGGAAACAGGGGACAAGCATTTTTTGTTAGACTTGGGGGGGACGTCGGGAGAAAATATGCATAGACAGACTTAAGCCCGCCTTTGTAGTGGCGGACGAGCAAGTGCTGCTGGCTCGGACCCCTCGGCGGGGAAGACCCCCACTGAGAGCTCCCCAGGCAAATGATTCACCAGGACAGCCACACAGGCAGAGCAAAGTCCCCCCCCCCCTTGGCCCACCCGCAGTCAGACACACGTCCAGCAGCCCCCCGCCGGCACAGAGACCCCCATTACAGCAGATATGGGAGGAGACTGAAGCCCAAAAGACGTGCCGACTGAAACTCTGTCTGGGAGGGGGGTGATTATGGCGATGCATATTGGTGATATAGCAATGTATATTGTGGTTGTGTCAGCAGACAGCGTCTCAGTCAGGAGGCAGTGGCTAGACACAAGAGAACAATAGGCAGGGACCTCATGGGGAGTTGGCAGGAAGAGAGAGCTGGGGGTTTAAGGAAAATGTATGGTGGAGGTGAAATGTCATGCAGATGTGAGATGATCTGTGGAGTTTTAAGGGATGAAACCTGGTTTGGCTATTCAGTGCTTTCTGTGTATGGTGATGTGAGAGTGTGAATAAACTTTGTCTGATCGTAACTTGGCCTCATTATTTCCACACTCTCCACAGAGTAACACATATCCTAGTTATCTTGAAAAATTACAGATTCTACAAAAGAAAGTTATACAAGCTATTTCATGGAGTGAGGTAAATGCCCCTTCTGATACTCTTTTTTTTATGGTTACCAACTTCTGAAGCTCACTGAGTGCAACACGTTTCACAATGCTTGTGTAATGTATAATGTAGTATTTAGACTTAATAACAGACTCTGTGAACTCATTCCAATGTATTTTCCCACCCATGGACACTACACAAAGGGAAAACAAATTCTAAGGGGCAAGAAACGCAAACTTAAATGTACAAGTTTCAGTGTAACTTGCAAAGGTCCACAGATTTGGAATGAGATTGACTGTACTATAAAAGTGTCACTGTCTGTTTTTAAAAAGAAGTTAAAACAACAGCTACTATTTAATTATATTCAATTTTAAACTCTTTTTGGCTGAGGACAAAAATCGTGATTGCTTTACACTTGTATGTTTGCTTTGAATTCTTGGGTTTTATTTTATATACCAATGTCTGATGTTTTGTAATGATATTATTGTATCTTTTTATGAGGAAATCTTAGGCTGCTCTTAGGGTTTTTAGGATGGAGTTAGGGAATGACAAGACTTGCTTTTTAAATTGCTGTTTTATTTGATGACTGAGCCCCTGTTTATAAGCTATGGAGAGCTTCTAGGGAGTCCCATTTCACAAAGATTTTATTTTTGCATGAGAATGTGAATTGTATATGTATTTTACATGATTTGTGAAATAAACTTGAACATTTATTACTGGGTGCCACACATATTGGCTGTGGCGTATATATTCCAATTGTTAGAAATAAAGGTCTCACATTTACAAGTGTAAAAATATGGATTTGTTTAAAACAAAAAGTTACATATTTCCATTAAAGATTCACAAATTGACTTCCGGTTATGGCTGCCACGTAGGACGGACGTGTCTCGCTCTGCTCTGCTCCTGGAGAAAAAAAATCGGCAAATAACTCTCTCATTTGGGACAGAACGTATCCCAGCATTTGGGCGAGGATATGTTGGCGAAGCCTAAGGCTGGAAAACCAGGAAAAGGAAAAAGCGAGCCGCCGAAACAGTCCAAATTAACGGACTTTCAGGTCTGTGACGCAGCAAACAAAACTCCATATATGGCGGAGGAAGCTGGCGGCGGTGCGATTTCTGCGGGGAATGGCGCAGATGCGCTGATGGCTGCCATGAGTTCAATGAGAGCGGACTTTTCCTCTAGATTTGATGGGATTATGACAGCGTTGGAAGGAATAAGAAAGGAATTGGGTGACTGTGTAGAACGAACGGCGCAGATGGAGCTCCGTCTCGCTAGTGCTGAAGATGACGTCACCCGTCTTCAATTAAAGGTGCGCACTTTGGAAAAAAAAAATAAATCTCTGGAAGATAATATTTTGGATTTGGAATCTCGGTCGAGACAGAATAATTTGAGGCTGGTGGGTCTTCCAGAGGAATCAGAAGGTCGGGACGTATGTTCCTTTCTGGAAAAGTGGATTCCGGAGGTGCTGGGCAGCGAGGAGTTGCAATCAGCAGTGGTTCTGGAAAAAGCACATCGTATTGGCCCACGGAGAGATAAGGGACCGCCGAGGACCTTAATTATGAAGTTTCTTAGCAACAGAGACAGGATGAAGATCTTCAACGCTGCACGTGCTAAAGGAGAGATTAAACACCAGGACCAGCAGGTGCGGTTCTACCCAGATTTGGCCACAGGAATCCAGCAATTGAGGAAGCAGTTTGATCCCGTACGTAAGGAGCTGCGCAACCTTGGGATTCGTCATGGTGTAATCTATCCTGCGAGACTGCTGACCACGTATGAGGGCAGAACCCACATCTTCAAGACCCCAGAGGAGGCGCAGGAGTTCATCAAGAAGATCAAAGAAGAAGAAGAGACTGGTGGGAGCTAAGCATGAACAAAATATAAGGTAGAATAATTAAGCATTTGCACAGGCATCTGACTGACTTGAAGTAAATAGTAAGTTTACAAAATATAGATTGTATTATATATTAAAAAAACAAAACAAAAACAAAACAAACAAAAAAAAAAACTATGATGTACAAAGTTGTTAAAAATTTTGGAGTTAAGTTGGAAAACTACAGAGGAGAGTTAATGTTACGTCATTAAAAGCAGTAGAGTTAGGGTGATTGGGAGGATGAAGAAGGAGTGGCTTAGGCTGTTCCCCGTGGGTGTGGAACAGTCGATGGCTATATCGGGAGACAGAATTTTTCTTTTGATTTTGGGGGGTTTGCCACAAGTGTGGGAAGGGGAAATTTGTTTGTGTGTAGTTTGTAGGATGAATGTTCAACCACTCATGTTTTTGCTTCTCTGTATGAGCATGTTTACACTGCAAGGTAATCCCAAACTCTCTATTGATCATGGACCAAAGTGTTAATCTTAATTTAACTTCATGGAATTGCAGAGGTCTACAAAATTTAAAAAAACTTAAACAAGTTATGAATAAAATAAAGGACATGGGTTCAAGAATTGTGTTTTTACAAGAAACTCATCTGATAGAGGAGGATGTTAAAAGAATTAGGAGTAGATGGCAGGGAAGTGTATTCACCTCTTCATTTTCATCCCGAGCCAGGGGAGTTATGACTCTCATACATAAATCAGTTCCTTTTCAGGTGAAAAATGTAATTGGAGACAAATTTGGAAGATATGTAATCATTCAAGGTTCTTTGCTATTAGAAAATATAAATCTTGTGAACTTATATGGTCCCAATATAGATGATCAGAAGTTCTTTGCTAATTTATTTCTCATCTTATCATCACTTACAGGGCAACATATAATAGCAGGGGATTTTAATTGTACATTGAATCCAGGTGTGGATAGATCAACAGGACTGGATTGTACGCACATTGGATGTAGGATGACTATTAATCATTTTATGAAAGAATTGAGATTGTTAGATATATGGAGAGAAATGAAACCACAAGTTAAAGCCTATTCTTGTTATTCCAGTACCTACAAGACATTCTCACGTATTGATTATTTTTTGATTTCCACAGAATTAAGGTCCAAGATTCAAAACTGCTTTTATGATAACATCGTGATTTCTGATCATGCACCCTGTTGTCTAATATATGTAGATAAAAAATTGACAAAGGAATCAGGTAGATGGCAATTTCAGCATAAATGGCTTCAGGATGAGGAATTTGTCAAGTATATAGAAAAACAGATAGACGAGTTCTTTGACATCAATACTACACAAACATCAGCAGGTGTAAAGTGGGAGGCTTTCAAAGCTTTTATTAGGGGACATATTATTAGTTATACAGGATCAAAATCTAAGAAGACTCGAGAGGAGAGAGCTAAATTGGAACATAAAATAAAAAGTCTTCAGGAAAAAGTGTATGCAGGAAGTGACCCAAGGTTGGAGAATGAATTACTGATTTTGAGAGCTGAATACGACAAAAAATCAGCGAATAGAGCTGCCTCGAGTCTTCTAAGATTGAAACAATCTTTTTATGAACAAGGTGAAAAATCAGGAAAATTATTAGCATGGCAGATTAAACAATTGGAAATTAAAACACCAATTACCAGTATTATAAGTAATGGACAGGTAGTTATAGATCCTTTAGAAATTAATAGAGCCTTTAGAGATTACTATGAAAAATTATATGATACCAAAAATGAACCTGATTTAACAAAACTAAATGGGTTTTTGAACGAACTATCTATACCGTGTATACCAAATGAAAACAGGGAGATATTGGAGTCTAAAATTAGTCAAGAAGAAGTTGGGCTAGCCATTGATAATATGAAATCAGGAAAAAGTGCAGGACCAGATGGTCTTCCAGTTGACCTTTATAAAAAATTTAAGAATAAATTAATAAAACCTTTTTTGGAAATGGTTTTAGAAGCATTTCAAAATAATAATTTACCATCATACATAAATAATGCCTTAATTATACTGTTGCCAAAACCAGGTAAGCCCTCTAATAAATGTGAAAATATGAGACCAATAAGCCTATTAAACGCCGACCTTAAGATAATCTGTAAAATTTTAGCAAGACGAATACAAGAAATTTTACCAAATATTATTAATCGAGATCAGAATGGCTTTATAAAGGGTAGACAAGGCTTCCATAATGTAAGAAGACTATTTAATATTATTTATTTTAATAAAGAAGCACCGGATACAGCTCTCCTATCATTGGACGCCGAAAAGGCCTTTGATAGAGTTGAATGGCCCTTTCTTTTTGAAGTCCTACAAAGGTTTGGACTTGGAAATAATTTCATAAAATGGGTTCAAATAATATACAATAATGCTACAGCAGAAATCCTAACAAATAACAATATTTGAAAACCAATAAAAATCAATAGAGGATGTCGACAAGGCTGTCCACTTTCACCTTTACTGTTTACTATGGCAATTGAACCTTTAGCGATAGCGATACGTTTACATTCACAAATATATGGAATTAAAGTTGGACCAACAGAACATAAAATCTCCCTGTACGCTGATGATATAATTTTGTTTATGTCAAATCTAAAAAAATCAATTCCAACCTTGTTGAATTTAATAAAGAATTTTGGGGAAATATCAGGATATAAAATAAATAAAACTAAATCTTCAATATTAATGCTAAATGAGACCCAGAGAAATTACCCAGCCCCTGAGGTAAATCAATTCAATGTTGTAAATCAGTTTAAATATTTAGGAATCCAAATTATGCCTAAGCTAGAATCAGTCGCCAGTGTCAACTATGAAGCCTTAATGTCAGATATCAATGAGTTAACTCAGAGATGGATGTCACTACCAATGTCGATGATCGGGAGAATCAATATACTTAAAAGTAATATTTTACCTAAAATACTTTATTTATTTCAATACATTCCCTTATCACCACCTTTAGATCTATTCTCAAGAATAAAAAAAAAGTTAGTGGAATTTATATGGAACAACAGGAGGGCTAGATTACGTTTGTCTTTATTATATTTACCATTTGATCGTGGAGGTCTGAAATGTCCAAATTTTATGTTGTATTATTGGTCGGCACAACTGAGGTCTATGACATATTATTTTTCATCAAATGATCTCCCTCACTGGACTGAAATGGAATCATACAATTTACCTTTACCTCTTCCCATATTCATATACTCAGATTCGGCAAAAAAATTACAAAAACAAGTTAAAAATCCATTTGTAAAGCATATGATCAAAATATGGTGTGAAGCTAAAAACTATTTAAAAGAACCACAGTTATTGTCACAATTTAGTCCAATATGGGGTAATCAATATTTTAAACCAGGGAGAGCGGACGCTGTATTTAAAGTATGGAATTTAAAAGGGATACAAAAGATTCAGGATTTATATTTGCCATGTGCAGACAACATAATGTCTTTTGAAGAGCTGAGGATCAAATTTAATCTCAATAGAACACATTTTTTTAAATATCTTCAACTTAGAAACTTTATTCGATCAAATCAAAATAAAGCTCTCACTCGACCTATTTATTCATCCTTGGAAAAAATGATGATGAAAGATAGTAAAAGAAAGGGTATTATTTCAGAGTTTTATAACTCATTGACACTATCTTCAAGTGAAAATTCACTGAAAAGATTAAACTACTGGAAAGAAGATCTGCAAATTGAAATTTCAGAGGAACAATGGGAATTGGCTTGTACAGAAGCTCAAACCAAATCAATAAATGCACGCCTTAAATTGATACATTTCAAATGGTTAATGCGGATGTATGTTACACCGGAGGAGTTAAATAGATATAACAAAAATATACCAGATACATGCACAAAATGCATGGAAAGTAAAGGAACCCTATTTCATTGTTTATGGGAATGTAGATTAATAAGAATGTTTTGGGAGGAGGTGAGGGTAACAATTGAAAAAATAATCTCAAAACAAATCATATTGAATCCTAAACTGTTTTTGTTGGGTCTGTACCCAGAAAAGCATAATTTCAATAAAAGTGAAAGAACACTCATAGACCTCAGTTTGCTTAATGCCAAAAAATGTATTGCACTATTATGGAAAAAGACTCATAGACCAGATGTGACTCAGTGGTTAAGACAGATGTTAACAAACCTTCCATTAGAAAGAATAACATATATACTGAAATCAAAGGAAATTGTGTTTGAGAATATATGGAGACCTTTTATTGATTATGTAAAAAATTTAAACATAACTCTTGAAGAAGAAGGTGAATGATGTGTGTGGACCTTGTAAATTCCAAACTGGTGAACATAATATGTATACTAATGTATTGGATTGTCTAGACTAAACAGAGGAGCATTGTTGAAGACTTGATTCTGTTGGTGGTTGTTGGTGTTTTTAGGGTTTTTTTTTTTTTTTGTAGTACTTTAGTGTTAGTGTTTGATTGTTTGTATCATGTTTGTTAAAAAAAAAAAAAGGTTCAATAAAGATATTGTGGAAAAAAAAAGATTCACAAATTTACATTTAAAAAAATCATAGATATACAGGAATGTTTGAATGAATTTCATGTTTGATGTCACTGACATTATCTACTATCTAATATTTATCATATCCATTGTTTACAGACTCTTTTACAGGATGTCAACCGCTGTTTAGAAAAGATCAAAACCCCTAGAGCTAATGTGACAACTTCAGTGTGTCTCATAACTTAAAACAACAACAACAAAAAAGAGTTACTCCAGCAAAGTCATATTTATTGTAGCAACATTTAATTTATAATTCTGATCAGGTACGTATAAAGATTATTTAATTTAAACTTGGAAGGGTATGTGGGAATGGGAATTTACCTCCCAGTTCACCCATACACACCAGAAAACAATATCTATCACTCGTTGGGGCACCAACTCACTCTCTTGTGAACAATTTATTAATTAATTTCACTTTATACCTATTTAATCATCAATTATATAAATCAATCAATCAGTGTCAAATTAGTGAATTTGATACTGGGGCTTCGAAGACAGACTCAGAATGGAATAAATTCCCAACAACTTCTCTCATTTTACAGATTTATTTAAATGAAGCTGATTAAATGACATCCATTCAGAAGCCATCCAGACCTGGTAGACCCAAACGTATAGTGAGGGTGTGCTGGGAACATCTGGCTGAGGCCCCTGTCCAGGAGGTCTTCAACTCCCACCTCCGGAAGAACTTCAACCACATTCCGAGGGAGTCTGGAGACATGGAGTCTGAATGGGCCATGTTCTCCACCTCTGTTGTTGAAGTGGTGGCCCAGAGCTGTGGCCGCAAGGTGGTCAGTGCATCTCGTGGTGGCAACCCCCTAACCAAGTGGTGGACACCAGTGGTGAGGGGGGCCATTAAGCTGAAGAAGGAGTCCTATCAAGCTTGGTTGGCTTGTGGGACTCCCGAAGCAGCTGAGGTGTACTGGCAGGCCAAGCGGAGTGCAGCTCGGATGGTTGCTGAAGCAAAAACACGGGTATGGGAGGATTTTGGTGAGGCCATGGAACAAAACTTCCGGTCGGCCTCGAAGACATTCTGGCAAACTGTCCGGCAGCTTAGGAGGGGAAAGCAGCTCCCTGTCCACAATGTGTATGGTACGGATGGGACACTGTTGACTTCGACTGGAGATATCGTTGGGCGGTGGAAGGAATACTTTGAGGATCTCCTCAATCCCACTGATACGCCTTCCACAGAGGAAGCAGGATTTGAGGACGAGGGGGATGACTCGCCTATCACAGGGGCTGAGGTCACCAAGGTGGTTAAAAATCTCCTTGGTGGCCGGGCCCCGGGGGTGGATGAGATTCGCCCTGAGTACCCTAAGGCCCTGGATGTTGTTGGGCTGTCATGGTTGACAGGCCTCTGCAACATTGCGTGGAGGCTGGGGACAGTGCCTTTGGCATGGCAAACCGGGGTGGTGGTTCCTCTCTTTAAAAAAGGGGGCCGGAGGGTGTGGTCCAACTTTAGAGGGAGCACACTCCTCAGCCTCCCTGGGAAGGTCTATGCCAAGGTACTGGAGAGGAGAGACCGGCCGCTGGTCGATCCTCGGATTCAGGAGGAGCAATGTGGTTTTCGTCCTGGACGTGGCACATCGGACCAGCTCTTTACCCTCTCGAGAATTCTTGAGGGTTCGTGGGAGTTTGCCCAACCAGTTTACATGTGTTTTGTGGACTTGGAGAAGGCATTCAACCGCGTCCCTCGTAGTTTTTTGTGGGGAGTGCTTCGGGAGTATGGGGTATCGGGCTTGTTGTTACGAGCTATTCGGTCTCTGTACGACCGTTGTGAGAGTTTGGTTCATATTGCCAACACTCGGTCAGACTCATTCCCAGTGTTGGGCTGCCGTTTGTCACCGATCCCGTTCATAATTTTAATGGACAGGATTTCTAGGTGCAGCCAGGGAATGGAGGGTGTCATGCTTGGTGACCACAGGATCTCATCTCTGTTGTTTGCAGATGATGTTGTCCTGTTGGCTTCATCCAGCAATGACCTACAGCTCTTGCTGGGATGGTTTGCCGCTGAGTGTGAAGCGGCTGGGAGGAGAATCAGCACCTCCAAGTCTGAGTCCATGGTCCTCAGCCGAAAAAGGTGGATTGTCCTCTCTGGGTTGGGGACAGGCTCCTCCCCCAAGTAGAGGAGTTTAAGTATCTTGGGGTCTTGTTCACGAGTGAGGGGAAAATGGAGCAAGAGATTGACAGATGGATTGGAGCAGCATCTGCAGTGATGCAGACGTTATACCGGTCTGTTGTAGTGAAGAGGGAGCTTAGTTCTAAGGCAAAGCTGTCGATTTACCAGTCAATCTACGTTCCTACTCTCACCTATGGTCACGAGCTTTGGGTAATGACCAAAAGAACAAGATCACGGATACAAGCGGCTGAAATGAGCTTTCTTCGTAGGATTGCTGGACTCACCCTCAGAGATAGGGTGAGGAGCTCAGTCATCCGGGAGAGGCTCAGAGTAGAACCGCTGCTCCTCCACATTGAAAGGAGTCAGTTGAGGTGGTATGGGCATCTGATTAGGATGCCTCCTGGACGCATCCCACTTGAGGTGTTTCAGGCACGTCCCACTGGGAGGAGACCCCGGGGCAGACCCAGGACTCGGTGGAGAGACTATGTCTCCCAGCTGGTCTGGGAACGCCTTGGTATCCTCTCTGAAGAGCTGGAGCAGGTGGCTGGGGAGAGGGAAGTCTGGGCTTCTCTGCTTGAACTGCTGCCTCCGCGACCCGGACCTCCGGAAAAGCGGTAGAAGATGGATGGATGGATAAATGACATCCCATTCAGATGACTTGTAAACAGTGAAATGATCATTAACCATCATATTAAATTTGGTTGGTGTGGAACTTGGAACTGGTTTGCAACTTCATTATCTTCAGATAGAGAAAATTAAATATAAAGTGTAAACAACTAGCCAATAATTAGACAAACTAGAAATATAAAAGTGCTGATAAGAGGTGGTGCTTGTATTTTCCAGCTTAATGCAACACAGTCTGTTAACGCATGAGAAATGAATTTCCTGTTTTTACCCCTCTTTGCAGCAATTTTAATGAGGTTTACTACAACCGCAAGCTCTGATTGTTTAGAATCAGTTTTTTTTATTTTATCAATTTATTTTATTAGCCATAATCAATGGTTAGAGGAGTGTTTTTCAACCATTTTTGAGCCACAGACCCTTTTTTACACTGAAAAAAATCCTGCTGAACCCCAAAAAATTAAAATACAGTGTTACTGCATATCTAATGACAATTTAGTCTTGTAATTTGGTTATTCTCAGTGTAAAACATGATGTGATTACATACAAAGTCAATAGGCAAAGCACAAACACACATGCATTTGCTCGATGCCATGCGAGTGCATTTGAGTTCATGTTTGTGGAGATGGATTTTGTTCAATTCGGGCCAGGAGTTTGCTTAATGCTTTTGGCGTTGGTGTTAGAAAGTGAGACAGGCAGCCGCTTACAGGAGACATCTCTCATCAGACACACACTCAAGGGGATTGTTTTTAAGGCAGGTGTGCTTTTCTTGGCTCAACACCAGTGGACTTCTGTATCCACTGCTTGTTTGGTGCTGAGGGCGGCTGACCCCGGGATGGTTTCTGGGGGAGGCAGTGACATTTCCTTATCTTGATAGTGTTGTGAGGTCAGCAGTAGTAAACCTGTGGGTATGGAAACTACTGCGGTCCGGAAACTGCTGCCTACGGTTGTGCAGGAATCCTCAACTTGGAGGATTCCTGCACTTCCTCCATTAAGTGGAGGGAGAAGAAAAAGAGGAGGGATTGCATTCGTGCTGCCGCCCGCTAACATGAAGGAGTCACTGCAGGTGCAAATGCACAACAATGACAAGTTGTTTTCAGTTTTTTGCACCGATTAAGAAGTGAAATATGACAAATTCCCATGGACTAACCCTAATTCTGGGGTCAGAGGACCACTGGTTGAAAAACAAGGCGTTAGAGCAAGTAACCCTTAAACTCCAATGTGAAGATTTCATAGCATGTCACCACATGACACATCTACTGTATCTAGATTTTATCTTTCTTTCAATTCAAAGTGGGGGAAATGGCTCCTTTAAAGATTAACTAATGCTTGTTTCTAAAAACAAGTCATCCCTGTCTGATCTGAAAAAAGCTTGCTGTGATTCATGCATGGTTGCTTTTCACCCCTACAACAATCATCTGGCACATCTCAACATCATGTTCACCTGAGGCTTCCCAACTAATTACCCAAGTCATTGATGCCAATATGCCTGCAGAAAGGGTGAGGAAGAAGAGGAACAGAAAAGGAAAGCTAATGAAGGTGCCAACAGGACCTCGCCACCAGCAGAAGGTGATTGCTGTCGGAGAAGGGATTGAAGTTATTTGCATTTTGAAGCAGTGGTGAACAATGCAGCATCACCACCTGTCTACTGTTAATGTTCTTTGATAAGTTCACAGACAGATGATTCAATTTAAAAGGAACAAAATAACTGAGGAGTCCTGGAGTCGATTGCATTTAACTGATGCCTCCATCAGGCTCCTGGCGACTGTCTGCAAGGATCCTCTCCTGCCTGTGATGAAGGAAAGAGAATCCATTTCTCACTCCGAGAATGAGAAATCGATGAACCTCGAGATGGATCTGTATGAAATTGGATATGAACTCCAGCACGGCTGAGCTGGGACTGACAGTTGACTGACAGGGGTTAACTGACAGGAAGGCCTGCTGGATTAGAGGTGTGAAACGGCCCCTAACAGACCCTCACTATGAATGTACCCTCGAACTGCAGGTGAAAATTTCCCGCTAAGGTTGAGGGGGGATGGATAAAGGTCAGATGTTGTTAAATGTATAACTTAGCCCTGAATCTGACTGTTCGTTAAGTTCCCTCTTGGTGACGGCAGCCTTCTGGCTTCACATATAACTAGTCATCATTTCTAAACATGTCTGTGTGGGTTTTTGCTGGGTACTGCAGTTTCTTCCCACAGTTCAAAGGCATGCGCATTAGGTTAATTAGCAGTAACAGGTACGAATGTGTGAGCAAATAGTTGTCTGTCTCTCTGTTGGTCCCACAATGGACTGGCAATCTGTCCAGGGTGTACCCCGCCTATGTATAATTCATATATTTAAAATTCATGCAATTGCTGTCTTTTATATGACTGATACAAGAAAAGAATTAAGTTAGTGTGTGAAATTATATGAGATTGGTTTGCATCTTCATTATATAATATGAAAAGTACATAATGTGATAATTGCAGTGAGTACTCAAATTGTAGATACAGAAGTGCTGAAAAAAAATGGTTATTTCCCAGCTTCCTGCAATATTTTTCTAAGTATGCAACAATTTTATTGTTTAACAAGTTTATTACTCCCCAGTGTATTTATTGTACTGCAAAGTATTTTGGAGTATTAAAATAAATTTCAAAGATTGCAAGCACTTATCTTTTATACCTTTTTTCTATTTACTTTCATAAGTTAATTTTCAAACTCTTACATGCCAGTTACCTTTTGAAATTATTATTCAGATTTTTATGATCTTGTTTTTGTCATAGCCCAAGTGTCGGTTCCGTCCACACTCGGGTCTTATATCCTATTTCCCTGGCTTTGACAGCAGTGGATTCCTCCTAGCGCCTCGGGCTCTTATTGTGAAAGCGCCCGGGGAAGCTCCCTGCTGTCAGAGTCAGCAGCTCGCTGCTGTCAAACTCAACAGCTGTGCTGCATCGGGGTCATTAGTTACCAGAGTTAAAAGCAGGTGCTTAATGCTCCCCGATGCGGCAGTCTCTGTTGATCTCGGTTCATTGCTGTTTCCCTCCGTTAATCGCTGTTAACCGACTTGGGAATCTCCTGTAACCCATCTGTTAACGTTCCCGTTTGTAAGGTATGTTCTGTGTGACTTCACCTTCATTATTATTTTGTCTGGCGCATCGGGTGCTCCCCGGCTCAGACGTACCCATTCCTTTGTGTGTAATCCTATGCCTGTCTAACCCGCACTGTAAATAAACATCACTGCAAACTCACTGGTGACTTTGGCGTCTTATGGTGGCTCGTGAGGGCCACCGTGACAGTAGACTGCCGCCAGAACGCCCAGAGAAGAGGCGTCGCACAGAGACACCATTCACCGTGAGTTTGCAGTATTGGACTTGTTCCCCCCGTCCGAGTGTCTGTTGCTGGGAGAATGCCGTCATCCAGGGGCCGCGGTTGGCGCCTGGGCAGGCAGATAGCGGAAGTTCTGGAGAATGTGGACTGCAAGATCTTTTCCGCTACGCTGTGGGACACTCCCAGCCACATTCGCAGACATTTGGACTATGCTGAGGAGTTTCTGGTCAACCTTCCCCTCGAGTACGACGATCACCCGGAGGTGATAACGAGGTGGGAGGAACTTGCCGCTCAGCGCTAGTTACTTCGTGGGCTGGAGGAGAAGAGCAGGAAGCAGGGGAGGAGGCATCCTCGCTCCCTGCGTCGGTGTTCCGTTCCCGTCCCGGAGCAGGTCCAGGAGTACGCACCGTCTGGGGGCCGACAACGATGTCGGCATAACGGCGCGGGCAACCCTCAGCAGAATCCCCGTCTGGACTCGCTGCCGGGGTATCCCCTCAGCGAACCTCCAAGAGCGGCCCCACCTCGTCTTCCCAGGGGGCCCTCTGTCGCCATCCAGCGGGGAGAAGGAGGAATGACGTCCCCCACAGCAGGAACCATCTCAACCCCAGGAGAAAGGCAAGTGCACGATAATTTCTCTCATCTCGATATTGTTCAGCCTTGTCTAACTCCTGGGGGTGGAGTTCAGGGTTCGCAGCCCCCCGAGCTCCCTCCACCTGCTGTGAATGAAATAATTAACCCTGCTGCCTCTGTGTTCTCCCCCGCTGAGCGGTCCACGACGCCAGGCCAGCGTCGTAGGACGAAGAGGGCCCCTGCAGCGCGAGATAGCCTGGATCCGGCCCTGCTGCTACGCCGCGGACGGAGGAGAGGAGCTGACTGCGGCCCAGAGCCTGAGCCGACGGTGAAGTGTCCCCGGGTCTCCTCGCCAGAGCGGTCCGAGCCAGTGGGTTGAGGGCCCCCTACCCCTACGCCATACGGGTCATCGGCGTGGACAGCAGTGTGGGAGGAACCTCAGGCTGCCGACAACATCTGGTCAGCTGCGGAGCCCGATGCAGCTGAATCCGAGTCTGCTGACGAGAGTCGCCCAGAACCTGGATCGTCGGAGTCCTGGGTGGCAACGGAACCCGAGTGCAGGCAAGTGCTCCCTCTTCTGTCTCTGTCCCCTGTTGAGCATTTTTGCCTGCCTCTCGGGGAGGTGAGTGAGGAGCAGCCGTCTGCTGCGCCCAAGCTCGTCTCGCTGAGGTCCGTTGCTACCGGTGATGCTGGTCCCGGTTTTCCTGTTCTCGAGCTTTGTTTCAGTGTCGTCGGCGTGGAACGGGTCGGTGTCACCGAGTTGGAGGTTCCAGGTTCGGGGGCGGAGGTCGTCAGCGGAGCTGCACCGGAGGCCCAATCGGGGTCCATCGCAGGGGCACCGGAGGCCCAATCGGGGTCCGCCGTGGCTTCAGTTCAGGCCCAATCGGGGTCCGCCGGGGGTTCGGTTCTGGCCCAGTCGGGGTCCGACATGTGTGCAGCACCAGCAGGTTCTGGATTCGGTGAGGGAGCTGCAGATCCCCTGCCGCCGGGTGCTGGACAGACTCATCCCCTTCTTCATCCTCATCACCATCGTCACCCTCCTCGTCTTCCTGAGGAGCGCAACCCATCTTCACCTGGGGCCGTTGGGGTTCCGATCGCTCCGCCCGGTTCTCCCTCGTCTCTCCCCTTTTCAGCGGGACCGCCGGCTACTTCGACCCAACGGTTCTGGTGGGCTAGCGATGCGGGTCGGCTGCCTGAAAGACTGTCTCGCCAATTTGGCTCTCTGGGTCAGCCTCCCAACACATTGAACCCTCTGTGTGGCGACCTGGTCTGGCCGCCTGAAACTCTCTGCTTCCAAGCATGGGACCGGGGTAGGCCGCCCGAACTGTTCTTTTTCCCCCTGCCTATTTTTTGGCCACTTGATGCCGGACGGCCCCCCCGAACTTTCTGCCTCCATCCCTCAGGTTCAGAACTGCACTTCCCGGGGTTTCTCGTTATGTTTGTGAAACTGTTGGGGTGTGCGGGGGGGGGGGGGTTGATATGTGATCTTTTGTGGCTCACTCCTTTTTCGTTCCTGTATTTGGTAGTTCTTTTCCTTTTTTCATCCAATGTCAATTTGTGTAGCCAATATATGTACTGCCTGTCTGGTTCTGTTCTTGTTACCCACATTTAAAGGAATATGGTTTTTTTTTCCATCTCTATAGCCTTGTTGGTTCCCCTGTTATTATCCCGTCTTTTTTGTTTCTCTCTCCCTCCAGCCAGCGCCCCATCCGCCCACCCTAGGGGGGGTGGGGGGGGGGCTTGGGTGTTACTTGGGCCGCTCAGGGGCTCGGCCTTGAGGGGGAGATACTGTCATAGCCCGAGTATCGGTTCCGTCCACACTCGGGTCTTATATCATATTTCCCTGGCTTTGACAGCAGTGGATTCCTCCTAGCGCCTCGGGCTCTTATTGTGAAAGCGCCCGGGGAAGCTCCCTGCTGTCAGAGTCAGCAGCTCGCTGCTGTCAATCTCAACAGCTGTGCTGCATCGGGGTCATTAGTTACCAGAGTTAAAAGCAGGTGCTTAATGCTCCCCGATGCGGCAGTCTCTGTTGATCTCGGTTCATTGCTGTTTAATCGTTGTTAACCGACTTGAGAATCTCCTGTAACCCATCTGTTAACGTTCCCGTTTGTAAGGTACGTTCTGTGTGACTTCACCTTCATTATTTCGTCTGGCGCATCGGGTGCTCCCCGGCTCAGACGTACCCATTCCTTTGTGTGTAATCCTATGCCTGTCTAACCCGCACTGTAAATAAACATCACTGCAAACTCACTGGTGACTTTGGCGTCTTATGGTGGCTCGTGAGGGCCACCGTGACAGCTTTCATGTCACTGCTGATCCGTGATAATCAGCAATAACATTCAAAAAGCACAGGTATACACATTATATAGTATTTAGTTATGACATTTCTGAGCAGTGACACACACATGAATAGCTGCATTGTAAAGTCATAAAATGTGATTTTCTGGAAGTCTGTTGTGCAATCCACATTTTTCTGGTAAACTCTGTCCCTACTTAACTTTTTTTATAATCTTTATCATTTATTATCTTACATTATAAAGAGTGACTCATTTTGATTGTTTTTTCCATCCCTTTATAAGATGCAGTTTCTCTGCATTTGTGCCAACTATCCTGAAACTGTCAAGATGGGCTGCAGACGCACTGACTGCTTCTCAAACCCTCTCTCACGAGTTTTTGAAACTCTTGGCTTAACAGTGGGCACCCATCCTTTTTATTTTCTCATTTTTCCTCTTTTCCTCTCAGCAGCACTCGGCGGAGGCTTGATCTTTCTCAAGGACAGGATGGACAATGATCTTGAGCAGCAATTCACACCCGCTAAGGGACCCTCAAAGGTGGTAAGAGCTTTCGTCAGGGAAAACTTTCCCTTGAATTACTCCATGTTCTCTGAAGACAGGCAGCATGACAAGGGTAACTTTGCATCCTTCATTGCTGTGTTCAATAAAGTCTACAATCTGTTGGACAGTCCTGCCTTAGAGGAGATCATCATGCTCAACAAGAAGATCCTTAACATCCGTGTGGACAATGGGAGCCTGGGATTTGAAGACTTGTGCACCAAAGTCAATGGACAGTGTGTCTCAAACGTCATCCTGGAAATCATCCAGTCCAATGACACTCATCAGACCAGCATCACCTACCCAGTCCACACGCAGGGCTCCAGCTCTGTGTTTCTGGGCTCTGTTCTGGGTGGGGTTATTACAGATACCAGCGGCTCAGTCAGAAGCGCTCAGGCTGTGAAGCTCCTTTACTACTTGGAGGATCTAGAGAGCACGGCTGAAGCCTCAAAACTGTGGCTGAGAGGATTCAAGACACTGCTATCAGAGGAGATGGATAGCAAACACATTGATGTAGGTATCACACCAGGGGCGGTTCTAGGATCAGAGCTTTAGGGGTGCTGAGCACCCAATGAGCTCCACCAGAAACCCACCCTTTTCACAAACACACACGCACACGTGTGCACGCACATACATACATGTTATTTTGTTAGAGTTATCATCTTCCATACATCTTCTCCCTGGCTTCTAGTTAGTGAACATGATATGTGATGATACATAAAAACAGTGACAACTTGGATTTAGTATTTTGCTTGTACCAAAATGACAACAGCTTCTTTCTCTCAAATTCAAACAACGCACAGTGGTTGACTGACAATGCAACTATTAAAGAAGAACGTCTGTTACTGGCTGCCTTAGCCAGGGCTGGACTGGGACAAAAAAAATCGGCCCTGGCATTTTTGGTCCAATTTATTAAGTAGCAACATTCACCCATCACACTTAATGGTCTAACAGAGGTCAGAATTAGCGAAAGAAAGAAAATTATCTATTTTGCATAAATATTTTTAAACTCTCAAAATTTTCCAAAGGTGCAAAACTTTGAGAAAAAAGCTACACAATTATAAGAAAAAAAACCATCACAAACATATACAGTATACAATAAAAGCTTCAATTTTACTATAGAATAACAAAACAAATTTATAGGGACGACTGCCCATTTATTAAAAATACGTACTAAATTCATGAAAGGAAAAAAATGCAAAATTACAAGAAAAACAACTTAGAATTTAAAAGATAAAAGTTACAAATTCATGGCAAAAATTGCAAATTTATGAGGAAAAATTTCACAAATGTACAATTACAGTCATTGAGAATGTAAACACAAGAAGTTATTTAAAAAGTTTACTAAATTCACTAAGAAAAAGCAATTTAAAATAAATTATTGAGACAAAGGTCAGAAAATCACAAGAGAATTGTAGCTCATTTGCAATAACTTAAAAAATTAAGGAAAAAAATCAATGGAAAGATGAGCACAAATTATTGAGGCAAAAGTGCAAAGACAGAAGAAAAAAAGATGCCAGTTTATGATGCAAAAGTCACAAATTCAAGAAAAAAATGTCAATCTATCCATCCATCCATCTTCTACCGCTTTTCCGGAAGTCCGGGTCGCGGAGGCAGCAGTTCAAGCAGAGAAGCCCAGACTTCCCTCTTCCCAGCCACCTGCTCCCGCTCTTCGGAGAGGATACCAAGGCGTTCCCAGACCAGCTGGGAGACATAGTCTCTCCAGCGAGTCCTGGGTCTACCCCGGGGTCTCCTCCCAGAGGGACGTGCCCGAAACACCTCAAGTGGGAGGCGTCCAGGAGGCATCCTGATCAGATGCCCAAACCACCTCAACTGGCTGCTTTCAGTATGGAGGAGCAGCAGTTCTACTCTGAGCCTCTCCCGGATGACTGAGCTCCTCACCCTATCTCTGAGTGTGAGTCTAGCAATCCTACGAAGGAAGCTCATTTCAGCCGCTTGTATCCGTGATCTCGTTCTTTCGGTCATTACCCAAAGCTCGTGACCATAGGTGAGGGTAGGAATGTAGATTGACTGGTAAATTGACATCTTCGCCTTAGAGCTCAGCTCCCTCTTCATCACAACAGACCGGTACAACGTCTGCATCACTGCAGATGCTGCTCCGATCCGTCTGTCAATCTCTCGCTCCATTCTCCCCTCACTCATGAATAAGACCCCAAGATACTTAAACATCCTCCACTTGGGACAGGAGCCTGTCCCCAACCCAGAGAGGACAATCCACGTTTTTTCGGCTGAGGACCATGGACTTGGACTTGGAGGTATTGATTCTCATCCCAGCCACTTCACACTCAGCGGCAAACCATCCCAGTAAGAACTGTAGGTCATTGCTGGATGAAGCCAGCAGGACAACATCATCTGCAAACAACAGAGATGAGATCCTGTGGTCCCCAAGCATAACACCTTCCGTTCCCTGCGCCTAGAAATCCTGTCCATAAAAATTATGAACAGGATCGGTGACAAAGGGCAGCCCTGGCGGAGTCCAACTCTGACTGGGAATGAGTCCGATCGAGTGTTGGCAATACGAACCAAACTCTCACAATGGTCATACAGAGACCGAATAGCTCGTAACAACAAGCCCGATACCCCATACTCCAGAAGCACCCCCCACAAAAAACCATGAGGGACGTGATTGAATGCCTTCTTCAAGTCCATAAAACACATGTAAACTGGTTGGGCAAACTCCCACGAACCCTCGAGGATTCTCGAGAGGGTAAAGAGCTGGTCCGATGTGCCACAGCCAGGACGGAAACTACATTACTCCTCCTGAATCTGAGGTTCGATCAACGGCTGGACTCTCCTCTCCAGTACCTTGGCATAGACCTTCCTAGAGAGGCTGAGGAGCGTGATCCCTCTAAAGTTGGAGCACACCCTCCAGCCCCCTTTTTTGAAAATGGTAAATGGTCAATGGCGTTCACTTATATAACGCTTTTCTTCTCATCTAGGATGACCAAAGCGCTTTACAGATCCTGCAATCCACCTATTCACACACACATTCACACATTGATGGCGACAGTAGACTGGCTGAAGACAGGAACCACCACCCCAGTTTGCCATGCCAAAGGCACTGCCTCCAACCTCCACGCAATGATGCAGAGGCGTGTCAACCATGACAGTCCTACAACATCTAGGGCCTTGAGGTACTCAGGGCGAATCTCGTTCACACCTGGGGCCTGGCCACCAAGGAGATTTTTAACCACCTGGGCGACCTCAGCCACTGTGATAGGTGAGTCGTCCCCCTCGTCCACAAGTCCTGCTTCCTCTGTGAAGGCGTATCAGTGGGATTGAGGAGATCCTCGAAGTATTTCTTCCACTGCCTGACGATATCCCCATTCGAAATCAACAGCGCCCCATCCGCACCATACACAGTGTGGACAGGGAGCTGCTTCCACCTCCTGAGCCGTTGGACAGTTTGCCAGAATCTCTTCAAGGCCGACCAAAAGTCTTGTTCCATGGCTTCACCAAACTCGTCCCATACTCAAGTTTTTGCTTCAGCAACCACTTGAACTGCACTCCGCTTTGCCTGCAGGTACACCTCAGCTGCTTTGGGAGTCCCACAAGCCAACCAAGCCTGATAGGACTCCTTCTTCAACTTAATGGCCCCCCTCAGCACTGGTGTCCACCACTTGGTTCGGGGGTTGCCACCACGAGATGCCCCGACGACCTTGCTGCCGCAGCTCTGGGCAGATGCTTCAACAATGGAGGTGGAGAACATGGCCCATTCAGACTCCATGTCTCCAGACTCCCTCGGAATGTGGTTGAAGTTCTTCCGGAGGTGGGAGTTGAAGACCTCCCAGGCAGGGGCCTCTGCCAGACATTCCCAGCACATCCTCACTATACGTTTGGGTCTACCAGGTCTGAATGGCCTCCTCCCCTGCCATTGGCTCCATCTCACCACCAGGTGGTGATCAGCTGACAGCTCTGCACCTCTCTTTACCCGAGTGTCCAAGACATACGGTCACAGGTCTGATGACACAATAACAAAATCGATCATCAACCTGCGACCTAGGGTGTCCTGGTGCCAGGTGCACATGTGGACACCCTCATGCTTGAACATGGTGTTCATTATGGACAAACTGTGGTTAGCACAGAAGTCCAATAACTGAACACCACTCAGGTTCAGATCGGGCAGGCCGTTCCTCCCAATCACCCCCTTCCAGGTTTCACTGTCGTTGCCCATGTGTGCACTGAAGTCTCCCAGTAGGATAATGGAATCTCCAAGAGGAGCACCCTCCAGCACCCCAGTCAGAGACTCCAAAAAGGGTGGGTACTCTGAACCATCATTTGGTGCATAGACACAAATGATGGTCAGGACCCGTTTCCCAACCTGAAGGCGCAAGGAAACAACCCTTTCGTCCACCGGGGAAAACTTCAATATAGAGGCAGCAAGGTGGGGGGATATAAGAATACGCACCCCTGCTCATTGCCTCTCGCCCGGGGCAACTCCAGAATCCATGAGCAAAAATTTTCATGAAGTTTCAATTTTCATGAAGTCTATACTTAAAAAAAGAATAAAAATAATCCTAAGAAAAAGTAGGTAATTTATGAGAACTCTCCAAATTCACATAAAAAATTTCCACAGTTTCAGTTAAAAAAAAAATCTCTAATTTAGGTGGTAGAGTTGCCTGAAACTGTACACAAGTAAAAGTAGGTTATCTTTGTATATTATCACTCAAATGCAATACAATACAGTACATAAGAGTAGTTACCCCCAAATAGTTAAGAAGTTACTGAGATGTGACTTTAGTCTGGACAGTTTGAGGTTTTTCTCCTAAATTTATGGCAGTTTTAGTCTAAATTTGCTTCTTTTTCCTCATAAATTTGAAAGATTTTTTCCCCACTTAAATCAACTTTTTCTCATAATTTGTGCGTATTGCTAATTTAGGGCCTTTGAGACTTTACTTTCATAAATTTGTGAGGTTTTGCTCATAAATTAAAAATCAAAAATAAAATGAGCAAAGATGCAGCATTTTCTGTTATATTATAGGCTACTTATAATAGGCTACTTAGTAATAGCCTATTTTCCAACCCCCACCCCAGGTGAAAACCTCACATACTTTGAAACCTAAATGTTTGCAGGTATACATCATACTCTTACCAAATAAATTCAGACAGACCCGAAAACTATTCATAACGCTGCAGAATATTCCATCTGAGGCTACCGTCATACATCATTATGAGTGCGTTACCCGTAGAAGAGCTGCAGTGGCCTCCTGTCCCCTCACTTTTCCCTCTGTTGGGATAGGGAGGAGTGGTATGCGATATTGCAAGATTTGGTATCAATCCAATACTAAGTAAATACAAGGCCAATACAATAGAGATACATTTTAATAAAAGTGGATGTAACATCAAATGACTAAATCTTAATGAATTTTCATGACCTTTGAGTATTTTGTGATTTTTCCTTTGGGTTATTAATTAGTTAAAACCCAGGACAGAATCTGGATAAAGTTTAGAGGCAAATAGAAATGATGATATGATGATGATGATGATGATGATAAAATACTTAATTATCATAAAACTTTTTGTTCAGAAACAATAGAACAGTAGCAAAACAGTTTTTCCCCATGCATTGTCATGTCTGGATTTTTTGCTTAAATAAACAAACTGCACAAAATTATCACTCAAGAACAAATTAAAACAAATTCTTTTTGAGGTACGGTGTTCAGAAACTAGACAGATAGATAGATGTACTTTATTGATCCCAAATTGGGAAATTACAGTGTAACAGCAGCATAACAGTAGATGACCAAAACGACAGAAACACACACAGCATAAAAGAAAAGGGAATTACCCATGGAAAGTAAAACTGCCTAGATAACTTATATACATTACAGATGAATGGAAGATGACCCGCATAGGTACATGAATCATACTCGCTGTACAATGCAGGACTATCAGGCACAGGGTGCAATGTGAGGTACCAATTAGACTGCAAGGTGCAGTATGGCAGTGCAGTTATGACCAGAATTCAACATTAGAGTGAGTTATTGTACAGTGAAATGGCATGTGGCAGGAAAGATTTCCTATATCTGACTGTTCAGTAGCGAAGCTGCATCAGTCTGCTGGAGAAAGTGCTCCGCTGTCTGTCCAGTGTGCGGTGGTGGGGGTGATCAGGATTATCCATGATGGATTGCAGTTTGTTCAGTGTCCTCCTCTCCATCACAGTCTCAAAGGTCTCAAGCCTGAGACCAATTACAGAGCCAGCCTTCTTGATAATCTTGTTAAGTCTGTTAGTGTTGCTGGCTCTGATACTGCTACCCTAACAGCAGCAAAGAAGGTGGCGCTGGTGACCATAGCCTGGTAGAAAAGCCCCAACATCTTGTTGCACACGTTGAAGGATTTCAGATTCCTCAGAAAGTACAGTTTGCTCATCCCCTTCTTGTGCGCAGCATCGGTGTTGGATTTCCAGTCTAGTCCGTTGCGGATCATGACACAGGTATTTGTAGTCTTCCACTACCTCCACATCCTCCCCCTTAATTTGCAGTGGCTGTGAAGGTGTCCGCTTCTTCCTGAAGTCAATTACCATCTCTCTGGTCTTGCTGATGGTCAGCCTCAGGTGATTCTGCTCGGTCCACTCCATAAATTTGTCTACCAGTGCCCTATACTCTCCCTCCTCTCCCCCTCTTATACACCCAATAACAGCCGAGTCATCAGAGAATTTCTGCAGGTGGCACGACGCAGAATTGTACTGAAAGTCGGTGGTGTATAAGGTGAAGAGAAAAGGAGAAAAGACAGTCCCCTGTGGGGCTCCTGCATCACTAGCCATCACATGAGACAAGACATTGCCCAGCCAGACAAACTGTGGCCTGCCTGTCAGGTAGTCAGTAATCCAGGAGATCACAGAGCTGTTGACCCCCATTCCCTGCAGCTTCTCACCCAGCAGTAGTGGCTGGATGGTATTAAAGGCACTGGAGAAATCAAACAATGTGATTCTTACAGTGTCTCCTCCTCCATCCAGGTGCAAATGGGTTTGTTGCAGCAGGTAGATGACAACGTTTTCAACTCCTAAATGGGGCTGACATGCAAACTGCAGAGTTTCCAGCTACGTCTTCACTTGCGGCCTCAGGTGGGCTAAGATCAGGCTCTCCAGGACCTTCATCACATGAGATGTGAGGGCAAGTGGTCGATAGTCATTCAAGTTGCATGGAGACGACTTCTTGGAAATAGGAACCAGGCAGGACATCTTCCACAGCACCAGTACTCTCTCCAGGCTCAGGCTCAGGTTGTACAGGTGTTTCAGTACAGGAAATAGCTGGTTGGTGCAGGTCTTCGGGATCCTGGCTGAGATGCCTCCAGTCTCTCCAGCTGTTTCCTAACCTGGTCTGTAATCACAGTGATGTGTGGGTTGGTGCTGTTGTCCTCGGGGGGAGGGGGGGCGGTTGGAGTCAGGCTGTGTTGTGGGGATGGCAGATGGTGAGTTGAACCTATTAAAAACAGATTCAGCTCATCAGGTCTCTCAAGGCTCCCCGATGTCTGTCTCTCCCCTTACACCCAGTGATGTGTTCCATCCCCATTCAGCCATCCCTCTCATTGCTTTACTGTAGTTTATCCTCCAAATTCCTCCTGTCTTTACACCTCCTCAGCATCTCTCTCAGTTCATGCAGCACCCTCATCAGTTCCTCCCTGTCTTCAGACCTCAAAGCCCTCTTCTCCTTGTGAAGAAGTGCTTTCAGGTCACTGGTGATCCATAGTTCAATGTTGGGGAAACAGTGCATGGTCTGAGCTGGCAGGGTTGTGTTTTTACAAAATCTGATGTATTCTGTGATGCAGTTGGTCATATTGTCTATGTCCACCCCATGTGGTTCACAGAGTACGTTTTACTCCGTTGTCTCGAAGCATTCCTGTAGTGCATGGGCAGCTTCCTGTGTCCACCTCATCACAGTCCATGTATAAGCAGGCTGCCTTTGCACAAGGGGAACATACTTGGGTGATAACAGGACCAAGTTGTGATCTGATCTGCCAAGGAAGGGTAAGGCTGTGGCACTGTATGCATCTCTGGCATTGGCATACAGTAGATCCAGTGATTTATTTTCTTTGGTGGGACAGTCAAACTGGTGGAAGTTTGGTAGTGTTTTGCCCAGTGAGACGTGGTTAAAATCACCCGTGATGGCCAAACTACAATACAAAAATTAAATTAAATGTCTTTCTTCATTTGAAAACATAGCCACACGGCACTCCTCTTCCTCTCTGCCATTCTTCTGCTCCCTCTGTGTGACTTGTGTGTGTGCGTGTGCCAGCAGCCGCTGCTTGCTAGCTTGTATACCTGGCGCTGCTGAGTCACGTGATGGTACAACATAAAAACACAAGAGGAAGGAGGAGGAAGTAAGGAGTAGGTGGCGGTAATGCACCTAAATGCTGGTTGCCAACCGCCGTACAACCACAAGAAGAAGAAGAAGAGGAGAAGTAAAGCATGCCTGCTCTGTGCTATGATAGGAGCGGCACACACAGACGCAGAGTATCAGTCTCATTACACTGGTATTGATCAATATCAATATCAATGCTGGTATCAATATTATCATTATTTGGTTTGATCCACCCACCACTAATAGGGAGGGACCTCACTGTGTGTGTGCGTGAGGCTGGTTGCAGCCAGGGCTCCACTGCATGCAGCAGGGAGAGAACATGTGTGAGAGGAGGTCTCATACCATTTGCATGGCTGAGGTTATTTTCATTTTCATTTTTAAAAAGTTTAAATGACAAACTACTGAATATGTTTTGGATGTTATTTCAGCTTGTCAAAGACGAACTACAGTGCATCCGGAAAGTATTCACAGCTCTTCACTTTTTCCATATTTTGTTATGTTACAGCCTTATTCCAAAATGGATAAAATTCATTTTTTTCCTCAAAATTCTACACACAATACCCCATAATGACAACGTGAAAAAAAGTTTTTCAGATTTTTGCAAATTTATTAAAAATAAAAAACTAAGAAATCACATGTACATAAGTATTCACAGCCTTTGCCATGAAGCTCAAAATTGAGCTCAGGTGCATCCTGTTTAAACTGATCATCCTTGAGATGTTTCTTCAGCTTAACTGGAGTCCACCTGTGGTAAATTCAGTTGATTGGGCATGATTTGAAAGGCACACACCTGTCTATATAAGGTCCCACAGTTGACAGTGCATGTCAGAGCACAAACCAAGTATGACGTCAAATGAATTGTCTGTAGACCTCTGAGACAGGATTGTCTCGAGGCACAAATCTGGCGAAGGGTACAGAAAAATTTCTGCTGCATTGAAGGTCTCAATGAGCACAATGGCCTCCATCATCCATAAAGGGAAGAAGTTTGGAACCACCAGGACTCTTTCAAAAGCTGACCATCTGCCGAAACTGAGTGACTGGGGAAGAAGGGCCTTAGTCAGGGAGGTCACTAAGAACCTGATGGTCACTCTGTCAGAGCTCCAGTGTTTCTCTGTGGAGAGAGGAGAACCTTCCAGAAGGACAACCATCTCTGCAGCAATCCACCAATTAGGCCTGTATGGTAGAAGGACAACCATCTCTGCAGCAATCCACCAGTTAGGCCTGTATGGTAGAGTGGCCAGACGGAAGCCACTCCTCAGTAAAAGGTACATGGAAGCCCACCTGGATTTTGCCAAAAGGCACCTTAAGGACTTTCAGACCATGAGAAACAAAATTCTTTGGTCTGATGAAACAAAGATTGAACTCTTTGGCATGAATACCAGGCGTCATATTTGGAGGAAACCAGGCACTGCTTATCACCAGGCCAATACCATCCCTACAGTGAAGCATGAGGGTGGCAGCATCATGCTTTGGGGATATTTTCAGCTGCAGGAACTGGGAGACTAGTCAGGATAGAGGGAAAGATGAACACAGCAATGCACAGAGACATCCTGGATGAAAACCTGCTCCAGAGTGCTTGTGACCTCAGACGGGCAACGGTTCATCTTTCTGCAGGACAACGACCCTAAGTACACAGCCAAGATATCAAAGGAGTGGCTTCAGGACAACTCTGTAAATGTCCGTGATTGGCCCAGCCAGAGCCCAGACTTGAATCCAATTGAACATCTCTGGAGAGATCTGAAAATGGCTGTGCACCGATGCTTCCCATCCAGCCTCATGGAGCTTGAGAGGTGCTGCAATGAGGAATGCAATGAGGATTGGGAGAAACTTCCCAAAGATAGGTGTGCCAAGCTTGTGGCACCATATTCAAAAAGACTTGAGGCTGTAATTGCTGCCAAAGGTGCATCAACAAAGTACTGAGCAAAGGCTGTGAATACTTATGTATATGTGATTTGTTAATTTTTTATTTTTAATAAATTAGCAAAAAATTAAAAAAAAAATATATATATATATAAACTTTTTTCATATTGTCATTATGGAGTATTGTGTGTAGAATTTTGAGGAAAAAATTAATTTAATCCCTTTTGGAATAAAGCTGTAACATAAAATGTGGAAAAAGTGAAACGCTGTGAATATTTTCCAGATGCACCATAAAATTTTATAATCACAACTTTTCTCACTCCAATTTTTAGGGGTGCTGAGTTTCAATTTAGCAATGCAGCACCCCTAAAAAAGTCCTAACGCCACCCATGTACCACACTGCTGCTCATACTGCGTTTATTTCTTTAAAAATGAAAGATCCAGTGGTGTGAAAAAGTGTTTGCCCCCTCCCTGATTTCTCTTTTTTTTTGTATGCTTGTCACGCTTAAATGTTTCAGATCATCAAACAAATTTAAGTATTAGACAGATAACACAAGTAAACACAAAAATGCAGTTTTTAAATGAAGGTGTTTATTATTAAGGTAAAAAAAATAATCCAAACCTACATGGCCCTGTGTGAAAAAATGACTGCCCCCCTAAACCTAACAACTGGTTGGGCCACCCTTAGCAGCAACAACTGCAATCAAGCATTTACGATAACTGGCAATGAGCCTTTTACAGCGCTGTGGAGGAATTTTGGCCCACTCATATTTGCAGAATTGTTGTAATTCAGCCACAGTGGAAGGTTTTTGAGCATGAACCGCCTTTTTACGGTCATGCCACGGCATCTCACACGGATTCAGGTCAGGATGTTGACTAGGCCACTCCAAAGTCTTCATTTTGTTTTTCTTAAGCTATTCAGAGGTGGGCTTTCTTGTGTGTTTGAGATCATTGTTCTGCTGCAGAACCCAAGTACGCTTTAGCTTGAGGTCATGAACAGATGGCTGGACATTCTCCTTCAGGATTTTTTGGTAGACAGCATTCATGTCTAGACAACATTCATGGTTCCATTTACCACAGCAAGTCTTCCAGATCCTAAAGCAGCAAAACAGCCCCAGACCATCACACTACCACAACTGTAGCATTATATAATTATATTTGTGATCAGGTATCAAGATTATTTAATTCAGGCTTAGTAGTGTTTGTGGAAACGGGAGTTTGCCTCCAAGTCCACACACACACACACACACACACACACCAGTTCACTCTCGTGAACATTTAATAATTACTTTGATACCTTTAATTAATTAATCAGTCTCAAATTATTCATGAATTCGATACTGGGGACTTAGAACAATCACAGAAAGGAATAAATTCCCAGCAACTTCTCTCATTAAAGTTTAACAATTTATTAATGAAATTATGGTTAAATGATCTTACATTCAAATAACTTGTGAGCAGGTGAAATGATCAACATATTGAGTCATCATATTAAACTTGTAACTGAGGATTGATTAACAGAATGTGAACACATCTGTAAAACCATGGAACTTTAGCATGAATTTGGAGCAGTTGAATTGGAAGAATTACTGTAAGAATAAATTGGATGACAATTTATGGAGAAAATTAAAACTAAGTTTTTGAAAAATTCTTAATTACTTTAAGAAAGTAAAAACAGAATTTTAAGGAAAAAGAGAATACTAATTCTCTTTAATTCTGTATCTGATCAGATTTATGGATTATTCTCAAATCTCAGACGTTTTAATCAGCAGATGGAACAAGGACTATGGCTCATGTGAATCGGGGTTGAAGTTCTGTTGTTGAGATGATCCCGATATCTGCCAGCAGTTATTTGGGCAAAGTTCAGTCACAGGCTGATATTTGACAACGATGGTAGGGCTTTTATGCTCCGCCAGAGGGGAGCACTTGTCCGTGCCACTTTCAAAGTCCACAGTCACGAGATGAGATTTTGACTGTATCAATCACAGTTGGAGCTTAGGTCAGGCGACGTGAGGCTTCTTCTTCTTCTTCTTCTTCTTCTTCTTCTTCTTCTTCTTCTTCTTCTTCTTCTTCTTCTTCTTCTTCTTCTTCTTCTTCTTCTTCGGCCAGTGTCTTCTTCCCAAAAGTCTGGATAAATTCAGGAATAATTACAAATCTGATCCAAATAACAGAATTTAGAGAGCTAAGATAAAGTTGAAACTCAAGCCACAAAAATCAAAGTTCTTCTGACGTCCTGGAGTTGAAAAGAGCTTCCAGTATAGAGACGAATGGTCAGTCAATCCCTTGGAAAAAAAACACACAGTGAGTTTATAGAAAGTTTTACAGGATAAAAGGTTAGAGAAAGGCCTGTGAACACGAAGTCTGACTTCGTTTGAAAGAATTTTGAGCTCAAGAAAGAAAGTAATTACTGTAATTCCCAGACGTTCAAAGAAAAGGCATTTAAAGACACAGCACATGACAATGGAGAATCACACAAATCTGAACTGAAAAAACTGATCTGAAGTAGGGCCGCTCTTCTCTTATACCCAGTTGAGTTTCGTGGGTGAATTGTGACTGGCATGAGCATAAGCGAATTGTATCCTGTCGTGGGCGGGTTTTATGGACTTTGGTCCAATGAGCAAGCAGTCTTTTGTCTGTAAAGAACCAATAGAAATGAGAGAATTGTTGCCCAGCATCTGCTGGCTGGTGATTGGTTTGAGCAAGTCAGATGACTTTGGTACTTTTCCACATGAGAAACACATCTTAAAACAATTTCAAAATTCTATTTTATGCATATACACATATAAACTAAACTAAACTAAGTCAGGTATTCATGCATTCTATACTGGTCCTTCTAATATTTAATATGCATTAAAATAAGATATTTAAGCATTAGAACATTCATGCACACATTTAAAATCAAGATTAATGAAATCTTTCAAACCCAAATGATTGTCCACACAGAATGGTAGACCAGAGTCCATTTGTTTTTCCATGGTGTCCTGGAAATTATCCTGAGGAATGAAACTTTGAAGAGAGAATGGATTTCAGTCAAAGACACACACACAACGTTTCAAAGCTGGTTTAACCCGACATGTCCCTGAGTTCCCAGAAGGTGGCAGTGTTGAGCTGTGGGTAGTCCTCGTCGTCATCATCATTGTCATAGCAGTCTGTCGGGGGTGACAATGACTGTTTCATTTAGGTCTGATCAGATTCCTCCACGCAGCTCTGCCCTTCGCCCTCCGCTGCCAGGAACTCCTGGCCTTGTTAATCTGGGTGACATCTGAGCCGGTATGAGTTAGGCCTTATGAAAGACAGTCAAATTTTATGGGATGCAGTCTGGTAAATGTCAGATGGCTGATAACCAATAAAACTGTTTTAGTTGGAAGAAGTTTCCCGTTTATTTATGATGTAAGTTAATCCATTAAAAGCATTCCTTATAGCTTGCTTAACAAAGGAATGTTGTTTTCCACAGTGGTTCTGGGGTGAAGAAACAGTCCTGAGATCAGAATTTCCTGGGTGAAACAATGTCTTTAACATGGAGGATAATTCTATAGATTTATCCAAAGCCAGATGATGCTACACAACCGTATTTTACTATTGGTATGATGCTAATTTTCTGAAATGCTGTGATACTTTTACGCTGGATGTAATGGGACACACACCTTCCCAAAAGTTCAACTTTTGTCTCGTCAGTCCACAGAGTATTTTCTCAAAAGTTTTGGAGATCATCAAGATCTTTTCTGGCAAAACTGAGACGAGCCTTTATGTTCTTTTTGCTCAGCAGTGGTTTCCATCTTGAAACTCTGCTATGCAGGCCATTTTTGGCCAGTTTCTTTCTTATGGTGGAGTCATGAACACTGACCTTAACTGAGGCAAGTGAGGCCTGCAGTTCTTTGAATGTTGTTGTGGGGTCTTTTGTGACCTCTTGGACGAGTCGTCGCTGCTCTCTTGGGGTAATTTTGGTCGGCCGGCCACTCCTGGGATGGATCACCACTGTTCCATGTTTTCACCATTTGTGGATAATGACTCTCACTGTGGTTTGCTGGAGTCCCAAAGCTTTAGAAATGGCTTTATAACCTTTTCCAGACTGATAGATCTCAATTACTTTGTTTCTCATTTGTTCTTGAATTTCTTTGGATCGCAGCATGATGTCTAGCTTTTGGGGATCGTTTGGTCTGCTTCACTTTGTCAGGCAGGTCCTATTTAAGTGATTTCTTGACTGAGAACAGGTGTGGCAGTAATCAGGCCTGGGTGTGGCTAGAGAAATTGAACTCAGCTTCCCAAGGATGTGCTAAACCACAGTTACTTTATGGTTTAACGGGGGGGGGGGGCAATCACTTTTTCACACAGGGCCATGTAGGTTTGAATTTTTTTTTTACTCTTAATAATAAACACCTTCATTTAAAAACTGCATTTTGTGTTTACTTGTGTCATCTTTGTCTAATATTTAAATTTGTTTGATCATCTGAAACATTTAAGTGTGACAAACGTACAAAAAATGAGAAATCAGGAAGGGGGCTAACACTTTTTCACACCACTGCAAGTATTATAGGGCCATCACTTAGAAAAGCAACTCTGTGTGGGGAAGTACTTCTTGCACTTTTACCTTAAAAAGAATCATCATGATCTAGTTTAGAACAGCCAATAGAAATGTTTTGCACCTCTCTCCAGAAGGTCCTGTTTCTTCTTCATTCTTCTCCATTTTGACATTGCAGTTGGCAAACAACCCGACATTTCACAGATCGGATTTTCCACAGCATGTAAACAGAAGTCTAGAAGAGGTGAAGGTGTGCAGTACAGTTTTCTTTCAGATCACTTTATTTATTGTAGACTGAAATATTAATACGCCCCAAACACTGCGTATTGCTATTTTATGAATCAGATGTGACTACATACTAGCATATCTCTCAGTTCAAATAAGGAAAAATCTCCCACACAAAGCAGTCAAATCACATCTTTTGGCTGACTGGCTGTTAATATACTGAGTTTGGGCATCACTGAGGGAAGAGGTCAGCAACCTCTACAGTGGAAAGAGTCGTTTAACCCCCTCAAAAAATATTCTTAACCTCTTGCGCTCCGTTGTCCCACGGGTGGGCAAGTCTCTGTGTCCTAGAGCGCACGAGAGTGCACGTGGGCGCTCTCGTGCGCTCTAGGACGCATGATGGAGATTGTGATGTAGGTGGTGTATCGCGTCCAAGCGCGCACTGAAAATAAAAGCTGCAGACACAGCCGCGAACAGATTAGTTCATCTGATTGACCTCTCATTCGACTAATAAGAGCCTTGAATTGGGTTTCTGAAACCTTGAAGAACCAATGACTGAAAACTTGGCAAGAAGGACCCGCCTACCAACGCAGTGAGCCAATTGAAGCACAGAAGTTCGCTGAGCTGTTTTGTCTACAAAGGCTGGGTGAAGAGAGACTGCTTCAGCAGCCACAGGCAGTGCTTTATTATTATTTTTTTTTTAATTCCAGCAGAGTGTTTAGGATTCTCTTATATGGTCATCATAGACCTACGGAGGCTGATGACGAAGGTCGTAAACCATTCGCCAAAACCGCAATCATGGAATTATGTTTTGACCGGGTCGCGAGACCAGAACCACGAGCGGACCAGCGTCACGTTCGTTTGACAATGAGGAAGAGAAGTTGGCCAGGACAATGTGGCTGTGAAGAGGTAAGGTGTTATAAGCCAAATTATTTTTTATCCCTGAAAATTGTAATCAAAAATGACTTTTGACCGATTGGTAAATTACAACTGTGCGGCGCACGATGTCCGAAGTGTGTGCGCCGCGGTACACGGTTCGTTCGTCGCCTCCGGACCGTGAACGCCCCCCCTCCCCCCGCCGCTACGATTCTGTAGCGGGGGGGTGGGGGGAGCCGCGGTGACAGCGTTGCTGTGGAAACATGCCACATCCGAGTGTAATCTGTCATGTAGCAAGGGCCGATCTCCGTCCTCTGTAGCGGGGGGGACAACCCCCCCCCACACACACAGACACAGCCCTGAATGTGACCTTTCATTTGAGCCCAAGATGAAGCTTCTATGTTGAATCATTCAAAAGTTACAGACGTTTTTCCAAACTGTGCCATTTGGCACAATTTGGCACAATTCCAAAACGCCTGGGAACAGCCTGAGAACAAAGCTGTGTAATATATTCATTTTTTGTGGTATTGTTACAAAATTTGGACCTCAGCTGGATAACACTTGGTTCTACATTTCTGTTGCATTTTCCAGCCCGGATCTGAAGCTGTGTGTTATTTGCAAGCATTTGTATCCAAAAAAACACCCAGGCCAAATTTATTTTCTTCAAGTTCACTATGTTTAGATGACTGTAACTCAGTGGCCGGAGCACTTAGAGAGATCATGTTTTTTTTGACAAAAAATTCAAAGTGTTTTCTTTTAAATGAGACCAACCCCATGAAGATGCTGCAAAGGGTTGAATAACAGCTTTCAATTTACTTTGGGCACATTATTTTTTGGCGTTTTTAGGAAAATTGACCGGAGTGCAAGAGGTTAAATATGCTAGTTTTCATGTAAATGTGCAACTTCTTTCTCATAAATATTTACCTTTATTCTCATAAAGTTTTCATGACTTCACTTAAATGTACAGCTTTATTGTCATAAATTTGTGAATTCCTTATCACAAATGTATGATTTCTTTGCTCAGAAATTTCTATCTTTGCTGAGTAATTTTTTCTTGTAAATTTCAATTTTCATTTTTCGCTCTCTTACATTTTTAACATTTTACCATAAATTTTTGACTTTGCAACTTTTTGTCATAAATTGTAACTTCCTCTTACAAGTTTGTCTTTTTTCACTATTAAATTTCTAACTTTTGTCTTGCACATTTTCAATTTTTTATTCCTCTAAATTTTTGCTTTTGTTGTTGTTGTAGTTGTTTTTAGTTCTTTTTTTTTTCCATGTGACATCCAATGCTGAAAACAACTATGATTGTGTCAATTACGGCAAGTCGTCCAGGTCCTGAAGCAGCAAAGCAGCCCCAGACCATCATACTACCACCACCATGTTTGACTGTTGGTACTATGTTCCCTTTATGAAATGCTGTGTTAGTTTTATGCCGCATGTAACAGGATGCACACCTTTTAAAAAGTTCAACTTTTGTCTCATCAGCCCCCCCCCCCCCCAGAACAACAACAACAACTACAAACACAATCAAAGTTCAAAAACAAGTAGAATGACCTCTGAGAAATGTAGAACCAAGAGCTTTTTTTTATATATTTGTTCCCATTGTCTCACAAAGTGTATATTCACACAACATGGCTGACAATAAGGCTCACTGGAAAAATGTTTGGTTGGACATGAATCAGATTGGGCTCTTGAGTCCTTTATTCTAACTGTCTTAGATGACCCTTACTGAACACTGAAAGCAGAGATAATTGCTGACCACATCACCCACAAAAAGGCTTTAATTTTTTACACTAAATTCATACACAGAATAATTCAGGGTGCAGTAGCTTAACTAATCATACTTCAGTCTGCAGATAACAGGTAAACAACCATACTCTTCCTCATTAACCACAGCTACTGATTTCTGGAACTTTTTTTTTTTTACTTTATTTTCTTCTTTAGAGTTCCTTAAGGGTAGATCTTTTTAACAATCAAGTAGGGGCGAAGGAGGAGAGCATGTCAACAAGAGCATACCCTCCATAGCTATAACATAAGATAAGCCTTTATTAGCCCCACAGTGGGGAAATTCAATGATTACAGCAGCAAAGGGATAGCAGCACTCAGAGCAATAGTCAACAAGATAATAAGAACTGGTCAACCAAAGCAGTAGATGAATTTACATATGTACACAGATATATACACAGTGCAGGAGCATTGCAGCTAGATGGAATAAACAGCATTATGGTTTGTTAAATTATGCTGCAGAACATGAATATGTACCCAGACAGTGTATTTCACATTTGAATCAACAGTGTTGTTGCCACCCTCAATCATGATTGTTATTGTCCTAGTTGTGTATTGGAGGGGACGATCTCTATTATGCAAAGTTTTTATGTTTAGTACATTTAAGCAGCCCTGGTTACGAGCAGGCCTGGTTAGGTTATAAAGTCTGACAGCCGTAGGTAGGAAGGACCTGCGGAACCTCTCCATCGCACACCTAGGATGGCACAGCCTACCGCTAAATGAGCTCCTCAGTATGTTCAGTGTGTCCTGCATAGGGTGGGACTCAGACTCCAGCAGAGATGACAGCATGTCCACCATCCTCCTCTCTCCTAACTCCTCCACTGGGTTGAGGTGTCACCCCAGTACAAAGCTAGCTTTTTTGATCAACCTGTTCAGTCTCTTTATGTCAGGTGTCATGATACCACTGCCCCAACAGACCACTCCAAATGTGATGGCTGATGCCACCACCGAATTGTAGAAGGTCTTCAGGAGTGCCCCTTGCACTCCAAAAAACCTGAGTCTCCTCAGGAGGAACAGCCTGTGTTGCCCCTTCTTGTAGAGGGCGTTAGTGTTGTGTGACCAGTCCAGTTTATTGTTCAGGTGAACACCCAGGTACTTGTAGGATGTCACCATCTCAATGTCTGTTCCCTGAATGTTTACTGGTGCTGTGGGAGGTTATCCTCACTTGAGGCAGTCCACCAGTTCCTTAGTTTTCCTCGCATTGATCTGGAGGCAGTTCTGCAGGCACCAGTCTGTGAAGTCCTGGATAAGTCCTCTTTACTCCGCATCATCCCCATCAGAGATGAGGCTGACGATTGCAGAGTCGTCAGAGAACTTCTGTAGATGACAGTGTGGTGTGTTGTGTGAAAAGTCAGTAGTGTAGAGGGTGAACAGGAAGGGAGCCAGAACTGTTCCCTGGGGGGCCCCTGTACTGCAGATGATGGTGTCAGACACACAATCCTGGGTTCTCACAAACTGTGGTCAGTTTGTTAGGTAGTCCAGGATCCACGATGACAGGTGCAGAAAAGTATCAGTATTGATTGAGAGAAACAAAAACCTCCACACTGTTTTATAATGTTTGCTCTTTGCACCTACAAAGCAACTTTAAGAGTTTATAGACAAGATAAGGTCAAATACATAAATAGACACATTTTATGTGTACTGTACTATGTAGCTTCATGTGTAGGGCAAAATTATCTATCACAATCGGTAGCATTTATCAAAATTTATAAGCTGTTACAGCCCATTATGGCATGATCCACGTGAGGCAAGACAATCAGACGTGGCACTTTATTGTAGGTTATTATTTAGCGAATGCAAAGTCCTTAAGCCAAGCAGTTGCCTCCTGGTTTGCTGTATGGAGGGTGTGTAATCCTCCTTCCAGTCTTTGGAGCGGGCAAGTCTCTATGATGTGTTCCATAGTTTGCTCCTCTCCACATGTGCACAGTGGGCTAGGGCTATCATTGTAGGTGATATATTGTAACTAATCCTTAAAGATTTACAGTATGCATGCAGTATTATAATTCATTGTTTCTTTTGAATAAAGTGCTCCACATCCAAGCTGTGGAATCACAAGACATCCATACATGAACAGTTTACTGACTTGAGTGCCTTGTGTTCACTCCTCTCTACTCTGCTCTGTTGCAGGTCTCTTACTATACCTCCAAATCCAAGCAGGAGGAGATTGACAGTCACTCTACAGATGGCTTCCCTTTATTCCTCATCACTTATGCCTGCGCCATCACCTTATCAGTGATATCCTGCCTGAGGTAAGAAGTGGTAACTGAATATCACACAGTGAGTGGTTATCCAAATCCAGCACACTTGGTGGTGGTGGGGGGGTGTCCATGTTTCACCATTTATCTGAGTTAAGTTAGGGATCATGTGTAACCAGTTTATAATAAAAAGACAGAGGGAGAGAATAAAACACAGGTAAACACAACATATTAAACCAATTTTACCAATTAACAAAATTATACAATAATTGCAAAGTCATGCAGTAAGTAAATTTTTTTTGCACAATTTACAGATGTCGAAAGCAACATTTTGATTTTTGTATTTTGGTGACACCCTGTGTCCACAAACTGAACAGCCCTATATATATATATATATATACTTATATTAATATGTACATATGTATACTAGCTGCTCTTGTTTTTTCTTGCCTTCTGATTGTTGCTCTGAGTGTTGCTATCCCTGTGCTGTTGCAATCCTGGAATTTCCCCATTGTGGGACTAATAAAGGCTTATCTTATCTTATCTTATCTTATTTTTATTCAGTCAGCTACTGTAGTTTCTGCAAATGTCTGCGATGTCTCAGGTAAGGCACTGCGGTTGTAGTGTCTAATGCTGCTGCAGTGCACTTAGAAATCACAAGGTGTCAGTCTCCTCATCTCAGGTGATTTCAACCATACTTCACTGTCCCCCATTCTAACCACGCTCACCCAGTATGTCACATGCCACACTAGAGACAATAAAGCACTGGACTTATTCTATGCAAACACTAAGGAGGCGTACACCTCACCACCACTCGGGAGATTGGATCACAACTTGGTTCATCTCCTGAGGGTGTACAAACCCCAAGTACACAGACAACCTCCGGTCATGCGCACAGTGAAGTTATGGTCTGAGGAGGCAATGGACGCTCTAAAGGACTGTTTTGAAACCACTGCCTGGGAGCAGCTCTGCAATCCACATGGTGAGGACATCGATGGCCTCACTCACACCATCACGGACTACATCAGCTTCTGTGTGAACAACACCATACCCACCAAGACCATACGGTGTTGCTCAAACAACAAACCCTGGATCAACCCTGAGATAAAAACACTTCTGAGAGAGAAGAAGAGGATCTTCAGGTCGGGGAGCAGGGAGATGCTGAAGTCCGTACAGAGGGAGCTGAGGAGGAAGATCAGAAAAGGCAAGGACAGCTTCAGGAAGAAGATGGAGGACAAGCTGCAACAGAGCGACATCGGCAGGGTCTGGAAAAACCTTAAAACCATCTCTGTACTCCAGAGTACCTCCCCTCAGGCTACAGGGAGCAGGGAGTGGGCGAACAATCTGAACCTGTTTTTAATAGGTTTGACCAACCGCCCTCCCCCCCGACTGCACAACAACCAGTGTTGCCTCTAAAGTCATCGAGACCTGCTGTCCACACTCCACTCCACCAACAACCCCCCCCCCCCCACAGTCCCAGCACACAGCCCCCCAACCTGACCCTCACTAAGACCCAGGTGAGGACGGAGCTGAGGAAGATCAAGGCGAGGAAGGCCTCGGGACCGGACGGCATCAGCATGAAGCTCCTCAAGTCCTGTGCAGACCAGCTGTGTGGGATTGTGGAGCTCATCTTCAACCTGAGCCTGAAGCTGGGGAGGGTACCACAGTTGTGGAAAACATCTTGTGTGGTACCTGTACCAAAGACTTCCCACCCCAAAGATCTGAACAGCTACAGACCAGTGGCCCTGACGTCTCACTTAATGAAGACCCTGGAGAGACTGCTCCTTGCTCACATCCGCCCCGAGGTGGGACCAGCGATGGATCCACTCCAGTTCGCCTACCAGCATGGCATTGGGGTGGAGGATGCAGTGATCTTCCTCCTTCACCGTTCTCTGTCCCACCTGGAGAAGCCCGGGAATGTGGTGAGGATCATGTTCTTTGACTTCTCCAGTGCTTTCAACACCATCCAACCGATGATCCTGAAGGACAAGCTGCTGTGCGCAGGGGTGGACCAACACCTGTCATCATGGATCCTGGACTACCTCACTAACCGGCCACAGTTTGTGAGAACCCGAGATTGTGTGTCCGACATGATCATCGGTAGCATGGGGGCCCCCCAGGGAATGGTCTTGGCTCCCTTCCTGTTCACTCTTTATACTGCGGACTTCTCACACAACACAACACACTGCCATCTACAGAAGTTCTCTCACGATTCTGCGATTGTTGGCCTCATCTCCAACGGAGATGAAGCTGAGTACAGAGGACTTATCCAGGACTTCGTGGACTGGTGCCATCAGAACTGCCTCCAGATCAACGCGAGGAAAACTAAGGAGCTGGTGGTGGACTGCCGCAGGCAAGGACAACCCCTCACAGCACCAGTAAACATACAGGGAACAGACATTGAGATGGTGACATCCTACAAGTGCCTGGGTGTTCATCTGAACAATAAACTAGACTGGTCACACAATACCGACGCAATCTACAAGAAGGGACAGCGCAGGCTGTTCCTACTGAGGAGGCTCAGGTCTTTTGGTGTACAAGGGCGCTGCTGAAGACATTCTATGGCACGGTGGTGGCATCAGCCATCACTTTTGGAGTGGTCTGCTGGGGCAATGGCATTACAGCAGCCGATAGGGAGAGACTGAACAAACTGATCAAGAAAGCTAGATCTGTCCTGGGGCAACGCCTTGACCCAGTGGAGGAGATAGGAGAGAGAAGGATGGTGGCTAAACTGTCATCTCTGCTGGAGTCCAAGTCCCACCCTATGCAGGACATACTGAACGCACTGAGGAGCTCATTTAGCAGTAGACTACATCATCCTAGGTGCGCAACCGAGAGGTTTCGCAGGTCCTTCTTACCTACGGCTGTCAGATTGTATAACCTAAGCAGGGCTGCTCGCAGAGATAGAAAGAAAACGTGACGACCTAATAGTATTGAATGCAAAAGACATACAAATGGTCCCCTCCAGTATACAACTAGGACAATATCAGTCGCTACGGAGGGTGACAATATGTATGGGTACATATTCATTCTATGTAGGATAACTAAGTAGACGGTTATGCTGTTTATTCCATCTTGCTACAATGCTCTGCACTGTGTATATATATTTATATATTTATGTGTATGTATGTATATTCACTGCTCTTATTATTATTATTATTATTATTATTATTATTATTATTATTATTATTATTATTATTATTATTATCTTCTTAATTATTGCTCTGAGTGTTGCTATCCCTGTGCTGTTGCAATCCTGGAATTTCCCCATTGTGGGACTAATAAAGGCTTATCTTATCTTAAAACCAACATTTCCAGAAGCGTCCATACAGTATTTTTAAATGTCTTATTGATGATATTTTCATAAAAACAAATAATTCTCTAATTCTAAAAACACATCCATAAAACTTTTAGAAAGGCGAAGACTGAAAGTTTATATTCTTTTTAAAAAATGGTGGTGCAAGACACAGAATTTTTATGGTTTAGCAATTCAGGGAGAGTTTTGATTAAGCTAAGTTAAGCTAAACTAAACTAAGCTAAGCTAACCCAAGCTGAACTAAGCAGAATCAGAATCAGAATCAGATTTATTGCCATTGTTCATGTAGTACACAAACTAGGAATTTGTCTTGGTGCAATGCTACAACATTAAACATGATAAAATAAAGGAAATAAACTATACATGCAACAAAGTGTAGAATAAGAGTGAGTGATACTGGTCAGCAGTTAAAATAGCAGCTGCTGACTCCAGCTTCATATTATTCAAAGGTGAAAAGCAATATTTCAAGAGTCAAAAATTATTCTGATACAAACAAGTTTATATGGAGTAGAAATGATTTGAATTGATTTTTTTTTAATTTTGTGTACTTTATTGATCTCCAGAGGGGAAATTCAAGGCATCCGCCTGAATGGATGAAGCAGCCACAGTACGGCGGTATCCCTTAACAGTTCACACACACATTCACACCTAGGACCACTTTAGAGTCTCCAATTAACCTAACTTGCATGTTTTTGGCATGTGGGAGGAAACCGGAGAAATCTCGGAGTAAACCCACGCACACACGGGGAGAACATGCAAACTCCACACAGATCACTGTTGGTCAGGGGCTGGGATCGAACCCGGGATCCCATGGCCAAGGGTGAGTTGCTGTGCTGCCACAGTGCTAACCACTGCTGCACCGCACCGCCCATGTAATGTACTATAAATCACAATTCCTGAAGGAAGCATATTGTCAGAATTAGCCTGCTTATTTTCATGAAGTTTATAGAAACTAGTGCATACCCGTAGAAACCAAGTATAAGAAAATATTTCTGCATGCCCATAGAAAGCAAGTGTAAGCAAGCATTTCTGCATGCCTGCCTTTGATCTTTGACATGGTTACCATGGCAACAGTAACCGTGGTGAAACTTGCCTTTGATCTTTGACGTCACCACTTGTTCAGTGATACCAGTACATGGCGGTAATGCACCTGTAAGCTGGTTGCCAACCGCCAATCAAATCTAAAAGAAGAAGTTCTGTGATGCCTGCCTTTGATCTTTGATGATGTCATAGTGGTGTCTATGATGTGCCTATGATGTCTGCTTCATAGGACATTGATGCCGGCTTTGAGATACTCGGCACCCGATGCCTGCCTTCGTGTCTTTATGACGTCATAAAGACCATCACTCACCAAACAAGAGGATAATTTCAAATCCCATTTAAGGGAGACAGTCAATGCTTCGCAAACAAAAAAAAAGGAAGTGAAAAGCGACAAATCTGACAAGAAAGAAAGAATAGTGAAGATGTAATACTTAAAAAATTATACTATAATGTGGCCATGATTGCATACATCTATCACTCTATAAATTCAAGAAATCTCTGTGTGCCTGTCGGTCTGTCTGTGTGTGTGTCATGGTCATAGGACTTTGTGTGTGTGTCACGATTACAGGACTCGCTATGGCATTATCAAGGATCAAAGGCAGGCATCACTGAATGAGTGGTGACGTCAAAGATGGTTACCATGGTTACTGTTGCCATGGTAACCCTGTCAAAGATCAAAGGCAGGCATCACCATGGTTACTGTTGCCATGGTAACCATGTCAAAGATCAAAGGCAGGCATGCAGCAGAAATACTTGCTTATACTTGGTTTCTACGTACATGCACGGGAACCATGTCAAATATCAAAGGCAGGCATGCAGAAATGCTTGCTTACACTTGCTTTCTACGGGCATGCAGAAATACTTGCTTATACTTGGTTTCTACAGGCATGCGCGGGTATGCACTAGTGTGTATATATATATATATACAGTATATATATACATACATATGTGTATACATATGTATGTGTATATACACACACACACATATATATGTATACATATGTATGTGTGTGTGTATATATATCTATATCTATATATCTATCTATCTATCTATCTATCTATCTATCTATCTATATATATATACAGTATATATACAGTATATATATATATATATATATATATATATATATATATATATATATATATCAAGTCCTATGCTCTAGTACATACCCGTGCATACCTGTCCATGCCTGTAGAAACCAATTATAAGCAAGTATTTCTGCATGCCTGTTGCTGAAGGGTCTCCTCCTGTCTGAGACGGCTGTGTTGTTCACAGTCATGCCGCAGGCATCACTGACAGAGATTTCTTGAATTTATAGAGTGCCTTCTGCCTTCCTGAGTAAGATTTCCTGATTTCCTGCTTCGAATGGGTATGTTTTAAAGTATAGGGTCATATTCGGTCTCAGTTTCTCTGTGCATTGCCTGGCGTGCAGTGTTGGTGGCCAGCCAACTATTCCACATCTCCTGGGTGTCAGCTTGTCTGTGCCTTGCCTGGCGTGCAGCATTGCTCGCTTTGCAGGCATTTCGGGCTTCAAATGACTCAGCACATGCATGGCACACTGCCACACGTTTCTTGTCTGTCTGTGCATCCCTTGTGTGTTGTACCCTATGCTGGTGAAGGGTCTCGTGTGGCAGGCATCATAGGACACTACTTCATCGGTAGACAGGCATGGTGAGTGATGGTCTATATGACATCATAAAGACATCAAGGCTGGCATCGTAGGACACTACATCACAGGTAGCCAGTCCTATTGTCTATATAACGGCATCACCTATATAACGGCATTGCGAGTCCTATATAGCCTGAGATCATAGGATCATCACAGGATATCAGGCAGACATCATAGGCCATCCTATGATGTCCTATGATCGTGACAGACAGAGACACACAGAGATTTCTTAAATTTATAAAGTGATAACCCAGTGTACTCAGTGTTGTATATGCAAACCTGGTGATCAATGAGGCAAGCTGAGGTAGCGTTGAACACAGCTTTATTGATGGTTAGAACACCACAGTACACAGTAAGCATCAACAGGATCATCCGGCATAAGAGGCTGTGCCATGGTGGCTCGCCCCGCTATATAGTGCAGTGTGGTGACATGACAGGAAGTCGACATCACCACACCGCACTTCAGAATAAAGTGCCACCATATCATTTCCTCGCCCCTTTAGAAAGTCCAAAACCACTCATATAATCCAAACCTACCCAAATTTAGAACCCAAATCACAATCTAAAATAATGAAAACTAATGTACTTAAATGGCCTAACACATTCACCCAAAACAACCTAAAATAGGGCTGGTGGGTGGACTGCCACACAGCCCACATGGCATGGTGGATTATTCTGCCACCAAATAAACTAAAACAAGTCCTCCATTAAACTAAAAACATCTGCTGTGCTCCTATACTAACACAATAATATACATACAGTAACGCCATAAAACACATAAGAACACTCAGAACTATGAACAAAGTGCTACCGCACAGTCACTTGGATGGGTAAAATGGAACCGGCATGGGGGGCCCAGGGCAGCCCCTGAGCAGGCACGCCCCTGGAGGCAGCAGGTCCCCGGAGTGATGGCTGAACTTCTGGGCGATGGAGCCTGGATCCCACACTGCCATCACCAACTCCCGTCCATCCTTGTCACCTGGAGCGTCCTCCTGGACACGCCGTAGCTGGTTGGCATGCCTCGTCGAGCCGTCGGACAACTGGAAGCACACCGCTCCCACTATCAGCAGACGTGCTTGATGTTTCGCTGGCTGTCGTCTCGAACCAAGTCCATAACCCGAAGTGGAATTTTGCTCGGCCTGATGAGCTGCTGCTGAGCATGCGGTAACTCCATGCTTGTTGATCTGGCCCTGTCCTCTTCTATAAACGTTGTAGTGTTCACCATCATAGCTGCAGACCCCCCACCCAATTACGGCCAAGTACCGGAGGCATCTGGGGCTAGCATGGTGTTGCTCATCGACATGGGTACCGACACTAAGCGAGAACTGGCCAGCTTGAAAGCGAGGGTGTCCATTAGCTCTTTGTACCATTCGCACCCAGTGTCCGTTGGGGGCGGGCGGGGTGATTTCTCCCGTGGGTTCCTCGGCTAAGACAAACTGCACACCCTGGCGTAGTGATTCAGGCGTCCTCATCTACTACAACTTTGTCCTCTTGCCGGGCACTCTATCGCTTTATGGCAGTACCCACAGCCCCTGTAACAGGAGTTTCCTGGGGCAGACCTTCGGCTGGCAGCATTGGTTTCCCTATAATCTTCCTCCAAGCTATCCTCACTATCAGGGTCCGCAACATTAGCTGAGGCGGGCGGCTCCGGCAGCTTCTGTAAATGGTGCCAATTTAGCTCCACAGCTAGCTTATCGAAGGCCTCCAACCGGAGAGCTAACTTGACGGCTCTAACTAATGTCAAGTCATTAGGCGCCATTAATAGCCTAGCACGCAGTTCAACGTTGCACATGTACACTGCTAGTTGGTCACATACCATCTCATTTTCAAGTGGCCCAAAACGACACTCGCTAACTAGCTGCTTACAAATCAATGACATACTGGCAGATAGGCTCACCAACACATTGGCGTCTCCGGCAAAAGCGAATTCTCCAAACAGTCACGCTGTCTGGGGTGGAGAAACATTTAGCTAGCAGCTCCACGACATCCTCAAACAAGTCCAATGCGCCCAGCATCCGTAGGATCCTCCGGCCTTCAATACCCAGGTTGTGGATGAGAAGAGCCCGTGCCCTCACCTTATTGAGCTTCCCGAGGTCCAGCGCTGTAATGTATGTTTTGTAGGCCTCCAACCAATGCGACCATGGCACCGGTGGTTTGCCCAGGAGCTCGAGGAAGGGATGGAGTGGTGTTATGCATGCCTCCATGAGTTAATCCTCAGTCAACAAATGTTATGTATGCAAAACTGGTGATGAATGAGGCAAGATGAGGTAGCGTTGAACACAGCTTTATTGATGATTAGAACACAACAGTACCCAGCAAGCACCAGCAGGATCATCCGGCATAAGAGGCCGTGCCATGGCGGCTCGTCCCGCTATATAGGGCAGTGCAGTGACATGACAGGAAGTTGACGTCACCACACTGCACTTCACAATAAAGTGCCACCATAACACTCAGAGAAATGAAAACTGAAATTAAAAAAAAGTTCCAAGTCACTTGAATCCACAATGAATATGTATATGAAATTATGTTTTTGTTTAAAGTGATAAACTATTGTTATTGCCTCACAATTGTAAGTGCTTTAATTGTTTCAATTTTATACACTGGGACTTTATTTTTACTCTATGCACAACTCTTCACCAAACCATTTAAATGATTTTAAATGGTTCAAAACCAGGAGAGAATTAAATTTTCTCCTTCTTAAATTACCTAGACTTAAATTGCTCAATAAACGAATTCATTTTTTAATTTGACTTTAGATACACACAGCTCCATGAAACACATACTGTAAAATAACATTTAGTTTTCAGCTTATGGGGTCCATAATATTTTATAGTTCCCCCCCCCCCCTCATCAGGCAAACAATGATTTCCAGATAGAGTGAGCAAATTTTTCCGACATTCATGATGCAATTTTATTTTGTTGGAAGAGTTGTTGCACATGCAGCAAATATAAAAGTAATATTAATTGAACTGCATGAACTCATTTCCAGTATCTGGTTTTTGCTCAGATATACAGTAAGGCAATTGAAAGATACAGTAGATGGCAAGATAAAGTTTGCATAAGTTGGACTTTGCCTTTAGAACATCATTATCTTTATCAGCTGCACGGATTGAATTGCATCACTATACAGTACTGTCTGCTGCTCTTTGGCAGGCTGGACAATGTGAGGAATAAGGTGTGGGTGGCTGTCTTCGGCGTCCTCTCCTGCATGCTGGCACTTCTTTCCTCTTTTGGCCTGCTGCTCTTCACTGGAGTACCGTTTGTTATCACTGTCGCAAACTCTTTCTTCCTGCTACTAGGTAAGACACATTCAAGTACTTGTGTTCACCAGAGAAAAACCTGTAGGACTGCAAGTGGACTCATTAGTACCCACCTTTGATCTCAGCTAATATTTGTGCAGCATTTGAGCATGATTTGGGTTCCTGTAAGTCCTTTATTTGTGCTGCCAGTAGACAATTTAGTCATCCCTTCACGGTGCTTACATTGGTTAGCCATGTGGAGCTGTTTCTGTCTGGTTAAAGCTGCAGTGGGCAGAATATTTTAGTTTAAATTTTAAAGCAAATCAATTATCATCCTCTAGCAATTTGCATGGCAAGTGGTCTGACGGGACGTCTGCGCCACAGCCTCTCCTCTGGGCTCTGTTCAGCCTGTGGAAAGTTTCTCACATGCAGCCGTGGACTCTGAGTTTTTGAATGGGAAGGGGTGAACAAGTTAAAAGGGCACCAATATGGTACATACTATATAGCACAGTTTAAGACTTGTTCCTGTGGAGGGACATCCACACACAGAGGCACCTTTTACAGCCCTTCGACACAATATCCACTGGAAGGGCACGTCACAGTTAAAGTGAAACCTTACTGGGCACCTCACCAGGTTTTCTCACTAGTAGGAGTACCCTGAACAGTTTCCATTTTCTCTATGGGAAAGTGCACCCTTTGGGCCAGACATGTAGGGGCAGCATGGAAGTCAGAGTTTTCCACTGGAACGGCACCTTAGTCATATTTTCTCAATTTGAAAGGCAAATATTAAGCCGTATCATCAGATTTTTTTATTACTCAGGCATTTTTTTTGGGGGGGGGGGTCCTTGGATTTCTGCCTATTGAAGCTTTAAAGCATGCAGGGCAAGTTAAAGCAGTGGTGTTTACCCATCAGCTGGAAATCCATCACATTTGATAAGAATATTTTCATTCCAGTCATGCTTAATTGTGTCTGTTTTTCCTTCATTCCAGGAATTAGTCTCAACAACATGTTCATGGTCGTGTCAGACTGGGAGCACACTAACGTCCAAGACCCAGTGCCGAAGCGGATGGCTCACACATACAAAGAAGCTATCATGTCCATCACCATCACCAGCGTGACAGACGTCCTAAAGTTCTTCATTGGCGTCATGTCCGACTTCCCATCAGTGCAGTTTTTCTGCCTCTACACTGCCACCTCCATCATATTCTGTTATGTCTACACGCTCACCTTTTTTGGAGCCTTTCTGGCTCTAAATGGGAGGCGTGAAGCCAGCAACAGGCACTGGCTGACCTGTATGAAAACACCGTCAGACAAAGCTGATCACCATTCGGAGACATACAACATCTGCTGTGTGGGTGGAGGCTTTGATAAGAGCACTGGAGCAGAGAAAAAACAACCAGTGGCTAATTTCTTTAAGAAATACTATGGCCCGTTTTTGATGAAACCCTGGGTGAAGGGAGCAGTGATCTTAGTTTATTTGGCATATGTAGCTTTGAGTATTTATGGATGTGTTCGTATAAAGCAGGGGACTGAGCTTTATGATCTTGCAGCTGATAACTCCCACGTTACAAGATTCATTAAGAAGCATCGGCAGTATTTTTCTGATTATGGTCCATCTGTTATGGTTATTGTAAGTGAAGCGTTTCCATATTGGAATAAGACTAAGAGGCATCACATCCAGACGTGCATTGAGGAATTCAAAAGGGAGCAGTTTGTAGATGAGAACATCTACACATCTTGGCTGGACTCTTACTTGTCATATGGCCAAGAAAAAGGGTTAAACCTTGATGAGGAGGATCTCTTTCTGAAGAATCTCCCTCCCTTTTTTGATTTATTTCCCTTTTTCCAGCAAGATGTGAACCTCACTGCAGATGTCATCTATTCATCCCGGTTTTTCATCCAGACAGTTGATATCAGTAGCGGCAAAGAGGAATTCCACATGCTGAACAGTCTCCAGTCTACTGCAGGCAGATGCAGTGCAGCATCTTTATTAGTTTATAACAGGGAGTTCATCTTCTATGACCAGTACAATGTAGTGGTGAGCAGCACGGTTAAAAACGTAGCAGTGATCACAGCTGTCATGTTTGTCGTGTCCCTTCTGCTGATTCCCAACCCCGTCTGCGCCCTGCTGGTGACCTGTTCCATCGGCTCGGTCACAGTAGGGGTGACGGGCTTCATGGCGCTTTGGGACGTAAGTCTGGATTCTATATCCATGATCATTTTCACAGTCTGCATCGGCTTCACTGTTGATTTCTCCGCTCATATGTCCTACGCCTTCGTCTCCAGTAAGAAGTCGAGTCCTGATGACAAGGCAGTGGACGCCCTCTCCAGTCTGGGTTACCCCATCCTACAGGGGGCTTTGTCCACCATCTTAGGGGTGTCGCTGCTGGCTGTGTCGAAGTTTAACACCTTCAGAACATTTTTTAAGATCTTTTTTCTTGTCATGTTTATTGGGATGGTTCATGGCCTTGTTATCGTCCCTGTAGTACTGACTAGACTGCTGTGCAGCTCAGAAAAAGATAGGGTCAAAGAGGCAGGAGTTACGATCACCAAACTGTAAAAACTTTAGTTACATAGGCATTTTGGGCAAAAGAGCTACCCAAGACTTTGCAATACAGAAAATGTATGTGTGAACAATAGTAAAAGAGCAACCTTTTGCACAGATAATTCATCCACCTGATAGGTGTCACATGTCAAGATGCTGATTAAACGGCACAGTAGCTGTTGTACAGGCATATCTCGGACTGGCCTTGTAACATAGAGACTGCCAGTTGTTTTTTTCAGCAGTGGTAAATGATAAATAATTACACCCCTTTTACACAGGGGTGGAGATTGTTGAAAGATCGCTGAGTGATGACAAAATGGCCAGCTCTTCAGATGATCTTTCAGTGATTTCTCAGTAATCACCAAGATCCTTAAAAGATTTACAGTGATCGCCACAGTCCTCAAAGTTTTGACTCATTTCAAAATAATCACCATAAGGAAGTGATCTCTCAATGAATGCTCAGTGATCTCCCAGTGATCTCTCAGCGACCTTTCATTGAACTCTATTTGTCTTTCATTGAAGATAATCCCTCAGTGATCTCTCCTGGTCTCTCAGTGATCCTTCAAGGATCTTTCAAAGATCTCTATAGATCACCATCAAAATCGTACAACAATCTCCCAAACATTTACACAGAAACTTTTTTTTGAGACTTTAGGATCTCTCAGTGGTCACCCAACAATCTCCGCCTGTGTAAAGAACCCCTTACCTTTTCAAGAAGAACACCAGTAATAAATATGACACCATGATATCTCTCCATACAATGAGCCTTCAACTGATGCTCTGGACAGACAGACAGACATCCATCCATCTTCTTCCGCTTAGTCCTTTTCGGGTCACGGGGGGGCTGGAGCCTATCCCAGCATCTTTGGGCAGGAGGCAGGGTACACCATGGACAGATCGCCAGTCCATCGCAGGGCCAACACAGAGAGACAGACAACCATTCACTCTCACAGTCATACCTAAGGACAATTTAGAATCCCCAGTTTGATGCCAATTAACCTAACTTGCATGTTTTTGGCATGTGGGAGGAAACCGGAGAAACCCCGGAGTAAACCCATGCAGACACGGGGAAAACATGCAAACTCCACACAGATCACTGTTGGTCGGGGGCTGGGATCGAACCCAGGATCCCCCAGCCAAGGGTGAGTTGCTGTGCTGCTGCAGTGCTAACCACTCCACCACCACGCTGCCCTAGATAGACAGACAGACAGACAGACAGAATTCATACTGTTACACAATGCAGTTTTGTACATTATAAACAAGTTAATTTGGTACTGTTTAAAACACAGTTGATAGTGAAGATTATCTATTTAATGAGCTATTTTGTTGTCTTTGTCATTTCATTTATATGGATGTTTCACCCACAATTAACGGTAATTTAGGTTTCAGTAAACACTGTCCTAGTGCTCCTTCTTTTTGTATGTGTTTATGTGAAAATAACGTTTTATGTATTGTAAATTGTTCTTTTGTGAAAAATTGCACAGGGAAAAAATGACTTGGGAAATTTAGCATGAATAAATAAATGTCTTTTATTCATATAACTTTTTGTAAATGCTCTGGTGCAACTTTTGGTCCAGGCAAAAACCATCACCCACTGAGCATCAATCCTTCATAGATGATAAATCATATAAGAAACTTATGTACATATAGTAATAGCTTTCTATTCCTACCCATGGGCTGGTTGCAAGCAAATTCTAGCAGTATAGTCCCAAAACAAAAATCCCCACCAAAGCCACATATTAACATATCTTCAATCAAATCTTCACTCATTTATTCAGTATTGGTAATTGTTCTTGCTCTTAGACTGTTTAACACAGCCAGGGTTGCAACTGAAAGGCTAAAAATAAAGCAAGATAACCAGGTTAGACAGAAGTTTGCACAACTGAAAACAGAAAAGAGGCAGAGATTTGGGTTTATTACACTCTTTTATAGCACAGTATTACAAACAAGGAGATCCAGTAACGCTAAGTGACAAAAGAGCAGAGAAAAAAAGCCTATAGAACATACCAGCAGCAAACCAACAGCCCTAAACTCCAATTCTAAATCAGTTTGTAACATATGGGTTTTGCTGACGAAATAAAATTTTCTGTAGGCTGAGTAAAGCGGCCATTTGAGGAACTGCAGTTTGTCTCTTCTACATTTATTGGTCCCAAATGTTGGTACATGTCCGACTGTTTTGATGCAGTGCCCGAAGAGTTAATGTAAGTACAGATGTTTTCATAGTCATGATCATAAAACTAAAGTGGGCATACACAGACAACAAACCTTGCTTTTTTAATATATATATTATCATCTCAGCCTTAAATTATGCAATGTGTGGACTTCTATGAAATACCTTCAGACAGAATTCAAACGTAGTGGATATGAAAAAACACAAAACTCGCATTAATACATGGACCTGATCGCTTCTGTTAGTACAGTTAAGTCACATTTAATTAATTCACGTCACTCAACTGCCACATTATTCCAAACTGTGCATTATTAAGCTGAACCACAATTTCTTCAATTGAGGAACTGTGTTGGTGGCATATTCATCACAGTCTCCAACTGGCAGCACATCAACATTAGGAACCCATGCAGATGGCTCACACCTCAGAAGAAGGTGTTATAGCCACTAAAGCCAGCACCACTATTGTCAAAAGCATCATCATCATCCTCGTTTTGAAGCTTTTACATGATTATAATCCACTTTAAGGGGATAAAAGGAGAACAACAGCCCCAGCTCCCCAAAATTTCCCATGCTGTGTAAAATCTGAAAACAGAATAACAGTATATTATCACATATATAACCAATATTTCAGTCAAAATAAAATCTAGAAAACATATCAAATGTTGAAAATGAGACAGTTTTCTATGTTATGAAAAAATATTAGCTCGTCTTGAATTTGATGGCAGCAACACCTCTCCTAATAGTTGGGACGGGGCAACAAAAAGCTGGAAAAGTAAGTAGTTGTCATGACTGTAACTGAGAAGCTCACATGCGGGCAGCTAAACACCAGAGAAGACACTCAAACGCGGAGGAGAAAACGTTTAACACGACTTTATTGAAAATGCACAAGCTGTAGAGAAAAGCAGAGCCAGCCGAGGGAACACACAACCTGTGGAGAAGGAGAAATGAGAGCTGATTAGGAAGGAGTGAGGACAGGGAAAATGTGCAGAGCAGGGATATCTTACTGTGGATGAACAGAGAGCCCGGCAGAGGAACCCAGCGAGGAGAAGGAAAAGTCAGCAGGGCAGAGCTGGCAGAGGGCGTGAAGAGGAGTGGAGCTGGGGGGAGTCTGACCGGGTGGATAGAATTGTGCGGAGTGAAGATGAAGAGGAGACAGGCAAGCGCACCACAATCCCGAAGACGCACCGCTGAGATGGCAGCAACCTGGGGAGAGAGGAGGAAAAGGAGAGTTTAGGCTGAGTTCCTAACGTCACGATTTTAGCTTTGTCTTCAGGCAGCAATACCCAACGAGCCAGCGCCGAAGTGTTCACAAGCAGATCCTTATAAGCGCTGTCAGTGAAGAGGCAGCAGGTGCGCCCACTCACGCAGGTGCATCGATGACCTGCAGAGCCGGGAACCAGGTGGAGGACCTCCCACAGAAAGGGAGGGGGAGTGCGCTCACCCGATCATCACAGTAGTACTAAAAAACAGCTGGCTGAACATGTTGCAACTAATTAAGTCAATGGACAATAGGCCAGTAACATGAGTGGCTATAAAAAGAGCACTTCAGAGATGCATGAAAGTAAAGATGAGCAGATGTTCATCAAACTGAAAAGACTACAAATTGTAGAGCAATTTCAGAATAATGCTACTCAACATTGCAAAGACTGAATATTCCATCATCCTCAGTACACACAATTATCAATGTATTCAGATAATTTGTAGGTATCTCTTTGGGCAAATATTGGATGCCTGTGATCTTCCGGTCCTCAGGTGGCACTGCATTAAAACAGGAATGATTCTGTCATGGAAATTACTACATGGACTCAGGAGCACTTCCAGAAACAACTGTCTGTCAACACAGTTCTGTTGCATCCATAAATGTTAAAGCACTATCATTCAAAGAACCCATGATACAGAAACACTGCCATTTTCTCTGTGTCAGAGCTCGTTTAAAATAGACTGAGGCAAAGTGGAAAACTGTTCTGTGGTTGGATGAATCAAAATGTGAAATCCTATTTAGGAAATCATCAATGCTGTGTCTTCCAGACTAAAGGGGAGAAAGTCCATCCAGCTTGTTATCAGCACTCAGTTCAAAAGTCTGCACTGCTGATAGTATGGGGGTGCATTAGTGCCTATGGAACTGACATCTTGCACATCTGCAGATGCACCATCTATGCAACATATATATTTTTTGATTTACTTTTTAATTAGATTTTCCACAGTACTCCAATATTCTTGGAATTGGGATTGCAGGCATAGAGGTGTCAGTTTAGTGCTAGCCATGCAGTTGTAAAGGATCAACCATGCGCTGAATATTGGTTCTGTAATGTCATCTGGTGGCTGTCATGTGGGAGGCTGTTTGTTTGCACATATCAAGACTTCAGCAAAACACAAGACAAGCGAGCCACAAAGGATGTAGCTGCATGTGCAGCATGTCACAGACTGCAGCGAGGTCTTGTCTTCAGGTCTAAACTTTCAGCATCCTTCATGGCTGCTGGCACAGTTCTCAGGCCTTTCTCCCAGCTCCGTCACGCCTGTCTTCCCTCACCATGAGATGGCTGTAGTCTGCACAGCATGACACGACATACCTCTACACCCAGGAGAAAGTCAGAGTAAGAATGTAGGAGCTTGAACTGGTGATTGGTGATGATCTAAAAAAAGGAGATTATCATCCTTTTCTGCTCCTTTTTAGAGCACTTTACTCATCAATGACATAGCATAGAAGAGCTGTGAGAATCATTAGAAACAAGCATGTCGGAGAAATTACATAAACTCCATGGCAAAAAAAATACACATTAGTATTCCTTAATGCAGTATTCTAGACCAATTTTCATAATTTTTGAAGATGTAAGGTGTAACATTACCAAAAACTTCTGCAAATTGGTATGGAAACAATTTGCAAGTCTATGAGGAGTGAACAGTCACAGATGTAAGAGAAAAAAGTCACAAATTTACGATAAGAAAATTGTGAAACTACAAAAAAGTTACAAATTTAGAAATAATCAGATAAAAAGTACAAGCAATAGAAAAACATGCAAATTTATAGGAAAAACCAACCAGGTATTATGTCCATGTGTATAATTGGCACACTGGTCCTCTACAGGACACTGTGCAACTGTTACGGTTTCTCCCTCCGATGCGTAACCATTACACGTGGTCTGTCCTACAGTCACTTTTTCATCACCATTACTATGACTGCTAGTGTACCGTTTCACATGTGCTGAGCTCCTATAGTACAGAGGTGGGTGGGCTATGGTGGGAGATTATCCCATCTTTGTCTCATTACTGTGATGGTTAGAGTTGGGGTCATGCAGGATGCTGGCATTCGCTTAACTGTTGATCCGACTGGTTTTGATCACTATTTTCTATAAATTCTATTTACCCCCATTGGAATCTTTGTTCATCTACCAACATTTGACCATAAATGTCATTAGATGCTATTTTTAGGCTAGCTTACTATACTTTATTTTCTCTAACTGAGACTCAAGGCGGCTAGCTGATGCAGGCAGTTTAGTCATTCACTCATTCATGAATGTTTCTGTACTTATTGCACTCCAGGAACTGGCCATATCCTGTCGACCACTGAAACCACACACTCCCGTCCACCTGTGATGCTTTGTTTCATTCATTCTTTAAGACAAATTTACGTTAGCTGGTTCAGGCTCGCTATACCTAGCTAGGAGCTAGCCAGCTAAGAGGGACAGAGGAGTGAACTGCAGCTCATGGGTATTTAAAGAGACACTGAAACTACCTGTTGTGCGGAAGGCTGCAAAGGATGATTCACAATGATACTGCAATAGTTTAAAAATTAAAAAGTTTGGTACGTCACAGACATTTGATTAAGCCCTGTGGAAACTGTCAACATGTGGAAAAAGTCCAGTAAATGAAACCTTTACAGTTAGGGTTAGAAACAGGTGAAGGTACATTAAATACTGTATTGTGGCACACATATATGCACATATGTTGGTTTCAGATGCTCCACAGATATATCAATGTATGCTTATTGTATACTTCATGTCTCAGGGGAACAAAGGGACTGAGCCTTCCAGAGGTAACGGGAGGGTGTGAGATCTGGCCTTTTGTTTCAAGGAGATGGCCTTGAGAGATTTCCTGACCACCGGAGACTAGGAGGTGGATGGTGTTAAGATCGGGGGAAGTTACATTGTGACTGGGATTAAGTACCATGTGACTGTATGTTTGATTAAGCACCATGTGATTGTATGTTTGATGTCCTGGTATAAAAGGACAGATGTGAGAAGATTCATCCTCTTTTTCTGCTTTTGAATGTTGGAGAATGTCATTGTGAATAAAGCTTAACCTGAGAAATACACTCAGTCTCGTCTTTCACAACTCTCCACACTGGTGACCTTACGACGAAGCATGAGCAGAAGTAATTCTCCTGAGCCGGACTCGTCAGAAGCCAGCCTGACGAATGCCGCCACGTTCCAGCTGCCGGACTTCTGGCAGAACAGTCCGCGCTCCTGGTTTAGCGCGGTCGAGGTGCAGTTCAACCTCCGGAGAATTTCGAGAGACGACACAAAATTCTACCATGTGGTGGCGAAGCTGGACAACCACACAGTCCAGAGGGTGGAGAGCCTGGTCAACCACCCACCGGACAGCGACAAGTACGGCACATTGAAGGCTGCGCTTATCAGCCGCTTCACCCCCTCGGTGCAACAGCGAGCAGAGGGGCTCCTGGCGTTGACGGAGTTTGAGAACGACAGCCCCGCAGACCTGATGGGGAAGATGCTGAGGTTGAGAGACTCAGATGATGACAGCTTTATCTTCACCCACCCTTTCCTCAGGACCCTACCGTCAGCGGTGAGAGTGACCTTGGCCGGTTCACCGCTGTTGGCCCGACGAGACTACCACGAGCTGAGCCAGGAGGCGCAGCGACTCGTCGACGCCCACAAACGGAGCGCAGCTTCGGCCGCAGCAGCAGAGCTAGGCGCGACGTCTGGAGACGGCATGGGGCCAGAGGCTGCAGCACCAGACTCACCGATGACGGCAGCAGCAAGGGCCAGGCGACACGGAGTGGACGACGTCCTTTGCTTCTACCATCGCCGTTTCGCAGAGAGGGCACGCAAGTGCACCCCACCGTGCCACTTCAAGCGCTCGGGAAACGCCAAGGCCAGGGGTCGGTAGCAGCCGTGGCCCTCGGAGAAGAGAACAAGCTGCTCTACCTGAAGGACGCACGCTCGGGGAGGCAATTCCTCGTGGACACAGGCTCCCAGCTGAGCTTCATCACGCCTTCCTACGCGGACCGGCTGGTGCCTTCCAGTGGTCCCCGGGTGACAGCAGCAAACGGCTCGGCGATTAAGACCTTTGGTGAGAGGACTCTGCTTCTGTCTTTGCAGGGCCGTACATTCAAGTGGACTTTTGTTGTAGCGGCAGTCAATTTCAACATGTTAGGGGCTGATTTTTTGTGCTCACATGGTTTATTGGTTGATCTTGCTAACAGATGCCTGGTTAATGCACTCTCCTTTTATTCTATTCCCTGCACAGCTCGAGTGGCCCCGCCAACTGCACAAGCCAACGTCACAGCTGCGGGTGGTAAGTTCCACACACTCCTCACTCAGTTCTCAGCACTCACGGTCCCAACGTTTTTGGCGACAGTGGCTAAACATGGGGTGGAACATTTTATTACTACCACCGGCCCACCCGTTTTTGCAAAAGCTCGGCGCTTGGACTCAGCTAAACTGACCATAGCGTGTGAGGAGTTCGCCAACCTGGAAAGACTGGGCATCATCAGGAGGTCGAAGAGCCCCTGGGCTTCGCCGCTCCATATGGTCCCAAAGGCTGATGGCTCATGGCGACCTTGCGGTGATTTTTGCAGGTTGAATAACGCTACAGCGCATGACCGCTATCCTATCCCACACATCCAAGATTTTTCGGTGCATTTGGCAGGGGCGCGCATTTTTTCTAAAATAGATTTGGTACGTGGTTACCACCAGGTTCCAGTGCGCGCTGAGGACATACCCAAAACAGCGGTAATAACTCCTTTCGGGCTTTTTGAGTTTTTGCGCATGCCGTTTGGGCTTAAAGGCGCAGCGCAGATATTCCAACGCATGATGGACGCGGTTCTGCGCGACCTCCCCTTCGTGTTCGTCTACTTGGATGACATATTGGTAGCCAGCACGTCCGAAGACGAACACGAAAACCACCTCACAGCAGTTTTCCGGAGGTTGGCAGAGCACAGGTTAATAATCAACCCAGCGAAGTGTCAGTTCGGGGTGGCGCAGATTGATTTTTTGGGGCATCGCATCTCTCCAGAAGGAGCGGTTCCTCTGCCCGACAAAGTGCGCGTAATAACAAATTTTCCCCAACTGCAAACGATCAAAGCGTTACAGGAGTTTTTGGGAATGGTGAATTTTTATAACCGTTTCCTCCCTCACGCAGCGCAGCTCATGCAACCGTTGTATGCTGCACTAAAAAACCAAAAACCCACAAACAAAATCGAATGGTCTCCGGAGCGGGAGCGCGCATTCGCTGAAGTCAAAATAGCCCTAGCAAACGCTGCGTTGTTGGCACATCCAGACCCAATGGCCCGCATAGCGCTCACTACTGACGTGTCAGACGTGGCCATAGGAGCGGTCGTGGAACAGTATGTAGCAGGAGCTTAGCAACCGCTCGCCTTTTTCAGCAGGACCTTGCGCGATAGTGAACGAAAATACAACGCATTTGACAGGGAGTTGTTAGCTCTCCACTTGGCCATTCGCCATTTCCAGTTTTGGCTGGAGGGACGCAGTTTCACCGTGTTCGTGGATCACAAACCGCTGACTTTCGCGATGGCCAAGATTACAGAACCGTGGTCGGGCCGGCAGCAGAGACAGCTGGCCGCCATCTCGGAGTTTACTACCGATATCCAGCATGTAGCAGGTAAACTTAATGTAGTGGCGGACTGCCTCTCGCACACCGTGGTGGCTCCAGCCCGCGCAGAGGTAGATTTTGCAGCCATGGCCGCGGACCAGGTTAGCAACGTGGAAGTGCGCGCGGCCCCAGTCCGCATAGGGATAGATTATGCAGCCATGGCCGCGGATCAAGTTACCGACACGGACGTGTGCGCGCTCCAGTCTGGACCAACAGGGTTAAGGCTGGAGAACAGGGTGCTACAAGATGGTATGCCCCCCCCCTAATCTGCGATGTCTCCACGGGACGACCGCGCCCGGTGGTGCCGACCACGTGGTGCCGCAGCGTTTTTGAGTTGATTCATTCTCTGGCACACCCGGGGGTGCGCGCGTCGGTCAAAATGGTAGGAGAGAAATTTTATGGCCGTGCCTGCGCAAGCAAGTCAAGGAGTGGACAACAGCCTGCGTGGCTTGTCAGCGAGCCAAAATACACAAACACACTAGAGCTCCCTTGGAGCCTTTTCACATCCCGGCTAAGCGATTCGATCACGTGCATGTCGACCTCGTAGGCCCCCTCCCGCCGTCACAGGGGTGCACACACCTTTTGACAATGGTGGAACACACCACACGTTGGCCGGAAGTGGTCCCACTGGCATCAACCACAGCCGAGGAGGTGGCGCGTTTCTAACAGCATGGGTAGCGCGTTTCGGAGTTCCGTCGGACATTACGTCTGACAGAGGTCCTCAATTTGTTTCCGAGCTCTGGTCAGCGATGGCCCGCAGCCTGGGGGTAACGATCCACCGCACTACCGTGTACAACCCGCAGGCTAATGGTTTATGCGAACGTTTCCATAGGTCATTGAAAGCAGCCCTCAGAGCATCGCTTACGGATGCAAATTGGGTGGACAGGCTACCATGGGTTTTATTGGGGTTGCGTTCTGCACCTAAAGAGGATTTAAAAGCCTCCCCAGCTGAGTTGGTTTTTGCGCAGCCACTCCGGCTGCCCGGGGAGTTTCTCCCGGATAATCCTGCGCCAGAGTGCCCCCCCGCTCAGCAGTTGCAGAGCGACACGGGAGCGAGCACGCTTCCTGGCCCAGTTCATCACAGCTTCCCGCGCGTTTTTGTGCCTAAAGCTTTAAAAAATGCGGAGTTTGTTTTTGTCAGACATGATGTACACCGCCCACCCTTACGCCCACCTTATGACGGACCATACAGAGTGCTGGAAACAGGGGACAAGCATTTTTTGCTAGATTTGGGGGGCAGGAAAGAAATGATTTGTATAAACAGGCTCAAACTCGCTTTTGTGCTGGCTGACGAAGTGGTGCAGTTGGCGAGGGCTCCTCGGCGCGGCAGACCCCCTAGAGAGCATTCCCCAGAACACCCACAGAGATTGACTAACAGTTCTAATCCTCAAACAGCAGCTCCACAGCGGGAAGACGCTGCGGGGGTGGTAAAGCCCGCTTACAGCAGATATGGAAGGCGACTGAGGCCTAAGCAACATTTGGACTGATGTGTAATAATGTGACCATGACTTGCAAACTGTATTACATTTGTTCCATCTTAGACGTTTGGGGGGGGGGGGTCATGTGGCACACATATATGCACATATGTTGGTTTCAGATGCTCCACAGATATATCACTGTATGCTTATTGTATACTTCACGTCTCAGGGGAACAAAGAGACTGAGCCTTCCAGAGGTAAGGGAGGGTGTGAGATCTGGCCTTTTGTTTCAAGGAGATGGCCTTGAGAGATTTCCTGACCACCGGAGACTAGGAGGTGGATGGTGTTAAGATCGGGGGAAGTTACATTGTGACTGGGATTAAGTACCATGTGACTGTGTGTTTGATTAAGCACCATGTGATTGTATGTTTGATGTCCTGGTATAAAAGGACAGATGTGAGAAGATTCATCCTCTTTTTCTGCTTTTGAATGTTGGAGAATGTCATTGTGAATAAAGCTGAACCTGAGGAATACACTCAGTCTCGTCCTTCACAACTCTCCACAGTATACTATATGATGGGCTGGAAAAGCTCTGTTTTGTCACATGACGCCTCTGTACTACATTAACGCCACAGCCGACAGCATCACAGCTCAGATACAGAAGGGCACCTTTTTCATTGCAAAACTCTGCACAAACTGCATTCAAAGTGACAACGAGCTGAAAACAGTGTTTCCACTACTCTTCTCCTACCAGGGTCCACTTCACCCACCCTTATAAAATGTGTTATATACACAGAAAAAAACAACTTTTCTGTGTACAGTATATAACACGTCTCATAAGGGTGGGTAAGCATGAAACCTACACATGTTTTTGAGAGAAAAAAAAACAGCAAATTTCCACAACAAAAGTCCAAAGAAAAGTTCAATTTAAAAAATGATTTTGTTATTAATATTGACAACATTAACACAGCTCCTATTCTTTACCTTCATTTTGGCTCAGAGATGTGTTTTATGACTCCCTAGATTAGTCTCTGGTGAATCCAAACTTTAGATGGCTCCCTTCTTCCATTGTGGGCATTGTTGACATAACTGGATTAAGTAAAGATATTTTTTTGTGTAATGATGTCATCAGAAACCTACTAAACAGAAGTGTAAAAAAATCTATTAAAGAGGCTTCAGGTGTGCTGGCAATGGAGTAGGTGTGTGCGTTGCTGGCTCCTGCTATATTTTTTTCTTTACTTTTTAAACCCTATTTTGCTGTAAGCTGTTAATGTTTTGGACATTTAATACGTGCAGAATCTGTTTTGAGTTGTGAAATATGTCCAAAACAAGAAAGCAGACTGAAAAGGAGGCAGCAGGGAACAATACTAACACCAGCTTAGCTGAGGATGCTAATATCAGCCTTAACCCTGCACTTGTTGCCTTGCTTGAGCAACACAGAATGTCCATAGCTGCTGACTTCAAAGCTTCATTTGAACTTATTAATGGTAAGCTGGACAAAATTCAAGCAGATGTGGCGAACCAGGAGCAACGCATTGGCGACCTTGAAAACAACGCGGAGGACGTCAGCCAGCGCCTAGCGGCGCTTGAAGTTACATGTGAGTCAATGCAGGAGGAGAACAAACTTTTGAAAAACAAACTTTCTGACCTGGAGGGAAGAAGCAGGAGGCTGAATATTCGTCTGGTGGGTCTGCCGGAGTCCTTTGATGTGGGTCCACGGCCATCTGAATTTTTTTCTCGGCTGTTGGTGGACGTCTTTGGCGCACAAACTTTGCCATCTCCCCCAGAGCTGGATAGAGCCCACCGCAGCCTCATGCCCAAGCCGAGTCCGAATGGGAAGCCGCGCGCTGTCATTATTTGTTTCCACCGGTTTCGGACCAAAGACTTGATGATGAGAGAAGCGCGGAGACGCCGTGGGACTTTGGAATATCGTGGGCATAAACTTCAGTTCTACGAGGATTATAACGCCGACGTTCAGAAGCAACGAGCTGAATATAAGGAGGTTATGTCCGAGTTGTACAAGAGAGGTTTTCGTCCTTCTCTTCTTTTCCCCGCCAGGCTCCGGATAACTCTTCCAGACGGCAAAAACCAGTGGCTGGCGTCCGTCTCGGAGGCCACCTGCTTCATGCAAACCATGGAGAGAAACCAGCAATTTTCGCCTTGAACTGGACATTTCTGGGTTGACCAGCTGCCGCGCTGGGCTGCTTGTTACTTCATTGAAGCTGCACTGACTGGACATTGATGCATTTTTAGATGTTTAAAAACAAGGGTAAAACGTTCATATTATGCAGGATTGAAGCCAGTTGTATGGGAGCATTCTGTTAGGATGAAAATAGAGCAGGAGATGGAGCGGTTGCTGTTTTTTTGCAACCGGCTGGAGTGTTGTTATAGGTTTGGTTGTTGGATTTTTTTTTTTTTTTTTATTTTTTTATTTTATTTTTTTTGTTTTGTTTTTTGTTATGGTTTTATTTACACCCCCCTTACCCCCTCCTTTTTTTTTTTTTTTTTTTTTACCCGTACCTCACTTTACTCTTCTTTGGGCTACACAACATAATATATACATTTTACTCTTTGAATGAATAGTAATCTTACTTTGGTAAGCTGGAATGTGAAGGGGTTGAACCATCCAATTAAACGAAAGAGAGTCATGTCACGTCTAAAGCAGTTTAAGCCTGGGGTATTGTTTTTGCAGGAAACCCATTTGCAGGATTCCGACCACTTGCGTTTGTCAAAATGTTGGTCAGGACAATTTTTTCATTCAAATTTTAAAGCTAAGGCCAGGGGCGCTGCTATTCTTATTGATCGAAATATCCCATTTATTCCCTCTAATGTTGTATTAGATAAAAATGGACGATTTGTAATAGTATCAGGTAAACTTGGCAATAAACATGTCACCTTGGCTAATCTGTATGCACCGAATTTTGATGATGTGCACTTTTTTCGCAACCTTTTTTCGCAACTTCTAGATTTAAATACTCATTCTCTAATTCTTGGGGGTGACTTTAATTTGTATATGGATCCGATCTTAGATCGCTCATCTTCAAAACCTGCTAGTCTTAATAAATCTGCAACTTATGTTAAGTCTTTTCTTGAGGAATATAGCCTTACAGATCCTTGGCGTTTTTTACATCCTAACGGCAGGGACTATTCTTTTTTCTCTCACGTACACCATACTTATACCAGAATAGATTATTTTTTTGTTGACAATTTATTAATTAATAACCTTTGCTCTTGCAGTTATGATAGCATCTCGGTTTCTGATCATGCCCCTCTTGTACTTAAAATGATCCTCCATGGATGTGACTCCATGAGAAAGCATTGGAGATTGGATCCATTATTACTTACAGATGAAAAATTGGTTACGAATATTTCTTCTAAAATTAATTTTTTTTTGAAAGAAAATAAAACTCCTGGTATGCCAAATAAAACGATATGGGAGGCCATGAAGGCATTTCTTAGGGGGGAATTTATTTCATTGGCAGCATTTAAAAGACGATCCTTAATACAGGAACAGAAGGCTATTTTAGATCAAATCCTGGACATTGACAGACAATATGCTCAATCTCCATCACCCGCTCTGTACAAGGAACGTATGACATTACAAACTAAACTTAATTTACTTTCTACTCGACAAATTGAAGGTTGTTTAATAAGGAACAAGAGTGAATTTTATGAACATGGCGAAAAAACCAGTAAACTTCTAGCTAATCAACTACGTGGTATTAGAGCTAAGCAAATTATTACTGGAGTTAGGACAGATAAAGGAGAGGTGACATCTGACCAACAAGTGATTAATGATATTTTCAGGTCATTTTATTCCAAATTATATACCTCAGAATATACAACAAACTTAAAGGATTTGGAAATTTTTTTTGATTCTATTGATATTCCTTCGATTTCTTCAGAATCTCGGCAAATTTTAGAAGCTCCCATCACAAAAGAAGAAATTCAGCTGGCAATATCATCCATGCAATCAGGAAAATCTCCAGGACCTGATGGGTTTTCCGCTGATTTTTTCAAAAAATTCTCTGACGACCTCGCCCCTTTCCTTTGTCAAGTTTTTACAGAGTCGCTTGACTCTGGTACACTTCCTCCTTCATGCTATCAGGCCTGTATCACTGTGTTGCTTAAAAAGGATAAGGATCCTGTTGATTGTGCTTCTTACAGGCCTATTTCCTTGTTAAATACCGATGTTAAAATTTTGTCAAAGTTGTTAGCTTCAAGGTTGGAAAAGATTCTTCCTTTTATAATTTCACAGGACCAAACCGGTTTCATTAAAAATCGCCATTCTTTTTTTAACTTGCGGCGGTTGTTTAATATTATTTATACTCCTCACCACAACATACCTGAATGTCTTATTAGTTTGGACGCTGAAAAGGCATTCGATAGGGTTGAGTGGGAGTATTTGTTTTTTACTTTGGAGAGGTTCGGTTGCGGTCCTTCCTTCTGTTCCTGGATTAAACTTCTCTATGCTAGTCCTTTAGCTTCAGTGTTAACTAATTGTCGCTATTCTGACTATTTTAGACTTTACCGTGGTACGAGGCAAGGCTGTCCTTTGAGCCCGTTGCTCTTTGCCTTGGCAGTTGAGCCGTTAGCTATTGCAATCCGTGGGAGCCGGGACTTTCTAGGCATTCGTAGGGGTGGCATTGAGCATAGGGTTTCACTCTATGCTGACGATCTTTTATTATTTCTCTCCAACCCACTTACTTCATTACCCGCTATAATCAACATTTTGGATAGTTTTAGTAGGTTTTCTGGTTATAAAATTAATCTTAATAAGAGTGAACTGTTTCTGATTAATGAAAAGATTCAAGTTCAGGATTTTGAAAATTTTCCTTTCAAGGTTGTTATTGATCATTTTAATTATCTTGGGATATGTGTCACTAAACAATTTAATTACTTGTTTAAAAATAATTTTCTCCCCTTACTTGACCAGTGCAAGCTAATACTTTCCAAATGGTCCCCATTATCCTTGTCTTTAATTGGCAGAATCAATTCTGTAAAAATGATGTTACTTCCAAAGTTTTTATATTTGTTTCAATGTCTCCCCATTTTTATTCCTAAATCCTTTTTTAAGTCTTTGGACTCTCTGATTACCTCATTTATTTGGAATGGTAAACATCCGAGATTGAGGAAAGTTTTTCTTCAAAGACCCAAATCAGTAGGTGGCATGGCTCTGCCTAACTTTCAATATTACTACTGGGCAGCAAATATCAGGTGCATGTTATATTGGAAACATTTTTATCTGGAACCCAAATCACCTATTTGGATCCTTATGGAGTCACATGTGGACAATCAAACTTCCCTACCGGCAATTTTAGGTTCACCACTTCCCCTTGCTTTGTCTACACTGGGTAATAATAAAGTAGTTCGTCAGTCTCTTAGAATTTGGTCTCAATTTAGGAAAAATTTCGGTCTTCAGTTTTTTTCCATTAGAAGTCCAATTGCCGCAAATCATTTATTTACCCCATCAACTATTGATAGTGCATTTCATATATGGCACAGAAAAGGTTTAAAATCTTTTGCGGATTTATATTTTGATGGTCAATTTGCAAGTTTTTCTCAACTTTCCACCAAATTCGACATCACTTCTACACATTTTTTCCGCTTCCTCCAGGTCAGACATTATGTGCAAACCATGACAAAACAATTCCCTCAAAAACCTTCTGATAATCCTCTAGATGATTTTTTATTAGTTAAACCAACTTCTAAGGGGGTAATGTCAGTTTTATATAATTTAATTTCAAATTTACAATCTTCTTCTCTGGCCGCTATTAAATTGAACTGGGAACAAGATCTTAATTTTACTTTTACTGATGAACTGTGGGACTCTATTCTTGGCCAGGTTCACACTGTATCAATGTGTGCTCGTCACGCTCTTATTCAATTTAAGATTGTACACTGGATGCACCTGTCCAAGGTTAAGTTAGCACGTATTTACTCGGATATAGACCCAACTTGTGAAAAGTGTGGTAGCGCTCCTGGCACTTTGCTTCACATGTATTGGTCCTGCCCTGCATTGATGAATTTTTGGCATTCTGTTTTTATCACTATGTCTGAAGTCCTGCAATATCAAATTAAACCTGATCCATTATGCGCCATTTTTGGTGTGGCTCCAGAACTTGTCTTGCCAAGTTCCAAATTAAAAGTATTCAAATTTTCATTATTATTGGCCAGACGTGCTGTATTACTGAAGTGGAAAGACTCTTCGCCCCCTTCACATTTACAGTGGATAAAAGATATAATGTCCTGTTTGGATTTAGAAAAAATCAGATATACAGTCTGTGGCTCTGAAAACAAATTCTATAAATTATGGCGCCCGTTTCTTGATTTCTTTGAAAGACCCACGATTATAGTTTCTGAGTAGCTCATATCCCCTTTACCCCACCCCCACTTCACACACACAATTTTTCTTTGTATTTTTTTTTTTATTATTGTTTATTTAAAGGTTTTTGTGCTTTGAAGCATTTACATTTGTTGGCTTTAAGTTCTAGTTTTTCACTGTTTGGTTGAAACAAAAATGAAAATTTCTAATACTTTGTATTGTATTGATACTTCAATTAATAATAATAAAAAGACCTTTGAAAGAAAGAAAGAGGCTGATAAATATATGGGTGTAAATAGGCCTTAACCACACGCTTGGGGTGGTGTGTGTGCCTGTGTGTGTGTGTGTGTGGGGGGGGGGGGTTAAAGGCACAGTGTGTAAAAATTTGGGTAATGTGAATTCTGAAATTTAATGCATCATAAAATCTTAACTTTGTTTTCATTGTTACATAGTTAGGGATAAGGATAAGGACCTGTACTTATATAGCGCTTTTCTAGTCTCAAAGACCACTCAAAGCGCTTCACTAGTACTAACCCTCTATTCTAAGGGCCTATAGGAGACATATCAAGGGACAATTTAGAACAACATATTAACCTAGCATGCATGTCTTTTGACTGTGGGAGGAAACCGGAGCCCCTGGAGTAAACCCACGCAGCACAGGGAGAACATGCAAACTCCACACAGAAAGGTTCCTACCCCTGCCAGCCTGGGGATTTAACCCTGGAACCTTCTAGCTGTAAGGCACCAGTGCTAACCACTGCACAGTTAATTTTAAGTAAAAATTGTTGCATTTATACCTTTAGATAAGTGTTTTTATACACGAGGAGAGGGTCCATCTCCATGAAGGTGGCCATCTTGGAATTCCATTATGTCTTTCCGAGCTTTTTTTTTTTTTTTTGGTCAAATTTTAATTACATAAATGGCTTCTGTAAGTTTTTCTGTACGCTCTGGAAGACGGGTGGTGACGGATAAAATGTGAATTGTTAGCATTTTGAAAAGTGACCGCTAGCTTCTGCTGAATATTACACACTGCACCTTTAATCTCTGATGAACTGATCTATATATAACAAGCGCTTCGTTCGGATTAACCAGCCAGAGCTCAGTTGACTTTCTGTGGTTTCAGCACCGGGCAGCTCCCTCGCCACACAGCCCCGCAGACCGGCAGCAGAGGCGACCATCGGCGGATCAATGGCGCTTCTGGAGCCCCACGAGACGATGAAGAAGACGGGCTTTGAGGGCGCGCGGATCCCGATGCATCGCTTTGTGGCTTTCAAAGGCCCATTTAATGCTTGCCGTGGTCGGAAGAGGGCGGAGTGCGTTTGTCATCCAAGTGGGAAGCTCCCCTACTAAAAAACATAAAATGTAATAATAGCCGCCCCCCCCCCCCCTTACTCACCCCTCCCTCCCTGCTCGTCTGTGTTGCCTACACGCAGAAGGAGAAGAAGCAGCACAGCCAAGACAGTCTGGTCTGTGGTGTGTGGAGGAGAGAGAGGTGCAGGAACAGCTGCAAGAGATACTCCACATCAACAAGCTGCATGAGGCATCTGTGAAGAAGGAGGGGGATTTTGCGAAGAAAACGGGGCTCGTGGATCCTTTCTGACTGCAAGAACACGGGCGTGGAGCTCAGAAGAACATCCTACAAGTGGTGAAACGATGATTTAGCGGAGCAATTTGGCAGATTTCTTTATTTTTTGAAGGCACCCACCCGACGACAGTGTAATTCCGAGCAGAAATCCCCCCCCCCCCCCAAAAAAGGCACATCTGTGGTCGCTCTCTGGAGGGAGATGGCTGTTTTCCGACTGTCGCTGCTGCTGCAAGTGGGATTTGTGATCGGATCAAGCCACAAATACGCGGAATGGTCTGAAGACATCGGAGCACGGGAGGCGGTTCGCGGCGCTCAGACGCACCGTCCGCAGCTGGCGCACCTCCGCGCGCCTCACCGCGTTCCCCGGGAGACGGCGCCAGGGCTGCCGCAGAAAATAGAGGAGCATCTCCCCAGGGTGGTCACGGCTTTCCTGCACACGGGGGACTCGACCACCTTAAAGCACGCCAACTGCTCGCGGAAGTACGAGCTCGCCTCTCTGCGGGGCAGGTCGCACGCCGCGCCGCACCGCTCCATGGGCAGCGTGCTGGACGCGGTGCTGCACGCCACAAACTTCCTCAACATGATCCTCCAAGCCAACAGGTCCAGGGAGCACAACCTGCGGCGAGACATCGAGTGGTACCATGCCCTGGTCAGGAGCATAGTGGAGGGAGACGCCAGGATTCACCGGGCGGTTGTCACTTTTGGAGGGGGGTCGTCGTTTGCGGGGCCCGCGGTGCTCCTCCAAGCCACCAGGGCCGGCGGGGAGATAGTGCTCCAGGATCTGTCCGGCGTGGCCCACCACCACCTGCGCAACCGCTCTGCAGACACGGAGTGGTACCACGAAATCAAAGACAGGAAGAAGCCCAGTTTCCATAAGAGGGTGCTGAGCCAAGATTTCAGCTCAGTGGACAACTCGATAAAAAGGGGAGAGAGTTTCATCCCGGACAAGACGCACGTGAGGTGGTCTGCGCCCTACCTGGAGTGTGAGAATGGGAATTTTGCTCCCCGCTGGCTTTTGACCGTATCGGCTGCCTTCTATGGCCTCAAGTCCAACCTGGCTCCTGAGTTCAGGTAGGTGCACGGAGGGGAGAACATCTGAGCCCGGATGTTCTTAAAACATTAATGTTAAAGCAATCACAATAACTGGTGCTAAACACACTTACACACCTTTCACTTTCCTGTCACAACTCCATTTAAGTGAAGCTTGGAAGGTGAGATCATACCTGATCTCCAAACACACCACATCCTCTCTCTTGTCTCCTCCGCTTATGAAAGAGGGGGGTTCCTCCTCTAGTCTCACAAGACAGCAGGGAATCTAAAAATAACCCTGGGTGTTACTGGATGGAGCTGTGGTGGAAACCTCTGGCTGCAGGCCCTAATTTATTTTTCAAACTCACAGGGCTGATGCACTCAGGAAATGCCTCTGTGCCCTTTCTTTTACCTTCCTCAAGGAGTGGGGGGGGGGGGTGTTAAATGTGCAACGAGTCAGAAAGAAAAGCAGCTTCGATGGAGAAATGATGAAATGTGTCTTGATGTTTGGTTGCCTGGCTGCAGCTGGATGTGTGCCATGCAACCATATGCAGAGGTGATACACCACAGCAGTCAAGTGTCAAGGCTCCATAGGGTCCTGACGGGCATCTTCTCAATGAATATTTAATCCAGATCGCTACTTGTGTGTGTACTGCCTTCAATGAATCTTTAATTGATACACTCGACTTGCTCACAGGCAGCCGCCGATTGCAAATGAGTGAAAACCCGCAGTGATTATACTGTAATAGCCTATCAGCTACCTGGTGTTATCCCAGACTAAATCCTCTCAGAGCAGCTTCACACACTCAGGCTCAGACTCCCACTAAAGCAGTCCGACAGTAAATTAACCTGTTCGCTTCACTGATGAGTATCAAACCCAGCACCAGTTTATTAGTGAAGCCATATTTCAGATTTTGTTTGCAGATTTTTTTCACCTCTAAAGGAACTGAGCAATAGAAGTGTTAAAGGTTGTAAAATGTGCAAGATGGTGTTTCCATCTTGTAAAATACAGCCTTGGGCCACATGTATACCATGAAAATATTGAAACTCTCACTTCATTAAGTAATACATACTGCCTTTATTTAGTTCAGCTCCAAAGAAAAGAGTGAATTGCACTTATGACATCACAAACCATCAAGCCTCAAATTCAGTTCTCTAAATTAGCTAAACAAATACACACTGACTGCCTCCAACCTGTACCCATTCAGATTAAACTTTTAATTTACCTTTAATGTCAAAAGAACTTTTGGTTTTAAACGTGTATTCCTGTTCAAAGAAGTGCATTTGGTGTCACTTATAAGCTGCAAGCTCCCCCAATCTGCAATGATTGGTGACTTGCCTCCATATTTACCTACATATCCACATGGCTATCTTTAAAAAGCGTCTTGCTGTGCTACAATATGCAGGAGTATTTTTATTCATTTATTCATCTTTATCCCAACCATTTTATAGCAATGGACCTCTAATGGGGACCTCACTTTACTACCTTTACACAGCTTTAGCTGGTTTAGTCTTTGCATAAAGGATCTACAGACAACATTTTGATCTGTAGTGAGAGTAGGGAGCAGGTGGAAGAGAATGTGGAGCGGTGGAGGTATGCACTGGATAGAAGATGAATAAAAGTCACTAGAAGCAAGACATAATATATGTGTGTGAATGACAAGGAGGCAGGTGTAGTAGTGAAGATGCAAGGAGTAGCGGTAGTAAAGGTGGATAAGTTCAAATACCTGGGGTCTACCATCCAAAGCAATGGACGGTGCACAAGAGAGGTGAAGAAGAGAGTGCAAGCAGGGTGGAGTGGATGGAGATGGGTGTCGGGGTGATTTGTGACAGAAGGATAGCAGCTAGAGCAGGGGTGGGCAGTGAGGGCCATTCCACTGCAGGTTTTTTGTTCCACCCAGTCTCTTCAGCAGGTGTGTGCTCTGACCAGCTTCAAGGATTGCTAATCATTGAAAACACCTGCTGAAGAGACTGGGTGGAACAGAAAACCTGCAGTAGAATGGCCCTCCATGGCACATGATTGCCCACCCCTGAGCTAGAGTGAAAGAGAAGATCTACAAGACCTGCTATGATGTATGGTTTGGAGATGGTGGCACTGACAAAAAGACAGGAGGCAGAGCTGGAGGTGGCACAGTTGAAGATTCACTTTGGAAGTGACTAGGAGGGACAGGATAGGAAATGACTATATCAGATGGCTTGGGCATGTGCAGAGGAGGGATACTGGAGTTATTAGACGAAGGATGTTGAAGATGGAACTGCCAGGCAGGAGGAAAAGAAGAAGACCGCAGATAAGATTTGTGGATGTAGTGAAGGAGGACATGGAGAGGGTTGGTGTGACAGAAGAGGAAGCAAGGGATAGGGTGAGATGGAGGCAGATGATCCGCTGTGGTGACCCCTAAAGGGAGCAGCTGAAAAGAAGAAGTTGTAGCATCAAGTGACAAACGTGAGTCACTCAAAGAGTTCTTCATTTCTACCGATACTCAGGTAGCTATTAAGAGAAGCTCAGCAGCAACAGGAAGTATTGTTGCATTGTGTCAATGAGTTCATGATGGATAACATTTTTATTTGTTTATAAATAACATACGAAATAGTACAGCCACAGTGGCTAAAGGAGACCTGAACATATACTGACAAACGCTACAGCTTCAGTAGTTAAAGTAATTTATCAGAGGTACAGTATGGAGCTTTAGGAAACTCGTGCTTTAGTAACATCCTGTCACTACTATTAGAGGTGGGAATTTCCAGCCACCTCATGATCTGATTATGATTCAGAGTGATGTGATGGGATGATAAAACTATTATCAATGCAAATGTCTTCTACATCTCTGTCTATTATAGCTTATTTTTGTGCTTTTTGATCAACTAGTCACTGTTCATCTGGCTAGCTGGATGACAGAACTTTTACAGCATCCATTCTGGCATGAAATGATAGAGAACTGCTGGTGTAAATAGTCACAACTGTAGATTTGTTTGGTCCATTAACAGCACCTGAGCTTCTCTTCTATGACTTTAATGCTAAAATGGCTTCTGTGCATTTTTGCAACCAACCACAGTAGTCTTCTTTGCATAGAAAGTAGAGGTAAGCAGGCACAAATACAAATCCCAATGCTCAGTATGTCAAATAGTGAGCAGTAGAGTTGTTGGCAGGCTAATTTTACCAATCCAAGGGTGCTGGCATTTTTGCGACTTGGTAGGGTTCACATGAATGTACAAGTGCATGCCTTTTTGTGGCTGAGGGAAAATGCTGACAAATATATGGGAATTGGAAATGTAGGCCACTTTTGCTTGTGTTTTTGGTCCGTCTGCTCATTGGCTTTACTACGGCATATCGAGAAACCACACTGGACAATCATCATACAATTTTCTTGTTAACTTGTTTCCATATCAAGAGCAGTCATTAACTGATACTGACAACAGGATTTTTATTATGTTTTTTCAGGATCTAATGCAAGAATGGCTGCAGATATCAACACTTTGTGCAAGAATAGTAAATGCAAAGTTCTAGACATGTAGTGTATTAATTTTGAGGTGAAAAAGTCAAAAAGATCACAGGGTTGGAGTGAGTCTGCACCTGCATTGAATACCTTCTAGATGTTGATTATTTCTTTTTTCCCCTCTGCTGCAGTTACTTTTCTGGTCGGAGCCCAAGCTGTTCAGATCAGAATAGGAACTTTATCCATGCTAGGCTGTCCATAGTTGGGAGTTTTGGAGGATTGCTGGTTTGTGTCTGTGTAGCCCTTATATATTGGAAACCAGAAGCTTGCACACAGTACACTGTATAAAAAGACATGTAACCTTTTTTTCTTACTGTCTGACATTAAATCAGACTAAACTTTTCCTGCTTTAGGCCAGTTAACATTACCAAAATTATTTCTATTTCCTAAATAATTTTTAGATTTTTTTTTTTTTACTACTTTCTGCAAAGTCAGAAGATTCCATACACTAATATTAGGAAGAGAATTGTGGACACTTCCCAAGTCTGGTTCATCCTTGGGTACAATTTCCAGATGCCTGAAGGTGCCACGTTCATCTGCTCAAACAGTTATACACAAGTATAAACACCATGGAAATGTCCAGCCATCCAGCCATCCTGAGCGGCATGCTCAGGAAGGAGATGGGTTCTGTGTCCCAGAGATGAACATGTTTTGGTGTGAAATGTGCATATCAACCCGAAAACAAAAGCAAAAGACCCTGTGAAGATACTGGCTGAAGCTGGTAAAAGAGTGTCATTATCCACAGTGAAACGAGTCCTGTACTGACATGGGCTGAAAGGCCACTCAGTGAGGAAGAAGCCATTACTCCAAAAGCAACATAAAAAAGCCAGATTGCAGTTTTAATGAATCCACACAGGGACAAAGACCATAATTTTTGGAGACATATTCTGTAGTCAGATGAAACTAAAATTGAACTGTTTGGCTGTAATGACCATCGTTACATTTGGAGAAAAAAGGGAGAAGCTTGCAAGCCTGAGAACACCATCCCAAATTTGAAGTATGGGGGTGGCAGCATCATGTGGTGTTTTTTTTTTTTTTTGCTGTAGGAGGGACTGCTGCATTTTAACAAAATAGCCCACCACTCAGCCTGCTGCTCTTCACCTTGCTGACCCATGACTGTGTACCAGCCTACAACACCAACCACATCATCAAGTTTGCAGATGACACAACGGTGGTGGGCCTCATCACCAACAACGAGGAGGCCAACTACAGAAATGAGGTGAGCCAACTGGTCCAGTGGTGCAAAGACAATAACCTCTTCCTGAACGTGGGAAAAAACAAGGAGATTGTGGTTGAGTTCAGGAGGGGTCACACACAGCATCCCCCTCTGATCATCGATGGTGCAGCTGTGGAGAGGGTGAGCAGAACCAAGTTCCTGGGGGCGCACATCTCTGAGGACCTCTCCTGGTCCAACAACACCACATTACTGGCCAGGAAGGCTCAAACTTGCCTCCATTTCCTCCGCAAACTGAGCAGAGCATGAGTCATGTGCTCTTTCTACCGGGGCACCATTGAGAGCATCCTCACCAGCTGCATCACGGTGTGGTATGGAAGCTGCACTGCCTCCTGCCGGAAGACACTACAGTGCACAGTGAAGGCAGCCAGCAAGATCATTGGTGCACCTCTGCCTCCCCTCTCAGACATCTACCTCATCCGCCTCACCCGCAGAGCCATCAACATTGCAGGCAACACCTCACACGCCCTCTCAAGCCCCCTGCCCTCGGGGAAAAGGTACCGGAGCCTCTGGGCCCGCTCCACAAGACTGCTTAACAGCTTTGTTCATCAGGCCATCAGGACCCTGAACTCTGTCCACTTCTCCCCCACCCTTCCTCGGACCGTAATGCAGTCACCCACACAATAACTACCTCAGCTGTTGGCACAGAAAGACTTGCACACCAACAGTAATACATTTTCTGCTGTATGTCTCTGCACTTTAACCGCAACCATTTGCACAAATGTCATATCTGCTGCTGTCTGTCATTGCAATACTGATCATGTGCAGTCCTATCTGTTACTATCTGCACCTACACTACCGCATTGAACTGCAACTACGGGTATTACATCTCTAGTTGTCTGTATATAGGATTGCTGGGTTTTATCATCATTAATCACTTATCTCTATTTGCACTATGGGGGGTCTGGGTCTATCTTTTGTCTCCATTTGCACTACGGGTTGCATTACTATACACAGACTGCTGTTGCTGTTGTTGTTTTCTTTTTTTCCAGCCTTATTCCTTTTTCTTTTTTATTTTATGCAGACCACTGAAGAGAGAGAGAAACACCATTTCAATTCTCCTGTATGTCCTGTACGTATAGTAGTATTGACAAATAAAATCTTTGAATCTTTGAATCTTGAATCTGGCATCATGAGGAAAGAACATTATGTGGAAATATTGAAGCAACTTCTCAAAACATCAGCCAGGAAATTAAAGCTTGGGCACAAATGGGTCTTCCAAATGGACAAGCATACTACTAAATTAGTTACAAAATGGCCTGACGGCAACAAAGTCAATGTTTTGGAGAGGCAATCACAAAGTCCTGATCTCAGTCCCATAGAAAATTTGTGGGCAGAGCGGAACAGACGTGTGGGAGCAAGGCAGAATACAAACCTGACTCAGTTACACCAGTTCTGTCAAGAAGTATGTGCCAAAATTCCAGCAAACTATTGTGAGAAACTTATGGAAGGATGCCCAAAGCATTTGACTCAAGTCATACAGTTTAAAGACAATACTACCAAATACTAAGGGAATGTATGTAAACTTCCAACTTTGCAGAAAGTGATACAAATTATCTTAAAATTATTTAGCAAATATAAAAACTTTATTTAGCAAATTTAGCAAAGTAATCCTAACTGACCTAAAGCAGGAAAAGTTTAGTCTGATTTAATGTCAGACTGTGAGAAAAAAAAGGCTATGTGCATTTTTATACAGTGTATGAAAACTTCTGGTTTCAACTTTTCCTTAGGGTGCTTTCACACCTAACCCATTTGGTCCAGACTTTTGGACTTTTCATTTGATTCTGACTAAAATCTTAGGTGTGAAACCTCTCCTGAACCATGGTCCAGACCAAAAAATCAAAATTTGGTTCAGCAAAAAGAGGTGGTCTCGGCTCAGATCAAACTGAACCTTGGTCTGGTTTGTTTAGAGTGTGAAAGGAATTTTTCTGAAAGGTTCGGACTTTCGGACCAAACACAGTAAGTTAAAGTAGCTGATAAGAGGGAAAGAAAGGGGGAATAAGGTCATTAGCATTATAGTCACTTGAAATAAAATCATAAAATTGCATATTTTTGCAGTGGGTGCTACAGATTTAGGAAAAAAAAATAGGCAAGAAATGCATCCTGAAAATCATGATGGCTGATGAGGAAGACAAATGTTTTTTAGTAAAGACCTCGTTAACAGTCTAGCCTCATTAAACTAGTTCACCAACTATTACCTGGAATCTGGAATCTTTCCCAATTTTAACTTAAAGTGCAGTTACCAATGTGCTGGAGCCGCAGAAAACACCTTGGAGGGTGAGTAGCATGTTTGCTAGCTACCATCTGTGCTAACAACACAAACGTCCTCATGACAACAGGGTGTAGCTGCATCACATACAATGGTTTGGTTTGCTTGGAAAAGGAGCTGTGTGAAACCAAACCTAACTGGACAAAATGCAGACGGTGTAACAAAAATATAAACCTTGGTCCAGATCTTGGTGTAGATTTTTAGGTGTGAAAACGCCGAAACATGTAAGTGCAGTTTTGATTGGATCTCAGGAATTAGGACCCAAATGCACAGTGATAGCGGAGCTTGTTACGATCTGGACATTCTGTCCATGCCTTCTGTTATTTTTGAAATGTTTGCACAATTCTGTTATCATTAGTTTGTTGGGTTATCCTCAGTTTTTAGTTCAATTATGTTTTCTTTTTGATTTGGTTCATTATGATTATTATTTGCATTGTTTGTCCTCTGTGCTTCTCCCAGTGTCCTTTGTAGTGGATTTATGGGTTTTATAGGTATTTTATTGTTGGTACAAGTATTAATGTAAATATGAATGTGAGTAGGAATGAAGATTTATTTTCATTACACTCATATCCTCGTAGGGCACCAGTCCAGATAATGGACAGTTTTATTAACAATTCTTTATTTGTACCAATTATGAACCAGTCTCAAAAAACCCCTTGTGAGTTCTTGTCTGCTGATAATCAAGAAGATGGACATGAAATCAAACAATAACTCCCATATGTTTTTCAATAGTTTAATAAGAAATGTCAGAACAGGTTAGCACATTTGGATAACTTGAGACACGGAATTCAACATACATTATGAGCATCGTTGTCTGTTATTGAGTCACTGAGTGTAACCCGTGAATCAAACATTTGTGGAACCGAATCAACCGTAGTTTAACTTGTCAGTATACTCGAAATTGAAAACCATAAAATAGCTTTGGTTAAGAAAAGTGGATGCAATTTTATGAAGAAAATGATGAGTAAACAATTTATAAAAATAGAAAATTGATGTTACTCTGAACAGAACGTAAATTAATGAAAGGACAAAATGCATTTTGAAATTCTGATGGGGTTTTGCATGAAATTAAGTTATTATTAATATTCTGAAGAATTAAGTTTAAATTAAACAACAGACCGTCAGCCAAGCAGAATCATTGTGTCCCAGTAGGTAGCAGGTGGTCCACTGGATTCTGTTTCAACTGGACTGGCGTGGGTTCTGTTGGAATACTGGCAGACAGGCTGCTTACCACGGTTATGGCCTACTCCCGAGATCACAAAGGGCTGGTTCTTCAGCAGGCTGGCTGCGGTCTTCTCTTATGCACTGAAGAAGGAATTAGTTTATTGTACAAAGTCCAATCAGAAATTCAAACTGGGACAAGAACAAGCCACAGAACTGTTTCGTCCGATGTATTGTGACTGGAATGAGTTGGTTTAAGGTTAAAAAAAATCAAACAAAATCTTCTTGCAAGGTAATTTAAAGAAAAAGTGAACTTTAAAGAAAAGAAAAAGAATTTTTGCAGAGCATGGGAGGCTCTGGGCCTTACTTGGAAGATAGAAAAAAAATGGGAGGGCAGAGAAGTCTGCTCCTTACAGCTTGACCACTGCACCAAAACTGAACAAAGGAAACAAAAAGCAAGTTTTTCTCGGGTGTGGCAGGGTTTCACTGATTTTCATGAAACCTGAGCTGGCCAAATTACATTGCTTCTTTTTCCAGCAGAAGTCATAAACTCGACCTAAAAAAGGAAATGCAAGGCAGCCAGGAGCTCCATTGGTCAGTTAAAGTCCAGCTTTGGTCTCCCAAAGAGCAGAGCGAGAGAGAAGGGGGAGAGACGTTTGATATGAGAGTGAGTCCCCCCTTAAGACACATATGTTGCTGAATAAAGCATAAATTCCTTAAACTTTAGTGACTAAGATAGTCACTGCACGGTGGCGCAGTGGTTAGCACTGCGGCAGCACAGTTTACCCTTGGCCGGGGGATTGTGGGGATCGTGGGATCGTGGGTTCGATCCCAGCCCCCGACCAACAGTGATCTGTGTGGAGTTTGCATGTTCTCCCCGTGTTGCGTGGGTTTACTCCGGGATTTCTCCGGTTTCCTCCCACATGCCAAAAACATGCATGTTAGGTTAATTGGCTGTTCTAAATTGTCCCTAGATATCTGTTTCCTATAGGCCCTTAGAATAGAGGGTTAGTATTAATGAAAGCGCTTTGAGTGGTCTTTGTGACTAGAAAAGCGCTATATAAGTGCAGGTTAGTTAGTTAGTTAGTCTACTCAATAATTAGGGAACATACAATGTCTCTATATTGTAACTGTAATTAATTTGTGATAGTAAGCATGCAAAAATTAATTTCTTCCTGAAAATAAAGCAACACATATTAAATCATATCAATAAAACATTTCACCACCATTGTCCAGTCCTGAGTTCAACCATGTCTTCAGTAGTGGATGCTGTCTTGAGAGAAAGAACATGAATTAATTTATTGTTCACAACTGCAGAGATCCCATTTCAGAGAGCGAGAGAAAATTTTTTTTAAATATTCCTGCGTCGTCCACCAGATGGCACTGTGAAACTGTCTGGTTGTTTACTGGAGAACCTTGACTCCCAAGTCTGGATTATATCAACCATAAATCTGTCGATTTGGGGCATTCCTTCCTGGAGAAGGGATTAACTTATTATGGGTGATGGATAGTGTTACAGTGCTGGTCCTTGGGTAATAGAAGCAGTTCATGACCAGACTTTTGAGTTGAAACAATTTTTCTTCAGCAAAGAATGATTTTATAGATTGGAACCCAAGGTCAACACTACACCTTTGTCTGCACAGTCCCGCCTGTCCTGTTTTGAAGCTGCTTCCCTGTTGTCATTTAATTAACCCCAGCTGTCTTAAATTAATTATCTGTTCTCCCCTTTACTGTATATATGTCAGTCTGAGTTTGTGTGGTTGTGGCATTATTGCAGTATTTCCCCCGGTCCTTCTGCATCGTCAGTCTCTTTGTGTTATCATTAGTGTATTTTCTGTTTGACAGCCCTTGAGCTGCATTCATCTGCCTTTTTGTTAATAAATCATCTTGCACTGAAGTCCGTCCTGCCTGAAGGAGTCAATTGTTTCTGTCTGCTGGAGGTTGCCTTCTGACAGATTGATGCCACCATAAGGCTCTGCGGGTACGGATGTGTACAGCGTGTTTGGGTTGGACGAGGTTGATTGTGGGGTGGTTCAGCTGATCGAGGTGTATGTTTCTGAAGCCTAGTCATGCCACACTCGGGAGCAAGCCATGATGTCCTTGTCTGGAGTGGTTATGGATCACCCCAGTACCCCGGTCTGACTAAACTGTTTACCTTGTTGGACGACTCACTAAATTCGCTCCACAGACTGGTAAAAAGCCCGGAGCCTGTGCTATCAAGACAGCATTCCCCTCCTCCTCACCCTTCAGCTTCAACACCAGCCTCACCACCCTCACAGCCCATTTTCCCCGGCCCGTCATCCGCTGCCATTCCCTCCATCCCTGTGGAGTACAGCGAGACCTGCAGGGTGCGCGCCGGTCCGGGTTTGAAAAGAGGCTCTGGAAGACACTGTTCCTCCCGACGTTCCGCCGCTGCTCCGCCAGCTGAGCCTCCAGTGCCAATAGCTCCAACTTTTCCTCCTCCTCGTCACTCTTCTGCCTCCGCTTCAGCTCCATAGAGTTTTCCAGCCCTCCTACACCGGTTTCTACAGCACTTGCAGTGCCGGCTCCCACAGTTGCTGTGCTGGTGCCCTCGCCCACAGCTTTTTGTCAGATTGCCTCCCCCTCTGTACCGCCAACGTCTCCAGAGGCCATCACACCAGCCCCCTGCCCCCCAGGGTCTTTCAAGGTCGTCACATCACCAGCAGCTTCACCTGAGACCGACAACCCAGCAGCAGTGAACCAGGTGTTAAGGCAAGTGCTTTTCCCCTTATTTTCAACATCTATTTTTGAAAAGCCTTGTATTGCTCCTGCTGGGGGGTCCCAAGTGCAGTTCCCATCTGCCTCTGGGTCTTCTCCACCAGTCTCTGCCACTTACAACTGTGGCGAGCCATCCTATGTTTCCTCCTTTCCATCCAAGGTAGCTGCGGCAGGGATGGAGGAGGATGCTTCACCTTCAGCGGTCTCTGTGATGCATATCCCAGCTCCAGTGCTGGCTCCTCATCACTCCTCAGCTCCAGTACCCGCTCTACGGTGCCTCCTGGCTCCAGTACCTGCCCCTCAGCACTTCCCAGCTCCAGTACCAGCTCCACTGGCCATCTCTCCTGCAGTGCTTCCTGAGGTCGTCACCCCGGCAGCAGGAGACCAGGAGTTAAGGCAAGTACCTCTTCATTTATGTTCTACCACTATTTTTGAAAAGACTTGCCTTGCTCCTGATGGGGGGACCCAAGCACACTCCCCCAACAGTCTCTGCTGCTTATGCATGTGGTGTCGCCTCACAGACCTCCTGTTTTTCTCCATCGTTTGAGGTGGACCACGCTCCATCATCTCCATCATTGAAGCAGGCCGCTCCATCATCACTGTCTTCAGGGTGGTCCACTCCCCCCATCCAAGGGGGTCAAGCTGTCTGCTTCAGCCTTTGTCCAAGAGGTCAGGATACCTCCACCCTTTGTCCAAGAGGTCAGGAGACCTCCACCCATTGCCCAAGGCATAGAGCAGTCCACTCCACCCTGGCCATCTGAGCTGTCTGCTCCACCTGGGCCGTCGGAGCAGTCCGCTCCACTGAGCCGTCAGAGCAGTCCGCTCCACCTTTGCTGCCTGGGGTCACCACTCCTCAGCTGCTGTTGGCCCCTGCGCCGAAGGCCCCCCAGGTACTATACTCTGAACTAAAAACTCCTGTGTTGGTGACCCCTGAACAGAAAGCTCCTATATTGGTACCTCTTGAGCTAGAATTGCCTATATTGGTGCCTCCAGAGCTAAAAATTCCTATGTTGGGGTCCTCGGAGTTAAGAGTTCCTGTATTGCTATTTTCAGAGCCAAAAGCTCTATGTTATCTTCGGAGCAGAAGGCTCCCATGTTATCTTCATCTTCGGAGCAGAAAGCTCCCATGTTGTTTTCTTCAAAGCAGAAACCGCCTGTGTTATCCTCAGAACAAAGGGCTCCTGTGTTGTCATGGTCAGAGCAAAAGGCTCCCATCCCATGTTGTTGTATTCAGAGCAAACAGTTCCTACGTGGTTATTTTCAGATCAAAAAGCTTCTGTGTGGTTATTTTCAGAGCAAATAGTTCCTGTGTGGTCTCCAGGTCAAAAGGCTCCTTTGTGGTTTCCAGAGCAAAGAGCCCTAATGTCATCTCCTGAGTGTAAAACACTGCTGGTGGATATTTCATGCCACTGTTGGGTGGGGTGGGGGTTAATAAACAGAACATTTTCTCCAGAGTAAAGAATGAGGGGGACACTATAGGTAGTCGAGATCTGATGCAATATTGTGTATAGGAGCCCCTATTTTTGTAATAGAGAAGAGTCCAAACCCTTTCAAAGTTTTAAAACCAAAATTTTTAAAAACAAAGTTGAGTCATTGTCTAGATGAACAGAGAAAATTTAAGGAATTACATAGAATAAAAAACCTAACCAACATTCAGGTGAATGTTGCAAATTTAAAAGAAAGAAGACACAAATTTATAACCAAAAAGCTGCAGATTTATGATGAAAAAAGTAATGCATTTATGAGAAAAAAAAAATTAATGAGGAAAAAAGTTGCATGTTTACAAGAAAAAAATTATGAGAAAAAGTTGCAAATGTATGAAAAGTAGCAAATTTATAAGAAAAAAATACAATTTGATTTAAAAAATTGCAACTTTACAATAAAAACGTAAAAAATTTATGAGAAAAAATTGGAATTTTAGAAAGAAAAAAGTTGCAAATTTATGAGAAAAGCAGCAAATGTATGAGAAAAAGTTGCAGATTTAAAAGAAAAAATGCAAATTAATGAGAAAAAAGTTGCAGATTTAAAAGAAAAAAATACAAATTATGAGAAAAAATTTGCAGATTTAAAACAAAAGTTGCAGATTTACAAGAAAGAAGTGGCAAATTCACAAGAAAAGAAGTTGCAGATTTAAAAGAAAAAGTTGCAGATTTATGAGAAAAAAGTTGCAGATTTAAAAGGAAAAAAAAGCAAATTTATGAGAAAAAGTTGCAGATATAAAAGAAAAAAGTTGCACATTTACAAGAAATAAAGTTGAAAATTTATGAGAAAAAAGATGAAGATTTTTGTGAAAAAAGTTCCATATTTAAAAGAAAAAAAAATCCAGATTTACAAGAAATGTTCAAAATTTAGCAATCTTTTTTTTTTTTTTGCATTTAGCATTGGTGCTTCAAAGTCTCATGTAACATGATATTAAAGGTTTATGATGCTGGGGGGTGGGGGTGGGGGGGCAATGTTCTTTCTTTTTCCAGGTTGCGGGGGGACATGTTCCCCCCTTGATTTACACCTGTACCTGCTGGGCTAAATTATTATGCAACCATATGAAAGTTCTTTTACAAAATCAAAGGAACTATTTCCCATAATGTTGAACTTGTCCTCAATTGATAAAACCACACAAATGTTCCCTAAAAGCCAGTTTTAAAACTTTAATCTGTGCCAACCAAATCAAAACTAGGGTTTAAGTGACAACATGAAATGTGCAGATTAAATAATGCAGGTAACAGGAACTGAAAGCAAATAAAGGCATTTTACAAATAAGAATAGAGGCTTTATCAATAATTGACATAAGAAAAAACAATCATGAGCATCAATGCCTTCCACTTCTTTTTTTTGTGCACAGCTGACCTAAATTTTAACTGTTAAAGAACACTCTGTTCTCCTTATTCCCGTGAAGATCATTGTGCAGTTGTCTTGCCATTTTAGTCATGAAAACCTCATCGCTCCATTTATGTGTAGCCGTGGCTTTGAAGTCCATCGTCAAAGTCTTTTTGCTTTTGCATGATCCCATGTCCTTAAAAAAAAAGTTAAAAAAAAACACACACACACATATGTACAAATGAAGCCCTGCAGAATATATATATATATATTTCCTTTCTCACAGCCATATACTTCAGACGCTCATATCAAAGTCGCAGGCGGCTCATCCTGCATCGTCTCAGTGCCTCAGCAGCCTGCCAGATAAGAAACAGGAGAGGAAGGGAAATGCTGGCTAATATAGCTGCCTCAGACATCAGTTCTCCTCCGCTTCCCCTCCAGATGAATGCACAATCAATACAACAATGAATTAATAATGAAAGATGTAGAACAACAACCCTGCACGGAGGCTGACTGTATTTCCAGCCTCAGTCACTTCCTCTTCGGGGTGATGGTGTTGCGAGATGCAAGGTGACTGTTTTTTTTTTTTGTTTTTTTTTTACATGGGAATGAACAGAAATTTTTCATATTTCCCTCCTCCGTCTTGGTTGGTGAACACTCAGTTGCTAAACTAACTAATGCGTCTTGTTAGGGCAGGGGTGTGCAGACATGCGCTACAATGGATCGATCTGTTGTTTTTCATGAAGGTGTGAGAGATTGCACACTTTATTCTCACACTTTATCCCGTCTCTCCTACCGTCTGTCTCTTCAGCTGCACTCGAAGCATGAGGGGAGACAGCTCAGAGAGCACAGAGAGGACTGGCTGTTTTCAGGCTCTGTGTGTGTGTGTGTGTTTGCTCAGACATTCTTCGGGATGTTACTGTGTTGTCCTAATTGGCAGATCACTTTGAGTTTGGATACAAACTCGTGACAGCGCAAATGGAAAAAAAAAAAAAAAAAAAGCATTAGAGCAAAAGTGCAATGCGGGAGGGCACAGAAGAGGCGAACGCACACTGCTTTAAATTCACCTTTTACAGCACAGTCCTTAATTGCTCTATAGGCTGCAAGCACTGACAGCAGCAGCAGTGGGAATAATAAGGCAAATTAAGAGAAGCTATCTTAAAAGTACAGTCAAAGTTTGTTTTCAGCATGTTTCTCCACATGACCAAAAATGGTTCTAATTAGATGTTAGAATCCACTTCTTTCACTCTTTGCTTTTCCTTCCATTTTTGCTGTACAAGCAGCTAAACTCTGGACAGTTTGAGTGCTATGTGCTGCCCAGCCATCTTTGTGAGTGGGAGGCGTGGAGCTCCAGAAGGAGCCAGCAGCATCTGCTTCCATGGACACCATCCAGAAACAAATAGGAAGAAACCCCCACAATTCCTGAGGCTAAATGGGATAATGTTTGATGCTAAACTGAGATGAACGATGGTAGGAGTGGGGGAAAAAATGCAAAATGCAATCCAAGAGGTAAATTAGATTTACAGCTTAGTATAAAAAGAGAAAGAAAGATGGGGAAGCTAAAATAAATTAAAGAAGGAGGACTTTCCACCTAAGATGAGGATGACTGTTGAAGGAAAAATGAGTTGGGCTGAGTAGGTTTTCTGTTGAGTTTGACCTGAAGGCTGCAGGGTTTAAAGATCCCTAAGGTGCTCCTCGGTTCGCTACTGACGTCAGTGGGACTCCACTGCTCAGCAATGCCTTCAACCACTAAATGTCAATGTTTCAGAAAGTCCAACCACACAGGAGCGCTCGCCTGTGCTGCAACAAGATTACATAATCCAAACGACACGACTGTTAACGATGTGTTTAATCTTCGTGATTATAGTAGTATTAAACTGTTTATACTGTTGTGACTAAAATACAGGTGAGCTTTGATAAACAAGGAGGTTCCTATCTATTTATGCATATTGATATGAGGGCGGCTCATTAAAGATTTCAACTGACACACTTCCAGTTATTGTAGGAGGCTGAAATTGCACATGTATAATAATACATATCTCTATAGGTCATGTGGTAATTTGCAGCTCTGAAGTCTTAAGAGTGTCTTTTACAAGTGCTGAGGAGGAGTAAGGTGTGATAAAGCATGGCGGTCATCAGGTTTCTTGAGAAGGTGTGTCATGATTACAAGAAATATCAGCCCACGTGCAAGATGCTACACCGGAGAAGGCACACAACGCAGAGAGGCAAAGTTTAAACACAATTTTATTGAAAAGAGTAAATGCAGGATTAGCGGAAAAAACACCTCACTCACCAGAGGAGAGCCCAGCCTGTAAGGAGAGAGACGAGAGCAGATTAGTACGAGGAGGGAGGCAGGGAATAATGAATTATAGGAATATTCTTACGAGTGGGAGCAGAGAGCCCGACAAGGAACCCAAGAAGGCAAAGATGAATTGGAGAGGAAGCTGCGGATGAGTAGGGCTGGAGAAATGTCTGACCGGGTGGAGTAGGCGATCTGGAGTGAAGACGATGATGATGATGGAGCAGGTGAGCGCACAATGAACCCCCGGGGACACACCGCAGAGATGGCAGCAACCTGAGAAGGTAAAAGAGAGAAACAGATTATTCTCTGGGTTCCTAGACTATTAAGACCTCACTTATTTTATTCTTTAATGGCAGTATACCCAACAAGCCAGCGCTGGAGCGTTCACACACTTTTCCTTTTAAGTGCTGGCAGCGAAGAGACAGCAGGTGCGTCCACTCACACAAGTGTATTGATTACCTGCGGAGCCGGGGAACCTCCCACAGGACGGGAGAGGGAGCGTGCTCACCCGATCATAACAAGGTGCACACCACAGGAGACATTGGGTGATGAAATGAAAGAGACATATGGAGAGGATGCCCCATCATTCGACAGTCAAGCACTGGCATCAACAGTTCAAGTGTGGTCGGACATCAGTGGAAATGGAACCTATTCCTGAGCAACAACACTGTGTCATTGGTGAATATACCATCCGGCAAGTGGAGGTCACCATTTTGGAGGATTGCCACATAACTGTTCAAGTCTTCCATGACCATTTGCACATGCAGAAGTTATCTGTACAATGGATTCCCTGGTTGTTCACACCTTTCCAGAAGCAGGAATGAGCCACATGCTCCCAGGCTCTTTTGGCCATGTGCCAAGGAAACCAGAATGACTTCTTGGACAGACTAATCATATCAGACAAAACACTGGTCCATCACTATGATCCAGAGACTAAAGCCCAGTTGAAGCAAAGGAAGCATTATGACTCACCACCTCTGAAGAAGGCACATGTCCAACCCTCAGCAAGCAAGGTCATGTTCATAGTCTTTTGGGACCAGGCTGGAGTATGGATGATGGATTTCCTGGCAAAGGGTACCACAATTACCTGGACTTGCTACACTTCACTGCTGCAGAAAGTGCAGAAGGCTATCAAAACTGAGAAGCGTGACATGCTGACCAAAGGTGTCTGCCTCCTACAAGACAATGCCCTGATTCACAACTTGCATGTTGCCCAGATGGAAGCACGGTCCTGCAGCAATGAAATCCTTCCTCACCCTCTTTGCTCTCCCAGCCTCGCACCATCTGACTTCCACCTTTTTCCAACCATGAAGTCATTTTTAAACTTTGACATGTCAGAGACAATGGAACGCTGATTTCTGAGGTTGTCATGGCTTCAGATGCAACCTGCAGTCTTCTACAAATGAGGTCTCCACAGCTGCATAAAGCAATGGGAGAAGTATGTTACCCTTGGTGATACCTGTGTAGAGAAAGACTAATAACTGCCAGTTTTGTTCATCCCAGTTCATGTGAAATGAGTCAGGGGAAATCATACTATGGATACTGAACATGGCCAAAGTTTCAAATAATTCAATTAAATTCAACTTTATTTATATAGCCCCATTTCACAAGAGTCATCTCATAGCACTTTCAACTGTAGGGGAAATCCCCACAATTGCAGAGGTCAGTCCATAGTAGGGCTGTTACAATATCAGATTTTTCACTATGTGACTGCAGTGTACTAAATAATGGTATTGTAGAAAATGTGAAAAAAGATAATAATCAATCAAGTTGAACTGTAACTTTTGTTTATTGTAGCTTTTTTGTGTTGTACTGTATTAAAAGTTTAGTATCAGGGTTATTATCAATACTGGGACATCACAACACCCCTAGTACAGGCAACTATTCAATACCAACTAAACCCAGGCTTTAGTTTGTGTAAAAACCCAGTTTCTGACTGTTTTTTTTCTGCTTCTGGATCTTATGAGAAAAGTCTGTTGTGTTCTAAGGGAGTACCCAAATAAAAGACATGAAATAGACAAAAAAAAATTATAAAATAGCCTAGAAAACCCAGAGGTCCAAGAAAGGCAGACAGAAAAAACAGCAACAAAGCAAACAGTAGAAATGCTGAAAGAACAAGAAAATGAACACAATGAACAAAAGTAGGATGCATGGGGGAAGGCTGGAGTGACACCATATATTTTATACAAGAGCTGTAACAGAATAATAGTTGAATATTCCAGAGTTGTCAACTTTTCAGAAAAGCTTGGAGTGAGATTTAGCGGGAATTATGCATGGGGGAGACTGGGGGGTTGGGGTGGAGGGAGCATGCATGCGCACAATATACATGAACACTTATTTTTTTAACACATACACGGCGTGGATCTCATCTCTGCTGTTTGCAGATGACATCATCCTGCTGGCTTCATCGAGCAATGACCTACAGGTCTTACTGGAGTGGTTTGCTACTGAATGTAAAGTGGCTGGGATGAGAATCAGCACCTCCAAATCCGAGTCCACGGTCCTCAGCCAAGAAAGCGTGGATTGTCCTCTCCGGGTTGGGGACGAGCTCCTGCCCCAAGTGGAGGAGTTCAAGTATCTCTGGATCTTATTCACGAGTGAGGGGAAAATGGAGCGAGAGATTGACAGATGGATTGGAGCAACATCTGTGATGATGCTGATGTTGTGCCGGTCTGTTGTTTTGAAGAGGAAGCTGAGCTTTAAGGCAAAGCTGCCGATTTACCGGTCAATCTACGTTCCAAATGACTGATAGAATAAGATCATGGATACAAGTGGCTGAAATGAGCTTTCCCCATAGAATTGCTGGACTCACCCTTAGAGAAAGGGTGAGGATCTCAGTCATCCAAGAGAGGCTCAGAATAGAACCGCTGCTCCTCCACATCGAAAGAAGCCAGCTGAGGTGGCTTGGACATCTGATCAGGATGCCGCCTGGACGCCTCCCACTTGAGGTGTTTTGGGCATGTCCCACTGGGAGGGGACCACGGGGCAGACCCAGAATGCGCTGGGGAGACTATGACTCCCAGCTGGCCTGGGAACGTCTTGGTATCCTCTCTGAAGAGCTGGAGCAGGTGGCCGGGGAGAGAGAAGTCTGGGCTTCTGTGCTTGAACTGCTGCCTCCATGACCCAGACCTCCAGAAAAGCGGTAGAAGATGGATGGATGGATGGATGGAAATAATTTATTTTTTCTGTGCAGTCCGGTACCAAGTGGTCCGAGGCCTGGTGGTTGTGGACCACTGATGCACATAGATTATCCTTTGAAATAAGAATTTTTTTAAAAAAAGAAATGAGTTACCATGCCATAAAACCAATTATTCTTGACTAGTTTAGCCATATGTGCAAAAATCGAGAATCGAACAGTGACTTAAAAAAAGGATTAAATCAAATTGACAGTATGGAGGACAGTAACACCCCTAGTTATATCTGCTTCTTTTTCTCTTCATAAAGGATAAAATATCAGAAACATTGTTACTGACAGAATCTGCATAAACAGTGTGGGCAGCCTGGTGATGCAGTGGTTTGCACTGTGACAGCACAGCAACTCACCCTTGGCCATGGGATCTTGGGTTTGATCCCACCCCCTGACCAATGGTGATCTTTCTGTGTGGTAGTTTGCATGTTCTTCCCGTGTCTGCGTGGATTTACTCAGGGATTTCTCTGGTTTCCTCCCACAGGGGCCAAAAACAAGCAGGTTAGGTTAATTGGCATCAACTGGGGAGGTATGAATGTGAGTTGTCCCTTGCCCCGTCCCCCCAGGCCACAGTTGTAAATAAGAATGTGTTCTTAATCTGTCCTGCCTGGTTAAATAAAGGATAAATTAAAAAAAAAAATCCAGTACTGTAAAATATAATAAACTCCTTATTATATATTTATGACATTTTCTTCTTTAAAGTCAAAGAAGTTATGTTACAACAGCAAAAACAGCACCTAACTCAAATATAACATCTTCTTTTGGCTGCTCCCTTTAGAAGTCACAGCAGATAATCATTTGCCTTCATCTCACCATAGCCCTTGAAAAAGATGATTTGGTGTTTCACCTGAAGACCTGAATTTATTTATAATCAAAATCACTCAAGAACTTATTGATTTTTACGTAGACAACCAGCCAACAATCTCCTTAAACCTGTTTGGCAGGAATTGAGTGTACTATCTTCCTACTGAGCTTTAGGGTATCAGAAGAAGGGCTTTTAATGGCAGGAGTGTAAGAACTATGACAGAGAATGCCAGGTCTCTGAAATGGAAGCAGTCTTTATTCACTTTCTGTCACAGCCACTCCGCCACGGGCATCGTGTCTTTTTTGATGACCAGCGACAGGACTCAATAAAATAACCCAGGTTGCACTGAAATGCTGGTAGACAAGCAACATTGTGCCCGGCGGCTTGACTCACATGAGCTTTTGCGCGTCCTGTCAGCTTAATGCATTTCCATCACATAAGAGATTTTCCTAGGGAAGAAGGCTGTGTGGTTCTTACATTGTGATTGTTCCATGGCATAATGTACAAACTGTGCCCTTCTGAAAGGACAGAACTGTGCTCTTATCAAGACGCTAAGATTGGGGGGAAAATGTGCTTGCAAGTTTATGTGGGTTTGTGCACAGATATGCCAAGGATAATATTTAAATTTGAGCATTTTAGATTACTTTTTAGTTCATCTGCCATTTTTATTTAAGTGCAGAGGCCACTGTGCATATAAGAAAGCATATAGTCTAAGGTTTTTGTTTGTTGTCATGTGGTTTCCTTATGTCAGGGGTTACACAAAAAGCACCTTTTAGAGATTTTTGACCAGCAAAATTCACATGAAGCCACAAAAGATATCTGAGCTTAAAAACTAAGGTGAAACAGCAACGTTACCAGTACACACTGGCCTGACCCCACCACCAATATTAAAAGGGTTTTCCTCATAAAATTACTTTTTTCCAAAATTTGTGAGATTTTTGGAATATATTTTCTAGTTTTCAAATTAATTTGTCATATTTTTCTTTGAAAATTTGTTGCTTTTTCAGGTAAAATTGCAGCCTCTTTCCAAAAACATTTGTGACATTTTTACTTGTAAAAAAATGCACTGTTTCCAGTAAATTTATGATTTTTTTTCAGAAATTTAGATTTTTTTTCCTCATAAGATTGCAACTTTTCCCCCTAAATTTGTCATATTTCTGTCATAAATTTTCTGCCTTTCTAATAAATTTGTTGTGTTCTCCCTTGTAATTTTTTTTTACCCTTTTCCTGTAAATTTGTAGCACTTTTCTCATAAATTTGGAACATTATCAATCAATCAACCTTTATTGTCATGATGCTATGCATACAACTGTAGTGCAAGCAAGATGAAACTGCGTTTCTCTAGGCATCCGTATTGTAAAAAGAACATAATTTAAAAACACACTCACACCCTCCTCACCCCCCACCCTGACAGCCATTCACATATCCCTGAGACACATTTGGATATTACAGTAATGTTAACTTATTACAGTTGCAGTTAAAATGATAATAACTGCCTATGTATATATAAAACAATTAAAATGGCTAAGTGAATCTAAGTAGCTAAGAGAAATAAATACTTAAAACTGACTAAAACTATAATATACATGCTTCGTTTATTTATTTATTATTTTTCTGCCTAAATGATGGCATTTTTCACCCTCTGAATGTTAACCAAAACGCGATTTTTTTTTTTGGCAAACCCCTCACACCCGGCAAAAAATTTGATAAACTGGAAAACATATGTGCCCCCCCACCCCTCATTGTACATATAATATACATAATGTCCATAAGGTGCAGTAGTATGTATAAAAGACTCCGGATCAACTGTTTAGCATCCTAACAGCTTGTGGAAGGAAGCTGTTGATCAGTCTGGTGGTTCTGCCTCTGATGCTCCGGAATCGTTTACCAGATGGCAGCAGTTCAAGGTGTTTGTGCAGAAAGTGAGAGTGGTCCTTAACAATGTTCAGTGCCCTGCTCCTACAACGGCTCTGAAAAAGTTCTTGAACAGAGGGGAGGGAAACTCCAATTACCTTCTCAACTCCCTTAACTATCCTCTGCAGAGCTTTTTTGTCTGACATACTGCAACTGGAGTACCATGTTGCAATGCAGTACATCAGAACACTCTCCACTACACCTCTGTAGAAGGTCCTGAGGATGCAGATGGGGAGAGAGGCCTGTTTGAGTTTCCTCAAGAAGTGCAGTCTCTGCTGGGCCCACTTCCTGATCCCCAAGGAATTCTTGCTCCAGGTCAGGCCCTGCGAGATCTGCACTCCGAGGAACTTGATGTTCTCCACTCTCTCCACCGAACGGCAGCTGATGCAGAGAGGGACGTGTTCAGGCCGTGACCGCCGGAAGTCGATAATCATCTTTTTTTTTTTTTTTTTTTTTTGTTACTTATTTGTACCCGTAGGTAGACTTGGTTTGCAGTCTGGTGACAAGCCACCGGCTGCTGGTCGCTGCGTGCGCGAGCGCCCTAAACCTACATGTTTTTGGTGTGCGGGAGGAAACCGGAGAAATCCCGGAGTAAACCCGCGCAACACGGGGAGAACATGCAAACTCCACACAGCTCACTGTTGGTCGGGGGCTGGGATCGAACCCACGATCTCATGATCCCCGCGATCCCCCGGCCGAGGGTAAAACTGTGCTGCCGCAGTGCTAAACCACTGCGCCACCGTGCAGCCCGGTCTTTGTTTTGTCCACGTTGAGCACCAGATTGTTCTCCCTGCACCAGCCCTCCAGGTCTCTAACTTCTTCCCTGTACATTGATTCCTCATCCCTCTGAATAAGTCCCACCACTGTGGTGTCATCCGCAAACTTAATAATCTGGTTCCCCTCGTTTCTGGACACACAGTCATGTATTAATAGTGTAAACAACAGTGGACTGAGTACACAGCCTTGAGGGGATCCAGTGCTCAGCGTGATGGAGTTGGAGATGTTGTTTCCAACCCGGACAGACTGAGGTCTCCCGGTCAGGAAATCCAGGATCCAAAGACATGTGGCGGTGTTCAGACCGAGAAGGAGTAATTTCTCCATCAGTCTCTGGGGAATAATGGTGTTAAATGCTGAACTGAAATCAATGTACAGGAGTCTGGCGTAGGTGTCTTTCTGATCCAGGTGGGTGATGACAGAGTGCAGGGTGGTGACTATGGCGTCCTCTGTGGAGCGATTTGAACGATACGCAAACTGGAGCGGGTCATGTGGTGCAGAGAGGCAGACTGTGATGTGTGGTTTAACAAGCCATTCAAAACACTTCATCACAATTGGTGTCAGTGCGACAGGACGATAGTCATTCAGACAGGACACAACAGCTTTCTTTGCCACCGGTACTATGATAGAGGTCTTAAAGCATCTAGGGACGATGGCCTGACTCAGGGAAATGTTATATATGTCAGTCAGGATATCCGCCAACTCACTCGCGCAGACTCGGAGCACACGTCCCAGGATGTTGTCTGGACCTGCAGCTTTACGTGGGTTGACCCTGATTAGGGTCTCCGTGTGTCCGCTGCGTTGATGGTGATAGCTGGCCCCACAGATGGTGAAAATGGGCCAGCCTTCCCTCTGATTGTCGGGTTTGATGCTTCAAAACGTACAATGAAGTCATTGAGCCTATCTGGAAGCAAAGCATCATCATCATCGACCCCCTGCCTAAACATATAATCCGTCAACGCCCGTACTCCTTGCCACATCCGTTTGGTCAAAAATATAAAATAAAAGACAAAATATTATGATTTTTGTTTGCTTAACCGATTGTGCCGAGAAAAACAGTCCCTTCTGACTGTGCCTAGTTAACTGTTGCTAAGCACCTCAATGAGCATAATATGTATGTATGTACGTATGTGAATTTTGTATGTATGTGAATTTTATTCGGTAATGAACATACAATAAAAACACAAAAAATATGTAGGACACACGAAAGAGCAACTGAAAGGGTGTAGGCTGAAGCTAGTGCTTATATAGCCCCTACTGCATTACAATTTTAAAATCAATAACATAAAAATTTAAGTCATACCCCAAAATCAACAAAGAAAATCAAATAGAATAAGTTAGACAAAAAACAAGCAAACAAACAAACAAACAAACAAACAAACAAACAAACAAAAACCTTTAAGTTATTACAAGTTTAGTTCCTAGCATTTACAGTGAGATACTGAGAGATTTTCTCCAATATAGAAAGGAATAGGTCTATTCTCATTTCATACACATGCAACCAAATTAAATATTGTCCAGTGCAGAAGTCAGACATACATGCCGCTCCACCTGTTGAGTATGTTTTGTGGGTCATGTTGAGTTAGATAGATAGATAGATAGATAGATGTACTTTATTGATCCCAAACTGGGAAATTACAGTGTAGCAGCAGCATGGCAGTAGACAACCAAACAACAGAAACACACACATGACAGACAAAGGGATTACCCATGGAAAGTAAAAACTAACATGACTATAAAAACCTATATACATCATAGCTTAATATACAGTATGATGACCCATATAAACACATGAATCATCCCATTGCATAAAGAAGGACTATCAGGAGCAGAGTGAAAATGTGAGGTACCAGTTAGTCTGTAAGGTGCAGTGTGGCAGCATAGCTATGACCAGAATACAACATCATAGTGAGTTATTGTACAGTGAAATTGCATGTGGCAGGAAAGATTTCCTGTACCTGGCTGTTCGACAGCGAAGCTGTAGTAGTCTACTGGAGAAAGTGCTCCGCTGTCTATCTAGTGTGTGGTGGAGGGGGTGATCAGGATTGTACATGATGGATTGCAGTTTATTTAGTGTTCTCCTCTCCACCACTGTCTCAAAGGTCTCGGATGTGACTAGTTTGTTGTTAGCTTGTTAGTGATTTAGGCATCTTCCTCTCACTTTGCTCGCTTTTTCTTGGCATTTTCAGATGAAGCAAATAATAATAAATTTATTAAAGTAGACAATAAATCCAACTCTAGCTTGTCTGTTTTGTTTAAACAGATCGATAAAATATCTTTCCGGATATTTATAAGAGTGGGACTTCCGGGGCAGGGAGGTAGGGATTAGGACTATCTCTTTTTAAACAGCATCTCACTGTGGAAATTAAGGTATCCAATACAATATTTCAATTTCCACATACAGTATAAGAAGCCTCTGACATTAACTTTTATTTAAAGATTATTAAAACGTACAGCTGAAGTGAAGTGATACATATTTGGCGAAACGTCCAAGTGTGATTATCTGGGAATATAGTAACTCCTTGGATTCCTATTGTCCAATCAGATTGATCGTAGGAACTAACTGTTGTATAATTTATGCATCCTATCTGTCATAAATTGCCCCGGCAAGGGCGGACTGATGACGCCAAATGCAGGGTGTGAGTTTGCACAATTTAATAAAGAAACACACAAGTACAAACATACAAAGGACACTAACTTACGACTAAGGCAGATAGAGGGGAAACAGCATGGAGGCTGAGGCGATGGAACGGTGGAGAAAACGGGGTACACCCAGAGGAAAACAAAGTACTAAGACAGGAACTCCGTCTAGGGATGAGGATGGCGCTGCAATGAGAAGTATTGCAGCATCTGTTTAAATAAAGCAAGCAGGAGTAATTGGACATAAAGATCAGGTGTGGGTGATTACAGGTGGGCCACAAGCGCAAACATAATCAGATGATCAGTGACAGCTGACAGCCCGCGAACAGAATTTAACAGGAGGAAGTTACATGGTAACTGTCAAAATAAAAGCACAGTGAGAAGATAACTGATAGGTACAACAATAAGAAATGGACCAGAGGATAAAAAGGGAAAAATCACCAACGCGAGAACAGCATAAATACAATACAAGAGATGCAAAAACTGGAATACTAATATCAATATATAAAAGGAGAACTGAAAGCAAAGGTGAGAGTAAGCTCAAATATGAACACAGGAAAATATAATGTAAAATACCATCCATCCATCCATCCATCCATCCATCCATCTTCTTCCGCTTAATCATTTTTGGGTCACGGGGGGACTGGAGCCTATCCCAGCATCTTTTGGGCGAGAGGCAGGGTACACCCTGGACAGATCGCCAGTCCATTCAGGGCCAACACAGAGAGACAGACAACCATTTACTCTCACATTCATACCTAAGGACAATTTAGAATTCCCAGTTTGAGGCCAATTAACCTAACTTGTATGTTTTTGGCATGCGGGAGGAAACCGGAGAAATCCCGGAGTAAACCCACGCAGACACGGGGAGAACATGCAAACTCCACACAGATCACTGTTGAATCACTGGGATCGAACCCAGGATCCCCCGGCCAAGGGTGAGTTGCTGTGCTGCCGCAGTGCTAACCAGTCCGCCACCGCGCTGCCCAGACGATGTAAAATAACAGACGATCCAAAACACATAATAATAATGAACAAGACTAAAATGACCAAACTAAGAATACAGGATAACTCAAAAACAGAGACAAATGGCAACTCAGAAATCATCATACAGACAAGCCCAACTCAAATACAAAATAGACCACGATGAAGAAATACAGAAAATGATCTAAACAAACTAAAGGCTGAGCATGGCTCTCCTCCCGTGCTCAGTATCGTGACAGAGCCCCCCCCCCCTTCAAGGGGTGGAATCCAACCACCCCAGGGTGGGGTGGAAACCAGGTAGGAAACCAGGTAGGAGGGACCGAAACAACAACAAAAAAAAATGCTCATGACCCATAACACTGAACAGATAAGATACACAGAACTATGGGACATTTAGGTGACAAAATAAGGCAGTTCAGGTGGTTTGTAAGAGTCCCACAATCACCCGATCACCAGGTGGAACAAATTGGGTGGCCTCCCAGAGCTCCAGAGCCACACAAATAGACGATGAGGTCTGTCGGGTGGTCTTCCCGCATCCCTGAGCCAACGGACCGCAGGGCATGACACCCGTACCCCTTTCTGACTGCAGGGACTAAGGGGTAGAGACCAAATAAGGAGAATGGCTGATCAGCGGGGAACCCAGACGAATCGGCGGCTGACCAGCGAGGAACCCTGATGCAGAAGGTGGCTGACCAGCGAAGAAACCAGGCGAAGAGGATTGCTGACCAGGATGGCTGACCAGCAAGGGCAACAGATGAAGGAGATGACTGATCAGTGGAGAAACCAGACGGTGAAAACAGCTGATCAGCGGTGACCTCAGACAAAGAAGGGGGGACTACAGCGAACTCAGGAGGAGACGGAGGACCCACGGTGACCTCGGACGAAGGTGAAGATGGAGGATCCACGGCAACCTTGGACAAAGGCAAAGATGGAGGACCCATGGCGACCATGGACAAAGGCCAAGATGGAGGACACATGGTGACCTCGGATGAAGGCGAAGATGGAGAACCCACGGCGGCCTCAGGTGAAGGTAGAGGACCCATGATGACCTCAAGCAAAGGTAGAGGACCCATGGCGACCTTAGGCAAAGGTAGAGGACCCACGGCGACCTCTGGCAAAGGTAGAAGACCCATGGCGACCTCAGGCGGGGGTAGAGGACCCACACTGACCTCAGGCAAAGGCTCGGACAAAGAGGAGGAAACATACAACGGGTTACTACCACTGGCAGCAGTGGAGCCCAGCGAGGAGAGCTCAGGAGCTACGGGCGGCTGTGACTGGTTCCCCCCCCCCCCAAGAGCTAAGCAAGATTGCTCTAAGACTGCTAATGTAAAGACAAAAAAGAGAACTTGCCTTAGCTCGAGCTCCACCGCCATCCAGGACTCCGGTGACTCCAGCTGGGACGTCTTGAATCCAACCGCCTGGGCATCTACTCCCGACACGGCCACCTCAGACGGGAAGGAAGAGATGGAAACCGGGACACTATTACTGGCAGCAGTGGAGCCCGGCGAGGAGAACTCAGGAGCAAAGGGCATCTGCAGTTGATTCTCCCCGCCACAAGCAAGACAAGATTTCTCTAAGGCTAATAATGGAGAAACAGAATAGAGAAATTGCCTTGACTCGTGCTCCACCGCTGTCCAGGACTCCGGTGACTCTGCTGCGGCGGCCCAAACAGCAGGCATGGTGGTAGAGGAAGCTGGGGACCCCCCAGGCGTGGCAGCTGATGCTGGCAGTGCCCCAGATGAGGTGACGGGTGCTGGTGGACTTCCAGACGTGGTGGCTGAAGCAGGAAGAACTCCAGCTAAGCGTAGCGGAGCCAGGAAAAGCCTCACCGATGGCACCGGGTCCTGTGACGCCGAAACCAGGGGACACTCCTCTGTTGGCTCAGGTTTTGGGACACAGGAAGCACTCTTCTCCAGTTGATAGTGTGGCTGCAGGACTGGAACAGGACCCTTCGACGCCACAGGACCCTCCGTCGTCCGGCGGCTCCCTCCCAGGACTGGCAAACACTCAAGGAAGCCAGAGGGGGACACGGGAGAAGCAGGTGAGGAAACAGGATTAACTGCAGCAGCAGGTGATGAGAGCTCGGTAACAGCGTGCGACTGCCCCTGAGCCCTCCTACTGGGAATTAGGCAAGACAGTTCATTTTTAGGTGTTAGAGAATGAATAAACACTTGCCTTAATTCTTGAGGCTTGATGGTGGCTTCCGCTGCAGGTCCAGACGGGGCACTTCCAGGAGCTGCAGAGGTTGTCTGGTGAGGTTGGTGAAACGATGAAGTCAGGGGACGCTGGATTGTCGGCTCAGACTCCGTTCCACCCGGTGAGACTTCCTCCAGCTGGGCCACATAATCAGGAAGGAGCCATGGCTTGTAATCCAACAGCAGTTCTGTCTCTGATACCAAAGCCCGCTGGCACTCCTCCAGCTCCTTGGCCGACCGATGGTGCGGGCCACTGTTTGGGAGGTGAAGGCAGAGCTGCTGCTGGAGAGCGACGAGAGGCTGAGGACTTCCGTGCTCAGAGACACTTCCTCGTTGGCACAGGCACAGATGTGAAAGAGGTTTTCCCCAGCCCGTGGAGCATGGATGGTAGGTTTGTAATGGAGAGGAGTAGGTCTGTGAGCTCCGGATGGCTCCACAGGCTAGGGCATGCTTCGAGCACCTGTGATGCTCCAACCAGACATTCCCGGGCCACATCAGGAGTGCGAGAAGCACGAGTCTCCAAAAAGATGTTATATAACACTTCCACAGTCCAACACTCCACCTCACTAAGACCACACTGGCTGTAGTCCGAAAGCACTGCCATGCCAGCGGAAAAAACAAATTTTAAGAAAAAATAATGGGAGGAAAAGAAAAAGAAAAACCCACAGCCACTGGCGTCTATACTGGCAGCGTTGTACTGTCATAGATTGCCCTGGCAAGGTTGGACTGACAACACTAAATGCAGGCTGTGAGTTTGCATAATTTAATAAAGAAACACACAAGTACAAACATACAGAGGACACTAACTTATGACTAAGGCAAATACAGGGGAAACAGCACAGAGGCTGAGGTGATGGAACGGCGGAGAAAAGGAGGAACATCCGGAAGAAGACAGAATACTAAGACAGGAACTCCGTCTAGGGACGAGGACGATGCTGCAATGAGAAGTACTGCAGCATCTCTTTAAATAAGGCAAGCAGGAGTAATTGGACATAAGGATCAGGTGTGGGTGATTACAGGTGGGTCACAAGAGCAAACGTAATCAGATGATCAGTCACAGCTGACAGCCTGTGAACAGAATTTGACAGGAGGAAGTTACACGGTAACTGTCAAAATAAAAGCAGGGTGAGAAGATAACTGAAAACTACAACAATAAGAAATGGACCAGAGGATAAAAAGGGAAAAATCACCAAAGCGAGAACAGGATAAATACAATACAAGAGATGCAAAAACTGGAATACTAATATCAATATATAAAAGGAGAACTGAAAGCAAAGGTGAGAGTAAGCTCAAATATAAACACAGGGAAATATAATGTAAAATACCAGACGATCCAAAACACATAATAGTAACGAACAAGACTAAAATGACCCAACTAAGAATACAGGATAACTCAAAAACAAAAAGACAAATGGCAACTCAGAAATCATAATACAGACAAGCCCAACTCAAATACAAAATAGACCGAGATGAAGAAATACAGAAAATGATCTAAACAAACTAAAGGCTGAGCACAGCTCTCCACCCGTGCTCAGTATCGTGACACTATCATTATTTTCTTTAAGAGTGGGCGTATAAAAGACACACTCATGTACATTCTGTAAAAGTAAAACCTAGCTACAGTTAGTTACAGGACTGAAAATTAAGAAAATACTTATACTGACAAACATATTTTTAACTTATCATCTCCACGTTAATAATACACCCAGTCTATTAGGTTTAAAGTTCAGCCAGCCAACAAAATTTCCAATATCTCTAAGCTAGCTAGTAGGCTAGCTAATGACTACCACAAGTGCTACATTTAGTGCCAGGGATGCTAGCTGTTAACTATGTAGCATAATGCTATGTACCAAAAAGCTCTCACAGCAAAGGCTAAGATACTGAATCTAAACAAAGCTGCTTTGTGAAAACCCATACATAGGCTACAGTAGTTCAGTGTACCCCTCATGATGCCAAAAAGTGGATTTTGAGGTCCTACTTTTAAATCTCTGCCCCAAGCATTTTGGCTGAAATTATACAATACTTAATAATCTCGTTTATCTAGGTATTAGTTTCCATTCATTGCAAATTATTACTGCAAAATAATGAAAAACTGATTAAAAAGCCAATGACCTTTAATCTGTTTTTAGTCTGTTTTGATAAGCTTACCTTTTGTATGTAATGATTATATCAAATTCTGACAAGGACAGCATGTAGAGGCCTATATAATGAACACATTTCAAAGAATATCCATCACATTCACATATAGCCAGAATAACGTTTCAGCTAGCATGAGCACAGCCTGACTGGTTAGAAAGAACGCCTGGGTGTCCTGCTGGTGGAATGCTCCTCTCTTTGCTGGCTTGGCCTTTAGCCCCTGAAAGGATGGAAGATGAAAAAGAAGAGCACTCTCTTTCCTTGGGCGCTGCTATCTCCTGCTCTCTGTGATAATCCTGTCTTTATGCCCGTGAGTCTTGATGGCCACCGATGCCTGTGCTCCCCATTGCCCCTCTTAAATTATGACCCCATCTTTTATGCTGCATGCATTCGCCATTATCGTTTCCAACCCAGCACACTTGCTCTTTTTTCCCTCTTTTTTCCCCTCCTCCCGCAAGCTACTTTATTCACCATATGTCAGCGTTGACTGGGATGCTAAATGCTGCCAGGAAAGTTGGAAGCTGAAGAAAAAAATGGGTGGAATTGAAATCCCTTTGCAAAGACTCTCTCCTTTTAAAAGCAAAACCTAAGAAAATATTAATACTTGAGCCTCCACTGAAGCGGTCTTTTTGATGAATACTCTCTTATATGTGAGTGGTCATGGCATTGTGCTCTGCGTTTGAGTGTACCCTTCCCTAGCCCTATTACATAACAGAGAATTGGAGGTAATTTCTCAGCGAAACAACCGTCAGTGCGGGAGAAAACAGAGAGGTCAGTTTGCCCCGAGGCAGGGCTGGAGCAGCAGTTATTATTAATAAAAGAAGTACAGGTAAAGAAAGCGCTGCAATCATATGGAGTCCAGGGGGAGGAGGGTATAATAAACCAGCTCCTATACAGCTGGAGAACATGCTACAGTAGTATTGTATATGTAGACATTTTTTAAGTGCTGTTTTCAACAATTAAAGGAATTTTTCAATGAATATACTGTCAGCGAACTGCTTTGGAAGGCAGTTGTGTGTTTAAAGCGGGACCCAAGGTAGCAGGCAGGAATTAGTGCAACGCTCATTTATTAATCTCAAGATTGATTTACTCAATCAATCAATGAGATTTACTCAATCTCAAGATTGAGCAATTAGAAACCAAGCATGATGGTTATGCCTCTTTCAAAATTACATGTCCTGCCAGTTGTAGCAAGAAGTTGCTTGGAAAAAATGTGTGGCCATCTGGTTTATACTATAGACAGTTTTTTGAGAAGAAATGCACTATTTGTGATTGTCATTATTGTGTTTGTCAACATATCCATTCAGTAGTAGGACCAACCTAAGAATATGTTCATTCAACTGTCAGAATGTAAAAACTTCAACTAATGAGCTCTCCAGTTTATGTGATAACCATGACATTGTGTTGTTGCAGGAACACTGGTTGTTTGAACATGAATTGTCTATTTTGAGCAGAATACATGGCGATTTTATAGGTCAAGGTGTTTCTTTTATGGATACAGAAGAATGTGTTATCTTAGGTCGCCCCTATGGCGGCGTTGGTATCCTATGACGGAAGTCACTTGCTGACCGTTATGTTGTGAAAACTTATGAGTGTGAAAGAGTTACAGGTATTGAAGTCAACCTGGGTGACTTTCACTGTCTTATATTGTGTGTATATTTCCCCTGTGATAGTGTTGAAAACTTGGATGAATATTTGCATTGCATGAGTCTTGTTAAACAAATCACTGAGGATTTTCCAACTCCATATGTGTATATACTTGGTGACTTCAATGCTAATATATCACGTTCAAGTTGTTTTGGAAATGAACTGTTGTCTTTTTGTGAGAGATACTCTTTACATATCTCGGACAGGATTATCTTACCAGGTGATACTTTTACTCATGTTAGCATGGCCCATGGCTCTACATCATGGCTTGATCACTGTGTGACTACATCCTCAGGTCATGATAATGTGTCCAATATCAGAGTTCTGTATGGTTATGTGAGTTCCGATCATTTACCTTTATCTGTGGATATTGAGGTATCAAGTGTTGTAAGTGGCTCCCGGGGAGCTTCCTCGGCCACAGCAGGTAATAGGACATACAAATGGCGTGATGCCACAGCGTCAGACTTGTCCAGGTATAAGGAACTTACTCGTAGGAAACTCTGTAATATCCGTGCTCCTACGGACGCCATTAGGTGTCAGGACCGTAATTGTGTGGCCCACAAGGATGATATTGATAGGTTTTATAGTGATATTATTGATGTTTTAAATTTTTGTGTGAGTGAATGCATTCCTAGTCAGTGTATCCACCCAATATAACGTCCCAGGCCGGAATGATGTTGTTAGCGAGGCTCACACAGCTGCTCGGGATGCTTTCTTGTGGTGGAGGAATAATAGCAAACCACGTTACGGTCCAATATTTGATAACATGAAAAGTTGTAGGGCTAGGTTCAAATATGCTCTGCGTGCATGTAGGCGCAATGAAGAAAGTATCAAATGTGACCAGTTAGCTAGTCATATGAGTGAACTGAACATGGTAGAATTCTGGAAACAAATGAAGGTTATGAGTTCTTACCAGTCTGTTAGATCAAACACTATTGATGGTGTGACTGGAGATGTTAATATTGCTGAAAAGTGGAAATGTCGATATGAAGCTATTTTCAACTCAGTCAAGAATGTTTCTATGAAGGATTGTGTTATGCGTGATGTTCACCTGTATAATGACATGTTTGATACCTCTGATATTTCTGTTGTTACTCCTGTTGAAGTTGTTTCACTGATCAAAGATCTCAAGAAAGGCAAATCAGCTGGCCCTGATTGTCTCACTAGTGAATGCCTTATCAATGCTGATTTCAATTTGTGTATTCTGTTGTCATTGTGTTTTAACTGTATGTTTGTTCATGGTTACATGCCAGATATGTTGAGGGATTCTGTTATTATTCCCTTGGTGAAAAACAAGTGTGTCAGTCTGTCTGATATGAACAATTACAGACCTATAGCTGTTGCAAATGTTATATCTAAATTGTTAGAGGGTTTAATTCTGAACAGAATTGAGGATTATCTGTGGACAAATGACAATCAGTTTGGTTTCAAGTCAGCTCATTCAACTGATAAGGCTGTTTATCTACTCCATGAATTTGTTGACTACTTCAGAAGTCAATTCACTAGTGTTTATGCTACGTTTTTAGATGCTAGCAAAGCTTTTGATAGGATTAACCACTGGTGTTTGTTTAGAAAATTGATCGATCCAGGTATTCCTATTTATATTGTTAGCTACCTGTTATACTGGTACAGAAGGCAGTCTATGGTTGTTAGGTGGGGTAATGTTACCTCATCTAAATTTTGTGTGACCAGTGGTGATAAACAAGGTGGTATACTGTCACCCTTGTTGTTTAATGTCTATGTTGATGATCTCAGTGTACTGTTGAATATTACTAATGTTGGTGGCTCCATTGATGGTGCATTGTTAAATCACATTTTCTATGCTGATGATCTTTGTTTGTTAAGTTTGTCTACTGCAGCTATGCAACATCTCCTCTTGGTATGTGAGAAATTTGGTGAAAAAAAATGACATCTTGCTCAACTGTACTAAATCTATGTGTATGGCATTCAAACCGAAGGGTGTCAAAACTTCGGATCCTGTTATGCCACTTTGTGGTAATAGTTTGAACTTTGTTGAAAAAGCCAAATACCTAGGTGTGTGGATTGAATGTGATAAGACCAATGTTGACTGTAATAGGCAACTCAGGAAACTCTATGCTCAAACAAATTTACTGTTGCGAAATTTCCATAGGTGTTCTCCTGATGTTAAATGTATGTTGTTCAAGACTTTCTGTACCTCAATGTATTGCTCGCCTCTATGGTTTAATAGCAATGTTGCTGTTAGGAACAAGATCCGCATTGCATATAATAATTCCCTAAGAAGGTTGTTAGCTATACCTCGTAGGTCGAGTGCAAGCGAGATGTTTGTGTCCTTGAATATTCTGTCTTTTGGCGAGTTGTTACGAAAGAATGTCTATAGTTTTATGAGAAGGTTGCTGGCATGTAACAACCATTTTATATCCGCAATTGTTAACTCGTCACTCACACTTCACTCCAGCATTTGGAAGTGGTGGCGTTCTATTTTATACTGAGTTCATTATTGTATTTTATTGTTGTTATATGAACGCCGTGTGATTGCTGAATTTTATACACTTTTATTTTTACACGTTTTATACACTTTTATTTTTTACACGTTTTGTATATACTATGAACCTTGAGTTTGAAATAAACGTTTGAATTTGAATTTATTAACAAAAAACAAAAAGCAAACAAAAAGCACCTCAGGGGCTGTCAAACAAAGAGAATGATGAAAACACTTACAAATCAGAGGATGAAGACGACTATGACATGACTGTGAAGAGGGAACCAACAAGGATAACCGACAATGACGCCACAATAGCAAAAACTCAGGCTGGCAAATATATAGGGATCAGAATAATCAAACTAACACAAGACAGACGGGAAAAGTAGGAAGTAACAGAGGACCAGCTACAAACAGGACGGGCGGGGCTGTGCAAACAATGGATACTGGGAGAACACAGAGGGCAAATAATGCAGACAATAATCATTGATGAGCCAAAACAGGGAATAACTGATAACTGATAATAGAATAGTGCAAATTTTGCAAAAATAACAGAGGGAGAGGACAGAAAGTCCGAATCAGAACATATACAAATTAAAATAACCCACTCATGAACTGCAACAGCCTATTTTCACTAAAGATTATTTTCTCATCAGGCTAAATGTGTTCAGTAGAAACATTTAAGAATCCATTTAGTGGATCCAGTTTTCTCATGTTAGGTGGTGTAGCAGTTTGGTTTGATTTGATTGCTTAAACCGTAGCATCATGTGAAATAACTGGAGTTTTAATTCAGAAAAGCAGCACCAGTACTAACAGTCATGCTATGACCAGTTTACACATTAATTTTTTCAGACATAAATTCTCCACAAGCAAAACATATTTGGTCATTCTTTCCATAAGTTTTAAGTTTGTTTATCCAAAATGAAGACCTTCTTTAAAAAAAAAAAAAAAAATCCTTATATCTTCTTATATTTGTCTTTCAGTTTAGTCTTAGAAATTCCACAAATGTAATTAAGATTGGTATTTTTCCCATGATGTGCAATGAAATTTTTGCGTTAAACTTTGCACATTTATATTGATGGTGTTGCATTTTAGCATAAAGAAAACTGAAGTGGGCCAAGCAATCAAGCTAGTTTCAATTGGACATTTTGTCCTGATTTGGTCAAAACAAATCAGCCTATGTTACTTTATGAAACTTTTTGCTCACAAAGATGATTGACTAATCTTTGACAAAGCCTTCAGTCCAGTTACTAAATCTGAACTGGACATGTTCACCTACTTTTCACATTTTCATGAATTTATCATGTGGCTTTAACAAAAGCTCTTAAAAAGCCTTTAATTTAATATGCTTAAACCGGCAAATAGAGGCCCAATAAACGTTCCCATAATTATACTGTATATATGAATCAAGTTTAGAAGTGAGTTGGTGTTTTCTAAGGTGCATTTGCAAAAAATTGTGGTAATTGTCTTGTTGCTTTTTTGTTGAGCTTGCCCACCTTTGCCTCATATTCATCCCAGTGTTGTTGTTTTTTTAATGGATTCTTTATGAATGATTTGTGTTTTGTACTAAACATAACCCAACTCTGACATCCTGCGTTTGAGTCCTTTATTTAGGGATTTTTGCAAATAGTACAAATAGGGTTAACACATACAGTGGATATAAAAAGTCTACACACCAAATGCCAGGTTTTTGTGAAAAAAAAAACAACAAAAAAACAAAACCCACTAAAATCTTTTAAGGGGAAGAATAAATAACTTACAATAACCTGGTTGCATAAATATTACGCACACCCTTAAACTAATACAGTACTTTGTTGCAGCACCTTTGGCTTTTATTACAGCACTCAGTCTTTTTGGGTAAGAGTCTATCAGCGTGGCACATCTTGATGTGGCAGTATTTGCCCACTCTTCTTTGCAAAAACGCTCCAAATCTGTCAGATTGCGAGGGCATCTCCTGTGCACAGCCCTCTTCAGATCATCCCACAGATGTTCGATTGGATTCAGGTCTGGATTCTTGCTGGGCCATTCCAAAACCTTAATCTTCTTCTGGTGAAGCCATTCTATTGTTGATTTGGACATGTGCTTTGGGTCATTGTTGTGCTAAAAGATGAAGTTCATCTTCATCTTCAGCTTTCTAGCAGAAGCCTGAAGGTTTTGTGCCAACACTGACTGGTATTTGGAACTGATCATAATTCCTTCCACCTTGACTAAGGCCCTAGTTCCAGCTGAAGAAAAACAGCCCCAAAGCATGATGCTGCCACCACCATGCTTCACTATAGATATGGTGTTCTTTTGGTGATGAGCAGTGTTGTGGTTGTGCCAAATATACCTTTTGGGATTATGGCCAAAAAGTTCAACCTTGGTTTCATCGGACCATAACACATTTTCCCACATGCATTTGGGAGATTCAAATGTGTTTTTGCAAAATGTAGCCGGGCTTGGATGTTTTTCTTCATAAGATAAGGCTTCCGTCTTGCCACCCTAGATGGGAGATTGTTGTTACATGTACTAAACAGCCAGTACTTGCCAGAAATTCCTGCAGCTCCTTCAATGTTGCTGTCGGCCTCTTGGCAGCCTCCCTGACCAATTTTCTTCTTGTCTTTTCATCACTTTTGGAGAGACATACAGTTCTTGGTAATGTCACTGTTGTGCCATATTTCCTCCACTTGAAGATGACTGTCTTCACTGTGTTCCATGGTATATTTAATGCCTTGGAAATTATTTTGTACCCTTCTCCTGACTGACACCTTTGAACAATGAGATCCCTCTGATATTTTGGAAGCTCTCTGTGGACCATGGGTTGTGCTGTAAGATGTGACTACAAAAATGTCAGGAAAAGCCTACTAAAACAGCTGAACTTTATTTGGGGTCAATCAGAGGCACTTTAAATGGTTGCAGGTGTGTGCTGACTCCCATTTAACATGAGTGTGAATGTGAATGGTTAATTCTGAACACATCCACATCCCCAGTTATAAGAGGGTGTGCAACCAGGTTATTGTAAGTTTTTTAAAATTTTTTTCCCCCTTAAAATATTTCAGTTTGTTTTTTCAATTGGGTTGTACAGGCTATAGGTCACATTAAAGGTGAAATTTTTTTTTAAATGAATTATCTTGTCTCATTTTTTTACATCACAAAAACCTAGCATTTGAACTGGGGTGTGTAGGCTTTTTATATCCACTGTGTCTCGGTGCACAAAACGGACCCTAGGCATAGAGTAGTATGTCAGTGTGTCTGCTTGTTACCAGGTTTTCAGCTCACCTGATTAAAATCAAGTGGAAAATCAATGTATTGCCATGTTTTCTCAACTTTATTTTGCTGGAATTTCGATATTGTGGAGAAGGGAATAGGCAAGGCAACGAGCTGAACAACACAAAACTTTATTCTTTCTCCAACAACATAACAGCAAACAGTGCTACAGCGCCACAGCGGACGGAGAAGGTGGTGGTGGGGGGGTAAAGGGAACCAGACCGGTGTCCAGCAGTGGAGGATCTGCAGCTCCTTCACCGTCCTCGAACCGGGCCAGTGCAGCACCCACGGTGGGCCCCGACTGGACCAGCGCAGCACCCACAGTGGACCCCGACCGGGCCAACGTTGCACCTGGGATGACCTCCAGACACAAACCCAGAGCCTCAACAACATTGACCGGAGCTGACTCGTCTCCAGTGATCCTGAAAGAAGGCTTGGAAAGAGAGGGAGAACAGGGATCAGGGTCACTGGCAGCGGCAGAACCCAGCAAGACAAGCTCGGATGCAGCGACCGGCTGCACCCGGCTCTCCTCCCCAACAGACAGGCAAGAATGCTTCAATACAGAAAATAAGAAGACAAAATAGAGCACTTGCCTGATCTCAAGCTCTACTGCTGTCCAGGACTCCAGCAATCCAGACTCGACGATCAAGTGGTCCATTCCCGGTTCCCACTCGACTGCAGTGGCCTCCGCAGCCGGTGTGATGGTTTCCACAGTCTGAGAACCCTCTGGCACTGAAACCCACGCCGATGGCCCACTCGGCGTGGTGGCAGGGGATCCATTGCCTCCTGGGACTGACTGCTGCTCCACGGAGACTCGGGGACACTTTGTCGGCGCAGGCTCCATATGACAGTCAGCCGTCCTCCTCTGCCCATGACGTGGCTGCGGGGCGGGGACCAGGTTCTCCAGGGCCGCAGGCTCCTCCTCCGTCCGGCGGTCTGCTCCTGGCACCAGGGGACGCTCGGGGAGAAAGGGAGGAAACACAGAGGTAGCAGGTACAATTTCAATGGCTGCAGCAGGTGGTAGGAGCTCAGTGGAATGTGAACCCTGAAATCCACCCCCAGGAACCAGGCGAGGTAATTCATCAAACTGAGATTTAGAATGAAAAAACACTTGCCTGCTTTCCCGGGGAACGATGGTGAGTACTGCAGCGGGCTTGATTCCTCCCTCACCCGTAGAGATGGTAACGGAGGGCCCCTCGGAAGACAAGGAGGAGCCACCCAAACAGGATCGATGACAGGCAGAGCCAGACAAGGAACCACAGGGCTCACAGCAGCTGAGGAGAATGCCGAGGAGGGGGGAGGAGCAGCCGAGGCAGTCCGGGAAAGATGAGCTGACAGAACAGCGGGAAAAGATGACCCAGAGGCTGAGGCTGCTGTCTTCACCTTCCGTCGTGGCGTGGGAAAAACAGCTGGCTAGGAGGCAGAGTTCCTTAGGCGGCCTGGGACAGGATCCGGACGGGAATCTCGCGGAGGATCGGCCCAGTCAGGAGGCTCCCTCCCCATTGGAACGACCGTGTTCCGGGGAGGAGATGGATCACGGGCAGGGTGGCGACGTCTTCTGGCTGGAGGCAAGGCTAAATTCAGATCAGGAAACTGCCATTGCTGCGCAGAAACTGAGGCCAGCAGCTCGGTGTACTCAGGATAATTAATTAGTTCAGGATTAGCCTCCACCAGTCTCACAGCCGCCACAACGTTCTTGAGGATCCTATTGGGATGGACGGAAGAGCGTGCTTCAGCCACACGGCCCCTGATGAGCTGAGCTGCCCACTCCTCATCTTCGCTGGGGACCCCGGCTGCCCTCTTCCTCTGCTGTGTTGAAAGACATCTCTTCAGTGAAGCAGAATCAGGGGCTGGATGCGTAGCAGGAACCCGATCCCGGGGCGAGGAGCGGGGGTGCCTTGCCGTCTGCTCCGTCTTCGGGCCCTGGCTGGAACTCTTCACCAACCCATGATACTTCCGCTGAAGTGCCGCCAGTTCAGCCATCCTTTCCCTGCCCTCAGCATGCTCGGCAAGGCAAGGATGATGTTTTGCAGTAGCCTCCGTGGGGTCCAGGTACCAGAGTGCGTTTTTGGGAATTGCATATGAGCGTGAGTTGGCGAGGAGGCCGGTGATCTCCATCAGAGCCTGGATGAACTCCAAACCCAGGCTCATAGGATACCCGGTCCTTGATGACGCCATACCTCCGAACAAAACTGGCACCCGGAAAAAAGGAAAATCAAGCCCAAAAAACAAACTCACTGCGGCTGGCACCTCGCTTGGCTGCGACCTACTGTCATGTTTGCCCTTTTCAGGGCATAAATGAGGTGCCAAATGCCGACAGAGAGTTTGCTTGTTTATTTACAGAAACATAAAATAAAGAGCCACGTGGGGCAAAACACATACACTCAACGCTGGAACACAAATAAAGAGCACAAACACCAATACAAGAGGGTAGCGAGGGCGGAACCTGATGCTATAGAATAAACACTTACACAGTGAAGTCGCAGGGATGGAACGTCACGCTGAAACAGGACTGGAGCTGGACGTAGGGACTCCAGCCTAAGGCTGACATAGGTCGCAGCGAGGAGTGAGCCTCAGCTGCTCCCTTAAATAAATAGGGCAACGAACCAAACAGGAGAGGAGAAAACGTAATCACCCAAATCACAATCAGCTGTGACAGTGCCGGCTCGGCTTGACAGCTGGAAGTTCGGCCGCGGCGCTGTCACAGTAAAAGCCCCAGGAAAACCAATAATAACAGGGCAGGAAATATAAAGAAAGAAAGAGAGAATACTGAGTGACTTGAGCGCAGATTAGCTCAGCACTTGGATCACCACAATTTCATCTGAAAATGCCAAGGAAAAGCAAGTGAAGTGTGCTAAAGCCAAATAGCTAGCATTCTAACTAGCAACGCATTGGCCACGGACTGATCTGGGCCTTTGTGGTACTGACTGAACAGGTGACTGGTCTGTATCAATAAACAATGACTTTTGCACTTGACAGTATTTAATTTGTTTACATGTGTGTGAAATGACAGTTGACGTCTTCATGCTGATTGAGATGTTTACCAACAGTTACTGGCTACATTTAGAAGGGACTATTTTTTTCTCAGCTGCGCAAAATAACTGGTTAAACAAACAAATTATTATGTTTTGTCCAGTATTGCTGTCATTTGTGACCCGTGCTGGCAAAATGAGTCGGAATGTGCACTGGGTAATTACGAGCTACAGGGACTAGAAGTCAAAAATCATGATTCTTTCTTTGTTTGCTGGTGGCAAGTCCCGGGAAAATCCCCGTCACTGACTAGTATCATTGTAAAGCCTGGAACTCCTACTTTCTAAAAATACATGTTTTTCTAGAAGACGTAACTCAGGACTGATCAAATGCGAGTTTTCACACCAGCCAAGATATAAACAAAATCGTCTTGTTGCTGGTCAGTTTTTGCCAAATTCCTACAAATTAAGTATCATTTTGAAGGTCTTTCAATACAGAATATGAAAATAACAATACCTCAGTTTTGAAAATTTCCTCGTTGTGACTCATTTTGCCAGCATGGGTCACATTTAATAAATTGTGCTTGCCGGAACTATTGTATAAAAGCAATATTGCACTCAAGGTCGTTACGGTATCATGACTATACTAACTACGGGTGTGACACTCTATTGGTACCCTTCTCCCTCTTGTGTAATATTGCTTAAAGTGACTCTGCCAAAAATCTATTTTTTTTTTCCTGTTGTTAACATGCTTGTAACATGTTTTTTGTGACTTACAAGAGATATCTAAGCGAAATCACTCAAATGTCTCATATCTTTGTTTTTTTTTTTTGCTGTAAAGTTTCACTTAACCCCCCCCCCCCAATCCCCCTCCCAAAAAAAATGCGAGTTTGGACAGAGTGTTTCTAGCTACGTAAATATTTCTGCTTCGCCTGATTGGTTATAACATTAACCAATCAGGCTAAGCACTAGGCATGGCTACAGATCTGAGTTCACTGCTTCAGGGGAAGAGGGAGGAGCCGAGGAGCAGCAGGAGCTTTTACAAGTTGGGAAAGATGACCGACTATACGTGTTCAGTTTTTGGCTGTGTGAACGACAAATCCTCTTCTTTTAAATTACATGTCTTACCCACAGACATGAAAATACGACAACAATGATTAATTCTATTTGGAAAAACATCAGTGTCCCTGCTAAAATACCCGAGAGGACTCGGGTTTGCAGCCTGCATTTTACTCTGCATGCCAAGGAAGATGGCCCTGGGGTGCGTGGCGCAACGGCTCTCCCACGTGGGAGTGAAGGAGGCGAGCTGGCTTCTGCTGGTGAAGCAAGCTCCCTGGGGGCCAATGGTGCACCTGTTCACCTTGGAGCAACTTGCCGGTGAAGCGAGCTTGGCGGTGTGCTCGCTGGGGGCCGGCGCTTCGGAGCGAGCCGAGGAGATCTGTGGCGAGTGGGCAACCAGAGACCGGCGTGGAGCCCTCCAACCTCCAAATGGGGCTGGGCAGCAACTCTCCCCTCCACCGAGAATGATCTTTCCGCAGGTTCATCTATGGAAACCTTGTTGTCTTTTACTTCCTCAAGTTGGATGTCATGAATGCCCCTTTGGGGCAGAGAGAGAAAGGCACCACACGCCGGCCGTGAGCTTGCAACAATTTATTAAATTAACATAAAGACATACACACACTTATGGAAAAAGAGCATACAGGTTGGCGAAAAATAGTTAGGGCTAAGGCAAGCGTGATCGCCAGCTAACCTGGGGAAAAACACAAAGGAACAGGTAGCAAAATAGCCTAACTAAGGCAAGCATAATCGCCAGCCAAACCTGCAATTAAACTGTAGTACATGCAGTGAAAGACAAAACACTTACATGTTGGGAAAACGGCTTGAGAGTGACTTGATAGGAGGCTACACCAGACAATGGTGCAGCCTCCTTAAAATAGGCAGCAGCACAATTAACACAAGTAATCACAGATGTGAGCACCTGAGCGAGCAGGGGAAGGTGACCTAATTTAGACAGTCACCCACAGCTGAGAACTAGGGAGCAGATGGTAGGTGAAAGGTGAGTGACTGAGAAATAAGGAAGGAGGCTCTGAAAGTAAACAACCAAAATGACAGCGAATAGACAAGAAAATAATAACAGACACAAAATACTCAAAAATACATAAAGGGTCTGAGCACTGGCTCAGACACATGACACTGGATCGCCTTCTTGGAGCCTTATACAATGTCCTCGTCTTCTTCCAGCTACTGGTGGGTGGGAGTATGGGTGGAACTAATTAAAATATTCATAGATCCTAGATTATGTAGGTGGAAGATGTAAAAGGTTTTTCCAAGCAGTTCTAGGGGAATGAAAGTTTTTTGTGTATAAAAAGCCACAATATACTATTTGGGGAAATATATATTGGTTTTTGAGGTGGTTTTAGCAGGGATGGCAATTTTCCGCCGATCCGCGGATTTCCGCCGATTTATTTTCAAACTGATCATTTCTGTGAATCGTCTAAATCCGTTGAGAAAATTTTAGGGGGGGTAAGGTACCTTATTGTTACCGATTTTAGCGAAAATCAACACGATTACATAAGCGCTCGGCACTTCCCCGGAAGTCATCTCCCGCGATAACCCGGATGTGTTGTGTTCAAGCTACTGCTGTATTGCAGTAGCTTGACAGCCCTGCGATTGGACAGTTGCAAACGATTGGACCAATCAAATGGCTTGTTGTATGCTTTTTCAAAAATTCATGACGGCGTGTTCTCAGGGATGTGATTTTCTGCTAATTCGCCGAATTCCGCTTTATTTTATCTTCCAGGAAGATAAAGTACGTTAAGTACGTTAGCAGCTTGTGGTCCACGAACGCAGTGAAGGTGCGCCCTTTCAGGCAGGACTGGAAGTGGCGTATGGTCAGGTGGAGAGCCAGTAACTCTCTGTTACTGGCAGCATACAATGGCTGTATGAGCTGGGCTGCGCGGGGGAGGAGACGGTAATAAAAGTTAACCATCCCCTTTTATGATTCCAAACAGTTTGAAATTGACAGTGCACAGTGGACATTGACTCATAACTTTTGAATATTTCTAAAACTTGGCTACATCAGTGATTGTGCAAAATGAACTGCTCAAGTCTCAATGGAGATTGAAACTGGTGATCTAAAATGAATGCTGAAATTATAAAAAGTAATGGTATGTTGGAATTTTATTTCTATTATGGAATAGATAAAATTAACTGATTTTGATTTGATCAAGTGTTAAAGCATGTGATGGATAATGCTTGTTGGAATATTTTAGGAATGCTATCTTCTTGGAACATAAGTCAATATTATACAGTAATAAGTGGCATTCAGCTGTTTGTTTTATGTCATTTAAGCACAGTTATGGTACTTAAAAATCATAAAAACCCAGGAGCTTCGGGGGGCTTTGCCCCCCTTGCCCCCACACCGGGGCTCTGCCTCGGACCCCGCTGGGGGACTGTGTCCCCCAGACCCCCTGCTGAATTTTCAAATAATTTCCCCAACCCCAAATCACATCCCTGGTTCATGTTGGAATTCTGAACTTTCGGTATTGTTTTCAGCAGAATTATGAGATTTTTATCGAAGGATCAGGAGTCATCAGTGCTAGAAATAGACAAAAGTGTCAAAAATAAGCTCCGATGGAATTGGCTTGAGAGAAAAGTGACGGTAAAGGTGAAAATTGGCTCAAAGTTCGACGAGGTAACAGAAACACTCGGACAATTTCTGAAGAAACCAGAAAAGGAGATGAAGTTCAAAGTTCAGAGACTGACACAGCTTGCTGCCAAAAGGAAGAAAGTTTCACATTAGAAGTGACTTGGTGACCAGTGTAAATAGTGTAATAAACTCTTATAGAACTGTTAAATATGTTGGACTAAAGACAGTGAGACAACATTGAAGAAAAAGTAAGTTAACTTTTCATTAAATTTAATGATTTATCTAAGTCTAGTATTTCATTTTTTTTTTATCCTTTTTTTCAGTCTAAATTACTTCTGTTTTACTGAAAACCTCCCAGCTTCAGGGGGGCTGCGCCCCTCCAGCCCTCCCATAAGTCAATCGACCAAATTAGATTTCAGCTGAAATCAGAATGTCCTGTTGCCATCCCTGTTTTAGAGCCATCGGAGTGCATCTTTAAATATTTATGATGTGCACCTTGTGTGTAGTGTAACTGTGACAACAGCATCATACGTACCTAAACAAATAGCAAGAAATTCAAAAGCTTGCATACATGGACTGACACAATACTTAGTAATACCTTGCCACAAGCACTGAGGTATCAGCACCTATGGTGCTTTCATTAAATCAAGTACTTCACTGCATATGCAGTATATATACAGTACATAGTTTCTGCTACACAATTAGAATATTTTGAAAAGTTTTCTTAATCAATTTTAAAAAAGTTGAACTTTAAAGCCTTTTTTGACATGTTTCGGGACCCAGGAGACAGACGCTGACACGAGTAGATTTCAGACAATTATTCTTTATTAATAATTGGTGAGTGTGGTGAGTGAGTGAGTGAATGTGTGGATGTCTGGTCACAGGAGCTGAGCGTTTCTGATGGTGACCTGGCAACCCTGAAACACACAAGCACAAACAATTACAGCTGTTCGTGAAGGTGGAGGATTTGCAGATGGTTACGCTTACTTGCAGGTGCCACAGGGTATGTTCTGCTGGCTCCGAGTGCCTGTGCGAAGCGGTGCTCACGGTGCTCGATGTAGCGGGGGTGAGGAGGAACTCCGAGGAGGAGGAGGTGATGCCCCGTCAGCTGGGGTGGTTTGTCCGCCGCCAGGGAGGTCCACCTGTGCACAGGGGAGAAGGCTAGGAGAAGATGAATGCAGGGATTGCTTACGTGGCTTGTCCTGACGTGAGGTCCTAGACTTGGCTTGAGGTCGTGATCTCGGCTCATTGCTGGGCAAAGGCGAAAGACGACTCCGTGCCGAGCCGTCAGTGGTTCTGGCCTTTAAAGGCCGCTGATTGGCACCTGCCGGTGTGCGCACAGCTGGCGGTGATGATGATGATGATGACGGCCCAGCGGCCGCCATGACAGTACTCCCCCCTCTAGAGGTGCCTCCAGGCACCTGCCCAATTCTATCTGGATTCGCCCGATGGAAATCGCGGATCAGCTGCTTGTCGAGGATCAACGCTGGGTGAATCCAAGAGCGATGTTCAGGACCAAACCCCTCCCAGTCCACCAAATACTGAAGACCTCGGCCCCGCCGGCGGACATCCAAGATGGCAGTCACCCCCCAGGCTGGATGGCCATCGATCATCCTCGGGGGGGCAGGAGCCGCGGGGGGTGGGCACAAAGGGTCAGAGATGTGCGGCTTGACCTGGGAGACATGAAAGATGGGGCAGATGCGCATGGAAGGGGAGAGAGAAAGACGCACAGATACAGGATTGACAATACGAGAAATGGCGTAGGGACCGATGAAGCGCTTGGTTAGCTTGCGCTTCTCAGCCGGCACACCAATGTTCCGAGTAGACAACCAGACTTTTTGACCCACCTTATAGTCCGGGGCGGGTCTCCCGTGGCGGTTGGCCACCTGGATGTTGCGTTCAGTGGTTCTTAGAAGGGCCCTGCGGGTGATGGACCAGACCCGCCGACAACGCCTGGCATGGGTCTGTACTGAAGGGACCGCTACCTCCTTCTCCTCCTCTGGAAACAGTGGTGGATCAAATCCTAGAGATGCCTTAAAGGGGGACATCCCCGTAGCCGAGGAAACCGTGGCGTTATGGGCGTACTCGATCCAAGGTAGATACGTGCTCCAAGAAGAAGAGCAGGAGGAGATGACACAGCGCAGCGCAGCCTCCAGTTCCTGATTAGCACGCTCGTACTGGCCGTTGCTCTGTGGGTGGTACCCAGAGGAGAGGCTGGCTGTGGCCCCCAGTGCTGCGCAGAACGCCTTCCAAACTTGGGAAACAAACTGTGGCCCTCGGTCCGAAACAATGTCAGCAGGGATGCCGTGAAGATGGACCACATGTTGGACAAGAAGGTCCGCCGTCTCCCGCGCCGAAGGCAGCCCCCGGAGAGGCACAAAATGGGCCGCCTTAGAAAAACGGTCCACAATCGTCAAAACAGTAGTAAAACGATCAGAGGGGGGCAGGCCGGTCACAAAGTCCATGGCAACATGGGACCAGGGGCGAGAAGGAACGGGCAAAGGGTGCAGAAGACCCGCCGGGGGGAATGATGATGTTTTCCCAGTAGTGCATTGAGCGCAGGCCCGGACATAACTGTGGACATCCTTTCTCAACCCTGGTCACCAGAAGGTCCTCTGGAGGAGATCAACAGTCCGACCCACATCCGGATGGCACGCCAGTTTGGACGCGTGGCCCCATTCAATTACCTGGCCCCTGATCGAGCAGGGAACAAACAAGCGACCCGGGGGACCCCCACCCGGATCTGGCTCTGTCTTCTGTGCTCTTCGGACCCTCTTGCAGATACCCCAAGACAAAGCGCCCACCACACAAGAGGACGGTAGGATGGTCGCCTCCTGATCTTCGGTGGATGGTGCGTCGAACTGCCGCGAGAGGGCGTCGGGCTTACCGTTTTTGCTCCCTGGCCGGTAGGTGATGGTAAAGTTAAAGCGGCCGAAGAAGAGTGACCAGCGAGCCTGGCGTGCGTTCAAACGCTTAGCCGTCTTGAGGTACTCAAGGTTGCGGTGGTCAGTCCAAATGACGAACAGCTGGGCAGCCCCCTCCAGCCAGTGTCTCCACTCCTCCAAGGCGAGCTTCACCGCCAGCAGCTCCCTGTCTCCTATGCAGTAATTCCTTTCTGCAGGCGTCAGGCGATGGGAGAAGTAAGCACACGGTATCTTGCCATCCACTGGAAAGCGCTGTGAGAGAACGGCCCCCACCCCCGAATCCGAAGCGTCCACCTCCACCAGGCACTGCAGCTCCGGGTCCACCTGGGTCAGCACATGGGCCGAAGCGAACTCCTTAAGTTTTTCGAACGCCCCGGCAGCCTCCTCACTCCAGCGAAAAGGGGTTTTAGGGGAAGTGAGAGCAGTCAGGGGGCGGGCGATATTTCCAAAATTAGGCACAAAACGACAGTAGAAATTGGCGAAGCCCAGGAACCCCGTAACTGTTTTCTGGACGTCGGCGTGGACCAATCCACCACCGCCTTGACCTTGGCCGGGTCAGGGAGCACCTGATTCCGGGCGATGATGAAACCAAGGAAGGAGGTTCGGTCAGTGTGGAATTCGCACTTCTCTGCCTTGACAAACAGCTGGTTCTCCAGGAGGCGCTGCAAGACCCGCCGAACATGCACCTGGTGCTCCTCCAACATGCGTGAGAAGATGAGTATGTCGTCGAGGCAGACAAACACGAAAGAGTTGAGGAAGTCCCGAAGAACGTCGTTTATCAATCGCTGGAAGACGGCCGGAGCGTTGGTTAACCCAAACGGCATCACTAGGTACTCGAAATGTCCGCTTGGGGTCCGGAAAGCCGTCTTCCACTCATCGCCTTTTCTGATGCGCACCAGGTGATAGGCGTTCCGGAGGTCCAACTTGGTAAACCAGGACGCCCCCTGGAGGGAGTCAAAAGCGGTGTTCATCAAGGGCAGAGTATATTTATCCTTGACCGTGATCTCGTTGAGACCCCGGAAGTCGATGCAGGGGCGTAGCGAACTGTCCTTCTTCCCCACGAAGAAGAACTCAGCACCCACGGCTGAGGACGAAGGGCGGATGATACCAGAGGCCAGAGACTCCTTAATATAAGTATCCATGGCCTCGCGCTCCGGGGCGGACAGGCTGTACAGGTGGTTCGCAGGAAGAGGGGCCCCAGCCTTGAGGTTGATCGCACAGTCATACGGACGGTGGGGGGGTAGGGACAGCGCCCTTGACTTGCTGAATACTGACCCCAGGTCGTGGTAGACTTCAGGTACCTTGGACAGATCTGGGGGTGGCGTCGAAGGTAGAGGCACCGAGACCGAAGGGGCATACGCCGCAGATTGAAGGCAGGCACTCAGACAGATCGAACACCACGCTGTAATACTCCCAGCTTGCCAGTCAAAGGTGGGGTTATGAAGCCGGAGCCAGGGGTACCCCAAGATGACGGGTGAGGAGGAGATGGGCAACATTAGGAACCTAATTTCCTCTCTGTGATTTCCAGAGACTATCACTGACACAGGGGCAGTCTGGTGGGAAACAGATGTCAGTGACGCCTTGGACAAGGTGATGAGATGAACAGGAGGACATAGAGGTTGACAGCTGAGGCCCATCTGGGTTGCCAGGTCTCTGGAGATAAAATTTTGCTCAGCTCCAGAGTCAACTAAGGCATGTGTGGAGTGTTCCTTGTGTTTATGTAGTAGCCTAATGGGGATGCAGCAACTAGTGAGGGTTTTTTTTTTTGTTTTTTTTGTCCGTGAATCCCCCTACTGTGATCCACGGACCCCCCCTTTTAACCGATTCGGGCATTCAGCAACTCCATGAGACCCATTGCCACAATAAAAACAAAGGCCCAGATCCCTGCGGCGCTGTCTTTCAGCCGCTGACACTCCCGATTGCCCTATTATCATATCCTCTTGTTCCGGAAGTTCCTCCGACGAGGGTAGAGCGAGAAGGGGAGAGCTAGTGGAGCGAGGGCGGGGTTTACTCAAACGGGGAGCTGTCCGCTGTTCGGCCGCTCGCTCCTTTAGTCTACTATCCAGGCTAATGGTGAGGGCAATTAACTCCCCTAATTTGTCTGGTTTATCCCGTGCCGCTAGCTCAACCTTCAACTCGGAGCTAAGACTGTGGAGGAAAATACTGCAAAGCGCTGGCTCCCCCCACCCAATCTCAGCGGCTAAGACCCGGAAGTCAATGGCGTAATCAGCGGCAGATCTACTGCCCTGCCGCAGGCTTAGCAGCCATTCTGTTAACACTGCGCCCTGGTCCGTATGGTCAAACACTTCCATAAACTCCGCCAAGAACTGCTGGTAAGTTAAAACAGGATAACCCGGTTTAGCCATAACCGTGTAGGCCCAGTCTAAGGCCCTACCCCCCAACAGGTTGATGATATATCCTATTTTACTCGGGTCTGTGGCGAAGTCCCCCGGGACGTGGAGGAACACTGATTCACACTGCAGTATAAATCCTCGTGCTTCCCCGAGTTTTCCGCTGAAGCGGGCGGGGGTTGGCACGGGAGTGAGACGGTGTGTAGATGGTACATTAGCTTGGCTAGTAGGTGTGCCTACAGGGGTTGAAAAAACCCCGGTGGCCGGGGGAAACGTCTGGCGTCCTTCCAGACGATCCAGCCGGCTGTTAACCTGTGTTAGTTGGTTGAGAATGACTGTCTGTTGGTGTGCTATCATGTCTACTCGAGCGCTAAGAGTGTTTAGTCTGCGCGGCAGCGCACTGTCTGCTGGGTCAACTTGACGGAGTCGTACTGACATGTTTCGGGACCCAGGAGACAGACGCTGACACGAGTAGATTTCAGACAATTATTCTTTATTAATAATTGGTGAGTGTGGTGAGTGAGTGAGTGAATGTGTGGATGTCTGGTCACAGGAGCTGAGCATTTCTGATGGCGACCTGGCAACCCTGAAACACACAAGCACAAACAATTACAGCTGTTCGTGAAGGTGGAGGATTTGCAGATGGTTACGCTTACTTGCAGGTGCCACAGGGTATGTTCTGCTGGCTCCGAGTGCCCGTGCGAAGCGGTGCTCGCGGTGCTCGATGTAGCGGGGGTGAGGAGGAACTCTGAGGAGGAGAAGGTGATGCCCCGTCAGCTGGGGTGGTTTGTCTGCCGCCAGGGAGGTCCACCTGTGCACAGGGGAGAAGGCTAGGAGAAGATGAATGCAGGGATTGCTTATGTGGCTTGTCCTGATGTGAGGTCCTAGACTTGGCTTGAGGTCGTGATCTCGGCTCATTGCTGGGCAAAGGCGAAAGACGACTCCGTGCCGAGCCGTCAGTGGTTCTGGCCTTTAAAGGCCGCTGATTGGCACCTGCCGGTGTGCGCACAGCTGGCGGTGATGATGATGATGATGACGGCCCAGCGGCCGCCATGACATTTTTTGTTTTAAATTTTAATGATTATGAATTACTTATTTGGTTACTGAATTGTAATGTTTTATTTTTTTCAGATATGCTAGTATTTTAGTCCCAGACAAAAATACATACATAAACACTTGAGTACTGGCCCAGTGGTAGAGCATCTGCCCCACTGCCAGAAGGTTGTGGGTTCATGCCCTAGGCAGGTCATACCAAAGACCAGATAAAAGTGGTACTTTCCACCTTCTAGCTTGGTCCGCAGCATAGTAGAATGGGGAAAGGAAAAGTTACATTCCAAGCCATGGGGGAAGCACAAACCAGTGCCATCCTAGTTGTGGTCCCAAGTTCAGGTAAATGGGGAGGGCTGTGTTAGCTAAGGGCATCTGACATAAAATCCTTACCAAATCAAATATGCAGATCATCACGAGTGAGATGGAGACTGATGAGCTGCTGTGGTGACCCCGAAGCAGCCGAAGGAAAAAGAAAGAATACAAAAGCACAAAAATATATCTGCTTATAATAACAAAAAATAGTACAGATTATAAAAAAATGTATGCCTCCTTGACAGATATTAGGTTGTAGTTGCAGTATTTGATGACTATGTGTATATATGGATAGGGCATCCTCTATAAAGTAATATATAACATAGTTAATGGATGCCATAGAACGACAAACATTGTCTAATTAGCCAAGACTGCATGGCCACTGGTGGATAAGGACAGGGGCAGCAGCAATTTTGTTAATTCAACCAGTTATTTAAAAGTGCCATGATAATGACATTAATTGCATCTGTGTAATTAATGGCAAAATATCCTCTCTTGAAAAGCCCTAATGTAATTCAGTGGTGAATTCAATTTTCCTCTGACTCCATCCGTTTTAAAGCTGTGTCACTTTTTAAACTCCAGAAACTCCAACCTTCCTCCTTTATTCCATCCAAAATTGATATATGAACAGTGACAGCATCTTCTGCTCCTTGCTGTTCTGTGTTGTCTAGTTACCACAAGAGATGGCTTGACTAAAGTGTTACTATGGAAACCACACTTTTGCCTGTTCTTCAAACACAGCAGTAGATGGGACCAGGTATTTGAGTCCCAGATCATTTGAGAGTATCTCCTCTTTGTTTCTTCAGTCAGCTATGATTGAGTGTGTTTTTTTGCTGTCAATTAGCAATTAAAATATGTTACAACCTACTATATGTGGGCAATTTACAAACATAAGAGCTTCAGTTATACTATGTAGATGGGATTAATTAAATTTAGGGTTTAAACATTATTCAACCAGAGGTGGGCCAAAATTTTTAGTGTACCATTATGATTTACATAAAATGCAATGCAGGCTATAACAAAAATGTTGTAAAAATTATCTCCTCTAAATGCTATTTTTTCCAATAAAACTAGTCCACATGCCACTTTAATGATATGCAACGCTGCACAGGCTACTAATGAAACACATTGCACTGGATTTTAATTAAATAAGAGCACTTTTCTTTTGCATATCAGGCAATTCTGAAGCTTTTTTTTGGGGGGGGGTGATTTTCAGGCTAGACTGGGATAGTATAGCACTGGTTCTTGTGTAGCCCGTGCATGCCATTTGCACACATATTTAAAAAAAAGTTGTGTGGAAGGTTGATATCTTAACAAAATGTGGGTAATAATGTTCTCAATTACTTCTGTGGCTCTTTAACAAAGTGACACCATCAGCAAAATGCGTGAATAATAAAGGGGTCAGTGCAATTTAAATGAGGCAATTATCACTGATTGAGATTTGTAAAAATTAAAGAGGCATATCAACCCCGAAACATGAGTAGCATACAAAATTAATAAAAACTTTAAAACCACTATAGGGGGAACATGTGGAACATGTGGAACATGTGTATATATCACATGTGGAACATGTGATATATACAAGGCAACAAGTCAATGATGTTTGTGATGATGTGTTGCATTTATTTTAAAGGAAAGGTCTGGCTGAGGCCCCTGTCCGGGAGGTCTTCAACTCCCACCTCTGGAAGAAATTCAACCATGAGGGAGTCTAGAGACATGGAGTCTGAATGGGCCATGTTCTCCACCTCCATTGTTGAAGCGGCTGCCCAGAGCTGTGGCCGCAAGGTCGTCGGTGCATCTCGTGGTGGCAACCCCCGAACCAAGTGGTGGACATCAGCGGTGAGGGGGGCCATTAAGCTGAAGAAGGAGTTCTATCAAGCTTGGTTGGCTTGTGGGACTCCCGAAGCGGCTGAGGTGTACCGGCAGGCCAAGCGGAGTGCAGCTCGAGTGGTTGCTGAAGCAAAAACTCAGGTGTGGGAGGAGTTCGGTAAGGCCATGGAACAAGACTTTCAGTCGGCCTCAGAGATTCTGGCAAACTGTCCGGTGGCTCAGGAGGGGGAAGCAGCTCCCTGTTCACACTGTGTATGGCGCGGATGGGGCACTGCTAACTTCGACTGGGGATATCATCGGGCGGTGGAAGGAATACTTCGAGGATCTCCTCAATTCCACTGACATGCCTTCCACAGAGGAAGCAGGGCTTGTGGACGAGGGGAACGACTCGCCAATCACAGGGGCTGAGGTCGCCAAGGTGGTTAAAAATCTCTTTGGTGGCCGGGCCTCGGGGGTGGACGAGATTCGCCCTGACTACCTCAAGGCCCTGGATGTTGTAAGGCTGTCATGGTTGACATGCCTCTGCAACATTGTGCGGAGGTCGGGGGCAGTGCCTTTGGCATGGCAAACTGGGGTGGTGGTTCCTCTCTTCAAAAAAGGGGACCAGAGGGTGTGTGCTCCAAATTTAGAGGGATCACACTCCTCAGCCTCCCTGGGAAGGTCTATGCCAAGGTATTGGAGAGAAGAGTCCGGCCATTGGTCGAACCTTGGATTCAGGAGGAGCAATGTGGTTTTCGTCCTGGCCGTGGCACATCAGACCATCTCTTTACACTCTCGAGAATCCTCGAGGGTTCGTGGGAGTTTGCCCAACCAGTTTACATGTGTTTTGCGGACTTGGAGAAGGCATTCGACCATGTACCTCATGGTTTTTTGTGGGGGGTGTTTCGGGAGTATGGGGTATCGAGCTTGTTGTTACAAGCTATTCAGTCTCTATACGACCATTGTGGGAGTTTGGTTTGTATTGCCAACACTCAGTTGGACTCATTCCCAGTGAGAGTTGGACTCCGCCAGGGCTGCCCTTTGTCACCAATCCTGTTCATAATTTTTATGGACAGGATTTCTAGGCGCGGTCAGGGAACGGGGGGTGTCATGCTTGGTGATCACAGGATCTCATCTCTGTTGTTTGCAGATGATGTTGTCCTGCTGGCTTCATCCAGCAATGACCTACAGGTCTTACTGGGACGGTTTGCCGCTGAGTGTGAAGCGGCTGGGATGAGAATCAGTACCTCCAAATCTGAGTCCATGGTCCTCAGATGGAAAGAGGTGGATTGTCCTCTCCGGGTTGGGGACAGGCTCCTGCCCCAAGTGGAGGAGTTTAACCCCTTGAACTCTGGTCAATTTCCCTAAAAACACCTAAAAATAACATACCCAAAGTAAATCAAAAGCTGTTCTTCAACCCTTTGCAGCATCTTCATGGGGTTGGTCTCATTTAAAAGAAAACACTTTGAATTTTTTGGCAAAATAGTCATAGTCTCTCGAAGTGCTCCTGCCACTGAGTAACAGTCATCTAAACATACTGAATTTGAAGAAAATAAAGTTCGCATGGGTGTTTTTTTAGATACAAATGCTTGCAAATAACACACAGCTGTCAGATACTGGCTGGAAAATGCAACAAAAATGTAGAACCAAGTGTTATCAAGCTGAGGTCAAAATTTTGTAACAATACCACAAAAAATGAATATATTACACAGCTTTTTTCTCAGGTTGTTCCAAGGCGTTTTTGAACTGTGCCAAATTGTGCCAAATGGCACAGTTTGGAAAAACGTCTATAACTTTTGAATGCTTCAACACAGAAGCTTCATCTTGGGCTCTAATGAAAGGTGACACTCAGGGCTGTGAGTGTGTGTGGGGGGGTTGTTTGTTCATTCGTGAATGAATGAATGAACAAACAAGCCCCCCACACACAAAGAAACATGCCACGTAAAAAATGTGTGGCCTTTTTTTACAAGAAAAAATAACCTACAGTGCAATAAAAATTATACTAAAATATCTGCAATGTAGAAGATAACAACTCCCCCCCCCCCCCCGCTACAGAGGAGCTCGCCGCACAAAAAAACTTGTGGCCATGACGGACCGTTGTAATTACCGATTGGTCAAAAGTCATTTCCATCCATCCATTCATCTTCTTCCGCTAATTTAGCTTATAACCCTTACCTGTCCACAACAGCAGTGTCGTTGGCGAACATCTGTTCCTCACTGTCAGATGAACATGAAGCTGGTCCGGTTGTTACGGACTCGTGGTTCTAGTCACCCGACCCGGTCAAACCATCTCCGCTTCCATGATTGCGGTTTTTGCGAACGATTTTTCAAAACAAATAAGAACAGTAGTAATAAAAAAAGACTGGTTAACAATACTGTTACACACAGGTCTCAATGTGTGTCACCCAGCGGCTTAGACAAAACAGATTTTACGCACGGGACGCACGCGTTTCAATCGTCGAACTTCTCTGCTTCAATTGGCTCGTTGTATTCGCGGTCGTTGGTAGGCAGGTCCTTCTTGCTAGGTTTTCAGTCATTGGTTCTTCAAGGTTTCAGAAACCCAATTCAAGGCTCTTATTAGTCGAATGAGAGGTCAATCAAATATAAACCAATCAAAACACTCCTTTGGCTTTCTGTTCGCAGCTGTGTCTGTACTGGAAGAATGGAAATGCAGGTTTTTTTTTTCAGTGCGCACTGAGACGCACTATGACGCAGAGAAGTGACCACCTGCGGAATCCCGGAGTTCAACAGGTTAAGTATCTTGGGGTCTTATTCACGAGTGAGGGGAGAATGGAGCAAGAGATTAACAGACGGATCGGAGCAGCATTTGCAGTGATGTAGACGTTGTACCGGTCTGTTGTGGTGAAGAGGGAGCTGAGCTCTAAGGCAAAGCTGTTGATTTACCAGTCAATCTACATTTCTACATTACCTGGTCATGAGCTTTGGGTAATGACCAAAAGAATGAGATCGCGGATACAAGCGGCTGAAATGAGCTTTCTTTGTAGGATCACTGGACTTACCCTTCGAAATAGAGTGAGAAGCTCAGTCATTTGGGAGAGGCTCAGAGTAGAACCGCTGCTCCTCCACATTGAAAGAAGCCAGTTGAGGTGGTATGGGCATCTGATCAGGATGCCTCCTCGACGCCTCTCACTTGAGGTGTTTCAGGATCATCCCACTGGGAGGAGACCCCGGGGCAGACCCAGGACTCCGTGGAGAGAGTATGTCTCCCAGCTGGTCTGGGAACGCTTTGGTGTCCCCTCTGAAGAGCTGGAGCAGGTGGCTGGGGAGAGGGAAGTCTGGGCTTCTGTGCTTGAACTGCTGCCTTCATGGCCTGGACCTCCGGAAAAGTGGTAGAAGATGGATGGATGGAGGGAAAGGTGTGAGGAGATAAACAAGTGGCAGATTGAGATGGCTACAAGAATGTGTCAGGAGATCTTTAAGAACTGGACAGTTGTTTTGACTAATGATTGTTTTGTCTAGGAGGTGACTATGGAAGTAAAATAAATATATAATTTGGTGAAAATCCTCTCTGGGGGACTGGGTGCTGATGCCAAGAAATGTCTTGTTGATGAGAAATTAATAGTTACATAGATCTAGGTTGAAACATAAACAAAACCTCTTGGATCATAACCCAAAAGGTGTGTTCAGACCAAACGTGAACGGGTGGCGCAAATCCATACAAAGTGAATGGAAAGAGGCGAGTACATGCAAAATCGCGCAGTTGCGCGTTTGCATCCGAGACCAGCTAGCTAGCTAGCTGCTAGCTTTGAGATTCCGCCATCATCGGAGTAAAGGTATCACCATTGCAGAGTAAACTAGTTTGAAAATTTGACTCACTCACCTGGAGACAGGAGGACCGGGAGCTCTTCAGCTGAATCGGGATTTCAGGGTGTTTACGGTGAGCACCCCCCCCCCCCCCCCCGTTGGATAATGTAAACCTAAGCATGACGTTATTTTGGGAATTTCCACAGCAGGTTGAACACAGCTGCAGAAGTTTTAAAGGCAACTTTGCCTGTCTGCATCTCACTCAGAAGGGGAATTCATGTCTGTTCGCATGTTTACATTGAATTATAATATAATCGTACCGTGCAAAAAAATCACCTGTTCACGTTTGGTGTGAATGCACCTTAAAGGGTTAGGGGTGGGAATCACGAGCGACCTCACGATTCGATTCAGATTGCAATACTTGGGTCACAATACAATCCTATCACGATTCAATGGTAATCACAATATTGCGATATCAAGTATCTCAGTCCCAAAGATTTAATATTATTTCACCTTAGTCAACCTCAAATCATGTCCCAAAGTAAAACTATTCAATTCAATTCAATTCAATTCAATTCAGCTTTATTTATACTGTGCCACATCACAACAGAAGCCGTCTCGTGGCACCACAGTGCAGAAAAAAACACACAGTCTTAGAAAAACCCAGCAATCAGACGATCCCCTATGAGCAAGCACTAAGCGACAGTGGAGAGGAAAAACTCCCATTTGGCAGGAAGAAACCTCTAGCAGAACCAGGCTCAGGGAGGGGCAGTCATCTGCTTCGACTGGCTGGGGGTGAGGGGATAGGGAGGATGGAGAGGACAGACATAAAGAACATAACAGTAAGATGCCAAGTACATTATTGGAGGTCAACCAGTAGCATGGATCAAATAACAACAGAACAAAAGTGGGGTTAAGAGACACAAAATCCCTCCTTAAACGTAAGCTATATTAAAAAGGAAGGATTTTACCCTGTTCTTAAAAACATTGACCAAGTCTGACTCCCGGACCCAGGGTGGTAACTGGTTCCAGAGAGAAGGAGCTTGGTAGCAGAAGGCTCTGCCTCCCACTGTACTTTTGGAGATTCTGGGCACTACAAGTAAGCCAGCATTTTGGGAGCGTAATGCTCTATTAGGATGGTAAGGTAATATCAGATCTTTTATATATTGGGGGGCCTGATTATTAAGAGCTTTGAAAGTAAGAAGAAGGATTTTAAACTTGATTCTAAATTCTATGGGAAGCCAATGAAGGGAGGAAAGAACCGCGGAGATATGATCTCTTTTTCTAGAACCAGTTAAAACTCTAGCAGCAGCATTTTGAATCAACCGAAGATTTTTTAAGGATACTTTAGGACAACCAGATAATAGCGAATTACAATAATCTAATCGAGAGCTGACAAAGGCATGAATCAGTTTCTCAGCATCATTCAGAGACAAGATGCTCCTGATCTTGGCAATATTGCGTAGATGATAGAAGGCAGTCTTAGAAACAGTTTTAATATGTGAATTAAAGGACAAATCTTGATCAAAAATAACTCCAAAAACTGCCAAAACTATTGACATCTCTTTCATATAATACAGTAAAGTATTCTTAGGGCTTCATTTACCGCACCTCTGCACACAGGGAGGGCAGTGGACTGTTGTTTGGTATTGACTCCCACACCAGCTACATTTAGCTGACTCTATAGACTGTTTTAAAAAGCAGCTGAAAACTTTTTTGTTTAATGAGGGTTTCCGTCGAGTTTCAGTTCAACTGCTTTTTAATGGTAAGTCTGATATTTTAAAATTATTTTAATCTTGTGTTTTAACTTGCTTTTGTATTTTTATTAAATTATTTTTTATCTACCAACTTCCTTTTATTCCATTTTATTATACAGCGCTTTATGACTATATGTCTGTGAAAAGCGCCTCATAGATAAACATTACTTACTTGGCACTCGTATAAAACGCAAGCTCCATTCTGGTGTCCCTTTAGCTTACCCATTGCTAATGTTGCACCGCGACATGTGCTGGCCCCCATGTTCAGGGTGGTTTTTTTTTCGTGCAGGTTATGTGTCATGTGAAGGTTTTTCCTTCCATCTTTCTTATAAAATCCCCAAAAGACTTGACATTTCAGCTAACTTTGAGCTAACTGCTTCCTAACTTTCAAAGCAGGTTGCAAATTATTGTAAAAACCTGAGGGTCCTGAACCTGCGGTCCTAAACCTGCAGCCTCTGGTGTGCAGGAGTCCCCAACTCCCCACAATGGGCGCTTTTGAGTCATCTGGCTGCAAATCTTGCGAGACAACCTATGACTTCACTTGACTGGGTGCTTGCTTGGTGCAATTTGGTGGACTGAAAACACAACTGGTTGAATTCCCAAGGGAGTATGCAGTGTTTACATGAATATATACTGTGTATAATTAATAAAAGATCGATTCATGCGTTTAGGGATCAGTGCATCATAGGTAGTGTCAAGTGTCGCGATCCATCACTGAATCAATCTTTTGTTCCACCCCTACTAAGGGTAGTATCTCAAAAAATAAAATACTACCATCACAGTGAATGCTGACGAACATGGCGATTTTTGGATTTGCCAACTTTTCTGACAAATGTTGGCAAAAATCAAGCAAAAATTAAAGTAGTGAATGCTGCACTTTTGGGGTTTTGTCAGGGATCATAAAAGGCTGCAAAACAGTTCACACACAGTTTTTAAGGTCCCAAACAGTTTTCTCATAAAGGGTCATAAACAGCTGCTAGTGTTCACTACTAGCGAGCCAAAAAGAACTTTTGCAGCATGCATTACAACTATTTTGCAACTGTTGGCAGAAAAGTGCATTTGCCTAAAATTTTGCAACAAGAAAAACGCTTGGCTCTGTGAAATGCAGGGGTAAAGGGTGTTTAAAAAAAATTATATATATATGAGAAAAAAAGACTTCAAGTTAATGAACTGATCAAGTTCCACGACATCACTGCAAACAGTGATTCGTTAGCGCTGGAAGTAGGGCGTGCTGATGATTGCCTGAGTGGTGGTCCTGATGGAGGATTTCATCTTCTTCATTTGCCATCTTAAAAACTTCCTCTTCTTCAGGAGGGTGGACCACCACCTCCGGGATGCCGTCATGGGTGAAGAGGTGGCATGGAGCGGGGGCAGGGCTGGAGGCATGGCTAGAGGCGTGGAGGCCCTCGAAAACAATGGGGTGGCACGGAGCGGCGAGGAGAGCATGGTCAGAGGTGAAGGTGTGGTCAAGGGCAGAGGCATGGTCGGAAGCAGGGTGGAGGGCCCTTAAACCAGCGGAGCGGCAAGGAACGGAGAAGTGTTCTATATGTGTTTGTGTGTGTGTGTGTGTATGTGTGTGTGTGTGTGTGTGTGTGTGTATGCTGTATATATACTGTATATATACAGTATATATATATATATATATATATATATATATATACACAGTGGAGTGACGACTGGCTGTCCCAGCAGTGAAGTCTTATAGCAGCTAGGACGGATAATTTTTGTCACACATGAGGAGTTGTTCAGAACTCATTATACAAAGATATAGAGTGATGATAATCAAATCAGTGGCAGTAATGCACCTGTAAGCTGGTTGCCAACCACCAATCAAGTCTAAAAGAAGAAGAAGAAGAAAAAGTCTACACACCCCTGTTCAAATGCCAGGTTTTTGTGATGTAAAAAAATGAGACCAAGATAAATCATTTCAAATCTTTTTTCACCATTAATGTGACCTATAACCTGTACAACCCAATTGAAAAATAAGCTGAAATCTTTTAAGTAAGTATAAAGTTCAGCTGTTCTAGTAGGCTTTTCCTGACATTTTTGTAGTCATATCTTACAGCACAAGCTGTAAGATGTGACTTAAGATGTGATGAGGGATCTCATTGTTCAGAGGTATCAGTCAGGACAAAGGTACAAAAGAATTTTCAAGGCAATAAATATACCATGGAACACAGTGAAGACAGTTATCATCAAGTGGAGAAAATATGGCACAACAGTGACATTACCAAGAACTGCACGTCCCTCCAAAATTGATGAAAAGACGAGAAGAAAAGTGGTCAGGGAGGCTGCCAAAAGGCCAACAGCAACACTGAAGGAGCTGCAGGAATTTCTATTAAGTACTGGTTTTTTAGTACATGTGACAACAATCTCCCATCTTCTTCATATATCTGGGCTATGGGGTAGGGTGGCAAGACGGAAGCCTTATCTGTCAAGACGTGTGATAATCACATAAAAAGCACCATCTTTTTTTTTTTTTTACTTTATTTACATGTACCGTTTTCCTCATAATTTTGCTGTGTTGTTATAAATAGTTTTTTAATGTGCATTTTGTAATGGTCGGGCGAGCGTGCTCCCCCTCCCCTCCTGTTCCTGGTTTCCTGCTCCGGGAGATTGAGCACACCTGATTGTCCACCTGCTGCATCTGATGAGCCAGTGCATTTAAGGCCCAGCATGAGGGGAGCTCATCGCTGGATTGTCTGGGTCGTGCCACCCGCAGGTGTATTTCCCGGAGCTGATCACGCTCGCCTGACCAGGAAGATCATCACATGCACCCAGTTCCTGCCTTCCACCTGTCCCCGGTCCTTGTTGGAGTTCCCTGTGGGGCTCCACTGCTCAAACAGTAAGCGTGCTTTCCTGCATTATTCTCCCTTCGGAGAATCCGTCCCTCATCACCTCTGTCTGCTTTCTCTTGTAGGCTATGTGCACTCCAGGGGACACCTGTCTTGGCTGAAATTTAAGTTGGCGTTTTGTGTTCCGTTTTCCCTAGTTTTGCACTTTATTTTTCTGTTGTGTCTTTTCAATAAAGTTGAGAAACTTTTATTGGAATTTGAGGGGTCATTCTAGCAGCTCTGCATTTGAGTCTAACCCTGGTCTGAATCATGACAGAACGATTCAGCCAAATCAAAGGCCAAATCAAGGCTCAGCAAGTGCTTCGCCAGGTGAACAATCAGCACTTGAGCGTTGGGGTGCCACGGAGCTCTTTCTGAGCAGTTGCAAACTATCACTCAGCAAGTGGCGACAGTAACCGAGTACCTGTGTCGGCTTCCTGGTGCGGCACCTCCCCCCACATTTGCTGCCCCGGCAGCCATTTCCATCCGCAAGAACATCTCTGTTCCCACACCTGCCCCCTATGGAGGGAGGTGAGGGGATGCAGAAGGTTCCTGCTTCACTGCCGTTTGTATTTTCAGCAGGTGGAGGGGGGGATATAGGGATGATGTGGCTGGGATACACTTTATGACCTTGTTGTTGCGGGGCTGGGTGCTCAAGTGGGCTCAGTCCATCTTGAGCAGCCCGGTGGACCCCTTTATTCGTTCAAGTGGTTTGTGCGAGAGTTCTCTAGGGCTTTCGACCATACAGAGAGTGAGAGGAATATTGTTAGCCCGCTCATAGGGCTTTGGCAGGGGGCTCAGTCTGTGGCCAGTTTCTCTACCGAGTTCCAGGTCTTTGCGGCAGACTCCGGCTGGAATGACGTTGCGTTACGCAGTGCGTTCCTCTCGAGTCTGAATTCACATCTCCGCGACGAGCTGGCTATCCATGCATCACCCTCCTCCCTGGATGAGCTCATCGCGCAGGCCATGGCCTTCCACAACCAGTTTAGGGAGTGAGCAAGGGAGCGGAGGACAACCGTCTCTCTGTTCGCTTCCCGACTGGCTGCCCCGCCCCTTGGTGCCACTCCGCTGGCCTCCTCCGAGCCAATGGGACTTGGCAGGCCCCATCTGTCTCAGGAGGAGTGTCAATGTCGAGGAAGGGAAGCAGCGTGTTTCTATTGCAGGGTTCCAGGCCACGCTATTTCGAAATGTCCAGTGAGACCAAAAGACCCGGCCCGTCAGAAACCGTGGTGGGTCTGGTGGGAGGGTCCTCACAAAATCCTCCCAACCATTTTGAACTTTTAGCCTTTATTCAGGTACCGGGGACCGAGTGTTCAAAACCTGGTTGATTCAGGGGCAGAGCAAAATTTTATTCAACAGGCCATACTGCAAATTGTGGAAATTACAGTTTCCGACCAGGAATGTCCCGACACCTTTATCAGTCTCAGCAGTTTCAGGCAGCACCATTGTGGCGATTAGAGAGCAGACTGAGCCCATTTTGGTCATTCTGTCCGGTAACCACCGCAAGGTTTTTCAGTTTCCTGCCCCACTCTAACACCCCTGTGATCCTGGAGTATCCGTGGCTCCGTATTCACAACCTCATCATTAACTGGAGTCAGGGCTCCATTTTGTCCTGGAGCCCTTTCTATCTCTCGTCGTGCCTCCAGTCGGCCGCATGCTCTCCTTCGCTCCCACTCTCCTCCCCTTCGGCTGAGCTGGTGGATCTCAGCTTCGTGCCCGAAGTTTATCATGACTTAGGGGAGGTCTTTAGCAAGTCTTGAGCCCTATCTTTAGCATCTCACTGGGGCTATTTGGACGATATTTTGATTTTTTCGTGCACTCTGGAGGAGCATCTTGTCCATGTCCGGTCTGTCCTGCAGCAGTTGCTGGAGAGACAGCTTTTTGTAAAAGTTGAGAAGTGCGAATTTTCCACTCACTCAACTTCGTTTTTGGGGTTCATCATTGCCGAGGGCGCAGTAAAGGCTGATCCAGCGAAAATTAAAGCGGTTGTAGACTGGCCTACCCCCCCAGTCCAGGAAGGATCTCCAGCGCTTCCTGGGCTTTGCGAATTTCTACCGCCAATTTAGTCGGGATTATAGTAGGGTGGTACAACCGCTTACGCAGTTGACGTCGACCAAAAGCCCATTCAAATGGTCTGAGGCTGCTGAACGAGCTTTTGTGACCCTAAAAGGCCTATTCACCAATGCTCGTGTCCTGGTGCAGGAGAATCCCGCAGTGCAGTTCGTGATCAAGGTGGATGCTTCTGATTCGGGGGTGGGCATTGTCCTCTCCCAGCGCTCCTCCTCCGATCAGAAGCTCCATCTGTGCGCATATTTTTCTCAGCGGTTAACTCCAGCCAAGAGGAATTATGCTGTTAGGGACAGCAAACTGTTGGTCATTAAGTTGGCATTGGAGGAATGGAGACACTGGCTAGAGGGAGCTAGCCAACCGGTCATTGTCTGGACCGACCATAAAAATTTAGAATACCTTCGGTTGGCTAGATGATTGAATTCTCGGCAGGCTCGGTGGGCCCTGTTCTTTAATAGGTTCAATTTATCCATCTCGTACAGACCAGGGTCCCGTAATGCCAAGGCTGATGCTCTCTCACGTCAGTTTTCTCCCGACTCCTCTTCCTCCACTTCCTCCTCCGCACCTGCTGCATCTCCCCGGAGACTATTCTCCTCCCTTCCTGCTTTCTTGGGACACTCCAGTGGGAGATTGAGTAGAGAGTCCGGCAGGCACAGTCATCGGAACCCCTCCCGGAGGGAGGTCCTCTGGACCGGCTGTATGTCCCTGCGGTGCTACGGGGTGAAGTAATCCAGTGGGGGAATACGACTTGTTACACAGGGTGTTTTGGTGGCCCACACTTGGGAGGGATATGCAGGAGTACGTCAAAGCTTCTCATATCTGCTCCGCAATTAAGTCTGACTCCTCCTCTCCTGCGGGTCTCCTCCATCCCCTCCAGGTGCCGGGTCGCCCTTGGTCTCACATTTCATTGGACTTTGTTACGGGCCTCCCTCTATCCCAGGGGAATACCGTCATCCTCACTATCGTCGACCGTTTCTCCAAAGCTATCCACCTTGTCCCTCTCCCCAAGTTACCATCTGCCACGGAGACGGCCGACCTGCTGACTCAGCACGTCATCCGGTTGCATGGTATTCACATTGACATCGTCTCGGACCGGGGTCCCCAGTTCACATCCCAGGTGTGGAAGGCATTCTGTCGCTTTTTGGGTTCGTCCACCAGTCTGACGTCAGGATATCACCGCCAAAGCAATGGTCAGGCTGAGCATGCCAGTCAGTCTCTGGAGGCCACCTTAAGGTGTGTAGCATCCTCCAACCCCACCACCTGGAGTGCTCACTTGACCTGGGTGGAATGTGCATTAAACTTGGTGATCTCCTCTTTCACTGGGCTTACGCCATTTGAGGCGTCTATGGGTTACACTCCACCGTTGCTGCCCATGATGGAGAGAGGCCTCGCTGTCCCATCTGTGGAGGCCCATGCGGACCGGTGCCGCCGGCTGTGGAGGGCCACGAGGGCTGCCCTCCTTTGCTCCTTTGCTGAGTGCAACAGGTAGTACGCAGACCGCAGGTGGGCATCGGTGCCGAAGTATACGGTGGGACAGAGGGTTTGGCTGTCCACTGACTAGATCCTGCTAAAGACAGACTCCCGGAAGAGCTGTCTCCCTGCTTTCTGAGGCTCTTTACCATCAAGCGGTTGATCAACGATGTCACCGTTCAATTGGACTTGCCACCCTCTATGCGCATCCATTCCATGTTCCATGTCTCTTGGATTAAGCCCCTCTCTGCCAGTCCCCTCTGCCCTCCTCCAGCTACACTCCCCCACCACCGGATCACAGACTACCAGACGACGTTCGGTGTTGGGGATGTCAATACGTTGTCCATTGGGAAGGATATGGTCCGGAGGAGAGGTCGTGGATCTCGGGATCATACATCTTGGACAAGTGGACGATTCGGGCCTTCCATCGTACCCATCGACGTCAGCCTGATGTCAGAAACTTTTATTGGCGTCTGAGTGGTCGTTATAGCAGCTCTACATTTGAGTCTAACACCGGTCTGAATCTTGACACATTTGAGACTTGATTCTCATAAATTTCAGGTTTTTCTTCTAAATCATATGAATAAAAAGTAAGCATCAATAAGTTAAATATTTCCTGAGCCAGAGGAGAATAGCGAAAAAACAAACAAACAAAAAAACAGATAACATAAAAAATGTCTGAAAATTAGAAAATTACCCATGGCTGTCACCTACAGATATAAACTAGCTGTTAGTTTAAATCAGTGAAAATTTAAGTGTAGACCTGCAGCTTACCATTCTGGCCTGATTTAACCTGTTTGCTTCTTAGTAAAAATATTTCAGATTAGTCACAATCTGAAAATCAAAGACACAAAAGGTCATGTAATAAGATACATGTGATGACTTTAATTTTATTCATTATCAGTACTTGACTAATTAAAATGATAAGAAATCAAATAAATTACATTCAGAGCCAACTTGCTCCTCCGACAGCTTTTAATGTATTTATTATTTATTTTGCGTGTATGTGCCACCATCATGCATTTTTGCAGCTTTAATACATTTTTTTCAGACAAAACTAAGAAACTCAGCAGTAATTTAAACCAAAGAAACGATGGTTTAGACGATGGTTTTAAATGATGGTTTTAAACGATGATGCTACATGTTTCCAGTTAGCACAACTTAGCATCATCATTTAGCATTTTATAATTAGACATGGTGTTAACATTACTTACCTCCTATTAAAACAAGGCTAGTGAATTATCCTGTCTGACGTAGTATGATAGAAAAGAGTCCCACATCCCTGGCAAACAGGAGTAGCAGCTATCTGAACCGGTAGTTTGGAGTTAGCATTAGCAACCTCCGGACTGAAGCCTAGCCACCCACGACATACCTGTTCTGCTGTGCGCACTGCAGAGGAGAGACACGGCACTGACAAGTAGTGGTGAGGAGCTTTACTGAATAAATGAGAGTATGTGCATATTAAATAACGATACAAATGATAGAGTATTCTATGATACGATAGACGTTTTTATATTGTCATCCGATATATATCGTCATATTGCACAGCCCTCTGCTGTAGGAAGAATCTGGAGAAAACCCAGTAAACATGAAGAGAACTCCTTAGAAAAGGTTCTAGGAAGATTCAAGATTCAAAGATTTTATTTGTCAATACTACTATACATACAGGACATACAGGAGAATTGAAATGTTGATTCTCTCTCTTCAGTGGTGTGTGCAATATAAAAAAAGGAATAAGGCTGGAAAAACAACAACAGCAGTCTATGTACAGTAATGCTACCCATAGTGCAAATAACAACAAAAAATAAAACCCAGATATCCCCTAATGCAAATAAAGATAAACGACAAAACACAGCAATCCTATGTATACAGAAAAAGGAAGAGCAGTAATACTCTTAGTTGCAAGTTTGATGTGGTAGTGTAGGTGCAGACAGTGACAGATTGGACTGCACATGATCAGTATTACAATGACAGACAGCAGCAGATGTATTACTGTTGGTGTGTCAGTCTTTCTGTGCCAACAACTGAGGTAGTTATTGTGCGGGTGAGTGCGTTACGGTCCGGGAATGGGGGGGTGGGGGGGTGGACAGAGTTCAGGGTCCTGATAGCCTGACGAACAAAGCTGTTTAGCAGTCTTGTGGAGTGTGCCTGGAGGCTCCAGTACCTTTTCCCTGAGGGCAGGGGGCTGGAGAGAGTGAGTGTGAGGGGTGGGAAGTGTCACCTGTAATGTTGATGGCTCTGCAGGTGATGTGGGTGAGGTAGATGTCGGAGAGTGGGGCAGAGGGGCACCGATGATCTTGCTGGCAGATTTCATTGTGTGTTGTAGTGTCTTCTGGCAGGATGTGGTGTAGCTTCCATACCACACGGTGATGCAGCTGGTGAGGATGCCTCAATGGTGGGACTCATGCTCTCCTCAGCTTGTGGAGGAAATGGAGGCAAGTTTGAGCCTTTTTGGCCAGTGATGTAGTGTTGTTGGACCAGGAGAGGTTCTCAGAGATGTGCACCCCCAGGAACTTGGTGCTACTCACCGTCTCCACAGCTGCTCCATCGATGATCAGAGGGGGATGCTGTGTGTGTCCCATCCTGAAGTGGACCACAGTCTCCTTGGTTTTCCTCATGTTCAGGAAAAGATTATTGTTTTTACACCACTGGACCAGTTGGCCCACCTCATTTCTGTACTTGGCCTCCTCATTGTTGGTGATGAGGCCCACCACCATCGTGTCATTTGCAAACTTGATGATGTGGTTGGTGTCGTAGGCTTGTACACAGTCATGGGTCAGCAGGGTGAAGCACAGCGGGCTGAGCACGCAGCCCTGGTGAGGTCCCTGTGCTCAGTGTGATGGTCTTGGAGGTGTTGCTGCCAACCCACACGTTCTGTGGCCTCCGTGTGAGAAAGCACCCAGTTACAGAGAGAGGATTTGAGTCCCAAGTGTCTGAGTTTTTGTATTAGGTGCTGGGGGATGATTGTGTTGAATGCTGGACTGAAGTCCAATAACAACATTTGCATGTAGGAGTTCTTTCAGTCCAAGTGGGTGAGGGCTGGATGGAGTGCAGCAGAGATGGCGTCTTCTGTAGATCTGTTTGACCTGTATGCAAACTGAGATGGGTCATGGAAGGGAGGGAGGATGAACCTGATGCTCTGCATGACCAGCCGCTCGAAGCACTTCATTATGATGGAGGTCAGTGCCACGGGACGGTAATCGTTGTAGCTGGATGGGATGGGCTTCTTTGGGACTGGTATTATGGTGGCAGTTTTGAAACACGTGGGGACAACAGTTTGACTCGGGGAGATGTTGAAGATGTTGGCCAGGAATATCTTGAGCTACTCTACACAGTCCTTCAGAACGCAAACTTGTATGTTGTCTGGTCCAGCTTCCTTGTGTGGGTTGATCCAGGAGAGGGTCCTCTTCACGCTAGCTGGATCCAGACTTATAGCCTGCTCGTCTGGCGGAGGAGTGGTCTTCTGTACTGATGTGCTGTTTTGTGTTTCAAAGTGGCCAAAGAAGGAAGGTTTGGAGTGGTTTCTTCCTGTGATGACACAGTGCTAAACCACTGCATCAAGGGAACTATCCCAGTATACAGTGGTTAGTGACAGCAAAGCTTGATTTGAAAAAACGGCAAATGGTGAATCAAAAAACAGGATCACCCAGGGGTCATTCACGTGTGTATGGCTGGCCCATGTGGTCTGATCCCACTGAAGGGTAAGTGTAAATTGTTAAAATCCTTCCTGGCGGCTGTGGTGAAAAGACAGTCCCAGAGCACAGACTGCAATGCACCACAGCCTGTTGCCTATAAAGCTGTGCAGATGCAGACCATTTAGAGTCAAGATCACCTTCATTATACTTTTAAGCATCAGAACTTCATCAATGGGGTTGCTTTGTTTATCTAGCAAAGAAAAATCAATTGCATTATTAAGGTTTGTGCAATGAGTGGTGTGAAAGCTCTTTTCTATCCATTCAGATTTTATAAACAGTATCTCACAAAAGTGAGTACACGCCTCACATTTTTGTAAATATTTTATTATATCCTTTCATGGGACAACATTGAAGATAAGACACTTTGATACAATGTAAAGTAGTCAGTACAGCTTGTATAACAGTGTAAATTTGCTATCCCCTCAAAATAACTCAACACATAGCCATTAATGTCTAAACCACTGGCAACAAAAGTGAGTACACCCCTAGTGAAAATGCCCAAATTGTGCCCAATTAGCCATTTTCCCTCCCCTGCGTCATGTGACTCATTAGTGTTACAAAGTCTCAGATGTGAATGGGGAGCAGGTGTGTTACATTTGGTGTTTTCGCTCTCACACTCTCTCATACTGGTCACTGGAAGTTCAACATGGCACCTCATGGCAAAGAACTTTCTGAGGATCTGAAAAAAAAAAAGAATTGTTGCTTTACATAAAGATGGCCTAGGCTATAAGAAGATTGCCAACACCCTGAAACTGAGCTGCAGCACGGTGGCCAAGACCATACAACAGTGGTTTAACAGGACAGGTTCCACTCAGAACAGGCCTCGCCATGGTCGACCAAAGAAGTTGAGTGCTGTCTTTTGAAAATAAATGTATGAGTGCTGCCAGCATTGCTGCAGAGGTTGAAAGGGTGGGGGTGGGGGTCAGCCTGTCAGTGCTCAGACCAAATGCCACACACTGCATCAAACTGGTCTGCATGGCTGTCATCCCAGAAGGAAGCCCCTTTTAAAGATGATGCACAAGAAAGCCTGCAAACAGTTTGCTGAAGACAAGCAGACTAAGGACATAGATCACTGGAACCATGTCCTGTGGTCTGATGAGACCAAGATAAACTTATTTGGTTCAGATGGTGTCAAGCGTGTGTGGTGGCAACCAGGTGAGAGGTGAGGAGTACAAAGACAAGTGTGTCATGTCTACAGTCAAGCATGGTGGTGGGAGTGTCATGGTTTGGGGCTGCATGAGTGCTGCCAGCACTGGGGAGCTATAGTTCATTGAGGGAATCATGAATGCCAGCATGTACTGTGACATACTGAAGCAAAGCATGATTGGAAATTGGGCTGCAGGGCCGCAGGACAGTATTCCAGCATGATAACAACCGCAAACACACCTCCAAGACGACCATTGCCTTGCTAAAGAAACTGAGGGTAAAGATGATGGACTGGCCAAGCATGTCTCCGGATCCAAACCCTATTGAGCATCTGTGGGGCATCCTCAAACAGAAGGTGGAAGAGCGCAAGTATTCTAACACCATGATGTCGTCATGGAGGAGTGGAAGAGGATTCCAGTGGCAACCTGTGAAGCTCTAGTGAACTCCATGCCCAAGAGAGTTAAGACAGTGCTGGAAAATAATAGTGCCCACAAAATATTGACACTTTGGGCACAATTTGGACATTTTCACTTGGGTGTATTCACTTTTGTTGCCAGGAGTTTAGACATTAATGGCTGTGTGTTGAGTTATTTTGAGGGGACAGCAAATTTACATTGTTATACCAGCTGTACAATGACTACTTTACATTGGATCAAAGTGTCTTACCTTCAGTGTTGTCTCATGAAAGGATATAATAAAAAAATTACAAAAATGTGAGGCATGTACTCACAAAAGTGAGTACACGAAATAACTTGAATCTGACAAAAGTGGTAATAAATAAAAATTCTATGAAAATTAACCAGTGAAAATCAGACAATTCTTTTGAATTGTGGTTCAACAGATTTATTTTAAAAAACAAACTCATGAAACAGGCCTGGACAAAAATGATGGTACCCTTAACTTAATATTTTGTTGCACAACCTTTTGAGGCAATCACTGCAATCAAACGATTTCTGTAACTGTCAATGAGACTTCTGCACCTCTCAGGAGGTATTTTGGCCCACTCCTCATGAGCAAACTGCTCCAGTTGTCTCAGATTTGAAGGGTGCCTTCTCCAGATGGCATGTTTCAGCCCCTTCCACAGATGTTCAATAGGATTTAGATCAGGGCTCATAGAAGGCCACTTTAGAATAGTCCAATGTTTTGCTCTCAGCCATTCTTGGGTGTTTTTAGCTGTGTGTTTTGGGTCATTATCTTGTTGCAAGACCCATGACCTGCGACTGAGACCAAGCTGTCTGACACTGGGCAACACATTTCTCTCTAGAATACCTTGATAGTCTTGAGATTTCATTGTACCCTGCACAGATTCAAGACACCCTGTGCCAGATGCAGCAAAGCAGCCCCAGAACATAACAGAACCTTCTCTATGTTTCACAGTAGAGACAGTGTTCTTTTCTTGGTATGCTTCATTTTTGCGTCTGTGAACATAGAGCTGATGTGCCTTGCCAAAAAGTTCCAGTTTTGTCTTGTCTGTCCATAGAACATTCTCCCAGAAGCTTTGTGGCTTGTCAACATGCAGTTTGGCAAATTCCAGTCTGGCTTTTTTATGATTTGTTTTCAACAGTGGTGTCCTCCTTGGTCGTCTCCCATGAAGTCCACTTTGGCTCAAACAACGACGGATGGTGCGATCTGACACTGATGTACCTTGACCTTGGAGTTCACCATGAATGTGTTTAGAGGTTGTTCTGGGCTCTTTTGTTACCATTCGTATTATCCGTCTCCTCCTGCAGCCACGTCCAGGGATCTTAAATTTCTGAATAATATGTGCAACTGTAGTCACAGGAACATCAAGCTGCTTAGAGATGGTCTTATAGCCTTTACCTTTAACATGCTTGTCTCTAATTTTCTTTCTAATCTCCTGAGACAACGCTCTCCTTTGCTTCCTCTGGTCCATGTTTAGTGTGGTACACACCATGTCACCAAACAGCACAGTGACTACTTGTCACCCTTTAAATAGGCCGACTGACTGATTACAAGTTTGTAGACACCTGTGATGTTAATTAGAGGACACATCTTGGTTGAACATGTCCCTATGGTCACATTATTTTCAATCTTTTCTAGGGATACCATCATTTTTGTCCAGGCCTGTTTCATGAGTTTGTTTATAAAGTAATTCTGTTGAACCACAATTCAAAAGCACTGTCTGATTTTCATTGGTTAATTTTCATAGAATTTTTATTTATTACCACTTTTGTCAGATTCAAGGTATTTCTGTGACCATTGTGGGTTTTTCTTTCATTAACGGAGGCTGTACCAACAATTTTGTCCACGGCTGTGTGTGTGTGTGTGTGTGTGTGTGTGTGTGTGTGTGTGTGTTTATAGAGAGAGAGTGTATATGTATACATACATTAGTGGTGTCGGACGATTACAATCATTAGTAGCGATTAATCTTTTGGACTGTTGAGTTAATCATGATTATCCATCCATCCATCCATCTTCTTCTGCTTAATCCTTTTCGGGTCGCGGGGGGGCTGGAGCCTATCCCAGCATCTTTGGGCGAGAGGCAGGGTACACCATGGACAGATCGCCAGTCCATTGCAGGGCCAACATAGAGAGACAGACAACCATTCACTCTCACATTCATACCTAAGGACAATTTAGAATCCCCAGTTTGATGCCAGTTAACCTAACTTGCATGTTTTTGGCATGTGGGAGGAAACCGGAGAAATCCCGGAGTAAACTCACGCAGACACGGGGATTAATAATGAGTTAATCATGTGTTTTTCCATACAGATACAGTGTACCTTAACTTGATAATTTTTCAAGTTTCTCATACTGTTATAAACATGGGAGTGGACAAATATGCTTGCTGTCTTCACCTGCAAGTTTATTAAAGCTCTCAACATATCCAGAATGACAAAAACTATCCAGAATCGTCGGCCTCCGTCAGTCTATGATGACCATGGAAGAGAATCCTAAATGTCTACTCTGCTGGAACAGCACCGCCTGTGGCTGAACAGGCCGATGCGCGAATGACAGTCCCTGTCACACAGGTCACACTTGTGGGTGGTCTCCGTGCTGCTGGGTCTGTGGCGGTTCTTCCTGCGGGTCCTTTTTTCATCTGCTGCAGCAGTCAGTCTCTCTTCACCCGCCTTGAGCTGTCTGGTCAGGGTGCCTCTCCATTTGGAGCGGTCCGTTGCAAGGTCCTCCCAGCGCTCTGTGTTGATATCCAGGGCCTTCATGTCTCTCTTGCAGACGTCTCTAAAGCGCAGCTGTGGGCGGCCAACGTCTCTCCTGCCAGTTGCCAGTTCTCCATAGAGGACGTCTTTGGGGATTCTGCCATCCTCCATACGGTGAACGTGGCCTAGCCAGCGGAGCCTCCGCTGCCTGAGTAGAGTGAACATGGAGGGAAGGCCGGCACGGGACAGAACTTCTGTGTTGGGCACTTTGTCCTGCCAGGATATGTCCAGGATGTGGCAAATGCAGCGCAAGTGGAAGGAGTTCAGTCTCTTTTCCTGTTGGGCATATGTTGTCCACGTCTCACTCCCATAGAGCAGTGTGCTGATGACGCAGGCGTTGTACACTGCCATCTTCGTCTTGACAGAGAGTTTGGGATTCTCCCACACTCGTGTGGTGAGGCGAGCGAGTGTGAGGGCTGATTTCCAATCCTCTTGTTGATCTCTGTATCAAGGGAGAGGTTGTTGCTGATCGTGGACCCCAGGTACGTGAACTGATTCACGACCTCCAGCTTGTAGTCATCAATGGTGATGGTTGGTGGTGCTTCCGTGCCTTGCGCCAAGACGTTAGTCTTCTTCAGGCTGATGGTAAGCCCGAAGTCCTTGCATGCCTGGGAGAAGCGGTCCATCAGGGTCTGAAGCTCCTGCTGTGTGTGGGTTGCGACTGCAGCGTCGTCTGCGAACAGCATGTCTCTGATTAGAGCCTCGCGTACTTTGGTTCTGGCTTTCAGGCGGGTGAGGTTGAAAAGCCTGCCGTCAGATCTTGTGTGCAGGTAGATTCCCTCTGTTGCTGTGCTGAAGGCATGCCTCAGGAGCGTAGCAAAGAAAATCCCAAAGAGGGTTGGCGCAAGTACACAGCCCTGTTTCACTCCGCTGCGTATGTTGAATGGCTCTGAGACGTTGCCATCGTGCTGCACTATCCCCTGCATGTTGGTGTGAAACGATTCGATGAGGCTTTGCAACTTTGGTGGGCATCCTATCTTTGGCAGGATCTTGAAAAGGCCCTCTCTGCTGACCAGATCGAACGCTTTGGTGAGGTCGATGAAGGCGACGTACAGAGGCATGTTCTGTTCTCTGCATTTCTCCTGGAGTTGGCGGATGGAGAATATCATGTCTACCGTCGATCGCTCAGCGCGGGAGCCACACTGAGACTCGGGGTAGACACGTTCGGCAAGCTTCTGTAGACGAACGAGAACAACTCGTGCGTAGACTTTGCCAACAACGCTGAGGAGGGAAATGCCCCTGTAGTTGTTGCAGTCGCTTCTCTCCCCTTTGTTTTTGTAGAGGGTGATGATCTTGGCGTCCCTCATGTCCTGTGGTACGGCACCTTCCTTCCAGCACTGGCAGAGGACGTCATGCAATGGCAGCAGTAGGGCGGTCTTGCAGTGCTTGATCAAGTCAGGGGGTATGCCGTCGTTGCCGGGTGCCTTGCCAGCGGCCAAGCTATCAATGGCCTTACTGAGTTCGTCGATGGTTGGCTCGGCGTCAAGTTCGTCCATGGATGGCAGGCAGTCGATGGCATCAAGGGCTGACGGTATCACGGTGTTCTGTCTAGAGTAGAGGTCGGAGTAGTGTTCCACCCATCTCTCCATCTGCTTGTTCTTCTCTGTGATCATCTCCCCAGTGGAAGATTTGAGGGGGGCCGTCTTGCTCTGAGCCGGACCAAGTGCTTTCTTGATGCCATCGTACATACCACGGATGTTCCCTGTTATGGCAGCGGTTTGAATGTCTTGGCTGAGCTGAGTCCAGTACTCGTTGGCACAGCGCCGAGCAGTCTGCTGAACTTTGCTTCTCGCAGCCCTGAGAATCTGGAGATTCTTCTCATTTGGGTACTTCTTGTACTCAGCAAGTGCTGAGCGCTTGGCTTCAATGACGGGGGTCATCTCGGTCAACTTGGCATCAAACCAGTCCTGTGACTTCGAGGTCTTCCTCCCAAAGGTAGCCAAGGCTGTGCGGTAGATGGTGTTTCGCAGCTCTTCCCACTTCTGCTTTGCAGATTCTCCCCTTGTGGTACACCAAGTTCCTTCTCAAAGGTGGAGGCAAACTGCTCAACAAGTTCTGGTTGGGCCATCTTGCTGGTGTCAATCCGTGCCTTTCCAGGTTGTCTAGCACGATGGAATTTCTTCAGCTGCAGCTTGACCTTGCAACACACCAATGAATGGTCTGTGTCGCAATCTGCACTCTGGAACGAACGGGTGATTAGCACGTTCTTCAGTGAGGTGCGCCTGGTCAGGATCAAGTCTAGCTGGTGCCAGTGCTTTGAGCGCGGATGTTGCCAGGAAACCTTGTGTTGGGGCTTGGTCTTGAAGAACGAGTTTGTGATGCACAGATCGTGATATGTGCAGAACTCGAGCAGCCGCTGTCCGTTGTCGTTCATTCTGCCCACGCCAAAAGGTCCAAGACAAGAGGGCCAGGAGTTGTGGTCAGCACCCACTCTGGCATTGAAGTCTCCAAGGAGAATGAGTTGTTCAGAGTTGGGGATGATCCTGACAGTTGTTGCGAGATTCTCGTAGAACTCGTCTTTTGTCTCTGGTGTGGCTGTCTGTGTTGGGGCATACACACTGACGAGGGTGACTGGGCCTTCAGTGGTGTTCAGGCGGAGGGTGAGGAGTCGTGCAGAGCCAGTGCTGCCCGGTTCCACCATCTTCAGCAAAGTGTTCTTCACTGCGAAGCCCACTCCGTGTTCCCTGTGCTCGTCACTGCCCTTTCCCTGCCAGTAGAACGTGTAGTCCTTCTCTCTGTGTGCCTGCATCAGCTAACCGTGTTTCCTGGAGAGTGGCGATATCCACTCCCAGTCTCTTCAGCTCATTATTGATGATGGCAGTCTTCCTGGTGTCGTTGATGTCCTTTAGGTTAGCAGCGAGTCCTGTCATCATAGTGCGGACGTTCCAAGTTCCCAGTTTTAGAGTTGGTCTCTTTTGTTTTATTGTCTTGCCTGGTGCGAAGGTTCTCAGCCTGCTGTTTGGATTTCTCCTTATCCCCATGCACCCAATGAGGAAAGCAAGCTGTGGCGGGACAACACCTTATTGGCTGGGGGCTGCCCAGCTTGAGGCGGGCGGTAGCTGTCCAGTGAGATCTGATGATCCCTCCCACCGTCGGGAACAACCCCTGGCGCCACGCTCTACGCCAATTGAGCAGTGGCTTATAACCGGTAACTGTCATTCCCCGTGTTTTGTCTACGCCAAAGGCGAAGCTGGAGTGTCCTCTCCAGTGATCCGGTGTTCTACCTTCCAGCGTTGGGCGTTGGTAGGATTCAAGCCTGGGCAGGAAGATATGGAGGACAAGATGTTGCCCATGCAGCATGTCCCCCCTCTCCACGTCACTGATGAACCCAAAGGAACAGCAGGGCTGCTACAGTTTGGCACCAGCGCCGTTGCAGGAGCTGCCAGAACGATGTTGAGCACAACATAGAACTGCCTTAGGGGCTCCGACTCCGGATTTTTCCTCAGGGTTGACTCCCGAAGCCTTTCCCGTGACCGGGTATGCCGCAAGGCAGCAGAGGTTTGAAATCAGGGTTTACCTTCCCCTAGATGGGCTACCTTCCCAGGTTGACGAGCCACCATCTACCCGAAGCATCTGGTTTTAAGGCACCAGAGATCCGCCCTCGCCCCTTCTCCTATTAGTAAAAGCAGTTCCGCCGGGCTTAGAGACTAAACCACACGGGCAGGCTAGGAGTTGGACTTAGTTGTCAGAGGCTTTTCGAGACGCACGCCATAAGGAGCATTTTATGAGCACTGGGAGCTTAACCCCAGTGCCGCTCCTGGCTATGACAACCTTGGAACCCCAGTGCCGCTCCTGGCTATGACAACCTTGGAACCAAAAAAAACTATCCAGAATATTCTCCAGAAAATTCTCAAAAGTACTACTGCATGTGCAAACAACACAATACCAGGGCTTATTAACATCACTGCAACACAACTTGGCATCTAACTCCCAAGTCTCTGTTAGTCCATGATCTGTTAATTGATCATCAGATTGATTTAATTTCCCTTACAGAGACTTGGTTAGGACAAGAGGATTATGTTGGTTTAAATGAATCAACTCCCTCTGGTTATTTAAACTGTCAAAATCCCAGAAGTTCTGGTCGTGGAGGAGGAGTAGCAGCAATTTACCATTCCAAATTACTAGTTAATGTAAAGCAAAAAACATGTTATAATTCCTTTGAGGCCCTGGTCCTCAGTATTGGGCACTTTAGCAATTCCAGGTTAAACCCAATTTTATTTGCCATAGTTTATCGTCCCCCATCAACCTATTCAGAATTTTTATCCGAATTTCCTGATTTCTTAGCTGATTTAGTGCTGAAATCTGATAGAATAATTATAGTAGGGGACTTTAATATACATGTGGATGTAGATAGTGACTGCCTTAATGTGGCTTTTAATTCAATATTAGACTCGATTGGGTTTTCTCAGAAAGTAGGAAATTCTACTCATTACCTCCACCATACATTGGACCTTGTTCTGACATATGGCATAGAAATAGAAAATCTGGTAGTGTCTCCTCATAACCCTGTACTGTCAGACCATTGTCTGTTAACCTTTGATTTTACTATTTCTGACTATTTGGCTCCTAAAGAAAAATATTATCACAGTAGATGCCTCTCAGATGATGCTGTTTCCAAATTTATGCAGATTGTTTCCTCTATGCCATGTGTCAACACAACGGAAATAAGCTATAGACAGCTTGCTCCTTCTGTAATTGATAACATGGTGGATAGTGTTTCAGCTTCTCTACATCAGGCTCTAGACTTGGTGGCCCCCTTAAAAAGAAAAAGTCTAATCAGAGATTTTTAACTCCTTGGTTCAACACAGAAACTCGTAGCTTAAAACAGAAGACTCGTCAATTAGAAAGAAAATGGCGCTCTACTAATTTAGATGAAAATCTATTTAGCTTGGAGAAATCATCTTTTAATTTATAAAAAATCTCTTAGAAAAGCTAGAACGAGTTATTACTCTGCATTAATAGAAGAGAACAAGAATAATCCCAGGTTTCTTTTCAGTACTGTAGCCAGGTTGACAAAGAGTCAGGACCTCTGTCAATCCTAGCATCCCCTTAGAGCTTACTAGTCAGGACTTTATGAACTTTTTCAATAATAAAATTTCATCCATCAGAGATAAAATCAATCAGATTCTTCCCACAGTTAACTTAAATACTGTAACTACTACAACTCCTTCTATTGATGTCTGTCTTGATGAGTTTACTCCAATCGACCTTTGTGAGTTAGACAAAATAGTTTCCTCATCCAAACCTTCAACTTGTCTTTTAGACCCTATTCCTACCAGGTTATTTAAAGAAGTCTTCCCACTTATTGGTAGCTTTATTCTTCATATAATCAATTCTTCATTAACTTTAGGCCATGTACCGCAGGCTTTTAAAACGGCTGTAATTAAACCCTTACTCAAAAAGCCAACGCTAGATCCAGGAGCTTTAGCTAACTATAGACCAATCTCTAATCTCCCTTTCATTTTCAAAAATCTTAGAAAGAGTTGTTGCTATGCAATTATTTGACCACCTGCAGGGAAATGGTTTATTTGAGGAGTTTCAATCTGGGTTTAGAATCCATCATAGCACTGAAACAGCCCTTAGCGAAGGTCACTAACGACCTCCTCATTGCATCTGATAATGGACTAGTTTCTGTACTTGTCCTTTTAGATCTTAGTGCAGCTTTTGATACTATTGATCATAATATTCTACTTGATAGATTAGAACACTATGTTGGACTTAATGGAACTTCGTTGCAGTGGTTTAGATCTTATTTATCTGATAGGTTCCAGTTTGTTCATGTAAATGATGAGTTTTTCTCTCAGCTCAAAGCTTAGTCATGGAGTTCCACAGGGATCTGTGCTTGGCCCTACTCTTTTTAGTTTATATATGCTTCCGTTAGGCAACATTATTAGAAAGCACTGTATACATTTTCACTGTTATGCAGATGACACACAATTATACCTGTCAATGAAGCCAGATGATACTAATCAATTAGCCAAGTTAGAAGCCTGTCTTAAGGAAATCAAAGTTTGGATGACTTGTAATTTCCTGCTATTAAATTCAGATAAGACTGAAGTCATTCTTGTTGGTCCAAAAAACCTTAGAAATTCCTTTCCAAATCAAACTTTCAGTTTGGATGCAGTTACTCTTTCTCTTAATAGCTCTGTGAGGAACCTTGGAGTTATTTTTGATCAGGATTTGTCCTTCAATTCACATATTAAATTTGTTTCTAAGACTGCCTTCTATCATTTGCGTAATATTGCCAAGATTAGGAGCATCTTGTCTCAGAGTGATGCTGAGAAGCTGATCCACGCTTTTGTTAGTTCGAGATTAGATTATTGTAATTCTTTATTATCAGGTTGTCCTAAACATCTTTAAAAAGTCTTCAGCTGATCCAAAATGCTGCAGCAAGAGTTTTAACAGGTACTAGAAAGAGAGATCATATCTCTCCGGTTCTGGCCTCCCTTCATTGGCTTCCCATAGAGTTTAGAATTAAGTTTAAAATCCTTCTTCTTACTTACAAAGCTCTAAACAATCAGGCTCCTTTTTATTTAAAAGATCTGATACTACCGTATCATCCTAACAGAGCACTACGCTCCCAAAATGCAGGTTTACTTGTAATACCTAGAATCTCCAAAAGTACAATGGGAGGCAGAGCCTTCAGTTATCAAGCTCCTCTCCTGTGGAATCAGCTGCCAATCTGGATTCGGGAGTCAGACTTGATCTCTGTTTTTAAGAATAGGGCTAAAACCTACCTTTTTGATATAGCCTACAATTAGGGAGGGATCATGTGTTTTCTGAACCCTCCCTTAGTTATGCTGCTAATAGGTTTAGTCAGCCGGGGGACCTCCAGTAATGCACTGGGCCTCACTCCTTTCCTCACTCTCTATGAAATATTTTTTTTTTTGCTGGTCATTAACATTTGTTTGTTCTCTCCCATAGATTGAGTCCCCATCGTGCTGTTTGCTCTCTACATGTCTGTTCTTTTCTTCTTCTCTATCCCCTCACCCCCCAGCCAGTCGCAGCAGATGACTGCCCCTCCCTGAGCCTGGTTCTGCTGGAGGTTTCTTCCTGTTAAAAGGGAGTTTTTCCTCTCCACCGTCGCCAAGTGCTTGCTCACAGGGGATCGCCTGATTGCTGGGGTCTTTCTGCAACTGTGGGGGTCCTCCCTACAGTTGATAGTGCTATGAGATGACTGTTGTTGTGAAATGGCGCTATATAAATAAATAAAGTTGAATTGAATCTACACTCCCATAGCAAACATCCACCGCTTTTAAGCAGCTCAGCACAAAACACTGGACCTTGTGTGTCGCAACAGACGCAATTTCCCTCTTAGCAGAAAAACTGTAAACATTAGAAAAGCACTCATAGAGTGCATACCTCTGCCAAGGCTCCTTCCGTTTCTCATGGATCACCTCCAAAATGTAAAGGGTTTGTGTGTAGGCCTATAGCCACTTGTGGTGAAAATTGCATCAAAGTCTGTCCATCAGTTCTGGACTATTGTTGCTAACACACCGTGAGAAGATAAGAGCCTTGTCTGAGGTATGCATTCTCAGATCATCACCAAAATATAATGGGTTCCTCTGTAGCCCAAGAACCACATCTGGTGAAAATTCCATCCAAATCCTTGCAGTAGTTTTTGTGTAATCCTGCTGTACAAATACAAACAAAGCCCTTGGTGGAGGTATGCACTCTCAGATCATCACCAAAATCTAATCATCTGTTCCCCGTGCCATTACACACCTTTCCTGAAAATTTTGTCAAAATCCGTTTATAACTTTTTGAGTTATGCTGGTAACAGACAGACAAACAGACAGACAAACAGACAGACCCCGGTAAAAACATTACCTCCTTGGCGGAGGTAATAAACAAGCAGCTATCTCACCCATGATGTCACCCACCACGCTGCAAAAACAGGGCGTGGGAGTGAGTGGACATTACGAACACAGCTTGAGAATTTTTTTAGACTAGTACTCACCTACCGACAGTTGGACACAAAGCTATGAGAATAAAACAGGCAAGTGTCTGTCCCTGTCAGCTGCTGGCAGCCAGCTACAACCTAGCATGTAGCTGTTTATACTGCTAGCCAGCTAGCTGGCTTCCAGAGAAGAAGAACAACCAAAATCCAGGTGAAGGTTGTGACAATTATCCAGGTGAGCACTCCGACAGATAACGTTGTAAGCTTAAACATGACAGCGCTTTGGGGATTTCCATGGCTGGGATCCAGCTTGTTTGACGTTGCAATGTCTGCATGGCACACACAGTGTCTATGTGGCCAGAGCAGCTAGGCCAAAAAAGTACTGTTCACGCTTTCTGCTGTTAACTGAGGTTAACTGCGATTAACCACGATCACAAAATTTGTCGGCATTAACCACTAATATATATGCTGTATGTACTGTATATTATATATATATATATATATACAGTATATATGTGTGTGTGTGTGTGTGTGTTTATTTTAGGGTTAACGGTGAAAAAATTTTGTGGTCGCGGTTAACTGCAGTTAACAGCAGAAAGCATGAACAGTACAGTAATATATACAGTATATTTATACACACAGTGGTGTGAAAAAGTGTTTGCCCCCTTCCTGATTTCTCATTTTTTTGTATGTTTGTCACACTTAAATGTTTCAGATCATCAAACAAATTTAAAAGTTAGACAAAGATAACACAAGTAAACACAAAATGCAGTTTTTAATGTTTATTATTAAGGGTAAAAAAAAAAATCCAAATCTAAATGGCCCTGTGTGAAAAAGTGCCTATTCTCAATCAAGAACTCACTTAAATAGGACCTGCCTGACAAAGTGAAGTAGACCAAAACATACTCAAAAGCTAGACATCATGCTGCAATCCAAAGAAATTCAAGAATAAATGAGTCTGGAAAAGGTTACAAAGCCCTTTCAAAAGCTTTGGGACTCCAGTGAAGCACAGTGAGAGACATTATTCACAAATGGTGAAAATATGGAACAGTGGTGAACCTTCCCAGGAGTGGTCGGCCGACCAAAATTACCCAAAGAGAGCAGCGACGACTCATCCAAGAAGTCACAAAAGACCCCACAACACCACCAAAGAACTGCAGGCCTCACTTGCCTCAGTTAAGGTCAGTGTTCATGACTTCACCATAAGAAAGAGACTGGGCAAAAATAGCCTGCATGGCAGAGTTCCAAGACGAAAACCACTGCTGAGCAAAAAGAACATAAAAGCTCATCTCACTTTTGCCACAAAACATCTTGATGGATACCCAAGAGTTTTTGGAAAATACTATGTGGACTGACAAGACAAAAGTTGAATGTTTTGGATGATATGTGTCCTATTATGTCCAGCGTAAAAGTAACACAGCATTTCAGAAAAGGAACATCATACCAACAGTAAAATATGGTTGTGGTAATGTGATGGTCTGGGGCTGTTTTGCTGCTTCAGGACCTGGAAGATTTGCTGTGGTAAATGAATTCTGCTGTCTGCCAAAAAATCCTGAAGGAGAATGTCCGGCCACCTGTTTGTGACCTCAAGCTGAAGCCCACTTGGGTTCTGCAGCAGGACAATGATCCAAAACACACCAGCAAGTCCACCTCTGAATGGCTTAAGAAAAACAAAATGAAGACTTTGGAGTAGCTCAGTCAAAGTCCTAACCTGAATCTGATTGAGATGCTGTGGCATGTGTTATGTATGGGAATACCTGGGTGAAGGATGAGGCAGGATGATGGTTGGTGAACACAGCTTTATTGAAAACTATGTACAAACAGTGACACGGTATGCACCAGCAGGATCATCCAGCAAAGAGGCGGAATCTGGATGCCCTCCGCCTTAAATAGGGCAGTGCAGTAAAGTGACAGGAAGTGCACGTCACTACACTGCGCTTCACAATAATGTGCCATTTTATATATATTACCCCCCCCCCCCCGTAGAAAAGTCCCAAATCACACACACAATTGAATCACTCCCCAAATTTGGGACTTGAATCACACACTAAAATAACGAAAAACAATGTACTAAAATGGCTTAACACATTCACACAAAATAACCTAAAATAGGGCTGACGGATGGACTACCGTGCAGCCCACACGGCGGGGTGGATTATTCTGCCACCCATATCTAAAGAAAAGTCCATTTGCAAAACTAAAAACACACACTGTGCTCCTAAACTAAAAATACATAAAACAATCCCATATCATAACATACAAGCAAAAACACATACGAACTATAAATGAAGTGCTACCGCACAGTCATTTATGTAAAAAAGTTGGAACTTGCAATGGGGGGTCGAGGGCAGCCCCTCAGCAGGCGCACCCCTGGAGAAAACTGCTCTAGGAGGCCACCTAGAGCGTCTTCCCAGACACACCGAAGCTGATTGGCGTGCCTTGACGAGCCGTCAGACAACCCAAAGCACGCTGTGCCCAGCTTAGCCACTATGTACAGACACCCTTGATGTTTTGCTGGCTGTCATTTGGCCCATCTTCGCCATGGACGTCCTTCACTCCAAACCCGAACCAAGTCCATAACCTGGAGTGGAATTTTACTCGGCCTGATGTGCTACTGCGGAGTATGCGGTAATTCCATGCTCATCAGTCTGGCCCCGTCCTCTTCCATTAATGTTGTAGTGTTCACCATTGTAGCCGCAGATCCCCCCACCCAACTGTGGCCAAGAACCGGAGGCATCTAGGGCTAGCATGGTGTCGCTCATCAGCATGGGTACTGACCCTGAGCGAGAAATGGTCGACTTGAATGCAAGAGCGTCCATTAGCTCTTCGTACCGTTCGCTCCCAGTGTCTGTCGGGGGCAAGCCAGGTGATTTCCTCCTTGGGCTCCCCGGATAAGACAAACGGCACAACCTGGCGTAATGATTCAACCGTCCACATTTACCACAACGCTTCCCTGTAGCCGGGCATTTCTTAGCTTTATGGCGGTGCGTCGCAGACCCAGAACCTCTGCAATGGGAGCTTCCTGGGGCAGACCTTTGGGTGGCAGCATTGACTTCCCAAAAATCTTTGTCCGAGCTATCCTTGCTATCAGGGTCCGCAACATTAGTTGAGGCAAGTGGTTCCGGCGTCTTCTGTGGCTGGCGCCAATTTAGCTCCACAGCTAGCTTATCAACAGCTTTCCACCAGAGAGCTAGCTCCATTGCTTTAGCTAACATTAAATCATTAGGCGCCATTAATAGCCTAGCATGCAGCTCAGCGTTACACATGTGCTCTGCTAGTTGGTCGCGTACCATTTCATCTTCAAGCAGTCCAAAACAAAACTCGCTGGCTAGCTGCTTCAAGTCAATGTCATACTGGCGGATAGGCTCACCTACCCTCTGACATCTCCAGCGAAAACAAATTCTCCGAACAGTCACGTTGTCTGGGGCGGAGAATTCGTTTAGCAAGCAACTTCACAACTTCTTCGTATGAGTCCGCTTTGCCGAGCGTCTGTAGGACCGTCTGGCCCTCAATACCCAGGTTGTGAACGAGAAGCGCTCTCGCCCCATCGAGCTTCCTGTGGCCCAGCGCCGTAATATATGTCTGATAGGCTTCCAGCCAATGCAGCCATAAAACCGGTGGTTCACCCGGGAGCTTGAGAAAGGGACGAAGTGGTGTAATGCACACCTCCATGAATTCAGGTGCGTTCACACCAAACGCGAACAGGCGATTTTTTCGCGCAGCACGATTACATTATAACTCAATGTAAACACGCCAACAGACATGAATAGTGAGATGCAGACAGGCAAAGTTGTCTTTAAAACTTCTGCACCTGTGTTCAACATGCTGTGGAAATTCCCCAAATAACGTCATGCTTAGGTTTACATTATCCGATTGGGGGCTCACCTGAAAAAGTCTCAAGCCTCCAAAACTTCACAGATGATCGGTGTTTATGTTGCTAGCTTGCTAGGACGTCCGTGGCCGGAAACCGTGAGTAAATAACTCCAAAATCCCAATTCAGCTGAAGAGCTCCTGGTCCTCTTTTCTCCCGGTGAGTGAGTTTTATTTTCAAACTACTTTAGTCTGCAATGGTGATACTTTTACTCTGGTGACAGCAGAATCTCAAAGCTAGCAGCTAGTAGCTAGCGGACGCGAATGCGCGACTGTGCAAATTTGTGTGTACTCGCGTCTTCCCATTCACTTTGTATGGATTCACGCCGCCCGTTCGCGTTTGGTGTGAACACACCTTTAATCCTTGATCGCCAAATGTTATGTATGGAAATACCTTGGTGAAGGATGAGGCAGGATGATGGCTGGCGAACACAGCTTTATTGAGAACTATGTACAAACAGTGACATGGTATGCACCAGTAGGATCATCCGGCAAAGAGGCGGAATCTGGATGCCCTCTGCCTTAAATAGTGCGGTGCAGTGACATGACGGGAAGTGCACGTCACTACACCGCGCTCACAGTAATGTGTCATTTTATATATATATATATATATATATATATATATATATCACAGCATGACCTTAAAAAGATTGTTCATGCTCGAAAACTCTCCAATGTGGCTGAATTGCAGCAATTCTGCAAAGATGAGTGGGCCAAAATTCCTCCACAGCACTATAAAAGACTCATTGCCAGTTATCGCAAACGCTTGACTGCAGTTGCTGCTGCTAAGGGTGGCCCAACCAGTTACTAGGTTTAGGGGGCAGTCACTTTTTCACACAGGGCCATGTAGGTTTGGATTTTTTTTCCCTTAATAATAAACACCTTCATTTAAAAACTGCATTTTGTGTTTACTTGTGTTATCTTTGTCTAATATTTAAATTTATTTGATGATTTGAAACATTTAAGTGTGACAAACATACAAAAAAAGAGAAATCGGGAAGGGGGCAAACACTTTTTCACACCACTGTGTGTGTGTGTGTGTGTGTGTGTGTGTGTGTGTGTGTGTATTTGAATCTTGTGAATTAGAAATTTTTTTTTTGAAAATTTGCAACTTTCTTACCTATCAATTTTGACTTTTTTCTTGCAAAAAAAAAGTTCCAAGAAAAAAATTGCAACTTTTTTCTTGAAAATTTGGGACTTTTTCCTCATAAATTTGTTACTTCTTTGTGAATTTGATTTTTTCTCATAAATTTTCCAACTTTTTCCCTCATAAATCTGTGACATGTTACTCTTATTTGCAACTGTCTCTGATGAATTTGTGGGGGTTTTGTATCATAAATTTGTGACTTTTCTTAAAAATTCATGAATTTTTTTCCTCACAAATTCCCACCTTCCTTTTGACAAATCTGTGATTTTTTTGCATAAATTGTCTTACTCATAAATTTTCAACTTTTTATATGCAGTTTTATTTTTTTTGTTGACAATTTTACATCTTTATAGGTTGATGACTTTATTTACTGCACTAGAGTTTTGGCAGCAGGAGGGTCTGGGAGATGTTTTAATCTTCACGCCTGTCCTCACTCTAGTTCCATCTGGAGCTCTAAATAAAGTCTGCAGCTTTGCCTTTTTTAGACACAAATCCTGGAAATTAGAAGACCAAAGTTATCTGTTAATCCTTTAACAAAATAAAATTGACATGAATGCCACTGATCAAACACACATCAAGCAAGCTAAAGGTCAGTGCAAAGTCAGCCACGGATTTATTTGCAGTGAAGCAGCTGCAGGTTTTGCCTCATTAAACAGATTACAGAGCTGATTTGGTTGCTTACTCTGGTGGAGGGGAGCGTGTGTTTTATTCATCCTGATCAAACAGCAAAGGCCACTTTTCTTTTATGCTCCGTGTGTTTATGTAAAATGTTGCGAACAAGAAATTTGTACAAACTGAATGCTCTTTTTTTTCCCCACATGTGCACATTGTTTCAGTGTCAAGACACCCACCCTGCCAAGCTGTTTTTCTCCAGCGTGCGTCTCCCACATAGTTAAAGTCAGTATAGATTTTCTGACAATTCCTGCCCGAGGCTGCGCTCCATTTTTAAATCCACCCGGAGAGAAATCCTGTAAGTGGGCTGAGGTCACTGAGAGACCGTTCAGCGGCTGCTTCAGGATCTGAAATACTTTACATGGTGTTTAACAAGTCTGAATTACACACCGAGATTAGAATATCATGCTTTTTGTCTGTATACTGTTTTGTTCTCTCAGCTGTCACCTGTCAGGTAAAAAAAAAGACATGTGACTGGAGTGAAAAGGTTTTGTCAGAATCAGAGACTGACCTTCAAAATCATAGATGTTGACCTTCTCTCCATGGGAAGTGCCAGTCCTCCGCAGGCCTGTTAGAAGCTCCTGTTTAAAGAGTGATCCTCCAATGATGAGCATTTTGTTGTTTTAAGTGATTATTGACCATTTATGACCTGTGTGTCAGACTGACTTTTATCATAACAGAAAAAGATTAAGTGAAAACTAGATTTAAAAAAAAAAAAAAAAAAACAGTTACAGCCCATCCCCTCCGTGGATCACCACCTCATTGCGGTGGAGGGGTTTATGTGCTTTAATGAGCCCAGAAGCTATGCTGTCGGGGGCATCTTGTCCCTGTTAGGGTCTCCCGAGGCAAACTGGTCCTGGGTGAAGGGCTAGACTAAGAGCAGTCCAGTGGGTCCCCATGAAAAAGTTACAGCAAGGATTCAGTGTACTCAAAAGAGCCACATGGGTCTGTCCTCCAGAGGGTTCATCACCCATGATCATGGGGATCATAGTGCAATGTGAACCAGGTGGCAGTCAGGGGTGCTGTGCTTGGACTGCTGCCCCTGGTGACCTGGACCCCAGAATAAGCGGTACAAGATGGATGGATGGATGTTACAGCCCATCTGAGCTCCATAAATATATAACACTATCCAGGGCTGGCTCTAGCCATTTAGGCACCCTAGTCAAGATTAGTTCACTGGCAAAAACTCAGCAAGCTAGCAACCAAAAGAGTAACAAAACAAAACTTCACAAAATCATAAAGTATGATAGAGTTTTTAGTACCATAAAACCACAAAGCCTACTCCACACATATGGGAAATACACACACCACTTGCACACAGCACACAATAACTTTCATCAGTGCATCTTAGTAGTACATTATCCAGATTTCTTGCATATATATTCTGTAAGTTAGCATTCGTACCTTGAGAGTTAAGTTTGGCTGGACACAGCTTTTATTTGATAACTAAAGATAAAGTATTATCCAAGTTAGCTGTTTTTATTTTAAGTTGGTCAGCCCTTGGGGGCCCCTTCTGGCCTGGGGCCCAAGCATTTTCCTGCCTTGCCTGCTGCCATGCAGCGCCTCTGATTACTGCCATTATTAATTTTATTTATTTAAAAAAAATGTTTTGCAACTTCCGGTCTGAACACCATGGTGGTAGCAGCTTAATGCTGAAGCTCCCAGATCCCATCCGTGAAAATACCATGAAAATCAGATTTAATGGATTTATGGAAGAGTGAAAATCAAAAGACAAAGTTATTATGCCTAAAGGAAAACAGAAGAGATCAACATTTACCAGGCCAAGACACGCATCGGCCGGAGAAACGGACCTCGAAGACAACAACCTCTCAGAAATGGAGGAGCAAAATTAGGCTAGCAACATGGCTAGCTTAAAAAAGATACTTCAAGAATTAAGAGAATTTCGCCGAGAGTGTGGGGCCGAATTTCGGGAACTTAAAGACGAAATAAAAAGGACAAACAACAGAGTGGACCAGGCTGAGGCCCGAATCATGGAAGCAGAGGAAAGAATAAAAGGGCTGGAAAAAACCACACTGGAATTACTCAAACAACAGACAAGACTGGAGGCTAAGCTAACCGACCTGGAAGGAAGACTAAGAAGGGACAACGTAAGAATTCATGGTCTGAAAGAAGGAGTCGAGGATGGTTTCACTGCAATGGCTGCATGCGTAGAAACCATACTGAGAGAAAAGTTGGAAATTCCCCAATCCACTGATTTGAAAATAGAAAGGGCGCACTATTCATTAGCCCCAAGGCCGAACGGCGGAAGCTCCCCCGCGATCGGTGGTGGTGAAGTTTTCCAACTTCAGAACAAAAGAAGAGGTTTTGAGACTGGCCTGGCAGAAAAAAGGATTTATGCACCAAGAAAGAAAAGTTTTTGTGGAGCATGACTATGCCCCGGAGGTCCTTAAAAAACGTCGGGAATACAATGACGCTAAAAAGGCACTAAGAGAGAAGAAACTGCGCTTTCAAACGGCATTCCTGGCGAAGCTTAGGGTTTTTTACGGGGAAGACACGTGTCTCTACAACTCGGCAGTAGAAGCAACCAGGGATATGGCGAGAAGAGGGCTCCCGGTACAGGTGTATAAACCCGCAGCAGACCCGATCGAAAGACTCAAGGCTCAAACATGGTGCACACAGAGACCCTCAAAATCCACGGGCCAGCAGCGGGAAACCCAGCGCCAGGGCTATAAGGAAAAACTGGACGCTTTCAGGAGGGAATAATGATATTTTTAGCCAATATGCCCATCCAACCCTCCTCCTACAAGGTAACAAACATTAAAGGAGATGCAGAATCAGCAAGTATGAAGTGGTAAAACATTTCATGGAACAGTCATAATATTAGAAACAAATAAGTCTTTAAAAAAAAAAAACTTGTTAAAATAGAAATGTGACAATGAACCACATGAACTCTCCACACTAACAAATACTGTATTAATGTGATTGTTTGCTGTGATGGTGGTGGGAGGTTGCGCATAATTTCATAAGGTATAGACATAAAAAAAAAGTCTATACAAGTTCGGATTGGGATATGAAAATCACGTTAAAAACATGGGACAACTTACAGGGGTAAGAGAGGGCCCTCAACATGTAGCAAAGTTTGAGGAATTTCCCTCAGAGCCAACACACCATCAAGGCTCTTCTAAGGTTGCTAAAAAGACCTCAGTTCAGGAAGATCTTTTGACAGTTTTTTGTTTTAAAGTTTTATATACTATGTTCTTAATGTTTTTTATGTTCTTAATGTTCTTTCAGTTTTTGAGTAGCATAAAAGAGGGCCACTATACTGTTATACTAAATAAGACAATACAATGGAGAAACAGGGTGCAACCAAAATAATCTCATATAATGTTAAAGGGCTCCTGAATCCAGTTAAAAGATCCAAGATTCTAGGCAAAATGAAAAAAGACAAAGCAGGAATAATAGTTTTACAGGAGACCCACCTAACAGACTTGGAACACACTAAACTTAATAGACAAGGGTTTAAACTGATCTCTTCATCTTCATATAAGTCAGGGAGGAGGAGGGGGGTAGCAACATTGATCTCAACCAAAATTATATTTGAAAAAAAATTCAGAACACAAAGATAAAGAAGGGAGATTTAGCATGGTACTTGGTCGGCTAGAGGGAGAAGATATCACCCTGCTGAATGTATATGCACCTCCAGGGGCTAACTGGAAATTTTATAAAAATGTATTTGACCTAATGATAACTAAAGCCCAAGGTTTAGTGATATGTGGTGGAGACTTCAATCTAAGACTGAATCCATACTGGGATGCATCAGGTAATTCTCCACATCAAAATAACACTCAGAGTAGAAAAACTAGGATGCTACTAAATGAAATGGGAATCTGTGACGTGTGGAGGGAATTCAACCCCAGTGTAAAAGATTATACAGTTTACTCAGCACCACATTCATCATACTCAAGGATTGACTATTTTTTATGTTTAATAGAGACATTGGAAGAGTAAAAACATGTAAAATAGGACTGATGGATCTCTCTGACCACAGTCCGATCTATATGGACTTAAATATTCAAAAATATACAAATAATACATTCTCTTGGAGGTTAAATTTAAATGTGCTGAAAGGACCACTGAAAGATGAATTGGAATCAGATATTGTCAGATATTTGGAAGAAAATGATAATGAGAAGTATCCCCTTTAATACCGTGGGACGCATGCAAAGCTGTAATAAGGGGAAAGATTATCGCAAAACTGGCACTCCAAAAGAAATTGAGACAAGAAAAACTAATCACATTAGAGTCAGAACTTAAGAACCTAGAAAAAGAGCACAAAGACAACACTCATTCTAATGACTCGCTGAAAATTAAGGAAATAAAAAACAAATAAACGAGATCTACACAATAGAAATCCAGAAGAAACTTACATTTCTGAAACAAAAATATTATGAAACAGGTAGCAAATCGGCAAAATTACTCGCCTATAAATTGAGGAAACAACAAACGGAGAGAGCAATCTACAAAATCAGAGACCCAGTATCAAAGGAAATAAAATTTAGAATTCAGGAAATTCTTAAAAGCTTTGAGAATTACTACAAGAACTTGTACTCCCTCAAAAAACACAAAGACACATCCGAAGCCTTCCTAAATACATTACATCTTCCCCAACTTACTGAGTCACAAAATAAAAAACTACTGGCAGAAATACAACCTAAAGAATTAGAAAGAGCAATTACAAAACTTAAAGCTAACAAATCCCCAGGAGCAGATGGTTATACAGCAGAGTGGTACAAAACCTTTAAACAGCAACTATCTCTTCTCCTCCTGAAAACATTTAACTGTCCTCCACACAGGGTAAATCCCCCCCTCCTGGAGAGAAGGGGTCATTGCAATCATACCTAAACCTGAAAAGGATAAATTAGACTGCTCCAACTACAGACCAATCAGTGTGTTAAATCAGGACTATAAACTTTTTACCGCTATCCTTGCCAAAAGGTTAGAAAATATACTGACAGACTTAATTTATTTAGACCAAACAGGTTTTATAAGACAAAGACAGACACAAGATAACATTAGACACACTTTACACATAATTCATCATATAAAAAAATATAATTTAAATGCAGCCATACTGGGATTAGACGCTGAAAAAGCATTTGATTCAGTTGACTGGTCTTTCCTATATAGAATCTTGTCCAGTTTCAATTTTCATAACAACTTCATTAGAGCTATCCAGGCATTATATAAAAAACCAACAGCTAAAATAAGGATTAACGGTAAATTATCATCATCTTTTGAACTGGAAAGAGGATGTCGTCAGGGCTGCCCTTTGTCTCCACTGCTCTTTGCAATCTTCATAGAACCTCTGAGCCAATGGATGAGACAGAATCAAAAAATTCAAGGTATTACACTTGGTCAGAAGGAACATAAAATAGCGCTCTTTGCTGATGACATTTTAATATACCTGAGGCAGCCGGACATCTCTTTTCCAGAACTAATCTCAGTTTTTTCAGAGTATGGAGAGTTATCGGGGTACGAATTAAACAAGCATAAAACCCAAATTTTAACATTCAACTATGACCCAAATCAATATTTACTAAGCAAATTCAAAACTAACTGGGAGATGGAATCTATGAAATATCTGGGGGTCAATATCCCAAAACAACTCAACAAAATTATAACACTAAACTATGATCCACTGATGGCAAAAATAAAATCTGATCTAGCAAGATGGAATATGATACCATTCTTGGGTACTGCACAAAGAATTGAAGCAGTCAAAATGAATATACTTCCACGTCTTCTATACCTTTTCCAAACAATACTGGTAGAACCTCCCAAAAAACATGACAAGAACTGGACAGAAGGATCTCAAGATTCATATGACAGGGCAAGAGACCAAGAATCAGATATAGAACCCTACAGCTTAACAGAGACTAAGGTGGGCTCGCGCTGCCAAATATCAGGGACTATTTTAAAGCCGTGCAAATTAAAACTTTAGTAGAGATATGTAACCCATTCTACACTGCACAATGGAAGGAGATAGAATGCCAAATAACAAGTGACATTCCCCTACAGGCGATAATAGGGAATAATGCCTTACCTAAACTTTTGAATAACACTAACCCGTGGATAGAGACCCCGCTAAAAATTTGGTTTAAGATAGTCAGAGAGAATCAAACTAAAGAACCCTATCGATTATTGCAATGGATTTCCTATGATTAGGATTTTACTCCTAATAAAACAGACACTAGATTTAAAAAGTGGAAAGAGAACGGACTGATAAAATATTACGATTTTTTTAAAGGGCAAACTTTAAGAAGTTTTGAAGATTTGAAAAAACAAAGTCTGGTAAATCAAGACCTTTACAGGTTCTTTCAGCTTAGACACCACATAAACAATATACTTAAAAAGGAGGATTTGGAAAGGGCCCAGTCAGGTGTTCTGAAGGTTTTCTTAATGGCATATAAAGGGATCCCAGGGATCAGATGCATTTCTAAAATATACCAAGGTCTTCAAGACTTAAAAGGAGACAACACATCATATATAAAAGAGAAATGGGAAAAAGAGGGGGATTTCACTTTACAACTGGAAATGTGGGAAAAGCTAAATAAACAACAATGGAAAAGTACTTCATCCCTGCTGTGGAGAGAATTTGGATGGAAAAATTTGGTAAGATTTTTCAGAACACCTGCACAAAACAAATTTACTCGTAAAGGATTGAATTGTTGGCGCTTGTGTGGTGAAACGACTGCAAATCATTTTCATGTGTTTTGGTCATTCCCAGTTATCCACCAATATTGGACCAATGTACAGACAATATTGGGGAAAATATTCAAAGTAACAGTTCCCTTTTCTTTTGTAACTTTGTATTTCGCTTTACTACCGGAATCACTGGAAAGACGAGGAGAAAATACTTATTCACTGTTTTAATATTGGCAAGTAAAAAAGCACTAACAAAAAAATGGATGCCGAGAGACTGTCCTGCACCTGAAGATTGGATTAACGTGATTCAGGACATTTATTTGATGGAAAAGTTGACATTTGCACTGAGACAGGACATGGATGGGTTCTTGAACATTTGGCAACCCTGGAACGCATATGTCTTCCATCAGATCTAATCTTGCACAAATACCATTTCAATAATGGCACCTCTCTTTGTTCCAACGCTACTCAGATGTTCTTTTATTTCTTGGCTCTTTTGGTTTTTTTTTTTTAAATTTTTCTTTTCTTTCACTTAAAAAAGGGTGTTGTAATAATTTTTTTTCCAATGTTGTCAAAAAAAAAAGGGAATATGTGATGAAAATGTAAACAGTGCGATGCTGTAATGATATATACCCTTTACAAAAATTTGAATTAAAAAAAAATGTTTTGCGGGATTGGAGCAGCGCCCCCTCCAGCAACTAAAAAAATGAAAAAAAAAAATGAAAAAAACCCCCAAAAAACATATCCCTCATTTTTATTTATTATGTTTTTTTTCCCCCCAGGGGCGTGGTGCGAGTGGACGTTAACCTGCAGGACATTGATATTGATCAGTGCTCCACTGACGGCTGGTTTGCCAGAACTCATCGGTGCAACCTGACCACCATGGAGGTGAGTGTGCTCAGCGTTCAGGATCCACTGCGGTGGCCCCGAAGTGCAAATCACATTGGCAAATAACAAAACACAACAGCTAAAGTGAAAACACAACAACATTAACTCAAACCAGAAAAGATTGAGCTAGTGTCAATCCTACTGACAAGGATTGCTGCTGATTGGACAGATGCACTGTTCTTCCTTTAAACAGGAAGTAAAGGCTGCTTTTGTCCTTTAATCAGACTTGATTCTTGCCAGTATATCAAGAGCAGGTACCTAGCTTTCTAGTTTGAGTTATGCTGTTGTGTTTTGGCCCTTTTGCTTTTTATTGTTTTGTTTTATGAATTGCTGTTGTGATTTTCACTTCAGGGCCACCGTACAAGATGCACAAATGTCACAGGTACTCGATGCAGTAAATGGAAAATCCATAAAATCTGAATCTTGGCATTATTACAGATGACAATTATCCTCTGCTGATGATAAGCATCCTAATGTTTGTAAAATTTTCTATAAATTTGAATTTTTTTTCTCTTAAATGTTCACTTGTTTTTTGTAAATTTGTCAGTTTTTTTCCTATAAATTTGTTGCATTTTTCTACAATTTTCATTCATCAATTTGAGACTTTTCCTGTTTTTTTAACTTTTCATATCAGTTTACTATTTCTTCTTAAACTTTAAGCATTCAAGATTCAAAGGTTTTATTGTCATGTGCACAGTTAAGAAATGCTACATTTCCTGTGCAATGAAATTCTTACTTTGCTCTCCGAACAAATGCCAAGGTAATGGGTAGAGAAACAACACTTCTAGTAAGGTAATGACACACTAACACAGTAACTCAATCCTAATACTAATGGATGCTAATAACACACACACACCAACATACAGTTAGGCAGTTAGGACTCCTTAAGCATACCTTGATACTAAATACTAAAACTAATGAGTACTAATAACACACACTAGGCAGTTTGGACAGTTAAAGCAGTTAAAGCAGTCAGACAAGAGGAATGAAATTGAAAATTCACTGGATGACTAAAGTGATAGTGGTACACTGATATCAGAGATGATGTGAACCTGAGATGGCATGAACTTATGTACAGTGTGCAAATGAGCATTGTGCAACCTGGTGTGAACCTGAGATGGCATGAACCTATGTACAGTGTGCAAATGAGCATTGTGCAATGAGCAGTACATAATTACAAATTACAAATTATTTCTGTAACGGTAGTACCAGTAGACTGTGCATGATAAGTAGCAACAGAGATGATAATTAGCAGCAGAGATGATATGGACATCAAACGGGTGAGACTGTATCTACTGTACAGGTGAGCAGTGTGCAAATTTAGTTATAGAGTTCCTATATGCAAAGCTGTGTTACGGAGTTTTAGGAGTTGTTATCTGTTCAGGAGTCTGATGGCAGTGGGAAAGGAGTTCTTCAGTCTGGTTGACCTGCATTTCACACTTCTGTACCTCTGGGCTGAGGGTAGAAGTGTGAACAGTCTGTGCTGGGGGTGGGTGGGTTCCCGGAGGATGGTGTCAGCTCTCCTTTGGACTCTGCGGTGGTAGATGCTCTGCAGAGAGGGGAATGGTATCATGAACCAAGCCCGTGTTTCCTGTGGGCTCAGTTCTGATCGATCCTGGTGGCTCAGGCAGTGGGTTTATTATGTGGAGTTGTGTTTTGATTTCTTGTTGTTTTCATGTCCGTGCACCGTTTCTGTTCCTGTCTGTAGCTGCCACTCTGGCCTGTCCAGCCACACCCCCTCTTTCTGACAGTCAGCTGTTCGCCCTGGTAATCATCTTTCCCGCGCTCGCCTAGGTGTACCCAATTTGCCACGCCAGCGGTATTTGTACAAAAGCAGCTCTTTGCTAGACAAACGCCGCTGGATTATTGTACGAGTTGGATGGTCGTCTTCCCTGTCTAACCGTCACGTCACAAAGGACTGTTCTGTGTGCTCGTTGAGAATCGCTGACTACTTGGATTGCCCCCGCACTGTGAGATCAGCCTGTGTTCCGTTCACCGCTGTCATCCTCCAGTGTGAGTGTTGGGCGTCCTTAAGGACTCAAGTGTATCTGAGCTGTGTTCATGTTTGTATGTTTAATTTGGTGTTAACAAATGTGTGTGTGGTGTAACCCAGCGTTTAAATCCATTTGTCCCTTTTTCTCCTCCTCCATGCACTGTTGGAGAAGCGCACGGAGAGTTCATGACAAGTGGAGTCCTGATGATCTTCTCCACTGTCTTCACCACTTTCTGCAGGCGTTTGCCATCCAGGGCAGTGGTGCTGCCGTACCACGTAGTGATGCAGTTGGTCAGCATGCCATATGCCAAACATGTCACATTTGCAGCTTTTTCACAGAAATGCAAGCATTGTTTAGTAAATTTATTATGTTTCACCAAAAGCTTTTCTTTTAATTTTCAATTTTGCTTTAATACTTTCTTCACAGTTTATGAGTTTTTTTTTTATTAGAGACTTTTTTCTCCCTCCAGTGGGCTCACCACCTGCAGGAGGGATCATGGGGGTCCGGTGCTATGTGGATCAGGTGACGGTCAAAGGCGGAGACCTTGGCAGTTTGATCCCAAGCTTCCTAAACTGGCTTTTGGGATGTGGAATGTCACCTCTCTGGTGGGGAAGATGCCTGAGCTGGTGCATGAGGATGAGCGATACCGGCTAGATATAGTTGGCCTCACCTCAACACACAGCTCTGGTTCCGGAACCAGTCTCCTGGAGAGGGGCTGGAGCTTGGCCTACTCTGGAGTTTCCCCAGGCAAGAGGCGACAAGCAGGGGTGGGTATTCTTGTATCCCCCCACCTTGCTGCCTGTATATTGGAGTTTTCCCTGGTGGACGAAAGGGTTGTTTCCCTGCACCTTTCAGGTTGGGAAACGGGTCCTGACCATCATTTGTGCCTATGCACCAAATGATGGTTCAGAGTACCCACCCTTTTTGGAGTCTCTGGCTGGGGTGCTGGAGAGTGAACCTCTTGGAGACTCCATTGTCCTACTGGGGAACTTCAATGCGCATGTGGGCAATGACAGTGAAACCTGGAAGGGGGTGATTGGGAGGAACGGCCTGCCCGATCTGAACCTGAGTGGTGTTCAGTTATTGGACTTCTGTGCTAACCACAGTTTGTCCATAATGAACACCATGTTCAAGCACAAGGGCGTCCATATGTGCACTTGGCACCAGGACACCCTAGGTTGCAGGTCGATGATCGATTTTGTTATCGTGTCATCAGACCTGCGACCGTATGTCTTGGACACTCGGGTAAAGAGAGGTGCAGAGCTGTCAACTGATCACCACCTGGTGGTGAGTTGGATCCAATGGCAGGGGAGGAGGCCATTCAGACCTGGTAGACCCAAACGTATAGTGAGGGTGTGCTGAGAACGCCTGGCTGAGGCTCCTGTCCAGGAGGTCTTCAGCTCCCACCTCCAGAAGAACTTCAACCACATTTCAAGGGAGTCTGGAAACATGGAGTCTGAATGGGCCATTTTCTCCACCTCCATTGTTGAAGCGGCTGCCCAGAGCTCGGTCGCAAGGTCGTCGGTGCATCTCGTGGTGGCAACCCCCGAACCAAGTGGTGGACACCAGCGGTGAGGGGGCCCATTAAGCTAAAGAAGGAGTTCTATCAAGCTTGGTTGGCTTGTCGGACTCCTGAAGCAGCTGAGGTGTACTGGCAGGCCAAGCGGAGTGCAGCTCGGGTGGTTGCTGAAGCAAAAACTCGGGTGTGGGAGGAGTTCGGTGAGGCCATGGAACAAGACTTTCGGTCAGCCCCGAAGAGATTCTGGCAAACTGTCCGATGGCTCAGGAGGGGGAAGCAGCTCCCTGTCCACACTGTGTATGGGGCGGATGGAGTGCTGCTGACTTTGACTGGGGATATCATCGGGCGGTGGAAGGAATACTTTGAGGATCTCCTCAATCCCACTGATATGCCTTCCACAGATGAAGCAAGGCTTGTGGACGAGGGGGATGACTCGCCTATCACAGGGGCTGAGGTTGCCAAGGTGGTAAAAATCTCTTTGGTGGCTGGGCCCTGGGGGTGGACGAGATTCGCCCTGATTACCTCAAGGCACTGGATGTTGTTGGGCTGTCATGGTTGACACGCCTCTGCAACATTGCGTGGAGATCGGGGGCAGTTCCTTTGGCATGACAAACAAGGGTGATGGTTCCTTTCTTCAAAAAAGGGGACTGGAGGGTGTGTTCCAACTTTAGAGGGATCACAGTCCTCAGTCTCCCTGGGAAGGTCTATGCCAAGGTACTGGAGAGGAGAGTCCGGCCGTTGGTCGAACTGCGGATTCAGGAGGAGCAATGTGGTTTTCGTCTTGGCCGTGGCACATCGGACCAGCGCTTTACCCTCTCAAGAATCTTCGAGGGTTCGTGGGAGTTTGCCCAACCAGTTAACATGTGTTTTGTGGACTTGGAGAAGGCATTCGACCGCGTCACTTGTGGTTTTTTGTGGGGGGTGCTTTGGGAGAATGGGGTATCGGGCTTGTTGTTACGAGCTATTCAGTCTCTGTACGACCGTTGTGAGAGTTTGGTTCGTATTGCCAACACTCGATCAGACTCATTCCCAGTGAGAGTTGGACTCCGCCAGGGCTGCCCTTTGTCAATGATCCTGTTCATAATTTTTATGGACAGGATTTCTAGACGCAGCCAGAGAACGGGGGGTGTCATGCTTGGTGACCACAGGATCTCATCTCTGCTGTTTGCAGATGATGTTGTCCTGCTGGCTTCATCCAGCAATGACCTACAGGTCTTACTGGGATGGTTTGCCGCTGAGTGTGAAGCGGCTGGGATGAGAATCAGTACCTCCAAATCCGAATCCATGGTCCTCAGCCGGAAAAAGGTGGATTGTCCTCTCTGGGTTGGGGACAAGCTCCTGCCCCAAGTGGAGGAGTTTAAGTATCTTGGGGTCTTATTCACGAGTGAGGGGAAAATGTAACGAGAGACTGACAGATGGATCGGAGCAGCATCTGAAGTGATCCAGACGTTGTACCGGTCTGTTGTGGTGAAGAAGGAGCTGAGCTCTAAGGCAAAGCTGTCGATTTACCAGTCAATCTACGTTCCTACCCTCACCTATGGTCATGAGCTTTGGGTAATGAGATTGCAGATACAAGCGGCTGAAATGAGCTTTCTTCGTAGGATTGCTGGACTCACCCTCAGAGATAGGGTGAGGAGCTCAGTCATCTGGGAGAGTAGAACCGCTGCTCCTCCACATTGAAAGGAGCCAGTCGAGGTGGTATGGGCATCTGATCAGGATGCCTCCTAGACGCCTCCCACTTGAGGTGTTTCGGGCATGTCCCTCTGGGAGGAGACCCTGGGGCTGACCCAGGACTCGCTGGAGAGAGTATGTCTTCCAGCTGGTCTGGGAACGCCTTGGTATCCTCTCTGAAAAGCTGGAGCAGGTGGTTGGGGAGAGGGAAGTCTGGGCTTCTATGCTTGAACTGCTGCCTCCGTGACTCGGACCTCCGGAAAAAGCGGTAGAAGATGGATGGATGGATGGACTTTTTTTCTCACAAATTTGCAACTTTTTCCAACAAATATTTTACCTTTGTTCTCATCTTTTTCTACTTTTTTTCTTTCAAATTTGTGACATTTTTCCCTGAAACGTGCAGTATTTCAGTTGAATTTATGACATTTTTCTTGGGTAAATTTGCATCTTTTTTTTCAGAAATTTGAAGAATTTTTCCAGTAAATTGTGAGGGTTTTTTTTTTCAGTTTTTAACATTAATGTGCAACATTTCCCTAGATTTGTAAATCTGTAACATTTACACAGTTCTGTAAATGTGCAACTTTTTCTCCAGTCTCTCAGAATTGCAACTTTTCACCCTGAGTTTTACATTTCCAACTTCTTTGAATGATTTTTTGAACATTTGATGATTTTTCAACACCCTAATAAACTGCTACATTTTTCCACTCCTGTAAATTGAAATCTTATTTTTGTATTTATTTATTTTTGCTTAAATGCATGTGGATTTTTTTTTACGTTACAATATGTTTTCAATTAAAAAAGACAATAAAAAATGAATGCCTGGCCCCTGAGTTTATTCATTACCCTCTTATTGACACCCCTGGGCTAAAGTTCAGAATTAAGATTTAACCCTAACCTTAAAGGCCTTAGAATTCAGAGGGCTTAATATGAAAGGAGTCCTTGATATCTATCCACATAAATTTATCCCTCAGTGTGTGAAGGCTGCAGCGAGATTTATGTTCTGGTCACACATGAAGCCTTGTAAGCCACCACAGACAGTGCCAGTTGTTACCTCTATCAAGGTTATGCCATTGTGAAATATGATTTGTTTGTCTGTTGATTCTCAGTGCACAGCTTTGCGTGAAACCAGGTGGACAAATGGGCCCTGCCATTTTGTAGTCATTAGGCAACTGACAGAGATGAGTCGTCTACTGGTTCAAACCTCAATTTTTCAGTGGGAGAAATATTTTTAACTTAAAGTTTAAGTGATGGGAATTGAGATGGAGGGTGTGAAACTTGTCCCACTTACTAAGAGGAGGACCGAGCTGCGGTCATTTTTCTAGTGATGAAAAACGTCCTGTCTCAAGGTCCTTTTCTGGATGATGAAGACGACGTCAGGCATCCGCATTCACTGCGATCATTAACTTTGAGTCATATTCTTGAATGAATATGATTTTCCTTGGCTTGTTTTGGTGGGATTCCTGTGGGGAATATTTGGCTCTTTAGCTGCTAATTGCTCCACTTTGTTCGCAAGCTGACAGCTAAGGAGGCCTGCACATAGTCGTCAGGAGTTTTTTTTTTCTTTACTGAAAACACTGATGAAAAAACTAAAGAATGAAGTTTATAAATGGATCACAGTTTGACATTAGAGCTTGGGCTCACCAGCCACTGTGGGAGTTTTACACTTTTAATAGTCCTTTTGCTAGACAAGGAATTAGCAGCCTTTGCTATGGAACTAGTCATTTTGTGCAAAAACTATTTGACATTAAAGTGAAAGTAAAACTGTTCCAAATCATGCTGTTTAGAAATGTTTTTAAGAATAAACCGGACCATCAGGAAGTTTTTACTCTTGAATTTACAGATTTTTTTTCTTTAACGATGCAGTCCAGTGGATATAAATCCCCTATAAAAACAAATCATTGTGTCATGAGCCGAACACTGGAGGTTTCCGTCGTGCTCGGTCCCGTGGCTTTTTCCTTATATTTATTTATTTGTTGTATTTTGTGCTTTTTGGGTTTCTGTAATTCTTGTGCTGTTTGCTATTTTCCTGTTTATGTTTTAGTTTTGTTACACTTTTATTTTGTATCATATTTTAGTCTGCTTTGGTTAATATTGTATTCTTTTTATCTTTACTGTTGTTCTTTCACTGGTTGACAGCTGTTAGTGGCGTGGTGCTCTGTGTGGGCGTTGCCCTGTCAGCTGTCAGCTTTGGCTACGCTCCCCTCTCACTGCTCCCAGCTGGTCCTAATTATGTGTCTGTCTCTCTGTGTTGGCCCTGTGATGGACTGGCGATCTGTCCAGGGTGTACCCAGCCTCTCGCCCAAAGATGCTGGGATAGGCTCCAGCCCCGCGCCCCCCCCCCCGACCCGAAAGGATTAAGCGGAAGAAGATGGGTGGGTGTTTCCTCCTACCCGCTCATGTGACCCACACCTGTCATTGATTATGTAAATTGTTTTTGATTCTTTTTAAGGGCAGTTATTTTCATTTCTTGTCGCCGCAGTCTTGTTTGAGTTCTCCTCGTCTCCACCAGAGCCCTGCCTCGCTTTGGTGCCTTGTCAGTAAGTTTACCCATCTGTTTGTATTTTCCATTAAGATCTCTGTGTGGACTTTGTTATTTTCAATAAATTTCACAAACTCACAGTTTAGCGCGTGGGTCTCACCGTCCTGCCCTGAAGAGCAATTCATGACACATTGTCTTAAAGGGTATCTTATGCCTTTTTTTTAAAAATTTTTTTACAAAAAAAATCTTTCATTGTCTTACAGTTTTGTGTCAAAATCTTTTCACTGGTCAATTTGTATGCATGGTGGCCCAGGATAATGACTGAAATGGCATCAGTCTTTAAAAGCAGTTTAATGGTAAAACCCATCTTAATTTGGGTCGTTTTCAAAGCAGCTGGCCAAAAAATGCTAAATGGTCCTGGAAGCTAAGTTCAGTTAGGCCAGAGAGTCCTGACTGGCTCAACATTACAGACTAGTTACAGTTACATCACCAAAAACATTCTGTCCAAATTCGTCTTTTTTCAGGGGTTGGGGCTTAAGTGAAACTTTAAAGCAAAAAAACAGACACATGAGACGTTTGAGTGATTTCAGTTTTGATATGTCTTCTAAGGGCTGGGCGATACAATGAATATATTTGTTATAGCGATACATTCTACTATGTGTGATATAAAAAATGTTTTATCGCATTCTCCTCTCCTCTCTCCTTTCACACAGCTGCACCCTAGAGCTGCACTCAGGCTTTTCCCCATGCCTCCTCGCACTGTGTTTCATTTCAGGGTCATTGCCATGTCTGTTTTTTTCCCACAATCTTGTTCTTGAGAAACTGCTTCTTATAAGCCTGTTTTCGTGGCACAGACACACTTGTTTTTAGATGCTTGGTTTTTATGCACAATCTGGCAACACTAGCAGAGTGCGGGGGGAAGGGGGGGGGATTAAGTGACACACACATATACCAACTGCAGTGCGGCTGACTTGAATGAAAGGATTAAAAAGGGCCAGCTCTGAAGGTAAAAACTGAACAAAATACAGTTTTGTGCAAATTATGTTGCACTACCATTAATTTATTTCACCACTTGAGATGTCATCCACAATAATACGAAGAATGCATTAAGAATTGCTCTCAACATCCCAGGTAGCCCTTACAAAAAATTTTAGAGAGAATGACTATATGGCTTCTTCATTTAGCAAATTTATCCTATACAACAACAGTGCAAAATAGAAAGCGATCACAACTGCAGTCACAAATTATACTGGCAAAGACATGACCCGTATTGCTAAAAACATGACCAAACAGAAAAAGTGGACTTTAATTTATATGGTTTTAAAATATCTTTCTCTAGAATTCTTCCTTAATGCACTTTTTATTGTGTTGAGTCCTTTTTGTTTTGTTTGTAATGGTTTTATTACAGACCATAATAGGAAGGCCAGCCATTATTTATTCTGATTTGTTGCAAATTTATGAGTGGGGTTGTCTGACTGGTTCAGTAAAATTTGCTAAAATTAACTTGATTTTATCCACCCCCACCCCCCCGGTATGCAATTTAAAACAAGGCAATACATGTGTCTATCTCTGTTATACCAGGGTCATTTTATGCAAAGGTTTTACATTTATACAGTGTGTGATGGGGGTTTATTGTGAAGTGCGGTGTGATGACACCGCCTTCCGGTTCATCACACCGCCCTATATAAGGGGCGTCAGCCATTCGGGCTTCCTCTTTGCCCAGGACGACTCCGCATACTGTGCGTTCCCTGTAGTGCAACCCACTTTATATTAAAGCTGTGTTCCAGTGCAACCTCCTCGTCCATCTCCTTTAATACCAGGTTTGTGGACATAACATTTGGTGACTGAGGATTAAACCATGGAGGCATGCGGGGCACTTCTACAGCCATTCCTGGAGTACCTAGGGGAATCTGCAGTACTATGGCCTTGCTGGCTGGAGGCTTTTGAAACCCACATTGCAGCGTTGGGCCTGGGTAAACTTGACGAAGTAAGGAAACGAGCACTTCTTGTTCACAAACTCGGCATAGAAGGTCAGAGAATTTTCCACACGTTAGGGGAGACGGAGTCATATGCAGATGCTGTCAAGCTTCTTGCTAGCTATTTTGCTGAACACCCATGTAGCACGAAGCTGTGGGTTGAGATGCTAATGGCGGCAAAAGGCACAAAGCTAGCTAACACGGGGGCGTTAACGTCCCAGCTAGTAGCAACAGAGAAATTAGCCACGGGACTAAATGGGCGGCAAACACAGAAGCTACCCGGACAGTTGACGCTAGCTGATAGGGTGGAATCGGATCCGCGGGAGGGAGTGCATGAGCATGCTGAGAGCCCCGAAGCACAGCAGCAGCAGCAGGGTGCAGAGACAGCACACGACGCAGCACAGCAGAACACTTCAAACAGCGGTGGAGAAGAGCTGGACTGCTCCTGTTCCCTCACTCAGCAGGCTACGGAGGTTACGACCGAGCTGACGGGTGGAGAGTCTGCTTAAACGAGTGACACCGGCGAGGCTCGGGACACCTTCCGTGCCCACGACGGGCCACAACCGATTATGGAGATGAGGGGTGAAGGGTCCACAGCGAACACAGTGACAATGGGACTGCCGCAATGTTACGATGGTGCCAGATGGAAGGAGAACATGGAGCTGCTGGAAGCACAGCGGCACATCAAACCAAGTAAGGCGCCACTCCAAGTCATAGACTGGGTTTGGGTTCATGCCGGCGGGAGACTGGGATGGCGACTGAAAGGGCTGCAGCCAGTGAAACAGCAGGCGCCGCTGAAGATCGTGGCAAAGCTGGGAACAGCGTGTTTTCAGGTGACCGCGATTTGGTTCGGCACGCGAACAGACTATGGCATGTCCGGGTGCCAGCTCCAGACGGTGAGGCTCCGTGGGAATTGGCTACCGCAGTGTGGGACCCAGGCCCCGGCGTCATGAAGATTGACTCCAGGGGTCTGGCAGATCTAGGGGGGGCGGCCACCACAAGCGCGTTTCAAAGCTCCAGGGAGGAGGCCATCACAAGCCCGTTTCAAAGCTCCAGGGGGAGGAGGGGGGTGCCACGAGCCTGCTTCAAAGCTCCAGGGAGAAGGCCACCACGAGGCCACCTCAAACTCTATCAGGCAGAACTGTTTCCCCTGCCTGACCCACCATTACCGTGGGGGACTGTAAATAAAAGACTGAAAACTGTTTAGTTAGGGGCACTGCTGTTCCAAGATTAAGTTGCAGAATAACCCACTTTGCCATGCGGTCTGTGTGGCAGTCTACCCACCGATCCTAGTTTTAACCCTTTGAATGTGTATGGTGCAGAACTGCGCCATACCCTCTAGTGGTCAAGAGTGGTGAATATTTTTTGTCAATAAAATAGTTCAGATTTCCAAGGCTATAACTGTAAAGTGGTAAGGGAAAATGGCTTACTGTCAATTAGAAAGATGTAAAATATGATCCAAAATTTCAGACAGGAATAAATGTACGCATCTAATTTGCATAATGTCGCGGCAAATTCCATAACTCTGTCAAAACTGGACTTTGGACGTATTTACACAAAAAATGGTTCAGTCTTTCGACACCATTTTTTGTACAGAGGTGCCTCATCATCTTATCTTCAAAGTATATGAACAAGAAATCAGTACATTTAAAAAAAAAACCCAGAAATTTCTCACTTACTTTTGACAAAGTCAGAGTGAGAAGGCAGGTGCAGTGCCGCGCTCTGCCACTCGGGGCACGCAAATTCTCACATTCAAAGGGTTAACTTTGTTTTAGTGTTCTCTATGATTTTATGTTTGCTTTTTATTTGGTGTGTCTGTTTGGGGTTTTATGTTTCCATATTTGGGTGGGTTGTAATTACATATGTTTTCTTATTTTGTAAAGGGGGTGGAATGTGATGGGGGTTTATTGTGAAGTGTGGTGTGATGACGCCGCCTTTCGGTTGCGTCATCACACCACCCTATATAAGGGGCGTCCGCCATTCGGGATTCCTCTTTGTCTAGGACGACTCCGCATACTGTGCATTCCCTGTAGTGCAGCCCACTTTATATTAAAGCTGTGTTCCAGTGCAACCTCCTCGTCCATCTCCTTTAATACCAGGTTTGTGGACCTAACACAGTGGTTTGGAGATCACAAGACATCGTGATATATATCGTGTGCCGTGATAAAACCCTAAATGTATCACGATACATGTTAAAAGCCATATTGCCCAGCCCTACTTGTAAGTCATAAAAAACATGTTACAGACATGTTAACGAGAAAAAAATGTGATTTTTGGCAGTAAATTTTTTTACAGTATTTCTATGTACATTTGTGTCTTTTTGTCTTGTAAATTTATGACTTTTTTCTTGCAAATGTTTCCTTTTTCCTTCTCATAAATGTCGGAAAAATCTTTAGCATAAATTGGTGATTTTTTTTTTTTTTACCACAAACTTGCAACACTGTCATTATAAATTTACTACTTTATACCTCTGCCAGGGAGGTGATGTGATTTGTCTTGCTTATGGCAAAATAGTTAATTTATCGGCTGACTACTTTTTTCTCATAGATGGGATGCTACTTTTTTTTTATTTCAGTTGTCTATTACAGAAACTGCATGACAGCCTATTCAACATGCCAAAGTGGCTAGTAAGACAGTTTGAGCTACAGGAAATAGTTGAATTCTGCTGGTGAACCAATGCTAATGTCAAACCTTGGACCCAACAAAACCCCATAAAGGCAACAAGGGACACACTGTATGGCTGACATATTGAAACAGGAAAGGCAGACAACTCAACAGGAGGGAAATCACTACATTGGCCAAGAAACAGGAAGTTGGGTGGCTAAATATATACACACAGAGCTGATTAGACTTTGGGGAAAACAATTAGAAGGTGGTCAATACAATCAAAAAGCATGAAATGTAAAGAAAACCCCAAAACAAAAGCAGAAACTATGAAAGTAATATTTTGCATAGCATCTCTCATTAATATGGAGATAAAAGAAACTGAAAAATTCATGAATACTTTCTGAATAACTAGAGAGCACTCAGAGAGTGTATACCCATGTCAAAGCTGTTTGTTGACCACGTAAAACGTGATTATTAAAGCTACAAGCACCATTGAAGGCCCTTGCAGCTCAGGGCTTTGATGATGAACAAATTGCTTCCTCACAAAAATTAAACAGTTACATAGATCAGCCAGTAATGAGAGATCATGTTGCTTCCAATCATACGTAGTGGCATCGTGACACAGGATGTGTCAGGAGCATGGTACGATTGTGGTCGTACAAGGTAGGATCATTGACTGTGCCACTGATGAAAAGAGCGTGGTGGGGCCACAGTAGAGTGTTTTGAGTCGAAAATAGCATGGGAAAAGCGTAGCACCATCATGATTGAATTGGAGGTTTTCCAATTTTTCCACAATTATAGGATGTCATGAACTGGGGCGGGGATTCCTGCCAGACCCAGCTTCGTGGCTCTTTTCTGTGTATTTATTTGCTGATTGTATTTTTGCGCTCCTTTTGGTGTTATTCTGCCTTTTATTTTTCTCCAGTTGTGTTACAGTTATTTTTACCATGTCCTGTTTTGGTTGCACTGTGCTGGCTCATGTTTATTTCTCATTTTGTATTCTATGGTCTGGCGGCTAGTTAGGTTAATTGGCATCAAACTGGGGATTCTAAATTGTCCTTAGGTATGACTGTGAGAGTGAATGGTTGTCTGTCTCCCTGTGTTGGCCCTGTGATGGACTGGCGATCTGTCCAGGGTGTACCCTGCCTCTCGCCCAAAGATGCTGGGATAGGCTCCAGCCCCCCCGGGACCCGAAAAGGATTAAGCGGAAGAAGATGAATGAATGAATGGTCTGGCGGCTGTCAGATGACTTCTGGGGTGGTGCCAGCTTGGCCGTCATCTGTCAAGCTGTCAGATCAGTTGCTCCTCCCTCACCTGTCATTACCGGCAGCCGCTCTCCCTCATTATGACCAGAATCAGAATCAGAATCAGAATCAGAATCAGGTTTATTGCCATTGTTCATGTAGTACACAAACTAGGAATTTGTCTCGGTACAATGCTGCAACATTAAACATGATAAGATAAGAGAAATAAACTATACATGTAATAAAGTGTAGGATAAGATTAAGTGATACTGATCAACAGTTAAAATATATATTAGCCAGCAGCAGATACTGTGGAGAACTATATAGTGCAGTCGGTAATGCAGGAAGAAAACAGTGATGATTGACATGAGTCTGGTTGAGCTGCTGTACATGGTGCACGAGAGTCACTTAGTGTTCAGCAGTCTAATGGCAGAGGGGAAGAAGCTGTTCATGTGACGGGAGGTTTTAGTCTGGATGGACCGAAGTCTTCTACCAGAGGGGAGGGGGGCAAACAGTACGTGACCAGGGTGTGAGGGATCGGCTATGATCCGGCCAGCACGCCTCCGGGTCCTGGAGATGTACAGATCCTGGAGAGATGGGAGCTTGCAGCCGATCACCTTCTCAGCAGTGCGCACGACGCGCTGCAGCCTTAGTCTGTCCCTGGCAGTGGCTCCTGCGTACCACACGGTTATGGAGGTGGTGAGGATGGACTCGATGATGGCTGTGTAGAACTGCACTAACATCTTGGTGGGTAGCTTGAGCTTCCTCAGCTGCCGCAGGAAGAACATCCTCTGCTGGGCTTTTTTGATGAGTGAGCTGTTCTCAATTATTAGTTGTGGTTTTCCTCTCCTGTTCAGGGTAGCCCACACCTGTCTGTCCTACGTTATCTTTATCACCACTATTTAAGCTCACTTGCTCATAGTGTCCTCACTGCTCTGTCAATTATCTTCCGGTGTTCCTAACCTCCACAGTTGTGCTCCCTCTTGAGCTTTGCCTCGCTCAGAGCCGCTATCTGTAAGTTAATCGTTTGTCCTTTTGTTTTTGGCACTTTTGAACTGTTTCCCTTTTGTGAATAAACACACGCAACACCATTCAGCGTTTGAATTTGTCTCTCTCTCTCTGCGCCTCATAGAGGCGCATATGACAGTACGGAGCAGCCTGTATAGAATTCAGCTGTGGTGTTGTGTGTTCTTTTGCATTTAAATCACCTGCCTGTGGGAAGCTCGCCATGGACCTTAGAGTTTTTGGACTGAGCGAGGATGAGTGTGCGGTGGCCGAGCTGGCTGTTGATTTCTTCTCTAAGGCTCGAGCCACCCTCTCTCCCGAAGCAGTTTTTTGGTTTTCTGGAGAATGCTGTTGGGGTAATTAAGACGTGCCCCAGTCTCTGGCGCTACCCGGGTTTGACTCCACTTCGCACCCAGATATTTGAATCTCGGCAGCGCCTCGAGGGAGTGGTGAGATCGTCGTTTCCAGCGCAACCCCGGCAGCCCAAGATGCGCTCCCGGAAGTGGAGAGCTCGCCGTCCTCATCCTGAGCCCGTGCCATCTTCTCCCCACCAGATGGCCTTTCAAACTCCTAGGGAGACGGAGCACGACCTCGGAGCAGCAGCTGACGTCATCACCCCTCAAGAATTCAGGCAAGTTCTTATTCGTTCGCTCTCCCTCTCTGCTGAAACCACCTGCCTAATTCCTGATGATGAAATTCAGAATTCACTGCTAACTGGATTTCTATCAGCTGCTGCTGCCGCTTCTCCACCTCGTTCTTCTGTCTCCCCTAAAGCTCCACTGGTCCTGTGAAGGAATCACTGTTCGATGGAGGAGCCTGTGGACCCGGAGGAATCAAATCTACCAGCCCTGTGGAAAGAGCGTCACTCTGCATTGGACCGCCGCTGGAAGCCCTCCTCCTCTTCGGCAGCCATTTCCCAGACGTCAAACATGGCAATTCCCTTGGCAGAGCATTTCCCCGCTGCTGCCGTAAATTCCGTCACCTCAACGTCCCCTCCAGCTGCTGAGAGGTCCTCCAGGGAATCCCAGGTTTAACCCAATTCCGTGTCCTCTGACATGGCTCCTTCACCATCCAATAAGGGGCTCTGGGTTACCGGTGACACGGAGAGGGATGAAAGCTCGTCATCTAAAGCAGAAATCACCAAGATCCAGGATGACAGGCAAGTGCTTTTTCATTTTATTCCACCGTATAATGATACGCCTTGTCTGTCTCCCGGGAGAGAGACTCTGGTTAAGCAGTCCTTTGAGTTCTCGCCTCCTGCCACAGTTGTTAAAACCTCACCCATCCTCTTCAATCCCTGAGTGCCAGTCGGCCCTGGAGCTTAGCCGCCAGATGGGAAGGGAGCCTGTGGCCCTGAAAGTCCTTACTTCAGTGCCGGCACAGAGCCAACCCCTAGCTGCCACGCCTGTGGAGTCATCAGTGTGGTTTACTAGGCCTGGGGGTACCCTGATTGCTACAACCATCATGCCTGCTGCGGAGGCCGCCGCCGCAGTGTCAGCTCCCAAGCTGGACCTCCAGAGGGCCGAGCCCAAGGAGACACCGTCACCCGGATAGTCGGAGTCCTGGACGACAGTGGAGCTTGAGCTCAGGCAAGTGCTCTCTTTTATTTTTCTCCTCTCAGTCTTAGAGCAATCTTGCCTGGCTCTTGGTGAGGAGATCCTGGTGCAGCCACCCACTGCACCTGAGCTCGCCTCGCTGGCTCCGCCACTGCCAGTGACCCTGAACCCTTGTCTCTTTGTATTGTCTCTGAGCTCTCTCCCAGGGTCGCCGGAGAGGATCCAACACCACCTAAGGCCTCCGTAGATCCAGGTTCACCACTGGAGGTCGGCCCGGGTCCAGCTCTTCCTGTCGAGGTCATCGCGGGCGTTCCGTCCCAGCCCGGGACCCCCATGGGTACAGCTGTGACCTAACCCGGGACCTCCGTGGGTGCGGCTGTGACCCAGCCCGGGTCCACCGTGGGTGCTGCAGAGCTCCAGCCCAGAGCCACCGCGGGTGCAGCTAAGCTCCAGTCCGGAGCCACCGCGGGTGCAGCTATGTCCCCGACCAGGACCCCCGTGGGTGCAACTATGTCCCAGACCGGGACCCCCGTGGGTGCTACCATTCTCCTTCCTGACACCAGCAAAGTCTCCTTCCCTCCTCCTTCGAGGCCAGACGCCGTCGTGAGTCCTTCTCCTCCGCTGCCAGATGCCGTTGTGGTTCCTTCTTCGTTGCTGCCAGACACCATCGTGGTTCCTTCTTCGTTGCTGCCAGACGCCATCGTGGTTCCCTCTTCATCGCTGCCAGACGCCGTCGTGGTTTCTTCCTCGTCACTGCCAGATGCCATCGTGGTTCCCTCCTTGTTGTTGCCAGACGCCATCGTGGTTCCCTCCTCGTCGCTGCCAGATGCCGTCGTGGTTCCCTCCTCCTCACTGCCAGTTGATGCCAGGGCTCCCCCTCCTCGGCTCTCCTCTCCAGTTATGGGTCTCCCTGTGTGGGAGCTGCCGCCTGGACCGCCTCGCCTAAGCTGGTGGCTGAAAAACTCAGGCCGGCCGCCCGATAAACTGTACCATTGGGTTGGGTGGCCAGTTTTCCCTGGCAGGCCACCTGACTCATTTAACCGGGCCGTCCGGTTGGTCTGGGATTTTGGCAGGCCAACAGACCGGGTGGACCTTGCCACCCACGGGGCCTGGAACTCTGGGCGGCCTCCCGAGCCCTCGTGCTTCTGGACTTGGGGGGTCTATTGTTTGTTTCTTTCTTTCTTTCTCCGGTGTGGGCCCTGAGCAGGGTTGTCTTTTGTTCCCTCCTGGCCTGTTCCCCCACCACCCGCACTGGGTAGATTGTGGTAGTGCCTGTTGGGGGGGGGGTCTTTTTCTTTTGATGTTACGTTGGGTGTCTGTTATCCACCTCTTGGGGGGGGGGGTTAACTCTTGCCAGACACAGCTTTGTGGCTCTTTTCTATGTATTTATTTGTTAATTGTATTTTTGCGCTCCTTTTGGTGTTATTCTGCCTTTTATTTTTCTCCAGTTGTGTTGCAGTTATTTTTACCATGTCCTGTTTTGGTTGCACTGTGTTGGCTCATGTTTATTTCTCATTTTGTATTCTGTGGTCAGGCAGCTGTCAGATGACTTCTGGGGTGGTGCCAGCTTGGCCGTCATCTGTCAAGCTGTCAGATCAGTTGCTCCTCCCTCACCTGTCATTACCGGCAGCCGCTCTCCCTCATTATGACCATCAGCTGTTCTCAATTATTAGTTGTGGTTTTCCTCTCTTGTTCAGGGTAGCCCACACCTGTCTGTACTTACGTTATCTTTATCTCTCACTATTTAAGCTCACTTGCTCATTGTGTCCTCGCTGCGCCGTCAGTTATCTTCTGTTGTTCCTAACCTCCACAGTTGTGCTCCCTCTTGAGCTTTGCCTCGCTCAGAGCCACTATCTGTAAGTTAATCGTTTGTCCTTTTGTTTTCGGCACTTTTGAACTGTTTCCCATTTGTTAATAGAACACACAACACCATTCAGTGTTTGAATTCCTCTCTCTCTCTGCGCCTCGTAGAAGCTCATATGACATAGGAGAGCATAGCAGGGTCTTCATCCAGTTTGAAGGGGGCCTTAAACAAAAATACATTATCAACTTTAAACCTGGTTTAAAAAGGTCTTTTAACTTTTTTTTAAATTTTAAAATAGTTAAACTATATGAGGGAGGAGTCAGTCTGCTCTAACAAGTTAGCCATTAGCCATTGTTAGCAACTAGCGCAGAAAACAATGCAATAAAAATTCATACACCATAGCAACATGTTTAGAGCTAGAAGCTGGGCAGTACTGCTGTACATCTGACTAGTGGAGAGTGGAGACATATACATATAAAACAGAAGTGCTAATAATTAGTGTAAAAATTTAAGCTGATTCAAGGTGAGAAGTTGTAATAAGTTGAAACAAATAAACTCAGGTTCAGTCAACTTAAAATTTTAAGGCAGCTTGGACACTAACCCCCTTTTTATGGTAAAACTAGTTATTTTTTTTAAGTCATGCACTTGTCCAACTTCACAAGCTAAAAAATGCAATAAAAATTCAAATGAGTACAAATTACTTTTAAGTTTAAAGATCATAGACAAAATATTTTAAAATGCTAAGCCAATGGTTAGATCATTACCTCACTAATAAGACCTTTATTTTTTATGCCTGTTGTTAATTGCAGTCTTTTATTTGCCAGTCCTGCTGTCTCGGTAGCCTTCGGGTCCAGGCTGCCCCATGCTTCTTCAGTCTCACTGTTAAGAGCGATAGATTTCAAAGACAGGCTGTAGATCAGTCTGCTTCATAATGCATGCGATGTAATGGATTGCAGCGAGCCTCTTTGAATAATTAATCAGTTTCTTTGTCTGAGCACTTGCACCTCTCGGTGGACAGTCAATGCCAGAGATATTTGACATACTGCTGGTGTGCGACTACAAGAGGAGAAAGACATTGTTAATGGTGTGGATTTTAGCCGAGTTTGCAAAATAATGATCTCAGAGGGCTTGTGCATGGCTGAGTGATGAAAGCTGCCAATTTGTGGATGTGTCCTGTCTTGCATGACAGGTTTGTCATGAGGAGGTGTTGATTATTGTCATGTCTGCTGGATAAACAACATGGACAGGGAGATGTAGTGTAGATAGGGGAGCAGCTTGTTATCTCTTGTGTGTATGGTAGTGTTTGTGCATGAAACACAAACATTGGGGGCCCTATTTTAATGGTCATCAGTGCACAGCATGGCTCCCCAAATCATCAGTGACTGTGGAAACTTCACACTGGGCCTCAAGCAATTTGGATTCTGTGCCTCTCCATTCTTCCTCCAGACACTGGGACCTTGATTTCCAAATGAAATGACTCGGCACCTGATTTGGGGAGCCATGTCACCTGCTGGTGTTTGTCCGCTGTGTTTTATCAAGTCTAGAGTCAGTGCAGTTATCTATCAGGAAATTTTAGAGCACTTCATGCTTCCCTCTGCTGACAAGCTTTATGGAGATGCTGATTTAATTTTCCAGCAGGACTTGGCACCTGCCCACACTGCCAAAGGTACCAGTACCTGGTTTAATGACCATAGCATCACTGTGCATGATTGACCAGCAAACTCTCCAGACCTAAACCCCATAGAAAATTTATGGAGTATTGTTAAGAGGAAGATGAGAGACACCAGACCCAATAATGCAAATGAGCTGAAGGCCACTATCAAAGCAATCTGGGCTTTTTTTTTAGTGCACAACCAAGTAACCCAGATGTGGTGTATGAGGCAGATGCAGCCTAATCAAATGTTTTAGGGTTGTATGTGCGTGATATTTTATACTTATATCATTTATTTCATAATTGTGCAGGTACTGCCTCTACATGTGCAGCTGTTTGTACTTTAATGGGTTTCTTTGGGACCATTTAGATGCCCATGTTAGATGTAATTTCTTTGTTTTTATTGGAAATAAAGCAGTTGGTTTTGGTGTTGTTGTTTTGGGGGGAGGGTGCAGCTTATTTACTTGTGTGTTTCATTTACAGATTTCTTATTCTCTCTCCACACTCAGATGCTGTTTGCAATGGCATTTAGAGCACAGTCACACTGCTGCTTAGTTTCTGTTTTGCATGCACATCTCCATCAGGATTCATCCAACAATCACGACTTCCATTCATCACACATCCTCCGTGTTCATTTTCATTTCCATTCGTTAGCAGCAGGCTTAAGTGCCACCATTCCAGCAATTGAATTTGACAAAATGCAGTTGCTTCTAACTGGCCTACCGGCTTTCTGGCCTCCGCTCGCATCCTCCCTCTCAAGCTGCTGTTTGCCCAGCAGAGCATGCAGGCAGCCCAAACTCAAATGGAGGCAGATGCCATGGACGACTGGTTCAGCCGGCAAGTCGACGGAGGCAGAACAAAATGTGGTTTAGACAATCGACAAGAAAAATACAGCAACCCAAAAGAGTCAAAAACCAATTATTCTGATGTTTGTTGTTTGGAGGCAGTGCTACATTAAAATCTGTATTCCACTCCATTGAAAAAAAGATGTATTACTTTAGATTGATGAGTCAAGTGTGCTTATTTGTATAGTATAATTTAACACCAGAGAAATTGACCAAAGGGGTCCACAGCAATCGATTAAAACGATTATTTAAACCATTAGGACAGGTTAAAACAATTAAAAAGAACAATGTGAAAGGAAACTAATTAGGAACAAAGCAAGTTAGGTGATAATGCACATTAAAACTAACGTGTTTATTGGGCCTTAATGGGAAAAGACAATGAGAGTGGATATGGGTATTAGTGAGGTAGATGAAGTGTTTGGGAAAGGAACTCCTCACCCTGGAATCACTGGAATATAAAAATATATTGACAATTCTAACATAACCTTGTGTTAGCCATGTACTTACTGTAAGTGAACAACGGTAATATAGTAGGTTCACCTGTTGAGTAGCCTTTGTAAAAATGCTGTCAGTTCATTGGATTGTTGTTTTTAATTACCAGACCCATTTCTTGGGTAAAATTTTTGCTAAATACAAATGGTAAGACCATCTTGAGGTTGGAAATGTGGCAGTGGCTAAATCCACTCTACACTGTAAAAAAAAAATAAAAATAAAAAATCCCAGCCCCATTAAGTGTCAATGTCATGACACACCTTTTGATATCAAGCTAAAATGTGTTAAGACCTTAAACTTAAGCACTTTTGCATGGGACTAGTGTTACCTTGGGACCTACTGGAAATTAATTTGTAATAATAAGCTTCTGTGATGCTATTCTATTCTCTTTCAATTTGTCAATTAAAATTTTCATCACAAATTACCTACCATATTAAAACAAACATAAATGTCATAGGATTATGTTAACCCCATTCAAATGCACAGATCAGTAATTCAATCAAGGACACTTAAGGATTTTTTTTGTTTGTTTCCTTTTCTACTCTTTTTCCAGGCAGAATGATGATGGCTACACTTTTATATAAACCCCATTTTCCAATGAAGTTGGGACGTTGTGTAAAACGTAAATGAAAATAGAATACACTGATGTTCAAATCCTTTCCCACCTATATTCAATTGAATACACTATAAAGACAAGATATTTAATGTTCACAGTGACAAACTTTTTTTGATTTTTTTTTTTTTTTGCAAATATTCACTCATTTTGAATACAACATGTTCCAAAAAAGCTAGGACTGTTATGATCCAAGCGCTATTATTCGCACTCGGGCCATCCATCATTCCTGTCAGGCTTTGACAGCGGCGTTATTATCCTGGCTGTCCGAGCTCTTATTGTGGCAGCGCTTGGGGAAGCTTCCGCTCAGCTGTCAAGGCCTGAACAGCTGTTTTCCATTTGCGGTCATTAGCGGCCGGCTTCTTAAACCGGCGCCAGCGGTTGCATCCTTGCAGCAGTGTCGTCGATGGTTCATTGTACTGAACGTCATTGATCGTCTGTGGTGTGACTGTCTAACCCTGTGGACCCGTAAGTGAGCTTTCTGTCAGCCTTACGCCTCCCTGTGTGTGTAGACTATTTGTCATAGCCGCAGCGGCTTGTATTATTGTGATTTCACCGTAAATAAAGACTCTAACACAACTCTCTGGTGACGGTGTGGCTTCTTATGGTGGCTCACGAGGGCCACCGCATGACAAGGACAGGGGAAAGAAAAGACTGGGAAAGTTGAGGAATGCTCAGAAAACACCTTTTTGGAACATTTCACAGGTTAACAGGTTAATTGGAAACAGGTGAGTGTCATGATTGGGTATAAAAAGAACATCCCCGAAAGGCTTAGTCATTCACAAACAAGAATGGGGTGAGGTACACCACTTAGTGAAAAATTGTGTGGGCAAATAGTTCAACAGTTTAAGAATGTTTCTCAACCTACAATTGTAAGGCATTTGGGGATTTCATCATCTACAGTCCATAATATCATCAAAAGATTCAGAGAACCTGAAGAATTTTCTGCATGTAAGTGGCAAGGCCAAAAACCAACCTTGGGTCTCCATAGCCTTCAATTCCTCAGATGGCACTGCATTAAAACCAACACAGTTCTGTAAAGGATATTACCGTGTGGGCTCAGAAACACTTCAGAAGACCATTGTCACAAACACAGTTTGTTGCTACATCTACAAGTGCAAGTTAAAACTCTACCATGCAAAGCAAAAGCCATATATCAACAACACCCAGAAACGCCGCCAGTTGCTCCAGGCCCTAACTCATCTGAGATGGACTGACACAAAGTGGAAATGTGTGCTGTGGTCTGACGAGTTCACATTTCAAATTGTTTGTGGAAATCATTGACATGTCCTCTACGCTAAAGAGGAAAAGGACCATCCAGATTGTTATCAGGGCAAAATTCAAAAACCAGCATCTGTGATGGTATGGGGGTGTGTTAGTGCCCATGGCATGAGTAACTTGCACATCTGTTAAGGCACCGTTAATGCTGAATGGTACCTTTCAGTATTAATGAACATTGCTTGGATGGAGCAACATATGCTGCCATCTAAGCAATGTCTTTTTCAGCGATGTCCCTGCTTATTTCAGCAAAACAATGCCAAGCCACATTCTACACGTGTTACAACAGCATGGCTTCGTAGTACAAGAGTGTGGGTATTAGACTGGCCTGCTTACAGTTTAGACCTGTCTCCCATTGAAAATGTGTGGTGCATTACATTTTCTACATTTTCTAAAAAAAATAAATAAATTTGTCCTATGAGAATACGTGCTTTAAACCTTTAAAAAGGCAGCATGGTGGTGGAGTGGTTAGCACTGCGGCAGCACAACAATTCACCCTTTGCCAGGGGATCCTGGATTCGATCCCAGCCCCCGACCAACAGCGATCTGTGTGGAGTTTGCATGTTCTCCCCGTGTCTGCGTAGATTTACTCCAGGATTTCTCCAGTTTCTTCCCACATGCCAAAAAACTTGCAAGTTAGGTTAATTGGAGACTCTAAAGTGGCCCCAGGTGTGAATGTGTGTGAATTGTGAAAGGGTTGGGAGCCACACTAGTGGCTGCCTTATCTACTCATGTGGATTCACTGTAATTTCCTCATTGTGGGACTAATAAAGGACTCTAAAAAAAAATCTAAAAATTATGAAGTACAAAATACGACAAAGGAGACCCCATACTGTTGAGCAATTGAAGTTGCACATCAAGCAAGAATGGGGAAAGAATTCCACCTACAAAGCTTCAACAATTAGTGTCCTCAGTTCCTAAAAAGCTTATTTAGTGTTGTTAAAAGGAAAGGTGATGTAACATAGTGGTAAACATGTCCTTGTCCCAGACTCAGCTTTTTTGGAACATGTTGCAGGCATCAAATTCAACACGAGTGAATATTTGCAAAAATAAACAAATAAATAAATTTTATCAGTTTGAACATTAAATAGCTTGTCTTTGCAGTGTTTTCAACTGAATATAGGTTGAAAAGGTGTCATAATCGGGGCACGGCCAGGGACCGTGCCCATGCTTTATATTCATTTTGGGTTTTGCCTTTTCATTAGTATTATCATTACTATTATTAAGTGCTCTCGTGTTCCCTGATCATTGTCTGTCATCTCTTGTCATCCTCTGTTGTTATGGTTGTCTTTGTGTATTTGATTATATTGTGTCATCCCTGTTTATTTTTACTGTTAGTATTTTTGTCCTTGTCTTTAGTCATATTTTGCCATCCCCTGTCTAAGTTCATGGTTGCATGTGTATATTTGTTTGTAGTGTCCTCAGCTCCCCATGTTTCTGTATCCATAGCCACTCTCCCTCATGTGTGCTCCTGTTCAGCTCCTGATTGTCCACAGCTCTCTTGCATCTGGTTGATTGTTCCCTCCCCTATTTATGTGTCTCTGTGTGGTATTCATTGAGAGGTCATTATGTTGTTTACCCTGCTCAGTTGCTGCTCTGTATTCCTTGTTCCATGCCTATGTAAGTTTGCCCTGCTACGTGTTTGCTAAGTTTTTGCCAAGTTTTGCTTAGTGTTTGTCATGTTAAGTTTAGTTTAGCTCTCAGCCCACCTGCTGCTTTAATTTGTCCCTGAGTTTTTGTTTAATAAATTATCATTTTGCACTGCATCCCTGCCTGCACATGAGTCCTATTTACAAACCCACGTCTGTGCAGAGGGCAGACTATGACTAAAGGATTTACAAATCACTGTATTGTTTTTAATTTACATTTTACACAACATCCCAATTTCATTGGAATTGGGGTCTGTAAATTCAAGCAAACCCAGCTGCACTCTGTTTTTCATGCCGTTGTTCTTTCTCACCTGGTTGCAGTAGTGGATGTCATGCATGGCTTTGATAACATGTCAGGAGATTAATGCCATTAAATTCTAGTGAAACAGATTTTGTTTACCCCGTGTGAATATGTTGCACAGAGGTCACTGTGTAGCTTAATTTCTAAATTACCACAGGTCCACAGGTAATGCTAGCACCGTGTGAATAGGCTTTAGAATGATTTGTGGTCTTGACTAGTTGTGAAGAGGTGGGGTGATACTGCTAAAATCAGGGAAGTTGCCGCCATTTATAAAGAGACAAAACAGTGTCTGCTGAACAGTGATACAATTGTTGTAACTTGGTACTAGACAGTTTTCCATAGAAAATAACTTTATTCTGTAAGTTTTATTGCATTATTTATCTTTACATTTTCTTCATTTCAAACAAGAATCATAACTGTAGATTGCATGGGAACAACTAGAATGTGTGTTGATGACTGCCTCTGATTGTAATGTATGGGTGTCCCAGGGTTGAAAATGGCACCTGTTGGTGAGATGCAGGGAGCTGATAATCACCGATAACAGCCATTCAGTGACCTGATAACATCCAAATTAGATGATTGGGAATCGTTATTGTATTAGCATCTTGCCTAATCTGAGTTGTGATAATCTGCTCTACAATTGATGGCCTTCTCAAAGTTGTTCAGTACAAGTAAATTTCACCCTTACAAAGAGTCTGTGATAATAATTGGCTTTTGGCAGATTTGATGCACAAGTCTGAAGTAAAACAGAGTTCTGCATGCTTTGCTTTTCAATATGATGCCAAAGATACAAAATCTAAATATTCTTGACCATACTTGACTAGACTTGACGTTTAGGAAGAATGAGCCCTTAAATATACTGCATTCTGCTCATCCTATAAGTAAGTTTATTTATATTCAGATAAAAGGGGTAGACCGTGTACTGCACAAATATTAAACTGCTCTGCTTTTAATGCTCTGGTTGGATTGTTTGGTTTTTAAACTGTAAATACTGTAATGCATAAAAATATCTTCACTGTTTTTAGTAGTAGAGATGTTTGAATGTTACTGTTGAACTTGTGTAAAATATGTAAGACTATATTATCATAACACAATTGTTTTTGTGCATGGTTGCTTTACAGATATCACCATCAGCTTTTCTGTCAAAAACAATATATAGCAATCAGCTTTATTATTGACACCCGCTGCATTTATTCGGCCAGGAGCAAACATTGCAGTTTCTCTGATTAGGGATGCATGTCTGACTCATACCAATCATGCTGGAGCTACATTAATCATAAGGCAGACAAGTATGGAGCTCACAGATGATCAGTCACATGTGGACATTTCCTTTCCCCGCCCCTCGTCTCTCATTAATGGGACTTCCATTTGCTGCCTTTTTGCAGTTTTTTCAAAAGTTTTGGACTCTGATGCTCTGGGGTGACGTTTCATATGAAAATGTGGTCATGGATGATGATGAATGTTTCAGTCAATGTGTTTATTGCGGTGAACAAGTGGTGGGCCCCTGGGGGACGGTAGCCTGTGAAAGGCAGTGATACATAACCTGAGTGATTGCCCCCCCCCCCCCCGTCCAGAGAGGGACTCCTGACTCTGCTTTCTGCTGAGTGAGAGAATTACATGGAAACATCAGATTCAGGAAGTATTTTATGTTTTGAGATCTTTTTGTTGCATGTCCGAGTGAGTCGTAATACTGAAGCAGTTGCAGGACAAACCATTGGCCAGCAGTTTACTAGGATTATACACGGTGGGCCAAAGAGCTCATCACCACGTAACTTAAGGTGAAAAAAAAAAAAAAATTAAAACGTCTTCATCAGAATGACAACACACAGGTGCTGCAAAATGTCACAACAGTTGTAGATACAGAAATGCACTGTGAATGTAACACAACAGAAGTGACTCCGGGGACACAATAAAGTGACAGACCACATATTGTAGACATGTAAGCCTGGCCTCACTTGATTGCCGTTAGACTGCAAATCCGTTAAGTCACAACAGTTGCAAATGTAACTAGAAGAGCACTCAGAGAGTGCATACCTCCACCAAGGCACCTTCCGTACCTCATGGATTACCTTCAAAATGTAATGGGTTTGTTTTGGAGGATCCTTGCTAACACAGTGTAAGAAGATAAGTGCCTTGGTGGAGGTATGCATTCTGGGATCATCACCAAAATGTTATGGGTTCGCCTCTAGCTCAAGGACCACCTCTGGTGAAAATTTCATCCAAATCCATGCAGTAGTTTTTGTGTAATTCTGCTACACCTACAGAAACAAGGTCCTTGGTGGAGGTATGCACTCTCAGATCATCACCAAAATTTAATGGGTTCATTCTTCGCCCAAGGGCTACCTCTGGTGAAAATTTCATCAAAATCCATCCAGTAGTTTTTGCGTAATCCTGCTAACAGACAGACAAACAAACGGACAGATGGACAAACAGACAAACCACCCCAATTACATAACCTCCTTGAAGAAGGTAATAAAAATGTGTCACAAATAGAAACAGCATAACGCAAATGACTCCAGGGACATCATAAAGTAATGGGCCTCAAAGGTCTATCAATTCTGCATGGACAAATTGTCTGATTTTAGCAATCTGTTTTAGCTGCAAAAGTGGCAGCCAAACAAAAACTTGTTTTTCATCAGATGGTGGAGTTGCATGCTACTAGCAAAAAACTAAGGCTAGGCCAGTGGTGTCAACCATACGACGGTGGGTCAAACCGGCCTGTGGGATAAATTTTTAAAAGCGTGAAATGACACAGGCTGCCATTATTTCAGTGAAGTAACGTCCATTCCCAATGTGTTGTACTCTGGAGGTCACACTGTTTTATAATCTAACAGACAGACAGGCAAAAAGACAAACCACCCCGATTACATTGCCTCCTTGATACCTCTTGAGGACCTGTGGGCCACGTGACTGGTGCCAGCAGCCAGCCAGCTGCTCCAGGGGAATCCTTCATGCAACCATGACCATGCCAACACCACACAGGGACCACGAATCTCCAGTTCCTACATACAACTTTAGCTCATTCACCCCCACCGCACAACGGTCGATAATGTGGGTAGCAGTCAGGGACCAGTGGTAACTCAGCCTCCGCACACTCCTCTCACTCCTCCTGGCATCCCCAGATCAAACAGAAGAGGCCATCATCTCACAGTCTGGACAGACACCACATTTCGGTACAAGTCGTTTCAATTATTCTGCCGTGTTCTGCTGCTTCTGAGCAGTGCTGACTGCACTGCTTCCGAGTTGTGGAATCACATGACCACGCACACAGGTGATGTCTTAAAGGAGCAGTACATGAAAGCTCTTAAATACACAGACACACAACAGGGAGAAGGGTAGAACTGAAAAAAACAACATCAGCAAGATTACGTTGGTTTTTATGTCCGGAGCGTCAGTTTTGGTTTTATTTCAATCACCCAGCCTTAAGTATATGCCATCTCTACCTTTGTTTATTGTCTGTTTTGTTGTTTTTGTGATGCATAGAGGTGGTGAGAGTCTAATTTTGCAAAATCAAATAAACAGAACCATTGGTTTTGCTCATGTACAGCAATAACAGGTGGCGTTGGATGTGTGTGTGTGTATGTGTGGCAGTGCCCGCCCCCTGGGGTGGTGTGAGGTTGGCATCGCCCCTCTGTATATAAACGCCAGTCCATGTAATAAAGTTGTGAGTTGTTAGCTGCATGAAGTCTCGCCTCTGACTCTCCTTATTTAAAGACATAACATTTGGCGGCGAGGAAATTTGGGAATATTTTGAAGTATGGAAGCATGCAGGGTCACTTCCACTGTCTCCAGGAGACGGGGTGAGTTCATGTGCCTTAAACAGCAGACGGGTGAGTCCCTTTGGTCGTTTATGTCGAGGCTTTGTAGCTTAGCTAGGAAGTGCAAGTTTGGGGCCTTGGAGGACGGCTTGTTGAGGAACAAATTCGCTCATGGCACCAATGACGCTTGGCTGAAATTGACGCTATCATTAGCTAAGGTGCCGTCATCACCGGAGGAAGTGCTGGAGTTGGTGGAACATTGGGAGTCCACGGCCCCATGCAGGCTACCGGCTAAAGCTAGCGAGGGGCCGACCACGTGCCATTTCCCGCCGAGAGCGGAGGTTTGCATGCTAGGTGAGCAGCAGCAACAGCCGGTTGTGGAAGCTACACAGCGGGAGAGCGAGACCATGCAGGCTGAAGGCCCCAGGGAAAAGCAACAACCGCAGGACGCAGAGACGGCACAGCGGGACGCCTTGGAACGAGGGTACCGACAGCAGCGACGAGGCGTCCGGGCTGGAGGGTATGGCCGACGAGAGCAGTGTTGGGAGCCCAGAGGGAGAACAGCCACATACGGACAATGGAGCCGACGGGAGCGGCGCTGAGAGCCCAGACGGGGAGCAGCTGCAGCCGGACCTGGTGATGGCGCAGCGGAGCGCCCTGGAGGAGGGTGCCAAGAACTGTGAGGAGATGACTGGGTCGGAAGATAGGGCTGACGGGAGCGTCACTGAGGGCCCCGAAGGACAACAGCTGCAGCCGGACACGGTGACAGCACAGCGGAACACCGAAACCGAGAGCGCTGGATGCAGCGGTGAGGTGCCTGGGCTGGAGGACGAGACCGACGGGAGTGACGTTGACAGCCCAGAGGGAGAACAGCTGCAGCCGGGTACGGTGATGACGCAGCAGGGCACCTGAAGTGTGAGTGCTGGGTGCAGCGGCGAGGTGCCTGGGTCGGAGAAGGACCGTAGCGAGGGTGTCATGGTGAACACCGGAGCAGCAGCCGTGCACTATGGAGGTCGGGCAGTGTCTCAGTGCCAGAGCCCCATGCGACTTGGACATGGGCGCTGGGTGGTACGGCGAGGTGCCTGAGGCAGCGGATGATGCCGCTGAACAGGCTTCGTTTTTCCCCGAAGCGCAACCACTGGGGGCCGGAGTGTCTGGAGCCATGACGGCGGTGCGCAAGGCAGTCAGGAGCAGCTCGTCAGGCACGGATTGGCGGCGCACCAAACATCAGCATGGCGGGCCCAGCAGGAAGAAGCACCGACTGACTGGTAGAGACATTTTTGCCAGGGAGGGGGGCTTCGACCCTGGAGGTGGACGGCGGCCGGGGCCTCCGGTTAGGAACATCTTTGCCAAATAGGGGGGCTTCGACCCTGGAGGTAGACAGTGAGTGGGCACACAGATGCCATGGGGCTGCCCAGGTCCTCTGTGACAGATTATAAGATGGTGGCTGCCCAGAGACATTGGGGTCACTTAGTTATTTTATGTAAATATGTAAATACATCAATATTTGTATATATTTCAACGTGCTTATATTTGTTTGCTGGTGTGCATGTGAGTGAATGTGAATAATATGGGATTATTTTGTGTTTTAAAGAGACATGGTCCAATTTTAGTTGTTTTGGTGTGAATGTGATAGGTTTGTTCTAATGTAATACTGTACGTTATTGCCCATGTTGTTAGTGCGTGATTCAGGTTCTAAATTCGCAGCTCCAGTGATCTTTAACAGATCACTGGAGCTGCGTGAAGTGCCTTCCTGCTTCAAACGCTCCATCATCATTCCAGTTCCCAAGAAACCCTCTATTACAGGATTAAACGACTACAGACCTGTTGCCCTGACCTCTGTGGTCATGAAATCCTTGGAGAGATTGGTGCTGAGCCACCTGAAGGTCATCACAGGCCCCCTGATGGACCCACTGCAGTTTGCCTACCGGTCAAACAGGTCAGTGGATGATGCAGTGAATATGGGACTACATTACATCCTGCAACACCTCGACTCCCCAGCGACGTACGTCAGGATCCTGTTTGTCGACTTCAGTTCAGCGTTCAACACCATCATCCCAGGCATTCTTCATCAGAAACTCCTCCAGCTCAAGGTGCCCCCCTCCACCTGCCAGTGGATCTCCAGCTTTCTGACTGACAGGTGGCAACAGGTGAAGCTAGGGAGATTTACATCCAGCTCCCGAAAAATTAGTACTGGCGCCCCCCAAGGATGTGTCCTTTCCCCACTGCTCTTCTCCCTCTACTCCAACGACTGCACCTCAGAGGACCCTTTGGTGAAGCTCCTGAAGTTTGCGGACGACACCACAGTCATCGGTTTGATCCGGGATGATGATGAGTCTGCATACAGGCGGGAGGTGGAGCAGCTGATCCTCTGGTGCAGCCAGAACCATCTTGAACTTAACCCAGCCAAAACGGTGGAGATGACTGTGGATTTCAGGCGACACCCCCCTTCATTCCCCACACTCACCATCCTCAACAGCACAGTGTCCACTGTGGACTCCTTCAAGTTTCTGGGTACCACAATCTCCCGGAACCTGAAGTGGTCCTCCCATATTGACACTGTCCGGAAAAAGGCCCAGCAGAGGTTGTTTTTTCTGCGTCAGCTCAAGAAGTTTGATTTGCCTCAGGAGCTGCTGGTTGTCTTCTACACCGCCATCATCCAATCTGTCCTCTGCTTTTCCATCACTGTCTGGTTTGGATCTGCCACTAAACAGGACAAGACCAGACTGCAGCGGATCATTAAGTCTGCGGAGAGGATCATTGGTACCGACCTACCCTCCATTGAGAACTTATATCGGTCCATAACCAGGAAACGGGCGGGAAATATCTGTGCTGACCCATCACACCCCGGCCACAAACTGTTTGAACTTCTATCTTCTGGTCGTCGTTACAGATCACTGAAGGTCAAAACCACCCGTCACAGGAACAGGTTTCTTTCCTCAAGCCATCACTCTGATGAACTCCTAACATTCACCTAGTCCTACCTGTTGCTGTACTCATGACTTTTCATCCATTATTACATTGCACATAACTCTCACACTGCTTTTTACTTCATTCACATTATATCACTGAATCTGAGTCCACATTGAAATACTGCGTGATTGTATATTTTTTCATATATTTCTGCAAAGTGTGGTTAGTCCGAGTAAATAACTGCATATATTCCTGTATATATTTGCATCCTTTTATAGGAACGTGGACAGACTGTAATTTACTGTACATACTCTGGTTGTCATTGAATCCTTATTTAAATCCTTCACCTGAACAACGAGAGCAAGTTTTTAGCCAAAGTCAAATTCCTTGTATGTGTTGTGCATACTTGGCCAATAAAGCTGATTCTGATTCTGATTCTGAAATTCGGGTGGTTTTCAATGGTGTGTGTGATTTCCCATTTTCTAAGGGGAGAGGGAATGTTGGATGTCTATGTGTGGCAGTGCCCACCCCCTGGGGTGGCGTGAGGTTGGCACAGCCCCTCTGTATATAAACGCCAGTCCATGTAATAAAGTTGTGAGTTGTTAGCTGCATGAAGTCTCGCCTCCGACTCACCTTATTTAAAGACATAACAGGTAATTTCTTTGCTTTTTTTTTTCCACAATATCTTTATTGAACCTTTTTTATTTTTAACAAACATGATACAAACAATCAAACACTAACACTAAAGTACTACAAAAAAAAAAAATGCACTAAAAACACCAACAACCACCAACAAAATCAAGTCTTCAACAATGCTCCTCTGTTTAGTCTAGACAATCCAATACATAAGTATACATATTATGTTCACCAGTTTGGAATTTACAAGGTCCACACACATCATTCACCTTCTTCTTCAAGAGTTATGTTTAAATTTTTTACATAATCAATAAAAGGTCTCCATATATTCTCAAACACAATTTCCTTTGATTTCAGTATATATGTTATTCTTTCTAATGGAAGGTTTGTTAACATCTGTCTTAACCACTGAGTCACATCTGGTCTATGAGTCTTTTTCCATAATAGTGCAATACATTTTTTGGCATTAAGCAAACTGAGGTCTATGAATGTTCTTTCACTTTTATTAAAATTATGCTTTTCTGGGTACAGACCCAACAAAAACAGTTTAGGATTCAATATGATTTGTTTTGAGATTATTTTTTCAATTGTTACCCTCACCTCTTCCCAAAACATTCTTATTAATCTACGTTCCCATAAACAATGAAATAGGGTTCCTTTACTTTCCATGCATTTTGTGCATGTATCTGGTATATTTTTGTTGTATCTATTTAACTCCTCCGGTGTAACATACATCCGCATTAACCATTTGAAATGTATCAATTTAAGGCGTGCATTTATTGATTTGGTTTGAGCTTCTGTACAAGCCAATTCCCATTGTTCCTCTGAAATTTCAATTTGCAGATCTTCTTTCCAGTAGTTTAATCTTTTCAGTGAATTTTCACTTGAAGATAGTGTCAATGAGTTATAAAACTCTGAAATAATACCCTTTCTTTTACTATCTTTCATCATCATTTTTTCCAAGGATGAATAAATAGGTCGAGTGAGAGCTTTATTTTGATTTGATCGAATAAAGTTTCTAAGTTGAAGATATTTAAAAAAATGTGTTCTATTGAGATTAAATTTGATCCTCAGCTCTTCAAAAGACATTATGTTGTCTGCACATGGCAAATATAAATCCTGAATCTTTTGTATCCCTTTTAAATTCCATACTTTAAATACAGCGTTCGCTCTCCCTGGTTTAAAATATTGATTACCCCATATTGGACTAAATTGTGACAATAACTGTGGTTCTTTTAAATAGTTTTTAGCTTCACACCATATTTTGATCATATGCTTTACAAATGGATTTTTAACTTGTTTTTGTAATTTTTTTGCCGAATCTGAGTATATGAATATGGGAAGAGGTAAAGGTAAATTGTATGATTCCATTTCAGTCCAGTGAGGGAGATCATTTGATGAAAAATAATGTCATAGACCTCAGTTGTGCCGACCAATAATACAACATAAAATTTGGACATTTCAGACCTCCACGATCAAATGGTAAATATAATAAAGACAAACGTAATCTAGCCCTCCTGTTGTTCCATATAAATTCCACTAACTTTTTTTTTATTCTTGAGAATAGATCTAAAGGTGGTGATAAGGGAATGTATTGAAATAAATAAAGTATTTTAGGTAAAATATTACTTTTAAGTATATTGATTCTCCCGATCATCGACATTGGTAGTGACATCCATCTCTGAGTTAACTCATTGATATCTAACATTAAGGCTTCATAGTTGACACTGGCGACTGATTCTAGCTTAGGCATAATTTGGATTCCTAAATATTTAAACTGATTTACAACATTGAATTGATTTACCTCAGGGGCTGGGTAATTTCTCTGGGTCTCATTTAGCATTAATATTGAAGATTTAGTTTTATTTATTTTATATCCTGATATTTCCCCAAAATTCTTTATTAAATTCAACAAGGTTGGAATTGATTTTTTTAGATTCGACATAAACAAAATTATATCATCGGCGTACAGGGAGATTTTATGTTCTGTTGGTCCAACTTTAATTCCATATATTTGTGAATGTAAACGTATCGCTATCGCTAAAGGTTCAATTGCCATAGTAAACAGTAAAGGTGAAAGTGGACAGCCTTGTCGACATCCTCTATGATTTTTATTGGTTTTGAAATATTGTTATTTGTTAGGATTTCTGCTGTAGCATTATTGTATATTATTTGAACCCATTTTATGAAATTATTTCCAAGTCCAAACCTTTGTAGGACTTCAAAAAGAAAGGGCCATTCAACTCTATCAAAGGCCTTTTCGGCGTCCAATGATAGGAGAGCTGTATCCGGTGCTTCTTTATTAAAATAAATAATATTAAATAGTCTTCTTACATTATGGAAGCCTTGTCTACCCTTTATAAAGCCATTCTGATCTCGATTAATAATATTTGGTAAAATTTCTTGTATTCGTCTTGCTAAAATTTTACAGATTATCTTAAGGTCGGCGTTTAATAGGCTTATTGGTCTCATATTTTCACATTTATTAGAGGGCTTACCTGGTTTTGGCAGCAGTATAATTAAGGCATTATTTATGTATGATGGTAAATTATTATTTTGAAATGCTTCTAAAACCATTTCCAAAAAAGGTTTTATTAATTTATTCTTAAATTTTTTATAAAGGTCAACTGGAAGACCATCTGGTCCTGCACTTTTTCCTGATTTCATATTATCAATGGCTAGCCCAACTTCTTCTTGACTAATTTTAGACTCCAATATCTCCCTGTTTTCATTTGGAATACACGGTATAAATAGTTCGTTCAAAAACCCATGTAGTTTTGTTAAGTCAGATTCATTTTTGGTATCATATAATTTTTCATAGTAATCTCTAAAGGCTCTATTAATTTCTAAAGGATCTATAACTACCTGTCCGTTACTTATAATACTGGTTATTGGTGTTTTAATTTCCAATTGTTTAATCTGCCATGCTAATAATTTTCCTGATTTTTCACCTTGTTCATAAAAAGATTGTTTCAATCTTAGAAGACTCGAGGCAGCTCTATTCGCTGATTTTTTGTCGTATTCAGCTCTCAAAATCAGTAATTCATTCTCCAACCTTGGATCTCTTCCTGCATACACTTTTTCCTGAAGACTTTTTATTTTATGTTCCAATTTAGCTCTCTCCTCTCGAGTCTTCTTAGATTTTGATCCTGTATAACTAATAATATGTCCCCTAATAAAAGCTTTGAAAGCCTCCCACTTTACACATGCTGATGTTTGTGTAGTATTGATGTCAAAGAACTCGTCTATCTGTTTTTCTATATACTTGACAAATTCCTCATCCTGAAGCCATTTATGCTGAAATTGCCATCTGCCTGATTCCTTTGTCAATTTTTTATCTACATATATTAGACAACAGGGTGCATGATCAGAGATCACGATGTTATCATAAAAGCAGTTTTGAATCTTGGACCTTAATTCTGTGGAAATCAAAAAATAATCAATACGTGAGAATGTCTTGTAGGTACTGGAATAACAAGAATAGGCTTTAACTTGTGGTTTCATTTCTCTCCATATATCTAACAATCTCAATTCTTTCATAAAATGATTAATAGTCATCCTACATCCAATGTGCGTACAATCCAGTCCTGTTGATCTATCCACACCTGGATTCAATGTACAATTAAAATCCCCTGCTATTATATGTTGCCCTGTAAGTGATGATAAGATGAGAAATAAATTAGCAAAGAACTTCTGATCATCTATATTGGGACCATATAAGTTCACAAGATTTATATTTTCTAATAGCAAAGAACCTTGAATGATTACATATCTTCCAAATTTGTCTCCAATTACATTTTTCACTTGAAAAGGAACTGATTTATGTATGAGAGTCATAACTCCCCTGGCTCGGGATGAAAATGAAGAGGTGAATACACTTCCCTGCCATCTACTCCTAATTCTTTTAACATCCTCCTCTATCAGATGAGTTTCTTGTAAAAACACAATTCTTGAACCCATGTCCTTTATTTTATTCATAACTTGTTTAAGTTTTTTTAAATTTTGTAGACCTCTGCAATTCCATGAAGTTAAATTAAGATTAACACTTTGGTCCATGATCAATAGAGAGTTTGGGATTACCTTGCAGTGTAAACATGCTCATACAGAGAAGCAAAAACATGAGTGGTTGAACATTCATCCTACAAACTACACACAAACAAATTTCCCCTTCCCACACTTGTGGCAAACCCCCCAAAATCAAAAGAAAAATTCTGTCTCCCGATATAGCCATCGACCGTTCCACACCCACGGGGAACAGCCTAAGCCACTCCTTCTTCATCCTCCCAATCACCCTAACTCTACTGCTTTTAATGACGTAACATTAACTCTCCTCTGTAGTTTTCCAACTTAACTCCAAAATTTTTAACAACTTTGTACATCATAGTTTTTTTTTTTTTTGTTTGTTTTGTTTTTGTTTTGTTTTTTTAATATATAATACAATCTATATTTTGTAAACTTACTATTTACTTCAAGTCAGTCAGATGCCTGTGCAAATGCTTAATTATTCTACCTTATATTTTGTTCATGCTTAGCTCCCACCAGTCTCTTCTTCTTCTTTGATCTTCTTGATGAACTCCTGCGCCTCCTCTGGGGTCTTGAAGATGTGGGTTCTGCCCTCATACGTGGTCAGCAGTCTCGCAGGATAGATTACACCATGACAAATCCCAAGGTTGCGCAGCTCCTTACGTACGGGATCAAACTGCTTCCTCAATTGCTGGATTCCTGTGGCCAAATCTGGGTAGAACCGCACCTGCTGGTCCTGGTGTTTAATCTCTCCTTTAGCACGTGCAGCGTTGAAGATCTTCATCCTGTCTCTGTTGCTAAGAAACTTCATAATTAAGGTCCTCGGCGGTCCCTTATCTCTCCGTGGGCCAATGCGATGTGCTTTTTCCAGAACCACTGCTGATTGCAACTCCTCGCTGCCCAGCACCTCCGGAATCCACTTTTCCAGAAAGGAACATACGTCCCGACCTTCTGATTCCTCTGGAAGACCCACCAGCCTCAAATTATTCTGTCTCGACCGAGATTCCAAATCCAAAATATTATCTTCCAGAGATTTTTTTTTTTTTTCCAAAGTGCGCACCTTTAATTGAAGACGGGTGACGTCATCTTCAGCACTAGCGAGACGGAGCTCCATCTGCGCCGTTCGTTCTACACAGTCACCCAATTCCTTTCTTATTCCTTCCAACGCTGTCATAATCCCATCAAATCTAGAGGAAAAGTCCGCTCTCATTGAACTCATGGCAGCCATCAGCGCATCTGCGCCTCCCCGCGCAGACATCGCACCGTTGCCAGCCTCCTCCGCCATATATGGAGTTTTGTTTGCTGCGTCACAGACCTGAAAGTCCGTTAATTTGGACTGTTTCGGCGGCTCGCTTTTTCCTTTTCCTGGTTTTCCAGCCTTAGGCTTCGCCGACATATCCTCGCCCAAATGCTGAGATACGTTCTGTCCCAAATGAGAGAGTTATTTGCCGATTTTTTTTCTCCAGGAGCAGAGCAGAGCGAGACACGTCCGTCCTACGTGGCAGCCATAACCGGAAGTGATTTCTTTGCTTTTTAATTTTTCGCCTTAATTTTCGTTCAGATTTTCCACAGAAGAACTTTGCACTGTTTGTAGAAACACTTTTCAATTTTGAAACTTAGACTTGCCAAACAACCTAAAGCCCTCTTCCCAACAAGGAAAAACACTCGTAAAACTGGTGTCATTCCACTGCATCACAGGCAGCGTTTCACGTTGTTTTGTACCCACAGCAGCTCGTGTTTTTTATTTTTGCCTCACCGTGGTACTGTCCGTTTCTGAAGAGCTCAGGTGGATATTTGGGTCTGCCTGTCAAATCACTGTTACATATTGACCTTGGTTCACAAGGGTGTCCTAGCCTGGCCCGCCATCATCTCACTCACATGCTGATTTGTCCATCCTGCTAAATTAATAACGCCATCCTAGCCTCCTGTTCTGTCTGCTCTCACCTTCTGTTTCCACGCTTTTCTGCCTCTAACCTTCCATTCCTTGTATACTTTTTGGGGACGTTACATTTGTTCACTGGAACCTCCCACAACATGACCGCTAGTGTGTGTTCATATCTCAGAAAACAGCAAACAGCCTTTTTCTTTTGTGGTGCTTATTTACTATAAGGTTCTTTTAATCAGACTCACTTCTATGACCTGATGCCATACGTATATTTTTATTTTTTAAATCTATTATGGGGCGTTGTTTTTTCCCTCAGAAATTAAAACATTTAACTATTAGTCTCTTTGCTTTGTGATGTGGACTGTGAAGTTGCCTCTTGGCCAGGACTCCCTTACAAATGAGAGCTGCGATTTTGATGGGATTTTTCCTGGTTAAATAATAGTAAAATAAATACATTTCCATTGAAAGGATATACAGTACATGCATACTTGTTTATTACAGTGGAGCTTTAAAAACATTTCATTTTTTTTTATTTCTGTAGGTTTTTGTCCTCTTCTGTGCAAAATTTTGACTTTGCTTTCTAAGAATAGTCCTGAGATGATTATTTTTAACATCTCTTTATACAGGTAAACAAAATATATTCACTCAGTAGGGGAAAAAGACATACAGTGGATATAAAAAAGTCTGCACACCCCTGTTCAAATGCCAGGTTTTTGTGATGTAAAAAAATGAGACCAAGATAAATCATTTCAAAACTTTTTCCACCATTAATGTGACCTATAACCTGTACAACCCAATTGAAAACAAACTGAAATCTTTTAAGGGGAAAAATTAAAAATAAAAAACTTACAATAATCTGGTTGCATAAATATGCACACCCTTAAACTAATACTTTGTTGCAGCACCTTTGGCTTTTATTACAGGACTCAGTTTTTCTGGGTAGGAGTCTATCAGCGTGGCACATCTTGATGTGGCAATATTTGCCCACTCTTCTTTGCAGAAATGCTCCAAATCTGTCAGATTGTGAGGGCATCTCCTATGCACAGCCCTCTTCAAATCACCTCACAGATGTTCGATTGGATTCAGGTCTGGACTCTGGCTGGGCCATTCCAAAACCTTAATCTTCTGGTGAAGCCATTCTTTTGTTGATTTGGATGTGTGCTTTGGGTCATTGTCGTGCTGAAAGATGGAGTTCATCTTTATCTTCAGCTTTCTAGCAGAAACCTGAAGGTTTTGTGCCAACACTGACTGGTATTTAGAAGTGTTCATAATTCCCTTCACCTTGACTAAGGCCACAGTTCCAGCTGAAGAAAAACAGCCCCAAAGCATGATGGTACCACCACCATGCTTCACTGTAGGTATGGTATTCTTTTGGTGATGAGCAGTGTTGTATTTGCACCAAATATACCTTTTGGAATTATGGCCAAAAAGTTCAACCTTGGTTTCATCGGACCATGAAGCATTTTCCCATGTGTTTGGGAGATAGCAAATGTGTTTTTGCAAAATGTAGCCGGGCTTGGATGTTTTTCTTTGTAAGATAAGGCTTCCGTCTTGCCACCCTAGACGGGAGATTGTTGTCACATGTACTACAGCCACAAATTCCTGCAGCTCCTTCAACGTTGCTTGGCAGACACCCTGACCAGTTTTCTTCTTGTCTTTTCATCAATTTTGGAGGGATGTCCAGTTCTTTTTAATGTCACTGTTGTGCCATATTTTCTCCACTTGATGATGACCATCTTCAGTGTTCCATGGTATATTTAATGCCTTGGAAATTCTTTTGTACCCTTCTCCTGACTGATACCTTTGAACAATGAGATCCCTCTGATGCTTTGGAAGCTCTCTGCAGACCATGACTTGTGCTGTAAGATGTGACTACAAAAATGTCAGGAAAAGCCTACTAGAACAGCTGAACTTTATTTGAGGTTAATCAGAGGCACTTTAAATGGTGGCAGGTGTGTACTGACTCCCATTAACATGAGTTTGAATGTGATTGGTCAATTCTGAACACAGCTACATCCCCAGTAATAAGAGGGTGTGCATATGTATGCAAGCAGGTTATTGTAAGTTTTTTATTTTTCCCCTTAAAATATTTCAATTTGTTTTTCAATTGGGTTGTACAGGTTATAGGTCACATTAATGGTTGAAAAAGTTTTGAAGTGATTTATCTTGGTCTCCTTTTTTTTTACCTCACAAAAACCTGGCATTTCAACAGGGGTGCATAGACTTCTTATATCCACTGTGAATAAGGTCCACTGTAGAGTACATTTTAGCTTTATCTTTTATTTTAAAAGTCCCATTTTGGGTATTTTCCAGGGATAATAATTTTACGTTTTCACATCCTCAAGGACATATATACAGTGTTGAAGACCAAAAGTCAAATCTGTGTTGTTTTAAAGCTCCTCAAAAAAGCTATCTTTGGTTCTCTTTGAAACATTCAATTTTCAGTCTGCTGGTTAATAATAATGAGACTCTAATCTGATAGGGTGAAGTTTTTTTTGAGTTGGTTGATCATAAGTAAGGAGAAAGGGAGTATTTGTTTTGCTAATTTAGATAACTTATTGGTTTCTGACACCATAAAACCCAGGAAGTGCTCCGCTTGTCCCGTCAAAGAGTTTAACTAAATAAAGGAAGTATGCATTTCTTTATTGCAATGAGTGTTTTAATATTTTAACCCCTTGCACTCCGGTCAATTTTCCTAAAAACGCCAAAAAATAATGGGCCCAAAGTAAATCGAAAGCTGTTATTCAACCCTTTGCAGCATCTTCATGAGGTTGGTCTCATTTAAAAGAAAACACTTTGAATTTTTTGGCAAAAAAAACATGATCTCTCTAAGTGCTCCGGCCACTGAGTTACAGTCATCTAAACATAGTGAACTTGAAGAAAATAAATTTGGCCTGGGTGTTTTTTTGGATACAAATGCTTGCAAATAACACACAGCTTCAGATCTGGAAAATGCAACAGAAATGTAGAACCAAGTGTTATTCAGCTGAGGTCCAAATTTTGTAACAATATCACAAAAAATGAATATATTACACAGCTTTTTCCTCAGGTAGTTCCCAGGCGTTTTGGAACTGTGCCAAATTGTGCCAAATGGCACAGTTTGGAAAAACGTCTGTAACTTTTGAATGATTCAATGTAGAAGCTTCATTTAGGGCTCTAATGAAAGGTGACACTCAGGGCTGTCTGTGTGTGTGTGTGTGTGTGTGTGGGGGGGGGGGGGGGGGGTTATCCCCCCCGCCCCCCGCTACAGAGGATGGACTTCGGCCATCGCTACACAACGGATTAGCCTCATGTGGCGATGTGGGACAGCAGCGCAATCACCGCGGCTCCCCCCCCCCCCCGCTACAAAAGAATAGCGGGGGGGGGGGCGTTCACGGTCTGAACGCGGCGAACAACCCCTTGTACAGCGGCGCACAAACTGCGCCGCGCCGCACAGTTGTAATTTACCGATCGGTCAAAAGTCATTTTGGATTACAATTTTCAGGGATAAATAATAATTTAGCTTATAACACCTTACCTCTTCACAGCAGCAGAGTCCTGGCGAACTTCTCTTCCCCATTGTCAGACGAACGCGACACTGGTCCGCTCGTGGATCCCGGTCAAAACATAATTCCATTATTGCGGTTTTGGCGAATGATTTACGACCTTTGTCGTCGGCCTCCGTCGGTCTATGATGACGGAAGAGAATCCTAAATGTCTGTTCTGCTGGAATGAGTGCAGGTCGCACTTGTGGGTGGTCTCTGTGCTGCTGGGTCTGTAGCAGGTTCTTCCAGCGTCCTTTTTTTCATCTGTTGCAGCAGTAATGTCTCTCTTCACCCAGCCCGAACTTCTGTGCTTCAATTGGCTCCTGCATTCACAGTAGGCGGGTCCTCCTTCCTAGGTTTTCATTCATTGGTTCTTCAAGGTTTCAGAAACCCAATTCAAGGCTCTTATTAGTCGAATGAGAGGCCAATCAGATGAACTAATCTGTTCGCGGCTGTGTCTGCAGCTTTTATTTTCAGTGCGCGCTTGGACGCCATACACCACCTACATCACAATCTCCATCAGGATCTCCATCATGCGTCCGAGAGCGCACGAGGGCGCTCTCGTGCGCCCTAGGACGCAGAGACTTGCCCGCCCGCGGTACAACGGAGCGCAAGAGGTTAATGTTGTACATATGGCTAGGTAAAATCAATGAAGACACCATTTTATACAATATGGGACCTTTCATGGTCAAATGTAGCATAAGAAATGGGGATAACACTTTACATCTCTTTAAAGAATTCCAAAATAACTTATAAATAGGTTATTAATTGGGTTGGAAATGCTTTATAAATCATGAATTAGCTATTTCAAATAAGTTATAGGACATATTTCACACATCATTGTAAGCTCACTATTTGGTAAGATCAGCTTTCCAAAGGAAGGATTAGTGTATAGTTTGGTATAAATTGTGGGATGTCATTAATCAGTTTAAAACAGATAGGCTAAAGTAATCTGAGCAAAAAGAAAAAATCTGAGATTTAACAGGATATACATACCGTAAAAGTGTGACATTTGATCTTGTCAGACAGTGAGCAGTGTGCAAAATATGTCTTATTAATGATTTATTATTGCTTGATCATGATTTATAAAGAATTTATATCATTATTATTAACCCATATCGTAACGTGTTAGCAAGGGAGGTGTTTCTGCAAAACTGAATTGTGCCAAACAGCCTTAAACAGTTAAACAGTTAACAGCATTAACCTCAGCCATTCATGTTGTTCCTTTTTTCAGTGATTTTTATCCCATTGTTTGTTGTCTGGCAGCTTGTTAGGACAGTAGTTAGCGCTGTTGCCTTCATGACAAGAGGGTCGTGGGTTCGAACCTGGGTTGATGGGTTTCCTTCCACAGTCCAAAGACATACTGGTTAGAGTAATTGCCACTAAATGAGAACAAATTGTCCTCAGGTATGAATGTGAAAATGAATAGCTGTCCGTCTTTCTGTATTGGCCCTATGATAGACTGCTGATTTGTCCAGGGTGTACTCCACCTCTCACCCAAAGAGGCTTGGTGTCATGGTCTGAGCATTGATATTGTCCACGCTTGGGTCATGCAGTATTTTCCTCCCGGTCTGTGTTAGTTCCTTGTGGTCCTCTGAGCTTTTATTCTGACAGCGTCTCGGAGGGGCTTCCGGCTGTCAGAGCTGAGCTCCCCTGTGACAGCTGGATTACATTCAGCTGATGACGTCCTCAACAGCTGATTAATCCTCTAGCCCTATTTCAGGGAGCATCTTTGGTTACTCGGGGCTGCGACCTCACACGTCTAACGCTGGTCTCCCCAACGTTCGGCTGGGGTCCCTATTCCCTGGCTCCAGCCACCCTCTCGATCCTCCGTGTTCTCAGTAAGTTATTTCTTGTCATCAGTATATCGTCATTTTGTTTTAGCCATAGTCTTTATTTGTGTTTTGCCCCACGAGGCTCATTATTTTGTATCGTTGTTCTTCCCTTAATAAATATGCAAACTCTACGGCTGCCTATAGCGTCTCATTAGTGGTCCACGAGGACCACGCCATGACACTTGGATAGGCTTCAGCCCCGCTCCAACCTGAAAAGGATTAAGTGGTTAAGAAGATGAATGTTGATTGTCCTTGCTTCATATATTCAAACATACAACAGGCAGAGGCTGAAAGACTGTTAACTGTATCATCAGTTATGATAAGCTTTTTGAGGTTTCTGGCATAGCAGTATAGCATAATGTATACCTGTAGTGTTGTATTTGGAATACAACATACAGATATTAATTATGCCTCGGTGAAACAGAGGCATACAGCAATCGGATAGTGCGTCTGTTTGTGGCTGTGTGTATCTGTCTGTCTGTCTGCCTCTCTATTTCAGCTTGCCCGGCCAAAATTAATTGGAACTAAAGGCTTATATCATTGTATCACCATATTTTATCAACTTTTATTTAGCCAGAATTTCAAAATAATACTTTGTTTTTGAAATAAACACAAATTTCACTCATCATTCCTGTCAGTGCGGCAGCAAAAAATGTATCGTAATAACTGCCCCAGGCCAGTAGAGGTCAGAGTGCCACTTTTTTTACTGCTGCCCATGCTACCATGCCACAGGCACCAAGGCACAGCACCTTGGTGCTTTCATTTGATTAATTAATAAGAAGCACCAAGGTGTTGTGCCTCAGTGCCTATGGCCCGACTTCTACTGACCCGGCATAGATATTACATTTCCTGTTTTCACGGTTGCATTGACAGAAATGGTGAGTTAAATTTGTGTTTATTTTGAAAACAAAGCCTTATCTTGCAATTCTGGCAAACTAAAAGTCGAGAAAATATGGCGATACAATGAAATAAGCCTTCAGTTCCACTTAATTTTGACCGGGTGAGCTGAAACAGAGAGGCGGACAGAGAGACAGATGCACACAGCCACAAACAGATGCACTAACCGACTACTGTATGCCTCTGTTTCACTGAGGCATAACAAACACATATGACGTTTAAACTGATGGAATTCATTTAAAGGCAGTGGCATGTCACATTCTGAGTGCAGAGGGATTCCACCGGGTTCAGGTTGTCATTTTTGAGTTGTTGCTTATCCTATATTGTTTCTCAGTATAATTTATTTTCCTTTTACGTTCATTATAGTCTGTTTATTGTATTTTTGAGTTGCCTGTCTCCATTTTTTGTTATATCATTATATTTGTATTCTGTGTGTTCTTTCCCTCGGGGCTGACAGCTGTCAACGGCTTTCTGGGGTTTTGCTCTGCGTGCGCGTGGCCCTGTCAGCTGTCAGCTCCGATGACTTCCTCATTATTCCCAGCTGGCCCGAATTATATGTCATTGCTTTCGCCTGCCCGTTCAGATACCCACACCGGTTATTAATTATGTAAAGGGTTTTAATCCCTATTTAAAGGGGGTTATTTTCATTTTCTATTGCTGCTGTCTTGACTCTGGTTTGCATTCATCTCGTCTCCACCAGAGCCCTGCTTCACTCTGGTGCATAAAACCTGTAAGTGTTCTCCTTCGTTTGTTTTTTGTGTTCTGAGCATTGTGTTAAACTTTGTGTTTGTTTCTTTTCAATAAATTACCCAAGCTCACAGTTCAGCGCGTGGGTCGCATCTTCCTGCCCCAAAGGGCATTCGTGACATGGCATTTATTAATTAGTGGAACATGAGCATTTGCGCTTTGTTTATAAAGGTTTTACACCTTATCCAGTCTCACAATGACTTGTATTTGTGCTACCAATCATTAGTGCAGCATACAGTAAGTGAAAATTTAGACCCACACTACTATTCCTCTGCTAAAATGCCTTCCAAACACCCAGCTGAATCAGTTAAACTTATAATTAAATATCATTTTATATTGACTTGGTATAATTTTATAGTTTTGCTCCCCATATTGTTCTAATAATTAACACAGAAGCATAGAAATGACATGCTTTTTAAATGTTTTTGGAGTTTTTACTGTTCTAAATTAAGCAGCTCTATAGGAAATCTTTTGTTTTTTATAGACACGGCTATCCTATCCACATATGTCGTTCTGTTCAGAAAATTTTCCAACCCTTCTGTTTTCCGCCATCTACATTAGCTGAGCAACAGTGAATAACATTTGTTTGCTTCTCTGACAGCTTTCCCTTCCAAGTGTTCCCTCTGTACTCATTCAACAAAAAATGCTTACAGCTTCATCCTGAGGACTGACTGCGTAAAACATAAAACTGGTATTCTACTTTAGGTTCTTGTGAATTCTCCTGCTGTTGGAAACTCAGGAATTCTCTTGGGACACTGAGGTGGCACCAGGCCATTGCCCTTTCAACCTTGTAGTCTCAGTTTGAACAATTTGGCTGAATAGCAACAACTCAAAGCCTCCAAATTAATTGTATTTGTTATGTTTCCTGTGGATGGCCATGCTCCTGCAAATAGGGTAATTGTACAATTATCTACAGTGATCCAACCAAAGCTGTGATTATGATTCAGAGTTTATTGGGATCCCTGATAGAAGTAAAAGAACATTTACAGTATGTGAATAATTTAAATTTGCAGTCTTTTTATGCTAGTGAAGTGTAATAAAGGAGGTGTAAAGTCAGGATATTAAATCATTAAAGAAGGGACTTTTTCGGCTAGCAAAGGAAAGTCTATAGGATTTAAGCCCCAGACCTGTACACGTGAATACCTCTGTCCACATGTGATGCAGGTGGGTAGAGGTGGTGATTGTGTAAATGCTGGTATATAGAAATGTAGCATACACAGACCCAAATAGAAAGACAGGTGAGGTATGCATGCTTTCTCTTCAGTATGGTGTGTCATTTCCTATTATGCCTTTGTGTTAAATTCTTAGATTTATTTCCATTATGTTACGCTTCAGTTCTGTATTATTTTGTGTTATTAAGTTTCCATTTGGGATTCATCTTTGGGTTTTTATTGCATTTTGATTTCTGCCTCTCTCATCATTTTTGTGATTCCTCCACCTGTCTGATTGTCCCCAACTGTCTCCACTTTACCTAAATTCCAGCTCCTGGAAATTTAGTGAATTATGGTTGTATCGTCAGTTATGGCCCTTGTCTCCATACCGCTTTTTTCCTAGTTTCTATTTGGTACTTTATTTCCTTGCCCACCCCCCCATTTTGTTTTGCAGATTTATTATTTCCCAGTCTCTTCAGTAGCACAGTCCTGCCTGTGACGTTATATGCAAATTAGACGTATGCTACTACAAAGAAGGAAGAGCAGCAATGGGTTACAGCACAAGCAGCCACAACAGGGAGGTCGGGGTTTAAGTCCCGGCTGGGTCATGCCAAAGACCATATAAAAGTGGAACTTCCTGCCATCCAGCTTGTTGCCCAGTGAAAATGAAAGGGAGGAGGGAAATGTTGGCGGCAGTGGCTCAGGAGGTAGAGCGGGTCGTCCAATAACCAGAGGGGTGGCAGTTTGAATCCCGCTGTCCCCAGCCATCCTGCCGTTGTGTCCCTGGGCAAGAAATTTTACCCACCTTGCCTCCAGTGTCCATGACACTGTGTATGAATATGTATAAATGTTCGGTAGTGGTCGGAGAGACCATCAGCATGAATTGGCAGCCACATTTCTGTCAGTCTGCCCCAGGGCAGGTGTGGCTACAGCAGTAGCTTGCCACTACCATTATCTGTCCATGGGGTGAATGAACCATGGACTCATTGTAAAGCCCTTTGGGTGTCTTGAAAGGTGCTTTATAAATGCAATCCATTATTATTATTATTATGTGATGGTGGAGTACAGAAAGCAGAAGTTCCACTGAGCCGGACATGTTGCAAGGTTCACAGAGAAGATGTGGGCCCGTGCAGTTGCCTGAGTGGTATCCAAGAGATCAGAAACGATGACCCGGACAACGTCCAAAAATTGTATAGTTGCTGGTACTAGGAGATTGTAGTTGCACTGACATGCTCAGTAAAAATCAGTGTACAGTATATTGCACTATATATTTTATATATATATTTCCTGTCACTTTCTTTAAAAGCACAGTACAATACAATGTAACCTTTGACAGGTCTTTTTAAGAGTTCCCTTTTTGCTTGAAAAAGGCTAGTCAAACTACCACTCTCCATTAACGGACATAAAGCTTACTTGCCAGTTATCAGAAATATTGAAGGTCCTGTTTGTTGAAGTTCTGTGTTTATCTCAGGGATAAACTAAAAAAAAAAGAAATTCCTTGTTGGACACAATGAAAAATGCTCTTGAAAAATGGTGTTGAAGATGAAAACATTGGGGCTGTTGGCAATAACACAGAGGGATCAGAGATCTCAAAATTCTCCTGGTTTTAACGGTGGCTCCCTGCCCCAGGCGGTACAGGCTTCCCTAACCACTGCCCCGCTAATTGGCCATGTGTAATCCTGGAGCTCTGAATTTACATGGAAACACTTTGAAGACTTGAATCCATTTGGCCCTAGGCAAAGTCTTACATCCACTCTGCCCAGTCATAGAAGCGCACCATAAGCTCTGGCAGAAAGCATACAGATGGGCTAAGATGATACAAAAAAAAGAGTTGAATGCAGAGGTAAAACATTTGTTGAGGGACCCATGAGATTAGATGGCATGACTACAGCTACACACTTTAAAAGGATGGAAATAGGGACACAGACACAAAAATAAATAGATTTTTCTCACACATACCTGCTTTCTGAGAGATCCTGAGGCTTTCAATGATAAGCTGGGATAAATAACCCATATAGGATGTTCTGAGGGAATATATCCACCAGAAACATCAGCGTCACATCAAATATGTATTCTTTCTTCCATGGTCCTCTACCTATTTCTGCTCTGACTCAATGAAAATGATTAACCTCTTCTTTGAGCCCATTTCCCTTCGAAGTGCCTGAAAAACATACCTAAACTAAACTGAAAGCTGCTCTTCAGCCCCTTGCACTATCTTCATGGGGTTGGTCTCAGAAGAAAACACTCTAAATTTTTTTTAGCAAAACGGTCAGAATCCCTCTAAGTGCTTCAGCTGCTGAGTAACAGTGATCTAAACATACTAATTTTGAAGAAAATAAATTTCACCTGGATTTTTTTTTAGATACAAATGCCTGAAAATGACATACAGCTGTTATATACTGTCTGGAAAACACAATAGGAATGTAGAACAAAGTGTTATGAAGTTGAGGTAAAAATTTGGTAACAATAGGACAAGAAATGAATATATTGCACACCTTTTTGTCAGGCGTCTTCATGCGTCTTCAAACTGTGCCAAATTGTGCCATGGTCACACACCGCCCCCCCCCCCCCCGTGATTCTTCAGCTAATGACTGGGTCACATAATTAATATTTTAATATTAAAATATTTTAATTAAAATTTTGTCAATGTTCCATGTTAATTTTAGCCATTTTTCAAAAAGGTAAGTGATGTTACAATGCTTCTTTCTTGGATTCACGACTAGTTTACGCTAGCTTTACGCACCTGTGTTTACACACACGTTTTAGCGAGTGCAACGGAGCAAAAATGGCCCCTTGTGTGGAATTTAGAAATTAGTTGGCTAAGCCACACATCCATCATTTGCTTACTCTGATATAGTTGGCTCGTTATGTTCCCGTTAGCTATGAGGCTGGACCTTCATGGACCTTTATCGCTCATTGGGTTTCCACAGCTGTCAGTCACAAAATGGAGGCTCTATTGGGTCAAATGAGCTGTCAATCTCTTCTGGGTTGCCCCTGGATGGGGCGGGGGGGGGGGGGATTCTTTTTCCGGTTCAACCTCCTGAAAGTGATGTGTTTCTAGCATAAAAGCTAACCGTTTTCGGCCGATTTTCGGCAATTTTATCATCTATTTATGGTCAGTTTTCCCCGTCATTATCAAGATGGACAATAAATCTTACTCAAATGGATATATTGTAGTGATGGCCAGATGAGGCTTTCTGGAGGACTTGAGGCCTTTCATCAAAATGGCTCATATAGACGAGGCCTCATGTGAAACTTCATTTTCTCTACTAGGCCATCTAGTGGACAAAACGTATACAACATGCAAATTTTTACAAGGGTGTGATTGGTTTGTATATTTTTGTCTTTTAAGCACATGACTTTGAAGAAATATCAATGATTGTCACGAGCTGAGCACTGGAGGTTCTGCCATGCTCAGTCTCGTGGCTTTTTCTCTGTATTTATATATTTGTTGTATTTTTGTGCCTTTGGCTTTTGTTATCCCTGCATATTTTTTATTTTCCTGTTTGTCTTATTTTTACTATATTCTGATTCTGTATCTATTGGTATCTATTTCTCAGTTTGTACTTGTTTATATTTTATTCTAATTCTTTATTATTGCGGTTGACAGCTGTCAAGGGATTTCCTGGTTGGCGTTCCGTGTGGGTGAAGCCCTGTCAGTTGTCAGCCGGGCACTCTCCTCTCATTACCTCGCAGCTGATCCTAATCATTAATCATTGTTACCTTTTTGCCCGTTCATGTGACCCCACACCTGTCATCACTTGTCATTTGTTCTGACTAGGGATGGGCATTCGGTGAAATTTTCTTCACCGATCGCCGGGAGAATTAATGATTAATAATCGGTTAATCATTAACATTTTTAGGTAGGTAGACTACATTAGAACATCAGGTATCCAGCAGGGAGAGCCGGACAACTCAAATCTACCTCTCTCTCTCAAATCTCTCTCTCTCTGTTCTCGTGTTTGCTCGGCTCGGGAATCTCGCAAGCTGATTGGCCGAGACGTTTCACCCCGCAAGCTGATTGGCCGAGACGTTTCACCCCGCAAGCTGTTTGGCCGAGACGTTTTACCAGCTCTCCCTCCCTGCCGAGCGGCCACCCAACAAACGAAGACTGCATTCATTGCTCTATCGCTCGTCGCGTGGAACTAAAGCTCTCATTAACCTGTGCAGTAAATCATTTTCATCTTGAGTTACGTATCTTGTTATAAGAATAAATTCAAACGTTTATTTCAAACTCAGGGTTCATATTAAGAGCAAAACTAAAACGAGTAGAAAATAGATAAATAAATAAAAGTATATACAGATCAGATCTATCAATAAAATAGTTCTAAAAACATATTTATGTACACTTTATTTACATCTACGTATGTATGTACACTTACACACACACACGTATCATATGAGAGAGAGAGTGAGAGAATGAACGTACGTATTATTTATGGGTGACGCGATAAGTGAGGGATCACTGTACTCTTATGTATTGAGAATAATAATAATAATAAAAATACAGAGTGTTTTTCTTCGAGGATGAATTTATTAAGACAAGTTTGCAGTAAAATGTGAACACATGCGCATTGCGCAAACGAGGGAGGCTTCAAGTTGTGAGCAATAACAATAACGGGAGACACATAACGGAACATATATTTCTTTTACTTTTTTTCTTTTCCTTTATTAAACCAAGGATATCAAAATAAGAAAGCTAGCTAGGCCTGCTTTTTGTTAAAAAAAAAAAAAGTGCTTGTTCAGTGTTTGGCAGTAAAATGTGAACTCATGTCAGTGACACTGACAACATAATGGAACAGCCGTTTTTTTTACCCTAAAAAAAAATAACAATCTTGAAAAGTCTGTAACAAGGCAACAAGGCATTTGTATATTCCAATCAGGATAGCATCACGACGCCAGTATTATTACAGAGACGGCTACCCATTTTTGTTTAAAAAGATGAGCATATTCACATGCTCTGGCGTCAGACGTGACCGAATTCTGGTCACCGTCAGTCCTGCCGCTGAAAAAACCCGTTCGGATGGGACAGACGTGGCCGGGATGCACAAGTACCTATTAGCTAATTTCGCCAACCTTGGGAACCGAACTCTGTTATCTCTCCACCAGTCGGTTGGGGTACAACCCAGTGGTGGTGGAGTCTCTCGCAAAAAGTTCTGAAATTCAGCATCGATGTCAGTCTCGTGATGAGTGGCATAGTCATTTCCAAGAAGGAGTGCCATAGCTGAGACGTGGCGATTTGAGTCCGCAGCAGCAGTGTTTGCGTTTACGTTAGACGTAACCTCGCCCCCATCCAGTGGAACAGCCTCTTCTTCACTGGTCCCCACTGCTGTGGCCAGGTGAACCAGTTTCGCATTGGCAACCACTCTCTGTGCTGGTGAAAGAAAGCCGAGATGCTTGTGGCGTGGGTCCAACATCGTAGCTATCATGCTGACGGATGACACAAACTCATCAGACTGGACCTGTATATGGTGGAAAATGAAGTAAGAGTTAGGATACATATTGTTCTATACACAGTAGAACAGTTAAGCAATTATGGTAACTAATAGAAATTATATAGCCATTTAATTTGAAATCAAATAGAATAAAATAAGGCTTCCAAAATAGTTAAACTTACATTCATTCGCTTGATGAGGGAGGACCGCACTTTTTCCTTGAATTCGACAAGTCTGGCCCCGTCTTCTTCACGGCGAATGAGGTGGATATTGATGAGCCCAAAGGTGACAGGATATATGTTTGAAATGGACACGTCATCTTCGGCAGAGATAACTGTGGTGGCACATTTAAGTGCTGACAGCACAGGCTGCGTGTCTTCCATCAACTGCCAATATTCATCCTTCAGTTCCAGCATCCTGGCATCTTGGAGTTTGGTTACGTTTCGATCCGATAGCACAGCAACAACAGCCCAACGCTGCTCCACAAGCCGATCGAACATCTCGCACACGGAGTTCCACCGTGTTTTGCATGACTGGATAAGCCGGTGAGTTGCGAGCCCCATCTGTTCTTGCTTCTTTAGCAGTGCTGTGGTTGCTGATGTGCTGTGATTAAAGTGGCTCACGAGCTTGCTGGCCGCTGATATTACCCAATGCAGGTACAGAGCAAACCCATCATTGATTGCCAACTGTAAAGTGTGAGCAAAGCAAGGGCATGAAATCCAGCTTACTCTGGTGGCGTTGTTGGCAGCAACAATATTCGCTGCATTGTCATGGACACATGCAAGAACTTTGCCTTCAAGACCCCACTGCCCTACAGCTTCGTTTAGCTTTTCAGCGAGCTGATCAGCTGTATGTCGTCCTGGCAGGCTTTCGGTCAGCAGTACAGCTGAATGGACTTTCCACTCATCGCTGATATAGTGGCAGGTGATCGTGATATAACTCTCCGAGGTTAACGCAGACCAGCAGTCAGTGGTTATAGCCACTTTCTCCGCCATGGACAACTCTTTAACCAGCTCCTGTGCCCTCTGTTCGTAGTGTCTTTCTATCCGTCTCGTCACGGTGCGTCTTGACGCCATGGTGTATTCCGGTTCCAAAAATTTGATTAATTCCTGAAAACCTTTGCCCTCCACGGCACTGACAGGGAGCATGTCTATTTCGACCATCTTCACTATCAGTTCGGTGACCTTCTCTGCTCGTTGAGCACTGCAGCTCCTCCGTGCTAGCATCGAGTCCAGGCTAGCCTGGGTTAGAGATGAACCGCCGCCACCGTCTTTTATCAGGCTTGGATGAGTGGTGTTCAAATGATACATCATTTGTGTTGTCGATGAGGTATATTTATACGCTGCATTGCAGTGATTGCAGTACACCTGGTCATTTTTTAAATTAAAGTGATCCCACGCAACACTTCTCCGTAACCGCTTCATGATTTGGCGAATGCCCTACGGAAGCGCGCATGTATCAACTGAGGCACGCCAGGGTACGGCGATGGTGTAATGTTGCCCCCTGGTGCCCAAATTTTGCCATTGCATTGTTTGAGGACGGCCGTGCACTAATAACCTCGGATTGTTTAAAAAAAAAAAAAACGGTTTGTCGACGAAAATGAACTTCGTCGGTGAAATTCTTAATGATCAATTATCGGTTAATCGGTAAATTATGCCCATCCCTAGTTCTGACCCTGTTTAAGGACTGCATTTTCATTTCATTTTTGCGGCAGTCTTAATGTTACTTTCTCTTCGCCACCAGAACTCCATCCCCGTTCTGGTGAGTTTATCTGCTACTTGATCTGTAAGTTTACCTTGTTACCTGTTTGGAATTTTGCATTCATGCACTTTGGAACTTTGTTTTGTTAATAAATGCCACAAACTGCAATCGGCATCTGGGTCTGTCTTTGTCTGCCCTGAGGGGCAAATCATGACAATGATCATAAGGGAAAAAAGAAATTATAAAACTGAGGTGACTACAATGAATGTGCTTGTACTGCTTGTCTGTCATGATTAATAAGCTGACAGCTCACGTGCATGATGCAACAGCACAGGAAAGTAACCACATGAAGGGGCACGTTTGAAAGTTTTATTAATTTGCAAAACAAATGCACAGCTAGGGAAATAGTCACTCGCCAGAGGAACCATCCTGTGGAGAGAAGACGAGAGCTGTAAGTGGAGGAACATAATAAGGGGAAATGGACGAGCCAAATTGCCACTTACTTGGATATCCAGGGAGAACCGGCAGGACCCAGCGGTGAATAGACGAACCAGTAGGGTGTGGAGGATGAGCTGATGGTGCCTGACCGAGTGGAGATAGGAAGCTGAGGAAATGGTGAGATGTGGCAGGAAAGCGCACGTAGTCCTGGAGACACACCTTCACGGTGGCAGTAACCTGAGGAGAGAAGAGCAACAAGGTAAGACAACGTGTCTATACTTGTCAAATTATACTTGCTTGTCTGTAGACGGGCAGTATACCCAGATGAGCCAGCGTTGAATACGCGGAGGGAGCCTCCTTAAGTACACTGGCTGATGATCGAGGGCAGGTGTGTCTTCTGCCTCAGGTGCAGTGATGAATTGATGAATGTGAGACAGGACGGGAGGGGCGCGCTCTCGCTGCCCATGACAGGGCCCCCCCTTCTAGGAGCGCCTCCTGGCGGTCCAGAGGGCTTTTCCGGGTGAGCTCGGTGATAGGCCCGGAGCATCTCTTTATCCAGGATCCGAGACATAGGAACCCAGGAACGCTCCTCCGGGCCATAGCCCTTCCAGTCCACCAGATACTGAAGGCCCCGACGGCGAACATCCAGGATACGACGAACAGTGTATGTGGGGTGGCCGTTGATGATCCGGGGAGGAGGAGGTGGCTTCGGGGGGCGGGGGGGACTGGCCAAGAGGGGCTTGATGTGGGCGACGTGAAATGTAGGGTTCATCCACAGGGTCGGTGGCAACTTCAGCTGGACCGACGCATCATTTATCACCTGAGAGATGGTATATGGGCCCAGGAAGCGGGCGGAGAGCTTCTTGGATTTCTCCTTAAGAGGAATTTGGCTCACTGCCAGCCAGACTTGCTGCCCGACGACATACTTGGGGGCAGGGACCTGCTTCCTGTCAGCAGCAGCCTGGGTGCGTTTCATGGAGCGGGCAAGGGCGGCTCGAGTAGACCTCCAGACGCGCCGGCAGCGACGAGCATGGACCCCCACGGACGGAACCGCTACCTCCCTCTCGGCCATCGGCATAAGTTGCAACATGTACCCCAGCGACGCCTTGAACGGGGTGAGTCCAGTGACAGTGGAGACGGCTGAGTTCATTGAATACTCCACCCAGGTCAGGTGCGTGCTCCAAGATGAGGGGTTATTGGCTGCTACACACTGCAGGGCAACCTCCAAGGACTGGTTGGCGCGCTCTGCCTGCGCGTTGCTCTGTGGGTGATTACCGGATGAGAGGCTCACCGTAGTTCCCAAGGTCCGGCAAAAGACCCTCCAGACCTGGAACATGAATTGAGTTGAGTGTGACCCCACTGGATGACATCACTGCGGAGGGCGGCCAGAACGTACAGAGGGTTCCGGGGGCACCCTACTGGCACAGGCTCCTGGAACTGGGCCTGACAGATCCTCCACTTGATATCCCAAGTAAGGGCTCCAAGGATGCAAGGACGCGCGAAGGCAGTAGGATAGTTGGGGGGGGGGGGCACTACCTCCTTGGAATCAAACTGGTGCAATAGCACATCCGGATTGGTGTTCTGAGTGCCAGGCCAGTACGTGATGGAGAAGTTGAACCTCTGAAAAAACAGAACCCAACGAGCCTGCCTGGCATTAAGTCGGCAGGCTGATCGCAAATACTCAAGGTTTTTGTGATTGGTCCACACAACAATGGGGTGAATAGCCCCCTCTAACCAATGCCTCCATTCCATATCGTATGGAATGGAGGCATATCCATTCCATCCCATATCCATTCGATTCCATATGGGTCCATATCGAAATTCCTCTCGGCTGGCGTATGCCATCAAGAGAAATACGCGCACGGGCGGAGCTTCTGATCGGGAGATGTGCGCTGCGACAGTACAGCACCTACCCCTGAATCAAACGCATCCAACTCGAGGATGAACTAGAGCTGCGTGTCGACCTGAGCCAAGATTGGTGTTTCTGTGAACAGGCGCTTTAATTTTACAAATGCCTGTTCAGCTGCCTCAGTCCAGCGAAAGGGGACCTTAATGGAGGTCAGCTGCGTTAAGGGCAGTGCCACCCCACTATAGTTCCTTATGAACCTGCGATAGAAGTTCGCGAACCCGAGGAAGCATTGAAGCTTCTTACGGGAGTGGGGTGTTGGCACTGCCCTCACCTTGGCCGGGTCGGCAATCAGTCTCTCCTCAGCCACTATGAAGCCCAAGAAGGTGGTAGATGTGGTGAACTCACACTTCTCGGCCTTGAGGTAGAGCTGGTTCTCCAGAAGCCGTTGCAGGACAGCTCTGATGTGGGCTTCATGTTCCTCTGGCGAACGGGAGAAAATCAAAATATCATCCAAGTAGACAAAAACGAATTGATAAAGCATGTTGCGAAGGACGTTGTTAATTAACCATTGAAAGACAGTGGGGGCGTTGGTGAGCCCGAATGGCATCACTAGATATTCAAACTGCCCCTGGTGAGTTTTAAATGTCGTCTTCCATTCATCGCCTTCACGAATGCGGATCAGATGGTATGCATTCCTTAAGTCTAACTTGGTGAATACCTGTGAGTGCTGAAGGAGCTCGAACGCAGAATTGGGATGAGGTCTATAGCGCAATCGTAGGAGCGATGAGGTGGTAGCAACAGCGCCCTTGATTTGCTAAAGACCTCCCCCAAAATTGGGGGAGATCTTTAGCAAAATTTTAGCAATTTTAGCAAAATTTTTTACGTGGCATGCTTCTTTGTGTGTGGGGGGGCTTGTTTGTTCATTCATTCATGAATGAATGAATAAACACCCCCCCCCCCCCACACACACACACAGCCCTGAGTGTCACCTTTCATTAGAGCCCAAGATGGAGCTTCTATGTTTCAGCATTCAAAAGTTACAGACGTTTTTCCAAACTGTGCCATTTGGCACAATTTGGCACAGTTCAAAAACGCCTGGGAACAACCTGAGAAAAAAGCTGTGTAATATATTCATTTTTTGTGGTATTGTTACAAAATTTTGACCTGAGCTTGATAACACTTGGTTCTACATTTCTGTTGCATTTTCCAGCCAGTATCTGACAGCTGTGTGTTATTTGCAAGCATTTGTATCTAAAAAAAACACCCAGGCATACTTTATTTTCTTCAGATTCAGTATGTTTAGATGACTGTTACTCAGTGGCAGGAGCACTTAGAGAGATTATGGCTGTTTTGCCAAAAAATTCAAATTGTTTTCTTTTAAATGAGACCAACCCCATGAAGATGCTACAAAGGGTTGAAGAACAACTTTTGATTTACTTTGGGTAGTTATTTTTAGGCATTTTTAGGGAAATTGACCAGAGTGCAAGGGGTTAACTCTCTGTTCGGCGATCTGGTCCGGCTGCCAGAGGTACTGTTTTTCCTGGCCTGGGACTGGGGTAGGCCGCCCGAACTTTTCCTTTTTTCCCTGCCAGCGATCTGGACGCTCGACACAGGAAGACCCCCTGAACTATTTGTGCTGTGCTATTGTGCTCTGCCTGCTGTCATTCCTGTTTTTTTTTTTTTTTTTTTCTCTGCCTGCTCTTCTGTAATATTTGGGATGCGCTGGTGTGTTGTAACTGAACTGTGTATTTCGACGCTCTTTAGCGTGTGTTTTTTTTTTTCCTCTCCTCCATAGTCTGAGGGTTGTGCCTTGTTGCTTGACTGTTTTGGACTATATTTATCACTGTTCTGTAGCATGAGTTTTTTTTTTTTTCTCCTCCCTGGTATTATGTTGTGCGCTGCATTTCTGTGCCTGTATTTTAGTTCCCTGTTTTCTCTGTGGGTTGTGAAGATGGGTTTTTTTTTTTTGTGACTATTGGACTGATTATGGTGTTCTGTCTGTAGTCATTTGAGTTTTTCTCTGTCTTCTCCCCATAGGATTTCCTTGGGTGCAGGGTGTGTGCCTGTATTTTTTGGCCCCTGTTTTCCCTACACTGTTCTGATTGTTGTAGCCTGTTTTTCTTTTTTTTCTCCCTCTATGATGAGGTTTGGTTCTGGCCGTCCTGGCCTTTCCCCCTCCTCCATCCCTGGGGCGGTCCTGTTGACCTTCTAGGTGGGGGGTGGGGGGGTGCTTCGATGTTACTCGGCGCCTGGTATTCACCTCGTGAGCGGGGGCAACTGTCATGGTCCAAGTGCTGACTTTGTCCATGCTCGGGTTGTCCGGTAGTTCCCCGTTTTCTCCTCAGGCGCACCATATGGCCTCCGGGCTTTTATTATGACAGCACCTTGGCGGGGCTTCCAGCTGTCAGAGCCGAGCTCCACAGGGATGGCTAGAATCCAATCAGCTGACAACGTTCTCATCAGCTGATTAATCTGTCAGCCCTATTTAAGGGAGCAGCTCGGTTTACTCAGGGCTGTGACCTCGCCTTTTCCAGTCTGGTTTCCCTACTCCCGAAGCCAGTTCCTTCCAGCGTTAGGTTCCGCCCTCACGAATCGTATATAAGTGTTGTGTCTTTGCCTTTATTTGTGTTTTACCCCACAAGGCTCATTATTTTGTTGTGTATGTCCTTATTTAATAAATGTGCAAACTCATCAGCTGCCTACAGTGTCTCATTAGCAGTCCTTGACGACCGCTCCATGTCACTTGAGCCTTTCCATCAAAATGGTTCATACTGACAAAGCCTCATGTGAAACTTCATTTGCTCTACTAGGCCATGTAGTCGACAAAGTATACAGCATGCAGATTTTTACAAGGGCACTATTGGTTTAATGTGTATTTTTTCAATTTCAACAAATGTGCTGTCTTTTAAGAAATATCAATATCATAAGGGAAAAAAGAAATAATAAAACTGGGGTGACTACAGTGAATGTGCCTGTGTTACTTAGTGTGTGTGTACCATTTTTAGATTAGATTAGATTAGATTCAACTTTATTGTCATTACACATGTATGAATACAAGGTAACGAAACACAGTTTAGCATCCAATCAGAAGTGCAATGGACAGCAGTGCAGTATATACGGTAATTAACAGTATGTGCAAATATATGCAAATATATGCAGCAGTGCAGAAAGTTAAGAGTACTATTATGTGCAAATAATGTACAATAAGTTAGATGGGCCGTTATGTACAGGTGAGGATGGTAAGAAATGATGGTAAGAGAGTCAGCGGGGAACTAAGTTCAATAACGTGACAGCTGTTGGAAAGAAACTGTTCCTAAACCTGCTGGTTCTAGTCCGAAGGCTTCTGAAATGCCTTCTGGAGGGGAGAAGCTGGAACAGTCCATGAGCAGGATGGTTGGAGTCCTTAAGAATGCTGCGTGACCGGCGCAGACATCTTTTCCTGTAGACGTCCTCTATAACTGGAAGTGGAGTCCCTGTGATGCGTTGGGCGGTTTTCACCACCCGCTGCAGCGCCTTAAGAAATAATAAATTTTCAACAGTCTTATACTGTCTTTCCCAGTATAGTCAACTCTGGCTTTATTCTCATGCAGGGCACAATGGCAGTAGTGCCTCAGCATAATGATGCGCAATAATGATCCAAGCTCTTTGAAGCACAACAGACACTTCACCTTGCAAATAAAAATAAAATTACAAGAGCGAGTCAGCTGGGATTCAAACCCCAGTCTCCCACTTGTAGAGCACATGCTTTACCGCTAAGCCATTACCTCAGGTACAATAAATATCCAGTATTTGTGAAAAATGCATCAATCGGAGAAATGTGCTCAATATGTTCCCAAATGGGAGAAGTCCGTGTTTTTGGTGCTGGCTGTGAAAATTGGCTGTGACAAATCCCTTACACAGTCAAACATGACAACACAAAACGTGAGGGATGGGGATTTCCATTGTGTATCGCTGCTCGCTTTATTTCATGGTGCGTGCAAAATCATGAATGGCTTCCTGACCCAGTCACGTGGTACGATGTCAACACATACATAAGTCAGCAATACATGATTTGAAACGCGCTTCGCCAAACATTTCCTGGATGAGCTCAGAGCACCCTCGGAGCTCTGGAGCCTGCCGTCCCATCACTAATATATTGGACGCTTTGCAATACAAATGGACCGTATTTGTGAAACAATCATTGATTGTGGGACAGCAACGAGCTCCTTTCGGCAAGTCCCTCATTTGAGCTCATGCTAACATTACCTCGTTAAAAGTTCTATTTCAATCCAGTGTTATCATTTTTCTGAAATCTCTTTTAATAACTAAGTAGACGACAATCTAAGCTTTCAAACGATATAAGGCATGACTGCCTTCTTTAAGTATGTTTAATACAATTTAGATTCCTTTATTAGTCCCACAATGGGGAAATTACAGGGCATCCACATGAGTGGATGAGGCAGCCACTGGTGCGGCGCCCAACCCTTTCACACATGCATTCACACCTGGGGCCACTTTAGAGTCTCAAATTAACCTAACTTGCATGTTTTTGGCATGTGGGAGGAAACCGAAGAAATCCCGGGGTAAACCCACCCAGACACGGGGAGAACATGCAAACTCCACACAGATCACTGTTGGTCGGGGGCTGGGATTGAACCCAGGATCCCCAGGCCAAGGTGAGTTGCTGTGCTGCCGCAGTGCTAACCACTCTGCCACTGCGCTGCCCTATTCACTATGACACAGCTAAGATTAAAAAAAAACAAAACAATTAAACACGCCCAGCCCCGGTATACATAAGCTTAAAACAGCTTTTTGTGTCAAAATAACTGACTGATTATGGGCGGCAGTGGCTCAGGAGGTAGAGCAGGTCGTCCAATAACCAGATGGTTGGCGGTTCGAATCCCGCTCTCCCCAGATATCCTGCTGTTGTGTCCCTGAGCAAGACACTTTACCCCCGATTGCTCCTGGTGGGTCTGGACAGCGCCATGTTTGGCAGCTATGCCGCCATCAGTGTGTGAATGTGTGTGTGAATGGGTGGGTAGCAGGATCTGTAAAGCACTTTGGTCATCCAGAGATGAGAATAAAAGCGTTATATAAGTGAATGCCATTTACCACTTATAGGCATTGCATATGACCTTTCTAAGTGCATACTGTAGACTCAGTGTACAAAATACTGTAAATATACCAATGTTTATTTTGAAATCAGTAACACGTGTTCAAATTTGAGTAAAACAGAAGAGGTAAATTTCCTGCCTATACCACTGTTTGTCTTCTAGCTTTCTTTGAAGGAAAGTCATTGAGCTCATCATCAAAGTACAGAATTGAACAGTTTTTGTTTAAATCCCATCTAACAGTTCCGGTGTCTCTGTCATCCTTTTCCTTAGTTCATTTCTTTATCTGGAGCATTCTCCTTCGCAGCCACTGTCAGGTAGCACCACATTAGCGCGGCGTTAGTGTGAGGAAACATTAACTGGAGAGATTGTCTTCTGTTGTTTTTCAACCTTTTTTCTTCAGATGAAGGGTGTAATTGGGAACATTGAACCTTTTCTGGGTCCTCCCTGACCATGCTAGCACTCACTTGAGAAGGCATAGTTGTTTCTCCAGTCACTGTCCATCTTAGTGCTACAGCTGTTTGATAAACTTGGGTTAGCTCTTTTAGCATTCATGCTAAAGTTACGCATGCAACATCATCACCACTGCTAACAGGGACACTTTGAAACAGGAGGTATGTGGTGCAACAAAGAAGCCAGCATCTTTGACTTAAGTTTGCCAACCTATTAACTGCACTTTTCTTCCATGGTGATGGCTAGTTTTTAAATTGGCATTTGACCTGCACTCTTCCATCGTTGTGACTTATGTGATTACTAATTTCCATATGTACAGAAAATTAAAAATTTGTCTGTTGTTCATTCTACTAGTGCATTTTCAGTATCACTTTATTTGAATAGTTTAACAGCTGTGATAATAACATATATAAACTAGAAAAGCACTCAGAGACCGCATACCTCCACCAAGGCTTCTTCTGTCTCTCATGGATCACCTCCAAAATGTAATGGGTTCCTCTGTAGCCCAAGAACAACCTCTGGTGAAAATTTCATCCAAATCCATAGAGTAGTTTTTTTGTGTAATCCTGCTGCACAAATACAAAGCAAGCCTTGGTGGAGGTATGCACTCTCAGATCATCACCAAAATCTAATCATCTGTTCCCCGTGCTATTACACACCTTTTCTGAAAATTTCATCAAAATCTGTTCATAACTTTTTAAGTTAAGTTGCTAACAGGCAAACCAACCAACAAACCAACCAATGCCACTGAAAACATTACCTCCTCCCTTGGCAGAGGTAATTATGATAACAACAATAGGGCTGAGGCAAAGGCCCCCATTGGCTCCAGGGTGTTGGGCACATGCACTCTTTAGCCAGTTCCACTAAAGGAACAAGGAACCAATTTTAGGGGACAGGAACTTGTATCCATCTCCCCCATTGTGTCTCCATTAGATGGGAGAGACCATTAGTTTTTGGTTTCTATAATAATAGAATTATACATAATCATTAGACAGTGTTGACCGTGACGCAGTGCGGAAAAGTAAAATATGTTTCAAATACACTGAAATCCTACAGAAATGATTACGCACAAAATAATTTGTTGTTTAGTAACTGTGGAGGAGAGGAATGGATTGATTTTATGGCATAGCTGCATGTGCAGCTTCAGCAGGGACTCCGTTCCCAGCTGTCCGACGATGTGGATCCACTCTCTGGCTATAGACAGCCCGAGCCATTGGCCCTGCGCCTTGCCTCTCCCTATGTTCATACCCCGATGCATGTGTGGCTGCATATGATATACAATCAATCGGGAGAAGCACCAGCGGGGGCTCCGTCTCCCATTGGCTGGCTGTGTGGGTTCACATTCCCTCAAATGCCACTAGCGGCCAGAGTTATGCGCCGTGCCGCTCTGCTGTAATGCTTGTGTCCTCCTGAATGGCCTGCATGGCTGCTTAGGCCGAATAATCGTTCAGACCCTCTTCAGTCATGGCAGCATTAAATTATACATTTTTAAACATCAGAACTTCACTATTTTCTTTTTCAGGTCCAAATTACTTTTGCCATGGAAGTAATGTTTTCACAGTGGTGTATTTGATAGCAGGATTATACAAAAGCTACAAGATGGATTTTGATTAAATGTGCACCAGAGGACTTCCGGTCTGGACGCCATGGCGACTGCAGCTTAACACTGAAGCTCTCAGACCCAATCCAGGATAACACCTTGAAAATCAAACTTAACGGATTTTTGGAGGAGTGAAAATCAAAAGACAAAATCATCATGTCTAAAGGAAAACAGAAGAAACTGAAATTCTCCAGGCCAGGACACGTATCGGCCGGAGAATCTGAACTGGAAGATCTCCGTTCAGAAGACGAGGAACTGGTGATAGCTAACAAAAGGGTTAGCCTGAAATCACTATTTGAGGAGCTACGACGATTTCGCCGAGATGTTACGGCCGAATTTCGGGAATTCAGAGAAGAATTGAAAAGGACAAACAGCAGAGTGGACCAGGCCGAGAACCGAATCTTGGAAACAGAGGATCGAATAAAAGTGCTCGAAGATTCTGTGCTAGACCTACGCAAAAGACAAGCAGCTATAGAGGCTAAGCTAACCGACCAAGAAGGAAAACAAAGAAGAGACAACATAAGAATTCATGGTCTGATAGAAGGAACCGAAAATGGTTTTAACTCAATGGCAGAATGCGTGGAATCCTTACTAAGAGAGAAATTGGATATTCCACAAACCACCGACTTGAAGATAGAAAAGGCACATCGTTCATTAGCCGCTAGGCCGGCGGCGGAAGCGCCCCCACGTTCGGTGTTGGTAAGATTTTCCAATTTCAAAATAAAACAAGAGGTTGTAAGACTGGCCTGGCAGAAAAAAGGATTTATGCACCAGGAGAGAAAAGTCTACGTGGAACACGATTACGCCCCGGAGGTCCTTAAAAAGCGCAGGGAATACAATGACGCGAAAAAGGTGTTAAGAGAGAAGAAATTGCGCTTTCAGACACCATTTCCTGCGAAGTTAAGGGTCTTCTACGGCGATGAAACGTGTCTCTATAATTCGGCGGAAGAAGCAACAGCTGACATGGCGAAAAGAGGGCTCCCGGTAACGGTATTTAAACCCGCAGCAGACCCGAGTGAGAAGATCAAAGCGCAAACATGGACAACACAAAGACCCTCAAAATCCACGGACCAGCAGCGGGAAACCCAGCACCAGAGCGTCGCGGATAAACTATCCGTTTTCAGGTTGGAATAGCGACCCTTTTTTTTTTTTTTTTTTTTCTTTTCTCTTGAATCAATCCGCACATCCAACCCCCCTCATACAAGGTAACAAACATTAAAGGAGATGCATATTCAGCATGTGGTAAAACATTTCATGGAACAATCATATTATTTGAAACAAATAAGTCTTTGTAATAAAAAAAAAAAAAAACTTGTTAAAATAGAAATGTGACAATAATCCACATGTTCTCCTCATACTAACAAATACTGTTTTTGCGTGAATGTTTGATGTGATGGGGATGGGAGGGTGCACACAATTTCACAGGGTTTAGGCATAAAAGGAAAAAAAAAAAATCATTACAAGTTTGGATTGGGTTCTGAAACTCACGTTAAAAGCATGGGACTACTTTCAGTGGTAAGAGAGGGCCCTCAACACGTAACAGAGTTTGAGGAATTTCCCTCAGAGCCTTCACTCCATCAAGGCTCTTACAGGGTCTTTAAAAAGACCTCAGCTCAGGAAGTTCTTATGACAGCTTTTTGTTTGAAAGTTTTTTACACTATGTTCTTAATGTTTTTCTTGTTTTTAATGTTCTTTCAGTTTCTGAGTAGCACAAAAGAGGGCCACCACACAGTTATACTAAACAAAACAACACAATGGAGAAACAGGGTGTAACCAAAATAATTTCATATAATGTAAAAGGAATCCTGAATCCAGTTAAAAGATCCAAGATTCTAGGCAAAATGAAAAAAGACAAAGCAGGAATAATACTTTTACAAGAAACCCACCTAACAGACGTGGAACACAATAAACTCAGTAGACAAGGGTTTAAAATGATCTCTTCATCTTCATATAAATCAGGGAGGAGGAGGGGAGTAGTGACATTGATATCAACCAAAATTACATTTGAAAAAAAATCAGAACACAAAGATAAAGAAGGGAGATACAGTTTGGTAACTGGGCGGCTAGAGGGAGAAGATATCACCCTGCTGAATGTGTATGCTCCCCCAGGGGCTAACTGGAAATTTTATAAAAATGTATTCGACCTAATGATAACTAAAGCTCAAGGTTTAGTGATATGTGGTGGGGACTTCAATCTTAGACTGAATCCATACTGGGATGCTTCTGGTAATTCCTCACATCAAAATAACACCCAAAACAGGAAGACTCGGATGCTACTAAAAAGAATTGGGAATCTGTGACGTGTGGAGGGAACTCAACCCCAGTGTAAAAGACTATACATTTTACTCAACTCCACATTCATCTTACTCAAGGATTGACTATTTTTTTATGTTTAATAGAGACATTGGAAGAGTAAAAACATGTAAAATAGGACTGATGGATCTCTCCGACCACAGTCCGATCTACATGGACTTAAATATCCAAAAATACACAAATAATACATTTTCTTGGAGGTTAAATTCAAATGTCCTGAAAGGACCATTGAAAGATGAATTGGAATCAGATATTCTCAGATATTTGGAAGATAACGATAATGGAGAAGTATCCCCTTTAATACTGTGGGATGCATGTAAAGCTGTAATAAGAGGAAAGATTATTGCAAAACTGGCAACCCAAAAGAAACTAAGACAAGAAAAACTATCCACATTAGAGTCAGAACTTAGGAACCTAGAAAAAGAACACAAAGGCAACACTCATTCTACTGACTCGCTCAAGATTAAGGAAATTAAAAACCAAATAAATGAGATCTACACAATAGAAATCCAGAAGAAACTTACATTTCTGAAACAAAAATACTATGAAGCAGGCAGTAAATCGGCAAAATTGCTAGCCTATAAATTGAGGAAACATCAAACAGAAAGAGCAATCTACAAAATCAGAGACCCAGTATCAAAGGAAATAAAATTCAGAATTCAGGATATTCTTAAAAACTTCGAGAATTACTATAAGAACTTATACTCCCACAAAAAACATAAAAACGCATCCGAGGCATTCCTAAACACATTAAACCTTCCCCAACTTACGGAGTCACAAAATAAAACACTACTGTCAGAAATACATCCTAAAGAATTGGAAAAAGCAATTATGAAACTTAAAGCTAACAAATCCCCAGGAGCTGATGGCTATACAGCAGAGTGGTACAAAACCTTTAAACAGCAACTATCTCCTCTCCTCCTGAAAACATTTAATTATGTCCTTCACACAGGGGAAATCCCCCCTCCTGGAGAGAAGGGGTCATTGCAGTTATACCTAAACCTGAAAAGGATAAACTAGAGTGCTCCAACTACAGACCAATCAGTGTACTAAATCAGGACTATAAGCTTTTTACCATTATCCTTGCCAAAAGGTTAGAAAATATACTGACAGACCTAATTCATTTAGACCAAACAGGTTTTATAAGACAAAGACAGACACAAGACAACATTCGACGCACTTTACACATAATTCATCATATAAAAAAATATAACTTAAATGCAGTCATATTGGGATTAGATGCTGAAAAAGCATTCGATTCGGTTGACTGGTCTTTTCTATATAGAATCTTATCCAGTTTCAATTTTTATAACAACTTCATTAGAACTATCCAGGCATTATATAAAAAACCAACAGCTAAAATAAGGATTAACGGTAATTTATCATCATCTTTTGAACTGGAAAGAGGATGTCGTCAGGGCTGCCCCCTGTCTCCACTGCTCTTTGCAATCTTCATAGAACCTCTGAGCCAATGGATAAGACAAAACCAAAAAATTCAAGGTATTACACTTGGTCAGAAGGAACATAAAATAGCACTCTTTGCTGATGACATTTTAATATACCTAGGGCAGCCGGACACTTCTTTACCAGAACTAACCTCAGTTTTTTCAGAGTATGGAGATTTATCGGGGTACAAATTAAATATGCATAAAACCCAAGTTTTAACATTCAACTATGACCCAAATCATTATTCACTAAGCAAACTCAAAACTAACTGGGAGTCGGAATCTATGAAATATCTGGGGGTCAATATCCCGAAACAACTCAACAAAATTATATCACTAAACTATGATCCACTGGTGACAAAAATAAAATCTGACCTAGCAAGATGGAATATGATACCATTCTTGGGTACTGCACAAAGAATTGAAGCAGTCAAAATGAATATACTTCCACGTCTTCTATACCTTTTCCAAACAATACCGGTAGAACCTCCCAAAAAAACATGGCAGGAGCTGGACAGAAGGATCTCAAGATTCATATGGCAGGGCAAGAGACCTAGAATCAGATATAGAACCCTACAGCTAAACTAAGACAAAGGTGGGCTCGCGCTGCCAAATATCAGGGACTACTTTAAAGCCGCACAAATTAAAACTTTAGTAGAGATATGTAACCCAGTCTACACTGCACAATGGAAGGAGATCGAATGCCAAATAACAAGTGACATCCCCCTACAGGCGATAATAGGGAACAATGCCTTACCTAAGCTTTTGAATAACACTAACCCGTGGATAGAGACCCCGCTAAAAATTTGGTTTAAGATAGTCAGAGAGAATCAAACTAAAGAGCCCTATCGACTTCTGCAATGGATCGCCTATGATCAGGACTTTACTCCTAATAAAACAGACACCAGATTTAAAAAGTGGAAGGAGAAAGGGCTGATAAAATATTACGATTTTTTTAAAGGGCAAATCTTAAGAAGTTTTGAAGATTTGAAAAAACAAGGCCTAATAAATCAAGACCTTTACAGGTTCTTCCAGCTTAGACACCACATAAACAATATACTTAAAAAGGAGGTTTTGGAAAGGGCCCAGTCAGGTGTTCTGAAGGTCTTCTTAATGGCATATAAAGGGATCCCAGGGATCAGATACATTTCTAAAATATACCAAGGTCTTCAAGACTTAAAAGGAGACAACACATCTTATATAAAAGAGAGATGGGAAAAAGAGGGGAATTTCACTTTACAACTGGAAATATGGGAAAAGCTAAATAAACAGCAATGAAAAAGTACCTCATCCCTGCAGTGGAGAGAATTTGGATGGAAAAACTTGGCAAGATTTTTCAGAACACCTGCACAAAACAAATTTACCCATAAGGGATTGAACTGTTGGCGCTTGTGTGGTGAAAAGACTGCAAATCATTTTCATGTGTTTTGGTCATGCCCAGTTATCCACCAATATTGGACCAAGGTACAGACAATATTGGGGAAAATATTCAAAATTACAGTTCCCTTTTCTTTTGTAACTTTGTATTTGGGTTTACTACCGGACTCACTGGAAAGACGAGGAGAAAAATACTTATTCAATGTTTTAATATTGGCAAGCAAAAAAGCTCTAACTAAAAAATGGATGTTGAAGGACTGTCCTACACCTGAAGATTGGACTAACGTGATCCAAGACATTTACTCGATGGAAAAGTTGACATTCGCACTGAGACAGGACATGGATGGGTTCATGAACTTTTGGCAACCCTGGACCGCATATGTGTCTTCCATTAGATCTAATCTTTGACAAATACCATTTCAATAATGGTTCCGCTCTTTGTTCCAACACTACTCAGATGCTCTTTTATCTTTATTTACGTACTTTTTCTTTTTGTTTGTTTTTTACTGGTTTGTTTGTTTTTTTTGTTATTTGTTTTTTGTTTTTTTTTCTCTTTAATTTCACTTTTTCTTTCACTTTAAAAAAAAAAAAAAAGGGGTGTTGTAAGAATTAATCTTCCAATGTTGTCAGATATCAGAAAATAAGGGAACATGTGATGAAAATGTAAACACTGCATTGCTGTAACGACCTGTATACCCTTTACAAAAACTTAAATAAAAAAAAAATAAATGTGCACCAGAGGTGACCATTGGGCTATGGATAAACCCATTAGATTTTGGAGGGGTTCTTGGTCAGGATACAGATTCTGAAACACTTTTTCCACTTCCTTTGACATTGTGAGATAGGGCCTTGGTGGTTACATCGCTGAGTTGAACAGACGTGGACAAAATTGTTGGTACCCAACAGTCTGTTCTGTGCTTGTGAGATGTGAAGTGTGTAATAAACCGTCTGTCCATGAATCTGCCTCTTATTTCACACACTCCACAATATCTGTATATATACAGTATGTGTGTGTGTGTATATATATATATATACACTACCGTTCAAAAGTTTGGGGTCACCCAGACAATTATTTTGTGTTTTCCATGAAAAGTCACACTTATTTACCACCATGAGTTGTAAAATGAATAGAAAATATAGTCAAGATATTGACAAGGTTAGAAATAATGATTTGTATTTGAAATAATATTTTTTTCCTTCAAACTTTGCTTTCGTCAAAGAATCCTCCATTTGCAGCAATTACAGCATTGCAGACCTAACATGATTGCACAAGGATTTTCTAATCATCCATTAGCCTTCTGACACAATGAGCAAACACATTGTACCATTAGAACACTGGAGTGATAGTTGCTGGAAATGGGCCTCTATACACCTATGTAGATATTGCACCAAAAACCAGACATTTGCAGCTAGAATAGTCATTTAACACATTAGCAATGTATAGAGTGTATTTCTGATTAGTTTAAAGTTATCTTCACTGAAAAAAAGTGCTTTTCTTTCAAAAATAAGGAAATTTCTAAGTGACCCCAAACTTTTGAACGGTAGTGTGTGTATATATACAGTGTATATACAGTATATATATATATATACAGTGATCCCTCGCTACTTCGCGCTTCACCTTTCGCGCCCTCAGTGCATCGCGGATTTTTCAAAAATATTCATCAAAAATTCAAAATTGAGAAATAATGGGCAGGCACTAGCAGAAGGCAGGGAGACTACATTAGACCATCAGGTGTCAACACGGAGAGCAGCACAACTCTCTGTTCGCTGTTGTCGTGTTGGCTCTGCTCGGAAATCTCGCAAGCTGATTGGCCGAGACGTTTCACCCCGCAAGCTGATTGGCCGAGACGTTTCACCCACCTCCTCTCCCTGCCGAGCACCCATGAAGGGAAGGAAGACCGCATTCATTGCTTTTTATCGCTCGTGTTACTTAGTCTCGCCGCGTGGAACTTGTTGCTGTTCTCTTGTGCCATTTTGTGCGAAATAGTCTTCCCGTCGAGCCACTACGCCGCCTCCTGCAGCTTCAGCTCTATCGGAAGCTGCCCTCGATGATCCTGCGCCTCCAGCACCTCACGATGAGGCGTCACCTGAGGAGCAGTAAAGCTCTCATTAACCTGTGCAGTAAATCATTTTCATCTTGAGTTATGTATCTTGTTATAAGAATAAAAGAGTTCTAAAAACATATTTATGTACACTTTGTTTACATCTACGTATGTATGTACACGTACACACACACACACACGTATCATATGAGAGAGAGAGAGTGAGAGAATGAACGTACGTATTATTTATGGGTGACGTCATTAGGGGTGACGCTACTTCGCGGTTTTTCACTTTTCGCGGTCGGTTCTGGAACCCATTAACCGCGATAAGTGAGGGATCACTGTATATATAATATATACACAGACGTGGACAAAATTGTTGGTACCCCTCTGTTAATGAAAGAAAAACCCACAATGGTCACAGAAATAACTTGAATCTGACAAAAGTGGTAATAAATAAAAATTCTATGAAAATTAACCAATGAAAATCAGACAATGCTTTTGAATTGTGGTTCAACAGAATTATTTTAAAAAACAAACTCATGAAACAGGCCTGAACAAAAATGATGGTACCCCTAGAAAAGATTGAAAATAATGTGACCATAGGGACATGTTCAACCAAGATGTGTCCTCTAATTAACATCACAGGTGTCTACAAACTTGTAATCAGTCAGTCGGCCTATTTAAAGGGTGACAAGTAGTCACTGTGCTGTTTGGTGACATGGTGTGTACCACATTAAACGTGGACCAGAGGAAGCAAAGGAGAGAGTTGTCTCAGGAGATTAGAAAGAAAATTATAGACAACCATGTTAAAGGTAAAGGCTATAAGACCATCTCCAACCAGCTTGATGTTCCTCTGACTACAGTTGCGCATATTATTCAGAAATTTAAGATCCACAGGACTGTAGCCAACCTCCCTGGACGTGGCCGCAGGAGGAGACGGATAATGCGAATGGTAACAAAAGAGCCCAGAACAACCTCTAAACACATTCATGGTGAACTCCAAGGTCAAGGCTTGGAGGCCTCAAGGCTCAAGGCTCAAGGCTCATGGCTGCACGGTGGCGCAGTGGTTTAGCACTGTGGCAGCACAGTTTTACCCTCGGCCGGGGGACCGCGGGGATCATGAGATCGTGGGTTCGATCCCAGCCCCCGACCAACAGTGAGCTGTGTGGAGTTTGCATGTTCTCCCCGTGTTGCGCGGGTTTACTCCGGGATTTCTCCCGCACACCAAAAACATGTAGGTTTAGGGCGCTCGCGCACGCAGCGACCAGCAGCCGGTGGCTTGTCACCAGACTGCAAACCAAGTCTACCTACGGGTACAAATAAGTAACAAAAAAAAAAAAAAAAAAAAAAAAAAAGGTACATCAGTGTCAGATCGCACCATCCGTCATTGTTTGAGCCAAAGTGGACTTCATGGGAGACGACCAAGGAAGACACCACTGTTGAAAACAAATCATAAAAAAGCCAGACTGGAATTTGCCAAACTGCATGGTGACAAGCCACAAAGCTTCTGGGAGAATGTCCTATGGACAGACGAGACAAAACTGGAACTTTTTGGCAAGGCACATCAACTCTATGTTCACAGATGCAAAAATGAAGCATACCAAGAAAAGAACACTGTCCCTACTGTCAAACATGGAGGAGGTTCTGTTATGTTGTGGGGCTGCTTTGCTGCATCTGGCACAGGATGTCTTGAATCTGTGCAGGGTACAATGAAATCTCAAGACTATGAAGGTATTCCAGAGAGAAATGTGCTGCCCAGTGTCAGACAGCTTGGTCTCAGTCGCAGGTCATGGGTCTTGCAACAGGATAATGACCCAAAACACAGCTAAAAACACCCAAGAATGGCTAAGAGCGAAACATTGGACTATTCTAAAGTGGCCTTCTATGAGCCCTGATCTAAATCCTATTGAACATCTGTGGAAGGAGCTGAAACATGCCGTCTGAAGAAGGCACCCTTCAAAGCTGAGACAACTGGAGCAGTCTGCTCATGAGGAGTGGGCCAAAATACCTGCTGAGAGGTGCAGAAGTCTCATTGACAGTTTCAGAAATCGTTTGATTGCAGTGATTGCCTCAAAAGGTTGTGCAACAAAATATTAAGTTAACCACAATTCAAAAGCATTGTCTGATTTTCATTGGTTAATTTTCATAGCATTTTTATTTATTACCACTTTTGTCAGATTCAAGTTATTTCTGTGACTATTGTGGGTTTTTCTTTCATTAACAGAGGGGTACCAACAATTTTGTCCACGTCTGTAGCCAGTTAGCATCGAGTTAATCCTAGATCCCTCTCAGCAGTTTTCGTTGCCACTCTGAAGTACCTATTCCTGACCACGGCCTTACTTTGGCCCCTGTGAGTTCCTGAAAACTTCCCCTTTCAGGGAGTTTCCTGTAGTGGGGGAAGTTCCTGTAAAATTGGTTCCTGCAGTGGAAACGCAGTTTTTGCCACTTTCTTTTATATTTCTAGTCTGATATTGCACCCTCTCTATGTATTAATTGATTATAGTTTCCCAAACCAATCCTGAGAAATCCAACACCCACAAGTCCTTTAAGACAGGGGGTCTGTAATGTGCGGCTCTCGAGCCATATGCTGCTCTTCTGTCTATGATCTGTGGCTCCTTGTGGCTTTACAGAGCAACATCGGACCACCGTGCATTTGAATACGCAGATGTTTCAGAAGTCATTATCCTTGTTTGGATGAAGTTTGCTCAAGCATGTACATGTGGTACGTCTATTCACTGGACTCTAAGTAACTGTGAGCTTGGGGTAAATATGTGCCTGGCCATTTCACTTTGACACTTACATAAGCTGTGAATGTGATTTATGAAAGCAATATCCCATTGGTGTGTGTTCTGTGAGTGAAGGAGTTGCATGCGTTCACTGGTCCCAGCATGATGGCAATGTTAGGTTCCCTCTAGGCCAGAATATTTATCTTGCTGGTGGTTAGGATTTAGTCTTTGGACTGCACCCAGAGTGAGACTGTGCTGTCTCTGCAGCTCTGCTCCGGTTAAACTCCTGCTAGTTGACCTCGTTTGAAGGCCTGGCTGCCTGTATAGCTGTCCCTCTGAGCACCAAAACACAGTCTTTCTGCCACCGTGCAGGCTTAGTGTGTTGTTGCTGCAGTGTTTGTCTGCACAGAACTCATTTATATTGCCCAGCATTTGTCTCAAAAGCTTAAGAAAAATAGAAGAAAGTAAAAGAAAAGCCAGTACGCTCCCAGCCTGGAGGAGCACATTTGACGTCAAAAGGATTCTTGCCATTTGCCCTTAGTGTCTCATTCACTCTTTTTCTTCAAGAGCCTTAAGTTCTCTTCTCTATGACATCAAGAGGGTTTTTTAATGTTCTTTGTTAGATTTAATGCATTTCATCTTATTGTCTTTTTAAAATCATTGTTCCTCAAGATTGTTTTCTTGATATCATAGTATGAAGCATTTGATGTAATTTGTCAGGCTCAAGTTTTGAGGCTTGTAGTTCTTCTACATATATTTGCATAATTTCAAGTGGTTTAATCTCAGAGAAAGTGAACCCAGGGTAAAAGTCCAGAATCCTGAAGGCTTTAAGAGGCAGAGGTCATACACAGGCTGTCGGACAGAGTATGCAAACAGATTCAGTGGCTGAGGGAAAAAAACACATTAGCACCAGGAATCTAAGAAGAAAAACACAATAAACATACACCAGAAATCAATAAATGAACTCAAGGAGGTCAAAAATTAGGAAAACAAGGAGATATGGGTAGTAACTAGTTACATTTACTCAACTTCATTAATTTTGACCAGTGTTGGGCAAGTTACTAAAAAATAGTAACTAGTTACAGTTACTAGTTACTTCTTTTCAAAAGTAATGGAGTTACCTTTGAGGTACTGCTTGATTAAAGTAACTAGTTACTTGGAAAAGTAACTTTCACGTTACTTTTAAATGCATACTTAAATCATCTTGCACACACAGCAAGATCAAGGGCCCCTTGTTCTCATCAGAAAAAACAAGAAAAAGAAAACTGATGAGAAAAAAGTCTTATCTTACAGAGAAAAATGTCTCAGATTTACACAAACTATTGTAATCAGTAAAAACTCAGAAATTTACTAGAAATAAAGCTGTGAATTCACAGAGAAACTTTTGGACGCCCTGGTGGCCATTTTTGGCCCATGAGCCATATGTTTGACACCCCTGGACCAGCCCATTAAAAATACATATTTAGAGGATTTACTTCCATGAAATAGTTACATGTCACAACAGCATGTAATTGAATGAGATAAAATTAAGTAGAAAGCACAGATAAATGAAAGTTCACCGCTTTGTCATGAGCTGAGCACTGGAGGTTTCCACCATGTTCAGTCTCATGGCTTTTTCTCTATATTTATATATTTGTTGTATTTTGTGCTTTTTTGGTTTCTGTTATTCTTGCACTGTTTTCCATTTTCCTGTTGATGTCTTAGTTTTGTTTCGCTCTTATTTTGTATTAATTTGTATTTAGATCTCAGTCTGCATTTGTTGGTATTGTAGAGGGAATAATGCAGGCAAGGCAACGAGCTGATCAACACAGACTTTATTCTCCCTCTGACAGAACAGGATCACAAAAAGAGCTCCCAGGCCACTGTGCATCTCTCTCTGCCAAATCCTCCTTCGGTGCGGAACACAACCCTAAAAGAACCCAAGGCAGGCAGTCGACCCAATATGTGTCTGTGAGTGAAGCTCTGAGCGCTGCTTTAAGCGACCTATGAAAATGCTCGCATAACCCATTAGCTTGGGGGCTGTACGCGGTAGTGTGGTGAATTTTGACCCCCAGGCTCTGGGCCATCACGGACCAGAGTTCCAAAACGAACTGTGAGCCTCTGTCGGACGTGATGTCGGATGGAGATCCGAACCGTGCCACCCAAGCTGACAAAAAAGCGTGCGCCACTTCCGCGCATGTGGTAGAAGCCAGCGGGACCACTTCAGGTCAGTGCATGGTGCGGTCCACGATCATCAAAAGGTGCCTGAAACCTTGCGACGGTGGGAGGGGTCCCACCAGATCCACGTGGACGTGGTCGAACCTCTTAGATGGGATTTGGAATGGCTCAAGGGGAGCTCTGGTGTGCTTGTGCACTTTGGCCCGTTGGCACGTGACACAAGCTGCAGCCCACTCTTTCACCTCTTTACGCAAACACGACCAGACAAATTTTGCCCCCACTAGTTTCACTGAAGTGCACATTCCCGGGTACGAAAGGGAGTGGACGACTGAAAAACATGACGGCGCCAAGAGCTTGGAACCACTGGGCGCGGGTGGCCTGTGGAGACATCACAGAGTAGGGGAGGGCACCCTTCCTGCACCACCCTGCTTTCCAGTCTTAACCCTGTTGGCACAGACAGGAGCACGCAAATGTCCATGTCCCCGGCTTGCTCCGCGTCCATGGCGAGGAAATTTATTCCCACGTAGACCGGGGCAACCAATGCGCTCGAGAGGCAATCGGCCACCACGTTGAGTTTACCGGCAACGTATCGGAAGTCAGTAGTAAACTCTGAGATTGCGACCAGTTGCCATTGTGCCGGGCCGACCACGGTTCAGAGACCTTGGCCATGGTGTACGTCAGCAGCTTATGGTCTACAAACGCGGTGAACTCGCACCCCTCCAGCCAGAATTCGAAATGGCGTGTCACCAGGTGGAGAGCCAGCAACTCTCTGTCGAATGTGCTGTATTTGTGCTCATTGTCACGCAAAGTTCTGCTGAAAAATGCGAGCGGCTGCCACGAACCTGAGACGCACTGCTCCACCACTGCCCCTATGGCCATATCAGACGCATCTGTAGTGAGCACTATCCGTGCAGACGGATCTGGGTGGACCAGCAACGTGGCCTTTGCCAGCGCTGTTTTGGCATTTGAAAAAGCCTGGTCCTACTCGGGAGTCCAGTCGATGCTTTCCGCAGGCTTCTTTTTTTTAAGCGCAGCATACAACGGCTGCATCAACTGGGCTGCCCGGGGGAGGAAATGGTTGTAAAAATTAACCATTCCCAAAAACTCCTGTAGTGCCCTCACAGTCTGCGGACTCAGAAAGTCCAGCAACACGCTCATCTTGTCCGGTAATGGGATCGTGCCCTCGGGCGAACTGTGGTGGCCCAAAAAAATCAGTTACTGGCACACCGAATTGGCACTTCGCCGGGTTGATTATCAAACCATGCACTTCCAACCTCTGGAAAACCGTCTTGAGATGGGCAATGTGCTCGTCCTCGGACCCGCTGGCTACCAGAATGTCATCCAAGTAGACAAAAACGAAGGGCAAATCACGCAGCACTGTGTCCATCATTCTTTGGAAGGTCTGTGCCGTGCCTTTTAATCCAAATGGCATGCGTAAAAATTTAAAAAGGCTGAAAGGAGTTATTACCGCCGTCTTTGGGATGTCTTCTGCTCACACTGGGACCTGGTGGTAACCGTGGACCAGATCCACTTTGGAAAAAACGCGCGCCCCGACCAGGTGCACGGAAAATCCTGGATGTGGGGAATTGGGTAGCGATCGTGTGCCGTAGCATTGTTCAAGCGCCGGAAATTGCCGCATGGTCGCCACGACCCGTTGGCTTTAGGCACCATGTGAAGCAGGGATGCCCACGGGCTGTTTGAGCGCCTAACGATGCCCAATCTCTCCAAGTTGGCAAACTCCTCACGTGCACTGGCCAGTTTAGCTGCGTCCAGGCGCCAGGGTCGTGCGAATATGGGCGGACCTTTAGTAGTGATGAAATGCTTGACCATGTGTTTAGTTGCTGCTGCTGAAAACGTCGGAACCGTGAGTGCTGGGAACTGGGTGAGTAACTGTTGGAACTTACCCCCTGGAGCTGTAACGTTGGCCAATGTTGTCGACCCGGCTCCCCGAGCTGTACAGCGCAGAGAAGCAAAAGAGACAGCATCCACTAGTCTTCTATTAGCAACATCAACTAATAAACCATGAGCGCATAGGAAATCTGCACCCAGAATGGGGGAAGAACATGCGGCTATCACAAAATTCCACTGAAAATTGCGCCCATGCAAGCATATTGTTAGTGTCCGCTCACCAAATGTCCTGATGTCTGATCCATTGGCGGCCGCCAGCTCAGGACCGCTTCGCCCTGCCACCCTGTCTGTGTTGAACGGCAGGATGAGGCTCTTCTGGGAGCCGGAGTCCACCAGAAACCGTCTCCCCGAATGTGTGTCTGTGATATACAGCAGCTTGTCTGTCGCCAGCGGTCGCAGCTACTACTGACTGCTGGCTTTGGCGTTTCCCGACCGCTTGAATTGACACGGCTCATTGCTTCCAGCTGGTACAATTATAAATCATTGTTTCCTTCTGCCCGCTCATGTGACCCACACCTGTCAGTACTTATGTGATTTGTTTCTAATCCTCTTTAAGATCAGTTATTTTCATGTCCCATCGCTGCAGTCTTGAGTTTCCTTCTCCTCATCTCCACCAGAACGCAGCCCTCATTCTGGTGCGTTAATCTGTAAGTTACTCATTTGTTTGAATTTTGTGTTGGAGCATTGTTGGACTTTATGTTTTGTCGTTTTCAATAAATTTCACAACTCACAGTTCAGCACTTGGGTCTTCCCCTCTGCCTCTAGGGGCAATTCATGACACACTTAGAAGAAGCTGTTCTTTACTGCAACAAATCAGTCACTTTTTCTCTGTGCGTAAGAAAACTTTAAATGCATTTAATGCAGACATTAAATGCGAGCTTCTTGCGCAAAAAATATGCATGTTTAACTAAGAGGTAGGAGCTGGTAGGGGCTACTCACAGCTTGGACAACAGGTGATCAGGGCTCGATATGAGACGTCACCACCACCACGGCATTTCTTCACCGGGCTGTGATGTGATCTGGGGCAGGACAGGACACAGACCCATGGAGGAGACTGTGTGACGGCTGTATCAATCACGGTAGGGTCAGTTTATATTTATTTTCTTATTTATTTGCTTGCCTTTGCCTTTGGCATGACAACCTCCAGTGGCTTGAGGCCGGTGGTGGTGCTGGGGATGGCAGCCACCAAAACTGTGTGTTCATCCCCAGTTGGCTGCTGATGAGGAGGATGTCTAGTAACTGCAAGTTGTATGATTGTCTATTTACGCTAAAAATATCTATCCATATGAATAAAACGAGTGACGCGAGTAATGCATCTGATCAAATTTCAGTAACTGCAATGCATTACTGAATTATTAAACAGTAATTTCGTTACACAGCACGTTACTGCAAAAGTAGTGGCGTTACAGTAACGCGTTACTCCTAACACTGATTTTGACTAAATTGTTCTTTCTTGGATTTTATTTCAGGATAGTTTGTTTTACTTGATAACATTTTTGAAGAAAAAACCTACATTTTAAATTCTGTCTTCACAGATTTCACTGATTTAAAAAAAACTTGATAACTTGTTTTGAGCAGAAATGACTGCATCTTTAGCCATTTTAGAAAACCTATGATTTATTAGCTCATTCTGGTGAGGGTGAAATGAGTGAAATGAGCTAATGGCATGGCACCATGTCTGACTGGCTTTCTGTCAGTTCATCAAAATCAGTTCTTCCTCCTAGGCAATTGTCTGAATGTTCATCTAACTCATACATGATGATCCTGAGATGGGTCTGCATCCAGGTTGTCCTCAAGGTCAAGCTCAGAGGTCACAAGGTATAAGTGCATCTGTGTCATCTCAACTTTGAGATGCTGGGATGTGGTCAACAGGTCAGAATGAGTTGCTGCATCACTTTTTTTTTTGTTCCGTCCAGCAGCTTGGCAAGCAGCACAAGTATCTGCTATGCCATATATTTGAGTAAAAAGTTGCAAATTTTTGTTTAAAAAAAACAAACTTATTTTCAACATCAGTGTCTGTATCGGCCCTAATTTTCACAATCTGTCCATCCCTAATTATACATGTTTTGACTGACCTTTAATTCAGTTAAATTACACTTTATAATGCAAATCTCGTTTCCCACCATAACTCATTATAATGGTGTTGATGCAGATTCTCATTTAAAATAATTTATAATTACAGATTTACTTAAAACTACTTGTACTCCTTCATGAGTCACTTGTATTTATTTATTCTAATGCGGCTTTAACTGGGTCGATGGTCATGATTGTGGTTTACAGACCATGTAGAACTCCTGTGTTTTTTTAATTTCTTCTGTCGGGATAAACAAACCCTTCCTGCGTCCTTTAATTTCCCCTGGGCCAGCATAGTTACTCTATCTCGAGCTAGTAATTTGCTGTGCTCAGGCAGGCACTGCCCTCGTAGTTCTAACCTGCTTTCTGTGTATTCTGTAGTTCCGTCTGTAATTATTGGATGATAAACTTTCCTCTGGGTTTTATTTTGCACTCTGTATGATCATTAAAAGTATCTACTGAGGCTTACTAATGGTTGATTAGGCTCTATGCTGGACCGGAAGAGTGTGGTGAGGACGAGTCTTTGACAGCCTATAATTAGCCAACAGAATTAAGGTATCTTCATTCCTGGTCAGGTGGAAGATTCCTGACCTTTGCATCAATTAGTGCTATACACTTGGAGAAAATTATTTTCTCTTGCTTCATGTCATACAGAAAGGGTGATAAAGACTGCCGTGTTTGATGTCTGGAGAAACTATGTGAAGATGGTGCTGTGTACATTAGTTTTTTTTTTTTTTTTTACCTAGTGTGGTGGTTTATGGTATGTGCTATATGCTTTAAGTTAGCTTGGTTCAGACATTAAAATTGCACTCAGAGCTACAGACCCACACTGATCCGATGACTTTGACTTTTTTTTTTTTTACCTTAAAGTAAATACATTTCTGGAACTTTGCATGTTCCATTCCTGCACCGAGTTTGTTGATGGTATCTGTAGATATTGTTAGTCATTCTCTGTGTCCTTTTGTTGAACTTTTGATACCAAAAGCACATCCAAAGTTGCTACTCATATAGCCAATTTGTGTACCAAGTTTAGTAACCCTACTTTCATTTGTTACCAAGTTAGACAGTGCCTGTTCTGTCAGTGTGTGTTAAAAAAGCTAAAATAATTTATAACAAATACTTTATATTATTCTACTGTTCTCCCCGTGTCTGCATGGTGTTCTCCCCGTATCTGCGTGGGTTTACTCCGGGATTTCTCCGGTTTCCTCCCACATACCAAAAACATGCAAGTTAGGTTAATTGGCATCAAACTGGGGATTCTAAATTGTCCTTAGGTATGACTGTGAAAGTGAATGGTTGTCTGTCTCTCTGTGTTGGCCCTGCGATGGACTGGCGATCTGTCCAGGGTGTACCCTGCCTCTCGCCCAAAGATGCTGGGATAGGCTCCAGCCCCCCTGGGACCCGAAAAGGATTAAGCGGAAGAAGATGAATGAATGAATGAATGAATGAACGAACAAGAGAGCACATACCTTTGCCACCACTGTAGTCCTATACATAGATTAATATTATTTGCATCAGCACCATACAGTATCTGACAAAAGTGAGTACACCCCTCAAATTTTTGTAAATATTTTATTATATCCTTTCATGGGACAAAACTGAAGATATGACACTTTGATACAATGTAAAGTAGTCAGTGTACAGCTTGTACAACAGGGTAAATTTGCTGTCCCCTCAAAATAACTCAACACACAGCCATTAATGTCTAAACCTCTGGCAACAAAAGTGAGTACACCCCTAGTGAAAATGTCCAAATTGTGCCCAAAGTGTCAATATTTTGTGTGGCCACCATTATTTCCCAGCACTTCCTTAACTCTCTTGGGCATGGAGTTCACTAGAGCTTCACAGGTTGCCACTGGAATCCTCTTCCATTCCTCCATGATGACATCATGGTGGTAGAGACCTTGCACTCCTCCACCTTCCGTTTGAGGCTGCCCCACAGATGCTCAGTAGGGTTTGGGTCTGGAGACATGCTTGGCCAGTCCATCACCTTTACCCTCAGTTTCTTTAGCAAGGCAGTGGTCGTTTTGGAGGTGTGTTTGGGGTGGTTATCATGTTGGAATACTGCCCTGTGGCCCTGCAGCCCAGTTTCTGATCATGCTCTGCTTCAGTATGTCACAGTACATGTTGGCATTCATGGTTCCCTCAATGAACTGTAGCTCCCCAGTGCCGGCAGCACTCATGCAGCCCCAAACCATATCACTCCCACCACCATACTTGACTGTAGACAAGACACACTTGTCTTTGTACTCCTCACCTGGTTGCCACCACATGCGCTTGACACCATCTGAGTCAAATAAGTTTATCTTGGTCTCATCAGACCACAGGACATGGTTCCAGTAATCCATGTCCTTAGCCTGCTCGTCTCCAGCAAACTGTTTGCAGGCTTTCTTGTACATCATCTTTAAAAGGGGCTTCCTTCTGGGATGACAGCCATGCAGACCAGTTTGATACAGTGTGCGGCGTATGGTCTGAGCACTGACAGGCTGACCCTCCACCCCTTCAACCTGTGCAGCAATGCTGGCAGCACTCATACATTTATTTTCAAAAGACAGCACTCAACTTCTTTGGTCGACCATGGCGAGGCCTGTTTTGAGTGGAACCTGTCCTGTTAAACTGCTGTATGGTCATGGCCACCGTGCTGCAGCTCAATTTCAGGGTGTTAGCAATCTTCTTACAGCCTAGGTCATCTTTATGTAGAGCAACAATTCTTTTTTTTCAGATCCTCAGAAAGTTCTTTGCCATGAGGTGCCATGTTGAATTTCCAGTGACCAGTATGAGAGAGTGTGAGAGCAAAAGCACAAAATTTAACACACCTGCTCCCCATTCACACCTGAGACCTTGTAACACTAACAAGTCACATGACACAGGTGAGGGAAAATGGCTAATTGGGCACAATTTGGACATTTTCACTAGGGGTGTACTCACGTTTGTTGCCAGCGGTTTAGACATTAATGGTTATGTGTTGAGTTATTTTGAGGGGACAGCAAATTTACGCTGTTGTACAAGCTGTACACTGACTACTTTACATTGTATCAAAGTGTCATATCTTCAGTGTTGTCCCATGAAAGGATATAATAAAATATTTACAAAAATTTGAGGGGTGTACTCACTTTTGTGAGATACTGTACATCTGATTTTTTTTTTTCCATCAAGTTGCATAGTTCCCACAGAAATTAAAGAGAATGTCAAAAATCTTCTGGTTAAAAGAAAAAAAAGCCTGGATATGCTCCTTGAATCAGATCCATCCCAAAATCAAACGTGTTCCTCCATGGTCCATGCTCCATCCTTTCACCAAATTTCATTATAAACATGTCAGTAATTTTTGTGTAATCCACCTTACAGACAAACAAATGCACCAAAAGAATAATACTCCTTAAAAAATGAATTTTGTATGTAAAACAGGGGTGTCAAACTCATTGTAGTTCAGCACCATATACAGCCCAATTCAATCTCAAGTGGGCCAAAATCCTGAACTTGAATCTTTTCATTAATCGGAAACAATTCACACTTATTAAGATTAATTTTATAACCAGAAAACCTACTAAAACTATCCAAAATGTTGAGTATAGCGGGTAATGAAGTAAGTGGGTTGGATAGAAATAGTAAAAGATCGTCAGCATAGAGTGAAACCCTATGCTCGATGCCACCCCTACAAATGCCTAGAAAGTCCCGGCTCCCACGGATTGCAATAGCTAACGGCTCAATTGCCAAGGCAAAGAGCAACGGGCTCAAAGGACAGCCTTGCCTCGTACCACGGTAAAGTCTAAAATAGTCAGAATAGCGACAATTAGTTAACACGGAAGCTAAAGGACTAGCATAGAGAAGTTTAATCCAGGAACAGAAGGAAGGACCCAAACCGAACCTCTCCAAAGTAAAAAACAAATACTCCCACTCAACCCTATCGAATGCCTTTTCAGCATCCAAACTAAGACATTCAGGTATGTTGTGGTGAGGAGTATAAATAATATTAAACAACCGCCGCAAGTTAAAAAAAGAATGGCGATTTTTAATGAAACCGGTTTGGTCCTGTGAAATTATAAAAGGAAGAATCTTTTCCAACCTTGAAGCTAACAACTTTGACAAAATTTTAACATCGGTATTTAACAAGGAAATAGGCCTGTAAGAAGCACAATCAACAGGATCCTTATCTTTTTTAAGCAACACAGTGATACAGGCCTGATAACATGAAGGAGGAAGTGTACCGGAGTCAAATGACTCTGTAAAAACTTGACAAAGGAAAGGGGCAAGGTCGTCAGAGAATTTTTTGAAAAAATCAGTGGAAAACCCATCAGGTCCTGGAGATTTTCCTGATTGCATGGATGATATTGCCAGCTGAATTTCTTCTTTTGTGATGGGAGCTTCTAGAATTTGCCGAGATTCTGAAGAAATCGAAGGGATATCCATAGAATCAAAAAAAAATTCCAAATCCTTTAAGTTTGTTGTATATTCTGAGGTATATAATTTGGAATAAAATGACCTGAAAATATCATTAATCACTTGTTGGTCAGATGTCACCTCTCCTTTATCTGTCCTAACTCCAGTAATAATTTGCTTAGCTCTAATACCACGCAGTTGATTAGCTAGAAGTTTACTGGTTTTTTTCGCCATGTTCATAAAATTCACTCTTGTTCCTTATTAAACAACCTTCAATTTGTCGAGTAGAAAGTAAATTAAGTTTAGTTTGTAATGTCATACGTTCCTTGTACAGAGCGGGTGATGGAGATTGAGCATATTGTCTGTCAATGTCCAAGATTTGATCTGAAATAGCCTTCTGTTCCTGTATTATGGATCGTCTTTTAAATGCTGCCAATGAGATAAATTACCCCCTAAGAAATGCCTACATGGCCTCCCATATCGTTTTATTTGGCATATCAGGAGTTTTATTTTCTTTCAAAAAAAAATTAATTTTAGAAGAAATATTTGCAACCAATTTTTCATCTGTAAGTAATAATGGATCCAATCTCCAATGCTTTCTCATGGAGTCACATCCATGGAGGATCATTTTAAGTACAAGAGGGGCATGATCAGAAACCGAGATGCTATCATAACTGCAAGAGCAAAGGTTATTAATTAATAAATTGTCAACAAAAAAATAATCTATTCTGGTATAAGTATGGTGTACGTGAGAGAAAAAAGAATAGTCCCTGCCGTTAGGATGTAAAAAACGCCAAGGATCTGTAAGGCTATATTCCTCAAGAAAAGACTTAACATACAGTGGGGCAAAAAAGTATTTAGTCAGCCACCAATTGTGCAAGTTCTCCCACTTAAAAGATAAGAGAGGTCTCCAATTTTCATCATAGGTATACCTTAACTATGAGAGACAAAATGAGAAAAAAAAATCCAGAAAATCACATTTTTAAAATGTGATTGAAAAGATGTGAAGATGTGAAAAAGATTCGTTTAAAATCTTTTGCGGATTTATATTTTGATGGTCAATTTGCAAGTTTTTCTCAACTTTCCACTAAATTCGACATCACTTCTATACATTTTTTCCGCTTTCTCCAGGTCAGACATTATGTGCAAACCATGACAAAACAATTCCCTCAAAAACCTTCTGATAATCCTCTAGATGATTTTTTATTAGTTAAACCAACTTCTAAGGGGGTAATATCAGTTTTATATAATTTAATTTCAAATTTACAATCTTCTTCTCTGGCCGCTATTAAATTGAATTGGGAACAAGATCTTAATTTTACTTTTACTGATGAACTGTGGGACTCTATTCTTGGCCAGGTTCACACTGCATCAATGTGTGCTCGTCACGCTCTTATTCAATTTAAGATTGTACATCGGGTGCACCTGTCCAAGGTTAAGTTAGCACGTATTTACTTGGATATAGACCCAACTTGTGAAAAGTGTGGTAGTGCTCCTGGCACTTTGCTTCACATGTATTGGTCCTGCCCTGCATTGATGAATTTTTGGCATTCTGTTTTTATCACTATGTCTGAAGTCCTGCAATATCAAATTAATCCTGATCCATTATGCGCCATTTTTGGTGTGGCTCCAGAACTTGTCTTGCCAAATTCCAGATTAAAAGTATTCAAATTTTCATTATTATTGGCTAGACGTGCTGTATTATTGAAGTGGAAAGACTCTTCGCCCCCTTCACATTTACAGTGGATAAAAGATATAATGTCTTGTTTGGATTTAGAAAAAATCAGATATACAGTTTGTGGCTCTGGAAACAAATTCTATAAATTATGGCGCCCGTTTCTTGATTTCTTTGAAAGACCCACGATTATAGTTTCTGAGTAGCTCATATCCCCTTTACCCCACCCCCACCTCACACACACAATTTTTCTTTGTATTTTTTTTTTGTATTTTTTTAAAATTATTGTTTATTTAAAGGTTTTTGTGTTTTGAAGCATTTACATTTGTTAGCTTTAAATTCTAGTTTTGCACTGTTTGGTTAAAACAAAAATGAAAATTTCTAATACTTTGTATTGTATTGATACTTCAATTAATAATAATAAAAAGACCTTTGAAAGAAAGAAAGAAAGTGGGCCAGACCAGTTAAATAATGCCATAAATACCTAAATGATGACAACTCCAAATCCATTATTTACAAAACATTATGAGCAACCTGATTTTTTTAAATCAATCAATCAATCAAACTTTATTTCTAAAGCACTTTAAAAACCACTACAGCTGATACAAAGTGCTGTACATCAGGAATAGATAAAATAAAAAGGAAATAAAAGACAGTAAAATGCAACTAAAAAGGTATAAAACAAAACAAGTAAAATCATATAAAGTCATATAATAAAAGCAATTTTCCCCTCACTCGTGAATAAGACCCCAAGATACTTAAACTCCTCCACTTGGGGCAGGAGCCTGTCCCCAACCCAGAGAGGACAATCCACCTTTTTCCGGCTGAGGACCATAGACTTGGAGGTGCTGATTCTCATCCCAGCCGCTTCACACTCAGCGGCAAACCATCCCAGCAAGAGCTGTAGGTCATTGCTGGATGAATCCAACAGGACAACATCATCTGCAAACAACAGAGATGAGATCCTGTGGTCACCAAGCATGACGCCCTCCATTCCCTGACTGCACCTAGAAATCCTGTCCATAAAAATTATGAATAGGATCGGTGACAAAGGGCAGCCCTGGCGGAGTCCAACTCTGACTGGGAATGAGTCCGATCGAGTGTTGGCAATACGAACCAAACTCTCACAACGATCGTACAAAGACCGAATAGCTCATAACAACAAGCCCGATACCCCATACTCCCGAAGCACCCCCCACAAAAAACCATGAGGGACGCAGTAAAATGCCTTCTCCAAGTCCACAAACACATGTAAACAGGTTGGGCAAACTCCCACAAACCCTCGAGAATTCTCAAGAGGGTAAAGAGCTGGTCCGATGTGCCACGTCCAGGACGAAAACCACATTGCTCCTCCTGAATCAGAGGTTCGACCAACGGCCAGACTCTCCTCTCCAGTACCTTGGCATAGACCTTCCCAGGGAGGCTGAGAAGTGTGATCCCTCTAAAGTTGGAGCACACCCTCCGGTCCCCTTTTTTGAAGAGAGGAACCACCACCCCGGTTTGCCATGCCAAAGGCACTGCCCCCGACCTCCACGCAATGTTGCAGAGGCGTGTCAACCATGACAGCCCTACAACATCCAGGGCCTCGAGGTACTCAGGGCGAATCTCGTCCACCCCCAGGGCCCGGCCACCAAGGAGATTTTTAACCACCTTGGCAACCTCAGCCCCTGTGATAGGTGAGTCATCCTCCTCGTCCACAAACCCTGCTTCCTCTGTGGAAGGCGTATCAGTGGGATTGAGGAGATCCTCGAAGTATTCCTTTCACCACCCGACGATATCCCCAGTCAAAGTCAACAGCGCCCCATCCGCACCATACACAGTGTGGACAGGGAGCTGTTTTCCTCTCCTGAGCCGCCGGACAGTTTGCCAGAATCTCTTCGAGGCCGACCGAAAGTCTTGTTCCATGGCCTCACCAAACTCGGAACTCAGTTGCAGAGCTGTCAACTGATCACCACCTGGTAGTGAGTTGGATCCGATGGCAGGGGAGGAAGCCATTCAGACCTGGTAGACCCAAACGTATAGTGAGGGTGTGCTGGGAACGTCTGGCTGTCCGGGAGGTCTTCAACTCCCACCTCCGGACGAACTTCAACCACATTCCGAGGGAGTCTGGAGACATGGAGTCTGAATGGGCCATGTTCTCCACCTCTGTTGTTGAAGCGGCGGCCCAGAGCTGCGGCCACAAGGTGGTCGGTGCATCTCGTGGTGGCAATCCCCGAACCAAGTGGTGGGCACCAGTGGTGAGGGGGGCCATTAAGCTGAAGAAGGAGTCCTATCAAGCTTGGTTGGCTTGTGGGAAAAAAAAGCAGCTGAGGTGTACCAGCAGGCCAAGCGGAGTGCAGCTCAGGTGGTTGCTGAAGAAAAAAACCCGGGTATGGGAGGAGTTATTCTGCCACCCAATAACCTAAAAAGTTCTTTATTGAAATTAAAAATTACAGACGTGCTCCTAACTAAAAGCAACACACACACACACACACACACACACACACACACACACACACACACATACATACATATACAGTATATACTGTATATATATACACTACCGTTCCAAAGTTTGGGGTCACTTAGAAATTTCCTTATTTTTGAAAGAAAAGCACTGTTTTTTTCAATGAAGATAACTTTAAACTAATCAGAAATACACTCTAATATCTAATATATATTGCTAATGTGGTAAATGACTATTCTAGCTGCAAATGTCTGGTTTTTGGTGCAATATCTACATAGGTGTATAGAGGCCCATTTCCAGCAACTATCACTCCAGTGTTCTAATGGTACAATGTGTTTGCTCATTGCATCAGAAGGCTAATGGATGATTAGAAAACCCTTGTGCAATCATGTTAGCATAGCTGAAAACAGTTTAGCTGGTTAGAGAAGCTATAAAACTGACCTTCCTTTGAGCAGGTTGAGTATCTGGAAAAAATTATTATTTCAAATACAAATCATTTTTTCTAACCTTGTCAATGTCTTGACTATATTTTCTATTCATTTTACAACTCGTGGTGGTAAATAAGTGTGACTTTTCATGGAAAACACAAAATAATTGTCTGGGTGACCCCAAACTTTTGAACGGTAGTGTATATAAAACCCGATAACATAACATGCATGCAAAAACACCAGAACTATAAATAAAGTGCTACCGCACAGTCATTTGTGTGGAAAAAACTGGAACTTGCATGGGGGGGGGGGTCCAGGGCAGCCCCTCAGTAGGCGTGTCCCAGGAGACCGTAGACCCGCAGAGTGATGGCCGACCCTCTGGATGATGGAGCCAGGATCCTGCACCACTATCACCGACTCCTGTCCAGCCTTGCCACCTGGAGCGCCTTCCCGGACATGCTGAAGCTGATTGGTGTGCCTCGACGAGCCATTGGCCAACCTGAAGTGAGCTGCGCCCAGCTTAGCCACAATGGGCAGACACCCTCGATGTTTTGTTGGCTGTTGTTTGGCCCATCTTCGCCATGGACGTCCTTCACCCCAAACCTGAACCAAGTCCATTACCTGGAGTGGAATTTTACTCGAACCGATGTGTTGCTGCTGAGCATGCGGTAACTCCACGTCCGTTGGTCTGGCCCCATCTTATAAATGTTGTAGTATTCACCATTGTAGCTGCAGACCCCCCCACCCAACTGTGGCCAAGTACCGGAGGCATCTGGGGCTAGCACCTCGGTGTCACTCGCCAATGCAGGCACCTTGCCACCACACTTGGTACCCCCCTCTACCGTGTCCCGAGCGCCGGGCACTGAGACCCACCCGCACCAAACCTGAGTGAAACTGGTCCCGCTCGACCACTGTGGCGTCCATTGGTTCCTCGTACTGTCCGTCGGGGGTAAGCGGGGTGATTTCTCCCTTGGGTTCCCCGGGTAAGACAAACGGCACACCCTGGCATAATGATTCAAACGTCCACATCTACCACAACGTCTTCCTCTTGCCAGGCATTTCTTAGCTTTATGGCGGTGTGTCACAGACCCACAACCCCTGCAACAGGAGTTTCCCGGGGCAGACCTTTGGCTGGCAGCATTGACTTCCTAAAAATCTTTGTCTGAGCTATTCTCGCTATCAGGATCCACAACATTAGCTGAGGTGGGCGGCTCCATCGGCTTCGGTGGCTGGCGCCAATTTAGCTCCACAGCTAGCTTATCAACAGCTTCCCACCGGAGAGCTAGCTCCACTGCTTTAGCTAACGTTAAGTCATTAGGCGCCATTAATAGCCTAGCATGCAGCTCAACATTACACATGTGCTCTGCTAGTTGGTCGCATACCATTTTATCTCAAAGTGGTCCAAAACGATACTTGCTGGCTAGCTGCTTCAAGTCAATGACATATTGGTGGATAGGCTCACCTGCCCGCTGGCATCTTCAGCAGAAACAAATTCTCTGAACAGTCACGTTGTCTGGGGTGGAGAAACGTTTAGCTAGCAGCTTCACAATGTCCTCACATGAGTCTGCCGTGGTGAGCGTCTGCAGGACCCTCTGGTCCTCAATACCCAGGTGGTGAATGAGAAGCGCCTGCGCTCTTGCCTTATCAAGTTCCCCGAGGCCCAGCGCCGTGACATATGTCTTATTTGCCTCCCACCAGTGCAGCCATAAAACCGATGGCTCGCCCGGGAGCTCAAGAAAAGGACGAAGTGGGGTGATGCATGCCTCCATGAGCTGATCCTCAATCGCCAAATGTTATGTATGGAAATACCTGGGTGAAGGATGAGGCAGGATGATGGTTGGCGAACACAGCTTTATTATAGGAACTATGTACAAGCAGTACACGGTATGCACCAGCGTGGTCATCCGACAAAGAGGCCGTAAGATGGCGCCCCTGCCTTATACATGGGCAGTGCGATGACGTTACGGGAAGTGCACGCCATCACACTGCACTTCACAATAAAGGTGCCCAAATACATATCTCACAATTTGCTTCTCTATTATTGGCCAGCATAGCTGTCTGTCATGTACTGTAGATGGATGGGGAGCAAAAGGTATTACCCCTGGGCTAACAGTGGTACTAAGAAGCTTGCACCAAGTGTGGTTTATATTGTTGTTTTCTTCAGATTTCATTCAACTTAATAGACATCCCTGTTCCAACCTGGTTCACTAATCCACATTTGATAATATAGCTCATGTCATTCTGACTTATTTTGTTACATTTTCACCATGATTCTATAATGAACTGTTAGCACTAGGATGCTAGGCAGTCTGAGTTGATCGCTGTAACCGGGACACTGCTCACCTCGGCGGAGTAGAGGTGACGGACTGACTGCCTGGATCCAGCCGGTTTTGATTGCTATTTTCTGTAAATTCTTTTCACTCCCACTAGAATCTTTGTTCATCCAACAATGCTTGACCATATATTTAGTTCTTAGACATTAGTTTAGTTAAAGTTTAATTTTCTCAAACTGGGATCTGAGACTGCTAGCCGAAGCTAGCAGTTTAGCCACTCATTCACTAATATTTCTGTGCTTATTGTACTCCAGGGACTCTTCTTCTTTTAGATTTGATTGGTGGTTGGCAACCAGCTTACAGGTGCATTACTGCCACGTACTTTACTCTATATCATCACTCTGTATCTCACTCCAGGGACTCAACCACTAAAACCACACACTTCTGTCAAGCAGTGATGCATTATTTCATTCATTCTTTAAGACACATGTTCACAGCTGAGGCTAAGTGGTAATGGGTCAGGTTGGTCACTGGCCCAGTCAGCTCCTCAGGTCCACCCTGAGTTCTTTGGTGGCTCGAGTGGAGAGTTTCTAACAATATTCCCCACATTTGCTGGTGACCGAGAAAAATATTTTAAACAGTTTTACAGAAATTCTCCGCTTGCACCATTCAAGATCCCAGGGCTGACTTCGGGGACTGAGATGGTCAGGGACCGACATGACTTGTATTCGGCTCAGAACACGTCTGAGCCAGTGCCATGGATCTGAGCCAAAAGCTAGGAGATAGCCAGGTAATGTTAGCAGTAACACAAGAGGGAGTTGAATGCAGTTTCAGGTTTTAAAGTGACAAAGCCCTGAAATATAGATAAATAGATAGATAGATAGATGTACTTTATTGATCCCAAACTGGGAAATTACAGTGTAACAGCAGTATGACAGTTGACAGCCAAACAACAGAAACACACACATGGCAGACAAAGGGACTACTCATGGAAAATAAAAACTAGCACGACTATAGAACCTACAGTTAGGTCCAGAAATATTTGGACAGTGACACAATCTTCATGATTTGGGCTCTGCATGCCACCACATTGGATTTGAAATGAAACAACTGCAACGGAATTGAAGTGCAGACTTTAAGGTTTAATTCAAGGGGTTGAACAAAAATATATGATTCAACATCTAGGAATTGTAGCTATTTTTATACAAACGCTCCTCATTTCAAGGGCTCAAAAGTAATTGGACAAATAAACATAACCCTAAGTAAAATGTTACTTTTCAATATTTAGTTGAGAATCCTTTGCAGGCAATGACTGCCTGAAGTCTGGAACCCATGGACATCACCAAACGCTGGGTTTCCTCCTTTGTGATGCTTTGCCAGGCCTTTACTGCAGCTGTCTTCAATTGTTGCTTGTTTGTGGGTCTTTCTGCCTTAAGTTTTGTCTTGAGCAAGTGAAATGCATGCTCGACTGGGTTGAGATCTGGTGATTGACTCGGCCATTGCAGAATATTCCACTTCGTTGCTTTAAAAAACTCCTGGGTTGCTTTTGCAGTATGTTTTGGATCATTGGTGAAGCACTGTCCAATCAACTCTGCTGCATTTGGCTGAATCTGAGCAGAAAGTATATCCCTATACACTTCAGAATTCATCCGGTTGCTTATGTCTTTTGTCACATCATCAATAAACACAAGTGACCCAGTGCCATTGGAAGCCATGCATGCCCATGCCATCACACTGCCTCCACCATGTTTTACAGAAGATGTAGTGCTTTGGATCATGAGCTGTTCCAATTCTTCTCCAAACTTTCTTCTTCCCATCATTCTGGTACAGGTTGATCTTAGTCTCATCTGTCCAAAGAATGCTGTTCCAGAACTGGGCTGGCTTCTTCAGGTGTTTTTTGGCAAAGTCAATTCTGGCCTTTCTATTTTTGAGGCTGATTCATGGTTTGCACCTTGTGGTGAATCCTTTGTATTTACTCTCATGAAGTCTGCTCTTTATGGTAGACTTAGATACTGATACACCTACTTCCTGGAGAGTGTTCTTCACTTGAGTGGATGTTGTGAAGGGTTGTTCTTCACCATGGAAAGGATTCTGTGATCATCCACCATTGTTGTCTTCCATGGACGTCCAGGCCTTTTTGAGTTCCCAAGCTCACCAGTGCATTCTATTTTTCTCAGAATGTACCAAACTGTTGATTTGGCCACTCCTAACATTTCTGCTATCTCTCTGATGGCTTTCTTCTTTTTTTTTTTTTCAGCCTCAGGATGGTCTGTTTCACCTCCATTGAGAGCTCCTTTGACCGCATGTTGTGTGTTCACAGCAACAGCTTCCAAATGCAAACGCCACACCTGGAATCAACTCCAGACCTTTTAACTGCTTAATTGATCACAGGTTAACGAGGGAAGAGTCCATGCAGCCTTGTTATTTTTTTTTTTTTGCAGCCTTCTGAGTCAATTGTCCAATTACTTTTGGTCCCTTGAAGAAGAGGCAGCTACGTATTAAAGAGCTGTAATTCCTAAACCCTTGCTCCAATTTGGATGTGAATACTCTCAAATTACAGCTGAGAGTCTGCACTTTAAGCCCATATTGATTATATAATTGTATCCTGAATATGTTTTCAAAAACAGCTAAAATAACAAAACTTGTGTCACTGTCCAAATATTTCTGGGCCTAACTGTATGTACATCATAGCTTAATATATGATGACCCGTATAAACACATGAATCATCCCATTGCACAAAGAAGGACTATCAGGAGCAGAGTGAAAAGTGATGTTCCAGTTAGTCTGTAAGATGCAGTGTGGCAGCATAGCTATGACCAGAATACAACATCATAGTGAGTTATTGTACAGTGAAATTGCATGTGGCAGGAAAGATTTCCTGTACCTGGCCGTTCGACAACGAAGCTGTAGTAGTCTACTGGAGAAAGTGCTTCACTGTCTATCTAGTGTGTGGTGGAGGGGGTGATCGGGATTATCCACGACGGATCGCAGTTTATTTAGTGTTCTCCTCTTCACCGCTGTCTCAAAGGTCTCCGATCTGAGACCAATTACAGAGCCTGCCCTCTTGATAATCTTGTCAAGTCTGTTGGTATCTCTGGCCCTGATACTGCTACCCCAACAGACCGCAGCAAGGAAGATGGCGCTGGCGACAACAGTCTGGTAGAAAAGCTCCAGCATCCTGCTGCACACGTTGAAGGATCTCAGCTTTCTCAGGAAGTAGAGTCTGCTCTTCCCCTTCTTGTGCGCACCATTGGTGTTGGAAATGGAAATGAAGCATTATCATTGAAAATGGAAATGTTGTGGAGAGTGCAAATAAAGGAACCAGACCTGCACGACAGACGACTTTATTTCTCTCTCTCACTTCATTCATACACAGAAAAAGAACTTTTTCTATACACCAGGGTCTCTCCTTTTATATCACTCCATTCCTTCCCCCTGTTGCCTGATTCTTGCATCACAATACATTCACACATTACAATAAGTACTGTCCTCCATTTAATCCCCCACACTCTACCGGCAGAGGGAATATTCCCCTCCCCTCTGCTCCCAGTCTGAGATGAATATCCCAGCGTGGGTTCCCTACACTGCCCCTCCCCCCGAGTCTCAGACTGAGTTTCAACCCTCACGTCCTTTTGGCTTCAGTCTCCTCCCATATCTGCTGTAACGAGGGTCCTTCGACTCCGCGGTGCTGCTGTGCCAGTTGGGGGCTCCTGGGGGGGTGTTTGTCTGCAGGTGGGCAATGGCGAGGGGGGGGACATTCTACTTGCCCATGTGGCTGCTCTGCTGAATCTTCTACCTGGGGAGTTCTCAGTGGGGGTCTTCAACGCGAGGGGCCCGAGCCAACATCACTTGCTCTTCCGCCACCACAAAGGCGGGCTTAAGTCTATCTATACATATTTTCTCCCAACGACCCCCCAAATCTAACAAAAAATGTTTGTCCCCTGGTTCCAGCACTCTGAACGGGCCATCGTAGGGTGGGCGCAATGGGGGGCGGTGGGCATCGTGCCTGACAAACACGAGCACCGCGTTCTTCAAAGTTTTTGGCACAAAAGCACGTGGAAAACAGTGGTGGGCTGGGCCTGGTAGCGTGCCTGTATCTGCACTATGCTGCGAACGCTGAGACAAATAGTTGTCCGGCGCAGGATTATATGGTAAAAATTCTCCGGGGAGCCGCAGTGGCTGAGAAAAAACAAGCTCCGCCAAGGAAGCCTCCAAATCCTCTTTTGGTGTGGAACGCAACCCTAACAGAGCCCACGGCAACCGGTCTACCCAATTTGCATCCGTAAGCGAAGCCCTGAGCGCTGCTTTCAGTGACCTATGGAAACACACGCATAACCCATTGGCCTGTGAGTTGTACGCGGTTGTGCGATGAATTGCTACGCCCAGGCTATGGGCCATCGCGGACCAGAGGTCGGAAACAAACTGAGGGCCCCTATCGGACGTGATGTCTGACGGGATGCCAAAACGTGCCACCCATGTTGTCAAAAAGGTGCGCGCCACGTCCGCGGACATGGTTGCCGCTAGCGAGACTGCTTCTGGCCAGCGTGTGGTGCGGTCCACCACTGTCAGAAGGTGCATGAACCCCTGCGATGGCGGGAGGGGGCCCACGAGGTTCACGTGAACATGGTCGAACCTCTTAGCCGGTATACGAAACGGCTCCAAAGGGGCCTTCATGTGTCTGTGTACTTTGGCTCATTGGCACGCTACGCAGGCTGCAGCCCACTCTTTCACTTGTTTGCGCAGGCCTGGCCATACGAACTTCGCTCCCACCATTTTGACTGACGCGCGCACTCCTGGGCGCGCCAGAGCGTGAACTGACTCAAACACTCGGCGGCACCAAGCAACTGGGACCACCAGGCGCGGGCGTCCCTTGTAGATGTCACAGATTGGGGGGGGGGGGGGGGCTGCCGTCTGCAGTACTCTGCTCTCCAGCCTTAACCCTGTTGGTCCAGACTGGAGTGCGCACACGTCCGCATCGCCAATCTGCTCTGCGGCCATGGCTGTATAATCTATCCCTACACAGACTGGGGCCACTACTGCGCTATTGGCAGTCCGCCACAATATCGGTTGTAAACTCCGAGATCGCGGCCAGCTGTCTCTGCTGCCGGCCCTACTATGGTTCCAAAACCTTGGCCATCGCGTACGTTAGCGGCTTGTGGTCCACGAACGCAGTGAAGCTGCGCCCTTCCAGCCAGAACTGGAAGTGGCGTATGGCCAGGTGGAGAGCCAGCAACTCTCTGTCGAACGCGCTGTATTTACGCTCACTGTCGCGTAAAGCCCTGCTGAAAAAAGCGAGCAGCTGCCAAGAACCGGCGATGCGTTGCTCCACGACAGCCCCTATGGCTACGTCTGAGGCGTCGGTAGTGAGCACTATCCGGACCGCAGGGTCCGGGTGCGCCAACAGTACGGCATTCGCCAGGGCTGTCTTAACCTCAGAGAATGCCTACTCCCGCTCTGGAGTCCATTCGACTCTGTCCGCCAGCTTGAGCACGGCGTACAATGACTGCATGAGCTGAGCTGCGCGGGGGAGGAACCGGTTATAAAAGTTAACCATCCCCAAAAAACTCTTGCAGCGTCCTGACCGTCTGAGGCTGGGGAAAATTCGCCATGGCGTGCACCTTTTCCGGCAAGGGTATCGCTCCCTCCGGTGAGATGCGGTGCCCCAAAAAGTCAATCCCCGTCACGCCGAACTGGCATTTCGCCGGGTTGATTATTAACCCGTGCTCTTCCAACCTCCGGAAAACCGTCCTGAGGTGAGTTACGTGTTCGTCCTCGGACGCGCTGGCCGCCAGGATATCATCCAGGTAGACAAACACAAACGGCGGATCGCGCAACACTGCATCCATCATGCATTGGAATGTCTGTGCTGCGCCTTTTAATCCGAAAGGCATGCATAAAAACTCAAACAAGCCAATCGGAGTTATTACCGCTGTTTTGGGTATGTCCTCCGTGCGCACCAAGTCTATTTTAGAAAAAATGCGTGCCCCGGCGCGGTGAGCAGAAAAATCCTGAATATGGGGAGTCGGGTAGCGGTCATGTGCTGTGGCGTTATTCAATCTGCGGAAATCTCCGCATGGTTGCCACGATCCCTCGGCCTTAGGAACAATGTGTAGCGGGGATGCCCATGGGCTGTTTGAGCGCCTGATGATGCCCAACCTTTCCAAGTTGGCAAACTCCTCACGCGCTATGGCCAGTTTAGCTGCGTCCAGGCGCCGAGGTCGTGTGAAAATGGGCGGCCCAGTGGTGGTGATAAAGTGTTCCATCCCGTGTTTAGTGATGGCCGCCAAAAACATCGGGACCGTGAGTGCTGGGAACTGAGTGAGCAGTGTGTGGAACTTACCATCAGGAGCTGTGACGTTGGCTAGTGTTGTTGGCCCAGCCCCTCGAGCTGTACAGGGGAGAGAATCAAGAGACATTGCATTAACCAGGCGTCTGTTAGCAACATCGACTAGCAACCCGTGTGCACACAGAAAATCAGCTCCCAAGATCGGGAAACTGCATGCCGCTATGACGAATGTCCACTCGTACATACGGCCGTGTAGGGATACAGTCAGTGTCCTCTCACCAAAAGTCCTAATGTCCGAGCCATGTGCAGCTATCAGCTTGGGGCCCCTAGCTCCCGCTAGCCGGTCGGCGTAGGACGGCAGGATGAGGCTCTTTTGGGAGCCGGTGTCTACGAGGAACCATCTCCCCGAGCGCGAGTCTGTCACGTAGAGCAGCTTGTTTTCTTCACCGGCTTGAATTGGCACGGCGGCACACATCTGCGTGCATTCTCTCCAAAGCAGCGGTGGTAGAAGCAGAGCGTGTTTCTCTGGCGCCTTCTGGCCCCCGCTGCTGTTACCGTCGCCGGCTCCTCGCCTCCGCTGGTCATCTCGCTGGGTTTCGACGCCGCCGCGATCACTGTGAGGGCTCTGGTGGTGAGGATGATCCGATCTGCCTCCTGGGCTAGCACACAGTAGTCACGTGCGGCCAGCAACTGCGAGTTGGCCAGGACCACTCTTGCCTCTGTTGGGAGGTTCCAGAGGAAAAGGTGGGCAAACAGAAAATGCCCGTCCTCTGTGCACATCAATGCCAACATCTTCTTCATCAGTTCGACCGCCGACCCATCTCCTAACTCGGAGTGCCTCAGGAGCCTCTCTGCTCTCTCACAGTCCGAGAGTGTGTAGCGCCGGGTCAGCGCGGCCTTGAGAGCCCCGTATTTATTGTGGGCTGGATGCTGTTGGAGCAGGCTCGCTACTTGCTGAGACGTGCGAGCGTCCAGCATTGTGACCACATAGTAATATCTGGTGTCATCTGCCGTTATTCCCCGGAGGGCGGACTGAGCCTCGGTGTGGTGGAACCAAGACCGCGGGTCGTGCAACCAAAAGTCCAGTAGTTTGACCGAAACAGCGCACGCGTTGCTGGGGCTTCCCGTCCGGGCCGACTCTGGGGTTCTTGCCTCGTGTTCCATAATTCGTCAAGGGTCACCAGTGTGGAGAGTGCAAATAAAGAAACCAGACCTGCACGACAGACGACTTTATTTCTCTCTCACTTCATTCATACACAGAAAAATAACTTTTTCTATACACCAGGGTCTCTCCTTTTATATCACTCCATTCCTTCCCCCTGTTGCCTGAAATCTTGCATCACAATACATTCACACATTTCAATACGTACTGTCCTCCATTTAATCCCCCACGCTCTACCGGCAGAGGGAATATTCCCCACCCCTCTTCTTCCAGTCTGAGATGATTATCCCATCGTGGGTTCCCTACAATGTATTATATATTTTATTCTTTGAAGACTGATTTTTTTCTGTTTTTGAGCGATAAAACCCAGCAATCATTTCAAACAGGCTTAGTAAATCTAAAGAAAAAGTTAAGGAGACTGACAACAACTTACTCACCACCCCTTTTAAAATGTGAAATAGTCTGTCCTTCACCAAGACAAATAGTCTGTTCTGTGTTCAGTGCCAATCTGCATTCACTGTCTGTATAGGCCAGAGGTCAGCAATAATATCAGCTGCTCCAAGATAAGGTCAGGGTCAACAGTATGTTCGCACTTGTGGCTCATAATATAATCTCAGATCTTCTAGATATCAATTTAAGATCATTACACATTTGCATTTTCTTGCAATATTTTATGCTGCATAGAGGAAATCAGAAGTGGCTGCAAAGTGATATATTCCAAGGTTCTTCAAAACTGATATGTCCATATGAAGAGTTTGTCTGCAAAAACCGATAAACGCCACTTCCAAGAAAATTTCCTTCTGTACAACAAACAACTGTTCACATTACCTACTTATAGAAGTTCAAATTGTTTTTTTCTAAAAATTTGCTATATCCGCTGTTGTATACACTATGAAGTTTATGTTTTTTTCAAAAGCCGATAAATGCCGGGACCCTGTTTTCACAAAACCAGATAACTCCATACATGGCAAATCAACGCTTGGTATTTGGGTGACGTGACTCAATGGTGCAGTGAGGATCAGCCAATCACATGTCTAGATGCTGAGACCAGCCAATCGTGTGTCTGCGTTCTGCAGAGACCCTTACTTGGGTCTGCTCGCTTTACGTGATTTCCCTGCCAGTTTTCTTTACAATTTTGTTGCATTTTATGTCAAATATGGATAATTTTGACGAAGCAGATGAACCAGCGATGCGTTCACCAGACAAACTAGCATGGTTTTCGGGACATGTCTGTTTTTGCAAAAGTATGTGTTGTGGACTTATCTGTTTTTGTACTCATAAATTGCCAATAAATAACAATGAGTTCAATTTTTTTGCTTTATTATGTCTGAGATACTCATATTTCAAGTGACCATGTCTTAGAAGCTGAATTTGAAAAACTAACACATATAAACCAACAAATGAAAAAGTTGTTTTTCTCATTATGAAACCAACTGGACTTACCTGTTTTTGCAAACGAACTCTTCATACAGTACTTAAACAGTAATAGAGAAACATTTAGATTTTGTGGTTTTTAATACACTGCATGGCCAAAAGTGTCTGGACATTCAAACATTAAGTCCATATGTGATCCTCAACTCTTTTGATCCAAGAATTCCCTTTAGATTTTGGCTCTCAGTTCCAGAAATTTGCTTTAATTCAGTGAAGAGCTTTAGTTTTAACTGGTAGGAGTGTTGGTTGGTGAAGGTTTATTTATAGTCAGCATTGCAGAGGAGCAGCTCCAATTAGGATTTAAGAATGAAATAAAAATCTATTGCATTCCAGCAGTAAATGGTGTTAGTTGGGCATGTTTCTGAGCTTTTACTGGCCTGTTGTACATAAGCACTCTGTTCCAGACACACCATGCTGGTCTGGCAGCATGGCGCACGCTGATATAACGGCTGTTGCTCGAGGTTACACACATGTCACCATAGCAATTAGCATGTCAGAGTGTGCATGACTGACAGCTGCCACAGCTGGGATGTAAACAACAATGAGCCATGGTGTGTTAAAGGCAGTACGGGCTCTGTGTGACTCCCTTCTCATGAAGATAAATGGATTTGCTGATCTCTGCAGGTCCTGTACGGGACAGGACTGAAGGAGGCTCTGCTCACTGTATAATATCACATAAAAGTCAGATAATTTTTCAACAGTAATTTGTGGATTAACATAACACTTGAGATGCTGTACAATCAATTGTGAGCCATTTTTGTCATATACAATAACACAAATTAATTGCCAAATTAATTGGAAAAACAGTATGGCCACCGATTTTTCTCAATAGAATTTACACCATACAGAAGGGGGGGGGCATCACTATGCAGATATGATCAGAATTGTTTTTTTAAAAAAAAGCCTAATAAAGTCAAGCATCAGCTAACAATTTTTGGCAATTGAGTTGAATAATGGTGCGTTCAGACCAAACATGAACATGTGAATTTCTTGTGCTGCAGGATTACATGTTAACTCAATGTAAACATGCAAATAGATGCAAATTTTTGTCCAACCAAGTTGCAGAGGGGCAAGTTGCCTTGATAACTTTGACCCTTTCATGTCGTTTTTTTTTTTTCATCCAACAAAGCTCATAGTTAAGCAATATTACATAAGAGTGTGATATCATATCACTGTGGTGCAGTAGTTAATGAGCATAATGCAATAAAGAACAGGACTATTGTCATTTCACACACAAACATTGTCTCATGTTTACAACGTATACCTCTTGGGGGGTTGTGGGTCACATCACGTGTGTGATAGCTAATTAGCTTGTTAGCTGCATTGGGGGAGTCCTTTATGCACCCATGATTGTGTTACTACCCCATAGTGTTTATGATTCTCATATCAGGTTCTTAAATACAGCCTTAGCTTGTACATTCCCTCTGTAAAACAATTGAGATGACACAGATAGCCGTCAGAGGCATCTGCTCCATTTCATGTTTGTACCCGTGCAATTTACTCCCTTTTTCTTGGTATCTTCAAATGGAATAGAGTCAATCATCACAAAATATGTAAATGGAGACCCCATGTTTTTTTTGTTACAAACCATCTTTAATTGTTCTGCTACATCTGAGCAGCAGACTTTGCTGACTTCTGGAGTTTCATGCCTACACCTGTCACTCAGCGGCACAAAGGGGCAGTACAGGTAAAGCTCTCACATACACGCACACAACAGGGAGAGGGGGAAAAATGAAAAAAAAAACCGACATGAGCAAGATTATGTCGATTCTACACCCTGAATGTTGGTTCCAGTTTTATTTTGGTTTATCGCCCAGCTTTACATTGCCTCCTCCAGAAACTGCACCTGGATGATGGTTGTTTACACTACTAGCCTGCTAGCCCTTGTTAGCACTTGTTAGCAGGAGTATGTGGGTAGATAAACTCTGACACTCCATTTCAGCCCATGTTTAAACTAGTTTACTCACCAGTGTTGATACTTTTACTCCGGTGATGGCAGAATCTCAAGGCTGATTACCTATTGCTACCAAATCCCTTGGACACGAATGTGCAATTTCGGGTATATTCGCATGTTTACTTTGAGTTAACATGTAATCAAGCTGTGCAAAAAAATTGCACTTTCACATTTGCTCTGAACCAACTTTAACTCTTTGAGTGTGTTTGTTGCCGAATTGCAACATAACCCCTAGTGGTCAAGAGTGGTAAATATTTTTTGTCAATAAAATAGTTCAGATATCCAAGGCTATAACTTGAAGGTAGTAAGAGATAAAGGCTTATTATCGATTAGAAAGATGTAAAGTATGATCCAAAGTTTCAGATAGGAATAAATCTATGCATCTAATTTGCATAATGTTGTGGCACCTCTTTAAATTCCATAACACAGTCAAAACTGGACTTTGGACGTATTTACACAAAGAATGGTTCAGTCTTTTGACACAGTTTTTTGTACAGAGGTACCTCATCATCTTATCTTCAAAGTATATGAACAAGAAATCAGTACAATATTTAAAAAAAACAAATTCCTCACTTACTGTTAACAAAGGGGGGCTGTGTGAGGAGACTTGAATAACGAAACCGAATTGTCTTTAATTCCAGTTTATTTCAAGTAACCATTCCACTGTCTGCTCTCATTCCTGAGCAGCGAACAAAGAGGGTGAACACACCAAAGTTCTCCCTTTTAAACATTCTCACATCAAACCATTTCCCTCGCAGGGGAAATCACACATCTATATCAAAATCCCTTTATTCACATTCATTAACCTTTTATTTACATAACTCCCCCTTCTCTCCTCTCGAGCCTCAGCGGTCAGGAAGTCTTCTGTCCCCTGTCCTCCGCAGGGGGTCCAGGCTCCGCGGCTCCGCACCGCAGGGGGCTGCAGCTCCGTGGCTCTCCTTCATCGTGAGGTTAAATCACATATGCAGTGTCCAACATATACATGTCTAACAACACAGCCATATAACCCCCCCCAAACGATAAAGAACAGACTAATTCCTAAAATTTAATAGCACCTTACTCACTACTGAATAATCAACACCAACATTCAGTCTGTGCGCCGCTTGGGCTTCAGCCGTCTGCCGAATCTGCTGTGAGTTGGCCCCGCCTTGCCTGCGGCGCCTTTCTGCTTCGGCTCTGTTGACTGAGGAAGAGAGTGATTATTTGCCCTTTGCGGGGGCCTGCCTCGTCGAGGTGCCACCGCGACCGGTACAGACACGTCCTTCATGACAAAAGCAGGTTTTAGTCTGTCAATACTGACTGTCTCTTTTCTGACTCCAAAATCTAGCACACGAAATGGCCCTTCGTAAGGTGGTTTGAGCGTTGCTTTTAGGGCTTCGCGCCTGACAAAAACGAAGTCGGCATTTTTCAAAGCCTTGGGGACGAAAACTTGTGGAAAAGCGTGATGAACCGGACCCGGGAGCGTGTCTGCTCCCGTGCTGACTAACGGTCCCAGAGCAGAGAGAGGTGGGGGCTCTGGGTGCTCTGGTAAAAACTCGCCCGGCAGCCTCAGAGTTTGTGCGAATACCAGCTCCGCTGGGGAGGCGTCTAAGTCCTCTTTAGGCGCAGAATGCAACCCTAATAAAACCCATGGCAGTTTATTTACCCAATCTGCATCCGTGAGCGACGCTCTGAGTGCTGCCTTCAAAGACCTATGAAAACGCTCGCATAAACCATTAGCCTGAGGGTGGTAAGCCGTAGTGCGGTGAATTTTGGCTCCTAAGCCGTTGGCCATCGCTGACCACAGCTCAGAGATGAATTGCGGTCCTCTATCGGACGTAATGTCCGACGGAACCCCGAAGCGTGCCACCCAAGCCGTTAAAAAAACGTGAGCCACCTCCGCGGCCATGGTCGTCGCAAGTGGGACCACTTCCGGCCAACGTGTGGTGCGGTCCACCATTGTCAAAAGATGCGTGAACCCCTGTGATGCCGGAAGGGGGCCCACCAGGTCGACGTGCACATGGTCGAACCTTCTGGCCGGAATGCGAAATGGTTCTAACGGGGCTCTTGTGTGCTTGTGAATTTTGGCCCGTTGACAGGAAATGCAGGTTTTTGCCCATTCCTTCACGTGCTTGCGCAGGCACGGCCAAACAAACTTTTCCGCCACTAGTTTCACCGACGCGCGCACCCCCGGGTGTGCCAGTGAGTGGACCGAGTCAAAAACACGGCGGCGCCACGTGGCCGGAACCACCGGACGCGGGCGCCCCGTCGACATGTCGCAGATCAGGGGGGGCATACCGGTTTGTAAACACTTGCTCTCCAGCCTCAACCCTGTTGGTCCAGACTGGAGTGCGCGCACGTCTGCGTCCGCCCCCTGGTCCGCTGCCATGGCTGCGTAATCTATACCCACGTGCACCGGGGCTGCGCGCGCCACCGTGCCGCTCTCCTGTGGCGCGGTCACGGTGGCCCGTTCTGCCTCTGCGCGTGTTGGAGTCGTGAACGCGCGCGAGAGACAATCTGCTACTACATTGAATTTGCCCGCGACGTGCCTAATGTCAGTGGTAAATTCCGAGATTGCGGCCAGCTGCCTCTGCTGCCTGCCGGACCACGGATCTGAAATTTTGGCCATGGCGTATGTGAGCGGCTTGTGGTCCACATAAGATAAGATAAGATAAGATAAGATAAGATAAGATAAGATAAGCCTTTATTAGTCCCACAACGGGGAAATTCCAGGATTGCAACAGCACAGGGATAGCAACACTCAGAGCAACAATCAGAAGGCAAGAAAAAAAAAAAAACAAGCAAGCAAGAGCAGCTAATAAACATATGTACGTATTACTATAAAATATATATATATACACACACACACAGACACACAGTGCAGAGCATTGTAGCTGGATGGAATAATATATGAATATATGAACACACAGTGCAGAGCATTGTAGCTAGATGGAATAAATATGTAAATATATAAACACCCACAGTACGGAGCATTGCAGCTAGGTGGAATAAATATGCAAGTATATAAACACACACAGTGCGGAGCAATGTAGCTAGATGGAATAACATGTAGATATATAAATATATAAACACCCACAGTACGGAGCATTGCAGCTAGACGGAACAAATATGCAAATATATAAACACACACAGTGCAGAGCATTGCCGCTAGATGGAATGAAACAGCATAACCGTCTACCCAGCTATCCTGCATGGTATGATTATGTGCCCATACACACTCTCACCCTCCATAGCGACCGGCATGCTCCTAGTTGTATGCCGGAGAGGACCACTGTGTAAGTCTATTGCATCTTCTGCATTCAAAAAACTATTAGTTTGTTACGTCTTTTTTGCTATCTCTGCGAGCAGCCCTGCTTAGGTTGTACAGTCTGACAGCCGTTGGTAGGAAGGACCTACGAAACCTCTCGGTTGTGCACCTGGGATGATGTAGTCTGCTGCTAAATGAGCTCCTCAGTGCATTCAGTATGTCCTGCATAGGGTGGAACTCGGACTCCAGCAGAGATGACAGTTTAGCCACCGTCCTTCTCTCTCCTATCTCCTCCATCGGATCAAGGCGCTGCCCCAGGACAGAGCTAGCTTTCTTAATCAGTTTGTTCAGTCTCTTCCTATCGGCTGCAGTAATGCCACTGCCCCAGCAGACCACTCCAAAAGTGATGGCTGATGCCACCACCGTGTCATAGAATGACTTCAGCAGCGCCCCTTGTACACCAAAAGACCTGAGTCTCCTCAGCAGGAACAGCCTGCGCTGTCCCTTCTTGTAGAGTGCATCAGTATTGTGTGACCAGTCTAGTTTATTGTTCAGATGAATACCCAGGTACTTATAGGATGTCACCATCTCGATGTCTGTTCCCTGTATATTGTTCCGTCCCCTGTATATTCCCTGTATACATAAGCGGTGAAGCACCGTCCTTCCAGCCAGAACTGGAAATGACGAATAGCCAAATGCAGGGCCAACAGTTCTCTGTCGAATGCGCTGTATTTTCGTTCAGCCGTGCTTAAAGATTTGCTAAAGAAAGCCAAAGGCTGCCAAACTCCGGCTACCTGTTGCTCAATAACGGCCCCTATGGCTAAATCTGAAGCGTCTGTCGTCAGCGCGATACGTGCTGCAGGGTCTGGGTGGGCCAGGAGCGCAGCGTCAGCCAAGGCTTTTTTAACCTCTGTGAACGCGCGCTCCCGCTCCGGGGACCATTCGACCGCCTGGGTCGGTTTTTGTTTTTTGAGCGCGGCATATAACGGTTGCATGATTTGAGCTGCGTGGGGCAGGAATCGGTTATAAAAATTCACCATCCCCAAGAATTCCTGTAGTGATTTGACCGTTTGTGGACGGGGAAAATCCGCTACCGCGCATACTTTATCTGGTAACGGAACCGCTCCCTCCGGGGAGACGCGGTGACCCAAAAAATCAATCTGCTTGACGCCGAACTGGCACTTGGCTGGGTTAACTATTAAGCCGTGCTCTCCCAGCCTCCTAAAAACTGCTGTGAGGTGCGTTTCGTGTTCGTCCTCTGAAGTACTCGCGACCAAAATGTCGTCGAGGTACACAAACACGAAAGGGAGATCGTGTAACACGACATCCATCATCCGCTGAAATGTTTGCGCCGCCCCTTTGAGACCAAACGGCATGCGTAAAAATTCGAAAAGTCCGAACGGGGTTATTACCGCTGTTTTAGGAATGTCCTCCGGTTGGACTGGGACTTGGTGATAGCCGCGAACTAGATCAATCTTTGAAAAAATGCGCGCCCCCGCCAGGTGCACCGAAAAGTCCTGAATGTGCGGGATGGGATAACGATCGTGCGCCGTAGCGTTGTTTAACCTGCGGTAATCTCCGCACGGTCTCCAGGAGCCATCGGCTTTCGGTACCATGTGCAGCGGCGAAGCCCACGGGCTCTTCGACCTACGAACGATGCCTAGCCTCTCCAGGCTGGCGAACTCCTCGCGCGCAATGGCGAGCTTAACTGCATCCAAGCGCCGAGCTTTTGCAAACACGGGAGGACCAGACGTGGGGATAAAGTGTTTCACCCCGTGCTTCGCGACCGTCGCTGAAAAAGTGGGCACAGTGAGCGCTGGAAATTGGGTGAGGAGTGTGTGAAACTTACCACCTGCTGTAGCGACGTGGGTCTGTACTGGTGGGGGGGACACTCGAGCTGAACAGGGGAGAGAGTAAAAAGAGAGTGCATTTACCAGCCGTCTATTAGCAAGATCAACTAACAGATTGTGTGAACACAAAAAATCCGCGCCCAACATGTTGAAACTCACCGCCGCTATTACAAAAGTCCATTCATATGTGCGGCCATGTAAGCACAAAGGCAAGGTCCTTCTCCCGTAGGTGTTGATGTTCGAGCCATTTGCCGCCGTAGCTCCGCTACCGTGGGGTCCAGCCACCCGGTCCGCGTATGTTGGGGTGATGAAGCTCACTTGTGCTCCGGTGTCGATGAGGAACTCTCGTCCGGAGCGCGCATCCGTGATGTAGAGCAGCTTGCTGCGTTCTCCGAGGGTCGAAGCTGCTAGCGACCCCCGGTCTTGCCGTTTCCCGAACTCCTGAAGTTGCAGGGGGGCACACACCTGCGTGCCTTCTCTGCGAACCTCCGATGGTAAAAGCAGAGATCTTCTCCTCCGCTGTGTCGTGTCCGCGCCTCTGCCGCCGGGCCATTGGCTCCACCTCGTCGCGGCCGTGCTGCCGCCGTCGTCGGCCAGTCTGGGTCTGCCGCCTCTGGCTCCCCGCTGTCTCGGGTCGCCGCTGTGGTTGCTTGCCCACCGTAGGCGTCCAGGATCCCATCTGCTTCCTGGGCCAGCTCCCGGAACTCCTCCAGGGTGTGACACTTTTTGCCGGCCAGCGCGCTTCTCGCATGCGCCGGGAGGTTGGAGAGGAAGATGAACTGAAAAATGAAATCATCGTTGTCCAACCCTCTCAGCTGTATCATCTCCTCCATCAGGGCGCTCGGCCTGTGTCCTCCTTGGTCTAGCAAAGACAGGATCCTCCTCGCCCTCACTTCAGCCGAGGGGGTGAAAAACTTGATGAGGGTGGATTTCAGCTTGCCGTACCTGTCGGTCGCAGGTGGCTGCTCCACCAAGCTCTGCACGCACCGAGCTGTACTGTTGTCCAGTTTAGCGATGACATGGTGGAACTTAGTGTCATCCACCGTTACTCCTGCGAGCGCGAACTGCGACTCTGCTTGCAGAAACCACGACCGTGGGTTATCCTGCCAAAAATCAGGCAGCTTAACGGCCACTGCGTTCGCCAGCTCTGAGCGCTGTGAGTCCGGGACCCTGAGACCTTGTTCGTTCATTCTCAACGTCGTCAGTCACCAATGTGGGGAGACTTGAATAACGAAACCGAATTGTCTTTAATTCCAGTTTATTTCAAGTAACCATTCCACTGTCTGCTCTCATTCCTGAGCAGCGAACAAAGAGGGTGAACACACCAAAGTTCTCCCTTTTAAACATTCTCACATCAAACCATTTCCCTCGCAGGGGAAATCACACATCTATATCAAAATCCCTTTATTCACATTCATTAACCTTTTATTTACATAACTCCCCCTTCTCTCCTCTCGAGCCTCAGCGGTCAGGAAGTCTTCTGTCCCCTGTCCTCCGCAGGGGGTCCAGGCTCCGCGGCTCCGCACCGCAGGGGGCTGCAGCTCCGTGGCTCTCCTTCATCGTGAGGTTAAATCACATATGCAGTGTCCAACATATACATGTCTAACAACACAGCCATAGGCTGGCTGGCTGGCGTGGTTGCTGCATTTTCACCCATCGTGGTCGTTATTTTGCGTTCTGTCGGTCATTTACACTCTCTACACATCTACAAAGTCTTATGATTATCCCACATAAATTTTGCTTGTATCCCTGTCATGTGGTGATCCTCGTGGATCACCAAGAGACGCCAAAGAGTTCACCAGTGAGTTTGGCAAAGATGTTAGTTTATTTTCACACGTGACACAACAAGGCTATGAACCCCTCAGGGCAAACACACACAAAAACGAGACTTGGGCTCGTAGGGCTAACCCCAGCCACTACGAGCTAAACTGTGGCAAAGCTACATACACGAACCTGACATGAAGGTCTTAAAGCGCTCTCAAGCATGACGAGGCGTAGACCAAGACGAAGACACTCAGACAATACTGACGGGATGTTGACTGATACTCCTGCGTCTTACCGTCGCTAGTGCCGGGTTTATAAAGGCGAAGCACTAACGACGGTAATGACAAACAGCTGACCAGCCTTGACAGGCGGAAGCCCCACCGAGCACCTTCACAATAAGAGCCCGGTGAGGCCAGAATACAGCCCGCAGCTGTCAAGGCCGGCAGCGAGTAGAACTTAGCCTGAGCGCGATCAGAACCGGCACTCGGGTCATAACAATCCCGTGGCTATTTTCCATGTACATGACAGATCGCAGCCATATTAGCTTTCTGAGCTAAAAGAAGGGAATACAGGAAAAGGAAATGAGGAATTCTTCTTCTTTGGTGTATTACGTGTCATCCATTGAGTCCTCCAATGGATGTCTGCCACCTTCTGAAACTGGCAGATCAGTACAAATCAGTACAAATCCTCAATGGAGCCAATCATGTCAGAATGAGATGGCAGGCGCAGCACCACGCTCTGCCACTAGGGGCACACAAAATCTCACACTCAAAAGGTTAAGTGCTGTCAATCAATTAAATATTTCAATCATGATGTCCATTAATTCTTGATTAATCGCACTTTAATCACTCATTAAGCTGAACTCGTCATTCATAACAGTTTCTCTTTGTCCATTTTTGTTCATGGAGGTTTTTTCCCAGGTTGCTGTCCATGGTGGGTTGCATTGCTTCTCAACTTCCCAAATCAAGGAGGTGGAGGACCTTAAGAATGGAAAGGCACCAGGACAACATTGTTTTCAGTACTGATTTATTCATCTAGAAAAAGCTAAGGGTTTTGTATTTTTAGAGGAAGAGGAATTAAGATTTTCAACAGTTGGAGTCATATTTGACCACAGTCTTTTTGACTTAACCAAGCAGGAAAACATTCATTTCAACCCTTATGTGATTGTTTTCCTAGTTATGTAAGTCAGAGTGCCTGCTGTGACCAAACCTCAACCTTACAGGGCCACATGTGACCCAAGGCTGAGTAGAGAGGTGGAAAACAAAGGTCCAGACCATAAAGTTTCATGTATTGGAGGTATTTTTAGTTTTTTCTTCATCAACACTTTTTTGAGGATAAATGATAATAGAAGAATTCTTTGCTTCAGTGCATGGACCCTAATTAATAGAAGATATCATGCACACGGTGTAGAAGTAGGTCACACCTGTGTGTGCATGCTTTGAGACACTGAAACTGTATGCTGGCTAATAAGCATAAAAGGTTCAGGCAGTATTTTATTAATGTGCATGTTATATTTGTTTTGAAACTGAAGTTTTGAGAAACTGTAGCTTTATATTTCCTTTGACATTTCCTTTCATGACCTGCCAGTTGTTTTAAATATGTGTGAGCCCGGCACTCAGATATTCTAACCATCTAATCTTTCTATGTGAGTAAAGCATCTAATAATGGAGGTTAATGATTAAGCCTAATTCTTAATCGTTAAAGTGGTTGACTAGTTGAGTGGTGGTGACAGTCGTCTCCCGCCTGTCTGTGTTTGTTCGCACAAACACAAAAGAGATTTGTGAGAACAGGTGTTTTGTGAGATCAGGTGTTGGTTTTCAGATGCTAAGTTAATACAAGTTAATATGATTTCACATTGGCAGGCTGTGAGCATGTCCCCCGCTTGTCACACCTCCGAGGTGGGGGCCAGAAATCTGCCGCAGTTACGCCCCAGCGAAATGCCTCGGGCTCCTGGCTGAGCTCACATGTGACTGTTGTAGGCGGCCGGGAGCTGGACTGCTTCCCTGCTCAACATCCTCCTCGCCATCCCAGGCCCCGCATCAGTCACCGCAGCAGGCGGGAGCGGGATGTACTGCCAGGGCTATTCCTGGCTCCACCCCCCCCACCCCCCGTCACACACACACTAAAAATATGCATTCATGCACACATCCACACACAAACCCACACCTGTCTCTGGCTGTTTCTTTCCATCTGTCTATGCGGTGGGAATATTAACAGTGGCAGGCAATAGCCATAGCACGCTCCACCTGTCCTGAGGAGACCACTGTTGGAAAGTCAGAGATGAAATTTTAAATAACTATTGTCACTCATGTTGTGCCAGAATCCCAGGGGCGCCTCCAGAAATTTTTCATGGGGGCCACTGAAAATCTTGGGGTGGCACATCAAAATCAATTTAAAATGTGATCATGCTGCGCGCCCATTCACGTTTGGTCTGAACCCACCTTGACAATGTGATCTGTCCTACTTTGCTGTGTTTTGTGAATATTTGTTAATAATATTCAGCACACATCAGTTATTCTTAAATATCTACTACATGTAAAATATGACATAGAAAAACAAGTTATAAAATTATGTTAGACTGTCCAGTGGCAGGGACCAGGGATGGCCGCTGGGGGGAGGCCCAAGGGGTTGCGGGGGGGCCCTGGCCACCCTCCTGGGGCGCCCCTGCAGAGTCCTCGTTTAAAGCCACATCAGGTGTTTTATGACCCCCCCCCAGCCCAAATATGCTGAACAATGAATGAATGAATGACTCTTTATTACCTCCGCCAAGGAGGTTATTTGATCATCGGCGTTGGTTTGTCTGTCTGTCTGTCTGTCTGTTTGTTTGTCTGTTTGTTTGTTAGCAAGATAACTCAAAAACTTATGGACGGATTTTCATGAAATTTTCACAGATTGTCAGAAATGGGGTATCCTACAGATGATTAAATTTTGGTGGTGATCCGGATCACCGTCCACAAGAAAACCGCCATTACACAAAATGCCATTTTCGTGAATAACTAATAAACCACTAATCCTATCATTGTCAATCCAATTGCTTGTCATATGTTTTCATGGTCAACGAATCTGAAAGCGTACACACAAACACTGTATGGGGGGAACTGTGGCGCTAAACCGCCATTACGGAAAATGCCATTTTCGTCAATAACTACTGAACCACTAATCCTATCATTGTGAATCCAATTGCTAGTCATATGTTTTCATGGTCAAGGAATCTGAAAACGTACACACAAACACTGTATGGAGGGAACTGTGGCGCTTGGCGGAGGTCTGCGCTCTCCGAGTGCTTTTCTAGTTTCGGATAGATTAGATTAAAAGATTAAAAGAAAGGAAAAAACATTACCTCCTTAGCGGAGGTAACAAAACAATATACCAGGGGGAAAAAAATCCAACAAGATCGAATTAAACAATAACTCCTCGGATTATACAGTTCAACATAAGTTATCCGAAAAGGGTGATTGCTGAAGCCACAGCTTATATTGCCCACCCATGTTCCATCTAAGAAGTCAAAAAAAAAATTAAAGTGATTGCAAAACAAAACAAAGCTAAGACAAAACGTGACAAAACAAAACTAAGCAACAGCACAACACAGACTGAATATGATAATCCTTATGTGATTTTACATGTCATTTTGTATATATGTTTGGAGTATTTTTTCCTTTAGTTTTTGTTTAAACTGTCCAAGTGTTGTACATGATTTTAATTCAGCTCCAAATGCGTTCCACAGTCTGACTCCCTGCACTAAAACACAGTGTTGCTTGGTGGTAGTTCTCACTGAAGGTTTTTGAAATATACATGTTCCTCTGAAATGATACTGTTTCTCCCTTATTTGGAACAACTTTTGGATATATGCAGGCAGTGATAGATTCTTCACTTTATACATTATTACTGCAGTTTTAAAATCAACCAGATCTTTCAACCTGAGAGCTTTTAATTTAAGAAAAAGTGGGTTTGTTGGTTCCCTGTAAGCAGCTTTGTTTATTATTCTAATGGCTCTCTTCTGAAGCATAAAAACTGGATATATGTTTGTTTTATATGTATTTCCCCATACTTCAGTACAATATGTCATGTATGGGAGTATTGATGAATGATACAGGGTATATAGTGTGGGTTGATTCAACAAATATTTCACTCTATGTAGTATTGCGATTGATTTCGTTATTTTACCTTTAATATAATTAATATGTGACTTCCAATGCAATTTATTATCAATTATAAATAAATTAACAACAAAAACATACTCATTTAAAAAAAAGAAAACTTGCACACAGAAAGTCTGAACTCCACTGATTTCACTCAAGCTTTAAATTCAGTAAAAGGTATGGATTTTGTAGATATACTGTAGAGCAAAGTTAAGCATCAGGAGCCGAAAAGCTAAAAGCTTTCTTTCCCAGTTCTGTCCTAATTTTTTGAACAGCCAGTTTCAGAATGTCCACCGAGTGGCTATTGTAGTGAACATACAGTAAATAGGAAGTCGACTCAGAATTGCTTTGTGAATGAACATATAGCAGTGACTGAGGCTACAAGCAGATAATGATGGCCAGTTCACTTTACTTTAGAGAACACAATGATGAGTGAGAGAAGCACAGTTTGTAATGAATCTCAAAGCCCCATGGTAAACTCTGTCCAACAGGTGAAAACAATGGTCAGGTGCATTCATGTAAACTATGTCTCCATAGTCAATAACAGGTAGAAACGATGATTCCACCAGTTTCAGTTTACATTAAAAGAGAAGCAAGTCTGGTTTCTGTATTAAAATCCTAAAAAGAGCCTCAGCTTATTTACAACATACTGAATGTGGTCCTTAAAAGACAAGTGACCGTTTCTTGTCGACATTTTTATGGATAGTGCTGAGCTTGCTGTATTTGAAATAGAGAAGAATATGGGTTTTGTTTTCTCTGCATTTAAAACAAGTTACAAATGACCAAGCTGTTCCTGTATGTCAAACACATGCTCAATATGTTGTAAAAGCCTTTGCAGGAGTGCTAGCAGAGCAGTAGATGGCAGCGTCATCAGCATAGAAATGAAAGGTTTGGTGTGTTTTGTCCAATGTTGTGTATATATCAGTTCTTCCAAAATTTTGCGATGTTACCATCACACTAATTCATGCGAAATCAGCGATTCGCCACATCTTTTGCACAACATTGCAACTTTGTCCAGTCGCTGCAACTTTCCCACAGTTTTGCCCAATCCTCATCAACTTAAGATAAGATAAGCCTTTATTAGTCCCACAATGGGGAGATTCCAGGATTGCAACAGCACAGGGATAGCAACACTCAGAGCAATAATTTAGAAGACAAGATAATAAGAGCAGTGAATATACATATATACACATAAATATATACAGTGGGGCAAAAAAGTATTTAGTCAGTCACCAAATGTGCAAGTTCTCCCACTTAAAAGATGAGAGAGGTCTCCAATTTTCATCATAGGTATACCTCAACTATGAGAGACAAAATGAGAAAAAAAAAAAATCCAGAAAATCACATTGAAGGATTTTTAATGAATTAATTGGTAAATTCCTCAGTAAAATAAGTATTTGGTCACCTACAAACAAGCAAGATTTCTGGCTCTCACAGACCTGTAACTTCTTCTTTAGAGGCTCCTCTGTCCTCCACTCGTTACCTGTATTAATGACACCTGTTTGAACTCGTTATCAGTATAAAAGACATCTGTCCACAACCTCAAACATTCAGACTCCAAACTCCACTATGGCCAAGACCAAAGAGCTGTCAAAGGACACCAGAAACAAAATTGTAGACCTGCACCTAGCTGGGAAGACTGAATCTGCAACAGGTAAGCAGCTTGGTATGAAGAAATCAACTGTGGGAGCAATTATTAGAAAATGGAAGACATACAAGACCACTGATAATCTCCCTCGATCTGGTGCTCCATGCAAGATCTCACCCCGTGGGGTCAAAATGATCACGAGATCAGTGAGCAAAAATCCCAGAACCACACGGGGGGACCTAGTGAATGACCTGCAGAGAGCTGGGACCAAAGTAACAAAGGCTACATCAGAAACACACTACGCCGCCAGGGACTCAAATCCTGCAGTGCCAGACGTGTCCCCCTGCTTAAGCCAATACATGTCCAGGCCCGTCTGAAGTTTGCTAGAGAGCATTTGGATGATCCAGAAGAGGATTGGGAGAATGTCATATGGTCAGATGAAACCAAAATAGAACTTTTTGGTAAAAACTCAACTTGTCGTGTTTGGAGGACAAAGAACACCATACCTACTGTGAACCATGGGAGTGGAAACATCATACTTTGGGGGCTGTTTTTCTGCAAAGGGACTAGGACGACTGATCCTTGTAAAGGAAAGAATGAATGGGGCCATGTATTGTGAGATTTTGAGTGAAAACCTCCTTCCACCAGCAAGGGCATTGAAGATGAAACGTGGCTGGGTCTTTCAGCATGACAATGATCCCAAACACACTGCCCAGGCAACGAAGGAGTGGCTTCATAAGAAGCATTTCAAGGTCTTGGAGCGGCCTAACTGGTCTCCAGATCTCAACCCCATAGAAAATCTTTGGAGGGAGTTGAAAGTCTGTGTTGCCCAGCGACAGCCCCAAAACATCACTGCTCTAGAGGAGATCTGCATGGAGGAATGGGCCAAAATACCAGCAACAGTGTGTGAAAACCTTGTGAAAACTTACAGAAAACAATTGACCTCTGTCATTGCCAACAAAGGGTATATAACAAAGTACTGAGATGAACTTTTGTTATTGACCAAATACTTATTTTACCGAGGAATTTACCAATTAATTCATTAAAAATCCTTCAACGTGATTTTCTGGATTTTTTTTTTCTTATTTTGTCTCTCATAGTTGAGGTATACCTCTGATGAAAATTGGAGGCCTCTCTCATCTTTTAAGTGGGAGAACTTGCACAATTGGTAGCTGACTAAATACTTTTTTACCCCACTGTATACACAGCACGGAGCATTGAAGCTAGATGGGATAAATAGCATAACTGTCTATTTAGTTGCCCCACATAGTATGAATATGTACCCATACAGCATATTTTGTATTTGAATCAGCCTAGTTGTCACCCTCCATAGCGATTGATATTGTTCTAGTTGTATAATGGAGGGGACAATTATTGTGCAAGTTTGTTGCGTCTTTTGCATTCAATACTTATTAGTTCGTAAAGTTTTTTTACAATCTCTGCGAGCAGCCCTGCTTAGGTTATACAGTCTGACAGCTGTAGGTAGGAAGGACCTGCGAAACCTCTCGGTCGCGCACCTAGGATGATGTAGCCTATTGCTAAATGAGCTCCTCAGTGCGTTCAGCATGTCCTGCATAGGGTGGGACTCGGACTCCAGCAGAGATGACAGCTTAGCCACCATCCTCCTCTCTCCTATCTCCTCCACTGGGTTGAGACACTGCCCCAGGACAGAGCTAGCTTTCTTGATCAGTTTATTCAGTCTCTTCCTGTCGGCTGCTGTGATGCCGTTGCCCCAGCAGACCACTCCAAATGTGATGGCTGATGCCACCACTGAATCGTAGTAGGTCTTCAGGAGCACCCCTTGTACACCAAAAGACCTGAGACTCCTCAGTAGAAACAGCTTGTGCTGTCCCTTCTTGTAGAGTGCGTCGGTATTGTGTGACCAGTCCAGTTTATTGTTCAAATGAACACCCAGGTACTTGTAGGATGTCACCATCTCAATGTCTGTTCCCTGGATGTTTACTGGTGCTGTGAGAGGTTGTCCTCACCTGTGGCAGTCCACCACCAGCTCCTTAGTTTTCCTCGCGTTGATCTGGAGGCAGTTCCGATGGCACCAGTCCACGAAGTCCTGGATAAGTCCTCTGTACTCAGCTTCATCTCTGTCAGAGATGAGGCCGACAATCGCAGAGCCATCAGAGAACTTCTGTAGATGGCAGTGTGTTGTGTTGTGTGAGAAGTATGCAGTATAAAGGGTGAACAGGAAGGGAGCCAGAAGTGTTCCCTGGGGGACCCCCGTACTGCAGATGATCATGTCGGATACACAATCCTGGGTTCTCACAAACTGTGGCCAATTTGTGAGGTAGTCCAGGATCCACGATGACAGGTGCTGGTCCACCCCTGCGCACAGTAGCTTGTCCTTCAGGGTCACCGGTTGGATGGTGTTGAAAGCACTGGAGAAGTCAAAGAACATGATCCTCACTGTGTTCCCAGGTTTCTTCAGGCGGGACAGAGAACAGTTTAGGAGGAAGATCACTGCATCCTCCACCCCAATGCCATGCTGGTAGGTGAACTGGAGTAGATCCATCGCTGGTCCCACCAGGGGGCGGAGGTGGGCAAGGAGAAGTCTGTCCAGGGTCTTCATCAGGTGAGAAGTGAGGACCACTGGTCTGTACCTGTTCAAGTCTCTTGGGTGGGAAGTCTTTGGTATGGGTACCACACAAGATGTTTTCCACAGCTGTGGTACCCTCCCCAGCTTCAGACTCAGGTTGAAGATGTGCTCCACAATCCCACACAGCTGGTCTGCGTAGGACTTGAGGAGCTTCGCGCTGATGCAGTCCAGATCCGAGGTCTTCCTCACCTTGATCTTCCTCAGCTCCGCCCTCACCTGGGTCTTAGTAAGGGTCAGGTTGGGCTGGGGGGCTGTGTGCTGGGAGTGGGGGGGTGTTGGTGGGGGGGGGGTGGACAGCAGGTCTTGATGACGGTAGAGGCAGAAGTGGTTGGTGTGCAGGTGGAGGGGAGGGCGGTTGGTCAAACCTGTTAAAAAACAGCTTCAGATTGTTCGCCCACTCCCTGCCCCCCGTGGCCTGGAAGGAGGTATTCTGGAGCCCAGAGATGGTTTTGAGGCTTCTCCAGACCCTGCCGATGTCGCTCTGTTGCAGCTGGTCCTCTATCTTCTTCCTGAAGCTGTCCTTGCCTTCTCTGATCTTCCTCCTTAGCTCCCTCTGTACGAACTTCAGCTTCTCCCTGTTCCCCGACCTGAAGATCCTTTTCTTTTCTCTCAGTAGGGACTTTATCTTGGGGTTGATCCAGGGTTTGTTGTTTGAGCAACACCGTATGGTCTTGGTGGGTACGGTGTTGTACACACAGAAGTTGATGTAGTCCGTGATGGTGTGAGTGAGGCCGTCGATATCCTCACCATGTGGATCTCAGAGCTGCTCCCAGGCAGTGATTTCAAGACAGTTCTTTAGAGCGTCCATTGCCTCCTCAGACCATACCTTCACTGTGCGTGTAACCAGAGGTTGTCTGTGTACTAGGGGTTTGTACACCGGCAGGAGGTGAACCAAGTTGTGATCCAACCTCCTGAGTGGGGGAAGTGGCGATGAGGTGTACGCCTCCTTAGTATTTGCATAGAATAAGTGCAGTGTTTTACTGTCTCTGGTGTGGCACGTGACATACTGGGTGAACGTGGGCAGAATGGTGGACAGTGAAATATGGTTAAAATCACCCGAGATGAGGAGGAGAGTATCTGGGTGTTCTGTCAGAAGCCTGCAAGTGACTGAGTGGATGATGTCACACGCTGCCCCAGCGTTCGCTGACGGATTTGCATAAATTACAATGCAGATCACATGTGAGTATTCCCTAGGGAGGTATACAGGCCGCATGCTAACAGCTAGCAACTCAATGTCTTTGCTGCAGTGTTGCTCTTTAACTGTGATGTGCCCAGGTTTACACCATTTGTTATTCACATACATTATCACTCCTCCACCCCTGGCCTTCCCACTGTCTGCTGTCCGGTCTGCCCGTATTGCGTGGAAACCCTCCAGTTCGATGTTAGCATCTGTTGCTAGTTCTGTTAGCCACGTCTCAGTAAACAACATCATGCTAATCTCTCTGAAGGCGCTCTCGTAACGGGACATGGCCGCTAGCTCATCTGTCTTATTGAGTAGCAATCGTACATTCCCCATGATAACGATGAAGGAAGGGTCTGTACCTTATGTTCCTCACTCACGTCTTACTCCAGCTCGACATCCACGCCGTTTCCGTCTGATTTCTTCCGGTATGTTGAGTTTTTGCGTTAGCACCGTGGGGCGGTTAAGTGCTAACAGCTGATCCCTTTTGTACCGTCTCCTGCTATAAACAATGGCTCCGTCCACTGGCACGGGAGACATTTGGGGCGATCAGTGTGTCCGTGAGGATAAGTTGTCGCGCGATCAGCAAGTTTGACCAGAGAAGCCAGATAGTAAATAAGAAATAGAAGGAAAACTCAGAATGTGAGCCGCTATTGCAAAAAGGCAGCCGATTCGTCTGGTGCCGGAATTTCACCAATCAAATTTGTCCATGAGTAGTGCTCAAACGGCTCAGTCTAACCAATCAAATGCGTTCTACACCATGTTCACTTCCGTATTTACAGTGAGTATTAAGGAACACATCAGCAAAAAACAGAGTACCGTAAAACGGGGCTATAAGGGACGGTGGGGTAATAAGGGGACACTTTTTTTAAAAAAAATTTTTCCTTAAATATAACGGCGACAAATTTCTTAAAACTAATATCTATCTACAGGAAAGACAATCACAACACAACTCAGCGTCCTGCTCAAAATAAAAAAAGCAGAATTACATTTAAAACATTTCCCAGAAAAGTTGTCCCTTAGTACACCCGCCGCCCCTTATAGCCCCGTTTGACAGTACATGATTTAAAAAAACACTCACCAGCGAGTTTTCCCACATTGTCCCTTCCTTCCGTCTTCCCCGGCCCACTGGTGGACGTTTCCCCATGTCTTCATCCTGACCGCATGCACAAAGTGCTAGGTTTGTGTTGAAAAAAAAAAGTCGCCTGCCTGAAAAGCACCCGTCACAGGACGCGCTTGAGGAGAGAGCACAGTAAAAACACAAACATTTATTTATTACTTTTCAGTGTATAAAAAACAAAACCACTGTGCAAATATAAATCTATGAACATCAGATAGCAAATCAATAGAATGTTTTCTGTGAACCAATGCTATGTTCAATATTTCTTAAAGTGCACAGAGCTCGAGGTGCACAACTACATGAAAGGACAGAGAAGTGTGCTATATGAAACCAGTCATGACGTCACTTTTGATGTGTGTCTCATTTGGTAAAGGCTTGAGCATCAACTACAACCTATAGGACTGGGGGGAGACTACAAATGAGGGTTTATGCGCATGTTTCAAGCGCTGGCCTAGTAGATGCAAAAAAATGAATATATAGTCACATGTGCACCGTGGTTGTCCAAAGCATAGGCGGATCATAGATGCGCAGAGCAGTGATGGAGCATAAACCTAGTCTAAACAAGGCATGAGGTGATTAGGGTCTAATTTACAGTGAGTGTGAAAAAGTGTTTGCCCCCGTCCTGAATTCTCTCTCTTTTTTGGTATGTACTCCGGGGTACCACAGGCGGCACGTCTCTGCGTCCTAGGGCGCACTGAGAAAAGAAAACCTGCATTTCCGTTCTTCCACTACAGACACAGGCCCGAACAGAAAGCCAAAGGAGTGCTTTGATTGGTTTAGATGTGATTGACCTCTCATTCGACTAATAAGAGCCTTGATTGGGTTTCTGAACCTTGGAAGAACCAATGACTGAAAATCTAGCAAGAAGGACCGCCCGGCCTACCAACGGCTGCGAATACAGCGAGCCAATTGAAGCACTGTAGTTCGAAAGCGTGCCTCCCCTTGCAAAATCTGTTTGGTGTAGCCGTCTGAGTGACACACACGCGTTCGCCAGTCTTTTTTTCTTACTACTGTTCTTATTTGTTTTGAAAAATCGTTCACCAAAACCACAATCATGGAAGCGCAAAACCGCAATAATGGAATTATGGTTTGACCGGGTCGCGTGACCAGAACCACAAGTCCGTAACAAGCGGACCAGCATCATGTTCGTCTGACAATGAGGAAGAGAAGTTCACCAGCGACACTGCTGTTGTGGACAGGTAAGTGTTATAAGCTAAATTATTCTTTATCCCTGGAAAATTGTAATCCAAATGACTTTTGACCGATCGGTAAATTACATCTGTGAGTAGTAGACCGCGGCGCACAGACCGTGTCCCGCGGCGCACCGGACTGGACACGGTTCGGTGCGCCACGTCCGCCGGTACCGTGTTGAAGCCCCCCCCCCCCGCTACTTTTCTGTAGCGGATTGCAGATATTATTGCAGATATTTTAGTACAACTGTGCAGTAGTAGACCGCGGCACATCGGACCGTGTACCGGCGGTCGGCGAACGGACCTGGACACGGTTTGTGTGCCCGCATCCAGAACCGGTAAACGCCCCCCCCCCCGCTATCTTCTGTAGCGCGATCTGCAGATATTATTTCCAGATATTTTAGTCACAACTGTGCTGTAGTAGACCGCGGCGCCTACTCGTCCCCGCTTTCCCGTCATTGGTTAGCGATGGGCGATTGTCCGGTCCTCTAGCTGAGCGTTGGGCGGGGTGGGGGGTGAGGTTCTTGAGTTGTTATCTTCTACCATTACATGCATAATTGTTAGTATAATTTTTAGTGCCACCTTGTAGGTTATTTTTTCTTGTAAAAAAAAACAGCCACACATTTTTTACGTGGCATGCTTCTTGGTGTGTGGTGGCGTGTTTGTGCACTCATTCATCATGAATCGCATAAACAACTACCCCCCACCACACCACACACTAACATCCCTTCACCTTGTCATTAGAGCCCAAGATGCAAGCTTCTATATTGAATCATTCAAAAGTCTACACCTGACGTTTTTCCAAACTGTGCCCAATCCTTGGCACAATTCTGGCACAGTTCAAAAACGCCTGGGAACTACCTGAGGAAAAAGCTGTGTAATATATTCATTTTTGTTGTATTGTTACAAAATTTTGACCTCAGCTGGATAACCCTTGGTTCTACATTTCTTTGCATTTTCCAGCTCCTGGATTCTGACTGCTGTGTGGTATTTGCAAGCTTTGTATCAAAAAAAACACCCAGGCGAAATTTATTTTCTTCAAGTTCAGTATGTTTAGATGACTGTTACTCAGTGGCAGGAACACTTAGAGAGATTATGACTGTTTTGCCAAAAAATTCAAAGTGTTTTCTTTTAAATGAGACCAACCCCATGAAGATGCTGCAAAGGGTTGAAGAACAGCTTTTGATTTACTTTGGGTACATTATTTTTTGGCGTTTTTAGGGAAATTGACCAGAGTGCAGGGGGTTAAATGTTTCAGATCATCAAACAAATTTAAATATTAGACAAAGATAACACAAGTAAACACAAAATGCAGTTTTTAAATGAAGGTGTTTATTATAAAGGGTAAAAAAAAATCCAAACCTACATGGCCCTGTGTAAAAAGTGACACCCCCCTGTTAAAACATAACTTAACTGTGGTTTATCACATCTTTGGAAAGCTGAGTTAACCTAGACCTCTAGCCACACCTAGGCCTGATTACTGCCACACCTGTTCTCTGTTTCAGATATTTTTATTGAGAGGCATATGAGTCACACGGCCATCACAATTGTATAGATATACCTCAAGTTTTACAAAACACACATAAGATAAGATAAGATAAGATAAGCCTTTATTAGTCCCACAATGGGGAAATTCCAGGATTGCAACAGCACAGGGATAGCAACACTCAGAGCAACAATCAGAAGGCAAGAAAAAAAACAAGCAAGCAAGAGCAGCTAATATACATATGTACATATTACTATAAAATATATATATACACACACACACACAGACACACAGTGCAGAGCATTGTAGCTGGATGGAATAAATATATGAATATATGAACACAGTGCAGAGCATTGTAGCTAGATGGAATAAATATGTAAATATATAAACACCCACAGTACGGAGCATTGCAGCTAGGTGGAATAAATATGCAAGTATATAAACACACACACAGTGCGGAGCAATGTAGCTAGATGGAATAATATGTAGATATATAAAAACACAGTGCGGAGCATTGTAGCTAGATGGAATAAATATATAGATATATAAATATAAACACACCCAGTGCTGAGCATTGTAGCTAGATGAATAAATATATAGATATATAAATATAAACACACCCAGTGCAGAGCATTGTAGCTAGATGGAATAAATATGTAAATATATAAACACACACAGTGCAGAGCATTGTTGCTAGGTGGGATGAAACAGCATAACCGTCTATTTAGTTATCCTACATGGTATGATTATGTGCCCATACATATTCTCACCCTCCATAGCGACCGGTATGTTCCTAGTTGTATGCCGGAGAGGACCATTGTGTAAGTCTATTGCATCTTTTGCATTCAAAAAACTATTAGTTTGTTACGTCTTTTTGCTATCTCTGCGAGCAGCCCTGCTTAGGTTGTACAGTCTGACAGCCGTTGGTAGGAAGGACCTACGAAACCTCTCGGTTGTGCACCTGGGATGATGTAGTCTGCTGCTAAATGAGCTCCTCAGTGCATCCAGTATGTCCTGCATAGGGTGGAACTCGGACTCCAGCAGAGATGACAGTTTAGCCACCGTCCTTCTCTCTCCTATCTCCTCCATCGGATCAAGGCGTTGCCCCAGGACAGAGCTAGCTTTCTTAATCAGTTTGTTCAGCCTCTTCTATCGGCTGCAGTAATGCCACTGCCCCAGCAGACCACTCCAAAAGTGATGGCTGATGCCACCACCGTGTCATAGAATGACTTCAGCAGCGCCCCTTGTACACCAAAAGACCTGAGTCTCCTCAGCAGGAACAGCCTGCGCTGTCCCTTCTTGTAGAGTGCGTCAGTATTGTGTGACCAGTCTAGTTTATTGTTCAGATGAATACCCAGGTACTTGTAGGATGTCACCATCTCGATGTCTGTTCCCTGTATATTTACTGGTGCTGTGAGGGGCTGCCCATGCCTGCGGCAGTCCACCACCAGCTCCTTAGTTTTCCTCGCGTTGATCTGGAGGCAGTTCCGATGGCACCAGTCCACAAAGTCCTGGATAAGCCCTCTGTACTCAGCTTCATCTCCGCTGGAGATGAGACCAACGATCACAGAGTCATCAGAGAACTTCTGTAGATGGCAATGTGTTGTGTTGTGTGAGAAGTCCGCAGTATAAAGAGTGAACAGGAAGGGAGCCAGCACCGTTCCCTGGGGGGGCCCCCGTGCTACTGATGATCGTGTCGGAAACACAGTCCCGGGTTCTCACAAACTGAGGCCGGTTCGTGAGGTAGTCCAGGATCCATGATGACAGGTGCTGGTCCACCCCTGCGCGCAGCAGCTTGTCCTTCAGGATCATCGGTTGGATGGTGTTGAAAGCACTGGAGAAGTCAAAGAACATGATCCTCACCATATTCCCGGGCTTCTCCAGGTGGGACAGAGAACGGTGAAGGAGGAAGATCACCGCATCCTCCACCCCAATGCCATGCTGGTAGGCGAACTGGAGTGGATCCATCGCTGGTTCCACCAGGGGGCGGAGATGAGCAAGGAGCAGTCTCTCCAGGGTCTTCATCAAGTGGGACGTCAAGGCCACCGGTCTGAAGCTGTTCAGGTCTTTGGGGTGGGAAGTTTTTGGTACAGGTACCACACAAGATGTTTTCCACAGCTGTGGTACCCTCCCCAGTTTCAGGCTCATGTTGAAGATATATGTCACAATCCCACACAGCTGGTCTGCACAGGACTTGAGGAGCTTTGCGCTGATGCCGTCCGGTCCCGACGCCTTCCCCGCCTTGATCTTCCTCAGCTCCGTCCTCACCTGGGTCTTGGTCAGGGTCAGGATGGGGGGCTGTGTGTTGGGAGTGGGGGGGGTGTCGGTGGAGTGGGGAGTGGGTAGCAGGACTTGATTTCTTAGTGGCAGCAGTGGTTGTTGTGCAGACAGGGGGGAGGGCGGTTGGTCAAATCTATTGAAAAACAGATTCAGGTTGTTCGCCCACTCCCTGCCCCCCGTGGCCTGGGGGGAGGTATTCTGGAGCCCCGAGATGGTTTTGAGGTTTCTCCAGACCCCGCTGATGTCGCTCTGTTGCAGCTTGTCCTCCATCTTCTTCCTGAAGCTGTCCTTGCCTTCTCTGATCTTTCTCCTCAGCTCCCTCTGTACGGAAGGACAGAGGGAGTACAGAGGGAAGTACATAAGATATATTTAAATATAACACAAAACACATCACCCTCCCCCCACCCCACCTCTCCCACCCAAGCAGTGCTTCCTACAAATAAAATGTAAAGGCTAAAGATGTATAATGCTTTACAGAGCATCTCTATGATCTAGCCCTTCCAAAAAGCAGAGCAATGGTTGCCAAGTAAGTGCAAATTCGGCCAGTCTATCACAGAGGATGTGATGGATCCTCTCCAGGTGTAGGGTCTCAGTAAGTGCTGCAATCCAATGGTTAAGAGTTGGTACGTCCTTTTTCTTTCAAAGAAGGAGAATGAGTTTTTTAGCACACAGGAGGCCATAGGACAGGAGATGGCGCTGTGGAGTCTGTAACAGTCTTGAGTTCTCAGAAACTCCCAGAATAACCAAAAGTGGATCCGGTTCTATTTGGGTTTGAAAAAGTTTTGAAAAAAACATAAAGATTGCAGCCCAGAAGTCTTGGAGCTTTGGACATGAAGCATAACAATGGAGTAAATTTGCTTCTGTTTGGTTACATTTATCACAGATTGGCGATATCTTTGGAAAAAGTTTATTGAGCTTCACCTTTGAGTAGTGCAGCCTGTGTATGATTTTGAACTGTATTAGGCAGTGTTTAGCATTAATGAAACACATGCTCACATATTTCAAACTTTCATTCCAGATATCTTCCGCTATCTCCGCTCCCAACTCGCCTTCCCAGTCTTTCTTAATACAGTTCATATTTACTTGCCCTAGTCCCTGTAATATTTTTTTTTTTGTTACTTATTTGTACCCGTAGGTAGATTTGGTTTGCAGTCTGGTGACAAGCCACCAGCTGCTGGTCGCTGCGTGCGCGAGCGCCCTAAACCTACATGTTTTTGGTATGCGGGAGGAAACCGGAGAAATCCCGGAGTAAACCCACGCAACACGGGGAGAACATGCAAACTCCACACAGCTCACTGTTGGTCGGGGGCTGGGATTGAACCCACGATCTCATGATCCCCGCGATCCCCCGGCCGAGGGTAAACTGTGCTGCCACAGTGCTAAACCACTGCGCCACCGTGCAGCCTAATATGTCATATATAAATGATACAGCGTACTTTTCTGATAGGCAGTCTCTCAAACATTGATCTAACTTATCAGGTGGTGCTGTTTCAAAGTTATTAAGATGAGTTTTCACAAAGTGTTTAATCTGCAGGTATCTAAAGAAATCTGTCTTCAGCAATCCATGTCTCTCCTGTAGCTGTTAAAATGATGCGAACACTCCCCCAATATATAGATCCCCAACATTGTACAGTCCTAACTCTTTCCATTGTTCAAAGGCTCCATCCATGGTTGAAGGCTTAAAAGACGGATTAGCGGAAACCGGTAGTGTAAAAGATAGAGATCTGAGCTTAAACTGTTTTGCTACTTGTCTCCAGATTTGAATGGTACTGTTGATAACAGGGTTGTAGTTGTAGTATGTTTTCTTAGGACGAATGGGAGATATTAGAATAGCACCCAGAGAGTATGGTAAGCAGTCCTCCCTTTCCATATCCAGCCGGTTGGTGAGCACAATAGTGTCATCCAACCAGCAGGAAATGCATCGGATATTTGCAGCTAAATAATAGCCCATGAAATCCGGTAGTGCTAGCCCACTGTTTATTTTACGTTTACCCAGATGACCTTTCCTGACCCTGTGAGCTTTATAGTTCCAAATGAATGGAAGTATTATTGAGTCCAATTTTTGAAAAAAGTTTTAGTTAGATATATTGGTATACACTGAAAGAGGTATAACAGTTGGGGGAGACAAATCAGCTTAACTGCATTTACGCTACCAATTAAAGAAATGGGAAGTGATCTCCAAAATTCAAATTTAGTTTTTAACTTATCCAACATTCCTGCAAAATTTTCTTCAGATAATGAATTATACCTCCTTGTAATCTCAACTTCCAGGTATGTAAATTTTTCCAGTGTAAATTTGAATGGGCTCTGTTTAAGTATGTCCAAATCACTACATCAAATTGGCATCAGTTCACTTTTGCTCCAGTTTATCTTATACCCTGAAAATGAGCTAAATAGTTCAATTGTCTGCAGCAGGGTAGGAAGAGAGACCAGTGGCTTTGTTATAAACAACAAAATATCATCCATATAAAGTGAAATTTTATTCGAAGTATATTCAGTGCTGTAGCCATGAATCTGTGTGTGTGACCGTACTGTTTCGTCAAGAGGTTCTAATGCCAGCGCAAATAGTAAAGGGCTAAGTGGGTAGCCCTGCCTCGTGCCTCTGTACAGATTAAATGGTTCCGAGATAGTCTGGTTTGTGAGGATTCTAGCATTAGGGTTGCTGTATAATAACTTAACCCATGAGATGAATCCAGTTCCAAACTTAAATTTTTCTACTACCGCGTATAGATAGGACCATTCCACACAGTCAAAAACCTTTTCTGCGTCAAGACTCAGTACAGACAAATCTTCTTTAGGATTTCTAGGACAATATATAATGTTAAAAAGACGTCTGAGGTTAAAATATGCCTGTCTGGTCGGGATAAACCCTGTCTGATCAGGGTGTATCAGTTTTGTCATGCAGGGACCAAGTCTTCTAGCTAGAAATTTGACCAAGATTTTCTGATCTGAGTTTAATAATGACACCAGTCTTTATGAACCCACCGGTTCTAGAGCTTTCCCTTTTTTTGATATAAGAGTGATAATGGCCTCATTTAAAGTTGGTGGTAGTCTGCCCACTTTGAGAGCTTCTTTATACATCTTTTGCAAGTGTAGTGTTACTACATCAATAAACTTTTTATAAAACTCATTGCATATTCCATCTGGCTCTGGGCTCTTACCATTTCCTAAAGAGCCAATCATTTTCTTTATCTCGTCACATGTAATTTCTGCCTCTAAGGATTTTTGGTCTCTGATTTTTCTCTCCCATAGATTGAGTCCCCATCGTGCTGTTTGCTCTCTACATGTCTGTTCTTTTCATCTTCTCTGTCCCCTCACCCCCCCAGCCAGTCGCAGCAGATGACTGCCCCTCCCTGAGCCTGGTTCTGCTGGAGGTTTCTTCCTGTTAAAAGGGAGTTTTTCCTCTCCACCGTCACTAAGTGCTTGCTCACAAGGGATCGCCTGATTGCTGGGGTCTTTCTGCAACTGTGGGGGTTCCCCCTACAGTTGATAGTGCTATGAGATGACTGTTGTTGTGAAATGGCGCTATATAAATAAAGTTGAATTGAATTGAATTGATCAAGTGTGGGCAAATTACATGTGTAAAAACTGCTTCATAGTCTCCGGCGGGGCTTGGACTTGAGATGTATATAACTTTTCATAGAATTGTCAAAATGTCTCATTAATAGTTTTGTGTGAGGTGACTGAAGCACCAGAATCGGATCTCACTGTGTGGATGGTCCTATCATTTTCTCTTTTTCGCAGCTGTCTTGCCAATAATTTGTGTGGTTTATCCTCAAATTCGAAATAAGTCTGTTTTGTAAATATGAAAGCTCTAGAGATTTTGTCTGAGAGTATTTGGTTTAATTTATATTTGAGAGCTGAAACTTTATTATGCATCTCATAGATGGGTGAGCTGCATTTTCAGCATCTAATTTTCTTATTTGCTCTTCCAGCTCCAGTCGTTCTAAGTTGTTGCGTTTCTTTTGTGAGGATTAGACGGAGATGACACGCCCTCTCAAGTATGCTTTAAAGGTCTCCCATAGTAAAATAGGTGAAACATTATCTTTATCATTTGTCTCAAAAAATAAAGTAATCTGAGTTTGCAAGTAGTCACAGAACTGTTTCCTAGTGAGAAGTTGGTGGATCAAACCTCCAGGATCTACGTGTCTCCACCACTTCAAGCAGCCTAAGTGAGAACGACACAGGACAATGGTCTGAAATAATAATATCATGGTATTTAGCGTTATGAACACCAGGTAGAAGTTTGCCATCCAATAGAAAGTAGTCTGTTCTGGAATATATATTATGGACTCGAGAGTGGACTGAATACTCCCTGCCTGTGGCATTCAATATTCTCCAAACATCAAATAAATTTGTGTTGGTAATATATGATCTCAGAAAGTTGGAGGCATTTGAAGGAGTTATTCTCTGAGTAGATGATCTATCTAAATAGGTGTCCAGAACAACATTAAAGTCGCCTCAGATTATCATATTTGTGGGAGAAATATTCAGTATCAGGCTCAATGTTTTCCTAAAAAATTCTGTATCATCCCAATTTGGACCATAAATATTCAATAACGTAATCGGCATGAACTGCATTTCACCTGCAACCAGAATATACCCCCCCTCTTTGTCTGTGATAGTTGACTGGTAGCGGAACAGGACACCTCTCCAAATTATAATTGCAATGCCCCTGGCTTTTGCTAAAAGCCTGGGGTGATATACCTGACAAATCCACTTAGCCCTGATTTTACCATGTGCCTCATTTTTTAGGTGGGTCTCTTGCAAAAACATCACATCTGCCTTTTGTCCCCTCAGATAAGACAAAACTTTACCACGTTTCACTGGTTCGTTCATTCCATTCACATTCCATTAGAAAAAAGTTGTGCTTCCACCTACTCCTACATCCCCTCCTACATTACTTGTCACCATACTCATATAAGTGAATCATTCCACTGCTCTCTCTCTTTAAGCTCTGACATCAAACAGAATAAAGTAGGTTGCACTCCACCCCAACCCACCCTTAACCCCCACTTAACCCAAAAAATCCCCACAGAAGAACAAAAATCCTCAGAACTCTTAAACAATAACCAAAGCTGAACCTCTTGTGGGGGGATCATACCCTCCTTCCAAAAACAGGCTCTCCTCCCTTCACCTATTAACCAGCTCTCAACACTTATACTATCCCTAAGCTGTAACTCCACTGTAAACAATTAGCCAAAACCAAACTCCCAATAGGATAACATAGTTAATTCTTTAAGGGGACACATAATCCTTAAGTGCCAAATAGTTTAAAAAACACTGAAAAGAAAAAAGAATTTATAAAATAAATCGTTAAATTTGACTCAGATTGGTCTCACCATTAATTTTGCATGAAACAGAGTGTCTACACAGGTGCTAGAACGTAATAGAGGCAGAAATGTCAGTAAAACTTGAAATCAAGCCTGTTTAACATCCCCCTCCAGCACTTTCTTTATACAGACGTGGACAAAATTGTTGGTACCCCTCTGTTAATGAAAGAAAAACCCACAATAGTCACAGAAATAACTTGAATCTGACAAAAGTGGTAATAAATAAAAATTCTATGAAAATTAACCATTGAAAATCAGACAATGCTTTTGAATTGTGGTTCAACAGAATTATTTTAAAAAACAAACTCATGAAACAGGCCTGGACAAAAATGATGGTACCCTTAACTTAATATTTTGTTGCATAACCTTTTGAGGCAATCACTGCAATCAAACAATTTCTGTAACTGTCAATGAGACTTCTGCACCTCTCAGCAGGTATTTTGGCCCACTCCTCATGAGCAAACTGCTCCAGTTTTCTCAGGTTTGAAGGGTGCCTTCTTCAGACGGCATCTTTCAGCTCCTTCCACAGATGTTCAATAGGATTTAGATCAGGGCTCATAGAAGGCCACTTTAGAATAGTCCAATTTTTCACTCTTAGCCATTCTTGGGTGTTTTTAGCTGTTTTTTTTTGGGTCATTATCCTGTTGCAAGACCCATGACCTGCGACTGAGACCAAGCTGTCTGACACTAGGCAGCACATTGAGATTTCATTGTACCCTGCACAGATTGCACAGATTCAAGACACCCTGTGCCAGATGCAGCAAAGCAGCCCCAGAACATAACAGAACCTCCTCCATGTTTCACAGTAGGGCAGTGTTCTTTTCTTGGTATGCTTCATTTTTGCGTCTGTGAACATAGAGCTGATGTGCCTTGCCAAAAAGTTCCAGTTTTGTCTCGTCTGTCCATAGGACATTCTCCCAGAAGCTTTGTGGCTTGTCAACATGCAGTTTGGCAAATTCCAGTCTGGCTTTTTTATGATTTGCTTTCAACAGTGGTGTCCTCCTTGGTCGTCTCCCATGAAGTCCACTTTGGCTCAAACGACAATGGATGGTGCGATCTGACACTGATGTACCTTGATCTTGGAGTTCACCATGAATATGTTTAGAGGTTGTTCTGAGCTCTTTTGTTACCATTCGTATTATCCGTCTCCTCCTGCGGCCACGTCCAGGGAGGTTGGCTACTGTCCGGTGAATCTTAAATTTCTGAATAATATGTGCAACTGTAGTCACAGGAACATCAAGCTGCTTGGAGATGGTCTTATAGCCTTTACCTTTAACATGGTTGTCTATAATTTTCTTTCTAATCTCCTGAGACAACTCTCTCCTTTGCTTCCTCTGGTCCATGTTTAGTGTGGTACACACCATGTCAACAAACAGCACAGTGACTACTAGTTACCCTTTAAATAGGCCGACTGACTGATTACAAGTTTGTAGACACCTGTGATGTTAATTAGAGGACACATCTTGGTTGAACATGTCCCTATGGTGACATTATTTTCAATGTTTTCTAGGGGCACCATCATTTTTGTCCAGGCCTGTTTCATGAGTTTGTTTTTTAACCCCTTGCACTCTGGTCAATTTCTCTAAAAACGCCAAAAAATAACGTACCCAAAGTAAATCAAAAGCTGTTCTTCAACCCTTTGCATCTTCATGGAGTTGGTCTCATTTAAAAGAAAACACTTTGAATTTTTTGGCAAAACAGTCATAATCTCTCTAAGTGCTCCTGCCACTGAGTAACAGTCATCTAAACATACTGAACTTGAAGAAAATAAATTTTGCCTGGGTGTTTTTTTGGATACAAATGCTTGCAAATAACACACAGCTTCAGATCCGGGCTGGAAAATGCAACAGAAATGTAGAACCAAGTGTTATCCAGCTGAGGTCAAAATTTTGTAACAATACCACAAAAAATGAATATATTACACAGCTTTTTTCTTAGGTTGTTCCCAGGCGTTTTTGAACTGTGCCAAATTGTGCCAAATGGCACAGTTTGGAAAAACGTCTGTAACTTTTGAATGATTCAATATAGGAGCTTCATCTTGGGCTCTAATGAAAGGTGAAGGGCTGTGTGTGTGTGTGTGGGGGGGGGGGGTTGTTTATTCATTCATGAATGAATGAATGAATGAACAAACAAGCCCCCACACACAAAGAAGCATGCCACGTAAAAAATGTGTGGCTTTTTTTTACAAGAAAAAATAACCTACAGTGCACTAAAAATTATACTAAAATATCTGTAATGTAGAAGATAACAACTCCCACCCCCCACCCCCCACCCCCGCTACAGAGGACGGACATCGCCCATCGCTACATGACGGAAAGCGGTGACGGTGCACCGCGGTCTACTACGCACAGTTGTACTAAAATATCTGCAATATATCTGCAATCCGCTACAGAAGAGTAGCGGGGGGGGGGGGGCATGTTGTGAACGATAACATGTTGCCGTTCGCAACATGTTATCGCAACATGACGGACCCGGACCGGAGCGGTCTGGGTCCGTCATATTGCGATAATGCACAGTTGTAATTTACCGATCGGTCAAAAGTCATTTGGATTACAATTTTCAGGGATAAAGAATAATTTAGCTTATAACACTTACCTGTCCACAACAGCAGTGTCGCTGGCGAACTTCTCTTCCTCATTGTCAGACGAACATGACGCTGGTCCGCTTGTTACGGACTCGTGGTTCTGGTCACGCGACCCGGTCAAACCATAATTCCATTATTGCGGTTTTGCGCTTCCATGATTGCGGTTTTGGCGAACGATTTTTCAAAACAAATAAGAACAATAGTAAGAAAAAAAGACTGGCGGACGCCTGTGTGTCACCCAGCCTTACAAAAAACAGATTTTAGGCAAGGGACGCACGCTTTCGAACTTCTGTGCTTCAATTGGCTGGCTGTATTCGCAGCCGTTGGTAGGCGGGTCCTTCTTGCTAGGTTTTCAGTCATTGGTTCTTCAAGGTTTCAGAAACCCAATTCAAGGCTCTTATTAGTCGAATGAGAGGTCAGTCACATCTAAACCAATCAAAGCATTCCTTTGGCTTTCTGTTCGCGGCTGTGTCTGTAGTGGAAGAACAGAAATGCAGCTTTTTTTTCCAGTGCACACTAGGATACACAGTGAGGGCGCCCTTGTGCGCTCTAGAACGCAGAGACGTGTCCGCCCACGGTACACCGGAGTGCAAGAGGTTAAAATAATTCTGTTGAACCACAATTCAAAAGCATTGTCTGATTTTCATTGGTTAATTTTCATTCATTCATTCATTAATCTTCTTCCGCTTAATCCTTTTTCGGGTCGCGGGGGGCCTGGAGCCTATCCCAGCATCTTTGGGCGAGAGGCACATAGAATTTTTATTTATTACCACTTTTGTCAGATTCATGTTATTTCTGTGACCATTGTGGGTTTTTCTTTCATTAACAGAGGGGTACCAACAATTTTGTCCACATCCGTATAATAGTATGGGGAGAACATGGCATGTACTTAAATTGTCACAGTCACCTGTACGAGAACTGGTCAGAGTCCTCATCCTCGGTCTTTTTCTGGAGATCAGACATCAAAATCCTCTGAGATAAAAAGTCACTATTCTCAGTCTTTATCTGGTTGTCTGAAGTGGCCTTCTGCATACTGACAAGCCTCTTCTGGATCTGTAAAAAATGACTCTGATCCGTTGTGCGACACACGTAGCTTGGCTGGGTACAGAAGCCCGAACTTGACTCCCCTCACTGCCACACCTGTTCTCAATCAAGAAATCACTTAAATAGGACCTGCCTGACAAAGTGAAGTAGACCAAAAGATCCTCAAAAGCTGGACATCATGCTGCGATCCAAAGAAATTCAGGAACAAATGAGAAACAAAGTAACTGCTATCTATCAGGCTGGAAAAGGTCACAAAGCTATTTCTTAAGCTTTGGGACTCCAGCAAACCACAGTGAGAGCCATTATCCACAAATGGCGAAAATATGGAACAGTGGTGAACCTTCCCAGGAGTGACTGGCCAACTAAAATTACCCCAAGAGCACAGCGACAACTCATCCAAGAGGTCACAAAAGACCCCACAACAACATCCAAAGAACTGCAGGCCTCACTTGCCTCAGTTAAGGTCAGCATTCATGGCTCCACCATAAGAAAGAGACTGGGCAAAAATGGCCTGCATGGCAGAGTTCCAAGACGAAAACCACTGCTGGGCAAAAAGAACATAAAGGCTCATCTCAGTTTTGCCAGAAAACATCTTGATGATCCCCAAGACTTTTGGGAAAGTACTCTGTGGACTGATGAGACAAAAGTTGAACTTTTTGGAAGATGTGTGTCCCATTACATCCAACATAAAAGTAACACAGCATTTCAGAAAAGGAACATCATACCAACAGTAAAATATGTTGGTGGTAGTGTGATGGTCTGGGGCTGTTTTGCTGCTTCAGGACCCAGAAGATTTGCTGTGGTAAATGGAACCATGAATTCTGCAGTCTATCAAAAAATTCTGAAGGAGAATGTCCGGCCATCTGTTCGTGACCTCAAGCTGAAGCGCACTTGGGTTCTGCATCAGGACAGTGATCCAAAACACACTAGCGAGTCCACCTCTGAATGGCTTCAGAAAAGTAAAATGAAGACTTTGGAGTGGCCTAGTCAAAGTCCTGACCTAAATCCGATTGAGATGCTGTGACATGACCTTAAAAAGGCGCTTCATGCTTGAAAACCCTCTAATGTGGCTGAATTACAACAATCCTGCAAAGATGAGTGGGCCAAAATTCCTCCACAGTGCTGTAAAAGACTCATTGCCAGTTATTGCAAATGCTTGATTGCAGTTGTTGCTGCTAAGGGTGGCCCAACCAGTTATTAGGTTTAGGGGGCAATCACTTTTTCACACAAGGCCACGTACAATAGGTTTGGATTTTTTTTCCCCTTAATAATAAACACCTTCATTTAAAAACTGCATTTTGTGTTTACTTGTGTTATCTTTGTCTAATATTTAAATTTGTTTGATAATCTGAAACATTTAAGTGTGGCAAACATACAAAAAAATGAGAAATCAGGAAGGGGCAAACACTTTTTCACACCATTGTAATTACATTATAGCCATAACCCTCCACCTTGTCATTTCATGTAATTATTTTCACAGCCAATAGAGGTCACTTTTTTTCCCAAGACATAACCATGGGTCGAACATCTGCTGATAATAATGCCTTCTATTTTCTTTCTTCTGGTTGTCCGAAGTGGCCTTCTGCATACTGACAAGCCTCTTCTGGATCTGTAAAAAAATGCCTCTGATCCGCTGTGCGACACACGTAGCTTGGCTGGGTACAGAAGCCCGAACCTGACTCCCGGCTTGTCATGCAGAATCCTCCTGGCTGGAGTGAATGCTGCCCGGCGTTTAACCACTTCAGTTGGAAGGTCTCTGAAGATTTGGATCCGTTGTCCAAGAAACGTTAAATCCTACATGGACATGGCTCGCTTCATTATGTCTTCATATGTGTGGCAGTAATGTACTCTTACAATCAGGTGTCGCGGTGGCTCATTATCTCCTGGCCGTCTCCGTAGGACTCTGTGGGCTCAGTGTATTATCGGCACCTCCTCCAAGTTCAGTACTTCTTTTAATACCCGAGCTGCAAAATCTCTCACTGGTTGCCCATTTTCTTTACCCTCCTTAATTCCGGCCACTCTTAAATTCTGTCGTTTTGACTGTCCCTCCAGCTCCAGGCATTTTTCTGAAAGGACTTCAATTTGCCCAGACAGCTTTTTAACTTTGGTTTCCAGTTCTTGAAGCACATCCAAGGAGCTGCTAGCTGCCACGGCTAGTTCCTTTAGCGTTTGGTTTTGCACATTGAGCTGTACTTTTACCGTAGATGTCGCTGTGTCATTTTCGCCTTTCAGCGCTGCCATATCGCCTCTCAGTATGCTGGTGACTTCTGATATCTTGGCCTTAATTGTGTTACAGATTTCCGACTTAACATTGGCTAATTCCGAGTGAAGCAATGCTATAGCCCTCAGCACCTCGTTGTTATCCGCCTCCTTAGCTCCCTCCATTCCAGCGTTTCCTTCTGTAGCTGAGCCTGGGGCTGTAGTTGGGCCTCGTTGAGCTTTGTCTCCCGTGTCTTTTGAGCTGCACTTTTTTGGTATTTTCCTTATTTTTAGGTTCCCCTATGGTTTAAATTGTCTTTCTGTCAAAATATCTTATCTTAGTAATTTGTATGGTTTTGACAAAATGAAATTTTATCTTAAAATCTACAGGAGCTACCGGTGAGTGTATCCTATCCGCTCAACGCTCAACAGCGCTCCCCTCACTGCCACACCTGTTCTCAATCAAGAAATCACTTAAATAGAACCTGCCTGACAAAGTGAAGTAGACCAAAAGATCCTCAAAAGCTGGACATCATGCTGCGATCCAAAGAAATTCAGGAACAAATGAGAAACAAAGTAATTGCTATCTATCAGGCTGGAAAAGGTCACAAAGCTATTTCTTAAGCTTTGGGACTCCAGCAAACCACAGAGAGAGCCATTATCCACAAATTGGCCACAGCCAATAGAGGTCACTTTTTTTCCAAGACATAACCATGGGTCGAACATCTGCTGATAATAATGCCTTCTATTTTTGTTTTCTGTTGGGAGACAGTTCCAGTACCTGCCCATTCCTTGCAGAGTTTTCATAATAATGTGACAATATCTGTTTCTACAGGTTAGCTTTTTAAATTCCTCTGGGAAATATGTTGCTATTTAAATGCATTGCTGTGCTCACTACTTTATTGATAACTCTCTTAGTCTGCTGTTTAAAGCAGTACAGTTGTGTTTTAAAACCTTTTCCAATAAAACAGCTACTGGCTCGCTGCAGTAAATGTGGAGGCTGTAAAAACAGAATGAGCTAAAGATGGGATGTCAAGAGGAGTAGAAGTGGGTTATAGTTCTTTTTGGGATGTTCTTTTTACATGATGCATTACACTGGTCAACACCAAATTTATTGTCTCAGTTTTTTTAGCTGATTTAGGACAATTTTGATGTGCTGAATCCAAAAATCACATTGGTTTTGCTCAATCAGGTCAACTTTTTGAATTATGGCCACATGTTGTTTTATCCGTTTTTGTTTACATGTACGGGTATTTTCACTTTATATGATGCAAAATTCTTTTTTATGTCTTGAAATTCTCAGAATTTTGAACAATGATGACATAACATTCAATTTACATGTACTTGCCTTTATATAAAGGTAAGTACATCCACAGTACTAAGTAAGTACTAAGTAAGTACAGGTTTTTACTTAGCACCTGATCGAGAGAAACGGATGTCATTTTCGGATTCAGCGGTGTAAAATTGTCTTAAATCAGTTGAAAAAACACAGACAACTTACAAAAAAATTATTTTTGTAACCCTGTTATTTTCTACCAGTTTCAACTTAAATTCATGTATGTAAAGTTTTGAAATTTGTTCCAGTTATGCAGCATCAGACCATAATGAGTGAGTCACAGTTCTGGTATTTTAATTTACACAGGTTTGTTTTGTCAGATTGAAATGGCCCTTTTCAGTGTTCTCACAACTGAAATCAAGTTTCTTCAACACACACTGCCACATCACTTCAAATACTTAACAAATACGTCAGTTTTCTTAAGTGGAGTTTATCTGTAGAATTCATCGGAACAGTTACCTTGCAATTACCTCATGCCAGTCAAGGTTTCGACTGTGGGGCCTACGCTTTCGGATTGAGAAATGCACTCAAACCTCACCAGGACCTTGAGAGACCATCTGAAATAGCTGCCTCTTAAGAGGTGCAGAGTCCAGTCTGCCATGAAGAGCATCGCAGTTACTGGTGCTTCATTTAGATGCTGCCACCGGCCTTGCTTGTAGATCTCTCAGTCAGGTCACAAACACTCTAGGGCATGTCAAGTGTCAGCTGAAGTAGTGCTGCTATTCTGAGCCCCTCCTGGTTTCTTGTTATTCATAAGTCATTATCATCTCTGCTTATAAAAACACATGAATAGAGGAGTGAGAGCAAAAGTGAGGAGAAAAAAGGGTTGTGTTAATGAGGGAAATGGAATCTCATTCCCACAAGAAATAAAATTAATGGTTATTCTTCTCTAATCAAGCAAATAAGTCTGTTCTTAATTTAGCTATTAATTATTTGCTGTAATTTGGCATACAGCACGCTAAGTCTGTCAGGAGTGGCCCCTGATGCCCCCATGATTTCGTACCCATCCTCTGTCTGTTTTCTATCAGATTTTCGATCGAACTGAGGAGAGTTTCTTAATTTAATTTTAAGTGGTGACAAGGCAGCTTTAGAGAGAAAGTGAACAACTTAAATAATTAGACTCATGTTCCCTCTGTGAGACATTTGATCTCCGTATGTGTTCATCAGTTTCATCTACAGACTTCATTTTTGGTTTGGTATTCATTGATTTTAATTGCTTTTCTATTGTTTTGTCTATACAAGCTTACACAGTTTAAAATTATTCTGCTTTGGGGGTGTCAAATTCAGTCAAAGAGGGGGGGCAAAACTAAAAATTGAGTGATAATCAAGGGCCAAATAGGTCAACTTTGTTGAAAAACACAATCACAATTTAGAAAATTATCATGACAAATAATTCAACAATCATAGGAACATATGAGACATCATATACAGTCATGTGAAAAAATTAGGACACCCTGTATAAGCCTGTTTTTTAACATATTTGGACATATGGACATTTAATATTAATGTTAAAAAATACTGGGAGATTCTTGTAATACAACTAAACAATTAAAAATGAATTAAAGACTTTTCAAATTTTCTGTAAAATGCAATTCTAAACAAATAGCGAAGAATAAATTAGGACACCAGCGCCCCCCCCCCCAAAAAAAAAAAATCTTTTTTCGGACACCCCTACATTCATTCCCACTTACAATGGCTAAAATAAATTTTAAAAAATGCAACTAAAAACAAAAAGAAGACTTCCGGTTATGGCTGCCACGTAGGACGGACGTGTCTCGCTCTGCTCTGCTCCTGGAGAAAAAAAATCGGCAAATAACTCTCTCATTTGGGACAGAACGTATCCCAGCATTTGGGCGAGGATATGTCGGCGAAGCCTAAGGCTGGAAAACCAGGAAAAGGAAAAAGCGAGCCGCCGAAACAGTCCAAATTAACGGACTTTCAGGTCTGTGACGCAGCAAACAAAACTCCATATATGGCGGAGGAGGCTGGCAGCGGTGCGATAAATGCGGGGAATGGCGCAGATGCGCTGATGGCTGCCATGAGTTCAATGAGAGCGGACTTTTCCTCTAGATTTGATGGGATTATGACAGCGTTGGAAGGAATAAGAAAGGAATTGGGTGACTGTGTAGAACGAACGGCGCAGATGGAGCTCCGTCTCGCTAGTGCTGAAGATGACGTCACCCGTCTTCAATTAAAGGAGCGCACTTTGGAAAAAAAAATTAATCTCTGGAAGATAATATTTTGGATTTGGAATCTCGGTCGAGACAGAATAATTTGAGGCTGGTGGGTCTTCCAGAGGAATCAGAAGGTCGGGACGTATGTTCCTTTCTGGAAAAGTGGATTCCGGAGGTGCTGGGCAGCGAGGAGTTGCAATCAGCAGTGGTTCTGGAAAAAGCACATCGTATTGGCCCACGGAGAGATAAGGGACCGCCGAGGACCTTAATTATGAAGTTTCTTAGCAACAGAGACAGGATGAAGATCTTCAACGCTGCACGTGCTAAAGGAGAGATTAAACACCAGGACCAGCAGGTGCGGTTCTACCCAGATTTGGCCACAGGAATCCAGCAATTGAGGAAGCAGTTTGATCCCGTACGTAAGGAGCTGCGCAACCTTGGGATTCGTCATGGTGTAATCTATCCTGCGAGACTGTTGACCACGTTTGAGGGCAGAACCCACATCTTCAAGACCCCAGAGGAGGCGCAGGAGTTCATCAAGAAGATCAAAGAAGAAGAAGAGACTGGTGGGAGCTAAGCATGAACAAAATATAAGGTAGAATAATTAAGCATTTGCACAGGCATCTGACTGACTTGAAGTAAATAGTAAGTTTACAAAATATAGATTGTATTATATATTAAAAAAACAAAACAAAAACAAAACAAAACAAAAAAAAACTATGATGTACAAAGTTGTTAAAAATTTTGGAGTTAAGTTGGAAAACTACAGAGGAGAGTTAATGTTACGTCATTAAAAGCAGTAGAGTTAGGGTGATTGGGAGGATGAAGAAGGAGTGGCTTAGGCTGTTCCCCGTGGGTGTGGAACGGTCGATGGCTATATCGGGAGACAGAATTTTTCTTTTGATTTTGGGGGGTTTGCCACAAGTGTGGGAAGGGGAAATTTGTTTGTGTGTAGTTTGTAGGATGAATGTTCAACCACTCATGTTTTTGCTTCTCTGTATGAGCATGTTTACACTGCAAGGTAATCCCAAACTCTCTATTGATCATGGACCAAAGTGTTAATCTTAATTTAACTTCATGGAATTGCAGAGGTCTACAAAATTTAAAAAAACTTAAACAAGTTATGAATAAAATAAAGGACATGGGTTCAAGAATTGTGTTTTTACAAGAAACTCATCTGATAGAGGAGGATGTTAAAAGAATTAGGAGTAGATGGCAGGGAAGTGTATTCACCTCTTCATTTTCATCCCGAGCCAGGGGAGTTATGACTCTCATACATAAATCAGTTCCTTTTCAAGTGAAAAATGTAATTGGAGACAAATTTGGAAGATATGTAATCATTCAAGGTTCTTTGCTATTAGAAAATATAAATCTTGTGAACTTATATGGTCCCAATATAGATGATCAGAAGTTCTTTGCTAATTTATTTCTCATCTTATCATCACTTACAGGGCAACATATAATAGCAGGGGATTTTAAATGTACATTGAATCCAGGTGTGGATAGATCAACAGGACTGGATTGTACACACATTGGATGTAGGATGACTATTAATCATTTTATGAAAGAATTGAGATTGTTAGATATATGGAGAGAAATGAAACCACAAGTTAAAGCCTATTCTTGTTATTCCAGTACCTACAAGACATTCTCACGTATTGATTATTTTTTGATTTCCACAGAATTAAGGTCCAAGATTCAAAACTGCTTTTATGATAACATCGTGATCTCTGATCATGCACCCTGTTGTCTAATATATGTAGATAAAAAATTGACAAAGGAATCAGGTAGATGGCAATTTCAGCATAAATGGCTTCAGGATGAGGAATTTGTCAAGTATATAGAAAAACAGATAGACGAGTTCTTTGACATCAATACTACACAAACATCAGCATGTGTAAAGTGGGAGGCTTTCAAAGCTTTTATTAGGGGACATATTATTAGTTATACAAGATCAAAATCTAAGAAGACTCGAGAGGAGAGAGCTAAATTGGAACATAAAATAAAAAGTCTTCAGGAAAAAGTGTATGCAGGAAGTGACCCAAGGTTGGAGAATGAATTACTGATTTTGAGAGCTGAATACGACAAAAAATCAGCGAATAGAGCTGCCTCGAGTCTTCTAAGATTGAAACAATCTTTTTATGAACAAGGTGAAAAATCAGGAAAATTATTAGCATGGCAGATTAAACAATTGGAAATTAAAACACCAATTACCAGTATTATAAGTAATGGACAGGTAGTTATAGATCCTTTAGAAATTAATAGAGCCTTTAGAGATTACTATGAAAAATTATATGATACCAAAAATGAACCTGATTTAACAAAACTAAATGGGTTTTTGAACGAACTATCTATACCGTGTATACCAAATGAAAACAGGGAGATATTGGAGTCTAAAATTAGTCAAGAAGAAGTTGGGCTAGCCATTGATAATATGAAATCAGGAAAAAGTGCAGGACCAGATGGTCTTCCAGTTGACCTTTATAAAAAATTTAAGAATAAATTAATAAAACCTTTTTTGGAAATGGTTTTAGAAGCATTTCAAAATAATAATTTACCATCATACATAAATAATGCCTTAATTATACTACTGCCAAAACCAGGTAAGCCCTCTAATAAATGTGAAAATATGAGACCAATAAGCCTATTAAACGCCGACCTTAAGATAATCTGTAAAATTTTAGCAAGACGAATACAAGAAATTTTACCAAATATTATTAATCGAGATCAGAATGGCTTTATAAAGGGTAGACAAGGCTTCCATAATGTAAGAAGACTATTTAATATTATTTATTTTAATAAAGAAGCACCGGATACAGCTCTCCTATCATTGGACGCCGAAAAGGCCTTTGATAGAGTTGAATGGCCCTTTCTTTTTGAAGTCCTACAAAGGTTTGGACTTGGAAATAATTTCATAAAATGGGTTCAAATAATATACAATAATGCTACAGCAGAAATCCTAACAAATAACAATATTTCAAAACCAATAAAAATCAATAGAGGATGTCGACAAGGCTGTCCACTTTCACCTTTACTGTTTACTATGGCAATTGAACCTTTAGCGATAGCGATACGTTTACATTCACAAATATATGGAATTAAAGTTGGACCAACAGAACATAAAATCTCCCTGTACGCCGATGATATAATTTTGTTTATGTCAAATCTAAAAAAATCAATTCCAACCTTGTTGAATTTAATAAAGAATTTTGGGGAAATATCAGGATATAAAATAAATAAAACTAAATCTTCAATATTAATGCTAAATGAGACCCAGAGAAATTACCCAGCCCCTGAGGTAAATCAATTCAATGTTGTAAATCAGTTTAAATATTTAGGAATCCAAATTATGCCTAAGCTAGAATCAGTCGCCAGTGTCAACTATGAAGCCTTAATGTCAGATATCAATGAGTTAACTCAGAGATGGATGTCACTACCAATGTCGATGATCGGGAGAATCAATATACTTAAAAGTAATATTTTACCTAAAATACTTTATTTATTTCAATACATTCCCTTATCACCACCTTTAGATCTATTCTCAAGAATAAAAAAAAAGTTAGTGGAATTTATATGGAACAACAGGAGGGCTAGATTACGTTTGTCTTTATTATATTTACCATTTGATCGTGGAGGTCTGAAATGTCCAAATTTTATGTTGTATTATTGGTCGGCACAACTGAGGTCTATGACATATTATTTTTCATCAAATGATCTCCCTCACTGGACTGAAATGGAATCATACAATTTACCTTTACCTCTTCCCATATTCATATACTCAGATTCGGCAAAAAAATTACAAAAACAAGTTAAAAATCCATTTGTAAAGCATATGATCAAAATATGGTGTGAAGCTAAAAACTATTTAAAAGAACCACAGTTATTGTCACAATTTAGTCCAATATGGGGTAATCAATATTTTAAACCAGGGAGAGCGGACGCTGTATTTAAAGTATGGAATTTAAAAGGGATACAAAAGATTCAGGATTTATATTTGCCATGTGCAGACAACATAATGTCTTTTGAAGAGCTGAGGATCAAATTTAATCTCAATAGAACACATTTTTTTTAAATATCTTCAACTTAGAAACTTTATTCGATCAAATCAAAATAAAGCTCTCACTCGACCTATTTATTCATCCTTGGAAAAAATGATGATGAAAGATAGTAAAAGAAAGGGTATTATTTCAGAGTTTTATAACTCATTGACACTATCTTCAAGTGAAAATTCACTGAAAAGATTAAACTACTGGAAAGAAGATCTGCAAATTGAAATTTCAGAGGAACAATGGGAATTGGCTTGTACAGAAGCTCAAACCAAATCAATAAATGCACGCCTTAAATTGATACATTTCAAATGGTTAATGCGGATGTATGTTACACCGGAGGAGTTAAATAGATATAACAAAAATATACCAGATACATGCACAAAATGCATGGAAAGTAAAGGAACCCTATTTCATTGTTTATGGGAATGTAGATTAATAAGAATGTTTTGGGAAGAGGTGAGGGTAACAATTGAAAAAATAATCTCAAAACAAATCATATTGAATCCTAAACTGTTTTTGTTGGGTCTGTACCCAGAAAAGCATAATTTTAATAAAAGTGAAAGAACATTCATAGACCTCAGTTTGCTTAATGCCAAAAAATGTATTGCACTATTATGGAAAAAGACTCATAGACCAGATGTGACTCAGTGGTTAAGACAGATGTTAACAAACCTTCCATTAGAAAGAATAACATATATACTGAAATCAAAGGAAATTGTGTTTGAGAATATATGGAGACCTTTTATTGATTATGTAAAAAATTTAAACATAACTCTTGAAGAAGAAGGTGAATGATGTGTGTGGACCTTGTAAATTCCAAACTGGTGAACATAATATGTATACTTATGTATTGGATTGTCTAGACTAAACAGAGGAGCATTTTTTTTTTTTTTTTTTTTTTTTTTTTTTTTGTTACTTATTTGTACCCGTAGGTAGACTTGGTTTGCAGTCTGGTGACAAGCCACCGGCTGCTGGTCGCTGCGTGCGCGAGCGCCCTAAACCTACATGTTTTTGGTATGCGGGAGGAAACCGGAGAAATCCCGGAGTAAACCCGCGCAACACGGGGAGAACATGCAAACTCCACACAGCTCACTGTTGGTCGGGGGCTGGGATCGAACCCACGATCTCATGATCCCCGCGATCCCCCGGCCGAGGGTAAAACTGTGCTGCCACAGTGCTAAACCACTGCGCCACCGTGCAGCCACGGCATTGGCCACGAGCATTGTTGAAGACTTGATTTTGTTGGTGGTTGTTGGTGTTTTTAGTGCATTTTTTTTTTTTTGTAGTACTTTAGTGTTAGTGTTTGATTGTTTGTATCATGTTTGTTAAAAAAAAAAGGGTTCAATAAAGATATTGTGGAAAAAAAAAAACAAAAAGAAGGTTAGGCATAGATATGAGAAAATTTTTTAATAAAGAATTGAATTTTTAAAGGGGTGTCCAAATTTTTTCATATGACTGTAAAATTTAGAACAAATCAGTGTAGATTAAAAAGACACACACGCACACACACACACACACACACACACACACACACAAATGACAAGCCTCTCTATCAGAGGTTTCACTTAATCTTTTCTAATGAGATTTTCATCATCATCATAGCAGTCTGTCGTGGGCGACAATGACTGTTTCATTTAGGTCTGAACAGATTCCTCCACACAGCTCTGTCCTTAGCCTTCTGCTGCCAGGAACTCCTATCTATATCCAACTCTTCAAGTTTCTTTTTACAGTGTCTTTAAATGTGAGCCTTGGTCTACCCTGATTGCGTTTGCCCTCACATAACTGTGAGTAGAGTAACTGCCGAGGGAGACGCTGGTGGTCCATCCTCTCAACATGTCCGAGCCATCTCTGGTTCATCTGTATTAGCATGTCCTCCATTGATGGTAAACCAGCTCGTTTCATCACTTCTATGTTGGTTATCTTGTCTTTCCATGAGATGTTCATTATGGCTCAAAGGTGTCTCATCATGTACGCGTGGAGTTTCTTTAACTGCAATCTGTAGACAGTCCAAGTTTCAGCACCGTACAATAGAGTAGCCAGTACTGTCGCTCCGTACACTTTGCATTTCACGTGGATAGACACATGTCGATTGTTCCACAGTCTCTCTCTCAAGTTTCCAAAGCGCTTGCTCTTCCCATTCTGAGAGATAGTTCATCCTCCAGCCTAGCATTCTCTGAAACAGTACTCCCTAGATACTTGAAAGTCTTGCACTTGACTAGTGGCTCTGTACCAATGCTGATCTCTTCTGGTAGTGATGTTGATAATTGGAACTTTAGTGGTTGATAAAGGCACTCCGTTTTCTTGATGTTGATTTTGAAGCTGAATTGGCTAGCTGCTCTTGCAAATTTCTCCACTAAAGATTGCATATCTTCCGCACTGTGTACAGCTAGAGCACTGTCGTTGGCAAAGAGCATTTCTCTTACTACCTTTATCGATGTCTTACTCTTGGCTTTAAACTGTGCCACATTGCACAAGTCTGCTTCTTTCCTTGTTTGAATGTATACTCCTTCTGAAGTGTCTTTGAAGGCCACCTCAAGCAAGGCTGCCAGATATAGCAAGAAGAGTGTAGGCGCCAGCACACACCCTTGTTTCATCCCGTTGCTTACTGAAAAGTCTTTAGATACTAAACCACTCATTGCCACGTTTGCTTGCATACCTGTATGGAGTGCCTTGATCAGGCAGACAAACTTCTCTGTACAGCCATATTTCTTGAGTACCTGCCAAAGTCCTTGTCGCGAAACAGTATCGAAGGCTTTACTGAAGTCTATGAAGACTACATAAAGTGGCATGTTCTGTTTGATACACTTTTCATGAACCTGTTTCAAGCAGAAAATCATGTCCATTGTGCTTTTTCCACTTCTAAAGCCGCACTGGGTTTCCGGTAGTACATTCTGCGAAATGTGTTCACTGAGTCTGTTCAGTAGTACACGTGAGAGAATCTTACCAACAGTGGCTAGCAATGATATACCTCGGCAATTTCCACAATCTTTCCTGTCATCTTTCTTGAACAAAGGCACAATACTTGCATCCTTCCAGTCTTGAGGTACTTTCTAGGCATCCCATATCTCTTGGATGAGCTTGTACAGGCAGTTGGTCAGCTGAACACCACCAAATTTCCAGACTTCTGCTGGAATTCCATCCCTTCCTGGAGCTTTACCATCCTGTGTTGTCCTGATAGCTTCCATTAGTTCATCAAGATTTGGTGGTTCATCCAGACTTGATGGTCGCTTGCTGGTCGCTGCACTAGAGTTTCTTTAGCCTCTTTTTTAGCCTCTTCAGTGAGATCTCCAGGGTTGTTTAGTAGTTGACCAAAGTGGTCTGTAAATCTGTCCAGGATCTTGTCTTTCTCCTGCAAAACCGTTTTACCATCCATAGCCTTTAGTTGGATCAGTCCTCTTGGTTTTGGGCCGTAGATTTCTCTCAAACCTGTGAAGAATGTTTTTATGCCCTTCCTATCTGCTGCAGTTTGAAGTTCCTCCGCTTTTTCATCCCACTAGTTGGACTTCATCTCTCTGGTGTACTTCTGTAGCTCACTCTGAGCCTTTGAGTATTTCTTCTTCTTCGACCTTGTGTTACACTGTAGGTTTTCCTGCTTAGCTATATTCCTCGCTTCTAGTAGTTTCTTCAGATGTTCATCATGCTCATCAAACCAATCTTGATGTTTCCTCTCAGAGTGGCCTAATACATCACGTTGCCCATTTCTCTTCTGTCATTCTCTGAGTTGTTGCTGTCCCAGTCTTTCAAGTTTTCATCCATTTCCTGTGTAAGTTCTTCCTGCTTCTTTTGGCCTTTCAGTGCACTAGTGTTTAGCTTCTCTGGTGGTTTCTCACCTGTCCAGCAGTGCTGTTTTTGTCTCCAAATCCTTAATCTAGATCTCAGCATAACATGATCAGTACCGCAGTCTGCACCTCTCATTGCTCTGATGTCCAATACATCCCTTATGTCACTCTGCCTTCGTGTGATGTAGTCTATTAAGTGCCAGTGCTTGGATCTTGGGTGCATCCATGTCTTCTTGTGTGTGTCCTTGTGCTTAAATAGAGTGTTGGTTATCACAAGGTTGTACTCTGAACATAGTGCAAGTAGAAGTTCTCCATTAGCATTGCACTTGCCTACTCCATGACTGCCTAGCACTCCTTTCCATTTCTCAGTGTCCGAACCAACTCTGGCATTAAAATCTCCAACGAGTATCAGCCTGTCATCAGTCGGTACACGCCTGATAGTCTCACGTAAATCACTGTAGAACTCTTCCTTCGCCTCCTCTGTGTTGGTCATTGTTGGGGCATATACACTGATGAGTGTGGCATACATCTTCCGTTGTAGTGGGAATCTCATAGTCATTGTCCTGTCATTGATTGGCACTGGTTCCTCATCAAACATTGCTGCTATCTCCTTTCTAACTGCAAATGAAATTTTAATTCCACAGAAAATGGCCATAAAACTGATTTTTCTCAATGAACATGTAATAATATTTTTATTAATACCACAACAATATATAACCAATACGATGAAAAAAATCAAACACAACATTATTGAAAAAACAGCGGTTGTGAATGCTGTTATGCATTCATGATATTGTTGTTTGTGCTGTCCAGTTTCATTATTCTGTGTGGGGGTTTTGGGGTCAATACCTCTTTTTGCATACTTTATGCTAAAAACCTCATTCTAGTATATTTTTGTTCAGCTTTTTAGAGACATTTCTGCTTCAGTTTCTCTACTTTAAAGTGGTGAGAGTTTTTATAATGTTCACACTTTTTTAGCTATAGAGAAGTTTTTCAAACTGCCTTAAGTACCAACAGCTTTTTAGGCTAAAAGCTTATACATATTTTCAGCTAGAAAAAAAATACTTTTAACATGCTGAACTATTTCACCTATTCTGCCATTGTTCAGCTTTAAGCCATTTTAGCATATAAGATAGCATTTAAGCTGTTATTTAGCCTTTTATTCTATTTTTCATCAACTTAAAGCTATTTTGCATTTTTGTTTGTATGTAAAGTGGGGACATTTTAGCTGTTAAGCTAGCTTTTTTTAAATTTAAGATTTAATTTAGCATTTTTAAGCTAACTTTCTTCAATTTGAAGCTATGTCAGCTTTTATGCTAACACTGAACAACTTTAATGCATTTTATCTTTTAGGCTAGCATTTTTAAGCTAACTTGATTTAGCAGAAACTATATCCACTTTTATTCAAAAGCTGAACAAATGTATGCTTTATTAATCATTACCATTTAAGTTTTTATCTTTTCGGGTGGCATGTATTAGTGTCAAAAAAAAGCTAAAGGTTTGATTATCTTCAGCCTAAAACTTTTTCAAGTTTTTAACTAACAGGGTTAAGCTGTAAAATATATGAACTTTTAAGCTAACTTTGCTGTTCTTTTCAGCTTAGATCAGTTTTAAGCAAATTAAGCTTTTTATAGTATTCCAGGGAAGCATTTTTCAGAGTTCAGCTTTCATACTGCATTTTACTTTTCTAGTTTACCTTGTGATTACAGTGTGAGGTTCAAAAAGGAAACTCTTTATCATTTATATTAAAAAACACATTTTATCTTCCTCCTGTTTTAAAGCCTCTGTTTTCTGAGTCTACTTTTTGTATGGTCATTTTTTTTTCCCCCAATACTTAGTTCATTCTCTGCTTGAACTGCTGCCTCCGTGACCCGGACCTCTGGAAAAGTGGTAGAAAATGGATGGATGGATGGATGGATGGACTTATGTGCACTGATTGATCAGAGTGGAGAATAGAGAGGAGGCTGTTGTGTTGCATTTTAGGATTTCTAGTATATGGTTTACATGATATAAACCAGATTTTATGTCACAAGCTGGATATAATTGTACCAGGGGGCCAATGTCACCTTCCAGCCTTGAGATTGACATATACACTCTAATTTGAATCATATTTACAGTCTCTAAAGTTGATGTACTGTGTGTATTCTTCTCTGTGCAGTGCTTGCCGATGCCTGGCCATGGATTTGTCTTGGACAAGTACAAGTGCCACTGCAGGAAAGGATTCTACCACCCCAGCAGAGTGGCTGTGAATGGCTTTACAAGTAAGTCATGACAAGTCAGTCACTAATAAATACTGTAACTGGTTACCTACACCAAGGAGGTTATGTAATTGGGGTGGTTTGTCTGTCTGTGTTATGTTTGAGAGAATGATCAGCTCATGTGCAGGATGCTACACCAGTGAACGCACACAACACAGAGAAGCAACGTTTAAACACAATTTTATTGAACAAAGTAAACACAAAGTTAGAGAAAGACGCCACTCGCCAGAGGAGAACCCAGCCTGTAAAGAGGGAGACAAGAGCTGGTTAGCAAAGAGGAGGGAGAACAGGGAATTACAGGGATGTATCTTACGAAATGGCGAGCAGAGAACCCAGCAGAGGGACCCAGCAGGAATCAGGTGAACCAGCGAGGTGGAGCTGGCAGGGAGTAGAGGAGGTGTGGAGCTGGGAGAAGTGTCTGACCGGTTGGAGAAGGCAGCCTGGAGCGATGACGATGGAGCAGGTGAGCGCACAACAACCCACGGAGATGCACCACAGAGATGGCAGCAACCTGGGAGAGAGGAGGAGAAAAGGAATTACCATTGAGTTCCTTAGTAATTCGTATGATAACTTACTTTGCTTGAATGGCAGCAATACCCAACAAGCCAGTGCTGGAGCGTTCATGAATTGGTCCTTATAAGCGCTGGCAAGGCAGAGGCAGCAGGTGCATCCACTCACGCAGGTGTGCTGATCACCTGCGGAACTGGGGTCTAGATGAGGAACCTCCCACAGAAAGGGAGGGGGCACACGCTCACCTGATCATGACAGTCTGTATGTTTGTTTATCCGTCCATTTGTTTGTCCATCTGTTAGCAAGATTACGCAAAAACTACTGGATGGATTTTGATGACATTTTCACCAGAGGTAGCCCTTGGGCTAAGGATGAACCTATAAAGTTTTGGGGATGATCTGAGAGTGCATACCTCCACCAACGACCTTGTTTTTATTTGTGCAGCAGGCTTACACAAAAACCACTGCATGGATTTGGATGAAATTTTCACCAGAGGTAGCCCATAATATTTTGGTGATGATCTGAGAATGCATCCCTCCACCAAGGCTCTTATCTTCTCACACTGTGTTAGCAAGAATCCTCCAAAACAAACCCATTACATTTTGGAGGTTATCCATGAGGGATGGAAAGAGCCTTGGCGGAGGTATGTGCTTTCTGAGTGCTTTTCTAGTTTAATGAATGTTGTCACTTTAAATGTATAAATTTAGGCTGTCGATTGTCTGATTGCGGCATGCTTAGATTAAACAACCCGTGTGTTGCTTGTTTTTGTGAATGATATTGGTCATAAATCTTGTCATTCCTGATGTCCACTCAATACCTCAAATTTTGTTTGTACATCCAAAGTCATGTGACAACTTGGAAAATCATTTTGCTGTTACTCTGTAGTTATACAGTATTTTTTTTTGTAGACAGTCCAATAACATACAAATTAATTTCTGATCTTTCGACAACTATACATTTTAATTTAAGAGTTTCTCCATAAAATATACTAACAGAAGTGATGTGATGTTCATCAGTCAGTCAAACAGAACTGAACTGCATATAAATAACAATTACTAACCATTAAACAATCTCACAAATAAAGCTTAGGCAATTCATAATGATAGTAACAGTTTTATGTATTTGTTATAAATTAGCTGTTTTGTTTTAAATTAATATATCGTGTAAAATAATCTGGTTTGTTTCACAGCATAGCATATTTAGACATGTTTTTTATCGATTTTAACCAGTTAAATTAAATTAAATTATTTTGACTTTTTATACATTTATCTCAATCATAAACAAATCTGATTGCATTAAGGTAAAAATATAGTAATTAAAATAAGGATGATGTAAATGCTTATATGTAACAAGTTATGTAGTGAGTGTAAATTGAAGTGCAAAAAAAGTACATAAAAGATACAGATATTATTATTATTATTGTTATTATTATTATTATAGAAAAAGTAAGGAATACATATGTTTCGTGTATTTCAGCAATAAGGCAATTAAAAAAGGCATGAAATATTTAATGCATCATGGCAAAATAATATAAAAATACAGTAGAAAACACAACTGAAAATACACAGATGCCAGACATCTCAGTGAAGTCTATAACAGAACAAAAGGCTGTACACTGGAGAGCAGTGTGAACAGAAGAAAACAAAAAAATCCAAAAACGAGAAAGTGGTTATACACGGGATAAACAGACTAGAAAGGCAAAGAAATTAAAAATTAAACTCATGAACTCAGAAAGTTAAAGTCCAGTAATGCTAGTCTAGTTATATTAAAAGACAAAATACACTGACTAATGACAATAAAACTGAGTTCAGCAAGATCAGTAATGAGACAAAGTACTAAGTATGTAGTAGTAGTAAGTAGAAAAGTTGCAGTAATTAATTAGCAAAAACTACATAAATAACACTGGTCATCACCAAATTTATAAGTTTTTTTTTAGCTGATTTAGGACAATTTTGATGTGCTGAATCAAAAAATCACATTGGTTTTGCTCAATCAGGTCAACTTTTTGAACTATGGCCACATGTTTTTTATGTTTTTGTTTACATGTACAGGTGTTTTCGCTTTATATAATGCAAAATTCTTTTTTATTTCTTGAAATTCTCAGAATTTTGAACAATGATGACGTAACATTCAATTTACATGTACTTACCTTTATCAATGTCTACTATTCAATTTACAGTATACCTGTACAACTGCTGTACAACTGCTTACAACTTAGCGTAAAAACCTGACCTGATCGAGAGAAACAGACGTCATTTTCGGATTCAGCGGTGCAAAATTGTCTTAAATCAGTTGAAAAAACACAGACAACTTACAAAAAAATTATCTTTGTAATTTAAAAAGAGAAGGTAAAATCATACACCGTGTTCCAAATTATTATGCAAATAGAATTTTAGTGTCATAAACATTCAGTTTTTTGTTTTTCAACTAAACTCATGGATGGTATTGTGTCTCAGGGCGCTTTGGATCATTGATATCAATCTCAGACACCTGTCATAATTAGTTTGCCAGATGAGCCCAATTAAAGGAAAACTACTTAAAAAGGATATTCCACATTATTAAGCATGCCACAGATTTTAAGCAATATGGAAAAGAAAAGGATCTCTCTGCTGCTGAAAAGTGTCCAATAGTGCAATACCTTGGACAACGTATGAAAACATTAGATATTTCATGAAAACTTAAGCAAGATCATTGTACTGTGGAGAAATTTGTGGCTGATTCAGAGCACAGACGGGTTCGTGCAGATAAAGGCATAATGAGGAAGGTTTCTGCCAGACAAATTCATTGGATTAAGAGAGCAGCTGCTAAAATGCCATTACAAAACACCAAACAGGTGTTTGAAGCTGCTGGTGCCTCTGGAGTCCCATGAACATCAAGGTGTAGGATCCTTCAGAGGCTTGCAGTTGTGCATAAACCTACTATTCGGCAACCCCTAACCAATGCTCACAAGCAGAAGGGGTTGCAGTGGGCCCAGAAATACATGAAGACTAATTTTCAAACAGTCCTATTTACTGATGAGTGCCATGCAAACCTGGATGGTCCTGATGGATGGAGTAGTGGATGGTTGGTGGATGGCCACCATGTCTCAACAAAGTTGCAACGTCAGCAAGGAGGTGGCGGAGTCATGTTTTGGGCCGGAATCATGGGGAGAGAGCTGATAGGCCCCTTTAGGGTCCGTGAAGGTGTGAAAATGACCTCGGTAAAGTATACAGAGTTTCTGACTGATCACTTTTTTCCATGGTACGAAAAGAAGAACCATGCCTTCCTAGCAAAATTATCTTCATGCATGACAATGCACCATCTCATGCTGCAAATCAGTGCTTTGCTTGGCATTGTACACATTTAAGATAAGATAAGATAAGATAAGCCTTTATTAGTCCCACAACGGGGAAATTCCAGGATTGCAACAGCACAGGGATAGCAACACTCAGAGCAACAATCAGAAGGCAAAAAAAAAACACACAAAAAAAAAACAAGCAAGCAAGAGCAGCTAATATACATATGTACATATTACTATAAAATATACTGTAAATATACACACACACACACACAGACACACAGTGCAGAGCATTGTAGCTGGATGGAATAAATATATGAATGTATGAACACAGTGCAGAGCATTGTAGCTAGATGGAATAAATATGTAAATATATAAACACCCACAGTACGGAGCATTGCAGCTAGGTGGAATAAATATGCAAGTATATAAATACACACAGTGCGGAGCAATGTAGCTAGATGGAATAATATGTAGATATATAAAAACACAGTGCGGAGCATTGTAGCTAGATGGAATAAATATATAGATATATAAATATAAACACACCCAGTGCTGAGCATTGTAGCTAGATGGAATAAATATGTAAATATATAAACACACACAGTGCAGAGCATTGTTGCTAGATGGGATGAAACAGCATAACCGTCTACTTAGTTATCCTACATGGTATGATTATGTGCCCATACATATTCTCACCCTCCATAGCGACCGATATGTTCCTAGTTGTATGCCGGAGAGGACCATTGTGTAAGTCTATTGCATCTTTTGCATCCAAAAAACTATTAGTTTGTTACGTCTTTTTGCTATCTCTGCGAGCAGCCCTGCTTAGGTTGTACAGTCTGACAGCCGTTGGTAGGAAGGACCTACGAAACCTCTCAGTTGTGCACCTGGGATGATGTAGTCTGCTGCTAAATGAGCTCCTCAGTGCATCCAGTATGTCCTGCATAGGGTGGAACTCGGACTCCAGCAGAGATGACAGTTTAGCCACCGTCCTTCTCTCTCCTATCTCCTCCATCGGATCAAGGCGCTGCCCCAGGACAGAGCTAGCTTTCTTAATCAGTTTGTTCAGTCTCTTCCTATCGGCTGCAGTAATGCCACTGCCCCAGCAGACCACTCCAAAAGTGATGGCTGATGCCACCACCATGTCATAGAATGACTTCAGCAGCGCCCCTTGTACACCAAAAGACCTGAGTCTCCTCAGCAGGAACAGCCTGCGCTGTCCCTTCTTGTAGAGTGCGTCAGTATTGTGTGACCAGTCTAGTTTATTGTTCAGATGAACACCCAGGTACTTATAGGATGTCACCATCTCGATGTCTGTTCCCTGTATATTTACTGGTGCTGTGAGGGGTTGCCCATGCCTGCGGCAGTCCACCACCAGCTCCTTAGTTTTCCTCGCGTTGATCTGGAGGCAGTTCCGATGGCACCAGTCCACGAAGTCCTGGATAAGCCCTCTGTACTCAGCTTCATCTCCGTTGGAGATGAGACCAACGATCGCAGAGTCATCAGAGAACTTCTGTAGATGGCAGTGTGTTGTGTTGTGTGAGAAGTCCGCAGTATAAAGAGTGAACAGGAAGGGAGCCAGCACCGTTCCCTGGGGGGCCCCCGTGCTACTGATGATCGTGTCGGAAACACAGTCCCGGGTTCTCACAAACTGAGGCCGGTTCGTGAGGTAGTCCAGGATCCATGATGACAGGTGCTGGTCCACCCCTGTGCGCAGCAGCTTGTCCTTCAGGATCATCGGTTGGATGGTGTTGAAAGCACTGGAGAAGTCAAAGAACATGATCCTCACCATATTCCCGGGCTTCTCCAGGTGGGACAGAGAACGGTGAAGGAGGAAGATCACCGCATCCTCCACCCCAATGCCATGCTGGTAGGCGAACTGGAGTGGATCCATCGCTGGTTCCACCAGGGGGCGGAGATGAGCAAGAAGCAGTCTCTCCAGGGTCTTCATCAAGTGGGACGTCAAGGCCACCGGTCTGTAGCTGTTCAGGTCTTTGGGGTGGGAAGTTTTTGGTACAGGTACCACACAAGATGTTTTCCACAGCTGTGGTACCCTCCCCAGTTTCAGGCTCATGTTGAAGATATACGTCACAATCCCACACAGCTGGTCTGCACAGGACTTGAGGAGCTTTGCGCTGATGCCGTCCGGTCCCGACGCCTTCCTCGCCTTGATCGTCCTCAGCTCCGTCCTCACCTGGGTCTTGGTCAGGGTCAGGATGGGGGGCTGTGTGTTGGGAGTGGGGGGGGTGTCGGTGGAGTGGGGAGTGGGCAGCAGGACTTGATTTCTTAGAGGCAGCAGTGGTTGTTGTGCAGACAGGGGGGAGGGCGGTTGGTCAAATCTATTGAAAAACAGATTCAGGTTGTTCGCCCACTCCCTGCCCCCCGTGGCCTGGGGGGAGGTATTCTGGAGCCCCGAGATGGTTTTGAGGTTTCTCCAGACCCCGCTGATGTCGCTCTGTTGCAGCTTGTCCTCCATCTTCTTCCTGAAGCTGTCCTTGCCTTCTCTGATCTTTCTCCTCAGCTCCCTCTGTACGGACTTCAGCATCTCCCTGTTCCCCGACCTGAAGATCCTCTTCTTCTCTCTCAGAAGTGTTTTTATCTCAGGGTTGATCCAGGGTTTGTTGTTTGAGTGACGCCGTATGGTCTTGGTGGGAACGGATTTGTCCACACAGAAGCTGAGGTAGCCCGTGAAGGTGTGAATGAGGCCATCGATGTCCTCACCATGTGGATCGCAGAGCTGCTTCCAGGCGGTGGCTTCAAAACAGTCCTTTAGAGTGTCCATTGTCTCCTCAGACCATAACTCCACAGTGTGCATGGCCGGAGGTTGTCTGTGCACTAGGGGTTTGTACACCGGCCAGAGATGAACCAAGTTGTGATCCGATCTCCCGAGTGGGGGGAGTGGTGATGAGGTGTACGCCTCCTTAGTGTTTGCGTAGAATAAATCCAGTGTTTTATTGTCTCTAGTGTGGCATGTGACATACTGGGTGAACGTGGGTAGAATGGGAGACAGTGAAACGTGGTTGAAATCGCCTGAGATGAGGAGAAGAGCATCTGGGTGTTCTGTCTGCAGCCTGCTGGTTACTGAATGGATGGATGACGTCACGCGTTGTCCCAGCGTTCGCCGTCGGATTTGCATAAACAACAATGCAGATCACGTGTGAGTGGTCTCTCGGGAGATATGTAGGCCTCATGCTAACAGCTAGCAACTCAATGTCTTTGCTGCAGTGTCGTTGTTTAACAGTGATATGTCCCGGTCTGCACCAGTTGTTGTTAACATACATTATCACTCCACCGCCCCTAGCTTTGCCACTGTCCGGTGTTCGGTCAGCTCGTATCATGTGAAAACCCTCCAGCTCAATGTTAGCATCTGCTGCTAGTTCAGTTAGCCACGTCTCAGTAAACAAAAGGAGAGAGCACTCCCGGTAAGTGCTATCATAACGGGAGATAGCCGCTAGCTCATCTAACTTTCCCAGTATCGACCGTACATTTCCCATGACAACAGATGGAAGGGAGGGTCTGTACCTTATATTTTTTGTCCTCCGCCTTACTCCAGCCCGGCAGCCGCGACGCTTTCGCCTCAGTTCTCTCGGTATGTCGAGTTTTTCCAATGGGACCGGGTGGCGGTTAAATGCTAGCAGCTCTTCCCTGTTGTATCGTATCCTGCTATAAACAGTGGCTCCGTCCACCGGCTCAGGAGACATTTGGGACGATCTGTGTGTCCGTGATATAAGTGGGGTGAAAAAAAAGACTGATCAAAAGAGAGAGGAAGGGAAAAAAAAACTCGGAATCGAGCCACTGTTGCAAAAGGCAGCCTACTCGTGTGGCGCCGAGAGAGAAAGAAAATTTGTAGTGTAGACTGGCATTCTTCAAGGTTACACATTTTTACTGTGTCAGCACCTCTTTAAAAACGACATTGCTGAGAAAGCGATGCTTTTGCTTAGTTTCTTCATCTTGAGCAACAATACGAAGACTGCTTGATCTGGCAACTCTGCTCGCGGCAACGTAGAATTGGCCATGGCTGCAGAAAGCTGTTGTGCAGAAAACACGAACGTGCTGTAAAGACTGGCCCTGTGACTTATTCACCTTGCCAATTTTGAGCCATATGACATCATAAATATACATTAGTCTAGGCATTGTGAGTGATGGTCTATATGACATCATAAAGGCACGTTTGTTTATGTGCCGTCAAATAGACATCATATCTTTATGACAGCATTGCTAGTCCTATGATGCCTGAGTTCATAGGACATCCTATGATGATCAGGCGGAGATCATAGGCCATCCTATGATGTGCTATAAACATGTGACATCATAAAAACATATTTGTCTATGTGCCGTCATATAGGCATAATATATTTTATGACAGCATCACGAGTCCATGGTCTATATGACGTCATAAAGACACATTTGTTTATGTGTTCTATGGTGCCGGAGTACAAAGACACATCGTCTATATGACATCATAAAGACACAATTGTGTATGTGTGCTATGACACCTGACAGACGTGCAGCAGTTGTCCTCATTCTATTGCTCTTCTTCTTCTTCTTCTTCTTCTTCTTCTTCTTCTTCTTCTTCTTCTTCGACACCACTAGTTGAGGGATAGGTGCGTTGTAATTCTAATTCATGGACAGGATCATGAAAATAGATCTGAGCAAAAAGAGGCTTTCCGGCATGGACTCACTGTATATGACATTATAAAGACATGGCATCATAAAGACACATTTGTCTATGTGCCGTCATATGATGGACTGATGGAGAAATTACTCCTTCTCAGTCTGAACACCGCCACATGTCTCTGGATCCTGGATTTCCTGACTGAGAGACCTCAGTCTGTCCGGGTTGGAAACAACATCTCCAACTCTGTCACACTGAGCACCGGATCCCCTCAAGGCTGTGTACTCAGTCCACTGTTGTTTACACTTCTAACACATGACTGTGTATCCAGACATGAGGGGAACCAGATTATTAAGTTTGCAGATGACACCACGGTGGTGGGACTTATTCAGAGGGATGAGGAATCAATGTACAGGGAAGAAGTGAGAGACCTGGAGGGCTGGTGCAGGGAGAACAATCTGGTGCTCAACGTGGACAAAACGAAGGAGATGATTATTGACTTCCGGCGGTCACAGCCTGAGCACGTCCCCCTCAGCATTGGCGGCCGTTTAGTGGAGAGAGTAGAGAACATCAAGTTCCTCGGAGTGCAGATCTCGCAGGACCTGACCTGGAGCAAGAATTCCTTGGAGATCAGGAAGCGGGCTCAGCAGAGACTGCACTTCTTGAGGAAACTCAAACAGGCCTCTCTCCCCATCTGCATCCTCAGGATCTTCTACAGAGGTGTGGTGGAGAGTGTTCTGACGTACTGCATTGCTACATGGTACTCCAGCTGCAGTATGTCAGACAAAAAAGCCCTGCAGAGGATAGTCAAGGGGGCGGAGAGGGTAATTGGAGTCTCCCTCCCCTCTGTCCAAGAACTTTTTCAGAACTGTTGTAGGAGCAAGGCACTGAACATTGTCAAGGACCGTTCTCACCCTCTGCATAAACACTTTGAACTTCTTCCATCTGGTAAACAATTCCGGAGCATCAGAGGCAGAACCACCAGACTGATCAACAGCTTCCTTCCACAAGCTGTCAGGATGCTGAACAGTTGACCCGGAATCTCTCATACACACTACTGCACCTACGGCCATTTTGTATATTATAGTTAGTTAGTTTTTCTTTTTCCCCAAGTATGTCTCAGGGATGTGTGAATGGATGGGGGGGTGGGGGTGGGGGGTGGAGCTATGTGGGAGTGTGTCTTAAATCATGCTGCTTCTTATATGGATGCCGAGAGAAACGCAATTTCATCTTGCCTGCACTACAGTTGTATGTACAGCAATATGACAATAAAGTTTGATTTGATTTGATATAGGCATCGCAAGTCACCTTATGATGCCTGAGTTCATGGTCTATATGAAATCATACACATTTGTCTATGTGTCCTATGATACCTGAGTTCAAAGACACATGGTCTATATGACATCATAAAGACACATTTGTCTGTGTCCTATGATGCCTGAGTTCATAGGCCGTACTATGATGTTCAGGCAGAGATCATAGGCCGTCCTATGATGTCCTATGAATGTGACAGGCACACATACAGACACACACAGAGATTTCTTGCTTTTATAGAATGAGTATGACTATATGACATCATAAAGACACATTTGTCTATGTGCCGTCATATAGGTATCGCGAGTCATCCTATGATGCCTGAGTTCATGGTCTATATGACATCATAAAGACACATTTGTCTGTGTCCTATGATGCCTGAGTTCAAAGACCATGTGTCTTACTCAGGCATCATGCCTGTGTTCATGGTCTGTATGGCATCATAGGACACATATGTGACATCAATGACATCATAAAGACACATTTGTTTATGTGTCCTATGATGCCTGAGTAAGACACATGGTCTATATGACATCATAAAGACACATTTGTCTGTGTCCTATGATGCCTGAGTTCATAGGACGTCCCATGATGTTCAGGCAGAGATCACAGGCTGTCCTATGATGTCCTATGAAGCGTGATAGACACGCAGACAGACACACACAGAGATTTCTTGCTTTTACAGAGTGAAGAAGGGGTTATGTTAACATGTAACTTGGCCTGTTGTTTTTGATTGAAATAGCTTTTGATTTCAGTAAATATGACCTCCTAATGCTGCAAATTCAACAAATGACCATTTTCAGTTCTTTACAACCAATAAAATGTTTTTGAAACTCTGTTGTGCATAATAATTTGGAATAGTGCATTTTGAGTTTTTTATTTTTGCAAAAAAGTAGTTATCATTGGGAGGTTTGTTCAATAAAATCTGAATTATGCTCTAACGGTTAATGACTTGAAAATTATACTGACTGTCATTTGCATCGACTATTTAGGAAAATCAGAAACAAATATCAGTTGCATAATAATTTGGAATGCGGTGTATAAATGCAGTGTAACTTCTGCAGTTAAAAACATGCCTATATTTTTGTTGATGATACTGTTCTGTTATTTCTCTTAAACCACTATCACACTATCTCTTGTCAGAGTTACAAATTACAAGAAAAATATCCCTAATTTTGTGATTATTGTATGCTTTATGAGTATTTATTTTTCAAATTAACTTCAGATGTCAAGCTTGCATTTTTTTTAAAATTTTCTGTTAGCTTTCATTAGCCCATGTTGCATGCTGTTTTGAAGCCAGGTGCAATTTCTACAGTACATCAGCTTGTTATAAGAGCACAGTATTTGGCAGTGTGTTTGTTCTTCAGAGCTCATCACACTAATTCGGACTACCAAAAGCTGTACTCTGCTGTTTGCAAGAACCCATATCTGCCCTGTCAGAAAATTAAAGCAACCCTGGTACCTGGGGAGTGTGATCTGGTTCAAGAAGGGAACTATCTTTTTAATGGTAGCTAATTTCTCCAGTTTATTCTGTCTGCTCCAAGTTAATTAAAAAGGGCTTTTGCCGACACAGAACCCCAGTGGTTTTCACCTGCCCTCCATCGCTTTCTGTACCATACTTCCATTCCAGTTCACTTCCTCTCCCGCCTTATCCCCCTTAAAAGTCATACAGCATGTTCCTCTGTGCCTGTCTCAATTTGGCCGTTGGTCTCACCCATTTTCTCCCCCTCCTTCCTTTCCTTGCTCAGTTGTTTTGTCTTATTGCACCCATTTCTCACTTTATACTCCTCCGATCCATACAGGGAAAAACAAACAAACAGAAAAAGAGAACACATATTTTCTGTCTCTTGAGTATCGGTGCAGTGTGCAGCATCACACAGTCTCACATGTTGAAGTCTGCAGGTCTGAGCTTGTGTGCATCTTTGGAAGCACAACAACAGAAAAGGAAAAGGAAGCCTGTTAGTGAAGCATAGTGCAGCAGTCTGGCCCACCATGGGGCCAATAACAAGCCGTTAATCCACAAGGGGACATCCTTGACACTCCTTTGCAGAGAAAGCCTGCTACTCACGTTCCTTTTGTCTCCCAGCGATCCTCCATTGTGGATCTTGCATATAAATATGAGAGCGAGGTTACTGTAGCAAAGCTTTCTCCGACTGTTACTCAGACGTAGAGGCAACAAACCAATGAGGACGCACTAAAGGAAATGACTCATGCTACGGAGATAAGTAGTCCTTTTGAAGGGATCAATGATGTGACGAGTCACAGCTTTGAAAAATAGGCCACTTTCTTTTTAAAGGAAAAATCCCCACAAATCTCTGAGACAATGGCTTTTTCCAGTAAAGCTGCTATAGAAGCTTTATTAGAGGTCCAAAATGTGTTATCTATCCAGCCATATGGGCATCTCTCAGGGGATTTATGTACAAACCAATAACAAGTCCAATTGCTTCTTTTTGTCCTCCTGGGATTGTTTGGCTTTTACCTTAGCTTACCCCAGGTGTTTTAAGAGTTTCATTCAGTCTAAGAGATGCTACCATCCTGGCCAAAATATTGGGTTTTCTAAAGAGAAACACAGAAGGCGTCAGTGGAGCAGCAGACCAAGTTTGTGGCAATAGTGAAGCTAAACCAACACACATGGACATTAATGAACCCCATGTTGTCACTGTCTTTTTGTAATCCTAAATTCTTTGTTCTGGTCGCTGTTACATCCTTAGGTCTAATTTTTGGACTTGAGTTTCTCTAGGATTTTCTTCTGTCTTTGTCCAAGTAAATAAGTGTCGACTGTATTTTCTTTTTAATCGTAAGTTCAACTGTTCATGTTTCTCTGTTTTTATTACTTCCATCCTTCCCTCCTTCTTTGATATTACTTTGATTACATTTGCATGTGTCTGCTTTGTGTCCCTTAAGTTAATTACATACTGTGGATTTTTGGATCATCCCAGATGAAAGATCACCACAATATGAATAAACTGTAATGATGTTTCTCATTATGGCACTAAAAAAGGTCATGCATCAATAATCATTGATAAAGGTTCAGAGTTGGACATTTTAAGATCAATGGCAACATGGGGAAAAATTCTGACAATGTGCAACCCAGTCTCACATGGCTTACAGTGTTTAATCACAGAATGAGATAATGGGTCTCGTGCAAGAACCGTGTGTACTAACAAATGTGTTAGTAAATGTGGCTCAAGTGATTTGTTAAGGATTTTATGCCGGATGCCCTTTCTGACGCAACCCTCCCCATTTTCCTGGGATTGGGTCTGGCACAAGGAGTACACTGTTTTTTGTTGTTGTTTTTTTTTGGCTTCTTCCTTATGACTGGGTGACCAATTTTCATTGCATTCTATTTATGCTGAGCACCAAGCTAGAAGGAGAAACATACCATTTTTATGGCCTTTGGTATGACTCGGCTGGGGCTTGAACCCACAATGTCCTGGCTGTGGGGCGGACGCTACACCACTAGGTCACCACTCTGGTTTATCAAGGCTTCAAGAGATCATTGAGAGATCAGGCCAAATTTGGATCTCTTAACCCAGTGATATCTATGCTGTGTAAAGGGGTCCTTACTACCAAAGTACGAGGAAATTACACATATTAATAGACATGTTCTTATATGAGGTCCATTATTTGTCGTTGTCAGGTAGGTTCACTTATAAAACAATGTCTTCTTACATGCATCAGCGTAATCCTTTGATGACAGTGAATGTTGGAGCAATAATTAGCTGATTTTCCAGCGTCTTTCTTTCCATGAAAGGATATCTTGCACAAATTTCTTGTACAGCTGTAAATGTGCTTGGTTTACTGAAGCCTTTCTGGATGATACATTCACTTGTGTTAAGGTTTCACAGTACTGTGAAATTGCGGTGTGTCAGTGCTGCTGCGATTGTTTTCTTCTTCACTCTGGTCTGATGTGAGGTTTCCTACGTGCAGAGTTCAATGTTTGTCCCACTTTGGTCACATCAGGCAATGTTTTCAGTTGACAGTGGAGCATTTTAAAGCCCTCATGGGCAATGTGGGCTCATAATAATATGATAATATAATAATTTTCCATTGAGCCATAGATTTAATTGTTAGGCTAATTGTTTTGGATAATGTTAGCTTGTTTCTGTACCAACATGTAATGTTCGCAAGCAAACATCAGTTAAGTACTATCATTGCAGTCCAGCTTCTTGGCAATCTTGAGTCATATGTTGTCAAGTACACGTTGTTGTCATAGAAAATTTGTCGTTTCCCTCCTCTATTGTGACCATGGACCACTTGGACCATGGGTCACATTGGGGCTTGCAGTAAATTTGGCAGGAGCCATAGGTGTAAATAGGGGGGGTATATGTCCTCCCAATTTGGAAAAAAGAGAGAATTGTCCCTCTCAAATCATCATAAATATTTTTATATCATGTTACAGAACTGAATAAAATGCATTTGAAGCACCAATGATGAGCATCAATGATTTTTTTTCTTGTAAATGTGGTGCTTCTTTTCCCACAAATCTTTAAATTTTTCATCAATTTAAAAGGTGTTTCCTAAAAATTTTGTTGTGATAGCGTTGTGATTTTTTCCACATAAACTTAGTTTTTTTTCACTCAAAACTTTTTCTTGTAAATTTGCAGCTTTTTTTCCTCATAAAATTGTGACTTTTTATCATTATTTTATAAATTTGCTAGTTTTTGCATCATAAATTTACAACTTTTTTCTCATTTAAAACTTTTTTACATCATAAAAAAGTTGTAGGCTTTTTTCCACATAACTGCAAATTTTTTTTGGGTAAATTTGCAACATTTCTCATAAATTTGACTTTTTGCCTCATAAATTTGCAGCATTTTTCCACATAACATTGTGTAATTTTCTTGGCAATTTGCAACTTTTTTCCTCAGAAACTTGCAACCTTTTTCTTGTAAATTGGTGACTTTTTCTCATAAATTTGCTACTTTGACTCATAAATGTATTGCTTTTCTGTACATTTGCAACTTTTTCCTCATATGTTAGCAAATTTTCCCATAAATTTGTGATTTTTTTCTTGTAAAAATGCATCTTCATTCTTGCAAATTTGCTGCTTTTTTCATTATAAATTTGCTATTTTTTTCCTCATAAATTTGTGACTGACTACACTAATAAATAATGTGGCCCTCAGTATTTACTCTTGAGAAAATGTTCTGTTTATTCCCCCCCCCCCCCCTCCAAACAGTGAAATGAAATATCCACCCATGCCAGGAGCCTTTATTCTTCCTTTGTTCATCATTTCATCTCCATGTTTCCCAAGTGCCTTTTTTTCTGTCTTCTCCATGCTTATCTTACCACCTTTGTACAACACTTTCTGTTATCATTACAGGAAGCTGTTAATACTCTGGGTATATGTAAAACATCTGTTTGTACTTCTGGAACATCGTTGTTTTTAGCAAAATATGTGGCCGACAAGTGAACTGCACTCCATTCATACAAAGCCTCAGATGCTGACCCATTGTGCTTTACTGAAATTAATAGAAAATCATATTAAATTTCAACTTTTGTCAAACAAAGCTAATCCCAGTTTCCATACACAGTTCATTCTGAAGCAGTAAGATTGATCAAATAGTAACACTTCTAGGCTGAGATTCAAAAAACATATTCCCTTTTGTTCTCATCCTTGCCAAGACAAAGAAAAAGTGTTGAAATGTCTCTGGGTGATTTTTATGGAGGAGTCGCCATCATCAGCTTAGTATGATACGGCAGTGACTGAACAAGGAGCAGCAGTGTTGACTTTTCATGTTCACAGATATAGATCCATCTCCCTCATGCTGACACAATGTCGATGGTGCCTTGTAAGGTCACGGAGGGATAATAATATATAGTCTCAGGTTGCTTCACTCTCCCATGGAAGCTTCAATTCAACGGATCCAGAGGAAAATACAGAAACAAAAAAATCAAACAATAAAGATACTAATTAAACTATGCATACAGACCAAGTTTCAAATCCTTTCACCAACAAAGTCATAAGATATCAGATAAACAACGAAATAATGATCTGTCATATTCTGATAATAGAGTAGCATGCAGGCTGATTTTTTTATGCTATCAGTTGAATAAAAGATATGCTGTAATCAGGAATACTGTGATGTACTTTATTTTTAAAAATTACTTGATATAATTTTAAAAACCCAGCCACGGAGAGTGCACAAGCCAGTGTACTCCTAGTGCCAGTCTCAAGCCCGGGTAAATGAGGAGGGTTGTGTCAGGAAGGGCATCCGATGTAAAACCTTTGCCAAATCAAACATTCAGATCATGACGAATGAGACTTTCATATTGGATCGGTCAAGGCCCGGGTTAACAACGACCGCCACCGGTGCTGTTAACTGACAGGGTGCCAGTGGAAATTGGGCTACTGTTGGTCGAAGATCAAGGAGGAGGAGAGGGGGAATGCATGTTAGGAGGGAGAGAGAGAAAAGGAAAGGTAGAAGTGTGGAGATGAGAGCAGGGACGCTAAATGTAGGGACTATGACTGGTAAAGACAGAGAGTTGGTTGATATGATGAGAGAAGAAAGGTAGATATACTGTTTGTTCAAGAAACCAGATGGAAGGGAAGCAAGGCTAGGAGTACTGGAGGTGGATTTAAACTGTTATACCATGGTGTAGATAGGAAGAGAAATGGAGTAGGAGTAATCTTGAAGGAAGAGTATGTGAAGAGTGTTCAGGAGGTAAGACAGAGTCAGATAGAATCATGAATTTGAAGCTAGAAGTCAAAGGCGTGCTGTTAAATGTTGTCAGTGCGTATGCCCCACAAGTTAGATGTCAGGTAGAAGAGAGAGAGAAATTCTGGAGTAAGTTGGATGACGTGGTAGAGAGTGTTCCCGGGGGGAGAAAGTGGTGATTGGAGCAGGCTTTAATAGGCATGTAGGTGAAGGGAACAGAGGTGATGAGGAGGTTCTGTGTAGGTATGGTCTTAAGGAGAGAAATGTGGAAGGAGAGATGGTGTTATGACCCGAGCGCCGGTTCTGATCGCGCTCGGGCTAAGTTATTCTCGCTGCCGGCCTTGACAGCTGCGGGCTGTATTCTGGCCTCACCGGGCTCTTATTGTGAAAGTGCTCGGTGGGGCTTCCGCCTGTCAACGGCCGGTCAGCTGATTGTCATTACCGTCGTTAGTGCTTCGCCCTTTTAAGCCCGGTACTGGCGACGGTAAGACGCAGGAGTATAGGTCTACATTCTGTCAACGTCTCGTCTCGTTTTGTCCTTGTCAAGTCTGGGTCTACGCCTCGCCATGTTTGAGAGTGCCGTGAGACCTTCATATCAGGTTCGTGTATCATAGTCTTGTCACAGTTAGCTTGTAGCGGCTGGGTTAGCCCTACGAGCCCAAGTCTTAGTTATGTCTGTGTTTGCCCTAAGGGGTTCATAGTTGTGTTTTGACACGTCTGGAAATAAATAACATCTTGCCAAACTCTCTGGTGAACTCTGTGGCGTCTCTTGGTGATCCGCGAGGATCACCACATGACAGTATACTCCTGCCAGGTTGCCTAAACGGAGGCGCTGCATCGAGACGCCGTTTCACCGGGAGTTTGTGCCATATCTGGACTGTTGTTTCTTCTCGTTCGGGTGTCAACATCTGGGAGAATGCCGTCATCCAGGGGCCGCGGTCGGCGCCTGGACAAGGAGCTAGCGAGCGCTCTGGAATACGCCGATGGGGCGCTCCTCGCCGCTACATTTGACGACACCTCCAGCTACATGCGTTGGCATCTGGGCGTCGCTGAGGAGTACCTGGACAGCCTTCCCCTCGACTACGACGATCATCCGGAGGCCCAATCGGGTCCCACCGCAGGGGCGGTTTCGGCCCAATCGGGGTCCGACGTGGGTTCATCGGAGGCCCAATCGGGGTACACCGCGGGTGTGGTTCTGGCCCAATCGGGGCCCAACGTGGGTGCAGCTGGGACCCAATCTGGGTCCAGCGGTGATGCAGCGCGAGCGTGGTCCATTGGCAGAGGAGGAGCTGCAGACCCTTCTTCGCGGAGCGGATTTTTGGCTCGTCCTGCTCACCGATCCCCTCAGAATCACCGCCCCTTTTCATCATCGCCGGGGGCCATGGGGGTCCCTGTTCACTCGCCCCGGTTCTCCCGAGTTTTGTTCTCGTCAGGGAGGCCGCTGCGGGTTGTTGATGCCCTGGACTGGTGGCTGAGGGACACGTGTTTGGCCGCCGGAGGGACTGTTTCGCCGGTTCGACGCCTCGGTTCGGCCACCCGGCCTGTTATGTGTTCCATGGGGCTACCTAGTTCGACCACCAGAGAAGCGGACGTGCGGGACTTTGGACTCTGGTGAGCCGCCTGGTCCGCCTCCGTTGACCTATCGGTCGACATAAACTGTCGGGGGGTGGTAGTGGTCCCTGGGTGTGTCTCAGTATTTGTGCTTTTTTTTTTTGTCCTGGTTATTTTGTATCTAGTGCTCATGCCTTTGTTTTGAAAGCCACAGTCAAGTCATAGTCATGTTATGTCAAAGCATTTTTAGATTGCCTCTTGTGTTTTTGAAAGCCACAGCCTAGCCATAGTAAAGTTGTTAAGCAATTTTAGTTTGCTTCATGTGTGTTTGCAGTAGCCCTGCTGGCTTATGTATAGTCTGGGTAGAGCGTGTAGTGCTCTGTTTTTTGTTTTTTTTTTGTTTCATGTATAGTTTGGTTTGAGCGAGTAATGCTCTGTTTTTGTTTCATAGTCTGGTATGAGCGGGTAATGCTCTGTTTTTGTTTTTTATGTATAGTCTGGTATGAGCGAGTAGTGCTCTGTTTTGTTTTTTTTTTTGTTTCAGGTTAAGTCTGGTATGAGCGGGTAATGCTCTGTTTTTGTTTCATGTTATAGTCTGGTATGAGCGAGTATGCTCTATTTTTGCATTTAATTTTCTGAACCTGTAGTTCTGGTTTGTTTTCCCTTGTACATTTTTTCTTGTTAGTCTTGTCATTGTCTTGTATGGTTCTTTAGTCTTGTCATTGTCTTGTATAGTTTTTTTGTTTTGTTCATGGGTTGGTTTCTCTCCCTCCGCACCTGTCCCCCTACCTTCCACCCTGGGGGGGGGGGGGGGGGCAGGGTTGTTCCTTGGGGCGTTCGGAGTCCGCCCGTGGAGGGACGGCACTGTTATGACCCGAGCGCCGGTTCTGATCGCGCTCAGGCTAAGTTATTCTCGCTGCCGGCCTTGACAGCTGCGGGCTGTATTCTGGCCTCGCCGGGCTCTTATTGTGAAAGTGCTCGGTGGGGCTTCCGCCTGTCAACGGCCGGTCAGCTGATTGTCATTACCGTCGTTAGTGCTTCGCCCTTTTAAGCCCGGCACTGGCAACGGTAAGACGCAGGAGTATAGGTCTACATTCTGTCAATGTCTCGTCTCGTTTTGTCCTTGTCAAGTCTGGGTCTACGCCTCGCCATGTTTGAGAGTGCCGTGAGACCTTCATATCAGGTTCGTGTATCATAGTCTTGTCACACTTAGCTTGTAGCGGCTGGGTTAGCCCTACGAGCCCAAGTCTTAGTTATGTCTGTGTTTGCCCTAAGGGGTTCATAGTTGTGTTTTGTCACGTCTGGAAATAAATAACATCTTGCCAAACTCTGGTGAACTCTGTGGTGTCTCTTGGTGATCCGCGAGGATCACCACATGACAGATGGTTGTGTATTTTGCTTAAAGGATGGAAATGGCTGTGGTGAACACATACTTCAAGAAGAGAGAAGAACATAGGGTGGCTTACAAGAGTGGAGGAAGGTGACACAGGTGGACTACATCTTATGCAGAAGGAGAAATCTGAAAGTGATAAGAGACTGCAAGGTGGTGGTGGGGGAGAATGTAGCTAGACAGCATCAGATGGTAGTCTGTAGGATGACTTTGGAAAGCAAGAAAAGGAAGAGAGTGAAGGAAGAGCCAAAGATTAAGTGGGGGAAGTTACAGAAGGAAGAAGGTCACATAGAGTTCAGGAGGAAGTTGACACAGGCTCTGGGCTGTAGGGAAGAATTACCAGATGACTGGGAAAGTACAGCAAAAGTATTGAGGGAAACGGGTAGAAGGGTATGTGGTGTATCCAGTGGACAGAGGAAGGAAGACAAGGAGACTTGGTGGTGGAATGAGGAGGTACAGAAAAGTATTCAAAGGAAGAGGTTGGCAAAGAAAAAGTGGGATAGTCAGGGAGATGAAAAAAGTAGACAGGAGTATTTGAAATCTAGGCACATGGCAAAGAGAAAGATGGCAAAGGAAAGCAGACCACTCCAAATGTGATTACTTATTGTTTTCTTTCAAGCAGCAGTGCCTGCTAACTCCAGGTCTTTCTGGACCTCTCCACGAGTGGTTGTTGGCTCTTGGATAACTCTTCTGATAATTCTTTTGACTCTTCTGTCAGAAACCTTGTGAGGAGCTCCTGGTCATGGCCGGTTTATGGTAAAATGGTGTTCTTTCCACTTGATGACTCCAACAGTGCTGGAACATTCAGCAGTTTAGAAATGCACCTGTAACCAGTGCCATCATTATGCTTTGCAACAATAAGGTTGTGAAGGTCTAGAGCAGGGGTGTCCAATCATGTGCCAAAGAGGGCCAAGAACCTGCATGCTTTACCTCCAATCAGTGTCTTCAACAGCAGATTCCACTGAATTTCTTCCCACTGATCGCTGATAAGTGAAAACACCTGCTGAAGAGACTGGGTAGAAGAGAAAACTTGCAGGGTCTTGCCCTCCATGGCACATGATTGGACACCCCTGGTCTAGAGAGAGCTTTTTGCTTCTATCCATCATGAGCTCTGTGTGGTGTGACAATCTGATATTCACAGACCTTTTTAAAGGCTCTCAGTCAGGACTCAGCCAGCTGAAATTAATTTGCACTGATGGGGGATGGGATGGCTTCCTAAATTCTGATGGATTTCAAATGGTTTCTTGACTTTCTATACCAGGGGTGTCCAATCATGTGCCATTGAGGGCCACGACCCTGCAGGCTTTACCTCCAACCAGTGTCTTCAATAGCAGATTCCACTTGAATTTCTTCCCACTGATTGCTGATAAGTGAAAACACTTGCTGAAAAGACTGGGTAGAAGAGAAAATCTGCAGGATTTTGGCCCTCCTTGGCACATGATTAGACACCCCTCTCTATACCTTTTTGCACTTCTTTTTCTTTGTGTGTTCAATACTTATTCCCTGTGTCATTCCACTTTATTAAATATAACTTGTTTTGTGAACACAGTTGCCTTGATTTATTTGTATGTATGGATTACTTGGGTTGTTATTGATATCTGGTGAAAATCTCATGTCACTGGCTCCATCAGAAATATGTTTAATGAGAAAAATGTTGACATGTTCAATACTTATTTTCCCCACTGTATAGGTAGAAGGTGCCCAGCACTGTCTCATCAAGTTTGAGATTTTTCCTTTTGATTGGAGCTGTTGGGATCATTATATGAAGCTCAGGTGTATCGTAGCGCCAAGGCAATCTGTGATAGTGAGGAAGATTACACTTAAAAGAGAAATGTCTTTAAAGCAAACCCACAATCCTTTCCAAGACCTACCTTGACATTTTAGTGTCTAATCCTTTGTAAAGTGTTTGTTTAATGTTTAAGATGTTTAAGAATTTAAAATGAGGCAAAATTAAATGAAAGAAAACCTGCAAGTCAAAAAAAATTGTTGAAAACAGGAGGAGCAAACACACATCTCCTGCATGATACATTGCTGACTTATGCTGCCTCCACTCCTCCAACCTTCTATCTGTTCTTTTTCAAATACTGATGCTGATGGCTGTGACTAAATGGTTTGATGCACGATGATCTTGAATATATTACACACCTGGAATGGGAGTGTTTAGCAGCATTTACAGGTGTTGGTTTTGTGGCAGTTTATAATAGAAGCCAATCCAAATCCAGCACATCACAATGGCATCAAAGCCTAATTCCTAGCTTTAAAAGAACCAGTAAATCCTCATATTCAGGCCCACATTTCTTCCTTTTTTTTCTGGGTGGCATCTTTACTTTCACTTTCACCCATTAGTTAGGGTTAAGCAGTAAAACTACTTTAGGTTATGGTTAGGATAATATCTTAGGTTTGCTTTAAGCATGCCACTTCATAGCAGTAACACCCCTAGCTGTTATTTGATGTTTTCAAAGATGCTCAAAAGTCACTAAATTAAAGTCTGAGTCAAGTCTGAAGTTTACAAGTGGTTTCCAATTAACTCCAATTGTATATTTAAAAAAATGGCAACTACTTGATTGATAAGCAATAGCTGTTAGAAGGACTGACAAAATAGAACTTGCAAGTGTTTGATGCATGAATCGATCAATAAATTTTCTGGTTCAGTTAGAATTGGTATTTAGACAGGAAGAGTCACAGAAAGGCATAGAAGTGGGCTAGTGTTGTAGTCAAGACCTCATCAAGACCTCATCAAGACCAGAGTCTCCCAAGACCAAGACCAAGACCAAGACCGAGAAAAAGTTGAGACCAAGACCCACATACAAAGTGGTCTTGACTTGGTCTCAGTCTTGGGATTCTGGTCTTGGTTTGCTCTCGACTACAACTCTATTTCCAAGTAACTAGTTACTTTAATCATGCAGTAATTGGTAAAGTAGCTCAGTTACTTTTGAAAAGAAGTAACTAGTAACTGTAATTAGTTACTATTTTTTAGTAACTTGCCCAACACTGGTTATATGAATACTGCATATAAATGTGCATGTCTGCAATACCCGCATATTATTTATGCATTCTTCACAATAAGCGATAGCAATGTTTGCTCCTTTGCTTCCCATAGAGTTGTAGTCGAGAGCAAACCAAGACCAGAATCCCAAGACTGAGACCAAGTCAAGACCACTTTGTATGTGGGTCTTGGTCTCAACTTTTTCTCGGTCTTGGTCTTGGTCTTGGTCTTGGGAGACTCTGGTCTTGACTACAACACTAGAAGTGGCTGTCCTTTGGCCACATCCCACTCTGATGACTGCTTCATTTTGAACAGTGCCCTGCAGAACTGGATGATGAATGCCACTTAACTCCAGGCACATTTAAGGGAGGTGAGAGGCACCCAAGTGTCACGCCAGACCATTCAAAACCATTTACATTAGCGTGGTCTGCGTGCTAGACAACCTGCAAGGGTACCTGACCACAACACCAGGCACAGGCATCATCGTTTTGCATAGGCCAGGGAGCATTTACACAGGACGAGGGACCAGTAGGCCTCAGTGCTGTTCTCTGATAAAAGTTGATTCACGTTGAGCAGAAATGATGGCCACCAACGATGTTGGAGATGTCAAGGAGAGCGCTATGCATCAGACACTGTTGTCACCAGGTGAGCCTTTGGTGGTGGTGGTGTTACAGTCTGGGCAGGTGTGTCTAGTCACTACAGAACTGCCCTACACCTTGTGAATGGTACAGTGACAAGCCGATAATACCTGAATAACATCATTAATCCAGTCATTGGGCCCCTGTATGAACAGCACAGGCCTAATTTCATCTTCATGGATGACAATGCTCCAGCTCATCGAGGTCACATCATTAGGGAACAGCTGCTGGAGGCTGGGGTACTTCAAATGCAGTGGCCTGCACTTTCTCCAGGCTTGAATCCCGTAGAAAACCTATGGGATCAGCTGAATCGCCATGTAGAGGCTCGTAACCCTGCACCCCACAACCTCAATGACCTGAGGGCCACCCTTCAAGAAGAGTAGAATGCCATGCCTCAGCAGACAATAAGTCGACTTGTGAACAGCACGAGACGTCGTTGTCAAGCTGTAATTGATGCTCAAGAGCACATGACAAGTTATTGAGACATTGACATTTTTTGTTGTGGTATACCACCACTGTTTTTGGCTTTTGTTTCAACAAATTGTTTGAAATGAGGAAATCACCATTGCACGCTTCTACTTAAATGTCCTACTTTCATGATATTACATCACTACTTTACCCAGAAACAGCTGTTGCTTTTTAAGAACGTCTAATTTTTAAAAAATTGAATGTTTTCAACATATTAACTCTAGTAACGTTATGGGAAAGAGCAAAAACCATTAAATTGTGTAACCCAATAATACAGTTTAGGCTTTTAGGAAATAGGAATATAGGAAATATAGGAAATTTGCATTAAATGCGGAAACTTTTAAATCCAAGTTGATTAAAAACTGTGGTGATCTGAGCGCTGATCTGAGCGCTGATCCCATCCGCGCTCGGGTTACTCAGTATTTCCCCTTTTCTACCATATTATTTCGGGGTTTGTTATTAGGACCTCTCGAGGGCTCTTATTGTGACAGTGTCACGGTCATACTTCCAGCTGTCAAAGCCGAGCCGGCATCGTGACAGCTGTTTGTCATTTTCGTTAATCACATTCCCCTTTCCTGGTTGGTTTATGTCCGGTATTTAAGGGAGCAGCTGAGGCTCACTCCTCGCTGCAACCTACACACACTCTTACACACCTCCGTGTTCATGGACTGGAGTTCCTACCCCTGACTCCAGTCTTCCTTCTGTGTTTTGGACTCATCGTTGCTCTTCTTTTGTAAGTGTGTTTGTACAGCGTAGGTTCCGTCCTCGCTGCATCTTCTCGTTTGTCATCAGTGTTTATTATTTTGTGTTCTAGTTTATATACGTGTTTTGCCCCACGTGGCTATTTACTTTGTCATTTTGTCCTTTTGTTTAATAAACAAGCAAACTTACTATTTGGCATCTGGCGCCTCATTAATGCCCTGCAAGGGGCATTCATGACAGTAGGTCGCAGCCAAACGAGACGGCAGCCACAGTAAGTTTGTTTTGGGCTCGAATCTTTCCTTCTCTGGGTGCCAGTATTTTGGGAAGAGATGTCGGCACTCTAGCATGGGTTTTGCCCCGAGTGGTTGTGGGAGGTTGACGATCTCCTGGCCAGCGCCCGTCTGCTCATGCCCCCCCACTCCGTATATTGGTACCTGGACCTCGCACAAAGGACGCTAAAGCGCTATCACCTGACCTCGTTTCTGGAGGGTAAGGAGAGAGTGACGGTGATAGTGGCACTACGGGAACAGTTAGAGAATGGGGCCAACAAGCCTCCACTTCCTCTCTGGGACACGGTCGTCCTTACGAGGGGGAAGTCTCCTGTGTGGGCCGGTCCTCTGCGAGGTTCCCGTCTGGACCCTGTTCGTCAGAAGAACTCCGTCTCCCAGCCAGCTGTTTTCCCCACGTCTCGATGGAAGGGAAAGACAGCAGCCCCAGTTTCTGGGTCATCCTTCTCCGATGTTCTGTCAGCTCCACGTCCCCGAACTGCCTCAGCTGCTCCTCCCTCCACCTCAGCGCTCCTGTCAGCTGCTGTGGGCCCAGCGAGTCATCTGGCTCCTCCCGCCGCCGTTCCTCTGTGAGGTCCCCGTCCAGATCCTGTTCCGGGCCGCCGAGGGAACTCCACCTCCCAACCAGCTGTTTTCCCCGCGTCTGGATGGAAGGGAAAGACAGCAGCCTCAGTCTCCGGGTCATCCGTTCCCGCTGTCCCATCAGCTTCTCATTCCCGGACTGCCTCGACTGCTCCTCCCTCCTCCTCGGCGCTCTGTCCAGCTGCTGTGAGTTCAACGAGTCCCACTCTGGCTCTCCCCGTCACCGGTCCTGTGAGAGCAGCTCGTGCTTGTCTTCCCGGGGGGCCCTCTGTCACCATCCTTAGGGGAAAGGGGAGAACCAAGCCCGCTGCAGCAGCCACCATCATTCCCCGGGAGAACAGGCAAGTGTTGTTTCAGTCTCACTCTCAATACAATGAATTGCCTTGTCTGACTCCTGGGGGTGGAGCTTGGGGTTCACAGTCCTCTGAGCTCCCACCACCTGCTGCAGCCATTAACCTGCAACCTCTGTGTCTCCTTCCCTTCACTCTGAGCATCCCCTGGTGCCAGGAGTAGACTGTCGGACGAAGGAGGAGCCTGCGGCCCTGGAGAGCCTGGTTCAAGTCCTGCAGCCGTGTCACGGGCAGAGGAGGAGGCCTGACTGCCGTTTGGAGCCTGAGCTGATGATTAAGCATCCCCGGGTCTCCGTGGAGGAGCAGTCAGCTCCAGCAGGTCACGGATCCCCTGTCACTACGCCATGCCGGCCTTCGGTGTGGGTTTCAGCGCCAGGGGGTTCTCGGACTGTGATGACCATCATGCCGGCTGTGGAGCCCGCCGCGGTCAAGTCGGAACCAGGAATGGACCTCCAGATCATTGAGCCTGGATCGTTGGAGTCCTGGACGGTGGTGGAGCCCGAGATCAGGCAAGTGCTCTATTTTGTGTTCTTACTTTCCATTCTGGAGCATTCTTGCCTGTCTCTTGGGGAGAAGAGCCGGGTGCAGCCAACCGCTGCATCCGAGCTCGTCTCACTGGGCTCTGCCACTGCCGGTGATCCTGACCCCGGTTCTCTCTGTCTTTCCGAGCCTTCTCCCAGGGTCACCGGAGACGAGTCAGCTCCAGTCATTGCCATTGATGCTCCAGGTTCGTGTTTGGAGGTCATCCCAGGTGCTGCGCCGGCCCAATTGGGATCCATCGTGGGTGCTGCGCTGGCCCAGTCAGGGTCCACCGTGGGTGCTGCGTTGGCCCGGTCCGGGTCCACCGAGGGTGCAGCGCTGGTTTGGTTCAAGGTCGGTGAGGGAGCTGCAGATCCCCTTCCGCCTGACGCCGGACTGGTTCCTCATCTTCCCCCCTATTCTTCTCCACTGGATGCCGCTGGGGTCTCCCTTATTCGGATCGGCCTCCCCTCGCTGTCCCTCTCGGTAGGGAGGCCGCCTCCGAGCTTCCCCTTCCGGTCCTGGTGGTCTAAGGACGCGGGTCGGCCGCCTGAGAGACTGTTTCGCTGGTTCTGTGTCCTGGGTTGGCTGCCCGAAGAACTGCTTTGTTGGTTCGGCGACCTGGTCCAGCCGCCTGAGGTACTGTTTTCCCGGGCCTGGGACTTGGGTAGGCCGCCCAAACTGTTCTTTTTTTCTTTTTGTTAGGTGGAATCGGGATGCGGGTAGACTGCCTGAACTGTTTTTTTTCCTCCGCTCTCTACCTGCCGGCGTCCCTGAAATTGTGTTTTTTTTCCCCATGTATATTGAAGGGATTTGTGTTCTTTGCCTGGACTACCATGTGTACTATGCAGATATTTTTCCTTGCTTATTCTGTAGTGCTTGAAGGGTTCTTTTTCTAGTTGAAGTATTATTTGGTACTTAGGTATTTTGAAGTATACCTGTATTTTGGTTTCCCCTTGTTTTTCTTATCGGGCTGTACCTTATATATTTTTTTGTTTTGTAGAGTGAGGAATGATCAGGCGAGGTGATCTGGAGCAGAGCAGACTTTATTAATCTCTCTCTAACATTAACAAGAATCAGAAGCCTAAAAACCAGGTCGCGGGCACCTCTCTTTTTATACCATACAACACGCCCGGCGACCTGTGTGTTTGCATTAACATGAATACATTTACCATGACAATTCCCTTTGTCACTGTTTGCATTAACACACATACATCCCCATGACAATTCCCTTTGTCACCCAGCCTGTCAGCGCATTATTATGCAGACCGGAAGAGAATGCATATTCTCATGCGAAAACCATAGACTGCCTTGCATATCCGTTTCTCGGCTCTTATGCATCCCCTCCTGCTGTGCCATTCAGTCTGAGTAGAGAATGTACTGACTGGGTCCCCCACACCGCCCCCCCCCCAGAAACTCAGACTGAGCTTTAACCCTTATGTCCTTTGGGCTTCAGCCTACGTCCATAACGGCTGTAATGGGGGGTCACCGGCTCGGAGAAGCTGCTGTGCCGGTGGGGCGCTCCTGGAGGCACGTCCGTCTGTGGGGGTACATTGGGGGGGCATCTTCAGCATGCCATTGTGACTGATCTGACAAGTCATTTACCTGGGGAGTTCTCAGTGGGGGTCATCCGCGCCGAGGAGCTTGGGCCAACACCACCTGCTCATCTGCTAAAACAAAGGCGGGCTTAAGCCTGTCTATACAGATTGTTTCTCTGTGTCCCCCCACGTCTAACACAAAATGTTTCTCCCCAGGTTCCAGCACTCTGAACGGGCCATCGTAGGGCGGGCGCACGGGGTCCGGTGGGCATCGTGCCTGACAAACACAAACGAAGCGTCCTTCAAGGTCTTTGGTACGAAAGCGCGGGGAAAACAGTGATGGGCTGGTCTGGGTACCATCCCTGCCTCTGCGCTATGCAGTGAAAGCGGGGATGGATCGGTATTCGGCGCAGAGTTGTCCGGCAAAATTTCTCCAGGGAGCCGCAGTGGCTGGGAAAAAACCAGCTCTGCTGGGGAGGCCGTCAAATCTTCGTTTGGTGCCGAACACAACCCTAATAGAACCCACGGCAACCGGTCCACCCAATTTGAGATTGAGATTGAGATTCAGCTTTATTGTCATTACACATGTATGAATACAAGGTAACGAAACGTGACTTGGCATTTGGGCACGCTCTGCAGAGCGCATCCAAGGCTGGGGCAGCCGCTAGGCGCCAGTCATAGGCCGGGGCAGCCGCTAGGCCAGTCATTTGCATCCGTAAGCGAAGTCCTGAGCGCTGCTTTAAGTGACCTATGGAAACGCTTGCAAAAACCATTGGCCTGGGGGTTGTACGTGGTCATGCGATGAATTGTGACGCCCAGGCTCCGGGCCATCGTGGACCAGAGGTCAGAAACGAACTGCGGGCCCCGGTCGGACGTGATATCCGAAGGGGCGCCGAAACGTGCCACCCATGTCGTCAAAAAAGGGCGTGCAACTTCTGCGGACGCGGTGGAAGCTAGCGGGACTGCCTCGGGCCAGCGCGTGGTGCGTTCCACCACTGTCAGGAGGTGTGTGAACCCCTGTAATGGAGGGAGGGGGCCTACGAGGTCCACGTGAACGTGGTCGAACCTCTTAGCTGGGACATGGAACGGCTCAAGGTGGGCTTTTGTGTGCCTGTGCACCTTGGCCCGTTGGCATGCTATGCAGGCTGCAGTCCACTCTTTCACCTATTTGCACAGGCTCAGCCAGACAAACTTTGCTCCCACCATTTTGACTGACGCGCGCACTCCTGGGTGCACCAGGGAGTGAACCGATTTCATTTTCCAGCAGGACTTGGCAACCCCCCCCCCACACACACACACACACACACTGCCAAAAGTATCAAAACCTGGTTTAATGGCCACAGCGTCACTGTGTTTTATTGGCCAGCAAAATCTCCTGACATAAACCCCATAGAGAATTTATGGAGTATTGTCAAGAGGAAGATGAGAGACACCAGACCCAGCAATGCAGATGAGCTGAAGGTCACTATTAAAGCAACCTGGGCCTCCATAACACCTCAGCAGTACCATAGGCGGATCACCTCCATGCTATACCACATTGATACAATAATTAATCCAAAAGGAGCCCCGACCAAGTATTGAGTATGTACTGTACATGAACATACTTTTCAGTCGGCCAACATTTCTATTAAAAAATGATTTTTTAAAATTAATTTTATGTAATATTCTAATTTTTTGAGAAACTGAATTTGGGGTTTTCATGGGCTGTAAGCCATAATCATCAAAATTAAAATAAATAAACACTTGAAATATTTCAGTCTCTGTGTAATGAATCTATATAAGATAAGATAAGATAAGCCTTTATTAGTCCCACAATGGGGAAATTCCAGGATTGCAACAGCACAGGGATAGCAACACTCAGAGCAACAATCAAGAGACAAGAAAAACAAGAGCAGCGAATATACATATGTACACATAAATATATAGATATACAGTGATCCCTCACTTATCGCGGTTAATGGGTTCCAGAACCGACCGCGAAAAGTGAAAAACCGCGAAGTAGCGTCACCCCAATGACGTCATCCATAAACAATACGTACGTTCATTCTCTCACTCTCTCTCTCTCATATGATACGTGTGTGTGTGTGTACGTGTACATACATACGTAGATGTAAACAAAGTGTACATAAATATGTTTTTAGAACTCTTTTATTCTTATAACAAGATACGTAACTCAAGATGAAAATGATTTACTGCACAGGTTAATGAGAGCTTTACTGCTCCTCAGGTGACGCATCATCGTGAGGTGCTGGAGGCTCAGGATCAGCGAGGGCAGCTTCTGATAGAGCTGAAGCTGCAGGAGGCGGCGTAGTGCCTCGACGGGAAGACTATTTCGCACAAAATGGCACAAGAGAACAGCAACAAGTTCCACGCGGCGAGACTAAGTAACACGAGCGATAAAAAGCAATGAATGCGGTCTTTCTTCCCTTCCTGGGTGCTTGGCAGGGAGAGGAGGTGGGTGAGACGTCTCGGCCAATCAGCTTGCGGGGTGAAACGTCTCGGCCAATCAGCTCAATCAGCTTGCGAGATTTCCGAGCCCAGCCAACACGACAACAGCGAACAGAGAGTTGTGCTGCTCTCCGTGTTGACACGTGATGGTCTAATGTAGTCTCCCTGCCTTTGGCTAGCGCCCGCCCATTATTTCTCAATTTTGAATTTTTGATGAATATTTTTGAAAAATCCGCGATGCACTGAGGGCGCGAAAGGTGAAGCGCGAAGTAGCGAGGGATCACTGTATATACACACAGTGCGGAGCATTGTAGCTAGATGGAATAAACAGCATAACCGTCTACTTAGTTATCCTACATAGTATGAATATGTACCCATACATATTGTCACCCTCCATAGCGACTGATATTGTCCTAGTTGTATAATGCAGGGGACCATTGTGTAAGTCTATTGCATCTTTTGCATTGAGTACTATTAGGTCGTCACGTTTTTTTGCTATCTCTGTGAGCAGCCCTGCTTAGGTTATACAGTCTGACAGCCGTAGGTAGGAAGGACCTGCGAAACCTCTCGGTTGCGCGCCTAGGATGATGTAGTCTGCTGCTAAATGAGCTCCTCAGTGCGTTCAGTATGTCCTACATAGGGTGAGACTCGGACTCCGGCAGAGATGACAGTTTAGCCACCATCCTTCTCTCTCCTATCTCCTCCACTGGGTCAAGGCGCTTCCCCAGGACAGAGCTAGCTTTCTTGATCAGTTTGTCCAGTCTCTTCCTATCAGCTGCTGTAATGCCACTGCCCCAGCAGACCACTCCAAAAGTGATGGCTGATGCCACCACCCATAATATATGGGTTTCACTTTCTGAAATAAGTGACAAAAAATATTGAACTTTTTTATGATATTCTAATGTTTTGAGATGTACCTGTATGTAAAGCACATACAGTGGGGTAAAAAAGTATTTAGTCAGCCACCAATTGTGCGAGTTCTCCCACTTAAAAGATGAGAGAGGTCTCCAATTTTCATCATAGGTATACCTCAACTATGAGAGACAAAATAAGAAAAAAAAAATCCAGAAAATCACATTGAAGGATTTTTAATGAATTAATTGGTAAATTTCTCGGTAAGATAAGTATTTGGTTAATAACAAAAGTTCATCTCAATACTTTGTTATATACCCTTTGTTGGCAATGACAGAGGTCAAACGTTTTCTGTAAGTTTTCACAAGGTTTTCACACACTGTTGCTGGTATTTTGGCCCATTCCTCCATGCAGATCTCCTCTAGAGCAGTGATGTTTTGGGGCTGTCGCTGGGCAACACAGACTTTCAACTCCCTCCAAAGATTTTCTATGGGGTTGAGATCTGGAGACTGGCTAGGCCACTCCAGGACTTTGAAATGCTTCTTACGAAGCCACTCCTTCATTGCCCGGGCGGTGTGTTTGGGATCATTGTCATGCTGAAAGACCCAGCCACGTTTCATCTTCAATGCCCTTGCTGGTGGAAGGAGGTTTTCACTCAAAATCTCACGATACATGGCCCCATTCATTCTTTCCTTTACACGGATCAGTCGTCCTGGTCCCTTTGCAGAAAAACAGCCCCAGAGTATGATGTTTCCACCCCCATGCTTCACAGTAGGTATGGTGTTCTTTCTCCTCCAAACACGACAAGTTGAGTTTTTACCAAAAAGTTCTATTTTGGTTTCATCTGACCATATGGCATTCTCCCAGTCCTCTTCTGGATCATCCAAATGCTCTCTAGCAAACTTCAGACGGGCCTGGACATGTACTGGCTTAAGCAGGGGGACACGTCTGGCACTGCAGGATTTGAGTCCCTGGCGGCGTAGTGTGTTTCTGATGTAGCCTTTGTTACTTTGGTCCCAGCTCTCTGCAGGTCATTCACTAGGTCCCCCCATGTGGCTCTGGGATTTTTGCTCACCGTTCTCGTGATAATTTTGACCCCACGGGGTGAGATCTTGCGTGGAGCCCCAGATCGAGTGAGATTATCAGTGGTCTTGTATGTCTTCCATTTTCTAATAATTGCTCCCACAGTTGATTTCTTCACACCAAGCTACTTAACTATTGCAGATTCAGTCTTCCCAGCCTGGTGCAGGTCTACAATTTTGTTTCTGGTGTCCTTTGACAGCTCTTTGATCTTGGACATAGTGGAGTTTGGAGTCTGACTGTTTGAGGTTGTGGACAGGTGTCTTTTATACTGATAACGAGTTCAAACAGGTGCCATTAATACAGGTAACGAGTGGAGGACAGAGGAGTCTCTTAAAGAAGAAGTTGCATGTCTGTGAGAGCCAGAAATCTTGCTTGTTTGTAGGTGACCAAATACTTATTTTACTGAGGAATTTACCAATTAATTCATTAAAAATCCTTCAATGTGGTTTTCTGGATTTTTTTTCTCATTTTGTCTCTCATAGTTGAGGTATACCTATGATGAAAATTGGAGACCTCGCTCATCTTTTAAGTGGGAGAACTCGCACAACTGGTGGCTGACTAAATACTTTTTTACCCCACTGTAGTTGCCTTTGTGTATGAAATGCGCTATATAAATAAAGTTGCTTGCTTCACACAGAGAGAAATGTGTTGCAGTATTAATGAAAAAAGAGATACAGCTGCCCCAGCAAATGTCTTGTTTCATAGCAGTGGCTAAGTTTACAGTCTTCAGACTCAGAGACCTCAGACTTGTGAATGCCTCTTGGCTATTTGTTTGAAAAAAATTCCTAATGCCTCCACTCAGTGAATCGCTATGTGAAGCCAAAGTCACCTTTTGCTACATTTACCAACAGCTCTGTTCAACGTCAATAAGTTAACACTCTTATAGTGATACAGAGTTGCCGGAATTTAAATGACTGCCGGATCAACTGCCTGGATTCATTTCTCCCTCAGTGTTTTTAAATGTTGGAGCTCCTTTCTTACTTATCTTCCTTTTCTTTGACAGGGACAGGAAGAAAGGGAAAGGCCTCAAACAGCAGCATTGATGCAGATGAGGGATCTTCCAGTGACTGCCTGCCCTGCCAGCAGGGCTGCTCCTTTTGTAAAGACGACACGCCCTGTGTGGCTCTGGAGGATGGTGCTCTTCGCCTGGCTGTGCTCTCCTTCCAGTGCCTGTGCCTGCTGATCGTCTTTATTAGCATGGTGCTGGTATACCACTATCGTAGGAATAAGGTGGGTACATATTTGTGAATGACTGTGCAAACAGTCATGCATTTGTTTTGGATGTTTAAAATCAAGTTGTTCTAACTGTGTGTATGCTTTGAATATAACTGTACAGAGTGGAGGTTAGGAAGTCAACACTGGGGAACAATAGAAAACTACAACATTTCATTTCACAGTTGCAACCCCAAGTCACTTATACTGCCTGACGTATTCTATAGCATGTGGTCATCAAAGCTCTTTGGATGAATACACTAGTAATTCCATATGTGTGTGGGTGGACCCATTGAAAGGATTTCAGATGGCTGACACTTCTGATCAACTGAAATCAGCACACTGGATGATATGGAAGTGGAACCTAAAAATACTTTCTTTTGATTTACACAACACTGATCTGTTCAGTTTTTCCAGTTGAGACCTGGGATTTCATTAATATTATACATATTTGTCTTAAATTATGGATTCTGCAAGTGATACATGTTTTTTTTTTATGCCATGCCGGTAGTGTCATTACTGTCTGATCTAATAGCTTTAACTTTTTTTTATGAAAAGAGGAAAATCATTCAGACAGATGTAGGTGAGTAGCCAGAAATTGAGGTGCATTACTTTTTGATAATAATTACTACAATATAAGTAGAAGCAGTCACCAAAAATCATTTGAGTAAAAGAAAGAAAGCAGGCCTGTCTATTAAAAATAGACTAGAGATTTTTTTTGCTTTTTTCGCAGAAAATTGCAAATTTTTATTTAAAAACACATATTTCTCACATAAACATTTTAATTCTTAAATTTGCAACAATTTTCTTCTGCATTTTCAAGTTATTATTTGTACATTTGCATTTTTTCTGGTAAATTTGTCATGATTTTCCCCCTTAGGTGTGTTAGTCTTGGGAAAATAAAATCTACCATGTTCCTTATAATCTAAATAATAAACAGTAATAAAAGTAATATTTACTGAGCCACAATAGGAGAACAATGATTAAAACTCTGATTTCATCCATCCATCCATCTTCTACCGCTTTTCCGGAGGTCCAGGTCGCAGAGGCAGCAGTTCAAGCAGAGAAGCCCAGACTTCCCTCTCCCCAGCCACCTGCTCCAGCTCTTCAGAGAGGATACCAAGGCGTTCCCAGACCAGCTGGGAGACATAGTCTCTCCACCGAGTCCTGGGTCTGCCCCGGGGTCTCCTCCCAGTGGGACGTGCCTGAAACACCTAAAGTGGGAGGCGTCCAGGAGGCATCCTAATCAGATGCCCATACCACCTCAACTGACTCCTTTCAATGTGGAGGAGCAGCGGTTCTACTCTAAGCCCCTCCCGGATGACTGAGCTCCTCACCCTATCTCTGAGGGTGAGTCCAGCAATCCTACGGAGAAAGCTCATTTCAACCGCTTGTATTCGCGATCTCGTTCTTTCGGTCATTACTCAAAGCTCGTGACCATACGTGAGAGTAGGAACGTAGATTGAGTGGTAAATGGACAGCTTTGCCTTAGAACTAAGCTCCCTCTTCACCACAACAGACCGGTACAAAGTCCGCATCACTGCAGATGCTGCTCCAATCCGTCTGTCAATCTCTCGCTCCATTTTCCCCTCACTCGTGAACAAGACCCCAAGATCCTTAAACTCCTCCACTTGGGGCAGGAGCCTGTCCCCAACCCAGAGAGGGCAATCCACCTTTTTCCGGCTGAGGACCATGGACTCGGACTTGGAGGTGCTGATTCTCATCCCAGCCGCTTCACACTCAGCGGTAAACCGTCCCAGCAAGAACTGTAGGTCATTGGTGGATGAAGCCAACAGGACAACATCATCTGCAAACAACAGAGATGAGATCCTGTGGTCACCAAGCATGACACCCTCCATTCCCTGGCTGCGCCTAGAAATCCTGTCAATAAAAATTATGAACAGGATCGGTGACAAAGGGCAGCCCTGGCGGAGTCCAACTCTCACTGGGAATGAGTCCGACCGAGTGTTGGCAATACGAACCAAACTCTCACAACAGTCGTACAGAGACCGAATAGCTCGTAACAACAAGCCCAATACCCCATACTCCCGAAGCACCCCCCACAAAAAACCACGAGGAAAAAATCACCCCCTCATGGATCATCACCTTATCGTGGTGGGGGGGTTTGCGTGCCCCAGTGATCCCAGGAGCTATGTTGTCCGGGGCAATTTGCCTCTGATAGGGTCACCCAAGACAAACGGGTCCTGGGTGAAGGGCCAGACTAAGAACGATCCAACAGACTCTCATGATAAATTCTATATCAAGGATTCAGTGTACCCCGCCCGGTATGGGGTTACTGGGGCCCCACCCTGGAGCCAGGCCTGGGGGAGGGGCTCGAAGGCTAGCGTCTGGTGGCCGGGTTTCCACCCATGGGACCCGGCCAGGCTCAGCCCGAAGGAGTTACATGGGTCCGCCCTCCAGTGGGCTCACCACCTGCAGGAGGGATCATGGGGGTCCGGTGCTATGTGGATTAGGTGGCGGTCAAAGGTGGAGACCTTGGCGGACTCTGATTTCAGTGAATTAAAATGTTAAAATCCCTAAAATGACAAAAGACAGTCATTTTTGGGGGTGCACAATTTGGGAACAACATTGGATTGCAATTATTGCCCTAAATATTGCAATTTGTGATGCAGTTTCAGTCATTTATATTTCAAATGGTTGGTTTCATTAGTCTACTTGCTTCTACTTGATCATTTTGATTTATTTTTCTCAACTCAAATATAAACTTATGTACTTAAAAAAACAAATGTAAGTTTGTACAGTACTGTTTACAAAATAGAATTTATACTGTTTTAAGTCTAAATTGCAACATTTTGTGTGTTTATATAATATCAGAGACTACCATTGCAATGGCTATTGTGACTGATTAATTTTGCAGTCATTTCTGGTCAAAACAGTTTATTACAGCATAAACAACTGTATTTCCAACCAGTAACATTTAACCAAAAGTGAGACAGTGAGACCTGCTGTGATGTACTGTATAGTTTGGAGATAATGGCACCGACAAAAAGACAGGAGGCAGAGCTGAAGGTGGCAGAGTTGAAGATGCGAAGAACTCACTGGCAGTGACTAGGAGAGACAAGATTAGAAATGAGTACATCAGAGGGACAGCTCAGGTTGAGCAGTTTGGAGACAAAGTAAGAGAGGCAATGCTGAGACGGCTTGGACATGTGCAAAGGAGAGATAGTGGCTATACTGGACAAAGGATGTTTGAGATGGAGCTGCCAGGCAGGAGGAAAAGAGGAAGACCACAGAGAAGATTCATGGATGTAGTGAAGGAGTTCATGGAGAGGGTTGGTGTTACAGAGGAAGATGTGAGTGAGATGGAGGCAGATGATCCACTGTGGTGACCCCTAAAGGGAGCAGCCAAAAGAGCATCTAACTAAAAGTAACTCAAAATATGTGCAAGCACGTATACTCAAGTAAGCGCAAAAAAAGAATTCTGCAGTAAAACTACTTAGTAAAGTGCATTTTGATGGAAAAAATTACTTCAGTACATGTACAGTGGGGTAAAAAAGTATTTAGTCAGCCACCAATTGTGCAAGTTCTCCCACTTAAAAGATGAGAGAGGTCTCCAATTTTCATCATAGGTATACCTCAAACTATGAGAGACAAAATGAGAAAAAAAAAATCCAGAAAATCACATTGAAGGATTTTTAATGAATTAATTGCTAAATTCCTCAGTAAAATAAGTATTTGGTCACCTACAAACAAGCAAGATTTCTGGCTCTCACAGACCTGTAACTTCTTCTTTAAGAGGCTCCTCTGTCCTCCACTCGTTACCTGTATTAATGGCACCTGTTTGAACTCGGTATCAGTATAAAAGACACCTGTCCACAACCTCAAACAGTCAGATTCCAAACTCCACTATGTCCAAGACCAAAGAGCTGTCAAAGGACACCAGAAACAAAATTGTAGACCTGCACCAGGCTGGGAAGACTGAATCTGCAATAGGTAAGCAGCTTGGTGTGAAGAAATCAACTGTGGGAGCAATTATTAGAAAATGGAAGACATACAAGACCACTGATAATCTCCCTCGATCTGGGGCTCCACGCAAGTTCTCACCCCGTGGGGTCAAAATTATCACGAGAACGGTGAGCAAAAATCCCAGAACCACACGGGAGGACCTAGTGAATGACCTGCAGAGAGCTGGGACCAAAGTAACAAAGGCTACATCAGAAACACACTACGCCGCCAGGGACTCAAATCCTGCAGTGCCAGACGTGTCCCCCTGCTTAAGCCGGTACATGTCCAGGCCCATCTGAAGTTTGCTAGAGAGCATTTGGATGATCCAGAAGAGGACTGGGAGAATGTCATATGGTCAGATGAAACCAAAATAGAACTTTTTGGTAAAAAACTCAACTTGTCGTGTTTGGAGGAGAAAGAAAACCATGCCTACTGTGAAACATGGGGGTGGAAACATCATAATTTGGGGCTGTTTTTCTGCGAAGGGACCAGGACAACTGATCCGTGTAAAGGAAAGAATGAATGGGGAAATGTATCGTGAGATTTTGAGTGAAAACCTCCTTCCACCAGCAAGGGCATTGAAGATGAAACGTGGCTGGGTCTTTCAGCATGACAATGATCCCAAACACACCGCCCGGGCAATGAAGGAGTGGCTTCGTAAGAAGCATTTCAAGGTCCTGGAGTGGCCTAGCCAGTCTCCAGATCTCAACCCCATAGAAAATCTTTGGAGGGAGTTGAAAGTCTGTGTTGCCCAGCGACAGCCCCAAAACATCACTACTCTAGAGGAGATCTGCAAGGAGGAATGGGCCAAAATACCAGCAACAGTGTGTGAAAACCTTGTGAAAACTTACAGAAAACATTTGACCTCTGTCATTGCCAGCAAAGGGTATATAACAAAGTATTGGGATGAACTTTTGTTAATGACCAAATACTTATTTTACCGAGGAATTTACCAATTAATTCGTTAAAAATCCTTCACTGTGATTTTCTGGATTTTTTTTTCTTATTTTGTCTCTCATAGTTGAGGTATACCTATGATGAAAATTGGAGACCTCTCTCATCTTTTAAGTGGGAGAACTTGCACAATTGGTGGCTGACTAAATACTTTTTTACCCCACTGTACTTGAGTAAATAACAAGCAATTACTCACCTCTGAATTCAACATCAAATCTTTCTAGATTCTGACAAGAGGCTTAAACAAATCAGTTGCCATGTGAGGATAAACTTTTTCTCTACTCATCCAAAGTACTTTTCTCAGTCTCTGGATGTTTCAGTCAATTACTGATGTTAATTACCGGTATCAGGCATCTGAGGATTAGCCTGAAGATGCTCCAGATACCTGAAACAAGAACACAGAGGTGCTCCATCTCCCTCCTCTGCCGTCATAACAGCCAGAGTTCAACAAAGGATTACTCACATTAATAAGGCAGATAGAAGTTTTAATCTCTCGAGGACATTTTGTCATTTAAAGACCACTTATGGAATCCACACTGTTCTTATTAAACTAAGTTTATGGCAGCGTTGTTTAAATGCTTTGACAGTTTATTTTAATCTGAGAATGTGTTCATTTAGGAGGCAAATTAATGTTTCTTTTTATTCGAAACAAGGTAGCATCCCTCAGCTGGTGTATGGCCCTTTTGTTTTCTTTTGTATGTATTTTTAAATGGGGGCTCAGCTGTCCTCTGCTCCCTGAAAGCCCCTTCAAGCATCTTGTCAATTAAAGGACGATATGTCGCTAAACATGTTACACAAGAGGCTAGACAAAGTGCCTACAAATGGTGGATGCTTCTATAAAAAGTGCTTCAGGGGGGCTTCCTTAACCTTGAATGACATTGTGGGTGTGTTTTTTTTAAATCTGCTGCATTATGAAGGGATTTTTAGGAAGAGAATATTGCACAGAAAAGGAGGACACTATTGATATTAAACTAAACATATCTTTGACAGGAAGTATGAAAACCCAAAGCACAACTTATCTTTTTTAAATTAAATAGTTTACATCACACTGGAAGTATAGTGCATGTTAGAAGCTTTCCACACGCTATCATGCTCTATCTATAGGCTGATATTTTATGTCACTGTTGGGGGGAGGGGGGCAATAAACAGAACATTTTCTCCAGAGTAAAGATTGAAGGGGACACTGTAGGTAGTCTGGGCCTGATGCAAGATTGTGTAAAGGAGCCCCTATTTTTGTAATAGGGGAAAGTTCAGATGTTTTAAAACAAAAATTTATAAGAACAAATGAGTTATTGTCTAGAAGAAGAGAGGTACAGGGATATGGAGTGATGATAATCAAGTCAGTGGCGGTAATGCACCTGTAAGCTGGTTGCCAACCGCCAATCAAATCTAAAAGAAGAAGAAGAAGAAGACATTACATAGAATAAAAACTTAATCAGCATTCATATGAATGTTGCAAATTTAAAAGAAAAAGTTGCAGATTTATGATGAAAAAAGTAGTGAATTTACAAGAAAAATATCAAATTGAGGGAAAAGGTTGCATGTTTACAAGAAAAAATGTAAAATTCATGAGAAAAAAGTTGTAAATTTATGAAAAAAGTAGCAAATTCATGTGAAAAAGTAGCAACTTTACAAGAAAAGTCACAATTTGATATAAAAAGGTGCAGCATTACAACAAAAAAGTAGCAAATTTATGAGAAAAAAAGTTTCAGATTTTAAAGAAAAAAGTTGTAAATTTATGAAAAAGTTACAAATTTACAGTAGAAAAGTTGCAAATTTATTAGAAAGAAGGTGCAAATTTCCAAGAAAAAAGTATCATGTTTATGAGAAAAAAGTTGCAAGTTTATTTTAAAAAAAGTTGAAAATTTATGAAAAATGCTGCACATTTAGGCTGCATGTCCATCAAACACGTTTTTTGTCACCTGACCACCCTGAAAGTCTTTTTTTTTTTTCAGTGTTTGTGCACTGCGCTCTGGAAAAAAAAAGTCTGTACCCTGTATCGCAGCAACAGCTTGTCACTCACAGCTCAGCACTTCTGCTTTTCGTATGGTCAGACTTTCTACTTTTTTTTAAATAGCAGTCTCTAAGTAACAATGGACAGGAAACGTATTCTAGCATTGGTTGCAGCTCTGGATGCAAAATATGATGACACGAAAAACAGCATTCTGAGTACAGACTGTACCAACGTCCTATGTCCCACCCTTCCTTGTTCTCAGTGGCTGCTTAAAAAGATCTGACCTTGACGAGCTCAACTGTAGTCTGAAAAGTTGAATTTTTGTTCAACTGAGCGCCCTGAGTGCTGCGACAAAAAGCAGCCACCACTGAGAACATTTCAGCGCTGAGCACCAGCGCTGTAGACGCTGAACTACATAGAAAATGAATAGAAAATAGTCACCCACAGCTGAAAAAACGCATTTGGTGAACACACAGCCTTAAAAGAAAAAAGTTGCAAGTTTACAAGAAATGTTCCAAATTTGTAGTGTTTTTTTTTTCCATAGCACTGGTGCTCAAATATGATATTAAAGTCATATATAATATGATATTAAAAGTTTATGATGATATGGGGGGCAGACAATTCTCTTTCCCCCCCCCCCCCCCCCCCGATTTGCACCTATGGCTCTATCATGTGTAATACGGATCCGAGTATGTTCTTAATATGCTCCCGAAGACCTCACCAAGACCCTGCAAAGACCATCCACATTCTGGCTGATTTCTTAGGGTGTAGGGCATAGCATGGTCTTTATCCAGTGTGAAGGGGCTTTAAGAGATCTTAGGCAACTCGTTCATCTGTGAGAGTCTGAGAGTGGGGTCACATCTCCTCCACATCAGAAGGAGCCTGTTGAGTGGGCTCATGCTCCTTGATATATTGCCTCCTGGATGACTCTTAGATGAGCTGTTGCCAGCATGTCTAACCTAAACGGTACCCTGGACAAATTCAGAATATGCGCGAGAGATTTGGCCTCTTATTTGACCTTTTCAAGGGCCTCAATATCCCCGCAGAAGAGCTGGCAGTAGTGGCATCTCTATCTCCATGACCATACAGTATACTGTAACTGGTAGAAATATTCTTCTGTCATTACATGCTGATGTTCATGGCCATTGTAACAAAATCATATATTTCCTTCACCACATGAATAGACGCTCTGATGCAAAGACACATGATTTCTGTTGATTGACGAAGTACGTATACTATATCGAATTTTAATTAATCAGAGGATCAGAAATATACCTGAATACGTGGCCTAAACACGAGGTGTAATCATTGTTGTGTTTTTCTCTTTTGCAGAGTATCAGGGCGTCAGGTCTGGTGTTGTTGGAGGCTATCCTGTGTGGAGCTCTGCTTCTCTACTTTCCAGTAAGGCTGAAGCTCTTCCTACTGCTCTGCTACATGTGTACATTTGTTCAGGTCCTTTTATCCACTCATTTATCTTAAAATGTTTTGCTGATAATCTACACGCCACGCTCCTTTGAGCTGAAAACAGAAATGTTCCTCTTGACTGAAGGTTGGCATTCTGTTTGACCTTCAGTTCACACACTTTTTATCCATCTAAAACAGAATGTGATGTCAGAACAAAGTTTTTTATCTGCAGCAGCCTCCGTACATATCGGGACTGTTTGGTTTGTCAGACAGTATGAACCACAGTCCATAAATCATGCTGTTAAGGTGGGGTTTTTTGACAGCTGGGGTTTCACAGCTAAAGTGTGCATGTGATAAAATGGGATTGGCAGAGACAAACATCCCGGGGATTGTTGGTGACCCCCTGCTAACTGTACACAGAGCTGGCCAATGAACCCAGCAGCCTCTCAACGCCACCATCTGTTGACCAGCCTTTTATGCTACGCCGTACACAGTATCCATTCACACCTCCACACAGAATAAAGTCCACCAGATTTAATTTGATCTTAAACATCAATGATTTTTTCCATTATCAAAAGAGAATGTGGCATCTTCTCCAATTGTTCTCTAACCTGTCAGTAAAACTTTTAAAGCAAGAAGTAGATTTATTTTTATTTTAAATTCATCATTTAATTCATGAAGTTTGTTTGTGTCAGACACATCCAGTCATTAGCTGCATCTGTCAAGGGATCCTCAAGTTCAGACAGAGTTGGCACCTTTACACTCTTATACAGGCAAAGAGAACTTGTCATTAATTACAAGTGTAGAGCAGAAGCTCTGTAGAGTCACGTGCGACCCCTGGTTACTTCCCACACCATCTTTCTCCAGCCTTCACAATCTCTCGTACGTTCTTTGAGGAGTGATAATGTCAGGCCTGTGGCTTCAGTGATGCCCTGCAACTATCTTTGTTGAGGCCTTCCTTTCCCTTCTTGCCCACCACACTTGGCTAGCATGAGACTCTTCTCTAGACTGTCGTCCTTTCTCATAATGTGGCCAAAGTTCTTAAGTCTGTGCTTTACAATTTCACCTTCAAGGGAGGTTTCAGAGTTAATTTTCTCCACTGAAGACTTGTTGGTTTCCTTCTTGGTCCAAGGAATCTTCAGTACTGTCCTCCAGCACCACAATCAGATGTGTCTATACGACGCCTGTCCTGTCTTCTTACTGTCCAAGTCTCACATTAGTACTGTATATAACCACGGGAGAAACCAGAGTAATAAACCTAACATTTTAAAGCTGTAAACTTTGTTATAGCCAGAGTCTTGATCTAAATGTACCAAAAAAACTGGATGACCATAACTCAAAAGTCAATACAAAATGACCAGTGATGCATATACTGTACAGTATATATACACTACTCACAGAAAGTTAGGGATATTTGGCTTTCAGGTGAAAATTATGGAAAATGTAAAAAGTTCACACTACAGTAATATTACAGTGGTGTGAAAAAGTTTTTGCCCCTTTCCTGATTTCTCACTTTTTTGTATGTTTGTCACACTTAAATGTTTCAGATGATGAGACTAATTTAAATATTAAAGATAACACAAGTAAACACAAAATGCAGTTTTTAAATGAAAGTGTTTATTATTAAGGGTAAATAAAATCCAAACCTACATGGCCTTGTGTCAAAAAGTGATTCCCCCCTTCCCTGTTAAAACATAAATTAACTGGGGTTTATCATATCTTTGGAAAGCCGAGTTCAATTTCTGTAGCCACACCCAGGGCTGATAATTGCTGCACCTGTTCTCAATCAAGAAATCACTTAAATAGGACTTGCCTGACAAAGTGAAGTGGACCAAAAGATCATCAAAAGCTAGACATCATGCTACGATCCAAAGAAATTTAGGAACAAATAAGAAACAACGTAACTGAGATCTATCAGTCTGGAAAAGGTTATAAAGCCATTTTTAAAGCTTTGAGACTCCAGCAAACCACAGTGAGAGCCATTATCCACAAATGGTGAAAACATAGAACAGTGGTGAACCTTCCAAAATTACCCCAAGAGTGCAGAGGTGACTCATCCAAAAGGTCACAAAAGACCCCACAACAACATCCAAAGAACTGCAGGCCTCACTTGCCTCAGTTAAGGTCAGTGTTCATGACTCCACCATAAGAAAGAGACTGGGCAAAAATGGCCTGCATGGCAGAGTTCCAAGACGAAAACCACTGCTGAGCAAAAAGAACATAAAGGCTCGTCTCAGTTTTTTCAGAAAACATCTTGATGATTCCCAAGACTTTTGGGAAAATACTCTGTGGACTGGCGAGACAAAAATTGAACTTTTTGGAAGGTGTGTGTCCCATTACATGCGACATAAAAGTAACACAGCATTTCAGAAAAGGAACATCATACCAATAGTAAAATATGGTGGTGGTAGTGTGATCGTCTGGGTGTCATGCGATGATCCTCGCGGATCACCATAAGACGCCAAGAGTCCACCAGTGAGTTTTGCGATGATGGTTTATTTAACACACAAGACGAGACAGGACAAGACTGTGAGCCGCTCTCGGCAAAAACACACAAATCAATACATGGGCTCGCAGGGCTGCCCCCAGCCACTACGAGCTAAACTGTAACATGGCAAATCACGATCCTGACATGAAGGTCTAACGATGCTCTGACAAAGCTTGACGAGGTGTAGACCATAACTGACAAGATGTTGACAATCTGACAAGATGTAGACAATACTCCGGCAACATTACTGTCGCTAGTGCCAGCTTTATGAAGGCGAACACTAACGAGCAGTAATGACACACAGCTGACCAGCCTTGACAGGCGGAAGCCCCACTGAGCACCTTCACAATAAGAGCCCGGTGAGACCAGAATACAACCCACAGCTGTCAAGGCCGGCAGCAAGTTGAACTCAGCCCAAGCGTGATCAGAACCCAGCGCTCGGGTCGTAACAGTACCCTCCCTCCACGGGCAGGCTCAGAACGCTCCAAGGACCACCCTGCCCCCCACCCCCACCCCCCAGGGTGGGTGGCCGGGGGTAGGAGCGGAGGGAGAGAGACCAAACCCAAAGACAAAACAGAGACGAGAAAAAACGACATACAGGACAATGACAAGAGTAACTACTCAGACAAAATCAAAAAATGCACATGGAGGAAGAACAAAAAACCAGAACTACCAGATCAGAAATACTAAACACGAGACTAAGACACCATACCAAATATTCAAAAAAAAAATCAGACAAAAATACAGAGGAAAAACAAGGCCACATAACACATGCTAGGGCAACTGCAAGACATAACCCAAAACACAAAATACACAGAACAGCAAGGACAAGGAAAAAAAAAAAGACAGAACAATCACTGACGGATTAACCCAGAAAACCACTACCCCCCCGACAGTTTATGCTGACCGGCGGAGACCAAGCGCCACAAGAACAGTTCAGGTGGTCTCCCAGTGTCCAACAGCCGGCGGGTGGTCTTAGGAGCCGGAGCGTGACCAGGCGGCTCACCAGAGTCCAATGCCCAGCACGTCCGCTCCTCCGGTGGTCGAACCAGGTCGCCCGAAGACACACACAACACGTTGGGTGGCCGAACCGAGACACTGAACCGGCGAAACAGTTTCTCCGGCGGCCGACTCGTGTCCCTCAGCCACCAGTCCTGGGGAAAAACAACCTGCGGCGGCCTCCCTGACGAGGACAAAACTCGGGAGAGCCGGGGCGAGCGAACAGGAGCCCCCACGGCGCCCGGCGATGATGCACAGGGGCGGTGACTCAGAGGGGACAGATGACCAGGATGAGCCTGTAATCCGTTCGGCGGTAGTAGTAGTAGTAGATTAGTTTATTTGACAGGGACAGTGCAAGGTCTGCAGCTCCACCCCCGTCCGCGGACCACGCTGGCGCTGCACCTCCGTTGGACCCCAATAGGGTCCCAGCTGCACCCACATCGAGCCCCGATTGGGCCAGAACCGCACCCGCGGTGGACCCCGATCGAGCCTCCGGTGCACCCACGTTGGACCCCAATTGGGCCAGATCCGCACCCGCAGTGGACCCGATTGGGCCTCCGACACACCCACGTCGGACCCCAATTGGGCCAGAACCGCACCTGCGGCGGACCCCGATTGGGCCTCCGGTGCACCCACGTTGGACCCCAATTGGGCCAGAACCGCCCCCGCGGTGGACCCCGATTGAGTCGGTGCAGCTCCGCTGACGATCTCCACCCCCGAACCTGGGACCTCCAACCCAGTGACTCTGACTCGTTCCATGCTGGCGACACTGCAACAAGGCTCAGAAACAAGAAAACCGGGATCAGAATCACCGGTAGCAACAAAACCCAGCGAGACGAGCTCAGGCGCAGCAGGCGGCTGCTCCTCACTCGCCTCCCCGAGAGGCAGGCAAAAATGCTCCAACACAGGGGACAGAGAAAAAAGAGGGAGCACTTGCCTGCACTCGGGTTCTGTTGCCACCCAGGACTCCAACGATCCAGGTTCAGGGCGGTGACTCTCGTCAGCAGGCTCGAACTCAGCTGCTTCGGGCTCCGCAGCTGGCTGGATGTCATTTGCAGCCTGAGGTTCCTCCCACGCTGCTGTCCACGCCGATGACCCGTATGGCGTGGGGGCAGGGGACCCTCGACCCACTGGCTCGGACCGCTCCGGCGAGGAGACCCGGGGACGCTTCTTCGTCGGCTCAGGCTCCGAGCCGCAGTCCGCTCTTCTCCTCCATCCACGACGTGGCTGCAGGGCCGGATCCAGGCTTTCCAGCACTGCAGGCCCCCTCTTCATCCGACGACGCTGGCCTGGCGTCGCGGACCGCTCGATGGGGGGGACACAGAGGCAGCAGGTTTAATAATTTTTTCTACAGCAGGTAGAGGAAGCTCGGGGGGCTGCGAACCCCGAACTCCGCCCCCAGGAGTCAGACAAGGCAGATCATAATTAAGATGAAACAAATTATCATGCACTTGCCTTTCTCCCAGGGCAGAGATGGTTCCTGCTGTAGGGGACATTGTTCCTCCTTCTCCCCGCTGGATGGCGACAGAGGGCCCCCTGGAAAGACGAGGTGGAGCCGCTCTCAGAGGTTCGCTGACGGGCTTCGCCGGCAGCGAGTCCAGCCGGGGATTCTGCTGTGGGTTGCCTGCGCCGTTGCGCCAACGTCGTCGTCGGCCCCCAGACGGCGCGCACTCCTGGACCAGCTCCGGGACGGGAACGGGACTCCAACGCGGGGAGAGAGGATGCCTCCTCCTCTGCTTCCTGCTCTCTTCCTCCTCCAGCCCACGAAGTATCTCGCGCTGCGTAGCGAGTTCTTCCCTCCTCATTATCACCTCCGGGTGATCGTCATAATCGAGGGGAAGATTGTCCAGAAGATCCTCAGCGCAGTCCAGGTGCCAGCGTATGTCGCTGGGAGTGTCGTACAGCGTAGCGGTGAATAGAGTACTGTCCACATACTCCAGAGCCTCCGCTAGCTTCCTGCCCAGGCGCCGACCGTGGCCCCTGAATGACGGCATTCTCCCAGCAATAGACACCCAGACAGGGAAGAACAACAGTCTAATTAAGGCACAAACTCACAGTGAAAAGGCGTCTCGGTGTGGCGTCTCCGTTCAGACGTCCTGGCAGGAGTATACTGTCATGCGGTGATCCTCGCGGATCACCATAAGACGCCAAGAGTCCACCAGTGAGTTTTGCGATGATGGTTTATTTAACACACAAGACGAGACAGGACAAGACTGTGAGCCGCTCTCGGCAAAAACACACAAATCAATACATGGGCTTGCAGGGCTGCCCCCAGCCACTACGAGCTAAACTGTAACATGGCAAATCACGAACCTGACATGAAGGTCTAACGATGCTCTGACAAAGCTTGACGAGGTGTAGACCATAACTGACAAGATGTTGACAATCTGACAAGATGTAGACAATACTCCGGCAACATTACTGTCGCTAGTGCCGGCTTTATGAAGGCGAACACTAACGAGCAGTAATGACACACAGCTGACCAGCCTTGACAGGCAGAAGCCCCACCGAGCACCTTCACAATGAGAGCCCGGTGAGACCAGAATACAACCCACAGCTGTCAAGGCCGGCAGTGAGTTGAACTCAGCCCGAGCGCGACCAGAACCCAGCGCTCGGGTCGTAACACTGGGGCTGTTTTGCTGCTTCAGGACCTGGAAGATTTGCTGTGGTAAATGGAACCATGAATTCTGCAGTCTACCAAAAAATCCTGAAGTGAATGTCCAGCCATCTGGTTGTGACCTCAAGCTGAAGCGCACTTGGGTTCTGCAGCAGGACAATGATCCAAAACACACAAGCAAGTCCACCTCTGAATGGCTTAAAAAAAACAAAAACAAAATGAAGACTTTGGAGTGGCCTAGTCAAAGTCCGGACCTGAATCTGATTGAGATGCTGTGGCATGACCTTAAAAAGGCGGTTCATGCTCAAAAACCCTGCAATGTGGCTGAATTACAACAATTCTGCAAAGATGAGTGGGCCAAAATTCCTCCACAGCACTGTAAAAGACTCATTGCCAGTTATCACAAATGCTTGATTGCAATTGTTGCTGCGAAGGGTGGCCCAACCAGTTATTAGGTTTAGGTGGTGTCACGATCTGAACACGGGGGGATTCCGCCATGCTCTGTCTCTTTGTCTTTTTCCTCTATTTGTATTGGATTGTATTTTTGAGTTCTCATTCCTGTTATTTAACCTTTGGTTAATTTTCATATATCCTGTATTGTTTCTTCATATGATTTATTTTCCTGTTTGCGTTCATTGTAGTGTTGTTACTTATATGTTTGGTTTTTCTTGTCTTTATTTGTTATCTCATTATATGTTTATTCTGTTGTATAGTCTCTCTTCCCGGGGCTGCAGCTGTCAGTGGCACTTCTGGGTTTTTGCTCTGTTGTGGGCAGTGCTCCTGTCAGCTGTCAGTCCCGCCTTCTCCCTCTTATTGCTCCCAGTTGATTCGAGTTTATAATCATTGTTTCCTTCTGCCTGCTCATGGTATCCACACCTGCCATCATTTGTTTCGTTTCCTGCTCTATATAAAGACTTAGTTATTACTAATTTTAAGTTATTTTTTATTTTTTTAGTTATTTATTACTGTTATTTTGCTTCCTCATTGCCGGAGTGTTATAAGTTACTCTTCACCAGAACCCATCTCCTGTCCTGGTGAACTCGTTTTCCTCAAACTCATAAGTTCACTTGTTTTTAGTTTGGACTTTTGTGTTGAACACCGTTTGGTCTTGTTGTGTTTGTTTTCTTGTTAATAAATCTCACAAACTAGCAGTCCAGCATCTGGGTCTTCCTCTCTGCACCGAGGGGCAATTAATGACAGAAGACTCCGGCAAATTTGAGACCCAGCTGCTGCTAGTTTATAGGTTTTTGTTTGCACTCACCTGTTTTTCCGGAGCGTATCATGTTCCCAGCCCGTACGGACTCTGCAGGTGGGTGTAGCTGCCCAATGAGCCTGGGGTGGGAGTGCTGCAAAACCCTGATGGAGATGGATGGATTAATCTCCGCTGCTCACATCAGTCCTACCCCGGAAGATGCATTGTGGTACCTGGGTCTTGCGGAGGCAGCTGCTTGCCGGTGCCCTCAGCTTAAGGAGCATGCTGTGGGGGTGGAGAGGATTTCTCTGGTGGCGGCTCTGCAACGTGAGAATAGTGAGATGGTGAGGAATTCCCCAAGGAAATCTGGGCCCGCGCCGAAGGGGAGGCGTTCCCAGGCTTCTGCAGTTTCGGCTCCTCACCACTCTCTGGCACCCGTTCCTGCTCCTGCTCCACCTACTCCAGGACGCCGCTGTCCAGGGAAATCCCGCCGGAAGAACGCCTCCACATCTCAGTCAGCAGCTTCTCCTACGTCAAGCCAAACAACTCCCGCAGCAGTTTGTTCCTCACGTTTGTCTTTGCCGGCTGTCCTGTCAGCCTACTCCTCCTCCTTCGCTGCTCCTCAAAATATCATCCCCAGGGATGGCAATTTTCCGCCGATCCGCGGATTTCCACCCATTTATTTTCAAATTGATCATTTCTGTGAATCGTCTAAATCCGTTGAGAAAATTTTAGGGGGGGTAAGGTACCTTATTGTTACCGATTTTAGCGAAAATCAACATGATTACATAAGCGCTCGGCGCTTCCCCGGGTCAAGTCTCCTGCGATAACCCGGATGTTATGTACTCAAGCTACTGCTGTATTGTAAACAGCCCTGCGATTGGATAGTTGCAAACGATTGGACCAATCAAATGGCTCATTGTATGCTTTGTCAAAAATTCATGGCGGCGTGTTCTCAGGGATGTGATTTTTCTGCTAATTCGCCGAATTCCGCTTTATTTTATCTTCCAGGAAGTTAAAGTACGTTAAGTACGTTAGCGGCTTGTGGTGCACGAACGCAGTGAAGGTGCACTCTTTCAGCCAGAACTGGAAGTGGCGTATAGCCAGGTGGAGAGCCATTAACTCTCTGTCGAACATGCTGTATTTACGCTCACTGTCGTGCAAAGACCTGCTAAAAAAGGTCAGCGGCTGCCAAGAACCGGCAACGCATTGCTCCACGACGGCCCTTATGGCCATGTCTGAGGCGTCGGTAGTGAGCGCTATCCGAGCCGCCGGGTCTTTGTGCGCCAGTAGTACAGCGTTCGCCAGAGCTGTTTTAGCCTCAGAACGCCTGCTCCCGCTCAGGAGTCCAGTCAACGCTGTCTGCCGGTTTCCGTTTCTAGAGTGCGGCGTACAACGGCTGTATGAGCTGGGCTGCGCGGGGGAGGAAACGGTTATAAAAGTTAACCATCCTCAAAAACTCCTGCAGCGCCCTGACATTGATGTTGAGGAGAAAAAAATAGCAAAACAATTTAGTTAGATTACTTTTATGATTCCAAACAGTTTGAAATTGACAGTGCACAGTGGACATTGATTCATAACTTTTGAATATTTCTAAGACTTGGCTACATCAGTGATTGTGCAAAATGAACTGCTCAAGTCTCAATGGAGATTGAAACTGGTGATCTGAAATGAATGCTGAAATTATAAAAAGTAATGGTATGTTGGAATTTTATTTCTATTATGGAACAGATAAAATTAACTGATTTTGATTTGATCAAGTGTTAAAGCATGTGATGGATAATGCTTGTTGGAATATTTTAGGAATGCTATCTTCTTGGAACATAAGTCAATATTATACAGTAATAAGTGGCATTCAGCTGTTTGTTTTATGTCATTTAAGCACAGTTCTGGTACTTAAAAATCATAAAAACCCAGGAGCTTCGGGGGGCTTCCCCCCCTTGCCTCCCCACCAGGGATCTGCCCCGGACCCCGCTGGGGGACTGTGTCCCCCAGACCCCCTGCTGAATTTTCAAATAATTTCCCCAACCCCAAATCACATCCCTGGTTCATGTTGGAATTCTGAGCTTTCGGTATTGTTTTCAGCGGAATTATGAGATTTTTATCGAAGGATCAGGAGTCATCAGTGCTAGAAATAGACAAAAGTGTCAAAAATAAGTTCCGATGGAATTGGCTTGAGAGAAAAGTGATGGTAAAGGTGAAAATTGGCTCAAAGTTCGACGAGGTAACAAACACTCGGACAGTTTCTGAAGAAACCAGAAAAGGAGATGAAGTTCAAAGTTCAGAGACTGACGCAGCTTGCTGCCAAAAGGAAGAAAGTTTCACATTAGAAGTGACTTGGTGACCAGTGTAAATAGTGTAATAAACTCATATAGAACTGTTAAATATGTTGGACTAAAGACAGTGAGACAACATTGAAGAAAAAGTAAGTTAACTTTTCATTAAATTTAATGATTTATCTAAGTCTAGTATTTCATTTTTTTTAATCATTTTTTTCAGTCTAAATTACTTCTGTTTTACTGAAAACCTCCCAGCTTCAGGGGGGCTGCGCCCCCCCCGGCCCCCCCATAAGTCAATCGACCAAATTAGATTTCAGCTGAAATCAGAATTTCCTGTTGCCATCCCTGCATCCTGCTGCTGGTCCAGCTGTTTCGTCCCCGGCTCTGCCCGTCACCGTGTCTGCAGGGGGGGCTCCTCCATGTTCCTCTGAGGGGCCTACAACCACTGAAGTCATGGAGAGGGCTGATTCCCAGCCAGCTGCAGCAGAAACCATCATGCCCTGGGAATACAGGCAAGTGTTTTTTCAGTCTCTTTTCCCTAAAAATGAATTACCTTGCCTGATTCCCAGTGGTGAGGCTCGGCCACTGCAGTCCACTGAGCCTTCACCACCTGCTGCACATATTAATTCTTCACCTGCTCTCGCCATGTCTCGTCCTTTGCTCCCTGAGTGTTTACCAGCCCCAGGATTAAGCCACCAGATGTTGGAGGAGCCTGCGGCCCTGGAGGACCTGGTTCCAGCCCCGCAACTATGGCCTGGATGGAGGGAAAATACTGAGACCGAGCTGACACCTGCGCCGACGATTGAGCGTCCCTGGGCTTCAGCTGTGCCGGATCTAGCGCCAGCAGGGAATCGACCTCCTGTTGTCACGCTGGGCAAGCCACCTGCATGGGTCACATCGCTGGGGATCCCGGGACTGCATTGACCACCTTGCCTGCTGCTGGCGCTGCCACAGCAGAGTCTGAGCTGCACCTCCAGAGGGCCAGGCCCAAGAAATCATCATCTGGATCGACGGAGTCCTGGATAGCGGTGGAGTTTGAGCTCAGGCAAGTGCTCTCCTTTGTCTTTGTTGTTTCCATGTTGGAGAGATCTTGCCTTGCTCTTGCTGGGGAGAGTCAAGTGCAGTCGGCAGCTGCACCTGAGCTCACCTCACCGGGCTCCACTGCCACCGGTGACCCTGACCCTGTTTCTTTGCCTCTCCTGTTGGAGTCGCTCCCCAGAGTCACCGAGAATGTTCCAACTTTGCCAGAGGTCTCCGTGGGTCCAGCTCCTCCTGCTGAGGTTGTTGTGGGTGCTCCGTCCCAGCCCGGAACCTCCGTGGGTGTTGCTCCCTTCCGGATGAGGTCTTTGCGGGTGCTCTGTCCCAGCCTGGGACCTCCGTGGGAGCTGCTCCCCCTCCGGATGAGGTTTTCACGGGTGCTCCGTTTCAGCCCAGGACCTCCGAGAGTGCTGCTCTCCTGTCAGCTGAGGTTGTCGTGGTTGCTTCATCTCAACATAGTTTGGTCTTGTTGTGTTTGTTTTTCTGTTAATAAATCTCACAAACTAGCAGTCCACCGTCCAAGTCTTCCTCTCTGCCCCGAGGGGCAATTAATGACAGGGGGCAATCACTTTTTCACACAGGGCCATGTAGGTTTGGATTTTTTTTCCCCTTAATAATAAACACCTTCATTTAAAAACTGCATTTTGTGCTTACTTGTGTTATCTTTGTCTAATATTTACATTTGTTTGATGATCTGAAACATTTACGTGTAACAAGCATACAAAAAAATGAGAAATCAGGAATGGGGCAAACACTTTTTGACACCACTGTATATCATGAAAGTAGGGCATTTAAGTAGAAGCATGCAATGTTGAGTTCCTTATCTCAAACAATTTATTGAAACAAAAGCCAACAACAGTGGTGGGTGTACCACAACAAAAAATGTCAATGTCTCAATAACTTGTCATGTGCCCTTGAGCATCAATTACAGCTGACAATGACATCTCATGTTATGACAAGTTGACTTATTGTCTGCTGAGGCATGGCATTCCACTCTTCTTGAAGGGTGGCTCTCAGGTCATTGAGGTTGTGGGGTGCAGGGTTATGAGCCTGTACACAGCGACTCAGCTGATCCCATAGGTTTTTCTATGGGATTCAGGTCTGAAGAAAGTGCAGGCCACTCCATTTGAGGTACCCCAGCCTCCAGCAGCCATTCCCAAATGATGCAACCTTAATGAGCTGGAGCATTGTCGTCCATGAAGATGAGTTTAGACCTGTGTTGTTTATGCAGGGGCACAATGACTGGATTAATGATGTTATTCAGGTAATATTGGCTTGTCACTGTAGCATTCACAAAGTGTAGGGCAGTTCTGTATTGACTAGACACACCTGCCCAGACTGTAACACCACCACTACCACCAAAGGCTCATCTGGTGACAACAGTGGCTCTCCTTGACGTCTCCAACATCATTGGCGGCCATCATTTCTGCTCAGCGTGAATCGACTTTCATCAGAGAACAGCACTGAGGCCCACTAATCCCTTGTCAATTCAATTCAATTCAACTTTATTTATATAGCGCCATTTCACAACAACAGTCATCTCATAGCACTATCAACTGTAGGGGGGACCCCCACAGTTGCAGAAAGACCCCAGCAATCAGGCGATCCCCTGTGAGCAAGCACTTGGCGACGGTGGAGAGGAAAAACTCCCTTTTAACAGGAAGAAACCTCCAGCAGAACCAGGCTCAGGGAGGGGCAGTCATCTGCTGCGACTGCCTGGGGGGTGAGGGGATAGAGAAGAAGAAAAGAACAGACATGTAGAGAGCAAACAGCACGATGGGGACTCAATCTATGGGAGAGAACAAACAAATGTTAATGACCAGCAAAAAAAAAATATTTCATAGAGAGTGAGGAAAGGAGTGAGGCCCAGTGCATTACTGGGGGTCCCCCGGCTGACTAAACCTATTAGCAGCATAACTAAGGGAGGGTTCAGAAACACATGATCCCTCCCTAATTGTAGGCTATATCAAAAAGGTAGGTTTTAGCCCTATTCTTAAAATCAGAGATCGAGTCTGACTCCCGAATCCAGATTGGCAGCTGATTCCACAGGAGAGGAGCTTGATAACTGAAGGCTCTGCCTCCCATTGTACTTTTGGAGATTCTAGGTATTACAAGTAATCCTGCATTTTGGGAGCGTAGTGCTCTGTTAGAATGATATCAGATCTTTTAAATAAAAAGGAGCCTGATTGTTTAAAGCTTTGTAAGTAAGAAGAAGGATTTTAAACTTAATTCTAAACTCTATGGGAAGCCAATGAAGGGAGGCCAGAACCGGAGAGATATGATCTCTCTTTCTAGTACCTGTTAAAACTCTTGCTGCAGCATTTTGGATCAGCTGAAGACTTTTTAAAGATGTTTTAGGACAGCCTGATAATAAAGAATTACAATAATCTAATCTCGAGCTAACAAAAGCGTGGATCAGCTTCTCAGCATCACTCTGAGACAAGATGCTCCTAATCTTGGCAATATTACGCAAATGATAGAAGGCAGTCTTAGAAACAAATTTAATATGTGAATTGAAGGACAAATCCTGATCAAAAATAACTCCAAGGTTCCTCACAGAGCTATTAAGAGAAAGAGTAACTGCATCCAAACTGAAAGTTTGATTTGGAAAGGAATTTCTAAGGTTTTTTGGACCAACAAGAATGACTTCAGTCTTATCTGAATTTAATAGCAGGAAATTACAAGTCATCCAAGCTTTGATTTCCTTAAGACAGGCTTCTAACTTGGCTAATTGATTAGTATCATCTGGCTTCATTGACAGGTATAATTGTGTGTCATCTGCATAACAATGAAAATGTATACAGTGCTTTCTAATAATGTTGCCTAACGGAAGCATATATAAACTAAAAAGAGTAGGGCCTAGCACAGATCCCTGTGGAACTCCATGACTAAGCTTTGAGCTGAAAGAAAACTCATTATTTACATGAACAAACTGGAACCTATCAGATAAATAAGATCTAAACCACTGCAACGAAGTTCCATTAAGTCCAACATAGTGTTCTAATCTATCAAGTAGAATATTATGATCAATAGTATCAAAAGCTGCACTAAGATCTAAAAGGACAAGTACAGAAACTAGTCCATTATCAGATGCAATGAGGAGGTCGTTAGTGACCTTCGCTAAGGCTGTTTCAGTACTATGATGGATTCTAAACCCAGATTGAAACTCTTCAAGTAAACCATTTCCCTGCAGGTGGTCAAATAATTGTGGAGCAACAACTCTTTCTAAGATTTTTGAAATGAAAGGGAGATTAGAGATTGGTCTATAGTTAGCTAAAGCTCCTGGATCTAGCGTTGGCTTTTTGAGTAAGGGTTTAATTACAGCTGTTTTAAAAGCCTGCGGTACATGGCCTAAAGTTAATGAAAAATTGATTATATGAAGAATAAAGCTACCAATAAGTGGGAAGACTTCTTTAAATAACCTGGTAGGAATAGGGTCTAAAAGACAAGTTGAAGGTTTGGATGAGGAAACTATTTTGTCTAACTCACAAAGGTCGATTGGAGTAAACTCATCAAGACAGACATCAATAGAAGGAGTTGTAATAGTTACAGTATTTAAGTTAACTGTGGGAAGAATCTGATTGATTTTATCTCTGATGGATGAAATTTTATTATTGAAAAAGTTCATAAAGTCCTGACTAGTAAGCTCTAAGGGGATGCTAGGATTGACAGAGTCCTGACTCTTTGTCAACCTGGCTACAGTACTGAAAAGAAACCTGGGATTATTCTTGTTCTCTTCTATTAATGCAGAGTAATAACTCGTTCTGGCTTTTCTAAGAGATTTTTTATAAATTAAAAGATGATTTCTCCAAGCTAAATAGATTTCATCTAAATTAGTAGAGCGCCATTTTCTTTCTAATTGACGAGTCTTCTGTTTTAAGCTACGAGTTTCTGTGTTGAACCAAGGAGTTAAAAATCTCTGATTAGACTTTTTCTTTTTTAAGGGGGCCACCAAGTCTAGAGCCTGATGCAGAGAAGCTGAAACACTATCCACCATGTTATCAATTACAGAAGGAGCAAGCTGTCTATAGCTTATTTCCGTTGTGTTGACACATGGCATAGAGGAAACAATCTGCATAAATTTGGAAACAGCATCATCTGAGAGGCATTTACTGTGATAATATTTTTCTTTAGGAGCCAAATAGTCAGAAATAGTAAAATCAAAGGTTAACAGACAATGGTCTGACAGTACAGGGTTATGAGGAGACACTACAAGATTTTCTATTTCTATGCCATATGTCAGAACAAGGTCCAATGTATGGTGGAGGTAATGAGTAGAATTTCCTACTTTCTGAGAAAACCCAATCGAGTCTAATATTGAATTAAAAGCCACATTAAGGCAGTCACTATCTACATCCACATGTATATTAAAGTACCCTACTATAATTATTCTATCAGATTTCAGCACTAAATCAGCTAAGAAATCAGCAAATTCGGATTGTCCAGCGTAAATGCTCCTTGGCCCACGCGAATGATGACACCTGTGCCTGGTGGTCTGGTCAGGTACCCTTGCAGGTCGTCTAGCACGCAGATCACGCTAACGTAAACAGTTTTGAATGGTCTGACATGACACTCAGGTGCCTCTCATCTCCCTTAAATGTGTCTGGAGTTGAGTGGCTTCATCATCCGGTTCCACAGGGCACTGTTCACAATGTAGCAGCCATCAGCATGAGATGTGGCCAAGGGACATCCACTTCTATGCCTTTCTGTGACTCTTTCAGTGTCTCTGTATCTCTGTTGTAACCTGCTGATGACACTCTGTGACACTTTAAGCTCAGTGGTCACTTCCTTCTGAGAACATCCTGTTTGAAACCTCGCAGTGGTGAGGTACTGTTGATCAAATGTTAGGTGTCATCTTGGTTTCATGATGTCACAGTGTGAACAACATGTTGAAGAGGACTGTTTAAATACCAATTCTAATTGAACCAGAAAATTTATTGGTCAATTCATGGATCAAACACCTGTTGTGAGTTTTGCCGTTAAGCACCTTGTTAGAGAACAGCAAGTTATGCAAAAATACTGAAACATTGAACAGTTGGACATGTCCATTCAAAAGGTTAGAGAAGGTCAAATTAAGTTCACCTGTAAAAGTTATAGTGCATTTAAGATAAGATAAGATAAGATAAGATAAGCCTTTATTAGTCCCACAATGGGGAAATTCCAGGATTGCAACAGCACAGGGATAGCAACACTCAGAGCAACAATCAGAAGGCAAGAAAAAAAACAAGAGCAGCGAGTATACACATGTACATATAAACATAAATATATAGACACACAGTGCGGAGCATTGTAGCTAGATGGAATAAATATATAAATATATAAACACCCAGTGCGGAGCATTGTAGCTAGATGGAATAATATATGAATATATAAACACACACAGTGCGGAGCATTGTAGCTAGATGGAATAAATATGTGAATATATAAACACACATACAGTGTGGAGCGTTGAAGCTAGATGGAATAAATATATGAATATATAAACACAGTGCGGAGCATTGTAGCTAGATGGAATAAATATGTAAATATATAAACACACAGTGCGGAGCATTGTAGCTAGATGGAATAAATATGTAAATATATAAACACACAGTGCGGAGCATTGTAGCTAGGTGGAATAAATATGTAAATATATAAACACACAGTGTGGAGCATTGTAGCTAGATGGAATAAATATGTAAATATATAAACACACAGTGTGGAGCATTGTCGCTAGATGGAATAAATATATAAATATATAAACACACACAGTGCGGAGCATTGTAGCTAGATGGAATGAAACAGCAGCATAACTGTCTACTTAGTTATCCTACATGGTATGATTATGTACCCATACATATTGTCACCCTCCGTAGCTACCGGTCTTTTCCTAGTTGTATATTGGAGGGGACCATTGTGAAGTCTATTGCATCTTTTGCATTCAATACTATTAGGTTGTCACGTCTTTTTGCTATCTCTGCGAGCAGCCCTGCTTAGGTTGTACAGTCTGACAGCCGTAGGTAGGAAGGACCTGCGAAACCTCTCGGTTGTGCACCTAATATGATGTAGTCTGCTGCTAAATGAGCTCCTTAGTACATTCATTGTGTCCTGCATAGGGTGGAACTCGGACTCCAGCAGAGATGACACTTTAGCCACCATCCTTCTCTCTCCCATCTCCTCCACTGGGTCAAGGCGCTGCCCCAGGACAGAGCTAGCTTTCTTGATCAGTTTGTTCAGTCTCTTCCTATCGGCCGCTGTAATGCCACTGCCCCCGCAGACCACTCCAAAAGTGGTGGCTGATGCCACCACCGTGTCGTAGAATGTCTTCAGCAGCGCCCCTTGTACACCAAAAGACCTGAGTCTCCTCAGTAGGAACAGCCTGCGCTGTCCCTTCTTGTAGAGTGCGTCAGTATTGTGTGACCAGTCTAGTTTATTGTTCAGATGAACACCCAGGTACTTGTAGGATGTCACCATCTCGATGTCTGTTCCCTGTATATTTACTGGTGCTATGAGGGGTTGTCCTTGCCTGTGGCAGTCCACCACCAGCTCCTTAGTTTTCCTCGCGTTGATCTGGAGGCAGTTCCGATGGCACCAGTCCACAAAGTCCTGGATAAGTCCTCTGTACTCAGCTTCATCTCCGTTGGAGATGAGGCCAACGATCGCAGAGTCATCAGAGAACTTCTGTAGATGGCAGTGCGTTGTGTTGTGTGGGAAGTCCGCAGTATAAAGGGTGAACAGGAAGGGAGCCAAAACCGTTCCCTGTGGGGCCCCTGTGCTACCGATGATCGTGTTGGACACACAGTCCCGGGTTCTCACAAACTGTGGCCGGTTTGTGAGGTAGTCCAGGATCCATGATGACAGGTGCTGGTCCACCCCTGCGCACAGCAGCTTGTTCTTCAGGATCATCGGTTGGATGGTGTTGAAAGCACTGGAGAAGTCAAAGAACATGATCCTCACCGCATTCCCGGGCTTCTCCAGGTGGAACAGAGAATGGTGAAGGAGGAAGATGACCGCATCCTCCACCCCAATGCCATGCTGGTAGGCGAACTGGAGTGGATCCATCGCTGGTCCCACCAGGGGGCGGAGGTGAGCAAGGAGCAGTCTCTCCAGGGTCTTCGTCATGTGGGACGTCAGGGCCACTGGTCTGTAGCTGTTCAGATCTTTGGGGTGGGAAGTCTTTGGTACAGGTACCACACAAGATGTTTTCCACAGCTGTGGTACCCTCCCCAGCTTCAGGCTCGGGTTGAAGATGTACTCCACAATCCCACACAGCTGGTCTGCACAGGACTTGAGGAGCTTTGCACTGATGCCGTCCGGTCCCGAGGCCTTCCTCGCCTTGATCTTCCTCAGCTCCGTCCTCACCTGGGTCTTAGTGAGGGTCAGGTTGGGGGGCTGTGTGTTGGGAGTGGGGGGGTGATGGTGGAGTGGGGAGTGGGCAGCAGGACTTGATGTCTTCAGAGGTAGCAGTGGTTGTTGTGCAGTCGGGGGGGAGGGCGGTTGGTCAAACCTATTGAAAAACAGATTCAGATTGTTCGTCCACTCCCTGCCCCCCATAGCCTGGGGGTGAGGTATTCTGGAGCCCAGAGATGGTTTTAAGGTTTCTCCAGACCCCACCAATGTCGCTTTGTTGCAGCTTATCCTCCATCTTCTTCCTGAAGCTGCCCTTGCCTTCTCTGATCTTCCTCCTCAGCTCCCTCTGTACGGACTTCAGCATCTCCCTGTTCCCCGACCTGAAGATCCTCTTCTTCTCCCTCAGAAGTGTTTTATCTCAGGGTTGATCCAGGGTTTGTTGTTTGAGCAACACCGTATGGTCTTGGTGGGTACGGTGTTGTCCACACAGAAGCTGATGTAGTCCGTGATGGTGTGAGTGAGGCCATCGATCTCCTCACCATGTGGATCGCAGAGCTGCTCCCAGGCAGTGGTTTCAAAGCAGTCCTTTAGAGCGTCCATTGCCTCCTCAGACCATAACTTCACTGTGCGCATGACCGGTGGTTGTCTGTGCACTAGGGGTTTGTACACTGGCCGGAGATGAACCAAGTTGTGATCCGATCACCCGAGTAGGGGGAGTGGTGATGAGGTGTACGCCTCCTTAGTGTTTGCGTAGAATAAGTCCAGTGTTTTATTGTCTCTAGTGTGGCATGTGACATACTGGGTGAACGTGGGTAGAATGGGAGACAGTGAAACATGGTTGAAATCGCCTGAGATGAGGAGAAGAGCATCTGGGTGTTCTGTCTGCAGCCTGCCAGTTACTGAGTGGATGACATCACGCGGTGTCCCAGCGTTCACCGTCGGATTTGCATAAATAACAATGCAGATCACGTGTGAGTATTCCCTCGGGAGATAGGTAGGCCGCATGCTAACAGCTAGCAACTCGATGTCTTTGCTGCAGTGTTGTTGTTTAACAGTGATATGTCCCGGTCTGCACCAGTTGTTATTAACATAGATCATCACTCCACCGCCCCTTGCTTTGCCACTGTCTGGTGTTCGGTCTGCCCGTATTGCGTGGAAACCCTCCAGTTCAATGCTAGCATCTGCTGCTAGTTCAGTTAGCCACGTCTCCATAAACAATAGAAGGCAGCACTCCCGGTATATGCTATCGTAGCGGGAGATAGCCGCTAGCTCATCTAACTTTCCCAATATAGATCGTACATTCCCCACAACAACAGATGGGAGGGTGGGTCTGTACCTTATATTCCTTGGCCGCCGTCTTACACCCGCACGACACCCACGTCGTTTTCGCCTTATTTCTCCCGGTATGTTGAGTTTTCTCGTTAGCACCGAGTGGTGGTTGAGTGCTAGCAGCTGTTCCCTGCTGTACCATCTCCTGCTGTAAACAGTGGCTCCGTCCGCCGGCTCGGGAGACATTTGGGGCGATCTGTGTGTCCGTGATGGGTATGGTGTCGCCGGATCAGAAAGTTGTCACCGGATCGGAAAGATAGAGGAAGAAAAAAACTCAGAATTGAGCCGCTGTTGCAAAAAGGCAGCCGACTCGTGTGGCACCGGAAGTGTGAAGCAGGACTGCATTTTAGGTGCATCTAAAAATTTCACCTGAAACCTGAATATCCCTAACTTCTGTTTGTTAGCAGGATTACACAAAAACTACTGGATGGATTTTGATGTCATTTTCACCACAGATAGCCCTTGGGGCAAGGATGAATCCATTAGATTTTGGTGATGATCTGAGACTGCATACCTCCACTAATGCTCTTATATTCTCACAGTGTGTCAGCAACCATCCTCCAAAACTAATGGATAGACTTTGATGCAATTTTCACCAGAATTGGCTCATGGCCTACACACAAACCCATTACATTTTGGAGGTGATCCATGAGGGACAGAAGGAGCCTTGGCAGAGGTATGCATTCTTTCAGTGCTCTTCTAGTTTTTCCTGCCAACTTCTCAAGAACCTCATTGTTTTTGCAGATGGGCACCCATTTTCCATTTATTTACATGAAACCACCACTATGTCTTCCTCTTGGGTGAACAGAGCATTGGTTAATTCCAATTAAGCTCCAGTCATGTGCAGCTATATGCTTAGTGAAGCAATGTGAGGTTAATGTAATTAAGTCCAGCAGATTTAGAGCTGGGCAATCAATGCAATTTGCTGTGGCAAGTTCCTAGAAAGTAATAATGTTTGAAGTCAGTAGAGTGAGTGGGGTTATCGGTTAGTGAATGAATGAATAGTGGATGATATTCCTGTACCCAGCTGGTGTAGTGATGACAGCAAGTGCTAAAAATAGAAGGCTTGTAAGAAGGTTATACAAAAGAAACTGACTTTGTTTCTCAGTCTGAGTCATATCTTATTTACAGATTAGTGCCAACATTCTGACACATTCTGTGATATACAAGTAGTAAAATTCAGTTTGATTGTTATGTTTTGCTCTGCTGAGATGGCCATCATAAACATGACAGATCTTATTTTGATAGTATAATATCTCAGTGCGTTCATGTGAAAAAAGATATCTTTCTGTGTGGCACTGCATGCTGGATTGATCTCAACCCCGATGCATTTCCATGTCTCTGCATGTGAATCCCATATTAGAGTGAGGTGCATCACCCCCCAGTCTAAATATAGATACAGAAATATTCTGCTGCTTCTATTTTAAATAATTCCACTGCTATTAAGCAGCAGGAGATGCATGTTATTCCGCACCCGTGGCATTCTCCTTTATGGAGTAATGCAATTTTTCTTTCTCTCGTTGGTTGTGTCACATGCAGTAACTTCAGACTGTGCACACACACGTTAGTAATGAAAGAGGGGGCGGTGGGAATGGGGAGTGCAGAAGGTGAGAGGCAAAATTATGGCAGTGCCAAAGCTGACTATTTCCGTCTGGCTGTGGAGATGAAAAGGGGAGAGTGGACATGCTTTTATGATTCACAATGTGATCCTTGGATGATCTTGCCAGCTCTCTGTTTCTTGCTGCTGTTTTCACCCTTTTATTCCCTTCTTTTTGAGCAACCAGTTTTTCCAAATATGAAATTTCACTGCACACAGTATCAGTTATCATGGCAGGAAAATGTCACGGTAACACTGTTATCACAGTATTTATGGAAAATGGGAAGAAATAGATAATCCTGTCTGTCAAATTGATCTTTAACCCTGTTCTTTATTTTTTGTGGGGGGGAGGGGGCATCACATATATAACAGTACAAAAGTGTACATAAAGAACCATTACACTAAATGCATTGTGCATGTTACATAGAGGTTGTATATGAAGCATGTCATTGATCTGACACACTCCGTTTGAGCTATAGCAAACTAACTGCACTTGCTCTACTGTATCAAAGTCTGCAGAAGGATGGGTGCGAAGGTGGTGAACAAGATGGTCACTTTCTTGAAAACAAGCAAAAAATATCCCACGCTGACAAATGAATTTTTTGTGAGTTTTGTTGGAGTTTTTTTCTCTGCTTTATTCAATATGATTTTCCTCGTTAATACTAGCTATACATTGTGGTTAGCACAGTAACTAATTAGCTGTGTCGTCTTTAGTTTACTAGTGATTAGCAACCAGCACTAAAGCTGCATTTACACTGGAGGCCTTGATGCCCAGATCTGATCTTCCTCCTAAATTTTTTTATTTATGTATTTATTTATTGCTTGTCTGCTTGCATGTGCTTTTAAAAGTGAGCCATATCTGTTATCTCTAATTTATGCTCAACACAAATTTTCCCTTGACCATAATCTTTTCCGTTTCAATTCCTTTTAGTGGCAAGGCCTATGACTGTATTCTTCAGCATGAGGGAGTAAAAGAAGTGAATTTGAAACCTGAAGTTAAGCAAAAGTGAAACTCAACACAAGTTACGCCACTGGACTTGAACCCTACTTGCCTACTCAGAATCGATAATTTTAGCGGCGTCCTCCATCCTACCCTGCAGCCAAATGTGGGTTGCACTACTCTTGAAGCCATTATCACATATATTTTTTGTCATATTGGGAGGAAGGGAACTTACAATGACAGTAAATGTATTAGTTGAAGAACTTTTGCTTTTCTCACAACCCAGTCTTCCAGTATGAATTTGATTCTGATGGGTCCACATGAAGCTTAGATTATAACCTGTCTCTAGCCTATAAATAAATGACAACTACAGTTGTTTATCTAATGTACTGCTACTCATCTTACAATTTCTGGGCTGCATAATCTTGTGAAAAACTATTATAATGTCCGATCTTCTGCACACTGCTTTGGCTGTGGGCTGAGTTAAAGAATTCATGAGTGCCCTATTTTATTTTATTTTTAAGTCTTCTACACTGAGTTTTATTCCTCATTCCCTGCCTTTCCACCTGTCCAATTTATGCATTGTCTCAGTGCCAAGCTGGGCCAAAGTGCCACCTCAACCCAACTCGGGGGCTTTGCCGTGCATGGCAGGAACGCGAGCAGGGCTTCACAGCACATCAGGGGGCTAATGAGAAGCAGTATGGCCAGAGGATAATGTATCCTGACCTGACAGGCCATGAAACACAGTCTGCCAGCAGTTCCTCTGCCTTCCATCCAAGCTCGTCTGACACTCTCAATCTGACTTGAGTGGATCTGGAGAGTTGCTGTGTGCATGTGCAGCCTATCGCTTCATACTTAACTTCCTCTTCCCTTCTGCAAAATCCAGAGGAGTCTCCCAAAGGCTAAAGTGACTAAGCTGATGATGCACTCCTGCAGCTGGAGGGTTCCTGCTCCTTGCTCAGGCAGGGAAATCAAAAGTGTGAGAGGCAGCCGCAGCACCACACGTAGACATGCTATTCCCTCTGCTGTGTTTCTTTGTGCCGCGGCAAGATGGGAATAGCTCTCTCTCAGGATCTAACTGGTGACGAGGAGCGAGGGGAATTGGGGGAGGCAGGTGCAAGCTGGCCCCGGTCTTGGCTGCGCAGAAGCCGAGCGGGATGTAATTTACACTCAACCCACCTCAGGGAGCGGCGGGAGGAGAAGAAGCCATTACCTCCCGCCAGAAAGCTGCCCTTCCCATGTGGCAGTGAGTGTCAGCTTTCATATAAAAATGGATCCATTGCTATTACAACACCCTGCCATCTCTTCTCCTGCTCCTGCCGAAGCTCCCTCCCACTCTCTCATACTAAAGGTGTTAAGGATCAGGGTATGAGCAGGGTATGATGAGGAGGGGGAAAAAAAAGTGAGGCTTGGGCGGGCCGCGGATGCCCGTTACTATTTCATGTCAAAACATTAAAAGCAGCACAAGAGCTTTGTTGTGACAGAATGATTCCCGGGGCTGCACCATCCCATTTTCTTCTCAGATGGAGACAGACATATTAAATGCCTGAAAGTCATTTTTCTCCCTTTTAGCTGGTTGCAGCTTACAGGAAAAAGGAAAAAAAACTGATAACAAAAGGCTGAAATCCAGCACAATCTGTGTTTTGGACTAGAACTAGGCAATGTTTTCAGTGCTTGGTGTTAGTCTTTTTTATGTAAAATGTGATTTATTTGTACTGCGTCACTGACAGATGACTAATATATGAGGTTTTATTTTGGCATTTCATTTCAGTAAGTGCTCCATTAGTATGAAGTTGTTCAGCTAACCTTAATTGCTCCCAACTCTGACAATAATTCATACCAGAATTTAAAGCATAATTCTGGGTGTCAGCTAGGTCTAACCAGCAAAAATCACCTTCTTAACAAGTACCTTTTGCCTTTTTTTTTTTTCCATAGCCAGTGCATCACATAATGCAGTCATCATGGGTCCAAGTGATTCATACTTTTGGATAGTTTTTTCCTGATAGAAACAAAATATCCCAATTCCGTCTGTGAGCACTGGTGACTATTTGGAAGAAATTTGGCTTAAGGGGAGATGAGAGGAGCACAGTATGAAATAAATATGAATTACTCTGAACCGTAAAATGAAGCATTAGTCCAGTAAGTCCAGTATACAAGGAGTAATGGATGAAGGGTTGGCTTTGCTACATTTTTGGAAACCTGAGTTTTAGTGGCACCTTGTGGTCACTAAAATAACTCCCCACACATTCACACCTACACATGTCACACGTGGGTCACATCTCCGCCTGCTCTGATATCTGACCTGTAGGTAATGGAATGGGTGCAACTGCAGTTCACTTTACCTTTAGGTACTATATGGAACATCTGGAAACTCAGGCATTAATAAAATTAATTAAAATTCATTTTTGCACCGCTGTAATAGCAAAATGAACTTGGAAACACCCATAAACACGACCTGAACCTCAGATGATTGATTATGGACTGCACCTTTATAATATGGCCCTCAGTGTTTAACCATACAGTGCATTGGCTTCACCTCATAAAAAGTGGAATGAGCTGAAAAGTGTACTCGGGGACCATCTGATAAAGCTCTGCACATGTCTTAAGTTCCTAACCGCTTGTGTGCACACTCATCTCACCTACAGTACTCAAACCTGTAATCTGGATGCTCACAAAATTAGAATCTGTGTGCATGAATTTTCTAAGGAAACTAGTGCATAATGATTTTGACTGCGTTAATGCTCCACCAAGACATTGGGGCAGCTCGAAAACTGCATCTAAAACTCATCTGATGATGAAAATGAGGGGGACAGGTGTTATAGTAACAGTGATATACTTTCATTTTCAACACCTAAAGCACATCTCCCACCTACCTGGACTCCCAAACTCCACCTTACAAAGCAAATTCTGTTCCATTCGCATAGCAAGCCTTACACTCGAGACAACTGGAAAACATGAAAAAACTACTGGACTACCTCAACAGTTCAACTGCAACGGGAGATGCAAAGCAAGGCAGGGTTCCTGCTCTTTCTGGAGAATATCCTGGGTACCCAACCTAGTGCAGTAGTCAGAGACAATTCATGAGTCTCTTGGGGCCATTCACAGGGGCCCCTCCAGCCAGCGTTCATCACCCTTATATAATAACTAATCTGACCAGCAGAGGCGGGACACACTAAGCTGCTCTGAGCTAAATTAGCTACTGTATTTTTTGCTCTACTTACCACTGTCTTGCTTTCTTTTCTCCTCTTCTTCTTTTTTCTTCTTTCTTTTGTCACTGCCAGACAAATAGCTTTGCTTCATTTTGATACAGCTGTACTCACTTGTGTGTTTGCATAAGACGTGCACAAGGTACTTGCGAGACTGAGAGGTGGAGGTGGCGTCCCTTTAGTGAGTTCTGTGCTGGACTACCACTGTCATTGCAAACTCTCCACATTGTCACTGCCGTAGTGATTCAAAGCTGGTCAGCACTCAGGTGACTCCTTCTGGTGTTAGGCTCCAAGCATATACCTGCCATGCCAACCAGCACACAGCGCCTCTGTCAGTAGTGGATGGGGAACAATGATGAGGATGATGATGATGATGATGAAAACGCAAGTTGAACATTACAGCCCTGTGTAATTTAGAAATTTAAAGTCAGGCCTTTAATTTATACAAATTAATTGCACGTGGATTATGCCCACCACTCTTTGAAGTTGAAATATTCTGCAAATTATTTGTGTTCAGCACGGCAGCATAACTCAGTGAGTTATTTGCTACCACGGTAACAATATCAACTACACAAGGTCATGTTATGTTAGTATGCAGTTTGCAGCTTGTTCTGCTTCCTCTGGGTGAACAAATAAATCAATTAGTGCTTGTTTCTAACACTCCGAGAGCAACTTCACATGTGGGAAAACAATATTTAGATTTAAAGCCTGCTGCCAGGTACCCTGTTAATCAGTGTAAGCATCATGTTCTTCTGGAAACGTAACTTTTTTTTTTTACATAAATTCTCCTCTAAACTCCCCAAAAAGTGCCCTTGAGCATATAGACTTTTGCATCAATAAAAGCCGCCCATAATAGACCACTGTTCAGTCTTACTTGCTCTGAGTGCAGTAGGCTGATTTCTCGGCACTCGGGGAGAGGTCTGACATCCCATGTGATCAATATCCTGTGGGATCCTGACCTTCACGAGAAAGTGGATCAATCCCTGAAGCTTTCACCTTTTGCACTGAACACTCAGCACTTACACATTTGCATTTTTATTGTCTTCACATTACAACTTAATTACACACTGCTGCTTCTTGGTGCTCTTCTGCTAACAGCATTAGCCTAATGAAAGAATCCACCCACTTCCTGTTTTAAGTGTTGTTTGTTGAATATCTCTTTTTTTGCCCTACAGCGAGAGGTAATTATCTAAAGCGTCCTGGCACTAAATGATTTGCGATACGCTCCGTGGGGCATCCAGTTGGGTGTCATCTTTTTGGTTGTGGGTGTATAAGCATCCTCACACAAAGCCTTCAGGGGCTGTAAAGTTTGTTGTTTCGTAACATTAAAGTTTGGTGCTATGAGTGAATTTATGGGTGAATGTTGGCACTTCATTTCAGGTCTCTGACTGCCTCAAACGTGACGCCTCATCCACCAAAATGCGATCTAATGAAATGGAAGTAATATTTTGTATTGACAGAACTCATGATGAAGGACCACTGAAGGTCATTTGAAACGATTATATTCTGCAATTATCACATTTTTTGTTACAAAAAATGAATAATCTTTCAGCAATTTCAGTGCCTTCCACACTTTTCAACTTGTAAGCAGCCTCTGTCTTCTGTGCCTGTTTGGCCAATAGCGTGAATCTTTTGGATGCTACTGTTAATTGTAAATTAGTTGAAACCATAGACTGAATCTGAATCTGCACTTGTAATAACAGGTTTTTAAGATATTATTGGCCTATTTAGATGCAGTGGACTGGGAAATTTATTGATGTTGCCTTTAAAATTTAAAAGTTAGTATCATAATCTGACTTTTCTTTGTTTACTGAGTGCAGAAACTCAACAAAAACTTGTGTGAATGTAAAAGTGGCCAGTATCACAATAGCTCCCTGGAACGCTGCTGCTCACACCACAGCTGGCCAACGTGCGTCACCGTCTCATCAACAGGGACACTTTCTAGTGGGTAACCAACCCACTGAATGTCTGTATGGAGCCAGCTGGTGGGTGCTGAAATGAGAGATGATTAGGAAAGAAAGATAACCGCAAATTAAGTGACTGAGTGTTGATTGAATGACTAAGTGGGTGAGTGAGTGAATTTCGCTCATGCCATGTTCCTGCGTCCGGTCTTCTCATTTTGCCAGATGAATAAACATAAGATATCAGGTATGTTATGTAATAGAATGTTCAGGGATTTAGCACACTACCTGAATAGCCCATTGGTGATTTGTTCTGGTCACTCCATTAATGACTTTGTTATGAACAAGTGAGAAATAAATGTATAATTACAGATTCCAACAGAGTCTAGACATGAGTAAAACATCAAGTCCTTCAACTAACATAATATAATACACTGTATATTCCCAACCTTCAAATGTGGCCATGAAACTGTGACGTCACAGTGTAAAAATTCCATAAATCTTCATATGGAGGTAGCAGAGATGGTGAGACTAAAAACACACCCATAAATAGGCCCGTGTTTGCTTCTCCATCTTGTCTTTTCACTGCCTTCTGTGCTTAGTTTCACTTCTTTGTCACTTTTTGTTTAGCGATTAACTTCCATAAGGTGTTAAATACACATTTTTAGGTGGTTAACATTGTGTTGTTTAGGAAAAGGTGAGGGTCTAGTTTACAAACATTATAACTGTAACCCTCAGTTTGTCATTTGTTGTCATTATGTGTACAACCACTAGAGGTCAATTAATATCATAACAAATGCATTGTAATACTTGGTGGTAAAAATGACCATATAGTGCATTTTATATTGGGGACAGTCTTGAATAAAGTTGTCTGGTTAGCCATGCAGCAAATGAATCTAAGTTCATAACACCTGGTAGAAAGGTTGAATGTGGAATTCAGACCTCTGCCTATACTTGTGGGCAAGTTGTCCTCAAATTCACATGCTTATTGTCATTGTATGACACTAAAAAAAATCACATTGTCTTTTAAAAGTTGTAAAAACCCCAGGACATGTATTTAAATTGGTGGAGGTACTAAAAACATCTGCTTCCAAGCAGGTGACTGGGGTAAAATTCCAGCTGTAAACCTTGAGTTTCACCTTTTTACTTTTGGGTGTCCCATTTACTTCTTTTACTCATCTATACATTCTCATCAGGGATTGCCACTAAAAACAATAAAAGAAAAAAGATAAAAAGATAAAGGTTTGGGGAAAAGGGAGGGTCTCAATCATTAATTTACATCCTTGCTGCAGCAGTCTCCACTATCATCTCACTGCATGTTATTTTTTCTACAACCACTAGATGACTCATAGACATATCTGCCAGCACTTCTTTTGGTAAAAATGGTAATTGTATCTTGGAGGACAGGCAATTTTTGTGGCTAAAAGATCTTGGTGACAGGGTAGAAAATGGCTGCTGTTAATAAGTGCTTGATATCTGGAGCTGCATCTTGTTTGAATGCAGTTTAAGCTACAGTCACAAAGATTCTTACGAACGATGGGTTCGTAAGAATCTCCCAGTTCAAGATTCGAGATTTAAAGGCTTTATTATCATGTGCCCAGTTAAGAAATGCTACATTTCCTGAGCAATGAAATTCTTACTTTGCTCTCCAAACAAATGCCAAGGTAAAAGGTACAGAAACAACAATTCTAATAGGTCATGACACACTAACACAGTAACTCAATCCAATACTTATGGATGCTAATAACACACACACCAACACACAGTTAGGCAGTAGAGGAATGAAACTGAAAATTCACTGGATGACTAAAGTAATAGTGGTATATTGATATCAGAGATGATGTGAACCTGAGATGGCATGAACCTGTGTACAGTGTGCAAATGAGCATTGTGCAACAAGCAGTGTATAATTACAAATTATTTCTGTAACGATAGTACCAGTAGACTGTGCATGATAAGTAGCAGCAGAGATGATATGGACATCAGACGGGTGATACTACAGTATATCTACTGTACAGGTGAGCAGTGTGCAAATTTAGCAGCCGGTGTGTGAGTTCCTATATGCAAAGCTGTGTAACAGAGTTTTGGGAGTTGTTATCTGTTCAGGAGACTGATAGCAGTGGGAAAGAAGGAGTTTTTCAGTCTGGTTGTCCTGCATTTCACACTTCTGTACCTCCGGCCTGAGGGTAGAAGTGTGAACAGTCTGTGCTGGGGGTGGGTGGGATCCCGGAGGATGGCGTCAGCTCTCTTTTGGACTCTGTGGTGGTAGATGCTCTGCAGAGAAGGGAGTGAAGTCCTGATGATCTTCTCTGCTGTCTTCACCACTCTCTGCAGGCGTTTATGCTCCAGGGTAGTGGTGCTGCCATACCACGCAGTGATGCAGTTGGTCAGGATGCTCTCAATGATGCAGCTGTAGAAATTGTTGAGGATCCTGGAAGACTGCCAAACTTCTTCAGCCTCCTCAAAAAGTACAGTCGCTGTTGAGCTCTCTTAACCAGCTCTGTGGTGTTGTGTGTCCACTTAAGGGCCTCGCTGATGTGGATGCCCAGGTATTTAAAGCTGCTCACCCTCTCCATCTCAAGTTTCTGGATGAACAGTGGCCGATGGGGTCTCCTCCTCCCTTTCCTCATGTCCACTATGATCTCCTTTGTCTTGTCCGTGTTGAGGCTGAGGTTGTTGTCCTCACACCATGACACCAGGTTGGCCACCTCCCTCCTGTAGGATGCTTCGTCATCGCCAGTGATGCATCCTATCACTGCTGTGTCATACGTAAACTTTAGGATGATATTGTCCTTGTGGGAGGTAACACAGTCATGGGTGAAGAGGCTATAGAGGATTTGGCTGAGAACACAACCCTTGGGGACACCTGTGTTTGTGATGATGCTGGCTGAGGTCCTGTTACCCATCCTGACAGACTGGGGCCTGCCAATTAGAAAGTCCAGTAGCCAGTCACAGAGGGTGGGGTGCAGGCCAAGTGAAGACAGTTTGTCGGTGAGTTTGTGGGGGATGACCGTGTTGAAGACGGAGCTGTAGTCAACAAAGAGCATCCTAATGAAGGAGTCTTTATCTTCCAGATGGGAGAGAGAATAATAGAGTGCTGCAGCGATGGCATCTCAGGTGGACCTGTTGGGCCAGTAGGCGTACTGCAGGGGGTTCGGGGTGCCTGGTATGCTGTCCTGAATGAGGGGCAGCACCACTCTCTCGAAGCACTTCGTGATGAGTTCCTATGAATTCTGGAGTTTGCAGACATTTGTGGAGGGGGGCATAGTTTCTTACGGTTGCTGTTCAATTCATAAGAGCACCTCAAGACATTCCTGAGAAATGAGGTGGTTTTCTGACATACAATGGCCTGGTCACGAACTTACGAATGGTCTGTATGCTGGATTCTCCTACGGCCACCTTAAGAAGGCCGTACGAAATGGTCCAAAACTTGTTCGTACGGTGTTCCCAGCCATTCATAAGGGTATTTGTGACCATACCTTTCGTTTGCTACTCTACTTTTCTTTCACACATGCCTTCTCTTTTTATATCGTGACCCTTTAACTTCAGCAAAATCATTCAACTTGCCTGAATGAAGAAATGCAATCAAAACCAAAAGCCATAAGTGTACTGGCAAAGTGACAGTAATATCTTTGCATCAGTAAATGGTGACCATGGGTGGCCATTTTCACAACTGTTGATATGAAAAGGTGCTATATAAATAAAGTTGAGAAGTTGAGTGTATTGGCAAGTGGTATTAAATCAAACTTCAAGTAAAGCTGTCACCATGAAAATAATTTAATTATACAGTACATTACATTATTGTGTGAATTTAGCAATGACTAAAATTACAGGTCATGCAGGCTCTGATCCCTTAAGGGCAAGTCTGTAGTTTAACTAGTAGATTACTGTAATCTGGTTTCGCTGATAGATATAACCCCGCATCATCTGCATAATAATGGAAATTTGTGCAGTGTGTTTTATAATAATATCAATTGGAAGCACACATAAAAAAATTGCCATTTGTCATATCCGGCTCTAGGGAGCCGGGCAATCAGAGCCAGGGACAAGCCAGTGAGTCGAGATGTTTTATTCTGGGTAAGGGATAAGGGATGAGGAGAGCACAGACACTCATACAGACGTACATTCTCAGGCTGCACAGCGCAGGGGTAGGTAGCTCGTACCGGACATGGGGGTAACAAGATGTGCATACTCACAGCGGGATACAAACACCGGAATGCTGCAAGGGGAGTTGAGGCTGACACCAGACGAAGGGGCTTCAGCCTAGCAGTGCTTATGTCGCAGCCCCGAATGATCGAAGCTGCTCCTCTTTATACTCATTAACAGCGCCCCAGCTGATGAGGATTAATTGGCCCCAGCCGTCCCGTGACACTGACAGCTGGGAACCAGCTGAGGCACTGCCCAATGAGAGGCAGGGATAAAAGGAGCATGGGCTGAGCGCCGAGCCGGCGTCTCACCCCATGGTGACAGAGCCTCCCCCTCACGGTCGGGCTCCCGAACGACCAGGAACATCCCAGCCCCCCCCCCCCTCCCCACCTAGGGCGGGCAGAAGGGAGGCAGGACCGGAGGGGAAGATGCAAAGGGAAGGACAAAAAAAAAAAAAAAAAATAGACCAATGTAGGGCAGCAGGGCAGAGAAAAAAAACCCCAAATACAATACCCTACAACACAGGGAAAAGGATTAACCCAGAGCACAGTTAGGGAGAAAACTGAGTTAGGACACAGGTAGGGAAAATACCAAATATGACTACAGACAGCATACAAATAACGTATAGATCGGGGCAAAAAAAAGAAAACCAAAAACCCACCAAAAAGGTGGCAGGAATGAATAAAGCAATCACAGAGTATAGTTAAGGGGAACAAAACACACTACTCCATAATGCACCAACAAGACAAAGGTCAGGACAAAAGATGAAAAACGCTGTGCATGGATACTAAAGAAAACAAAACACACAGCACTGAATATATAAAAGATCACCTAAAGAAACAGAGGTGACAAGGACAAATGGGTAATAATGAAGTACGGTTAAGTGGGGATGAAACACATTACTTCAAACAATAACCAACACAGTCAATGTTAAAGCCGGGGACAGGGAAGGCCCCCCACGAGGATAATAAGACAGAATGGGGTGATCACAGAGTATGGTTGAACAGGAAACCACACGCATACTCCATGATGCACCGACGAGGCCAAGGCAAGGATGAATGAAAACGCTGAGTAAAGATAAGAAAATGCAATACACAGCGCGATACACAAGGTGAGTCACCAAGAGGAAAAAAGGTGACAGGGTAACAGGATAACAATACGATAAAAATGCTGAGTATGGTTAAAAAAAAACAACACACAGCACAAAAACATATATTCCCCTAATGGACAAAGAAACTACACCCGAGTGACCTCAATAATAATAAAAGAAGTAAAGGACACCCGAGGAGACGGCAGGCAGAGTCCAAAACGGCCGGAATTGTTCTGGTAATCTCCCCGCCCATTGTCCAGTTGGCAACCCGGGGAAGAGAAATGTTCGGACGGCGAACTCTGGGCCCAGATCCCAGGAATCCAGTCCAACGGCTGCCGAACCAGGCCGCCCAAAGCCAAACAGACCAGTGGGGGGAAACCAGATCGCCGAACCGAAAGTTTTGCGGGTCGGGTCGTCGACCCGCATCACTCAACCACCAGGACCGTTGAGACGAACGAAGGGTCAGAGCGGATCCCGGTGGAAGAGGCTCAGGGGAGAGCCGATGACGAGGGCGGCGGGCCTCAGGGAAACGGCCACCTCCTCACCGGACCTGGACAACACTGGGGCAGCACCCACGTCGGACCCCGATCGGGCCTCGGGCGAACCCACGTTGGACCCCGATCGGGTCTCGGGCGAACCCACGTTGGACCCCGATCGGGTCTCGGGCGAACCCACGTTGGACACTGCACCAGAACCGACCTCCAACGTTGAACCCGGACCCTCCAGCACCACGAGGAACAGCAACTCCTCGCCGGTGACCCTGGAAGAAGGCTCAGAAGAGAAAACAGAACCGGGATCAGGATCACCGGCAGCGCCAGAACCCGGCGAGACGAGCTCAGACACAGCGGGCGGCTGCACCCTGCTCGTCTCCCCTGGAGATAGGCTGAAGTGCTCAAAGATAAAAAGAGAGAAAAGAAAGGAGAGCACTCGCCTGATCTCGGGTTCTGACGCCGTCCAGGACTGCGAAGATCCAGGATCCGTCGTCAGGAGGTCGTTGTCAGGCTCCCATCTAGCCGCGTCGGGCCCCGCAGCCAGCACGATGGTCAGCGCAGCTTGAGATCCCTCCAGCTCAGGTAACCCCGCCGACGACCCACTCGGCGTGAAGCCAGAAGAATCTCGTCCCGCTGGACCGAACCGCTCCTCCGTGGAGACCCAGGGACGCTCAGTCGTCAGCGTAGACTCCACGCAGCAGTCAGTCCCCCTCCTCCGTCCGCAATGTAGCTGCGGAACCACAGGCCCTCTCCATATCCCACCACGTTGACCCGGAGCCGGGGACCGCTCGGCAGAGAGAGACACAGAGGATGCGGGATTAGGAATACAGGTTACAGCAGGTGGGGAGAGTTCAGGGAGCTGCGAACCCTGAACTTCTCCTCCAGGGATGTGACAGAGCAAATCATTAAGCAGGTGTGAAAAAACAATGACTTGCCTGCCCCCTGGAGGTTGAGTATCGCCTGCTGTAGTGGAATCTGCTTCTTCCTCTCCCCGCCCGGCGATAACGGAGGACCCCCCGGGAATTCGTCTGAGGATCGCTCGCGTTGTCTCCAGCAGAGAGCTCACCAGGCCGGGATTCCAGGCACACACAGCGGTCAGGAAGCGCGTCGAGGAGGAGGGGAAAACAGCCGGGGTGAGCCAGCCCGAATGTCCAGGAATGACAGCGGGGGAACGAGGCTCAGGGGACGAGGCTGTAGAATCTCCACACTGACGAGGCGAAGGGATGACAGCTGCGTGGGAGGAACGGTCCTGACGATGACCCAGAACTGGATCTGGACGAGGTTCGTGCAGAGGTGACTCGGCGATGTGATGACGACTACTCCCAGGGGACGAAGCGAGGGGGAAACCCAGGATTCGCCGCTCCAGATCGGAGATCGAGACGAGGAAGGCGTCGAGCACGGGAAAGCTTCGTAGCCCTGAAGTCCTCACCATCAATCTCACTGCCGCCGCCACATGCCTGAAGGTGGTGACAGGAAACACAGTAGAGCTCGCGACAGCCACTCGACCCCGGACATGGGGGTAACAAGATGTGCATACTCACAGCGGGATACAAACACCGGAATGCTGCAAGGGGAGTTGAGGCTGACACCAGACGAAGGGGCTTCAGCCTAGCAGTGCTTATGTCGCAGCCCCGAATGATCGAAGCTGCTCCTCTTTATACTCATTAACAGCGCCCCAGCTGATGAGGATTAATTGGCCCCAGCCGTCCCGTGACACTGACAGCTGGGAACCAGCTGAGGCACTGCCCAATGAGAGGCAGGGATAAAAGGAGCATGGGCTGAGCGCCGAGCCGGCGTCTCACCCCATGGTGACACCATTATCCACAGCCATGTGTAACTCCATGATTGAGCACTGATTTTAAAGATTCATTGTTAATTTAAAGAAATGAGTACCAGTCAGACAAGTATGATTTATGAGATTTTTCTAGTATCTTGTTTATTAATAAAAAGTGTGATACTAATAAAAATATCCCATTTTAATTCAAAACCATTGAACAATTTGACAAACCACATTCTCTAAATTGGCCATAGTCTAATTCACACCTACAGTATTTAGCCTGCAATTTTAAGCTCCATAACTAATTATGGCCAAATGAAAGTTTTGTTTTTTTTAATTTGTAAACTAATTGTTATTCTGTACAGTCTTTTTGATCTCATCAGCAGTTACTACAACAAAATGATAAGTCCTCTGATTTTGCACTTTTGAATGTGTCAGAAAATAAAAGGAGCTCCATGGGTGCTCTACGAATTTTTTTTCCTTTTAAGTTTACCATTTTTTCTCAATTTTCACTGAAAAATCCTTGAACATGCCAGTGTCCAAATGTTGAAAGTTTAAAAAAATGTATGAATGTTAGCGAAGTGTTTTGGTCTTTCCTCTCCTTTACGACAAGAAATAAAGGATTGCCCTGGTAGGTTTAGCTGTGCTGAATGATACATACAGTATGTGCTCATTTGAAGCCTAGTTCTTCTTTAGTTCTAGTTTAATTTGTACATGTTTTCCAGACATTCCTGTTCTCCGGGTGTGCATTTAGAACACATTGTTCTGTTTTATTCATGTCAGTGATGGAAGTTTGTTTGGGAGGGCAGGTGCAGAACCAGGTTATGTTACGTCAGTTGTTGGGAGAGTCTAGAGATTGGGTCGGCAGAGGAAACTCCATCATTGGAGCAGTTATCCTGCTGGGACGTGGTCACCTGCGTGCTCTCCTGAAACCTAAATAAAACCCCAAAATAGCCTCTGAGAATGTCCCCACTATGAGTTGCATTTGAACTGCATATAGAATCAACAAATGTGAAATGTCTGAAAAGCTGAGTTCAACATTTCGAGAAGCCTTTACTATACTATAAGAGAGATGAGACAGACTGGGGTGGGCGTGGTGGCTCTAAATCAGTTGATTATTGTCTCCTCTAAATTGATGTCCATTAGACAGGTATATAGACTCAGATACTCTCAGTTCCCCCACATGCACATGCTTGCACACACATACGCACTGTATATTGGTGGACAACACTCGATCCCTTCCCCACAAAGCTGAATCCAAGATTCCCAGCACTTAGCATTGATTATTCATGGAAGGTTTTAAAGGAGGATGAGGAGGGCAGAAACTGATCTTACCCTTTATGCGTGCTGGCGTTAAGAGAAACTCGTCTGAGGTTCAGGGCCAGATGCTTCCCAGAAACTTCGGTGATGTGAGCGGAGCCAGAGCGAATAGCTTTGTAATGAATTTCTGCAAACATTGGGAGTGGTGACTTTGAGTAACTTTGCTTAAAAATGTTGATATTGGTCAGAGATCCCAAAGTTTGGAAAGTTCAGTCTTTTTGCTTAACTTTTAATTAACAGCGTGTTTTTCATATTGTGTGACAGGGGAACCAGAATATATATTTTTAATATACATCCACCTCCTCCCAAAGTCCACACATTGAGGACTTTAGGCGATGATTTTTCTCATACCAGAGTTCAGGTGAAGTCTGAAAGCCTTCCTGACAAAAAAGTGTGAGAGAAAACCAATTATTTCTGTTTCTCTGTGGGGTTAGTGAACTCTTCAATATAAAGAACCATTTTGAGTAAATTTTCTTGGCCAAAAAATTTAAAAAGTCCCCATGGAGCTGCAAAACACACTTGAGCCTTAACATGAAGATAAAAAAGCTGAGTTATAATTATACTCAGACATGGCAACATTTTTAATAAGGTAGATTTTCACATCCCACCGTAATCCTTATAATCCTTCCTGCAGGTAGTGAGCCACTGGAGGATGGACACATGTGGCTCCTTCGGTGCCCCATACTGGACAGGGTACAGTGGGTCCTTGTTTTAACATTTTTTATAGAGATCCACTGGACTGCTTTTAGTCTGGCCCTTCACTCAGGACCAATTTGCCTCGGGAGACCCTACTGAGGCCAAGTTGCCCCCAGCAACATAGGTCCTGGGATCATTAGAGCATACAAACCCCTCCACCGCAACAAGGTGACAATGTACGTGGGGTTAAAAATATCAAATTCAAATATATTCTGATTCAAAAAAAACTTTGCATGTTCAAACAAGTTTTTAAAAATGTTGGTGACATAATTACAGGGCATTTCCATTGTGGTTTCGTCCACTTAGAACAACCATCACACCATTAAAATAAGATCACTATGCTGCTAAATGTGACAACAACAACAAACTTTATGATGGCTCATCCGTATCATTTAAAGCGAAGCCTCGAGGCAGTAGTGCTGTTGATGACACCTCACTGTTCCTCTCTCATCAAAACAACACCAGCTTTAAACTGGCACGAGATCCACATCCAGCTGCCATTTGGTAGTTTATCTACAAAGGAGTCATGAGCTGTGTTTTCCCCTGATGCATTTTTACTCATCTTCCTGTGCCCTCTCTTGTCCCCGTGGACCCGAATGTGCGTCAGCAAGTTGCACAGCGGCTGGATGGCCCATCTTTTTATCAGCTCCTGCTCCTCTGCTCTTTGTTATGTAAAAAAAAGAATGAGACAGAGGATGCACATTAACCCTATATTTTAAGGTGAATCTCAGTTTCTAGTGAGGGTGTAAAAGGTGGTTTCAGGAGACTTCTGATTCTGCAAAAGAGGCTATGTTTTCAGTGCTGTTTGTTTGTCTGTTAGCGGGGTTATGCAAAAAAAAAAAAAAACTACTGGTCTGGTTGGAAGGGTTGAGCTTAGGCCACAGAAGAGCCCATTTGATTTTAGAGGGGATTTGAATCAAGGGGTAGATTTTTAAAAAAAAAAATATATATCATGGTAAGATAAGCTATATTTTGCCATTCTCTTCAATTAAGAATACACATAAAACTTGATTTTAAAAAATATGGCACAAGTGGGATGTGGATATCTACTAAAATATAGAATGTGGTATGGATTCAGACTTTTTTTTAAAAAAAAATTCTAATATTGTAAGTTTTTAAAGTAGTTCCTGAGAATTTGGGATACAACTTGATGAAACTAGACTTCACTCAGAGAGCATATACTGTATCTTCACCAAGGCTATTTGCCCCTTGATTAAAATGTGATTAGAACATGCCAATTGATAGAACATCATGGGCCATATTATGGCAGTCTAGTCAACAGTCTATTGTCTGAGGGGCAGAGAAATTTTATTGGCATGTCTGTGCAATTAGCACAAAGGGCTAGTCCAGTTATTCAGAGGTGTGTTTTCTCTGTAACATCCAATAATCCAATCAGAAGCTCTTCAGGCCTTCCCTTTAATACACAGGGGTGCATGATCTAAGGCAAACTGTGATCATGATGGTGTGCTTACCTCAGAGCAAAGATCAGTTTTGTGCGAGCCAAAGGGAGTGCATGTAAGCAAAAAGAAAAAGCGCATGATAGTGGCACTGCGTGGCATTAAGCCAGGCATTAATTACAGTCAATGTCCAATAATTTATTTTATGGAGAAGGATGAGGAGGATATGATTGAACAATTGTGCTAAACAATCAAGCTGAATTTAAATTAATTTAGGTTTAATATAGCGCACATGGATGCACACCTGACTCATCCCATTCCGTTGACCAACACGCAGACATAAATGGGTTTCAAGGGTTGGGATCCACACACCATTTTTTTTCTCTGTGCAGTGAAAAACTCTGTCTGCTGTTTCTTGAAATGATTTGGAATATATTACAGGGTATTTGTGAATAGTTGGTATTTAACTGTCCTCAGATTAACATATTTAACAGAAAAACAACAGCTGAGTGTGTATGTTTTTCATTAACTGGGACAGGACTCACACGTGCAAATTGACACAACATCAAAGGAGATGATTGAGGACACAGACATGATCCTAGATTATGTATGTGGACAGAATAGTTTGTCACAGCAGAGAGGTTTGTAGTTTAAGGTCTTCAGATTGACAGTCATTGCCTCCTCCATTTAAAGGATCCGCACTGGCCACTGCAGCCACCAAACCATCAGTCTGTCCAAAACCTGTCACAGAAGGCTCACCAGCCAAGGCTCAGTGGAGACTGGATCCTCTCGCCTTCGCACCTCTCCTGAACGTTACAGTCTGTGGCAAAAAGTGTAATGCCTAATCTATAGGCAATACTGCACATCCTGTAAGTTTGTGATTAAAATGAAAATGTGGATAAAATTTTAAAAAGCTGTTCACTGTATCTGATGGGTAACAATACTTTGATTAGATTGTAATTGTTACAAATCTGTCGTTTAAAATAACAGAACATCCCACTGCATGTGGTGAGTGTTTCCCCTTGTTCCCCTGAAATAGAATTAACAATGCTGCTTTTTGCTGATCAAAATTGACATAAAATGCACCAAAATACCAGTGTACCAAGACTGCACTGGTGCCACACCTCTTTTAAGTGAGTCCCCTCCTTGCAGCGTAAAGCGGGCGGACGGTCTATAGGTAATTAGACGGCCTGACGCAAAGTATGAAAAACAGGCTATGAGCTGACATGAACTGACAAATCCACAGCCGTAAAACGGGAAGCGTGGAGCAAATACGTGCTTTAGATCGTCAAAATAGGGCCCGATAAGTTGCCTGTGCATTTTCTGGTTGATTACCTCATTATTTTTCATGATATTAGCAAATATTAGCAAATATTATTTCTATGTTAAATAAAAAAGTGAAAAATTATCCGGATCTGTACCAAAATGTAATGGGTTTATCCTTGGCCCAGTGGTCATTTCTGAGTTTTTGTATAATCCACTTAAAGACAGACTGCAATAAACGCAGAGGCAGAAGAAACAACTCAGTTTGGGGGAGGTGAAGTGTCTGAGTCTGTAGAATATGGTCTAAAAAAACCTAAACAATTCCTCCATCTAATGCTTAAAGGAGTATCATCATTTCCTCATCTCAGTACAGGCTATTTTTTTTTAATCACAGAGAACATGATGGCATTTTATAATTTCAGAAGTGAATAATTCCACATAAGGGGCTATGTTGGAGTCCGAGACAGGACTAAAATGTGTTCTGACCACAAACTCTGTATTTCATGTCCTGGTCTTGTCTTTCAGCCACTGCCATCTGTGTTTACTTTCACTTCCTCATTCGAGACCGGATCGGGCTCTGGAAATACTGAATCCAACACTTGCATATCCATCAAACATCTGTTTGCACACTAAGCTGTACAATGCAGCACTCTTCTATTCTTTATTTTTTTTAACTGCATTCTCTTTGTGAAGCTGTGTCAACTGGAGCAGAAGTTTCTCTGTTTGGTCTTCCAGAGTCTGGAAGCAGATGAAGATATGGGCCACCGTGCCTCCCATGAGGGTCCTCTGTGTCCCTTAACTGACTCAGACCTAGTGAGCAAAAATATCCACATGCCTGCGTCTTCGCGGCTGCCTGAGGGAACGTATTAATGCCTCAGCTAATCCGATTAACATTAACAATCCCACAGGGGAAATCTCTGCGCATCTGCAGCGGACAGATAATTATGTTGCCTCAGATGTTTGTTTCTTTCCTTTTCTGTGTGTTTGTTTTGGCTGTTTTTTATGTCTTTGGGAGAAGACCATCAGTGGGGGGGCGGTTTTGGCAGCATGGATGGGCACCATTTCAGTGTTTTCAGGTCTTTAGAGCAAACATGGGTGGATGCCCTCCTCTGTGTCTCAAGGGCAAGCTTTGTGTGATGTTTTTGTAATAATGCCAAGGATGGTTGTTGAATGTCACTGCACTTCACTGTTCTGACTAATACGGTTCATGAATTTTCTCTTTGATATATGAAAGGTGAATTTCTTATGAAAATGGCTTTACAGAAAGAGTCTCACTACCATTAGGGATTACAATTGCTGCAGCATGAAAAATAATAGTAAAAGAAGAAGAAATAAAACTGTCAGCTTGTTCTTTCTTAAAATTTTATACTTCGAGGGTTGCATCTTCGTCTTGATATACCGTTCCTGTCGGTGGTTTTCATGCATAATTGCTGTACTATGCAACGATTGCAAAAAAAAATGGCTTGTTTACTTGTAGGCTTACAAGGATATTAAAGTACCTGCCTAACCCCGGTAGTGTGTTTAAAGCAGTTCAGTAGCATAGCTGTGAGTGGCAGTCAGTAGCTTGTTAACACTTTTGTCTGACAGATCATCTGAGCTGAGTAGCCACGTGATACTGGATGCTTTTACATGGTGGATGCATGGTGTATAAAAATTATTGATGACTTCCATTACCTATGCCAAGGAGGTTATGTTTTCATGTCTGTTTGCAGGATTATGCCAAAACTGATTATAAGGAAATTTGGTGGAAGGGCGGAGCTTGGGCCACGGAGGAGCTCAGTAGATTTTGGAGTGTTCTAAATGCATGAGCAGGTCCAGGATTTTTTTTTTTTTTTTACTTATGGTTATCACTATTTTTCACTCACAGTTACTGCTTCATATTGTACATTCAGTCCCAGCCATTGTTCATACCCATCTGTGAAAAGCACCTCAATTGCCTTCTGGTGACTGGCTGCAGTAAGATGATAACCCCTGCCTTATCCCATTATCGTGTGCATTATTTTGCCAAACTGAAAACTAAAAGTACTCCTCAAATAATATTTCCAAGTGATCTTTCTGCCCTTGTATGTAGGTCTTATGTTGATGCATGTTCAACTGTTTTTGGTTTTGTTTTGTTTTGTTTTGTTTTTTTTGGGGGGGGTTGGAGCATGTAGGGTTTTTCATTAGTTATTTGATGTATGATGGTGGGCATGATTGGGCATATTTGCATTAGCTTCCTGTGGGCTTCTGTGTAGACTGTAACATAGCCAGGATCTTGACACCTTGATTCATGTGAAAAAATTTGGACACCCCTTTAAGTATTCAATTCTTTATTAAGAAATGTTCATGCATCTATGTCTAACCGTGTTTTTGTTTTTTATTTGCATATTTTAAATGTAATTTTATTTTAGCCATTGTAAATGGGAATGAATGTAGGGGTGTCCTAAAAAAGATGGGGGGGTCCTAATTTATTCCTCACTATTTGTTTAGAGTTACATTTTACAGAAATTTTTTTTTAAGTTTTTAATTCATTTTTAATTGTTAAGTTGTATTATGTGAATCTCCCAGTATTTTTAACATTGATATTAAATAGCCATATGTCCAAATATGTTAAAATACACACAGGTTTATACAGGGTGTCCTAATTTTTTCACATGACTGTACATTGGCAAGTTATTAAATACTACTGGAGTGACATCAGTAAATAAAGCAGCAATAACAACGGGGTGACAACTCATCAGTAAGCAAGTTTTGTGTAACAAATAACGGATTAATTATATAATGATAGGGATTGCATTTTTTGTTTTTTCTTGAAGATGGAGATGGAAGGTGACATTTTTAGATTCTCATCAAGTTCATTCCAAATCCACCTTCCTCTCCACACAATACTAAGACTGGTAGATTTTAGTCTTCATTTTTTCCAAATAATTTAGTTTTTATTTCTGGTGGTATAGGTATGCATGGTAAGGAAGGTTGGAATGAGTTCACATAATTTATATTTGAGTTTGTGGACAACCTGATACATTATACAGGCATTCTGGAAATAATTATACTCAGCAAGTCTTAAAAGATTGTAACGATGGAAAAGATGTCTGGTAGGAGAATTATATTCAGACCATGATAAGGAACATATAACTTTCTTTTGGAGAATTTCAAGCTTTTTTAGGAGAGTTGGAAATGTGTTACACCATATGATATTGCAATAATGTAAATGAGGCTCTAATAAAGTTTTATATAGTGTGAGAAGTGCTGAAAATGGTAGAAAATGTGTCACTTTAAAAAAACAAAGCAGCATATTTGACCAGTTTTTTGGTTAGATCGTCGATGTTGTGATGACTCGCTCTGGGCCGTTATCATCCACAACTGTGCGCACACCGGCTCCTCATCAGGCTAGGGCTATTTAACCTCACTCTGCCTGTAGGCCTGCACGGAGCCGTCTGTCTCCCTGGCTTTATGAAGCTCTTCCTACGACTTCCCAGCCAAACCTCTCCACGATCGTCCACCTCGCCACCTCGGCATCAACGCTTGGAGGAAATCCTCTCCCAATCAAGTAAGCCTCACCTTTACTCACCTGTTCCTTGCTACTCCCCTGTGCACAGGCGGAATCTCTCGGCGGCAGAATCGTCCCTCTCGGCAGCGGTCTCTGCTCTCTCCTCTCCGCCCTCTACACGGCTACAACGACACTGGGACAGCTGGCGCTGTCTTCCTGGCCAACGGGTGCTCACCATCTGCCTGGAACAGGTTGCCAGGCTGCACGGCGCTCTGCTCTCTCCCAGCTGCTCAGAGTCTCCAGCCCGCACTCACTTACATGACACAACACATTCACGCACTCACACACGAACACTGGTTCAATAAAGATAATTATATCCATTTCTGAGTCTGCGTCTGTTCCCTGGGTCAGCCATTATGTCAGTACGGCTCCGTCAGAATGATCCAGCGAACAGCGCGTTAGCGCAACAATTTAACAACTTAGAGGCTCGAGTGGATCAGATTGCTTACCAACAACAGGTTGTCTTGAATCAGTTGACTCAAATTAGCAGTCAGTTGGATCGCCTGGCAGGGCAGCAGACGTTTCCACCAGCGCCAAGCGGTGCTGCAGCTCCCCTAGCTCCTCCGCTAGCCAGGCTAGTCAAGCTACCCAGTCCCGACTCACTCCTATTCCCACGCCCTCCTGCTTTAGTGGAAAGCTAGGGGAGGCTCGTGGGTTCCTCCTCCAGTGTGAGATAGTTTTCCAGCGGGTTCCGGGGGATTTCCCAACTGAGCATAGCCGGATAGGTTATGTTACAAACCTATTGGAAGGGCGAGCGCTAGCTTGGGCATACGCTGTGATGACTAGGGCAAGCTATACTAACTTAACCTACAGCCAGTTTGTTAGCAAGTTCAACGAGGTATTCGACCACTCTCACCGGGACAATGTGCTCACCACCCGGCTGTTAAATCTTCGACAGGGGGGCAGGTCCGTGGCGGACTATGCTGTCGATTTCCGGGTGGTGGCGGAGGAGGTGGGGTGGGAAGATGCCTCGTTGTGTAGTATTTTCATCAGGAGCTTGAGCCCTAGCCTGCGGGACGAGTTAGCCCACTTGGAGAAGCCAGAGAAGCTCACGGCGCTTATTTCTCTTGCCATTAATTTAGATAATAGGCTGAGGGAGCGGGCATCTGAGCGGAGAACTTCCAGTCGCTCAGGCGCCCAGGACTTGGGCTCCTCCCAGACCCCGTTACTGGCCTTGCCTTCCCTAGAGTCAGCTGACACACAGGAGTCTATGGTTATGGGGCGAACTAAGCTTTCCCAAGCTGAGAGACAGCATCGTAGGGAGCTAGGCTTGTGCATGTACTGTGGTAGTGAGGAGCATGAGTTAGAAGCCTGCCCCGTTCGGCCAAAAGAGGGGGTCCGTGTGTCGCAGTAGGGGGACTCATGGACCAACCCCAGCTGAATCCCCTCTCCATATGTACGATACCTATCAGATTCATACACAATAAGACTGAACATTGCACACACGCCCTGGTTGACTCGGGAGCTGCGCAGAGCTTCATCTCGAGGGAACTGGCAACCCGACTGGGGCTTCCCTGCCATCCCTTGAAGACTCCCTTACAGCTCCAGAGCGCCATTAGCGATTGTGACAAAACAAACGGCCCCTGTCTCAGTTATCATCTCCAGAAATCATCGGGAGGATCTCAGCCTGTTCGTCCTGCCAGTTGCCTCCTCCCCGGTTATCTTGGGTTATCCCTGGCTCCGGCTCCACAATCCCTCCTTTGACTGGCACGCAGGAAGCGTGGTGTCCTGGAGCTCCTTCTGCCTCAGCGCTTGCCTCCAGTCCGCCGCATGTGCTCCCTCCATGCCGTTGGTCGCCCCCGTCTCTCCTCCTCCCGATCTGTCCAGGGTGCCCGCCAAGTATCACGACCTGGGGGCAGTTTTCAGTAAGTCCCAGGCATTGTCTCTTCCCCCCCACCGGCCCTATGACTGTGCCATCAATCTCCGGGCTGGAGCCCCACTGCCGTCGAGCCACCTCTACAGCCTGTCGGAGCGGGAAGCGATGGAGGCATACATTAAGGAGTCCCTCAGCTCGGTCATTATCCACCCGTCTTCCTCGGCGGTAGGGTCCGGGGGTTTTTTTGTAGGGAAGAAGGATGGCTCCCTACGGCCATGTATTGACTTCCGTGCCCTCAACGAGATCACTATCAAGGACAAGTACACGCTGCCTCTGATGGACACGGCTTTTGATTCCCTCCAGGGGGCCTCCATCTTCTCCAAACTGGATCTCCGGAACGCATATCATCTGGTGCGGATCAGGGAGGGGGATGAGTGGAAGACTGGTTTCCGGACCCCAAGCGGCCACTTTGAGTACCTGGTGATGCCGTTTGGGTTAACCAACGCTCCGGCCATCATCCAGAGACTGATCAATGATGTACTTCGTGACTTCCTGGGATCATTCGTCTTCGTTGCACGGTGGCGCAGTGGTTAGCACTGCGGCAGCACAGTTTACCCTTGGCCGGGGGATTGTGGGGATCGTGGGTTCGATCCCAGCCCCCGACCAACAGTGATCTGTGTGGAGTTTGCATGTTCTCCCCGTGTTGCGTGGGTTTACTCCGGGATTTCTCCGGTTTCCTCCCACATGCCAAAGACATGCATGTTAGGTTAATTGGCTGTTCTAAATTGTCCCTAGATATCTGTTTCCTATAGGCCCTTAGAATAGAGGGTTAGTATTAATGAAAGCGCTTTGAGTGGTCTTTGTGACTAGAAAAGCGCTATATAAGTGCAGGTTAGTTAGTTAGTTAGTTAGTTCGTCTACCTCGATAACATCTTGATCTTCTCCTGATCCCTGGATGAGCACCGCGTTCACGTGAGGTGGGTCTTGCAGCAACTCCTGGAGAATAAGCTGTACGTTAAGGCTGAGAAATGTGAGTTTCACGCTTCCAAGACCTCATTTCTCGGCTTCACCATGTCTCATAATCAGGTCATCCCGGACCCCAACAAGATGAAGGCCGTTGTGGACTGGCCTCCCCGCTCCTCTAGGAAGCAGCTGCAGCAATTCCTGGGTTTAGCCAACTTTTACCAGCGCTTTATCAATAATTACAGTGTCATTGCTCTTCCCCTCACCCGTCTCACCTCCCCGAAGATGGCTTTCCGGTGGACGGAGGAGGCTGCAGCCACGTTCGCCGAGCTCAAGACCCGATTTTCGTCCTCCCCCATTTTGACTCAGGTAGATCCCGCTCTTCAGTGCCTGGTGGAGGTGGATGCCTCGGACTCAGGGGTGGGGGGAGTGTTGTACCCAGCATTCTCCGGTGGATGGGGAGGTCCGGCCGTGTGCATTTTTCTCCCGCCGACTGTCCCCGGCGGAGAGGAATTACACTATCAGTGATAGGGAGCTCCTGGTGGTTAAGCTTGCGCTGGATGAGTGGCGTCACTGGTTGGAGAGGGCCGCCCAACCCTTCGTTGTTTGGACAGATCATAAGAACCTGGAGTACCTAAGGATGGCCAAGCGTCTGAACGCCCACCAGGCCCGCTGGTCCTTGTTCTTTGGCCGTTTCAACTTTACCACCACCTACCATCCCGGGTCTAAAAACACTAAACCTGATGCGCTCTCCAGGCAGCTCTCCCTTGACACAGCGGAGGTGCCCGTTCTCCCAATCCTCCCATCTTCGTGCATTGTGGGCGCCCTCTCGTGGGAGATCGTTCCATCCACAGTTCGGGGCGAGGTGATCCACTGGGCCCACTCCTCAAGACTGGCATGCCATCCAGGGGGTTCTCGCATGGTCAGGATTCTCCAGAGGTCATTTTGGTGGCCATCGCTCCAGAGGGACGTCGCCGATTACATCCGCGCCTGTCCTCAGTGCGCCACCGGTAAGATGCCTTCCTCTCCTCCGGCGGGGCTGCTTCATCCCCTTCCTGTTCCTGGCAGACCTTGGTCACACATCTCCTTGGATTTCGTTACCAGCCTCCCTCAGTCCAATCAACACACCATCGTCCTCACTATCGTGGATCGCTTCTCCAAGGCCGCCCACTTCATCCCCCTACTGGGACTGCCCACGACGAAGGAGACAGCAGATCTGCTGGTGCAGCACGTTGTCAGGCTTCGTGGCACACCTGTCGATATCATCTCTGATCGGGGTCCTCAGTTTGTGCCGCAGGTATGGAAGTCATTCTGTAATGCTCTGGGGGCTACGGTGAGCCTGTCCTCTGGCTACCACCCGCAGAGCAACAGCCAATGTGAGAGAGCTAACCAGGAGCTGGAGGCTGCACTGCGGTGCGTGGTCTTGTCCAATCCGGCTTCATGGAGCACCCAGCTTCCATGGGTCGAGTATGCCCATAACTCCACGGTGTCTTCAGCCATCGGCATGTCCCCTTTCGAGGCCTTGGGATGCAACCCCCCGCTCTTTCCCGAAGAGGAGGGGGACAACGCCGTGCCATCTGTCCAGGCCCATCTGAGACGCTGTCGGCGGATATGGAGGGTGGTCCGAACGGCACTTCGACGCATGGCAGAACGTAACTCCAGAGCTGCTAATCACCGCAGGAGACCGGCTCCAACCTACCAGGTGGGTCAGCAGGTTTGGCTCTCAACGCAACATATTAACTTGAAGGGTGAGAGAAGGAAATTGTCGCAACGGTTCATTGGTCCATTCCCCATCGAGCGGATTATTAATCGCAGTTGCTGTACGCCTGTCTCCCCCCCCCCCCCTCTGTCTGCATCTGTCCCACATTCCATGTGTCCCAGATCAAGCCCTTCTTTTCCAGTCCTCTCTGTCCTCCTCCCAGGTCTCCACCTCCACCGGTCATGATCGACGGCGACCTGGCGTGGAAGATCAGCTCCATCCTCGACGTCCGCCACTGGGGTTGCAGCATGCAGTACCTGGTGGACTGGGAGGGGTATCACACACGAACACTGGTTCAATAAAGATAATTGTATCCATTTCTGAGTCCACGTCTGTACCCTGGGTCAGCCATTATGTCAGATGTGACATTCGAAATTGAGAAATTCATTGATAAGGAACCCCCCAGGAATTTTGTAGAGCTGACTCTTGTAATATTCTGTCCATTGATTTTGGGGCAAAGTTTCTTGGTGTCTGTTTTTTTTTTTATTGGAATGGAATACAATATAACTTGTTTTACTGATGTTAAGAGAAAGTTTTACACTGAATACAGGTGTCTATTTTCATAAGCTCACTCTTTATCATCTTTTCAAGTCCATTTGGATTCTGGTGAGCAAAAAATAAATTAGTGTCATCAGCAAGCATTACTTTGTTGTAGAGACGAGGAGTTAACAATGTCATTTATGCACAGAATGTAGAGAACTGGTCCCAAGATGGAACCCTGGGGGACCCCACGATTGATGGATTTATATGATGATTTGTGGTTATTTATATAAACATAATTGAAGTCTTTCAAACAAATAGCTAATAAACCAATCTAATGCTAGGCCTCTGATACCATAATGATGTAATTTATTAATTAGGATGTCAAGATTAATGGTATCAAATGCTTTAGATAAGTCTAAGAAAATGCCAATACCATAGTTGCCTCTTTCAATTGCATCACTGATTTTTTCAATTAGGTCAACTATTGCCATGTAAGTAGTGTGTTTCTTTCTGAAGCCACATTGAGATGGGACAATCATGTTAAGCTTGTCAAGGTAACTGGTCAGTCTGTTATAAACTACTCTTTCCAAAACCTTAGAGAGAGTAGGAAAAATGGATATTGGATGATAATTAGTCAAATCATTTTTATCACCTGATTTGTAGATCAGTATAATTTGTGCAATTTTTGCTATTTGTGGCACTACTCTGTAGATTTTTTACCAAACTTAATAAAAAATCCTAAACTTAAAAGGCAACGTTTAATCTTCCATGAATGCTTAATATACTAGTGATGCAATGTGAAATTTTGGGCTGATGCCAATTAAGTTTAGTTAATAATTATAACAATTTGTTATTAAAAATAAGAACAATCTGGCTGATAGCCGATACGGATAGTTTTTATTGTCATCTGTCTCTTCTTCATGTCAGGGAAGCAAAGGCATATGGATTATAATAAATAGCAATTCAATAGCAAATGTTAAAGCAGTTCATCCCTCCATCACACTATATTTGAAAGCATAAATTCAATCATACAGATGTCTCATACAACCTTTATCCTTTCACATAGTGACAGAATGACATGTAATGTCATTAACTCATTGAAAATTTCATGAAAATCAGCTGCTGACTGCTTTTTCTTTTAAACCAGTGCATTGCCTGTAGAATGCAAGTATTCCTGTCTGAAACATTATCCCAATTAGGCTTTACTGGCCCAAATGTAGGCTGTGTTTGAAAGTGGAATACATAGAGGTGTAGGCTATATGTTGGCAATCACGTGTTAGACTTTGACAAATATGAAAGGGAGTAAATAGCACTAAGATTTATTTGATTGTGTGAATATTAATTACAGAATACCTAAATATTAAAAATTAATGGGAAATCCAATATTGGCGACTGTTTCAGATCCCTTGTTTATTTGTTTATCAGATCACTTATTTGTGTGATCTTTTATCACTTATATTCAAGATAATAGTGTATCTTGCACCTTGGGGTATGGGAGTTGTTCAGTCACCATGATAATTATTTTAGTTTATATCACCGTTCACCAGTAATGCGTTACTGTAACACCACTGCTTTTGCAGTAACGTGCTGTGTAACGAAATTACTGTTTAAAAATTCAGTAATTATTTACAGTTACTGAAATTTGATCAGATGCATTACTCACGTTACTCATTTTATTAATATGGATAGATATTTTAAGTGCAAATAAATATAAACTGACTGTCATGCGGTGATCCTTGTGGATCACCATAAGACGCCAAGAGTCCACCGATGAGTTTGCAATGATGGTGATTTATTTACAAAACACGAGACACACATACAAGACTATGACTGTGACGAAAAAACACTGAACACTGAGCATGGGACCGTAAGGCTAACCCCAGCCACTTACGGTCTAAAACATGGCATGACATGAACGAGCAAAGCACGAGAATGTACACACGAACCTGACCAGACCAGAACGATGAATGTCTGACGAGGCTTGGATGATGTCTGACGATACTCCTGCAATTGGACTGTCGTCAGCGCCCGCCTTATAAAGGCGAACGCTAACGAGCAGTAATGACAGCCAGCTGACGGCCCTTGACAGGTGGAAGCCCCACTGAGCGCCTTCACAATAAGAGCCCGGTGAGGCCAGAATACAACCCACAGCTGTCAAGGCCGGCAGCGAACTATGCGTGGCCCGAGCGCAGACAGGACCGGCACTCGGGTCGTAACACTGGTCCTACTTAGCTGAGCTGACGCAGCTGTCAGTCTCCTCCGCGGGTCGGTTTCCTGTCCTGCTCACACCGCAGCCTGGGTGGAAGAAATGCTGTGGCGGTGGCGACTTCTTATATCGAGCCCTGATCACCTGTTGTCCGAGCGGTGAGTAGCCCCAACATGAGCTCCTACCTCTGTGGTTAAACATGAGTATTTTTAGAGCAAGAAGCTGCATTTAATGTCTGCAGTTGTGTATGTTTTCTTACCGCACAGAGAAAAAGTGACTGTGATTTGTTGCAGTGGAGAACAGCTTGAGGTGAACTTTAATTTCTGTGATTTCTGTTTTATTTTATCTTATTCATTTACATGCTGTTGTGATATGCAACTATTTCATGGAAGTAAATCCTTTAAATATGCGTTTTTAATGGGCTGGTCCAGGGGTGTCAAACATATGGCTTGTGGGCCAAAAACGGCCCACCACGGGGTCCAACATTTTCTCTTTGAATTTACAGGTTTATTTCTAGTAAATTTCTGACTTTCTACTGATTACAATAGTTTGTGTAAATCTGAGACATTTTTTCTCTGTAAGATGAGACTTTTTTTCTCATCAGTTTTCTTTTTCTTCTTTTTTCCGATGAGAACAAGGGGCCCTTGATCTTGCTATGTGTGCAAGATGATTTGAAAGTAACATGAAAGTTACTTTTCCAAGTAACTAGTTACTTTAATCATGCAGTAACTGGTAACTCAGTTACTTTTGAAAAGAAGTAACTAGTAACTGTAACAAGTTACTATTTTTTAGTAACTTGCCCAACACTGCTGTTCAGTGATGAAATTAAGTATAATATTGAATTTCTTCTGTGTATCACCAGTAAACTCATGCAGTACTGTAACAGGACACGTTTACAAATATTTGAGACCTATTATAGTGCATCATTTTATATTTTAGGAAATTTAGGAATATTTTGTTATTAAAAGGTTTTTTAAAACTGTAATCAACCAAATTAACTACAAAACACCCAACATTATTATACAGAGCAGGAGGACCCATTTGACTGCAAACTGTTGCATCAGTGTTGCCTATTTTTCAGTAAATATTTAACTAAAAATGATTTATTTTGTTATTTGGGCATTTTTGTCCCATGTCATGTCATGTCCAGCATTTAGGTCCTGTCACACCTAGACGTTTTAGGCAGCGTTTGCAAAACGTATGAAAAATTTGGAGAATATGCTGGTGTACGTCGAGTCAGTTATGGCTAAGTTTTGTCTAAGTTAAGAGCTTGCTGAAGAACACTGAAGCACCCTGAAGCACGCTGGTATACGGCATAGTTCGCCTGATACATCCCGCATTCACGGAGCAAAGGTTGCAGGGAAGTTATGTGTTCCGTGCCACGGAACACATAACACATAACGGTGGCGCAGTGCAGCCCAACTGCGCCACCGTGCAGTTGGGCTGCACGGTGGCGCAGTAGTTAGCACTGCGGCAGCACAGTTTACCCTTGGCCGGGGGATTGTGGGGATCGTGGGATCGTGGGTTCGATCCCAGCCCCCGACCAACAGTGATCTGTGTGGAGTTTGCATGTTCTCCCCGTGTTGCGTGGGTTTACTCCGGGATTTCTCCGGTTTCCTCCCACATGCCAAAAACATGCATGTTAGGTTAATTGGCTGTTCTAAATTGTCCCTAGATATCTGTTTCCTATAGGCCCTTAGAATAGAGGGTTAGTATTAATGAAAGCGCTTTGGGTGGTCTTTGTGACTAGAAAAGCGCTATATAAGTGCAGGTTAGTTAGTTAGTTAGTTAGCAAAGGTTGCAGGGAAGTTATGTGTTCGTTTACACACGTTACTTGTCAGCAACTCATAGTTACTCAAAAGTTGAAATATGTTGAGATTAATGTCTAGCGTACCCAAAAATTATTTCTAACATATGAGTAACGCTCTTTGAACCCATGTGTAACTTATTGAATGGGTTTCTAACTTGGAGCTACCCTATAATGGCATATTTGCAGTGTTGGTTTACAGGAAAAACCCATACAGGGCTCTGCTCAGTTGCTGCCTGCAGCGCACGTGCACGTGCACACACACACACACACACACACACACACACACACACACACACACACACACACACACACACACAGAGCTAAACACATGTACTTGTTTGTATAACGGGACCTGTGGGGGATGTGTCTGAGCACTTTTAAGCTACAGGATAAAGATCCAAATCACTGTTTAGCCCTCCCCATGTTTTTTTTTTTTTTTTACCTTTGACTGCAGTCCAGTGCTGTTCTGATAGATATGCCAAAATGTCAGAATACTGGAGGAGGTGGATCCAATCAGCTGATCGCTCAAAGCACAGAGTTCAACTATTTTCCATGATAAATCACATTTTGCTGTTGGCTGCGCCTCCAGGAAAAAGCATACTCCATGCATTATCTTGTTTATTTTTTTCACTTTATTGAAAATAACTTTTTGTCACCATCAGTTAGCGTGCCTTTGAGCCAGGTTGTGTCGGGCCGCTGCTTCTCCTGGCATGTTCTGTGTTGATACACCGGTGTTCTTTGTCAGACCCGGGTCCCCGCTGAAGCTCCGCCCAGTCTGCTCATGAGACTTGTGTTCTCCACATATGCTGAATTATCCTTTAGACCTACGCAATCACAGCAACTTTATGGTATAATTTTTTTAAGCATTACATCTTCAGTATTATTTTTTTCTCGTCAAATTTGTCATTTTTCACTTCCTTGTTTTGTTCAGTGAACACTGTGGTGACTGACTAGTCGTGATGCTGCGTATTATCCAATCAGCATGGCCATGAAGCCAGGGCATGAAGAGACAGTGGTAACAGAGCGGTGGCTAAACTTTTATTGATGAAAATTGCATACGTATTTTGACTGAGAGACTCCATACTTGGGGATGCACACCCTCGTAACCTCAGCAAAACACATATAAAATCTTAGGTCAGTCTGACGAATGGTTCAAGAGATATGTGTGGAACAGGCACACAGACAGATTTCATGCATTCACAGATAGATCTAATCTGAGCTGTGATTTATACCTTCTTTTTTTTTCCACAATATTTTTTATTGAACCTTCTTTTTACAAACATGACACACACAATCAAACACTGACACTAAAGTAATTTAAAAATTAAAAAAAACACTAACTACAAGAAAAGAAAAAAAATGTACTAAAAACACCAACAACCACTAACAAAGGCAAGTCATCAACAATGCTCCTCTGTTTAGTCTAGGCAATCCATTACATAAGTATACATATTATACATTCACCAATTTGGAATTTACAAGGTCCACACACATCATTCACCTTCTTCTTCAGAAGTTATGTTTAATTTCTTTACATAATCAATGAAAGGTCTCCATATATTCTCAAACACATTTTTCCTTTGATTTCAGTATGTATGTTATTCTTTCTAGTGGAAGGTTTGTTAACATCTGTCTTAACCACTGAGTCACATCTGGTCTATGAGTCTTTTTCCACAGTAATGCAATACATTTTTTGGCATTAAGCAAACTGAGGTCTATGAATGCTCTTTCACTCTTATTAAAGTTATGCTTTTCTGGATACAGACCCAACAAAAACAGTTTAGGGTTCAATGTGAATTGTTTTGAAATTATTTTTTCAATTGTTACCCTCACCTCTTCCCAAAACATTCTAATTTTTCTACATTCCCATAAACAATGAAATAGGGTTCCTTTACTTTCCATACATTTTGTACATGTATCTGGTATGTTTTTGTTATATCTGTTTAACTCCACCGGTGTAACATACATCCGCATTAACCATTCAAAATGTATCAATTTAAGACGTACATTTATTGATTTGGTTTGAGCTTCTGTACAAGCCAATTCCCATTGTTCCTCTGAAATTTCAGTTTGCAGGTCTTCTTTCCAATAATTCAGTCTTTTCTGTGAGTTTTCACTTGAGGATAGTGTCAATGAGTTATAAAACTCTGAAATAATACCCTTTCTCTTACTATCTTTCGTCAAAATTTTTTCCAAGGATGAATAAGTAGGTCGGGTGAGAGCATTATTTTGATTTGATCGAATAAAATTCCTAAGCTGAAGATATTTAAAAAAATGTGTTCTATTAAGATTAAATTTGATCCTCAGTTCTTCAAAAGACATTATGTTATCTGAACATGACAAATAAAAGTCTTGAATCTTTTGAATCCCCTTTTAAATTCCATACTTTAAATACAGCATCCGCTCTCCCTGGTGTAAAATATTGATTACCCCATATTGGGCTAAATTGTGACAGTAAGTGTGGTTCTTTAAATATTTTTTGGTTTCACACCATATTTTGATCATATGCTTTACAATTGGATTTTTAACTTGTTTCTGTAATTTTTTAGCCGAATCTGAGTATATGAATAGGGAAGAGGTAAAGGTAAATTGTATGATTCCATTTCAGTCCAGTGAGGGAGATCATTTGATGAAAAATATATGTCATAGACCTCAGTTGTGCTGACCAGTAATACAACATAAAGTTTGGACATTTCAGACCTCCACGATCAAATGGTAAATATAGTAAGGACAGATGTAATCTAGCATTCCTATTGTTCCATATAAATTCTACTAACTTTTTTTTTATTCTTGAGAATAGATCTGCAGGTGGTGGTAAAGGAATGTATTGAAATAAATAAAGTATTTTGGGTAAGATATTACTTTTAAGTATATTAATTCTCCCAATCATCGACATTGGTAGTGACATCCATCTCTGAAGTAACTCATTAATATCTGTCATTAAGGCTTCATAGTTGGCACTGGCGACTGTTTCTAGCTTAGGCAAAATTTGAATTCCTAAAATTTAAACTGATTTACAACATGAATAGATTTACCTCAGGAGCTGGGTGATTTCTCTGGGTCTCATTTAGCATAATATTGAAGATTTAGTTTTTATTTATTTTATATCCTGATATTTCCCCCAAAGTTCTTATATTAAATTTAAACAAGGTCGGAATTGATTTTTTAAAATTCGACATAAACAAAATTATGTCATCGGCATACAGGGAGATTTTATGTTCTGTTGGTCTACTTTAATTCCATATATTTGTGGATGTAAATTGTACTGCCATCGCTAAAGGTTCAATTGCCATAGTAAACGGTATAGGTGAAAGTGGACAGCCTTGTCGACATCCTCTATTGATTTTTATTGATTTTGGATATGATGTTTGTTAGGATTTCTGCTGTAGCATTATTGTATATTATCTGAACCCATTTTACTGAAATTATTTCCAAGTCCAAACCTTTGTAGGACTTCAAAAAGAAAGGGCCATTCGACCCTATCAAAGGCCTTTTCGGCGTCCAATGATAGGAGAGCTGTATCCGGTGCTTCTTTATTAGAATAAATAATATTAAATAGTCTTCTTACATTATGGAAGCCTTGTCTTCCCATTATAAAGCCATTCTGATCTCGGTTAATAATGTTGGTAATATTTCTTTGTAGCGTCTTGCTAAATTTACAGATTATCTTAAGGTCAGCATTTAATAGGCTTATTGGTCTCATGTTTTCACATTGATTAGAGGGTTTACCTGGTTTTGGCAACAGTATTATTAAGGCATTATTCATGTATGGTGGTAAATTACTATTTTGAAATGCTTCTAAAACCATTTCCAAAAGTGGATTTATTAATTTATTCTTAAATTTTTTATAGAGGTCAACTGGAAGACCATCTGGTCCTGCACTTTTTCCCTGATTTCATTTTATCAATGGCTAGTCCAATTCTTCTTGACTAATTTTAGACTCCTGTATCTCCCAGTTTTCATTGGAATACACGGTATAGATAATCTGTTCCAAAAACCCATTTAGTTTTGTTAAGTTAGTTTCATTTTTTGTATCATTAGTTTTTCCTAATAATCTCTAAAGGCACTATTAATTTCTAAGGATCTACAACTGCCTGTCTGTTACTTATAATACTGGTAATTGGTGTTTGTTTTAAATTCTAATTGTTTAATCTGCCATGCCAATAATTTTCCCTGATTTTTCACCTTGTTCATAAAAAGTTTGCTTCAATCTTAGAAGACTCGAGGCAGCTCTTTTTGCTGATTTTTTTGTCATATTCAGCTCTCAGGAATCAGTAATTCGTTCTCTAACTTTGGGTTACTTCCTTGCATACACTTTTTCTTGAAGAATTTTTATTTACGTTCCAATTGGACTCTCTCCTCTCAAGTCTTCTTAGATTTTGAGCCGGTATAACTGATAATATGGCCCCCTAATAAAAGCTTTGAAAGCCTCCCACTTTATACATGCTGATGTTTGTGTAGTATTGATATCAAAGAACTCATCTATCTGTTTTTCTATGTACTTAACAAATTCCTCATCCTGAAGCCATTTATGCTGAAATTGCCACCTACCTGGATCCTTTGTCAATTTCTTATCTACATATATTAGACAGCAGGGTGCATGATCAGATATCACGGATGTTTATCATAGAAACAGTTTTGAATCTTGGACCTTAACTTCTGTGGAGATCAAAAATAAGTCAATACGTGAGAATGTCTTGTAGGTATTAGAATAACAAGAATAGGCTTTGACTTGTGGTTTCATTTCTCTCCATATATCTAGCAATCTCAATTCTTTCATAAAATGATTTAATGGTCATCCTGCATCCATTGTGCGTACAGTCCCAGTCCTGTTGATCTATCTATACTGGGATTCAATGTACAATTAAAATCCCCCCCTGCTATTATGTGTTGCCCTGTAAGTGATGATAAATAAGAAATAAATTAGCGAAGAAGTTTTGATCATCTATATTGGGACCGTATAAGTTCACCAGATTTATATTTTCTAATAGCAAAGATCCTGGATGATTAGATACTCTTCCTAATTTGTCTCCAATTACATTTTTCACTTGAAATGGGACTGTTTTATGTATGAGAGTCATAACTCCCCTGGCTCGGGATGAAAATGATGAGGTGAACACGTTTCCCCTGCCATCTTCTCCTAATTCTTTTTACATCCTCCTCTATTAGATGAGTTTCTTGTAAAAACACAATTTTTGAACCTATGTCTTTTATTTTATTCATAACTTGTTTTAAGTTTTTTTAGATTTTGTAGACCTCTGCAATTCCATGAAGTTAAATTAAGATTAACGCTTTGGTCTATGATCAATAAGGAGTTTGAGATTACCTTGCAATATAAACATGCTCATACAGAGAAGCAAAAACATGGATGGTTGAACATTCATCCTACAAACTACACAAAAAACAAATTCCCTTTTCCCACATTCGTGGTAATCCCCCCAAAATCTAAAAAAAATTCCGTCTCCTGTTATAGCTACTGACTGTTCCACACGATCAGTCAAACCACTCTCTCTTTTTCCTCTCAATCACCCTGACTCTACTACTTTTTAATGACATGCCATTAACTCTCTTCTGTAGTTTTTCCAACGTAACTCCAAAATTTTATAGCAACTTTGTACATCATAGCTTTTTTTTTTTTATATAATACAATCTATATTTTGTAGACATGCTGTATGTTTCAGATCAATCAGATGCCTGTGCAAATGCTTAAATATTCTACCTTTATATCTTGTTCATGCTTCATGCTTAGCTCCCACCAGTCTCCTCTTGGATCTGCTTGATAAGCTCCTGCGCCTCCTGAGGGGTCTTGAAGATATGGGTTCTCCCTTTGTATGTGACCAGCAGTCTTGCCGGATGAATCACTCCGTGGCGAATCCCGAGGTTGCGCACCTCTTTACGGGTGGGGTCAAACTGTTTCCTTAATTGTTGAATTCCTGTGGCCAAATCTGGGTAGAGCCGCACCTGTTGATCCTGGTATTTAATTTCTCCTTTAGCTTGCGCCGCGTTGGTGACCGTCATCTTGTCTCTGTAGCTGAGGAACTTCATAATCAGCGTCCTCGGTGGTGTCTTATTATCTCTCAGTGGGCCGATTCGGTGAGCGCTCTCTAAGACGACCGATGACTGCAGATCCGCGTTGTTCAGCGCTTCTGGAATCCACTTTTCCAAAAAGGAACATGTATCCCGTCCCTCCGCTCCCTCCGGGAGGCCCACCAGCCTCAAATTATTCCGTCGCGACCGGGATTCTAAGTCCAGGACATTTTCTTCCAGACGTTTATTTTTTAATTCCAATGTTTGCACCTTTAATTGTAGGCTGGTGACGTCATCTTCAGCGCTTGAAATTCGGAGCTCCGCCTGCGATACTCGTTCCATACAGTCGCTTATTTCTTTTCTCATTCCTTCTATCGCTGCTATAATCCCATCAAATTTAGACGAAACGTCTGCTCTCATGGAGCTGATGGCAGCAAGTACCGCACTCGTGCCCTCCTCAGCAGTCACCGCTCCGCCGCTAGCTCCCCCCTCCGCCATTATCTCTGGAGATTTTTCTGCTTCGTCACGAGCGTGGAAGTCTGTTAGCTTGGATTGTTTTGACGAATCACTTTTTCCTCCGCCTAATTTTCCATCCTTAGTCTTTACCATATCCGCGCCTAAACACTGGGATAGGTTTTTGTTCCAACTGAGAGAGTTTTAGCCTACTTTTTATTTTTAGGAGCAGAGCAGTGTGAAACACGTCTTCCTACGTGGCCGCCATAACCGGAAGTCCGATTTATACCTTCTTAACGCACTGCTTCAAAAATACTTGGAGCCCATTGCTTTGAAATATACAAAATAAATAAGTAAATAAATAAATAAATAGAAGTTTAGTTTAATTCACTTTCATTGTTCATGACTGAAACTGAATTGAAGATTAAAATTACAAAATAGAATGATAAAAATGAATTAATAAAAAAGTAGCAAGCAAATATGTGATACTGACATTGCTCCCTTACTGAAAAATTAATGTTTCAAAACTTTCTAACTCCATTATAACCTTACCAGCTCAGCAACTTCAGTACTTAGTCCAACAGAAACTTTTTTTTGCTGAAACACTGAGTAAAATTGTTATAAAATAAATAACATTGTATTTTAAAAAATAATTAAATTGAAATATAAACAAAAGACCTTATTATTGCATTTTTCAAACAGAACCCAAAGTTCATCTTGTTTCCATTAAACACAAAGTATTTTTATGATACATGCCGGAAGGCTGGAACGCTGAAAAACACCACACACGCATGCACACTGCACCGTTCCCCCACCCTTCAGAACCCGGTACTGTTACTGAATGTAGGCTGCCACCTACTGGATATTTTGTGAACTGTTAGCTTTAGAGTGCAGGGGAAAAAAATCAGTACCGCAGCAGATGTTTAGACCATCAGCCAGTACCATCTGTAAGTATTAATTTTTTTACCGATAGGCCGATAGCAGTCAACCACATGACTTGATACTGATGCTCACTCAATATATCTGTACATCCCTAGAACATACAGTATCAGATTGACTTCTGGTAAAACTTTAATTTTCTCAAGGTTTTCAATGCAGATTAATATTGCTTTACATGGTCAGATTTTCTGTTTCCTCTGAAGGATAAAAGGTGGCACAATAGGGTGAAGAAAAGCTTAAAACTTTCCAAGTAGATTTGTTGGATGAGAGGAATACACCTGAGAAATGAAGCAGGTAAAGTGAAGACAGAATAACTTAATGAGCGATGGGATGTTCACTAAACTGCATGAACCCACTCACACATGCCCGATGCTAAATGAGAACAGTAGGAGCAAACTAACATTTAAACAAGATTACTCCACTGTTTATAGAGCTGTCCATTGAGAGCGCAGCAGCAGCTTCCCACGTTTTTGAATTTAATTTCTCCAGAATGGAGGGCCTATTATCATTTAGATGGAAAACACTCACAGCTAGGCGTCCGTCCTATTTGTTTCATGATCTGTTGTTATTTAAAGCTGCTTCTCTCCTCTTGCAGGTTGGCATTCTGTATTTCCAGCCAAGCGTTTTCCGCTGCATTCTCCTGCGTTGGGTCCGCCTGCTGGGGTTCGCCACTGTCTATGGGACACTGACCCTGAAGTTGTACAGGTATTGAACACAGAACCACATTCTTTCAACACTGTTACCTCGACTAGGAAGCTCCTATCAGATTACACTGCTCTCTTTAGGAGCAGCTGTGTCATTTATCCAATTCCCTGTAAAAGTAAAAGCAAAAGCATCCTGAAGCATGGAGCCAGCATGTTTCTCAGCTGCTTCATCACCAAGCTGAACTGCTGGACATGCTTAGGCATAGATTCTCTCCCTCATTAAGTAGAGCAGAGAATTGCCAAGTTGAAGTAATTAAGAAGACATGGGAAACTCTGGCCCTGAAAGATCTCCATATTTAACAACAGGATGAATGATGGCTGGCAAGAGCAAAAACTGGCTGTGAGAGTAGAGGAAGAGGATGCACGGAGGGTTATCCCACGGTGAATGGCTGTTAATGAGATCAAGTTGGGGGCCCGCTGTATTTAAAGTGATGTGCTTGAATTTGTTCATTTGTGGGGCCCTTTTTTTGTCAGGTGAATTTGTCAAAACGGACTAATGAGGATACTGATTAAGAGCATGTGGCTAATGCGAGCAGTAAACCCTTAGAGGTGCAAGTTAACATATTGCACAGATCAATTTTTGATGTGTGGCTCATTAGTGGGGAGTGCTGTGGACACTTCATCAATGTGCGTGAAGGGCAGAGCCTAAGAATAGCGACGGTTGGTCGTATGTGTGAGTGGAGTTTAATTTCTCGTACAGTCTTTGAGTTTGGCATGTAAAATCCTCCGTATTAACTATGACAGGAGAACTGCTGCCTTGCATTATATCAGTGGATTCTGGAATTTCCAAAATAGAAGTCAGCAAAATATCCCTCAGGCTTGTTCAGCTGAAGGCTCTTATATGGTTGTTGGTTGATACATATATTTATTATATTATTATTATATTATATTATATATTATATATTATATATATTATTATATTATATTATTTATTATTCATATATTTATTTATTCCATCTAGCTACAATGCTCTGCACTGTGTGTTCATATATTCATATATTTATTCCATCCAGCTACAATGCTCTGCACTGTGTGTCTGTGTGTGTGTGTATATATACTGTATATATTTTATAGTAATACGTACATATGTATATTAGCTGCTCTTGCTTGCTTGTTTTTTTTTGTTTTGTTTTTTTTTTTTCTTGCCTTCTGATTGTTGCTCTGAGTGTTGCTATCCCTGTGCTGTTGCAATCCTGGAATTTCCCCGTTGTGGGACTAATAAAGGCTTATCTTATCTTATCTTATCTTATCTTATCTTATCTTATATGGTACCTTCCCTTCATCCATTTTTCTGCATGTTTTCAAAAAAGTTTGAAAATTTAGGCGTAGCAAGTGTGGCATTACCACAGGAAAACGTAGAGCTCAGTTCAAGCAAGACAATCAAAACACAATGAGGAAGAATAAAAAGCAAAAGCAGTTTTTGAGGAGATGGTCTGTAAGTTGGTAAAAAAAATAAACAATGTCAATTACCAATGTCTCCACCCTCCAGTGGATTCATTGCTTAATACCTGCCAACATAAAGTACATAGCGAAGTTTGAGAGCAGTGACATTGTAATGTATGAAAGGTTTTTATTTCTTTTCATAAGCCGAGGAAGTATAAAAGAGCCCTTTGACTAGTTTCACCTCTAGTCACTCAACACCTGAAAAGAATACAACTAAACTGTATTACTTGGTAATTTTGTAGTAAGTATCTTTATGCTGGCACATAATGTGACATGTTTTAATATAAGTGGCTGATTTTTACCTGTTTTGTTAGGGCCCCTTTACACAGACGGAGATCGTTTGGTGACCACTGAGAGATCAAAAATTGACCTGATTTTTCAACATTCTCCTGAAGCCTCAAAAAAGCCTTTTCTGTGTAAATGTTTGGGAGACTGTTGTAAGATTTTCATGATCTATAGAGATCTCTGAAAGATCCTTGAGAGATCACTAAGAGACCCAGAGAGATTACTGAGGGATCATTAAGCAATTGTTGGGCGGTCAAAGAGGTGTGTGTATGTGTGTGTGTGTGTGTCCGCGCGCGCGCGCACAATGAATGTGACTTGTGTTGACCTGATGTGTGTCTCCAGAAATGTAACTACACGTCATAGCAACATTTTCAGTGGGATGGTCTTCCATATAACTGGTTCCTTTCTCAGATAGCACCCTACATGCAACAGTGTTGGCATTATACAGTGGATATAAATGGTCTACACACCCCTGTTCAAATGCCAGGTTTTTGTGATGTAAAAAAACAAGACCAAGCTAAATCATTTCAAAACTTTTTCCATCATTAATGTGACCTATAACCTGTACAACTCAATTGAAAACAAACTGAAATCTTTTAAGGGGAAAAATTAAAAATAAAAAACTAACAATAACCTGTTTACATAAATCATCATTATAGCAGTCTGTCACGGGCGACAATGACTGTTTCATTTAGGTCTGATTAGATTCCTCTACGCAGCTCTGTCCCCCACCCTCTGCCGCCAGGAACTCCCAACCCTGCATACCTGGGCAATGTCCAAGCCGGTATGAGTTGCTTTCTGACTGACCATTTCATGAAAGTGCTTGCAAAGTATTTGAGTACTGCTACATAAATATGCACACACTTAAACTAATACTTTGTTGCAACACTTTTGGCTTTTATTACAGCACTCAGTCTTTTTGGGTAGGAGTTTATCAGCGTGGCACATCTTGATGTGGCAATATTTGCCCACTTTTCTTTGCAAAAATGCTCTAAATCTGTCAGATTGCGAGGGCACCTCCTGTGCACAGCCCTCTTCAGATCACCCCACAGATGTTCGATTGGATTCAGGTCTGGGCTGTGCCTGGTCCATTCCAAAATCTTCTTCTGATAAAGCCATTCTTTTGTTGATTTGGATGTGTGCTTTGGATCATTGTCGTGCTAAAAGATGAAGTTCCTCTTCATCTTCAGCCTTCTAGCAGAAGCCTGAAGGTTTTGTGCCGACACTGACTGGTATTTGGAACTGTTCATAATTCCTTTCACCTTGACTAAGGCCCCAGTTCCACCTGAAGAAAAACAGCCCCAAAGCATGATGCTGCCACCACCACGCTTCACTGTAGGTATGGTGTTCTTTTGGTGATGAGCAGTGTTGTGTTTGCACCAAATATACCTTTTGGATTTATGGCCAAAAAGTTCAACCTTGGTTTCATAGAATAGGATAGAGTAGGCTTTATTGTTGTTGTACCGTTATACAGCACAACAAAATTGTGGGTGCTCCAACAGGCTACTGTGCAATAAAGTGAGAAGAATATGAAGATAAAACAGTTACAGGACACACAGTTAACCATCTGACTGAAGTAAGAATAAAAGTAAAATAACAAATAGCCCATTGGTATATACACAGGTACGGTAGTGGCTTCACGGGTGAGACTATGTACATAAGAGTGCAGAGTGCAGAACACATAATAGAGTAATATGGCCCAAGGATTGAGGAAAATATATACAGTAGTGATTTCATGGATGGGTCAATATACATGAAAGTGAGGAGTGCAATGACAGTTGAGTTATAGGCCGTGGACAGAATTGTTGGTACCCCTCTGTTAATGAAAGAAAAACCCACAATGGTCACAGAAATAACTTGAATCTGAAAAAAGTGGTAATAAATAAAAATTCTATGAAAATTAACCAATGAAAATCAGACAATGCTTTTGAATTGTGGTTCAACAGAATTACTTTATAAAACAAACTCATGAAACAGGCCTGGACAAAAATGATGGTACCCCTAGAAAAGATTGAAAATAATGTGACCATAGGGACATGTTCAACCAAGATGTGTCCTCTAATTAACATCACAGGTGTCTACAAACTTGTAATCAGTCAGTCGGCCTATTTAGAGGGTGACAAGTAGTCACTGTGCTGTTTGGTGACATGGTGTGTACCACATTAAACATGGACCAGAGGAAGCAAAGGAGAGAGTTGTCTCAGGAGATTAGAAAGAAAATTATAGACAAGCATGTTAAAGGTAAAGGCTATAAGACCATCTCCAAGCAGCTTGATGTTCCTGTAACTACACTTGCACATATTATTCAGAAATTTAAGATCCACAGGACTGTAGCCAACCTCCCTGGACGTGGCCGCAGGAGGAGACGGATAATACGAATGGTAACAAAAGAGCCCAGAACACCCTCTAAACACATTCATGGTGAAGTCCAAGGTCAAGGTACATCAGTGTCAGATCGCACCATCCGTCATTGTTTGAGCCAAAGTGGACTTCATGGGAGACGACCAAGGAGGACACCACTGGTGAAAACAAATCATAAAAAAGCCAGACTGGAATTTGCCAAACTGCATGTTGACAAGCCACAAAGCTTCTGGGAGAATGTCCTATGGACAGATGAGACAAAACTGGAACTTTCTGGCAAGGCACATCAGCTCTCTGTTCACAGACGCAAAAATAAAGCATACCAAGAAAAGAACACTGTCCCTACTGTGAAACATGGAGGAGGTTCTGTTATGTTCTGGGGCTGCTTTGCTGCATCTGGCACAGGGTGTCTTGAATCTGTGCAGGGTACAATGAAATCTCAAGACTATCAAGGTATTCTAGAGAGAAATGTGCTGCCCAGTGTCAGACAGCTTGGTCTCAGTCGCAGGTCATGGGTCCTGCAACAGGATAATCACCCAAAACACACAGCTAAAAACACCCAAGAATGGCTAAGAGCGAAACATTGGACTATTCTAAAGTGGCCTTCTATGAGCCCTGATCTAAATCCTATTGAACATCTGTGGAAGGAGCTGAAACATGCCGTCTGGAGAAGGCACCCTTCAAACCTGAGACAACTGGAGCAGTTTGCTCCTGAGGAGTGGGCCAAAATACCTGCTGAGAGGTGCAGAAGTCTCATTGACAGTTACAGAAATTGTTTGATTGCAGTGATTGCCTCAAAAGGTTGTGCAACAAAATATTAAGTTAAGGGTACCATCATTTTGTTCAGGCCTATTTCATGAGTTTGTTTTTTAAAATAATTCTGGTGAACCACAATTCAAAAGCATTGTGTGATTTTCATTGGTTAATTTTCATAAATTTTTATTTATTACCACTTTTGTCAGATTCAAGTTATTTCTGTGACCATTGTGGGTTTTTCTTTCATTAACAGAGGGGTACCAACAATTTTGTCCACGTGTGTAATTAAAGGGTCCTCAGTTCTGTGCATGTGAGCATTCAGAGGGAAGGGGGGTGGAGCCTCTGACTGTTTGCAGTTCGGATGGCCCAGGGGAAGAAATTGTTTGTCAGTCTGGAGGTGTGGAACCTGATCGATCTGAACCGTCGTCCAGAGGGAAGCAGGTCAAACAGCTGCATCAGACTATTAACACATTTTCCCACATGTGGGAGATTTCAAATGTGTTTTTGTAAAATGTAGCTGGGCTTGGACGTTTTTCTTCATAAGATAACGCTTCTGTCCTTGCCATCCTAGACGGGAGATTGTTATCGCATGTACTAAACAGCCAGTACTTGCCAGAAATTCTTGCAGCTCCCTCAGTGTTGCTGGTGGCCTCTTGGCAGCCTCCCTGACCAGTTTTCTTCTCATCTTCTCATCAATTTTGGAGGGACGTCCAGTTCTTGGTAATGTCACTGTTGTGCCATATTTTCTCCACTTGATGATGACTGTCTTCACTGTGTTCCATGCTATATTTAATGCCTTGGAAATTCTTTTGTACCCTTCTCCTGACTGGTACCTTTGAACAATGAGATCCCTCTGATGCTTTGGAAGCTCTCTGTGGACCATGAATTGTGCTGTAAGATGTGACTACAAAAATATCAGAAAAGCCTACTAGAACAGCTGAACTTTATTTGAGGTTAATCAGAGGCACTTTAAATGGTGGCAGGTGTGTGCTGACTCCCATTTAACATGAGTTTGAATGTGACTGGTTAATTCTGAACACAGCCACATCTCCAGTTATAACAGGCTGTGCATATTTATGCAACCAGGTTATTGTAAGTTTTTTTTTTTTGTTATTCCCCTTAAAAGATTACAGTTTGGTTTTCAATAGGGTTGTACAGGTTATAGGTCACATTAATGGTGGAAAAGTTTTGAAATGATTTAGCTTGGTCTCATTTTTGTACATCACAAAAATCTGGCATTTGAACAAGGGCGTGTAGACTTTTTATATCCACTGTATAAGATAAGATAAGCCTTTATTAGTCCCACAATGGGGAAATTCCAGGATTGCAGCAGCACTCAGAGCAATAGTAATAAGATAACAATTGGTAAGCCAAAGTAGTAAATAAATATACATACAATATGTACACAGTTGTATGCACAGTGCAGGAGCATTGCAGTTAGATGGTATCAACAGCATTACAGTCAGTTGAATTACCCGGCACCACAGGATGATAAGAGCATGTAGGTATGATTTACATTTATTTACCTCATTTACTTAATGCATCACTTTATTCTTCAGTCATGATATAGTTTTATTCTTTCACGTCCTTTCACTTTTACTACTGTTTCACTTTAGTGAAATTATTTCATTTTCCAAAAGTTGTTACTTCTTTCTTGTACATTTCCTGCTTTTCTGAAAATTTTGACTTTTTTCCCACTTTAATTTGTGTTTCTCATAAATTTCAGTTTTTCCTCAAATTTAACTTTTTCTTGTAAATTTGCAACTTTTCTTATGGAGTTGAAACTTTTCTCATAAATTTGCATTGTTTTTTCTCCAATTACCTTTTTTTTTTCTTGTAAATTAAAAGCCTTCTCAGACTAGTCAACTTTTTTCCTCATACATCTGCTACTTTTTTTCACGTAAATTTGCAATGGTCATATGGATGCTGGTTAAATTTTTGTTCTATGTGATGGTTTATTTTTTTCTGCAGATCTGGACAGTGATCCAAGTTTTTTTGTGTTTTTGTTGGAAGAAGTTTTTTCCTTTTTTGGTCCATTTTAAAGGTTTTGGTGGATAGATATTTGGATCTTCATAAAAATACATTTTACTGGGTGTTTTTACAAACATTTGAAATACACAATAATTCACACTTTTCATCAGTATGCTGCTAATATTGTTTAGGCACATTACTTTTAATAGGAGACAATTGTGTCCTTTGACGTTTTCTGCACTTACAAAGCAAGTGGGCTTAACAACAATCTGAATTCAAAAGAATAATGAGGAAGTTAGCAGACACAGAACATTTGTATGACTTGTCCTAACCCTAATAATTACATACTGTACATTGTTAAATTAGATGACGGCAGTGGGTGTACATACCGATTTGTGTCACATCTTAACTTTTTTCCCCTGTTGCAGTGACTGCATGAAAAGTTAACTCTTTAGCTGTCCCAGTCGCCGTATGGCAACTGGAATGGTTAAAGGGTGGTCAAGGTCCCTAGTGGTCAAGAGTGGTAAAAAAAATTTTGTCAATAAAATAGTGCAGATTTCCAAGGCTATAACTTGAAAATTGCAAGAGATAATGGCTTACTGTCAATTAGAAAGATGCAGAATATGATCCAAAGCTTCAGATAGGAATAAATTTACACATCTAATTTGCATAATGCCGTGGCAGCTATATAAATTGCATAACTCAGTCAAAAGTGGACTTTGGACACATTTACACAAAGAATGGTTTGGTTTTTTTGACGCCGTTTTGTCTACAGGGGTACGTTTTTATCTAATCTTCAAAGTATATGAAACAGAAAATCAATGAAATGTAAAGAAAAAAACATATTCGTCTCTTACCTGTTGCGGGGTGCTCGCTCGCTCGCTCACATGACCGGTCCGTTTTTGTCCATCGTGGTCATTCTTTTGCGTTTGCTCGGTCATTTACACTCTCTCCCACATCTACAAACTCTTATGATTATCCCACGTCAATTTCGTTTGTATTACGCGGCTATTTTTCCGGCGACGTGGGCGCCGCCATCTTGGTGTTGTGAGCTCAGTTTTTCGCCCATCGTGGTCATTGTTTCGCGGTTGGTCAGCCATTTACACCTTCTACCACATCTACAAACTCTTATGATTATCCCACCTGAATTTCATTTGTATTACAGGGCTATTTTTCTTGTATGATGCAGTTTCAGTCAGAATCGCCGCTACCACGACCGATCATGGCGGTGGCCACATTGGTGTTGTGAGCCCAAAGCAGGAAAAGGAAGAATAATAATGAGGATTTCTTCTTCTTTGCTGTATTCCATGTCAGCCATGATTCCTCCGACGCGTGTCTGCCACCTTCTGAACTGTCAGATCAATACAGATCAGTACAAATTCTCAGTATAGCCGGGGGACGTCAATAAGTTGACAGGTGCAGTTACTGCGCTGTGCCACTGGGGGCGCGTGACCCGTCCATTTAATGTGGACAGTTAAAGAGGTTCTCTGCTCTTGTCCTCACTCAATGAGCTCTCATTGATCTCATCGATCTTCCAATGATTTCTCTGCGATCTTTTAATGCTCTCTCAGCAATCTTTTAATGAATGCCAAATTTTCCACCCTGAAGGTAGAGAAGGGTGAGAGGTCAGTGAAGGATTGCTGAGCATTCAATGAAAGACCAAAAGAGTTCATTGAAACATTGCTGAGAGATCATTGGGAGATCTATGAGATCACTGATAAATCATTGAAAGATTGTTGATAGATCACTTCCCTTTGGAGATCGTTGAGAGATTGTTTTGGAATGAGTCAAAACTTTTAGGGCTACCCCTTATCATCTGAACAATAAACTAGACTGGTCACACAATACTGACGCACTCTACAAGAAGGGCAGCGCAGGCTGTTCCTACTGAGGAGACTCAGGTCTTTTGGTGTACAAGGGCCGCTGCTGAAGACATTCTATGACACGGTGGTGGCATCAGCCATCACTTTTGGAGTGGTCTGCTGGGGCAGTGGCATTACAGCAGCCGATAGGAAGAGACTGAACAAACTGATCAAGAAAGCTAGCTCTGTCCTGGGGCAGTGCCTTGACCCAGTGGAGGAGACAGGAGAGAGAAGAATGGTGGCTAAACTGTCATCTCTGCTGGAGTCCGAGTTCCACCCTATGCAGGACATACTGAATGCACTGAGGAGCTCATTTAGCAGCAGACTACATCATCCTAGGTGCACAACCGAGAGGTTTCGCAGGTCCTTCCTACCTACGGCTGTCAGACTGTACAACCAAAGTAGGGCTGCTCGCAGAGATAGCAAAAAGACGTGACGACCTAATAGTATTGAATGCAAAAGACGCAATAGACTTATACAATGGTCCCCTCCAGTATACAACTAGGAAAATACCGGTCGCTATGGAGGCTGAGAATATGTATGGGTACATAATCGTACCATGTAGGATAACTAAGTAGACGGTTGTGCTGCTTCATTCCATCTAGCTACAATGCTCCGCACTGTGTGTGTTTATATATTTACATATTTATTCCATCTAGCTACAATGCTCCGCACTGTGTGTGTTTATATATATATTTATATATTTACTCTATCTAGCAACAATGCTCCACACTGTGTGTGCTTATATATTTACATATTTATTCCATCTAGATACAATGCTCCGCACTGTGTTTATATACTCATATATTTATTCCATCCAGCTACAATGCTCCGCACTGCGTTTATATATTTATATATCTATCCCATCTAGCTACAATGCTCCGCACTGTGTGTCTATATATATATATATATATATATATTTATATGTACATATGTATACTTGCTGCTCTTGTTTTTTTTGTTTTTTTTTTCTCTTGCCTTCTGATTGTTGCTCTGAGTGTTGCTATCCCTGTGCTGTTGCAATCCTGGAATTTCCCCATTGTGGGACTAATAAAGACTTATCTTATCTTATCTTATTGATGGAGGGCATTGCTTAACACACATGCAGGCAAAAGTAAATAAACACTGACAATATGGCAGTTTAAGAGAATGAAAGCAATCATAAACGACTGACGGCTCTCCTAGCCCTACAGCCTTTGCAAAATGTTGAGCTGCTCCTGACTGGACAACATCTGTAACTGTGGGTGCACTCTTCCAGGACTTCCAAACAAATAAACACTGTTTCTCTGATATCCTTATTGCTTATGAAAACATTTAAGGCAAGAAATGAGGTGCTTATTTGCTGAAACTGTTTTTATTTGAAAATTTAGTTTAAAGTTTTAGCACAAGTTACACACAAACCACACATTGTATTGGACAGAACGTTTTTGGTTCCAGCTGAGAACCAAATTTAAAGCTCTGATTTGAGTTATTTTGGGTGTGAACATGAAGCCCAGTTTAAAATTAGGCCCCAGAATGAGAACTGGCCCTTGCTGGTCTGACAGGGCTAACAGCAATCAATACCAGCTTCCGCAGACCAGAGAGTAAGATCAACAGCTTTTATCTTCTTTCTTTCATCTCCTGCCAGAGGATTTGAGGTTTGATGTTTGTTGCGAGAAAGACATGCACAAAAAAATGAAGTCATCAATCTGATCTTTGACCACCTCTAGCAGTGTTTTACTGTTAAGGATGCCTCCTTTCTTCTTGAAAAGGCGTTCTCAACATGAACTTCTCCCTCCACAGGGTGCTGAAGGTGTTCCTGTCCCGCACAGCCCAGAGGATCCCCTATATGACCAGCTGGCGAGTGCTGCGTCTGCTGGGCATCATCCTGCTCATCGTCTGCTGGTTCCTGGTGGCCTGGACATCTGCCGTCTGTCAGAACCCAGACAGGAAGTTGGCTCTCATCGAGGTGGGCTTCACGCCCGATGGGCTGCAGTTCAGCATGTGCCTCCTGGATCGCTGGGACTACATGATGGCCGTTGGTAAGCTGCACCCATTGCCCTCTGCCTTCACCTGGAGCCGTGATGAATAGATCTAGGCACACTTGTGTTTGCTGCGAGGAATATGGCTTCTATGGAGGGCTCATGGCACTGAATCAAAAAGTAATTTGTTAGGCATGAGAGCATTGGGAGTTGAAAGCGTTGTGGGGGAAGAGTGAGTGATGAGGTGAAGCAGGACTAGTCAGATGGTTTGCCTCTCCTGCACTTTTTGAATGCGGGAGAGGAGCAACCTGCAGCCGATGGAGACAGATGAGAAGTTGGAGATCCTTGGAGGGGAGCAGCATCTCGCGTTGAGCAGATCTACATGCTGGTTTATGTCTGCTGACTCAGGCTTCACGAAAGGGAACCGTGGTCCTTTCTGAGCACTGAGGAAACAGATGGACCCCCAGCTGAGCAGACATGCTGCGATACTGTATACCGAGGAGCAGTTTTCATTCTGTTTATTAGGAGGTAAAAATAGGCTGGCAATAAGGCAGAGCAGAGCAACTTTGATGCCAGGTCATAATTTACACTCACAGAGACGTGATAAATCTTTCATGTATGGAAATCCACACCTGCATTCGCCCACAGAACTCTAAATATAGTGCTTTCAGCTTTGTTTTGCTTTCTGCAGTAAAAAAAAAAAACAATAAAATGCAAGCTCTCATCAAATAAAAACTAATTGTTAACATCATAAGCATGCACAGCGAAACTGCTCCATCAGCAGTGTGGGTGTGTGCTTATTTAATTTAAAAACGTCTACATTAGGTTTAATCATATTTCCCTTGCATTCTTGCTGATTAACCAGAAATGTTTATGGCAAACTGAAGGAAGATTGGTTTTAAACTCTTAAACTTGTGTTTGTTTTAATTTTTTTTAACAGAACAACTACTGCTATGACAGTACGGGGGCTGAAAAGTTCATAGTGGTCAAATTTGATCAAATGTGGTTTATTTTTCATCATAGTCTCCCCTTCGGTCCACACACTTCTTCCATCAGTGTTGCAGTGCTTGGATCCCTGCAGTTGAAAAATAAACCACATTTCGTCAAATTTGACCACGATGATTTTTTCAGCCCCCCTCGTACTTACATCGAGTAATGACTTTATTCTCATTATTTCTGACTCTTTTGCAGATAAACTTTGGATTTTTTTGGATGCATTTTTTTTCCAGAAAAGAGTAATTTGTGTATATGATAATTTGTAACTAATTTTAAATAACATAATACATAATTTAACATTTTTATTAAAACTTTTTTCTTATAAATTTTAATTTGTGTCTTGCAAATCTGGTTTTGTTTTGGGTTTTTTTGTATATTTAATACAGTTAGGGTGCTTTCACACCTAACCCGTTTGGTCTGGACTTTCTGATTTTTCCGTGTGGTTCAGAACATTTTAGGTGTAAAAAGTCCCCCGAACCACAGAACCACAGTTTGGCTCTTTGGTCCAGCAAAAAAAAGGTGGTCTTGGTCTGGATCAAACTGACCCTTGGTCCAGTTTGTTTAGAGTGTGAAAACAATCTTCAAAAAGGTTCAGACTTTTGGACCAAACGCAGGAAGTTAAGGCAGCTGATAAGACGGTAGCACTTGGAGAGAGGAAATATGTTCATTACAGGCATAAATAGTAACTTGAAAAAAAAAATCATAAAAATGTAGAAACTTACATTTTTGCAGAGGATGTGATGGAGATTTGGGGAAAAAATGCTCAAGTAATGCCACCTGAAAATCATCACAACTGTTGAGGACAAGCATCCTTTTTAATGAAGGCCTGGATAATATTCTGGCTTCACTAAACTAGTTCACTGACTAATATGATGGAGTCTGAACCAGTTTCAACCTAGAATGCAGTTACTGATATGAGTAGCATGTTTGCTAACTACCGGTCTCCGCTCACGATACAAACGCCATCATGACAGCAGGGTGTCGTCATGACAACGACACGTAAGGTACGTCCCGTAAAGTTGTTTGGTTTGCTTGGAAAAGGAGCAGTGTGAAATCAAACCTGTTATGTATGGAAATACCTGGTGATGGATGAAGCCAGATGAAGTTGGCAAACACAGCTTTATTAAAGGCAAAAGGCAGCAGTACGGAGCATGGCACATAGTGTGGGCATCTAGCATAAGAGAGAGCCTAAGATGGTGGCCACCCACTATACTTAGGGCAGTGTGGTGACGTGACAGGATGTCCACGTCACCACACTGCACTTCACAATAAAGTACCAGTTTCATATGCCACATTTTCTCCCCCCTTTAGAAAGTCCAAAAACACACACACAATTGAAACCACCCCAATTTGGAACCCGAATCACACTCTAAAACAACAAGAACTAATGTACTTAAATGGCCTACCACATTCACACAAAACTAAAACAGGACTGGTGGGTGGACTACCACACAGCCCGCACAGCACAGTGGATTATTTTGCCACTGGTAAACTAAAAGTCTTTATTCAACTAAAAAAAAAAAAAAAATTGCTGTGCTCCTAAGCTAAACACAGAACATTAAGCAGAACTATAAACATATTAAACTATCACAGCACAGTCACTTGGAGACAAAGTGGGACAGGCAGGGAAAAATAGTTCAGTCAGAAGGGCTTTGGAGCCAAGAAGCAGAAGGCACTGGAGCCCTGAAGCAGCCCCCCCCCCCCCCCCCGGAGTTTTGAAACGGGCTCTTGGTGGCCTCCTCCCAGGAGTTTCCGAACCCCTAGGGCCAATCTTCCTGATGCCGGGGCCTGGGTCCCACACTGTGGCAGCCGGCCTCCGCAGAGCCCCTCCATCCGGAGCCGCCGTCGAGACACACTGCAGCTTATTCCCGTGCCACACTGAATCGCCCATCGGCCGAACACAAACTGCTTCCAGCTTCTCCCCACTCCTCAACGGCGCCCGTTGCTTTACTGGCTGCAGTCTGATCGGTCGCCGTCCCAGCCCCCACCGGCACAAACCCGAACCCAGTCCATGACTTGTAAAGGCGCTTTATCTGGTTCGATGTGTCACCGTGCACACGCCGGCTCTGCGCTCTCCTTTGGTCTGGTGCCTTCACTACATCGCGGCAGTTCAGCAGTCACCGTTGTCGCAGCGGACCCCTCACCCGTTGCCGGCCTAAACTCAACCTGAGCACTGAAGGTGTCCAGTGGTTCCCTGGTGTCGCTCGTCAGAACAGACCCTCCACCTGCCAGCTCGGTCGCTCCCACTGCAGCCAGCCGAGCACAGGCACTGAAGTCATCTGGTTCCTCCACTAGGCCGTCCAAAGCACTCTGCTGTGCTGCGCCATGCATTGCACCCGAGTTCATCTGCTGTCATTGTGCGTTGTTGGCCCCTGTATGCTCGGGCCCCCCGCCGGGCATCTCTTCCCCTGAGAGCGCAGAGCGGACGCTCCGGTGTTGGTGCTTTCCATAAAAGTCTCGACGGCGTTGGTCTTGCCTAACCCGGGCTCTCTGTCTTCCTGCTCCGGTTCTGGCTGCTTGAGGGTTGGGGGCAATCCCAGTCCTTGTTCTTCCTCTATTTCGTCTTCACCGTCCGTGCCGAATCCACTCTCTGTGTTACATTCACTGTCCACACTGTGCTCTTTGGCCGCACCCACGTCTGTGAAGTCTGGGTGAACTGGGCCTAAGCCGCTGACCGTTTGCCCGCCGATTGTGAAAGTAAACCCCAGCTCACTGAATAAATCCCACCCCATAACATTTCCACCCCAGCATGTCACCTGGAACCAGGACACTGGAGTCACTTTTTCGCTGTACAGCACTGCAGATATGATGTTCCTGCCGGCACTGGAGCTCCCGTCGTCCGGCAATTCCACTGTATCAGGGCGCCAGGGGGTGAGCCTCCGAACATGGCCTCACTTACTATGGACTGCGTGGTGGTGGTGGTTATCATCATGGGCACACTCACGCCATCTAGCTTCACAACACGTTGCAGTCCTGACCAACCTTTGGGGCTCGCAATGTTTATGCCATCTCCATAGGGTGTGGGGTGAGCTAGCTTAGCTTTCTGTCAACTGTTGTGGGTTTTCGCGTGCTGCGCCACGTTTTCGGGCTTAGCAAAGTAGCTAGTTAGCACCCCAATAGCCTCCTCAAAACAGTCCGCTGGACCAAGCATTCGAAGAGCTCTCTGACCTTCCGTGCCTAGGAAGTGGACAAGCAGCACTCGCATCCTCACTCCATCCAGCTTCCCCAGATCTAGGGCTGTGGTGTAGGTTTCGAAGGCCCCCAGCCAGCCGGACCATGGCACCGGTGGCTCTCCGGGGCGCTCCAGAAAAGGCTGAAGTGATGCAAAGCAAGCCTCCATGAGTTAATCCTCGATCACCAAATGTTATCTATGGAAATACCTGGTGATGGATGAGGCCAGATGAAGTTGGCGAACACAGCTTTATTAAAGGCAAAAGGCAGCAGTACAGAGCATGGCACGTAGTGTGGGCATCTGGCATAAAAGAGCGCCTAAGATGGTGGTCACTCACTATACCTAGGGCACCACTCTGCACTTCACAATAAAGTGCCAGTTTCATATGACACAAAACCTAAACAGACCAATGTGTTCGGAACATTCACTCACTCCTCCCCTACTGGCTGTATAGTGAATTTAGACATAGTGGACTGTATAGTAAATGCAATATAACAATAAAATTAACAGCTTTTGGACACTGCTGGGCTTGCTCTCACGGTGCAGTTAATGATGTCATCATGGTGAGACAGTAAAACGTAAACATATATAAAATCAAATTGTTTTTGGTGAATTAATGAATATAAATGCCTTAAGGTAGTTTATGCTGTGATGTGAAGCACTGCTCTCACTGCTCCATTGGCTCGTTATCGGCCTCCGTCGGTCTATGATGACCATGGAAGAGAATCCTAGATGTCTACTCTGCTGGAACAGCACCGCCTGTGGCTGAACAGGCCAATGCGCGAATGGCAGTCCCTGTCACACAGGTCGCACTTGTAGATGGTCTCCGTGCTGCTGGGTCTGTGGCAGTTCTTCCTGCGGGTCCTTTTTTCATCTGCTGCAGCAGTCAGTCTCTCTTCACCCACCTTGAGCTGTCTGGTCAGGGTGCCTCTCCATTTGGAGCGGTCCGTTGCAAGGTCCTCCCAGCGCTCTGTGTTGATCTCCAGGGCCTTCATATCTCTCTTGCAGACGTCTCTGAAGCGCAGCTGTGGGCGGCCAGCGTCTCTCTTGCCAGTCGCCAGTTCTCCGTAGAGGACGTCTTTGGGGATTCTGCCATCCTCCATACGGTGAACATGGCCTAGCCAGAGGAGCCTGCGCTGCCTGAGTGAACATGGAGGGAAGGCCGGCGCGGGACAGGACTTCTGTGTTGGACATGTTGTCCTGCCAGGATATGTCCAGGATGCGGCGAATGCAGCGCAAGTGGAAGGAATTCAGTCTCTTTTCCTGCCGGGCGTATGTTGTCCACATCTCACTCCCATACAGCAGTGTGCTGATGACGCAGGCGTTGTACACTGCCATCTTCGTCTTGACAGAGAGTTTGGGATTCTCCCACACTCGTGTGGTGAGGCGAGCGAGTGTGGAGGTTGATTTTCCAATCCTCTTGTCGATCTCTGTATCAAGGGAGAGGTTGCTGCTGATCGTGGACCCCAGGTACGTGAACTGATTCACGACCTCCAGCTCGTAGTCGTCGATGGTGATGGTTGGTGGTGCTTCCGTGCCTTGCACCAAGATGTTAGTCTTCTTCAGGCTGATGGTAAGCCCGAAGTCCATGCATGCCTGGGAGAAGCGGTCCATCCGTTGGCTACGCATTGCATTATGGGATATATTGGCTAATGTAGTGACCATTCGTTGTACACTACTTTTCAAAATGCATTGTGGAGTATTTTGAGTGTACTATATAGTGAATGAAATTTTTAGTTAAGATTTTGAACAGCACAACAAAATGGCTGATTCACTATATAGTACACTAAGGGGCAGATTTACTAACGTGCTGCACTATCACAAAACCCTGTTTGGCGTTAAAAACTACTGTTGAGATTTACTAAAGGGTGCAGGGCAAAATTTACAGTGGAAAGGCATGGACTATGTTAATTTTGCACCTGGCCTCATTGCTTATGTATTTGTGGGAGTTGTCATGTCAAAGAGCAAATTTGAGGGAGGGGAGTATTTAAATGACTGGCGCGGTGATTTACTAAGGTCTGCAGTTGCCAGTCTCCTGCTGAATGCACCAAGATTTAACACCCAAAAAAAGCTTGTCTTAATTCATCTATGCCTGACGTGATAGCGATCGTTGGTGCCAGGAGGAGTTTCTGGCAAGAACCTAGGGCAGATGGCAGAAGCTTCTCTCTACCGTGACTTTATTTGGCATGACAGAAGAACAGATAATATGAATATCAACAGTTTGACAGAGATCAGTGTTATGCTGAACTGGACCTCAGCCAGCAGTTTTTTTTTTTTATTTCATTTGTTTATACTGTATATAGCCTACTACATGAATTCGTATCCATAAAATACATAGGAGCCCTTATACCTGCAGTGGACATACAGATGGCATCAGCCGATAATGACTCTTTTTTTCTTTTTTGCGGAGGTTCAGACTCGGACTGGATTTTTCCTCTCCTATCAGCTCCCCCTCACTCTTGAAGTAAAAACTTCCACATTGCCAATTTTCTTTGTTTTTCTTTCTCTATCCATATTTCTATATTTACAGTATTTCTTTTTGCTGTGCATAAAACAGTAATTCAGTTCCCTCTTCTCTCTATTTCTGTCTGCCAGTTCAGGATACACAATATAGAAGGAAAACAACAATGAGATTATTAACAAAAAGAGAACACAGATCCATGGAAATGGCCCCCAAAATTGCAACACTTTAACTCAATGGCATTTATAAAAATTGTGAACTGGGAGACCTGTAGATTTGGTTAAAACAAAGTTATTCATGTAATAAAACCGCAGAGTCTCGATCAGACCATCTTGATGGTTCTAGTGTTAATAAAATAAACATGTTGATCAATTTATTCATGAGTAGCTTTTATTAAATTAGTTACAAGTACTTCATTCATACATTTTAAACAAAAAAGTCTGCCATGTTAAATGAAAATCTAAATTTTGAATTATAATAAACAAAAATAAACTATTTTAGTGGGGTTTGCTCTTAAACAAAAACTTAAGAAAAAAAAAGGTTTATATATTATGCTCCTCCAAACTGGCTGTGCCTGTGTTGATGACCCGCTTCCTCATCAGCTGTGCCTGTGCGCAATTTTGCGGTGCTCTTGGTGAATGGGTAGGTATTATTCAAATGAAGTGACTGCGTCTGTGTTCATAATTTTGCGTGTTGTTAGTAGATCACTGGCAAAAATTGGCCACTCCCTGAGGTGCTGTGTCTAAATTGCGCACTCGCTAATTTGCGCTGCCTAAGTAAATCTGCCCCTATATGGAGAACGAGTGAACATTTGGAACCCAGCACTAATGTAGACAATGTAACACAAACATGAACCTTGGTCCGAACCTTCATGTGGAGTTTTAGGTGTGAAAATGCCCTCATAATTTTAGATTTTTTTTAACAAATGTAACATTTTTTATTTTTTTAATAACTGGTGAATTTTTATTATAAAATGTTATTTTTTTCTCATAAATTTGCATAATTTGTCTTGTTCTTTTGGAAGTGTGATAGAAATTATAAAATTACCACAATTACACATTTCTGATAAAATGAGTTATTTCAGAATCAGTAAGCAAATATCTAATCATTTTTTAAATCTATTAAATCGAAAGTAACTCGGAATATAACCAAATTTACATGAGGAAAAGTGCACTCAGTTTTTCTTCATAATGTCAGTTGAGAGTAAAAAGTGTCTTGCGACAAAATTACTCAGTAAAGTACAATTTTATGAATGAGTTGAGTACATGAACTTGAGTAAATGTAACTAGTTACGACCCGGATCTTCTCTTTCATTTCTCGTCTTTAAATTCTAAGATATAGACACAGAAAACAAGTTCATTTCCAGCAGACTTTCACAATGATGAGTCAGTCTGCATACAGTTACAGGCGACACAGTTAGAGCAGGCGACACTAGCTATGTTTACTGTTGTGGAGCTGGATTCCGTGGAAACAGTCCGCCACCATGCTCTGGGATTAATTTATTGTCCGGAGAATACAGCCACAGCCACAGCTGTTACAAATGAGCCAGTTGAGCTGAGTTTTTTTTTTTTTTTTTACCTCTTATACATATGTTGTATAGTCGTTTACCACAGCCACAGCCCCATGAGTGCAGTGGACTGTGAAGTGGCAGGGTAGCACATGTAAACCCTGTTGTGTGCTGCATAGAAATGAGGTTTCTTCTCTGTTGTCAATAGAAAGCATGTGACCCCTCCGCTGTGGGAGGTGGTGGATTTGATCGCCATCCGTGTACGTGGCTGGTCACATTATGTTTACCTCTTCGTTTTTCTTCCTCACTTCCCAGCTGAGTTCCTGTTCCTCCTGTGGGCAGTGTACCTGTGCTACGCTGTGAGGACGGTGCCGTCGGCCTTTCACGAGCCCCGCTACATGGCCATCGCAGTTCACAATGAGCTTGTCCTCACAGCAATATTCTACGTCATCAGGTAACACATGACAATAAAAGCATTTAAATTTTATACAGTTTGTTAGAAACTCAGCCTGTTCATTAGCCACAGGGTTCAACAGCAGCAATAATCACATTTTACACTAGACTCACATTAGACTGGTCACACAATACCCACGCAATCTACAAGAAAGGACAGCACAGGCTGTTCCTACTGAGGAGACTCAGGTCTTTTGGTGTACAAGGGGCGCTGCTGAAGACATTCTACGACACGGTGGTGGTATCAGCCATCACTCTGTGGAAGACTTAACAAAAATTTTTGTGCTGCCAAATGTGCTCAACAACACAAATTCCATACTTCCAACAGATACTTTTCACATCGATGAGGTAAATGAGAAGTTAATTGCTGGCGTTGTTAAAACACTGTCAAACTCAAAAACTAATGATATCTACAATATGAGCACCTCCTTTCTCAAAATGCACAGCAAAATATTAATCAAACCACTGACTCATCTCATTAATCTCTCCATTAGGTCTAGTACATTTCCATCTGGCTGGAAAAAAGCTGTCGTCATACCAGTTCATAAATCAGGCAGTAAAGACGATATATGCAATTACCGCCCAATCTCTATCTTACCAGTCCTATCTAAGGTTCTTGAAAAAGTTGTAGCTACACAGCTGATAGACTACTTACAAGACAGTCAACTTCTTCATCCACATCAATTTGGTTTTAGACCAGGATACTCAACAGAAACAGCAAATTGTTGCCTTATTGAAAACGTCAAACAGTCCTTGGACAGGGGTAATGTGGTAGGAGCTGTTTTTCTAGATCTCAAAAAGGCTTTCGATACTGTAAACCACAGTTTGCTTTTATCCAAAATGGTATCTTTTAACTTCTCCCCAAATACATTAGAATGGTTTGCATCTTATCTCCAGAATAGAGAACAGTGTGTAAAAGTTCACCAGGATAAATCCTCATTTTTAAACAACCGCATGGGTATCCCACAAGGGTCCATTCTTGGTCCTTTACTTTTCAGCATTTTTATTAATGACTTGCCGTTACACTGCTCAGCTGCAACATGCCAACTTTATGCAGATGATGCAGTTATTTACACAGCTGCCAAGACTCCAGCACAGGCTGCAGATGTACTGTCTACAAGTATGGTTGATGTCCAAGAGTGGCTCCTCAAGAACCATCTATTGCTGAACCTTCAGAAAACAGTCTCAATGTGCTTTTCAATCAAAAAATGTAACCTGCAACATTTTAAAGTTAATATACATGATCATGACATCAGTTTAGCTACAGAATTCAAATACCTTGGCATTGTACTAGATCCTCAACTCAAATTTAATCTTCATATAAAGAAAATTTCAAAAACAGTAAAAAAAAATCTGAACTGCTTTAAATTAATTAGATATTACATACCTTACGAAGCAGCTGCACTGTATATGCATTCTATGGTTTTTTCTCATATATCATACTGTTTGACAGTCTGGGCTCAAGCAGCCCCTTCCACAATAAGACATATAGGTTCATTATATAATCAAACCCTAAAAATCTTGGACAAAAAGCCCATTAGGTGGCATCACTGTAATGTTTTAAAAAAATACAACCTATTGAGTTTTGAGAGCTTCATTGACCTCTGTCTTCTGAAATTAACGTTCAAATGTTTCCATAAATCAGCACCCGAGCCACTTGCTGGTTTCGTCCAAAGACAGGACAGCAGCAGAGCCACCAGGAGTTCTGTTAACAATAACTGTAAAATATTCCACCGCAGAACCACATTTGGACAAACAGCTTTCTCTATAAAGGGCAGTCACATCTGGAACACAATGCCAAATGAAATTAAAATAATAACGGACTTTAAAACATTCACTAAAAATGTTAAAAACTGGCTGAAAAATAAACAAGAATGTACTCATGTATGAATTAACTGTCTGCAAAGTGAGAGTGAATGAAGGGAAGGAATAAATGTGTTTGTTTATAGTGAGTGACGGAGGGAGGAAGGCCTGAAATAGGCAAATGTGAGTTATGTTATATGTGTTAAATGTGAGTCAGGCTGTTATATTTGTGTATTTATAATATTTATAATATTTATGTTAAGTGTGAGTCAGGCTGTTATATTTGTGTATTTATAATATAATATTTATAATTGTGTATTTATAATTTTTCTGCATTGATGTATGTGATTATTGTGTATATTTTTTATCTTGATTCTTTTTTCTAAAGCCCATCCAGGGACAAGAGTTGCAAATTAGCTAATAGCTATACACTCTATGTGCAACACATCAGATTAATTGTCTTTGATTAATTGTCTATGTTTATTGCACTGTCCCTGTCAAATAAACTAATCTACTACTACTACTACTTTTGGAGTGGTCTGCTGGGGCAGTGGCATTACAGCAGCCGATAGGAAGAGACTGAACAAACTGATCAAGAAAGCTAGATCTGTCCTGGGGCAACGCCCTGACCCAGTGGAGGAGATAGGAGAGAGAAGGATGGTGGCTAAACTGCCATCTATGCTGGAGTCCGAGTTCCACCCTATGCAGGACATACTGAACGCACTGAGGAGCTCATTTAGCAACAGACTACATCATCCTAGGTGCGCAACCGAGAGGTTTCGCAGGTCCTTCCTACCTACGGCTGTCAGACTGTATAACCTAAGCAGGGCTGCTTGCAGAGATAGCAAAAAAATGTGACAACCTAACAGTATTGAATGCAAAAGACGCAATAGACTTACACAATGATCCCCTCCAGTATATACAACTAGGACAATATCAGTCGCTACGGAGGGTGACAATATGTATGGGTACATATTCATACTATGTAGGATAACTAAGTAGATGGTTATGCTGTTTATTCCATCTAGCTACAATGCTCCGCACTGTGTGTGTATATACAGTATATTTATATTTATACAGTATATTTATGTGTACATATGTATATTCGCTGCTCTTGTTTTTCTTGTCTTTTTGATTGTTGCTCTGAGTGTTGCTATCCCTGTGCTGTTGCAATCCTGGAATTTCCCCATTGTGGGACTAATAAAGGCTTATCTTATCTTATTTTTCCTACGTATTTGCTTTTTTTTCTTGCAAATTCTCAGCCTCTTTTCCTTGTAAACTGCATTTTTCAAAATGAGTTTGCTAGTTTTTACATGTAAATTTGCCACTTTTTCTTGTGTATTTGTGACTTTATTCTTGTAAGTTTGTCACTTTTTTCTCATAAATTTGCAACAAATTTTATTGTGATTTTTGTGTTCATTTCATCATAAATTTGCATCTAAATTTGCTTCATTTCTTACAAATTTATGAAGTTTTATCTCACACATATCTGTATCTTTTCAGTAATGTGTGACTTATTCATATGAGTTTGATCCATTTGATGTAAATTTTCACCTTCCCAGCCAGCAAGTCCATGTGGGCCTGTTTTATGCGTCCCATCTGTGTTTGCCCACATGGCCCCAGTGTTACTGAAACCTACTAATTTGCATCAAACCCATGTGGGGCCCAGATGGAGTTAAAGCAGGTAGGCAGATTACCTGCTTACCTGTGCCACAGGTAAGGTGAATGTGGGCAAAGACAGATGGTACCAACATGGAACCCACAGTCAAACCCACATGGGACCTGTCAGAAAGTGCAGATTTAACCGATAGCTGTTCCCATATGCACATACTGGCTGGGTTACTCTTGTAAGTTTGGCACTTTTTTGCTGCAAATGTAGGGGCTGTTTTCTAAAGCTGAGACAATGTATTATAAATTTGCAAGTTTTCTAATCATAAATTTGCTACTTTATCATGAATTTGCATTTTTAACCCTATGAGTGTGTATGTAGCCAAACTGTGACATAACCCCTAGTGGTCAAGAGTGGTAAATATTTTTTGTCAATAAAATAGTTCAGATTTCCAAGGCTATAATTTGAAAGTGGTAAGAGGTAATGGCTTACTGTCAAATAGAGAGATGTAAAATATGATCCAAAGTTTCAGATAGGAATAAATTTATGCATCTAATTTGCATAATGTCACGACACCTCTTTAAATTCCATAACTCAGTCAAAACTGGACTTTGGACATATTTACACAAAAAAAGACTCAGTCTTTTGACACCATTTTTTGTACAGAGGTACCTCATCATCTTATCTTCAAAGTACATGAACAAGAAATCAGTACATTTAAAAAAAAAAAAAGAAATTTCTCACTTACTTTTGACAAAGTCCAAATGAGAAGGCAGGCGCAGTGCCGCGCTCTGCCACTAGGGGCACGCAAATTCGCACACTCAAAGGGTTAATCACAAATTTTCAACTTTATTCTCGCAAATTTGGAGTTTTCCTTTCTGTTTCCTGCTGCTCTTCCACTGTTGAATTACACTAGTGTTGACAGGTGGGGCAGTGCTAATGCCAAGTCCTAATTTCACCATCTACTTTTGTTACAGTGCTGTTAATTTCACCGTCCTCCAAAACTCTGGTTGTTAGAAAAACCGTCATCTTCTCTGTTTTTTTAAGTACATGGCTATAAAGTTTGACATCAAGACAAAAAGAAAACAGCTCTTTAGAGCAGGGCTTAAACAGGTGTTGCCACACACAATGACAGAACTACAGCATAATATCATGATATACCGTATTTTTCGGACTATAAGGCACACCGGATTATAAGGCGCAGTATCAATTAACAGTCTATTTGACGGTCTATTTTCATACATAAGGCGCACCGGATTATAAGGTGCATTAAGCGAGACACATTAAGTGCAACAAAACCGTCAGATAAGTGAAATTTTATTCAACTTATTCACAGTAACTCTCAACATTGTTCAGTTGTAACACAAAAAACCAGTTGGAACACATAAAATACAAAACAGTACACTCACTTTTTTAGTTCATTCCTCTTCCATAAAGCCATCAAATTCTTCATCTTCAGTGTCTGAGTTTAACAGTTGGGCGATTTCGGCATCAAGCATGCCTGGATCCCTCTCGTCATTATCCGAGTCAGTCTCGTTGCTGTTATTTAGCGGTTCAGTGATGATTCCGGCCTTCGTGAAAGCTCGGACGACACTTGAGACTGATACCTTAGCCCAGGCATCCACGATCCACTGGCAGATAGTGGCGTAACTCGCCTGGCGCTGCCTCCCTGTCTTGGTGAATGTGTGTTCGCCTTCTGTCATCCAATGCTCCCACGCAGCTCGCAATTTAACTTTGAATGACCTGTTGACACCAATATCTAGCGGCTGGAGTAATTTGGTTAATCCACCCGGAATGATGGCAAGCTCCAAATTCGTTTGCTTCACTTGGCTTTTGACAGTATCGGTGAGATGGGCGCGCATGGAGTCGCAGATCAACAGAGACGGAGATTTGTGGAAAAAGCCATCCGGTCTCTTGACGTAAACTTCTCTCAGCCACTCACTCATTTTCACCACTCATTTTCACACCGTAATATTACCTGTTGAAGCACATATTACTCCGCGAGGCTCCTGACTACCATAATGCTCCGACAATCCATCAAGCGGTGCGGCTTCATAGTTTACCAAAGTCGTATTAAAGGATTTTAAGTGCGCCTTATAGTCCATAAAATACGGTATATAAACTTCTGTAAAAAAAAAAAAAATCTTAAGACCGGGGGAGAAATTACAAGTATGAGTAGCCCCACCGTTCTTGTTGATCACTTCAAAAATTAATTTAGGCACACTTGATGCGAGTGTTTCCAGGAGGCTGGTGGGAACATTGCTCCATGTGATGAAGCGTTTGGGGATGGATGGCAAGGCAAGTTTACAAAAACAGGCATCAGTTCCAGACTGTGGATGCCCTTTATGAAGCCGTCTTCACCACATGGAGCAAACTCAACTTCATGCAAATAGAAAGTCTGGGCAACTCGACACACCACAGTCCCAGTCTCACCACACTGGAGCCATATGCTTTGTGTTGCGTTTCATATAGACGGTGAATAGGAAGCGGAGAAATAACGAACACGTACCATGAGGCTTTCTATTCCTTTGGTCACTATCCATAATTCATAGCAAAAGGTGCGACCATACAGTAGGAACATGGTAAATTAATAGACTCACTTTCAGTTCTCTTTTTCCATAACAACATGCTACAACGCACACCAATTATTCTGTCAATTTCTGCTCTTTCTCCTTCTTAAAAACACAAGAAAAGAAACAGACCCTTTGTTCATCTGGGATTTTTTTTTAAATGTAGTGAAATCAGCCGCTTTTCCCTTCTGTCTACATGTCAAATAGCTGCACCGTGCAGTTTTAATAAATGAGACGTTTGAGCTGACACCACCACAGCCATTCCTAGCTGGAGTCCTCCTAATTGAGAGCTCAGCTCCATCACATTATTCACTAATGAACAGTGTTGGAGTGATTTTTTTTTTCCACAAATAGCTGGAATTGTATGCAGTCAAATTTTTATATGTAAATGAACATCTATTACCAATAAACTCTGTGTCACCTGTAGTTTATTGGAAGAAATGTGTGTTTGTAGGAGTTTTGATGGTTTTTTGAACATCTGGCTCTTTGTGATTACTTTGCCAACTCTCTTTAATGAGCCTCTTCAGCCTTGTTGTGAGGCTGTTCTTTGCAGAAAATGGCCACACGGTAGCCCCCCCTTCCCCCCACACCTTCCAATAAATTGGACAGTTGCCTTGCATGGAGAGTTGACTGGCTGCCACCTGGGGCCTCAGTGTACGCTGCTTGTTAAAGGCATCCAGTGTGCATTAGTAAAACACGGAAGAATCTGCTGTTTGATCCCACAGTGACCAGTTAGAGCTCCGACTTGGCTGTGATAGTGGCCGTTTTTTAGCCATGTCCAGGTGTGAATAGGATTCCGGAACAAAATGGAGGGATTTGAAACAGTGATGATGGGCGCTTCAGAGAGACGCTGCGGGCTGAGAGCATGCCAGGGTTATTAAGTCCTCACCTGCAAAGAAACCCCTCACAAGGCATGAAGAAGGCAAGATTTCAAAGCTCCGGAACATTTCATATACTGGACATTCGCCTTTATTCATGACTCAGAGCTATTACTACTCTAACCGGTCATTAATTAGCCATTTGCCAACCTCAGCTGTGTAATGAGCCTGCTACATGACATTTGCTCGGATGGCGGCTCTCCAGTGGTGAAATTAGCATCTGACAGGACATGCCTTCATGTCCTCAGTGCACACGAGGTCTCACTGTGCTGAAAGCTGGTTAGTTCATTCTAAATAACAGGCTGGAGCTACTCCTTGCACCGCTATTGTTTCAGTCGGTGATTATCTTATTTTCCGCCAACTGCTGCACCACAGCAAGCCTAGTGTGCTACTGTCTGATGTATAAATAGACCAAATCTTGTGACCAGATCAAGAACACACCCCTTTATTAAGAATCTATTGAAAGAATGAGGAAAGTGTTGTCCTTGCTGGTAAAAAGGATCACTCAAGTGGAACATTATAAGAGGCAGTGGAATTGACGACTAGACAGACAGTGAATAAATCTGCTTTGGCTGCTAGTCTCCTTTTTCCCCTGGCTCCATCTGGACCTGAGAGGTTTACTGCAGACAGAGGAATGTGTGAACATAGCAAAACAGCATTCTGCAATAATTCACTACTGCTTTTTAGTGAGCATTTGGAATTCAATAATCAGCCACTTCAAATGCAAAAACATTTTCTTTGGTGTCAGTGACGAGCTTGACAGCTTGACTAATGATGCTGCATAAATCTATAGAGATTTCAGACTCTAACAAATGCTGTCTGCAACCAGCAAAATAAACATCTGAATATTTAGTTTATCTCATATGGATTTGGTTTATTATTTTCTCTGATCCATACAGGTTCACTCTTGCTCCTGAGCTTCATCCAGACTGGATGCTGCTTCTGTTCTTCACCCATACCCACCTAACTGTGACGGTCACTTTGGGCCTGCTTCTCATTCCAAAGGTAAATATAACATTTTGAATGCTTTTGAGTGATTTCCTTTTTTCCATAGATTTTTCATAAACGAGACACTGTTGTTGCAGAATGAAATTTTAAAGCATCAATTTTGACATTTGTTCTGTTAATCAGGGCTACAAAACCAGACAAGCAGGATGTAGGCAGGTTGGAATATAAAATTCTGTTATTATGAACAAAAAGGCCACACATGCAAAAGGCAACAAGTAGCTGTAGCTTCAAGCAAAAATATGAGGCACAGGGAACAAATCAGATGGGTGCTAGGAACTCAGGAAATGTGAGGTAACAATGGACACTGGCGAATATGATGCAGACCATAACAACAGCAGGGACAGGTACACAGGAAGGGAGAAAAAATGCGGAAAACTATATGAGGGAGATGGTGTTCAAACCTAAACAGTGGTCAGTCCAGCCACCACAAGTATTATTTGTTGTTTAATGGGGGGGGGGGGGGGCGGGGTTGTATCAGAGATAACAGAGTAATCAATTATTTGAAAAGCTCCTCGCTCTTATTTTGACAGTTCATTCACCACTTACAGGCTGGTTTCACAACTCGAGTGTCACTGCAGCTGGGGTGATGGGTAATGTCTTCTTGAGTCTCTTGTCTTGTGGTGTGACGGGCTTGAGTTGTTTTTGTTTCACTGTCAATACAGTCTTTCCTCTACCATTATATCGGGGGTTGCCCCCCCCCATCCCCCGGAGTGTCAAGTTAATCTTCTATCTATCTAAATGCAAGGAATCACTGTCTGTGTAGAAAGGGTTGTCCCCACAAGTGATGATCAGAAAATAGGTCCCCATCAAACATGAAAACCAGTGTGTGTGTACTCCTGTCTTTCTATTCTTCTGTGGATCACCCTGTAGTGTTGTCCGTGGGACATGTTACAGTATGATGTTACACAGGTGGTGACATCACCCAGGGTATAAGATGGCTGTGCGGTAGAGGGGCAGTCTCTTGACCACCTCTCTGCCTAACGGGAGCATCTGTCTGATTGCTGTGAGCATATAATAAAGTCCTGTGTAGTTTACCACTCGCCTCATTATTGGTCTACGGTTTACAGACATAACATTTGGTGATGAGGATAAAGTACAGTATGGATGCTGGCGTGTCTTCTTTTCTGCGATTTTTGGAGTCTCCGGGAGAGCCTCTGGTGCCTTGGGCGTGTCATGGTCTGAGTGCCGATGTCGTCCGCGCTCAGGCCATACATCATCTCCACCAGGCCTTTGTTGTGACAGCGTCTCGGCGGTGCTTCCGGCTGTCAGAAGCCAAGCACCACGGGACGGCTGGAGGCCAATTATCACTCATCAGCTGATGAGCTGTCAACCCCTATATCAGGGAGCTGCCCTGTTTGCTCAGGGCTTCAACCTCATGCTATCCACACTTACCTCTCGTTGTGGATTAGGCTGGAGTCCGGCTCCAGCCCTCCTCTCTTCCCTCATCATTATTCGTAAGTGTACCTCTTGTATTATTTGTGTTTCGCCCCACGAGGCTCATTTCCTTTGTTGCTTTTATTGTTAATAAATTACGGAAACTCACTGGTTGGCCCTCCGCTCTTATTAATGGCTCGCAAGAGCCATTCATGACAGGGCGAGGTGGTTCGTCGTTTTTCAGAATTACTTGGTGGCGCTGAACCTCAGCGAATTGAAGAAGGTATGAGCACGGGCGATTTTAGTCCACAATTTAGGTATTTAGGAAGGACAGCGTATCCTTGCTACCTTGAGGACTAGCGATGGCTTCGAGGACGTGGTTGAGCTAATGACTCGACATTTTTGCGCACCTGTAAACGTCATCATCAGGAGGATCCAGTTTTGGCAGCGCCACCAACAGATCGGTGAGTCAGTGCAGCATTATGTTGGGGACCTACGGCAGCTGGCCGGGGACTGTCAATTTGGTGATTTAGAGAAAGAAATGGTCTGTGACCAGTTGGCGGAGCACACGCTGTGCTCGTCAGCATGGTCAAGATTATTAACACACTCCGGTGAATTGACTTTAGCCACGGCTGTGGAAATAGCTCAACAGTGTGAAGCAGTGGAGAAGCTATCACACGACCTCAGCGAAAGAGCTACACTACGCTGCTATGACTCACAATTGACGGTGCAGGCTGTGGATCCAGACAGCGAAGGCAGCGGGCATGAGGAATGTGCTGCAGCTGTGAAGATGAGGTCCGCCCTGGGATCACCCAAATGTTCAGGTTGTGGGTCCACTAAGCACCGTTATGGGGCTAGAGAGGGTTCACCAAGAGGGCGACGCTGCGGCATGTGTGGATTCTTGCATAATTTCAAGTTTGAGTGAGGGGATCTGAAGCACATAGAGGATCTCCCCATTTCGCCTCCCACGGTTGCTTGTGGTGTATCCCCAAGTGACAATGACTGTTTTTTCTGTATGGTGGACCTGGACAGAGTGACGGTGCCGTTGCTGGTTGCAATGGGAGTGGTGAGAACGGTGTTGGATTAGAAAACCGTGTGGAGTTCCTTCTCACAGTCTCAGGTTGGAGAAGAGCAGTTGGGCTGTAGTCTGTGGGACTGGCTGGTTCCGTGACCAATGGACGGAGCTGTGTGGAACGAATTTTTGCCTAGTAATCTGGACAATGAGCAGGACCAATTCCATCCAGGGCCATCACAGGAGGGTTCTGATGTCAGTACCCAAGTAACCCTAGTTGAGGGAACTGGGCAACACGGTGGGACACTCTTGATTGTGGGTGGCACCGAGTGGAGGGCCCATTCTGTTTCTGGAGTTCGGCTGGGAGGTACCAAGAAGTGAGGAGTCACAATGGCTTTGCCAGTGGCGAAAATGAAAGCAAGCGGGGCAGGACCAGCTGGCATGGTAAGACAGCGTGCCACACAGGAACACTGGAAGCCGAGTTGGGCTCCTCTGGGGGTCGCTGATGTGGTCCGGCCCAGGAAGAGGGCCCGGCTGAGAGGGATTCGCAAGAAGTGGAGACAGCAACAGGACCAGGGGCGGCTGCAAGTGGGGGCTGTTCAGGAGGACAGTTACCTTCTGATGGTACATGGAGTCACCCCAACGAGCTGCGGCGTGTCACTGATGAAGGACAGGTGTCTCGGCGCCGACGTGGGTTGCTTTCGGGCGCCAAGGGAAGACGATGCTCTGGTTGGGACTCGCCTGACGGATCTCCAGGGGGTGGATTCTTCATTGTGACTGACTGATAATGAAGGGGGCAATGTGTTTAATATATGTTTGTGGTTGTTTATTGCCCAAGCTAGCATGTTCTGCATGGTGTTATAATGAGGAATAATCTTTTATATATGTGTTAAACAATAAGGGGGATTATTTTGACTTGTTTATCTATTTTAGGAGCATGGCACTTTTGCGTTTGAAAGACTGCGTTTAATAAAGACGGCAGAGTAATCCATCTGGTCATGTGAGGGTGGGACGGTTGTCCACCTCCTCCCCCCCCCCCCCCCCAGCTTTAGTTGTTTTGTACGACTTATAGGGCTTTGTGAATTTTCCGTTTGTTGTGGAGTGTGATTCGGGTTCCAAACTGCGGAGGGTTTTGATTGTGTGTATGTTTTGGACCATTTTTTTTTTGGGAGGGGGGGTGTAGTGTTGTCCGTGGGACATGTTATGGTGTTACACGGGTGGTGATGTCGCCCAGAGTATAAGAGGGCTGTGCGGTAGAGGGGCGGTCTCTTGACCACCTCTCTGCCTAACGGGAGCATCTGTCTGTTTGCTGTGAGCATATAATCAAGTCCTGTGTAGTTTAACACTCACCTCGTTATTGGTCTACATTTTACAGACATAACACACCCCTTGACAAACCACCTTTTTTGTGAGGACATTTTTCCTCATGAGGACATTTGACCTGGTCCTCATCAGGAAAAATATTAAAAATGCTAGGATCCATTCCCCAAAGTGCAAGATACACTAATATGAATATAAGTCATAAAAGATCACACAAATAAGTGATCTGACAAACAAATAAACAAGGGTTCCGAAACAGTCGCTAATATTGGATGTCCCATTCATTTTCAATAGTTAGGTATTCTGTAATTTTTCTATATTTATTTTTCTATACACTGCCAGAACACCATGATTCCTTTAAGAGTTTGTTGTTGTCAGCCTTCACGCTGCCCCCCCCCCCCAAGGCTGTAAACCTAGGGGAAACACTGCGATATAGCTAGAATTGCACTTGATAGAGATGCTGGCTCACGCCCGAGACCCCGATCAGTGAGGTAGAAGTCAATGGTAAATTCTAATTCTCACTCCCTATTATTAATGGAATGTCCAGATTAACTAGAATCAGACCCTATCAATCTTCAAGGTCAAAGGCAGGGTCAAGGTCATTTCATATTTCGATGTTGTATGACATTATAGCTTGTATTCAAATTCTGTTAGCACTACGTTTGAAGGTTATAAGCCAGAATGTAAATTTGAAACTTGGTGACCTAGTGACCTAACTTCAGACCCTATCGATCCTCAAGCCCAAAGCGAAGGTCAAGGTCATTTGGCATTTGTTATGTGTCCAAAACACTGTTATAACATATGAACAAATTTCTTGTCCTTAGCTCCAGTAATGAAGTCACTATTGGCCAAAATCAATTTTGACCTTTTATGATCCCAAAACATAGCAACACATACTAAGCCTGAGGTTCACCCATACACCAAGTTTGCTAACCCAAGCTTCTTTTTTTTCTCAAAGTTACAGCCCGGACAGACAGATGGACAGATGCAGGCAACTGCCCTGAGGCAGGCTAGAGGCAGTTAGTGTGCCGCTTGGTTCAATGAGGGTGCTGACCAAGAGCAAGGCTTTCTCCCAGAGTTCCAGTATGGGGATAGCGGTGTCACACATGCTTGCACCTGCAACCACAAGCATTTCCATATGCTTGCATGCAGCTACTTTACCGTCGCCACAAATATATTCTTATTCAGCTTGAAATACTGACATCAAACACAAAAACAGGGTGATCATGAGTAAAATAGAAACCAGTATGTATCTGTATTTGGTATCATCATGCATAGACATGTACTACCTGATCATCAAATTTGAACTGCGTGGCATTTCTTAACTAATCTCAGCCTTATTTTTATCAGTTCCTGTTTGCTGGCACCCACATGAGAGACGATATTGCCTCTGAGGCCTATGAAGATGAGTTGGACATGGGTCGTTCGGGGTCATACCTCAACAGCAGCATCACATCAGCATGGAGTGAACACAGCCTAGACCCTGAGGACATTCGGGTAAGCGGTGTTTCCTCTGAAACCTCTTCCATTGTATAACCCAGTGAAACATTTTGAATCCTCTTAAAATACTGAGCCATGGGAGTTTTTTATTGCAGACACCAGACGAAATGGGCCATCTCAGTTCTATTAATGGCTGTGGCGTAAGATCTCGTGACAGTGTTTGGGAAAAACGTACCAATGTGAGCAGAGATTTCTGTTTGTCTGTTAGAGCTGAAGTCGTCTCTCTACTAAAAGATTGGGATACCTCTCACCTATTATTATCTAATGGAAGTGGTATCATCATGACATCCAGGGTTTTCCAGAGCATTCATGGTCTCGGATGGATATACTGATGGAAAACAATGGAATCAATTCAGGATCTGTGCTTTGAGGCTATTTCAGAGCTAACACTATAACACACTTCATTTCCTTATTTGATGCTGTCCAAGACTGTCCTGTCTGTACTTTTTTCAGCATGTGGTCTTCTTTAATGCATCATTTAGAAACTGTTTGTAGTTATGTGTCACTAGATTGTACTGCATGTTCTCTGTGCAGTAGAATGTCCCTTAGTAACAGCCTGATGACGTACAAGCCTTTTTGAAAAACACATTCATATCAAAAAAGAGATTTATTTCTTTGTTTTTGTCTTTTTGTTGGTATATAGGAAGAGCTGAAGAAACTCTACTCACAGTTGGAGATTTACAAGAGAAAGAAGATGCTAGCCAATAACCCTCATCTCCAGAAAAAGCGAAGCTCTAAGAAAGGCCTTGGTCGCTCTCTGATGAGACGCATTACGGAGATTCCCGAATCTGTACATCGGCAATGCAGCCGTGAAGACAAAGATGCAGGAGAGCACGGGAGCAATCGAAACAGCATCTGCATGTTGAAGAAGAACTCCTTAGAGCCGACTCACCCTGGAAAGCCAGTAAAGGAGGAGACGCTAAAGAACAAGGTTTTCTCTCTGAAGAAGTCACACAGTAGTTATGATCACGTCCGCGACCAGAGTGATGAGTCCAACAGCTCGGTGACAGACAAGGCGGCTGTTACCGCAGCTGAAGGGTCACTCCTTGAAACCCTCATGGGCAAGAAATTGGTCGAAAAGAAGTCCAATGAGAATATAAATGTCCCCAGTGAGTCTACGGAGTCAGTTCCCTTGGTCTGCAAGTCAGCCAGTGCTCATAATCTGACTGCAGAAAAGAAACTAATACATCCAAGAGCCTCCATGCTGCAGAAATCGCTAAGTGTCATTGCCAGTGCCAATAAGAAGACTTTGGGCTTGACTGGAAAGACACAAAGCGCAGAGGACAGCAATAAGAAGAGTCAGCCAAAGAGCAAAGATGCAAAGGTAAATGCAGAGCCAGAGAATGAGAGCCAACCCAAGATGACTGTCAGCCAGTCTGTTGAGTACAAACAAAGCACGACAAAAGGCAAGAATATGAAACAGCCAGTGAGTGGCAGCCAGCCTACAGTCTGCTCCGATCCTGTCAAGGGAAAAGACCTCTATGATCTCTCAGAAGTGTGTCCCTGGGAAGTGGAAGATGTCCATACTCCATCTGAAAACAAGGTCCAAAAGCATGTATCTATAGCACCAAAGGAAACCACTACAGTTCACGGAGGTAGCACCAAAGGCAGCAAATCTCAGAAGCAGAAGGCTTCCGAGCAGTCGCCATCCAGTGTCCGTCACTCCAAGGAGATTCAGAAGTCATCAGCTGTCCGAGCAGAGGTATGTCCATGGGAGGAGGGAGGTGAAAGTCAACCCAGTCAAGTAGAAGGGTCAAAACAATTGATATCTAGTCAGTCTAATTCCCAGCCACCTACTTCTGCTATGAAAAGCTCTAAAACACACAGGGAAGACATTTGTCCATGGGACTTTGAAGAGCTACAAAAGATTAGTGATTCAGCTCAGTCACAAGATATGACAAAACAGAAAAAAGGTGCCTCTCCAGTGAATGGGAGAGGAAGAAGCATCATTTCAGATCACCCCACAATCGGAGCATCACTTCAGCCACCAACATCCAAAGCCGATGTGTGTCCCTCGGATTACGATAGCACTGCTGTATCTCCAAATTCTGAGAGGACACCTAGTTTTTCAGAGGCCCCCAAAACCAAGGAAGCACTATCTAAAAAGAAAGGCACCCTTTCCACAAGAACAGTTGAGCAAGAAAAATCAAAAGGCGCTGATGAAGACAAAAGCAGAACAAAAGCTAAGGACAAGGGTAAGTCTTCGGAGAAACACACGAGCCAACAAAAAATGGCAGAGGTTTGCCCATGGGATGTAGAAAGCTACCAGGAGGTGCCACTGGTGGAAAAAAGGAAAAGCGCAAATGTTGGAGCAGCCAAAGGAAAGCAGGTTGAAGTCTGCCCCTGGGATTTTGAGGATACGTCAGATAAAAAAGGGGCTGGCAAGGAAACAACTGCAGTGAAACATAGCAACACAACTTCTAAAGGTGGGGCTGTGAGTACTGCTAAAAAGGCAGATGTTTGTCCCTGGGACTTTGAGGACAGTACATCAAGCAAGAAGGCATGACATTCAACCCTAATGGACCACGACAATTATAGTTATTGATGTGTACTTTTTCACTTTGAAAAGGTTCAATATTATGTTTTAATATTAGTATGGTGACTTGGAAGCAAAGTTGATCTAGTTTCACAAGTTGCCTTTCTTTCAGTGGTTTTGTTCTAGTTTAACTTATTTTTGGGGGGGAAAAAGTGAAATATTACAAAAAACAACAACTTAAAAAAATAAAGTTGTGATGAGCATTCCAGATTATTACAGGAGAATTATTATGCAACTTCTAATTCAGCCTTTTCATTTACATCATTTACATGAGCAATCTTATGCATCTACAGTCATCATTTCAGCAGCTTGTACATTTTATTTGCTGTCATTGGATCTTGGATAAGGTTGTGACATGAGTAGAGATGCACTAACAGGTTTTCAGCTGATGGATTTTACTAATTCTGTCCCAGTCTCTGTGGCACTTAAACCATCTAGACATCTAGATAGATAGATAGATAGATAGATAGATAGATAGATAGATAGATAGATGTACTTTATTGATCCCAAACTGGGAAATTGCAGATTTCTAGATTTCAGATTTCATCTCAGGAGATTTGTAGATTTGCGAAGACATTTTTCTCTGTAATAGAATCTAATAATGAATCTGATTCTAAAGTTAATGCGTCATTCAGTAATATGCCTTTTATCTTTCTGATAGCTCCACTAATTTATAGCTAAATATAATCTAGGCTCTCTTCTTTGGTTAAAGTAACGGTTTTCAGTTTATTGGCTCCAACTCCAACAGTATCTGCTCAGTAGTGATGTAACATTCGTGAACAATTCATTCTAATGTTAGTTCTTATGGATGAGCGTACTGTACTGAATCACTTATGAAAAGGCGGATAGATTTCCTAGCTAGGGCAGGGTGATATAGCTCAAAAAAATGTATCTCACTAAAATGCCTCTATATCGAGATCCACGATATATAATTTGTGCACTGAATGTCCTTTAAAATTTGGTTTTACTTACAGTTTTTCTTTTAGAAAAAAATATTTTCAGTGCACATATACGTATATACATATATATACACTAGGGAGACAGTTAATTTTCACTTATGAAACAGCTGTATGAAAGCCCACTTTCACAACATCATGTAATTGATAAATGTCTTTTTTCCCCTTGCTTAACAAAATCCACATTATCAAATAATCAGGTTTATCCACATAGGTAGCAAGGTAGCAGAGAGGAGAAAGCACATCCTGATTCCCTGCCTGCTCTGTACTGAATCACTGACTGGGAGATTTCCCTTGAGCTTACATTTAATATAGAAGGTATTAGCAGATAATATGAGATAGTTACACTTATGAAGCCAGATAAACACAGAAGCACATCTTCAATGCTGCAGCCGCCCATTCCGTTCAGCTGCGTTTTTTCAGTTCAGTGAGTGGTAGGTAGTTGGAGCTTCAGTACAGCACTGAGTGATTCAATGGGCGAATATTTTGAACTGATTTTCTTCAATGAACAAACCGGGAAATGAATCGGTATGTTTTAGTGAACTATGGATCCCATCACTACTACTCAGCTGTGTCAGTATTGTTTACACAAAGGGCACCAAGAAGCTTAATGCTGTATAATAATTCTAGTGCCATCTGGTGATTTGGAGGTATAATTGCAGAATCCAATCCAATACGCCTTTATTTATAAAGCACTTTAAAAACAACCACAGCTGACACAAAATGCTGTACATAAAAATATAAGACATAAAATACAACTAAAAAATACAATGCAGCACAAATAAATAGTAATCATAGAATAAAAGAAACAAAAGCAAGTAAAATCAGTGTCTCAAACTGGGTCAAAAGCCAAAGAATAAAAATGGGTTTTAACATGAGTTTTAAAACTGGACAGTGAAGGGGCCTGTCTGATAGATAAAGGCAGATTGTTCCACAGTTTAGGGGCAGCAACAGAAAAAAGCTCTGTCCTCACTGAGCTTCCTCTTCGAGTTTGGTATCTCCAGAAGCAGCTGATCAGCTGACCTGAGAGACCAAGCAGGGGTGTAAGGATGAAGGAGCTCAGAGAGGTAATGTGGGGCAAGGACATTTAATGATTTGAAAACAAATAAAAGAATTTTAAAAGGAACCCTAAAGTGGACAGGCAGCCAGTGGAGGGAAGTTAAAATGGGTGTAATGCGGTCCCTCTTACATGTTCCAATTAAAAGACGTGCAGCAGCATTTTGAACCAACTGGAGATGTGAGAGGGAAGACTGGCTAACTTCAAAATAAAGTGTGTTACAGTAATCCAGTCAAGATGTAATGAAGGCATGGATTACTGTTTCAAAGTGCTCCCTTAAAAGAATGGGTTTAACCTTTGCCAGCTGCCTCAAATAAAAAAAGCTGGACTTGACTACTGTGCCAATTTGACAGTTTAATCTAAAATCACTGTCCATCTTAAAGCCTAAATTAGTAACAATTGTCTTAACAAACTGTGCCAAGTGTCATAAACCCTCCCGTGCGCTTCTCCATTGCTCACTGCGAGGGGTGAAAGGACAAGGATTTATGCACTGGGTTTACGCCACACACACATCTATTAAACACAAAAACTGACAAACCATTCCAAGTCGTAAATTCCACTGCAGCGTAAGGAGTCCTCCAGGACGCTCAGCAGTCAGTAGGTGAGGACCACCGGGGAAAACACGCACAGATAATACTCACAGGACTGGAGCTGTCCGAGTAGTCCAAATAAAGCACCGAGTGAAACCAGTCCTTCAAAGACATGACTTCATACGACGATTAACGACCGTATGTGAAGTGCAGTGACCCAGCAATGCGTGACTGGCAAAAGGCTCCTAAAGTACACGCATTGCTGGAGATGGTAGATTGGTCACACCTGGGCGAGGAGCGGGGAGATGGAGCATGGGAGTGGGAACAGATGACAGTAATAAGAGAGGGGGCGTGGTCGGACCGGCAGACAGTCAGACAGCACTCACACCAGCGTAAGCCAAAGGGGCTGCCTCACCGCTCCTGGCCAGAAAGCAGTGGCTATAGGTAAGGCAAAGCACAGAATACATAATATGCACATACCTCGTGGCACCTAACCCCACATAGAGATCAGGACCGAACGGGGGGTAACCAAGCCAGCTGGGCTCCTGACAGAGCCCCCCCTTTAAGAGGTGGATTCCCAGACACCCAAAGTAACATCCCAACCCCCCCCCCCCAACCCCAACAGGAACAGACAACACGAACCCAGGTGGGAGGTAGGGGGAACAGGAAAGGAGGGAGCACAATACCCTGCACAGGGACCACAATTAACCCCCACCCACCCAAGTCCAAAGACGGAGACTCGGGAGGCCGCCCAGAGTCCCAGGCCCAGCAGGCAGTTCAGCAGACAGAGTTTGGTGGCCTGCGAGAAAACACGGGCCATCTGGTCCAGAACCTCAGTCCCTCAGGCGGTCAGCCAGCACTGTAAAGCCACCAGGGCCGGCAGGATGAAGCAGGAGGCGGCCTGCCCACTGGAAGGCTCACTGGTGGGTAACCAGACTGTAGGGAGGGAACCCCCACGGCGTCAGACAGGGAGGAGAAGGGAGCCACGGTGTCCTCAGGCGGATCCACGGCATCCTTGGAGATCCCGACATGGGACACAGCGGCACCTACGATGGACCCCGACCGGACCGACGCTGCACCTGTGGTGGACCCCGACCAGGCCGGCTCCCCAGCACCCGCAGTGACCTCCGGCTGAGGCTCTGCAGCACCCACAGTGGCCTCTGGCTGAGGCTCTGCCGCACCCACGGCGACCTTCGGCTGAGGCTCTACCGCATCCGCGGTGACCTCCGGCTGAGGCTCTGCCGCACCCGCGGTGACTCCCAACTGGAGTTCCGCAGCCCCTGCGGTGGACTCCAGCTGGAGTTCAGCAGCACCTATGGTGGACCCCGACCGGGCCAATGCTGCACCCTCGGTGGACCCCGCGCTGGAGCGTGGCATCCATGATGGGTCTGAGCAGGAGCGCTGCACCCACGTCGGGCTGATCCTGGAGCACAGCCCCCCACGAGGGTCCAAAGCCAGCGTGCCGCACCCACAGAGACTCAACCTGCGGAGGGACCCATATGACGGCCTCAGGCACCAGGAGAACTGAACCCACGACGTCGTCAGGTGGCGTGACCAGTTCCATGGAGACCCCCGTGACAGTGGTTTCTCTCCGGCGACCCTAGATGAACACTCAGGAGCAGGAGAAGAAACCAGGTCATTAGAGTCGCTGGCAGCGGCGGAGCCCGGCAAAGGAAGTTCAGACACAGCTGCGTGTTGTGCCCAACTCCCCCCACCTAGAGCCAAACAAGATCTCTCTAAAACTGTTATAAGAAAAACAAGAGAGAAAACTTGCCTGAGCTCAAGCTCCACGGCTGTCCAAGACTCGCGTCGATCCTGACGATGAACACTCGGGCCCAGCCTCAAGGAGGTCCAACTCAGGCTCCCAATCCGCTGCGGGCACCTCTGCAGCTGGCGATAGCAGTCCCTTCGTTCCCCTACAGCACCTCCAATGCAGGGGACTCCTCCGGCATGGCCGCAGGGAAACACCTCTGTGCTGGCTCCGGAGCGGGATCCTCCAAAGCCACCGGCTCCTCCACCATCTGATGGCTCTGATCCTGGACCAACAGATGCTCAGGAGAAAATAGAGGAGACACAGAGGGGGTAGGGAAAGAGTTATAAGCTGCAGCTGGAGGGGGGAGCCCAGCGGACTACTGTAACTGGGTCCCTCTCTTGGGAGACAGACAAGGTTTATTATCATCAAAATGAATTGAATGAGAAAACACTTGCCTGTCATCCCGGTCTTTGATGTCAACTGCTGCAACCTCTTCAATGGGTGGAGGAGGAGCCATCTCCATGGCAACGGAGGTGGGCATTCCCAAGGCAGCCCCATCTAACCTCGCAGCAGCTGGAAGGACGATGACAACTGATGGAGGTGAAGGCCTCTCCCGGTGCTTCCACGCAGGTGGGGGGGGGGGGGCACGCTGTCCTTTGTTTACTGGTGCCGACCGTGCTGGAGTGGGAGGAGGGTCGGGCGAAGCGTCACGGAGGATGACGGTCTGCAAATTACCGGACCTCCGTCTCGGCACCGTGGGCCACGCCAAACCAGGGAAAGAGCGCTGGAGCGAGCAGACTGGAGAGCAGGTCAGCGAACTGTGGGTAGTTCCATAACGCAGGATGTGCCTCCAGGATCCCTACTGCTCCGTCCAGGCATTCCAGCATCTTCTTAGGTCCATGGGCGGTGAGGGCTTCATTCACGAAGCTTCGGATGAACTCGGCGGCCCATCCCTCCTCCACCGTGGGAAACCCCGCTGCTGTTCCTCCTCTACCTCGGCGAGACCAGGGCATGATGCTCTCCAGAAACAAGTAAGTCCAGAAAAACAGTTCACAAAGTGGAAAAAGGTTTGTGTGAGTGTAACCTGCTAAATCCTTTTATGGCTGGGTCATTCTGTCATAAACCCTCCCGTGCACTTCTCCATTGCGCACGGCGAGGGGTAAAAGGATGAGGATTTATGCACTGGGTTTACACCACACACACATTTTATTAAACACAGAAACTGACAAACAGTTCCAAGTCATAAATTCCACTACAGCTTAAGAAGTCCTCCAGGACGCTCAACAGTCAACAGGTGAGGACCACGGGGGAAAACACGCACAGATAATACTCACAGGACTGGAGCTGTCCGAGTAGTCCAAATAAAGCACCGAGTGAAACCAGTCCTTCAAAGATGTGACTTCATACGATGATTAACGACCGTAAGTGAAGTGCAATGACCCAGCAATGCGTGACTGGAAAAAGGCTCCTAAAGTACACGCATTGCTGGAGATGGTAGATTGGTCACACCTGGGCAAGGAGCGGGGAGTTGGAGCACGGGAATTGGAACAGCTGACAGGAATAAGAGAGGGGGCGTGGTCAGACCGGCAGATAGTCAGACAGCGCTCGCACCAGCGTGAGCCAAAGGGACTGCCTCACTGCTGCCGGCCAGAAAGCAGTGGCTATGGGTAAGGCAAAGCACAGAATACATAATATGCACATACCTCGTGGCACCTAAACCCACATAGAGATCAGGACCAAGCCAGGGGTAACCAAGCCAGCTCGGCTTCTGACACCAAGGGGCCCAGGTCAACAGGGGGAGACTCACAGGAGCCACTGGGTCCAAAAACCATCACTTCAGTCTTCTTTTCATTAAAATTTAAAAAGTTTACAGCCATCCAAGCTTTAATGTCATGAAGACATGCAAGAAGTAATTGAGATTACTTCAGTTAATTGAGAAGGCCTCCTTCTGTTTTAATGGTAAATAAATCTGACTGTCATCAGCATAACAGTGGAAAGAGATACCATGCTTTCTAAGGATTGAACCCAGTGGAAGTAAGTAAAGGAAGAAAAGCAAAGGCCCTAAAATTGAGCCCTGTGGGACTCCACATGACAGGGAAGCTGAGGAAGATTCAAAACCAGCCAGACTTACAAACATGGTTCTGTCTGCCATATAGGACCTGAACTATTCCAGTATAGTACCAGAAATCCCCACTAGATGCCATACACAGGATATTAAAATGTCATGGTTCGAGCAGGACAAGAATCACTGAATCACCAGAATCCAGTGCCAGGAGGATGTCATTAAAGACCCTTAACAAAGCTGACTCTGTGCTATGGAGGGTTTTAAATCCTGACTGAAACATCTCCAGGACACCATTCTCATCCAAAAAAAGCCTTTAACTGAAGATAAACAATTTCTTCTAATATTTTTGAGAGAAAAGGTAGCTTTGAAATAGGCCTAAAATTAGCCAACACAGTTTGATCAAGACCAGGTTTCTTTAGCAAAGGTTTCACTACTGCATGCTTAAAATTTGCAGGAACCACACCAGAAGACAAACTGTGGTTTAAAGTGGTTAAAACTGACTGACCTATGCTAGATAAAACCTCTTTAAAAAAGCGAGGAGGGAGAGCATCACAAGGGGAACCTGGGGGCTTAATATGATAAGATAAACTGAAATTATTGTTCAATTATTTTTTAATTACCTGGCAAGGAATCAAATAAAATGTAAAAGGTTAAGAAAAGTCTAAACTGAAAGTCATATTAAAAGAGAAGAAAATTTATCATCTACTGCATTATTTCAGTTATAGTTCAAGAACCAAAACTCAGAGTTGGCCAAGAAAATGTTTTTGCATCTCTAGACATGATTGATAAGGTCTAATGAAATGTGTATTGCTGTGCTCATTAATAAAAAGTATTTATTGAGGGTGAATTATATAGCAGGAAGATTGAAATCCAAAGAATAAGGGAACATTTGCTAATAAGGTTATCATTCCTTAGGCTGACAAGTTAATTAATTGGTTTGTGTGCCTGGCGCAGAGGGAAGAAAATCAGTCTATAGCACTTTAGCCAACTTCATAAATTAAGAACTGAGGGCAGGATCTGTCCTACTTGTACATTTTGTCTTCTTATTTTCAAACTCATGGCATGATATCACATAAAATATCACAAACTGACCAAACTCAGATACTTTTTTTTCCGTTTAGATCTATTTAATTGTAGTTCTCGGCAGATTAAAATGCTTCCAAGTCTGCAGAGATGTACTGTATGTGCCTATCTAACTAGCATTGTCTTGTATAAGCCTGAACGGGAAGTGAGCAGCTTCTCCTTCAGCGTTTTGTGACGGTGAATTATATAAACAGCATGCACAGCCAGGTATTGAGAGTAGTTTGACAATAACATTAACTAAAACAGTTAATGTGTTAACAAGTACTTAATGTTATTTTTCTTGAGTTTTTTTCTTCTTTTTTTTTAAGAGATGCTCATGTCCCTGCTTATTTTATCTTTTTAAAAGCATGGGGGGAATTATATGTGAGCAGCATTAACATGAATGTGTCGCATATTTATTTAACAAGTCAGGACTTGGAAGAAAATAATTTGGGGAAACTACTGGAACCAGCTTTGGTTATGAACCCAGCATGGATCTTTGTGTTGCACCAAACTTGTGAGTGGATGCAGTGTCATTAATTAAAAGTAATAACATGATGCAGTAGCCTGAAAATTTTTCATTTGAACAAGTCCTGCCTTCATGTTTACAGTCCAACAGCCCCAATGAAAAAAAAGGCAAGCAGGTCATGAATTCTTGTAAACAATAAGGTTGATAATTCTGGTTAATTACAAGTTGGGTTTTGTTTTTATAGTTATTGCATTTAGGTACTTGTGTCAAATAGTTACACAGATTATAAAGAAACTCCCAGATTATGTAAATTTAAAAAATTATTAAAGAAAAATGTTATATGTTTCACGGTTAAGTTCCTTCATGTCCTTGAGCTTGAACATTCTGGTGCAGAGACTGAACTATCATTAGCTGAGACTGTTTAAAGGTGCACTGTGCAAAAAACTGGCGGCATCTAGTGGTGAGGTTCCATATTGCAACAAACTGAAAATCTATTCCCTGCCCCTCCCCTTCAGAGTGCAAGTGACTCTCTGTGGAGGCCGTGAGGTGTCAAAACTTTTGCAATTGCCAAATGTGTATTTACCAAGATGATGTCTCCTAGCGACTTTACCAATATGTCAAGTGGTAAGAGAGAAATTTAGAAAATGTAATATGCAAAACTATCACAGACAATGCCAGTCAAATGTTCAGCAGTTGAGTAGTGTTATTTTAAATGTAAGCTAACTGTTTTCTATACAAATACAAGTTAATTAGCAAAGTAACCTTTAGGAACTATTTCATGATGATATAAGGCTGGCAGGATACAATGTTTTTTCTTCATTTGCAGATAACAGACAACATAATAGTGTCATGGATGGCCCTCGCGAGCCATCATAAGACGCCACAAATCGCCAGTGAGTTTGCACAGTTTATTAAGAGAACAGAAAAGAACACAAAATAACAAGCCACGGGGGGCTAAAACACACTACAATGAATGCACTCAATGACCGGGAATAACGGATATATCAAGAGGCACACTTACTATCATAGACGAAGGATGGTCAAACGTCTGAACAGCGGGATGCTCGAATAACGTCTGACCATGGGAGGGTTTTGACGAGACTGCCGCGTTTTTCTGTTCCCAGCTGCCCTCTTAAATGGAGGACCGCTGATGAGACGAAATGCGGGTCAGCTGTCAAACCTGACAGCCGGAAGCCCCTCCAAGCGCTGTCACAATAAGGGCTCGGGGAGCCAGAAGGCACACACAGCTGTCAAATAGGTGAAGAAAATGCATGGCTCGAGCGCGGACGGGTTCGGCGCTCGAACCATGACAAATAGTATAGTTTGGCTGTGTTATGTGTTTTCAAAAACAACTTTTAAACATATATTTTAAGTCATAATAATGTTCTTTTTAACTGTTGTCTTGATTTCAGTTAACTCAACAGATGTTTTTCGTTGAAATCATGGGTTATTTCTCATATTTGCATCTCATATTGAAACGTTACAACACGGGTAACGTTTTTGCAGCTTTTGCAAAGCATGAGCATGTTGTTAAACTACAACCGTCGTGGTCAACAAAATGACATTTTATAATGCTAAACGTTTCTTTATTGGCGAAAAAATATGTTACAATTTGCATTAATTTTGGTAGGGTGCATTACCTGTCCAGGAGAAAGCAGGTGATTTTTGGCATCTCATCATGTTTTCTTTGTCATGATCCGGTGCACGGGCAGGGGCCGTGCCCAGTCTTCAGCTTAGTTTAGTCTTTTTTTGTTTGTTTGTTTTTCTGTTCACCTTGTTTGTTGTATTTGGTTCCTGTTTTTGGTCAGTTCATTATTAGTTTCTGTACTTTCTTTTATGGTTTGTTGTCTTGATCATTGCAGGCGCTGTGACAGCTCGCGCGTCACTTCTGGCTGTCATATTCTGTTTGCAGGCTGTCATGGCTGCCAGTAATGATCACCACTCATGATCCCACAGGTGTTGTCAATCCGGGGTTTTTTATTTAAGCCGTTGGTGTCACTTCCCTGGCGCAGTGGCGTAAAACCTCTCCAGTCGGGAATCCCCCTGGACTTCAGCAGCTAAGTTATTATTTTCCTGTCTTTTGCTCACGTTTCCTTGTTTTTCCTGCCGTTCATCGCCCCAGCCTCAGAGCTGTGTTTTTCGTTCATGTGTGTTTGGGATTTTGTGTTTCTTTTCTCTTAATAAATTTGCAAACTCACAGTCTGCATTTGGTGTCCCTCTTTGCCCTTGGAGAGGGCACTCCATGACATTCTTTTTTCTTTGATGAAGACGATTCATGCTCGTTTTTTCTCTTCTTGACCAGAATAATAAGTATGATCTGCCATTTTTATAAACAATCAACTAATGCTACAGCGCCACCAAATTCTACAAGCCAGTTTGTCATTACAACACAAACGGTTTCTTCTACAGCCAGCTATATGTTTGTCTCTTCGGAGCTACTGTCGAAACATGGTGGTGCAAAATGGTGGCCTCCATAACGGTGAGAGTCCAGCTCCATGTAGATATAAACAACTCATTCTAAGGTAACAAAAATCAAACAGCTTTTTTTTAAAGACTATACACTATTAAAAACATGTTTATACATGATTATCTTAATTTTTGATAAAAGATCATCGAAAAATTTTACACAGTGTACCTTTAAACAGAAAGCAGCCTATATGAGGATTTTTGCCAACAGCTGATACACTCTATGTATGTGCTGGCATTAATTGATCTCTTGTGGTCGAGGAAGTAATGATATGAAAAAATGGAGTGGAGGGTTATAGTTGCAATTGTGTAAACTACACCCTCACCTTTTCTTGTTCCTAATTGTAAGTGTTAATAACATAACCTTAACTAGAAGTATGAGGGCAGCTAATTAAAGATTCCCCCTGACCCACCCGGTTATTGTAGGAGGCTGAAATTGCACATGTATAATAAATAATACATATCCTTATAGATCATGTGGTAATTTGCAGCGCCGAACTTCCAAGAGTTTCTCTTTTACAGGCGCTAAGGTTGAGGAAGGCGCAATAATGGAGCCACTTGAATGCAGAGCAGTCATGAGGTTTCTGTACTTGAGCGGGCGCACACCAGGGTAGTTGTTGAATGGGATGAAAGAGACCTATGGGCAGGATACTCCATCATATGATGTAGTCAAGCACTGGCACTGACAGTTCAAGTGTGGTGGGACATCAGTGGAAACAACATCCATTCACGGGCGACCACAGTGCGCCATTGATGAAGATACCATCTGGCAATTGGAGGCCACCATTTTGAAGGATCACTGCATAACCATTCACCAATTAGTCCAAGATGTCAAAATCAGTGTGAGATCTGTGGGAAAAAATCATCCATGGCCATTTGCACATGTGAAAGTTGTCTGCATGATGGATTCCACCGTTGCTCACATCATTCCATAAGCAGGAACCAGTCATGTGCTTCCAGGCACTTTTGGCCATGTGCCAAGAAAACTAGGGGGACGTCTTCGACAGACTAATCATGTAGGACGAAACATGGGTCCATCACTATGATCCAGAGACTAACGCCCAGTCAAAGCAATGGAAGCACACCACCTCCAAAGAAGGCACATGTCAAACCCTTGGTGGACAAGGTCATGCTCACTCACCATCTTTTAGGACCAGCATGGAGTGCTGATGATGGATTTCCTGCAAAGGCTACCACAATTACTGGGACTTAATGCACTTCGCTGCTGCAGAAATTGCAGAAGGCCATCAAAACTGAGAGGTGTGGTACGTTGGCCAAAGGCGTCTGCCTCCTGCAAGAAAACGCCCTGGTTAGCAACTTACATGTTGCCCAGACAGAAGCACGGTGCTGTGGCTATGAAATTCTTCCTCACCTCCTTACTCTCCCGACCTCACATCATCTGACTTCCACCTCTTTCTAACCATGAAGTCATTTTTGAAGTTCAAGCACGTCCAAGACAATGAAACGCTGATTTCTGAGGTGAAGTTGTGACTTCTGATGCAACCTGCAGACTTCTACAGACAAGGTCTCCACAGCTGCATAAATTGATGAGACAACTGTGTGATCCTTGGTTGGTACCTATGTAGAGAAAGACTAGTAACTGTGCCAAGTTTGGTTCCTCTCAGTCCTTGGAAAATGAGTCAGGGGAAATCTTTAATGAATTGCCCTTGTACAAGTAATTCACAGACAGTAGCAATAAAAAGAATTTAAAAATAAAAAAAAAAAATAATAAGAATGAAAATAAACGAAAATATTCCAGAATAAAATATTCAAGAGAAACTCCAGGCTCCAAGATGGAAACGCAGGAACTCGAGGAACTTAGCTATTAGTGCCAGGATTCTTTGCATTACTTTTAATTCATTCAGTCCCACTAGATATTTTACTTAGGAAGATTTGGAAGTTCAGATGTACAGAAGCCCCTAAATTACAATGCAGTGACCCATCACCCTGTATTTTTTAATTAATAGAGGAAAAAAATACTTTGTTATTCTTAGTCTTCCCAAACCTGATGAGCTGTGATGAGTTTGAATTTTAGCCTTAAATCCAGAATGTCTGAATGTGCATCTGTGGTTACAAAGGGTTCCTGATCAGGCGACATCCTGCAACTGAAAACAAACCAGTGCTGAAGTGTCAAAAACTGCAGTTCCTCTAAAAGGCCACTTGACTCTGTTTCCAAAAAGTGAGTCAATTCCATCGACCCCTAAGTCACAATGTCTAATGTAGACATTGCTCACAACCTGGTAAAAAGGGGGGGGGGGGGTCTACTTCCTTCTTCATAACTATTTTATTTTTATTTTGGATTGAAAATTATTTTGTGCTGTAATTGTGTAAAAAACCTTTATAGCAATTAAGCATATTTGGATTTAAATGATTTGAAAAATGAATTGCACCCCTGCATTTCCTCTGAGCTGTAATGTGGAAAATCAGAAGCATGACGTGATGGGGCACTAATACACTTCAGCCTGTTTGGCTAAAACTAATTAAAACAATAAAAGAGGAAAGAGTGTAAATGATGGAGCCACTAAAACCGTGGCCCTGTGAAAGTCTTCTTGTTTAAAACATCCAGAAACAAAGTGATTTAGTGACTTCATTGTTGTTGCAATTGATTGAAATTCCAAGTTTTATTAACCAGACTTATCATTTCCTATTTAAAATGCAGTCACTTTATGGGGTATCTATAATCATAAAATCTTTTTTGGAAATAAAGGTTAAGCACTGCTGCCGTCACTTTTTTTTTTTGCTGTTTCTGTAGTAGACATTTTACTCAGTTTAATGCAAAATCCATCAAAGCCCAATTTGGTATTTAAGGTTCAGCATTGTGCAATTATTGATCTGACTTACCTTTTAAAGATGTGCAGCTGTTTTGTTTCAGAGTGTCTTCATATTCATCAATATTCATCATGCCCAATCATCCACTTATAAGCAAAACTGTAAATCATTATAGCATCTGGTACCTTGTGAGAATTACAGAATCTCAACGCTAATTGTAACGATCTGTGATTGCTGTCAAATTCCTGATTATTTACTTATTTTGGACAAAAAGTGATGGGAAATCATCTGAACTCCACAGGAAGTCCTTACTAATGGTGACTGAAATCCAATGTTCATCAGATGTAGTTTTCTCCACAATTGTTGAGGTTCTCCTCACATGGAAGCAATCTTGTGACGGATAAATGTGCCCAACTATATGTCTTCACGTTTTGAGGAGTCACCTCCACTACCTGTTGTGCGGCTCGTCTGAGACGTTTCAGATGCGTGTGAGATGCCACCTCCTCTTTACGAGCACCATTAGCAATGGTATCAGAGAAGTGATCTTTATGACCCAGGTGTGCGCCTCAGTCTATCACTTGTGTCAGGATCTTATTATATGAGGCAACTCAACCCCTCCTCCCCTCCCCCTTCTTTATTTAAAACTGACTTTAGCCTTTGAGTCACTGCCAACTTTACTGCCCTGGGCGATGAGTAACACGCTGCCTCTTTATTCGCCGTGGAGGAAAGATGTCCAGACAGATGTTTAAGGGTTTTATCATAAAGGTCAGCCATGTTCAACATGATGGAGTGTGGTTCTCCTAAAGAACTGAACAAAAAAAGCAATATTAGATGTGTTATTTTTTTTTCAAGACAACAAGCTGATTTTTTTTTTTGTTCATTTATACACAAGATGTTTAAAGAGGATCTATTATGCTGATGTCCATTCCCATGTTTTCATTAGAGTATCTTATAAATGGGTCCTGGTGCAGACTCTTAATATCTTTGACAAGCTTTTTAACTGTAAACCCAACTACACCCTTTTTGATTTTAGCGGACTTATAAATTCACTGTAGCCACACTCTTTGGCAAGACTCTGATAAACTTATGTAGGACGTCAAGTTTCAAGGAGAATACACTCTATGATGATAATACCTGGACATAAGCTTGCATTTGTCAAAAGACAATACACAAGCATAATGTGTCTTTTTAGTGTGATCATAGCAGTTAATTTCTTATTTGTTGAAATCCTCCACATTCTGTTGCAGTAGTTCTGTCTCCATCTGATATATTTACAGTAAGCAGTATTACACAAGAGGGATTATGGTATCAATGATTATGTCACTGTGGTGATTCAGAGCTATATTCAGGATACTGCACCTCATGATACACTTACTGTATATTGCTAAAAGTATTGGGGCATCCCTCCAAATGATTGGGCTCCAATGCACAAAGCAAGGGCCATAAAAATATGGATGAGCAAGTTTGGCATGGAGGAACTTCCCCTAAACACACTCCTAAACCTTGTGAAAAGCCACCCTTTGCAGCTGTAACAGCTTCAACTCTTCAAGGAAGGCTTTCCACAAGGTTTAGGAGTGTGTTTATGGGAATTTTTGACCATTCTTCCAGAAGAGCACTTGTGAGGTCAGGCACCGATGTTGGACAAGACTTGTAGTCTCTGCTCTAATTCATCCCAAAGGTGTTCAGGTTGCGGTCAAAGCTTTCTGCAGGCCAGTCAAGTTCCTCCACACCAAATTCACTTATCCATGTCTCTATGGACCGTGCATTGGTGCCCATTCATTTGGAGGGGTGTCCTAATACTTTTGGCAATATAGTGCATATTGTTCCACCGAGACTACAATCACCATGTTATAGTAGTTCCCAGCTGCTACTCTTGGATTTTGCCAATACAAACAATAATCATAACATAGAATATTAGCTTTATTGTCACTTTGCATCTGTATTCAACAAAATTTGTCATTATCCTCCAGTCATCATTTATATACATACTTTTCCAGAGTCCATCTGTCCAGTGTCTTCAGTCAAGTAGTGTGCTAGCTTAGTGGCTAGCTAGGGCCTGGCTAGGTATTTCTGCTTAAGTCTACAGTCTTCAGTGTCCTCTTATAGCCATCTTCAGATGAAGTAAAGATTCAGCAGTATGCAGTATGTTATGAGGCTGCGATAGAAACTGTACGCTGTAAGGTTTTAGGAGCTGTGCACATGACGTTTTTACCCCAAACTGTGGAAGTTCATCTACGGTTTATGACCCAAGGTATTTAGACGTTTTAGAGGTGTGAAAGTGTAGAGATTTGAAGCCAGTCTCCAGAGTGGACAGGTTTTCTTGGCGCTGTTTATTCGCGTCCGTATACACAGAAATAAAGAGCAACAGGATGTTACAGTCCCACTTTACAATAGATTTAAGCCAATCCACACACTAAGGAGCATTTAATTTTGACAGAGAAATGCAAATACAGAGCTTGTATTTCTGTATTTTTCACAGAAATACAAGCTCCATGATTAAACTTTAAGCCTGATGTGTTTATAGTTGAGACTAGGTTAAGAAAGGGCTCTTAATGGTATCTGTAAAATGATTTTTTTTTTACACAATATGCAGTGTTATATAGAAAAATAATCATCAAAATTCTAACCAAGGAGGATTTACAGGCTAAAATACATCCCTAGATTTAATCCCTACCTATCCTGCCTTTGCTGAATGATAAACAAATCACGGTGGAGCAGCCGATGTTTCTTTATCTAAATCCAGAACCCTCAGCACAGGAGCTCCCCAAGGCTGTGTTAGTTCACCATTTTTGTTCATCTTGTACACTGATGAGTGCAGAAGTGTCTATCCAGGCAATCAAATTATTAATTTTTCTGATGACACTGCTATTTTATCACTACTTCAAAAGACTCATGATCTGTCAAGCTATTTTATAGAAATTCAGAGGTTTGTCAATTGGTGTGATGACAGTCATCTCATTTTGAATACTGATAAAACAAAGGAGATGGTGTTTGACCCTCGGGGAGTTGGTGACCACAGGCCTGTGGTCATCCACAACCACACTATAACACAGGCTAGTTCCTACAAATATTTGGGAGTATTTATTGACAATTCATTAACCTGGAGCACACATATTGATTACCTCTGCAGTAGACTACAACAGCAGCTGCATTTCTTGCGTAGATTAAGAATACATGGCGTTGATAAAAGGATTATGCTATTATTTTACCAGGCTGTGTTGGAGAGCTGTGTTAGATCCAGCGTTACAGCTTGGTTTGGCAACCTCTCTGTGAAACTTAAGAACAGAGTGTTGCGTTTAATTCATACAGCATGGAAAATTATTGGAGTTAAAGAGTATTTACCCATGCAGATCTTACATGACCAGGCAGCCTGTAGACAAGCTCAAAAAATAATCAGTGACATGAGCCATGTACTAAACAGTGAATATGTGCGGCTGCCCTCAGGGAGGAGATACAGAGTCCCCAAGTGCAGGTTCAATAGATACAAGAACTCATTTATCCCAACGTCAGTAAAACTTTTAAACTCAGATAAATAGGTCAGGGACACTTATAACTCCTGTTCTTAATGACTGCTGTTATATATTTATGTATGTATGTACTTGTATTATTTATTGGGTTTTATTTCATTCATTATGTACTACATCCATTGTGTATGTGTGGATTGTGTGGTTGCAGCACGGGTGACAAGCCCAAGACAAATTTCCCCTTGAGGGACAATAAAGTTTATCTTATCTTATCTTATCTTATATATTCAGTTTTGCGCTGCTGTGCAAATGATGTGATGTCAGCATGTCACTATTTTTTCTTACTTGTAATGCTTTTGTAAAAGTTATGACTGAAGATTCCCTATCAAATATCCAAACCAACTGTCAGTAAATCAGATTTTTTTTATTGCCTGCAATTATACAGGTTATTCATTTATTTAGCCTATTCATTAATGTATGACTCCTTCATTCTTTCAGCTTAAAAAATTAATATAAATATTTCTTGCAGGTGGAATCTGGCATTGATAGTTATAAAACAAAGCGCCTAGCGAAACTACTTGTCATCCATTAGTTACAACAGCAGTTACCTTCGGTGGATCTGTGTGCATGCGTGGTTGCTTCTGTGACGTGCCATGTGCACGCAGATGTTTCTCTCTGGGTCTAAACGAAAGCATCATGTGCACCAGGCCTTAATCTAACTAACTGTTAAAGTGAGCTAATGCAGCCAACAGAGCTAACTATTAGCATTAGCCCAGAACACGAACAATTTCTGGATTGGGAAATGTTTGTTTTCAAACTGCGCCTTACTGTCAAAATTATGGTATCCCACTCAACACACCACAATCACATATAAGAAGCCGCATAACAGTTACTGCAATTAAAAAAAACCCTATGAGAATACTGCTGAAATGGAGGTGTACATATCTGGTGAAACTCCTGAAAGCCCCTATAGTCCAGTCAAACTGCTCGGTTAGAACTGATTGTTGCACAATTAGATTTATTTAGATTTTTATTTCCTCTATGGTGCTAGTGTCACTCAGATCATCCTGTTGTTTCAATGTACTTTGTAGCGCCACCATTTTTGTGCAACAGCAAACATACCCCTTGAATTCACTGACATTGTTCGTCTTTTGTCAGGGAGAGTCAAAACTCCCACAGCGTGTAGCTGGTTTAAGTCAGTTTTGTTAGGATTGGCTGGCCCTTGGTCTGTCCAGAAAGTTTTGAATATTCTTAAGTACTGTCAAATTGTCAAAGCCACCAAATAGCATGTGGTTGGGAGTATGAGTTACAAAAATCCCCCACTTCCCCACTGCTGCTCTCATTTTAATTAGTGCCATCCATGTAAAACATTGAACCGATACCATTTTCTGTATTCACTGACTTTCTTTAGCTCTCTGTCCCTGTGCACCCAAACTAATTCCTTTGATATTATGTTGAGCAAATTTCTGAGGACAAAACTCAGGAAAGAAGTACAAACAATTGCAAAGTTTAAATATTTCTCTAATTGGTATCCTCTAGCTGTGATATGAAGTAAGGCGAGATGAACACTGTTGAAAGATGGTAGATATATTTTGATTTGTTTTTCCAAAAACAAGCAGAGGGTGGGTGGAGTTGCCATGCTCACATTATTTATGTGTTGTGGATTATATAATATTAATCATTTCTTATTACAATTGCAATTCATTGTTTTACCCACCTAAGGACTGCAGATGGAAATAAACTAGTAGCTAAATCTGGTGCAAAGCATTTTATGTGATTAATTTATTTTGCTCATAATTCTTAGCATAACCTAAATCATATTGCATCTCTAGCTCATCATAAAGTGACAAAAGTAGGAAAAATTAGTTTAGAGCAGTTTGAAGACCAAGCTTTTGGTTAACAGTGAGTACACAGACGGCATTGTATGTGAGTACTCACCTTTGTAATAACAGAGGTGCAACACAATATAAGGAAAAGCATAATAGATCCTCTTGAACAATTTACTTAGCATAATTTTCAGATAGCATCCCTGCAGCAGGATTCCTCTGTTCAGCCAGTCCATGTCTGTCTGTGAATTAACTGGTGTAACACATAATTGGTGTCTGTTGACTGTCTGTTTCTCCGGAGATCTTCAACAAATTTGTGCGTGTTTGAGCCTCAGATGTTTACTCGGGTGTGCAAGTCAGCGCCATCGTCCTTGTACCATGCCGTGTCTCGTAGTCCCGAAATCTAGCATGGTGTATTTCTGTTATAGCTGCTTTCCATTCAAACCTGACTTCTATTCTCTCGTGACCAAACGAAAGTCACCCGATGGCAAACACAACTACTACTACTACTACTATCGCTACTACTACTATTCAATGCTGTAACGTCGTAATTCTTGCTCTTGTGGCTTCTGCATGAATTCAAGAAATTAGTAGGACCGATGTTTCACTGCCCTTGATAGAACAAAGATGAAAAAAATTGATCTTTTATGGACTGTTACAAATTGTATAGTCAGTGATACTGTCTCTAACCCACGTTATTATGTGCTTGTTATGACTATTGCTCTATGACAAGCTTATAGCATCAATATATGGGAATATTTGGTAGATTTATATGGTGTTATATTGTGATAGCATGTACATAAAAGATACCTCCTCTGCAATAAATATTTATATGAAAATTAACTGTGTTCTTCACTCTTTTTTTTAACAATGCCCCCAGTTCCACAGGATGCTGGACCACAGCGCTCCCATGATGTATTTGTGCTTAGTAATCATCTCTGTCTCAGGTTCTGTTTGCTTATTGTTTCTGTCGAAGTGCAGCCAGAGAAACGCTGGCCTTTAACAGCCTCGTGCATCATAACCACTTAAGAGTATGTGTGCCTTGGCGACTGTCCTGAAATGCTTTTATGGCTTGTTGTGGTCTTTTGGGCGGAGATCAACGGGTGCTCTGCAGGAAGCCAGAGATAGTAGATGGTATCAAATGCTGACTCCAAACCCCTGCAGGAAAAAAAAGGGAGCAGTTTTATCTCTCAATTCCATGGTAATTTGCATCCAAAGTGAGTCAAAGGGAAAAATATTAATGCAGTTTTAACCCCATTAATTTTAAGAATCACATGGAAAATGTAGTCTCTGGAAAAGGAGGCCAAGCGCACTGACAAAGGGCATGTTGTTTATCGAGCTCAGGCATAACCTTTGTAATTGAGAGAAAATCAATAAACTGGAGAAACATTACAGGAGAAAACAGCTAATTATGATAAATAACCTGCGATCCAGAAACTGCTCTATTTGACATTCATTAAGGAGATGGGGTTTGTGTAATCCATTGAAAACATATTAAACACTGAGCATGCATCATGTGATAAGCATATCTGTAATCGATAATTATATAAAGATAGATGGCTCCTCATTTATTCTTTCTACTAAATACAAAGATCAATCTTTCATTTCTACAGAGCATTTTAGCCTCTTTTAGCTCATTGTTTCGATTTTTGTGCACGGTCTCCACCCCTCCTTGGATCATCACCTCATCATGGTGGAGGGTTTGAGTGCCCTAATGATCCCAGGAGCTATGTTGTTTGGGGCAACTAGCCCCTGGTAGGGTCTCCCAAGGCAAACTGGTCCTGGGTGAAGGGCCATACTAAGAGCTATCCAGTGGATCCCCATGAAAATGTTACAAGGATCCAGTGTACACACCTGGTTTTGGGAGACACACGGTTTTACAAACCCTGGGGAAACCCCCCAAAAATCACAAAATTCGTTAGCATTCACCGCTCCTGTGAGATACATGCTTCATAGGTACACCTAGTTGGACCCTTAGAACGGCCTTAATTTGGATTTAACAAGGTGCTGGAACAATTTCTCAGAAATGCTGACCCATACTGATATGCTAGCACAGCTTAATTGCTGCAGATTTGTTTGCTGCATATCTATCAGTTCCTTTATGTTGTTCATGCCACATTCTGACCCTAATATCTGAATGTTGCAGCAAAACTTGAGACTCAAACCAGACCTTCTATTGTCTAATTTTGGTGAGCCTTTGTGAACTGTAGCCCCAGTTTCCAGTTCTTAGCTGACAGGAATGGCACCAGTTGAGGTTTTCTGCTGGTGTAGCCCATCTGTCCAAATCATCACTGACTGTGGAAACTTCACATTGGACCTCAAGCAACTTGGATTCTGTATCTCTCCAGTCTTCCTCTAGACTCCGGGACCTTAATTTCCAAATGACAGGACTTGGTACCCAGTTTGCAGAGCCATGTCATCTGCTGGTGTTGGTCCACTGTGTTTTATCAAGTTCAAAGTCAGCGCAGCCATCTACCAGGAAATCTTTAGAGCACTTCATGCTTCCCTCTGCTGACAAGCTTCATGGAGATGCCAATTTCATTTTCCAGCAGGACTTGGCACCTACCCACACTGTCAAAAGTACCAATTCCTGGTTTAATGACCATAGTATCACTGTGCTTGATTGGCCAGGAAACTCGCTTGACCTAAACCCCATAGACAATCTATGAGGTATTGTCAAGAGGAAGATAAGAGACACCAGATCTAACAATGCAGACAAGCTGAAGGCTGCTATCAAAGCAACCTGGGCTTCCATAATGCCTCAGCAGTGCCACAGGCTGATCATCTCCATGCCATGCTGCTGTGATGCAATTCACGCAAAAGCGCCCCTGACCAAATATTGAATGTGTACATGGACATATTTTTCAGTCGGCCAACATTTTTTTTTTTAATTTAAGTTTTTGTAAAGGGTATACAGGTCGTTACAACAATGCATTGTTTACATTTTCATCACATGTTCCCTTATTTTCTGATATCTGACAACATTGGAAGAATAATTCTTACAACACCCCTTTTTTTTTTAAAAGTGAAAGAAAAAGTGAAATTAAAGAGAATAAAATAAAAACAAACAAACAAACAAACCAGCAAAAAACAAACAAAAAGAAAAAGTAAGTAAATAAAGGTAAAAGAGCATCTGAGTAGCGTTGGAACAAAGAGCGGAACCATTATTGAAATGGTATTTGTCAAAGATTAGATCTAATGGAAGACACATATGCGATCCAGGGTTGCCAAAAGTTCATGAACCCATCCATGTCCTGTCTCAGTGCGAATGTCAACTTTTCCATCGAGTAAATGTCTTGGATCACGTTAATCCAATCTTCAGGTGTAGGACAGTCCTTCAACATCCATTTTTTAGTTAGAGCTTTTTTGCTTGCCGGCCAACATTTTGATTAAAAATCCACTTTTTTTAAATTGATCTTGTGTAATATTCTAATTTTTTGAGAAACTGAATTTTGGGTTTTCATTAGTAAGCCACAATCATCAAAATTAAAAGAAACAAACACTTGAAATATATCATTGTGTAATGAATCTATACAATGTGAGGTTCACTTTTTGAACTGAATTATTGAAATACATTAACTTTTTGATGATATTCTAATTTATTGAGATGCACCTGTAATGAGTAGTTATTTGAGTTACTGTTGCATTTCTGTCAGCTCAAGCCAGTCTGGCCATTCTCCTCTGACGTCTGACATCAACAAGGGATTTGGGCGCAGAGAACTGCTGCTCACAGGGTATTTTCTCTTTTCAGACCATTCTTTGTCAACCTTAGAGATGGTTGTGCATGAAAATCTCAGTAGATCAGCAGTTTCTGAAATACGCAGATCAGACAGTCTGTCACCGATAACAGTGCCGTGTTTAAAGTTACTTAAATCACCTTTTTTCACCATTTTGATGGGTTTGAGCTTCAGCAGATAAGATAATACATACAGTATGTACACACATACAGTATGTACACAGTTATATACACAGTGCAGGAACACTGCAGCTAGATGGTATCAACAGCATTACAGTTGATCATGATCTTGTCTGGATCATGTCTATATGCCTATTTGAGGTGATGCCATATGATTGGCTGATTAGATATTTGCAGTAACAAGCATTTGAACAGATATACCTACTAACATGGCTGGTGAGTGTATGTTAAGTAGCTATACTATTTGGCTGTCCACTCAATATGTGGGAGTACCTTCACTGTAAACCCAGTGCAGTTCACACAACTCAAAACTTTTACTGTAACCAATTACATAAGAACATTTAAGAAGAGGGAGGCTGCAGCTCCTTGGCCACGTGACTCCTTGGCCATGTGGCTAGGCTGGAAGATGGGACACCGGCCAAGCAGGCCCTCTCCGCCAGCACTCGTCAACCTCCCCAGGGCTGACATCACCCCCGAGGTCGGCCCAGACTGTCCTGGATGACCCAGGTTGTAATGATAAGACCTCTGACTGACCTCATTGCCCGACTGGCCGCAACGGTCACTTAAGTGGACAGGTGAGGATTAAGGTTAAGGTAAGGTTAAATTTTTTGAGTAAACCTAAATTTTGTTTCCATTTCTTTCTGCTTTCTTTTTCAAGTTGACACCAATCTGCCTCAAATCTAATTCTCTGACTGGATTCACTCTCAAAGCCTTTACTTCTCGCAAAGATATTCACAAAGCTGTGAAGGCACTGGCCCACTTACAAAGCAAGTGTCTAAAGCCATTGTCGGGTGTCTTCCCTGCTTGGTTGGGAAATGACCAACAGCCTAAAAAAAACTCCGGTGTGACTGCAAAAATTACTTAAAAAAAAAAAAAACTGAAGTCAGATCAAATTAAAACAATACTTGGTCAATGTCATGAGCTGAACACTGGAGGTTTCCGCCATGCTCAGTCTCATGGCTTTTTCTCTATATTTATATATTTGTTGTATTTTGTGTCTTTTGGTTTCCTAATTCTCATACTGTTTTCTATTTTCCTGTTTATGTCATAGTTTTGTTACTCTCTTATTTTGTATTAGGTTGTATTTATTTCTCTGTCTGTATTTGTTGATATTTTATTCTTTATATTCCTTACTGTTGTGTTCTCCTCTGGGTTGACAGCTGTCACTGGCATTTCTGGGTTTCTGCTCCATGTGGGCGTTGCCCCTGTCAGCTGTCAGCTCTGGTCTCTCCCCTCTCATTGCCCCCTGCTGGTCCTATTATGAATCATTGTTACCTTCTGCCCGCTCATGTGACCCACACTTGTCATTACTTATGTGATTTGTTTCTGATCCTATTTAAGGGCAGTAATTTTCATTTCCCCTTGCTGCAGTCTTGAGTTTCTCCTTTCAATTCAATTCAATTCAACTTTATTTATATAGCGCCATTTCACAACAACAGTCATCTCATAGCACTATCAACTCCACCAGAACGCAGCCCTCGTTCTGGTGCGCTTAATCTGTAAGTTTGATTGCTTGTTTGAATTTTATGTTAGAGCACTGTTTTGGACTTTGTGTTTTGTTGTTCTTCAAGAAATCACACAAACTCACAGTTCAGTGCATGGGTCTTCCTCTCTGCCCCGAGGGGCAATTCATGACAGTCAAAACACATAGTGTTGGGGGTGGGGGTTGATTGCTACACAAGTAATTTTTTAAGTTGATAGTACTGCTATAGGGCCGAGATGACAGCAATAGGACTTTTAACATCTCCAGGTCCACAGGATGTATTATTTAATTATCTTTTATATTAGAAATAATAAAGCGAAATTTCCCTACAAAGTCATTTTGTGCAATCACATTGTTGACTGGGAACAAATGTCTCTAAACAGCAACTTCCACATTGGCAAATACCTTTCTTTCTGTCCTCCATGAAAGGTAAACTACCCTAAATGATGCTATTATAGCTGCTGAACCAACTCCAACAACATTTCCTTATCAGTCTTTCTGTGAATTGAGCAGTGCTTGAACAACTGGAACAGATGTCTGGTATTGATCTGCCTGACAGTGAAATTTCACTTCTTTAGAACAACCTGAAGTGCTTTGGAGACACTCCCAGGCTTTTAAATCCCATAAAACATCAGTCAGTGTGAGGAGAGTCGAGCTCTCTTATCAGTATTTTCTACCTTCTTTTTGCCATGGCCAAAAGTTCCAAATGAAGCCGTTCTGTCAAGTTTCCTTTATAGAGATGAAGGCAAAACAGATGCCTTATTTTTGGAATTTAATGAGAACAGAACCTCTCCTGCTGTGCTGAGACAATCCTAATGTAGTGTCACACAGTGGCAACCTTAAGAATGCAGTGTTAAAGCTACAATTATATTAATAATGATTATTAATAATTAATAACTGAAATTACCAATTATTAATAATTGGGTAGAGAGTGCAGGTACAGTGGAGTGGGTGGAGATGAGTGTCAGGGGTGATTTGTGACAGAAGGATAGCAGCTAGAGTGAAAGGGAAGATTTAGTGAGACCTGCTATGATGTATGGTTTGGAGACGGTGGCACTGACAAATAGACAGGAGGCAGAGCTGGAGGTGCCAGAGTTGAAGATGCTAAGACTCTCATTGGGAGTAATTAGGAGCGACAGGATTAGAAATGAGTATATCAGAGGGACAGCTCAGGTTGAGCGGTTTGGAGATAAAGTAAGACAGGCAAGGCTGAGATGGTTTGGACATGTGCAAAGGAGGGATAGTGGATATACTGGACAAAGGATGGTGAAGATGGAACTGCCAAGCAGAAGGAAAAGAGGAAGACCACAGAGAAGATTCATGGATATAGTGAAGGAGGACATGAAGAGGGTTGGTGTTACAGAGGAAGATGCAAGGGGTAGGGTGAGATGGAGACAGATGATCTACTGTGGAGACCCCTAAAGGGAGCAGCCAAAAGAAGAAGACTAAGTATTAATAATTATTGCATTACCTTGTTCTAACACTTGGAGAACCACTCAGTGTTTTAAGAGAAGTGAGAACTCTATTAAGAAATAATTTAGCTTAAGAATTTGGCAAATAATAAGCTAACCATTAATTAATAATTTAATTGTCAATTATTTGATCAGCCCCATAACCTGGGTGTCAGTTCTTGACATTGAGTGACTTGCATTCTGGATGAAGAAAGCCACACATTAAACTCAGTTTTGTAGTTTTAATGAAAAAACCAAAGTGACAATAGACATCTGTATAGCTTGTAAAATGGAGAGATATTTGTCAGGCAAATACCCCCTCCCCTCTGGTAGAAGACTTCGGTCCATCCAGACTAAAACCTCCCGTCACATGAACAGCTTCTTCCCCTCTGCCATTAGACTGCTGAACACTAAGTGACTCTCGTGCACCATGTACAGCAGCTCAACCAGACTCATGTCAATCATCACTGTTTTCTTCCTGCATTACCGACTGCACTATATAGTTCTCCACAGTATCTGCTGCTGGCTAATATATATTTTAACTGTTGACCAGTATCACTTAATCTTATCCTACACTTTATTACATGTATAGTTTATTTCTCTTATCTTATCATGTTTAATGTTGCAGCATTGTACCGAGACAAATTCCTAGTTTGTGTACTACATGAACAATGGCAATAAACCTGATTCTGATTCTGATTCTGATTCTGAGGCACGATGCCCACTGCCCCCCATTGCACCCACCCTACGATGGCCCGTTCAGAGTGCTGGAAACAGGGGACAAACATTTTTTGTTAGACTTGGGGGGTTGTCGGGAGAAAATATGCATAGACAGACTTAAGCCCGCCTTTGTGGTGGCGGACAAGCAAGTGATGTTGGCTCGGGGCCCTCAGCGTGGAAGACCCCCACTGAGAACTCCCCAGGTAAACGATTCATCAGAGCAGCCACACCGGCAAGTCGACGGTTTCCCCCCCTCGCCATGGCCCACCCACAGACAGACACCCCCCCAGGAACCCCCCACCGGCACAGCAGTTCCACGGAGGTGGTAAACCCCTGTTACAGCAGATATGGGAAGAGACTGAAGCCAAAAGGACGTGAGGACTGAAACTTGGTCTGAGATTCTGGGGGGGAGGGGGGGCGTGTAGAGGCTGGGTTAATCATCTCAGACTGGATGCAGAGGGTAAACAGAGAAGGACAATAGGGATGGAGATTATGGTGAGGTAGCAGGAAGAAGGAGTTGGGGGAGAAGGGATGAATGTATTGTGATGCAAGATGTCATGCAGATATGAGATGGGTGGTTGATATAAAGGAGAGACCCTGGTGTATTGAGACATGCTTTTTCTGTGTATGACTGATGTGAGAGTGAATAAAGTCGTCTGCTGCATAAATCTGTTTCCTTTATTTCCACACTGGGTGTGGAGAGTGGAAATAAAGAGTAGAGTCTGCAGACTCTACTTCTTGAGAAAGCTGAGATCCTTCAACGTGTGCAGCAGGATGCTGGAGCTTTTCTACCAGACTGTTGTCGCCAGCGCCATCTTCTTTGCTGCGGTCTGTTGGAGGAACAGTATTAGGGCCAGAGACACCAACAGACTTGACAAGATTATCAAGAGGGCAGGCTCTGTAATTGGTCTCAGACCGGAGACCTTTGAGACGGTGATGGAGAGGAGAACACTAAATAATAATAAGGTTAAAAACTGGCTGAAAAGTAAACAAAGTACCCATGTATGAAATGATTGTCTGCAGGGTGTGAGTGAAGAAGGGAAGGCAAATGTTTAACAGGCATTTTACTGTAACAGGCAAATGTGAATCAGGTTTTTATATTGTGTATTTATAATTTTGTTTGCATTGATGTACGTATGTGGATAATGTTTATACTGTTTTCATTTTTTTTCTTCATCTTTTTCTCTTTTTATCTGTTTCTTTTCTCTAAAGCCCATCCAGGGACAAGAGTTGCAAACTAGCTTAATGCTATACACTCTGTGCAACACATCAGATTTTCTTTTTTGTCTCTGTTTATTGCACTGTCCCTGACAAATAAACAAATAAAATAAAATAAAAATAAACTGCGATCCATCATGGACAATCCTGATCACCCCCTCCACAACACACTAGATAGACAGCGAAGCACTTTCTCCGGTAGACTACTACAGCTTCGCTGTCGAACAGCCAGGTACAGGAAATCTTTCCTGCCACATGCAATTTCACTGTTATGGCGGCACATGGGGAGAGCATAATTGTGTACCATCTTAGACTAACTAACTAACTAACCTGCACTTATATAGCGCTTTTCTAGTCACAAAGACCACTCAAAGCGCTTTCATTAATACTAACCCTCTATTCTAAGGGCCTATAGGAAACAAATATCTAGGGACAATTTAGAACAACCAATTAACCTAACATGCATGTTTTTGGCATGTGGGAGGAAACCGGAGAAATCCCGGAGTAAACCCACGCAACACGGGGAGAACATGCAAACTCCACACAGATCACTGTTGGTCGGGGGCTGGGATCGAACCCACGATCCCCACAATCCCCCGGCCAAGGGTAAACTGTGCTGCCGCAGTGCTAACCACTGCGCCACCGTGCAGCCCTAACAAGAACAAAGAGCAGAGGTTCCCTAGTGAGATAACAGGGAGGTGTGAAGGATGAATGAAGTGAATGCAATGTGACACGAAGGTCACCTTTTGTGTGTTAGAAGCTTCTAGAGGAATGCCATGTTATTTAAGAGAAGAGTCTCTGCTGAGATGTCATTCTGTCTATGCTTGTTGTGTGAGTTGTGTAATAAACCGTCTGAGCCAAATCGCCTCTTCATTTACACGCTCCACACTGTACAATAACTCACTATGATGTTGTATTCTGGCATAGCTGACATGGTTGTTTGACCCAGGAGACAAGACACTGACACGAGTAGACTGTTTAAGACAATTATTTATTGAATGAAGTGTGTAATGTGTGTGAAGGTGTGAGTGAGTGTGATGCCATGGAACCGCTGGGGCTGAGCGAGTCCTGCCACGACCTGGCAACCCTGGAACATACAAGCACAGATGGATTAGTACTGCTCGCAGTACAGCGATGTGATGAAGAGTACTGCTTACTTGCAGGTGGCGCCGGAAGGCTCGCGCTGGCTCTGCGGCTCGCAGTGGCTCCGTGTGGATGACGCTTGGTGCTGTGGTGAGGTGGAGGAGTTCCGAGGAGGAGGAAGGGTGGCTCCGTTATCTGGGGAGACTGTTCCGCCGCCAGGGAGGTCCACCTGTGCACAGGGGATTACACTTTGACAAGGTAAGTTGCTCTGATGCTTACGTGGCGAAGCTTGACGAGACCGCGTCGTGGATGCTCTGGTGAGAGGCTGAGGCTGAGTCCGTGACGCGTTGCGTGGCGAAGTAGGCAGACGACTCCGTGCTGAGCCACCAGAGACGCCGGCTTTTAAGACCCGCTGATGATTGGCGGCAGGTGTGTGCGCAGCCGAGGCTGATGACGGCCCAGCGGCCGCCATGACAATAGCTATGCTGCCACATTGCATCTTACAGACTAACTGGTACATCACTTTTCACTCTGCTCCTGATAGTCCTTCTTTATGCAATGGGATGATCCATGTGTTTATACGGGTCATCATATATTAAGCTATGATGTATATAGGTTTTATAGTCATGTTAGTTTTTTTTACTTTCCATGGGTAATCCCTTTGTCTGTCATGTGTGTGTTTCTGTTGTTTGGTTGTCAACTGTCATGCTGCTGTTACACTGTAATTTCCCAGTTTGGGATCAATAAAGTACATCTATCTATCTATCTATCTATCTATCTATCTATCTATCTATCTATAACCAGAGGTGGCATTAACAGTGGTAATTTTGCATATATTGTGAAGAAAGAGCAATATTTGCATATTTACAGGTCTTGCATATGTGAAATAGGGCTGGAATGTGATTGGGTATCTGGATGGAGAATTAGTGAAACAGCCATAGAAAAATTGAGTATAGCGCAAGTCTAATGAAAAAGGAATTTGGGAAAAATCTGAAAAACGAAAAACAGATTAACTTTACATTATGCTAAAAGGGAACGGCAATTACAGAAAAGGTTATGGCTGAGGTGAATAAAAGTCTTTCCCTGAAACTAATGATGTTTGGCTGCCTTACTATCTTGGAATGGCTGGGGTTCTCAAGAGACTCAGACTGAGATCAGAATAAAATAGTCAAGTTGCTTTGGATCACAGACGCTGGAGGATTGAGGCTTCTGGAAGCCCGGCTGGTCAAACCTGGGTTGGAGATAGGGCCTTGATGGCAGGGGTTCTCTCTGTGGTTCTGCGCCTGGGGTCTTGACCTGGGAACTTCACAGAGGTGAGAGCACGGCTTAGGGCCTGTAGTGTAGCAGTTATGCAGATACAAATATTAATATAAATGCATATACAGTATGTGAATGGAATGAAGATTTCTTTTCACTACCAGAACACAAACTCGTTCAGGGCACCAGTCCAGAAAGAATGGACAATTTTATTAATAATTCAATATTTGTACTAGCGATGAATTAGTCTCAAAGCCAGTGAGTTCTTTCTGGTTTTAATCAAGACGATGGACATGAAATTAAACAATAACTCCAGTATGCCTTTTTAACAGTTTAATAAGAAATTTCAGGATAGATGAACACATTCAGATGACTTTAAGACAGTGAATTCAACATGTATCATGAGCACATTAAACTGTTAATGGATTACTGAGCATAACGTGTACTATCAAACATTTGTGGAACCAAAGAAAAGCATAGCTTCGATTGGCACTGTAATGGAAAATGAAAAACCATAAAATACTGTAGCTGTATAACCGAATGGTTAGGAAAATTGGATGCAATTTTATGAATAAAATTATGATTAAAAATTACTTTATAAAAAGGAAAATTTGTGTTTCTCTGAAAAAGAACGGAGATTAATGAAAAGATAAATGTGTTTGAAGTTCTGAAAGGAGTTTGAAGATGCTAGGTTTATAGAACTTATATAAAGAATATTCTGGAGGATTAGATTTAATTTGGACAACAGACCTTAAGCACAGCAGATGAAGTCAGATTATGTCTTTTGGTGGTAGCAGGCCTTACAGGTACCAGCCTTGGTCGAGATGGATGTTCGTTGGTGAAGTTGAGAGGAAAGGGCAGGTTCTGCCACAAAACGGTCTGGTACCGGCCACTGCTCCTTTGGATCACAACCGTAGAAGCTGGATGCTGGTCACACATGTCGCAGTCTCAGTTTATACACAGAAAAAGGAATTTGACATCTAACCAGGTTGTCAAGTTCAAATAATATTTGTTTATAGTTCAAAGTCCGATCAGAACAACAAACTTGATAAATAATAGAAACAAACTACAAAGTCTGATTCTTCCAATGTGTTATGGTCAGAACAAAGTTGACTTAAGTTTACAAAAAATCAAAACAAAATCTTCTTAGCACAGTAATTTAAGAAAAAGGTGTAAAATAGGAAAAAGGTGAATTTTACAGAAAAAGTTGAAAAAGTTACATAAGGAACACAGAGCTCATGCTCTGAGCCTGAGCTTAGAAAGGACAGAACATGGTTGACTCTCCCCAGACTTTTTCAATTATTCCAATACTAATTCACTTCCAAAATTAACAAACTAACAAACAAAAACTAACTAAACTAACTAACAAAAAAAAAAAAAGTTTTCCAACTTGGCAGGCAGAACAGCCCAATGTTTATGAATGACAACTGAGCCTGACCAATTAGATTCAAAGATTAGGACTGGATCTGCCCATTAGTGTAACTTTTTGACAGATTGCACTGAGTTCCTTTGTTTGAGCCAGGGTCGTAAAGTTGACTAAAAAGGGTACAAAGGAAGGACTGAAACCTGATTGCTCAGTTCACAGTTTTTGGAATGTGAGCTTCATAGAGAGAGAGTATTTGCTACTACAGGACACTCTTGAAAAAGAGATTTTTAATCTCAACGAGTCTTTCCTGGTTAAATAAAGGTTAAACAAAAAATAAAAAATAAATATGAGAAGGGAAATCATCTTAAAATATATATGCTGTCTATTAAAGCATAAATTCTTTAAAACTTTAGTGACTAAGATATTCTACTTTAACTATAAAAGAACAAAACAATGTGTCTACATTGTTAATATAATATTTTTTATAGTTGACATGCAAAATTAATTCTTCCTGAAAATAAAGAAACACATATCAAATCATATCAATAAAGGCATTTCAAACCCATTAGATTCCATTAATGTCCATCAATATTCTTCCATAGCTGATGTGTGTGGAGAATGACAAGTTAGTTCATGATTCACAGTTCATAGTTTGAAGGTACTGAGAGAAATTATTCAGTCCTCAGGGTATATACTCCTACGTTATCCATCGGAGGGCAATGTTGGACTTTTTGAGTCCTAATGAGAAAATCCTTGCAGGTTAGCTGGTTATTATCAGCTTGACAGGTTATCGTAAAAATGCCTAAACTTCAGTCCTCTGGGTAGATTGATGAAGGGAAGGTAACTCCAAATTTCCTTGCAGGGGCATCAATTCGGCCATGGAAGGTGGCTTTGAAGCTCTGGCTTTCTTGTGTGTTTGAGAAAGTGGGTTTTACGACAAGGGTCAGAATTCCAAGACTTTCTCTTCAAGGAAAAAGAATGAGTTTTAATTCCAAACCAGCTGATGATGCTGCAGTAGCTCAGGTCTGCTTGCGTCTTCTTAGAACAGGATGGCGTTTTGATGTTGGAGGACAGCCCAGAAGAAAGCCTTAAGATGGCTTAACTAGGCATGCTCTAAAGTATGCACAAACGCATGAGTTTACAGAAAAGTATTTTGAAAATTGGGAAAAATTCAGAAAAACAAAAGAAAAAAAAATCCAAAGATAGGTTGCTTAGAAAAAAGGAAAATTTGAGGATCAACTTTAATTAGTCCCTGCTTTCCAAGGAAAGCGTCAAAACTTTAGGGAAAAATTTCAAAGTGTAAAAGTTTAAGTGAAGCATGAATTCTGGAGAACAAAGTTGTATTTACCTCAAGTAAAAACAGGAGCTGTCTGAATGGGCCCGAGGCCACCAGAAGCCAGAGGGCAAAGAGAGTGACGTCGGTTGTAGACGCAGTGATCGGCAATTTTTTCTTGTATGTTGGGTGAAGTGCACTGTTCCATTACCAAAATGGGTTTCAGCCAGTGTTTGTAGTGATTTGTGTTCTCATGTGTTTTTGTTAATGAAATAGCAACAGACAAGAGCAGACTGTGATGGAGCTGGAGCAAAAAAATGTTAAGAAAAAGCAACTTTCAATACGATCGTTGCCCAGAGAAAAAGAGACGTTGGAGAAAATGGTGCATGTGATCACCGCTGTTTTGACAATGTGTGTAATTACTGGGGTTAACGAGTCACAAAATGTTCTGTATGTGCTTACTAGCTAAATATTCTTTTGAATTTGGACCACTGGTTAACCAACTCACCTTGGAAGTTGTGCCGCTGTGAATAAGCAGTGGCACAACTTGTTTTTCCAACCTTATTCCTTTTTCTTTTCTTTATATTGTGCACCCCACTGAAGAGAGAGACAGAATTACCATTTCAATTCTCCGGTATCTCCTGTACGTATAGTAGTACTGACAAATAAAATCTTTGAATCTTGAAGCAGCGACGAGAACCAGGAAATGTGAAGGAGGAGACAAAGTGGACAATCTGTATAATTACTGGGGTTATGGCAAGCCACAAAATGTTCTTGTCATGCCTAGAAATGAGTCGCTGACAGTGGACATGAGCCAAACACCCACTTTATTCATACCACACTCAACTATATACAGATGGGTGGCGCCGCCCCAATGCCACGGCCAGTTTGCTACGTGATGTCACCTATTGTGAGCCACCACATCCAAACATCACCACCCCCCCCCGCCCGAAAAAACCCCAAAGAACTTTATACAGCTACCTGGGCACCTGGGTAGACTACCGGTATGCCCGTGTGACAGAGTGGATTATTCTGTCACTGTTGTCGGTCATGTTCTGACTACAGTCTTCTTCTTCTTCTTTTGGCTGCTCCCTTTAGGGGTCGCCACAATGGATCGTCTGTCTCCATCTCACCATATCCCTTGCATCTTCCTCTGTAACATCAACCCTCTCCATGTCCTCCTTCGCTACATCCATGAATCTTCTGTGGTCTTCCTCTTTTCCTCCTGCCTGGCAGTATCGACTTCAACATCCTTTGTCCAATACTATATATCCATTATCCCTCCTCTGCACATGTCCAAACCATCTCAGCCTTGCCTCGCTTACTTTGTCTCCAAACCGTTCAACCTGAGCTGTCCCTCTGATATACTCATTTCTTTTTTGTCATTTTCTTTTTATTGATTTTTAATTATACAAACAAATAAATAAAACAACAAACATGAAACATGAACATGAAGACCTTTTAAAAAGTGTGCAATACGAGGGAGATAAAAAAAAAAAGTAAAAGCACATAAAAATTATTGGTAGACTCCCGCCAATTATGAAAAAAGAATGAGAACTAGAAAAGCACTCGGAGAGCGCAGACCTCCGCTAAGCGCCACAGTTCCCCCCATACAGTGTTTGTGTGTACGTTTTCAGATTCCTTGACCATGAAAACATATGACTAGCAATTGGATTGACAATAATAGGATTAGTGGTTCAGTAGTTATTCACGAAAATCGCATTTTCCGTAATGGCGGTTTTCTTCTGGACGGTGATCCGGAGCACCACCAAAATCTAATCACCTGTAGGATACCCCATTTCTGACAATCTGTGAAAATTTCATGAAAATCCGTCCATAACTTTTTGAGTTATCTTGCTAACTATCAAGCAAACAAACAGACAGACAGACAAACCAACGCCAATGAAAGCATAACCTCCTTGGCGGAGGTAATAAAAGATTTGAACCTGATTTATATGAAGTCCCGTCTAATGGTAGTGTGGTGATCTGAGCGCAGATCTGCACTGCGCTCGAGTCACTCAGTATTTCTCCTTTTTCCTTGTATTCCTAGTCCGGGTTATATTTGTAATATCTTTTCCTGATGCTTTTACTGTGACAGCGCCGCGGCCAGACTTCCGGCTGTCAACCGGCCCACGGGCTGCCACAGCTGATTGCTATCCTGTGATTGCATTGTTTTCCTCACCTGGTAATCATTAGACTTCGCTCTATTTAAGATCGCAGTGGAGATTCATTCTTCGCTCCGATCTCACACCCAATCAGGCTGGAGTCCCCACATCTGGCTCCAGTCCCAGTGTTAGGTTCCACCCTCGCTGTTCAAGTGTAAGTTTCTCTTTGACTCTTTGTATTGTTAGTTATTTTGACCCTCCGTGGTCGAGTATTTAGTTTATGTGTTTTGCCCCTCGTGGCTCATTACTTTTGTCCTTTGTGTAATAAACAGCAAACTTTCTGTTGGCATCTGGCGCCACATTTATGCCCTGAAAGGGGCAGACACGACAGGTAGAGTAATCCATTTCTTCCAATTTTCAATAAATATCTTTTTGTGTTCTTAGATTAAAAGTAATTCTTTCCATCACAAAAATGCCTTGTACCAAATCAATCCATTCATCTACTCATGGGGCTTCTTTTTTCAGCCATTTCTTGGTTATGGGCTTTTTACAGGCCACCAATAGTATTCTTAAGATATTTTTCTTTGTTCTTCCATTCAAGTTCTTCTAGATCAACCAGATACAGCAGGTTGAAACTTAAGGTAATTTTTGTTGAAAACACAGTTCCTAGAAATCGATGTATTTTTAACCAAAATCGGATCACAGCAAGGCAACTCCAAAATATATGAAAATGATTTGCCTCTTTGCTTCCACAGTGTCTCCAATGATATACTCATTTCTAATCTTGTTCCTCCTAGTCACTCCCAATGAAAATCTTAGTATCTTCAACTCTGCCACCTCCAGCTCCACCTACTGTCTTTTTGTCAGCACCACCGTTGCCAAACCATACATCATAGCAGGTCTCACTACCGTCTTGTAAATCTTACCTTTCACTCTTGCTATCTTTCTGTCACAAATCACCCCTGACACTCGTCTTCACCCACTCCACCCTGCCTACACTCTCTTCTTCACCTCTCTTGTGCATTTTCCATTGCTTTGGATGGCTGACCCCAGGTATTTAAACTCATCTACTTTCACTACTGTTACTCCTTCCATCTTCACCATTGCACCTGCCTCCCTCTCATTCACACTCATGTGTTCTGTCTTGCTTCTACTGACTTTCATTCCTCTTCTCTCCAGAGCATACCACCACCTCCATGTTCTCTTCCACCTGCTCCCCACTCTCACTGCAGATCACAATGTCGTCTGCAAACATCATGGTCCACGGAGACTCCTGCCTGACCTCGTCTGTCAGCCTGTCCATCACCATGGCAAACAAGAAGGAGCTTAGAGCTGATCCCTGATGTAATCCCACCCAACCTTGAATCCATCTGTCACTCCTACAGTGCACTTCACCACCATCTCGCTGTCCTCATACATGTCCTGCACCACCCTCACATACTTCTCTGCCACTCCTGACTTTCTCATACAGTACCACACTTCCTCTCTTGGCACCCTATCATAGGGTGATCCATCTCTAGAGCCACAAAGATAGTGCAACTCCTTCTGACCTTCTCTATGCTTCTCCATTAGCACTCTTAGAGTAAACATTGCATCTGTCATACTCTTTCTTGGCATGAAACGGTACTGCTGCTCACTGATTGTCACCTCTCCTCTCAACCTGGCTTCAACAACTCCTCCCCATATCTTCATAGTGTGGCAGATCAACTTTATGTTTCTGTAGTTACTACAGCTCTGAGCATCACCCTTGTTCTTGAAAATTGGTACCAAAACACTTCTTCCCTACTCCTCAGGCATCCTCTCACTCTCCAAGGTTGTGTTAAAAAGTCCACTGCCATCCCTCCTAAACATCTCTGTACCTCCACAGGTATGTCATCTGGACCAACCACCTTTCCACTCTTCACAGCTGCCCTCACTTCCACCTTGCCAATCCTTGGAACTTCTGTGTTCCCTATTTTTTCTTCATCCATTCTCCTCTCTCTCTCATTTTCTTGATTCATCAGCTCTTCAAAGTACTCCTTCCACCTTCTCAACACTCTCGTCATTTGTTAATACACTACCATTTCTGTCCTTAATCAACCTAACCTGCTGTACATCCTTTCCAGCTCGATCTGCTTAGCCAGTTGATACAACTCGACCGATGGGGGGCGTAGTTGGTCCAGGGGAAGGCTCATCCCGTGTCCAAGCATCAGTTGGGCCGGGGAGCTGCATGTCGTGGCATGAGGCTTCGCTCTGTAACCCAGCAGGGTGCCCTGTAATGCGGCCGAAAACGGGATCCCATCCGTTGGGTGTGCCCTGAGACTGCTCTTAAGGGTCTGACTGAATCTCTACAAACCCCCCCCCCCCCCATTCGCCTGAGGGTAGAAGGTGGTTCTTATGTGTTTGATGCCCCTTTGTGGAAACGTGGCTGCCAACCGGCGCCAAAAGCCTCTCCAACCACTGCCGACCATTTATACACATTCATACCCAGTGTCATGGACACTGAAGGCAAGGTGGGTAAAGTGTCTTGCCCAGGGACACAACGACAGGATGTCTGGGGAGCGTGGGATTTGAATCACCAACCCTCCGGTTATTAGATAACCCGCTGTGCCTCCTGAGCCACTGCCGCCCACATTTCCCTCCTCCGTTCCATTTTTGCTGAGCACCAAGCTGGACAGCAGGAGGTTCCATTTTTATATGGTCTTTGGCATGACCCGGCTGGGACTTGAATCCCAACCTCCCGGTTGTGGGGCATATGCTCTTCCTCTAGGTCACCACTCTGGTTAGACCTAGAGGTAGAGCACAGCAACTACCAACTGTCAAGGTGCCTTCACACCAAATGCAAACAGGTGAATTTTTCACGCGGCACAATTACATTGTAACTCAATGTATACACACGAATAGACATGAATTCACTGTCTGAGTGAGATGCAGGCAGGCAAAGTTACCTTTATAACTTCTGCAGCTGTGTTCAACTTCCTGTGGAAATCCCCAAAATAATATGTTTAAGTTTACATTATCCGACGGGGGGTGGGGGTGGGGCTCACCTGAAAAAGTTGTCCCTGCCTCCAAAATTTCACAAGATGATGTGTGTTTACATTGCTAGCTTGCTAACCGTGTTAGCACGTCCATGGCAGGAATCCGTGGGTAAATAACGCCGACATCCCAATTCAGCCGAAGAGCTCCCGGTCCTTCTGTCCGCAAGTGAGTGGCAGTCTCATTTTCAAACTAGTTTACTCTCCAGTGTTGATACTTTTATTCCGATGACGGCAGAATATCAAAATTAGCGCTATCCCTTGGATGCGAATGCACAATTTCATGTGCTCACCTCTTTCCATTGACTTTGTATGCATTCGTGCTGGCCGTTCGCGTTTGGTGTGAAGGCACCTTTAGAGGTGTATTAAGAGATTTGATTGGGCAGTTCAGTGTCAGTAATGAAAATAAGTGAATGGGCTGCTGCCAGTATTTCAAAGGCTGGTGCGCAGCGGTCCTTGAAGCCGTGTTTACATAATTATATTGATGACGACCCATTGGCCCACAGGTTCGTCGGCCCACCGGGCAAATGCCCAGCATGCCGGATAGCCAGTCCAGCCCTGGTAGTAGGTAGGTAGGTACTGAGAGACAGCAGCTGGGGGAGGAGGGACAAGAAACTAGAGGCAGCTGATGTGTGCTCTGTCACTGACTCATCTATCTTTCCTTCAGATGAGGCAATGGCTGAGGGAGGGAAGCGGAGGAGTGGGAGGAGAGTAAAATGTTGAGGACATCTCATATGTTGCTGTGAACTCATGACTCACCAAGAGTGGGCTGGATGTGTGGGGTGCAGTGGGACATGTGTACAGACACATATGGAAACACACAAGCTGGTGCTGTGCAATTAAGTTCTTTTGTCCAACAAAACTCCATGCAGACTTAAGTATTCCCAGGAATAATAAGGTTTTGTCACCCCCAAAATTTCTGTTTTTATTTAACACTTCCTGTAGCAAACAATGAGACACCTAGTTCCATGATATGGCAATTACCGTCATGATTATTTCGAATCAGACATCAAGTCCTTGTTTTATTGTGATGCTGTTCCTTCACATCTTTTGCACTCTAAAGTTGTAATAATCAAAATTGTATTATAAGGGTTATAACAAGCAACTGAGTCCAAGAAATCATTAGAAAAGTGTTTTTTGACATTATATAATATGTGACAATCATTGTTTAATACATTTTTTGCATTGGGTTTTCTTTTCGGAGCCAGAAGCTTTTTTCTTTAACCCATATTTTATGCAGCATTTTCTTATAGGAAATTATTGTATAGTAGTTGAGTTGGCAACTTGCCCCTGGTAAGGTCTCAACATAGCTCCTGGGATCATTTGGGTATACAGACCCCTCTGCCATAATAAGGTGGTGATCCAAGGAGGGGTCAAATTGCCTTTAAATATCTAATTATTGTAGCATCATTGTGAATCATTTTTAGCAGCCTTACTCAGAACGGCTCATTTCAGTGCATGTCCCTTTAAATTCCTCAGACTTGCCTTTAACGCCACCCTCCCTCGGTCTGACATCACTATTGCTAATCTTAGCTGGCTAGCTCCTAGCTCGAATATTGATCATGAGCCAACAAATGTAAATTTGTCTCAAAAAATGAATAAAATAATGCATCATTGGTAGACAGGAGTGTATAGTTTCACTTATGACCGGTCTCTGAAGTAGGGTTGCCAATGTTCTCACAGCCAAATAAGGGAGACAGGGTTGTAACTATTGATCGGTGCCACGATGTTGTGGACATTAGTGTTTCCTATAGGCCCTTAGAATAGAGGGTTAGTATTAATGAAAGCGCTTTGAGTGGTCTTTGTGACTAGAAAAGCGCTATACAAGTGCAGGTTAGTTAGTTAGTTAGTTAGTTGTCATAATAATATGATTTTTTACCTTGATAATACCTTAAAGTCTGTTTTTGACTCCCTCTATAGGTTCATTATATAATCAAACCCTAAAAATCTTGGACAAAAAGCCCATTAGGTGGCATCACTGTAATGTTTTAAAAAAATACAACCTATTGAGTTTTGAGAGCTTCATTGACCTCTGTCTTCTGAAATTAACGTTCAAATGTTTCCATAAATCAGCACCCGAGCCACTTGCTGGTTTCGTCCAAAGACAGGACAGCAGCAGAGCCACCAGGAGTTCTGTTAACAATAACTGTAAAATATTCCACCGCAGAACCACATTTGGACAAACAGCTTTCTCTATAAAGGGCAGTCACATCTGGAACACAATGCCAAATGAAATTAAAATAATAACGGACTTTAAAACATTCACTAAAAATGTTAAAAACTGGCTGAAAAATAAACAAGAATGTACTCATGTATGAATTATTTGTCTGCAAAGTGAGAGTGAATGAAGGGAAGGAATAAATGTGTTTGTTTATAGTGAGTGACGGAGGGAGGAAGGCCTGAAATAGGCAAATGTGAGTTATGTTATATGTGTTAAATGTGAGTCAGGCTGTTATATTTGTGTATTTATAATATTTATAATATTTATGTTAAATGTGAGTCAGGCTGTTATATTTGTGTATTTATAATATTTATAATATTTATAATTGTGTATTTATAATTTTTCTGCATTGATGTATGTGGTTATTGTGTGTATTATATTTTTTATCTTGATTCTTTTTTCTAAAGCCCATCCAGGGACAAGAGTTGCAAATTAGCTAATAGCTATACACTCTATGTGCAACACATCAGATTGATTGTCTTTGATTAATTGTCTATGTTTATTGCACTGTCCCTGTCAAATAAACTAATCTACTACTACTACTAATTTTTCAACACATCAATATGACAAAATAGGTTGGTCTGTGCAGTTCTAAGTCAAACAGGCTTTTTTTCACACAAATATCTGACGTTTTCATGAGCACCACGTCACCAGTTACGTCAGTGGCTGGAAAACCCCCTCTGCCATGTTGTCATGTCATTGGGCGAACACAGCGCTTGGCTGCCCATTGTACACACAGGATGGAAGCGGCTGAAAACATCCACGATGGTTCCAGCACATGTAGTCTGGAATTGGTTTATGTTGTCCAATCTTCAGACGATTATAGTTCTGAAGAATGGGATGATAATGAAGAATCTGGGGGCATCAGACCGTATAGGTTTGAGCCGTGCCAAGCGGGCATTGTGCCAAGCCAGTCACACTCAGAGAGTGATGGGGGAGAGGCACACATGCCCGCCGCAGCAGCAGCGACAAACACACGGCAGGGGAACACCAGTGTTATTCTTTTGTTACAGATATTGCAACAAATTATTTGTTCATAAATATAATTTATTTAAACCCAATTTTCAATAAAATCATAGCAGTGTTTTCTCTGTGGCTCAGGCATTGGGTTTATTATGGATTACATTTTGAGTTCTAGTTGTTTTTGTTTTGTACATGTGTTTTATGTGCGTTTTGAGCCACTTTCAGGTGGGCACTGTCCAAGATTCGCAGGTCCAAACACACACGCCCTCTCTCTTTGACAGTCAGCTGTTTATGGTTTGTGTGCATCATCTGCCGTGTTGTCAGCCAGCCAGTGTTGCCAGCGCTATCACGACGTGTTAGCCACTCCACACAGCTGTGGTTCTGTTGCGCCCCTTGAAGCCATGTCGGCCCTGGGGCGCAATCGTGGTTAACACGTCTCCTCTCCATGTTCGCTGGGCGATGTCGGCCCCGAACGCCAACTGTGGGTGTTTCTATTTATTTTTGTGGGTCTTCACCTTTTTGGGAACAGTTGTCATCATTCTTATGTTCAATACATGTGCTGTGGTGAATTCTGCGCCTAAATCCATTCATCATGACCCTCCGTGCGCTCTTACGCAGGGCAGGGAGAGGGAGGATGAAATAACGAGGATTTGCGGGCAGGGTTCACCACAGCACATTTAATACAGAAAGACAGAAAGACAGACAGTTCCCTGAAAGGTGAAGATGTACAAAAAACACAAACACACTTACTGATGGCATTCAGGGGCAGACATCGCACAGCGAATGAATGAGAGGAGACGTGTTTGCCACAGGTGCGCCCCAGAGCCGACATCGCTTCAAGGATGCGCGAGAGCCACGGTGAACATGGAGTGACTAACACATCGTCAGAGTGCTGAAAATACTGTCAGACAAACAGCACAGATGACAATACTATGCACCAGCAGTGCATGACTGGCAAACGGCCACGAAGTACACGCACTGCTGGTGATGGTGTGATTAGAAGCACCTGGGCAAGGACCGGGAAACATGATCAGCAGGAGTTTGAATCAGCTGGTGATAATGATAGAGGGGACGTGCCCGCACCGGCGAGATATCAGCATGGGATCACAGAAAGTAGGTCAAAGCTGCACGTAAATCCATTAATCCTTCCCCTTCTCATGCGCTCCTCCTGCATAAAATCGCACGAGGAGACTTAATAACAGTTGGAGCTCAAGCGTGTGATGTGGTCTTTCACGGCTTGCTGTTTATCTAAGCCTGCGACACAACGTGAAGGCACAGCCATAAAATTAAAACAAGAAACCAGAGAAACTGTGAGCTACAAAGCTGCTGTCATTCCAGTCAACAACACCGGAGTCCGTTCTCCCGCTTACGTCATGGGGGTGCCTCCCTTAATTCGGTGGGCGGCACCACAGTCCAGTCAGAGGCTGCTGTTTTTTGATGATAACTAGTTTATGGAGGCGTGGTTGTAAATGTTATATTGATCATCAACAATGACTTTTGGGTTTACACAACATCCTAAAAAATGTCAAAATCGTCTCATCAGCCCTTTAAAAGAAACTTGTACTGGTCATGATAACAACATTAATCCTACTTTAGGTATTACTTATAAACCAAAAATGTGTTTATTCAGTATAAATAACCCCCTAGAGTCAGTATACTGAATAATTTTATCCCATGAAAACCGCTCGGTCAAAACCAATGGGGAGCAGCCATCTCCGGCCAGAAGTGACGTACACTCATTATTTCTGCCTTTACCGCGGACAAGTAAACGTGTTCAGCAGATGCTTAGTGGGTCGATATCTGAGTTGAAAATGGCGCAAAATCTGCACAGATATGTACTGCACAACCGTCCTTGGAAATTGCCTTTATTTACGGCATGGACACAGTTACCTCCGGGGACCAGCAGCTGAAGGGGACCTGACGAACAGGCCAGTTCCCAGTCAAGTAACTTCAGAACACGATGAATAAATCTTGATATACTAGAATTTTATTTCATTAAATTATATGCGGGTAGATTTGCTTTTTTCATGGTTGTAAAAAAATTATATAAAATTCTGATGTTGAAACTTTGTTGACTGCTATACTGCAGCCCACTCGATCGCACAAAGCAACGACTGTACGTCACCACCTGCACTGAAACTGGCCATGGACGAGACAAGATATCACTGACCATGACTGACTGAGAGAGCAGTGACTTGAAACTCGTGTATTTGAGAAGGAATCATGACCAAAATTACTGGACAGAACCACTAGTATCATATTTGATCCTTTTGTGGCGGTTCGTTTTAACCCCACAACAGACTAAGGACACTCAGCCCTCTTTTCTCTGTTTTTCTGCTGCATTACTGAGAAGCAATGTGCCATTCATGTATTTGTGATGCAAACATGCATGTGTTGTGATGTAATGCGCCATTCTGTATAGTGTGCATATGGCTTGTCCTTACTGTGCTTTTTCTGAGCATCTTAGATGTGCTTTGGTGTATTAATGTCTACAGGTAGACGAGTTTCTTCTGTCTCACCTATGTGATGTTAATCGATGCCTTTCATCCTTTGTACTCATGCGTCCTGTCCTTACTGTGACCTAGAGACTCAGATCAATATGTAGATGTGCTTGTTAGCCTCTTTGTCTTGCACTTAGAGCGAGGTCTAGCTAATCTGCCCATTGTGATGTATGGCTTACAAATGCAAATACCTCCTGCCTGTTCTGTTGTCCCTTTGATCATTCTAGACTGTGGGGTATGTCTTTTTGATGTATTGTTATGATCAAGTATTTAAGGTGCAACTCTGTAACGCAATCTCTCTCTCTTCTTCTCTCACTCTGATCCTGCAACTGGTAGACACACACGTGTCCTCCTCTCCTTCTCTGAGAGCTTAGGGATCCCGCTCCGGGCTGCTCCACTATGCACCGGAGAGGGGATCCCGTGAAGGCGACATGATATAATAAAACCTGCTTAAAACCACAGCACTGCTGCTTATTTTTTCATGCCGCTTCACTGGTGACCCCTCGAACACGCACACGTTTTGTGCGAAAGCAACCTTCCGAGCTGGACAGCCACACAGCTGCGTTGGTGGCCCCTTGAAGACGCGCACGCTTTGTGCAACGCAGCCTTGTTTTGGATGGCCACGCTGGCGAACCGACGCTGAAAAAAACGAGCGGCCAGCGAACGCAACACCCGGGCATGAATGCTCCGTCGCAGCGGCCTACTGGTTCCCCCTCCCTGCGGCTTCAGGGAGATTTCGACGCGGAGCCAACACAGGCGAGCCGTTCTCCGGACATCACCCACAACCGGGTAAACTGCAGAAAACGTCATGGCGCGACCCTCGCCTGAGATCTGCACCACCACGCACGGGACGCATACGGCTCTACAGACCCCCATCATCCTTCGCCGCTACACACAGAGCCTTCAGGGCTGCTCTCACACCTGGAGGCACGCACGCAGCATGCTCGAAGGATTTGTTAATGGTCTCAGCCATGGCACACATAGGGAATTCAGCGGTTTTGCGGTTCCCGAGGCTTTAGGGTTACGCCTGAACCTAAAGTCAACACGCCAGTCCCTCTGCCCTCATCACAGCCGCCATTCAGCCTCGTCTTTTCTTCATGGCCGCACGAGCGACAACGATCGTCTCCTCCCTCTCACCGCTCCAACGCAGCTGCACGAGCCCGGGGCACAAAGATCGTCTATTTCCTCTCACCGCTCTACAGCCACAGCTCAACCTGGATTTTACCGGCGCAGTCTGCGCCGTTCTCCACCAAGTTTCTGCACCCTGACTCACCACTCCAGCGGCCCACCCACGCACTGAACCCCCGCGCACGCATCGGGGAGTTACAAGGACGGCGCATCACGCACGGGACAAGTAATGGCTCCACAGACTGCCTTCCTCCTTCGCCGCTGCCTTTCAGGGCTGCTCGCTCACCTGAGGCACGCATGCAGCATACTGGAAGGATTTGTTAACAGTCTCAGCCACGCCACAGACTGCCATCGTCCTCCGCCGCTGCCCACAGAACCTTCAGGGCTGCTCGTTCACCTGAAGCAAGCACGCAGCTCGCCACTGGATTTTTTAATGGTCTTAGCCACGGCACAACGGGATTTCAGCCGTCAGCTGTTCCCGGGAGCTTTGGGGTTGCTTCAGCACCCAAAGCCAACAGTCCCTATGTTTTGTTTACTTTTTTTCTTACAGCCGCCCCTGCTTTTCTTCATGGCCACGAGAGGAGTCAGAGACTAGTTTTTCTTCTTGTGATCGCCGCACGTGCAACGGGACAACCCCTCAACGTCACGGAGCGGCAAGCAATTTTTGCGCGGCTCAGGACGATTTCACAGCTCCTGCCGGCACTTACCACCCCTCCCCTCTCTCCCCCTCTGCCTGCAGCGAGCTTCTCCCACAGCTCGCCCACACAGATGGATTATCGAGGTCGCGGCCCCCTGCCGCGTCCTCTGGGGGGGAGCGTGTGGCGGTTCGTTTTAACCCCACAACAGACTAAGGACACTCAGCCCTCTTTTCTCTGTTTTTCTGCTGCATTACTGAGAAGCAATGTGCCATTCATGTATTTGTGATGCAAACATGCATGTGTTGTGATGTAATGCGCCATTCTGTATAGTGTGCATATGGCTTGTCCTTACTGTGCTTTTTCTGAGCATCTTAGATGTGCTTTGGTGTATTAATGTCTACAGGTAGACGAGTTTCTTCTGTCTCACCTATGTGATGTTAATCGATGCCTTTCATCCTTTGTACTCATGCGTCCTGTCCTTACTGTGACCTAGAGACTCAGATCAATATGTAGATGTGCTTGTTAGCCTCTTTGTCTTGCACTTAGAGCGAGGTCTAGCTAATCTGCCCATTGTGATGTATGGCTTACAAATGCAAATACCTCCTGCCTGTTCTGTTGTCCCTTTGATCATTCTAGACTGTGGGGTATGTCTTTTTGATGTATTGTTATGATCAAGTATTTAAGGTGCAACTCTGTAACGCAATCTCTCTCTCTTCTTCTCTCACTCTGATCCTGCAACTGGTAGACACACACGTGTCCTCCTCTCCTTCTCTGAGAGCTTAGGGATCCCGCTCCGGGCTGCTCCACTATGCACCGGAGAGGGGATCCCGTGAAGGCGACATGATATAATAAAACCTGCTTAAAACCACAGCACTGCTGCTTATTTTTTCATGCCGCCTCACTTTGAAATAGCTTTTGATTAAACTTCACTACAGGTACCCTTTAAAAAATACTGGTTTTCAATGTCATGTCAGGAAAAAAATATCACACTGTATACCTAGAAATTTCAGATTTTACAGAACACAGAATATCAGTTTAAAAATGTGTAATAGCTATGTTTTTAATAATAGATTGCATTTATATAGCACTTTTCATGACACCCAAAGACACTTTACAATGAGTCCATTATTCATTCACTCCACAAACAATGATAGTGGTAAGCTACCTCTGTAGCCAGAGCTGCTGGGAGGAGGTGGGGGCAGACTGATGGAAACATGGCTGCCAATCCATGCCAACAGCCTCTCCGACCACCACCGAACATTTATTTACATTCATTCATCAGTGTCATGAACCATGAACACACTGGAGACAAGGTGGGTAAAGTGTCTTGCCCAAGGACCCAACAGTAAGGTGGGGGGAGCAGGATTTGAACAGCCAACCCTCCGGTTATTGGGCGACCTGCTCTACCTCCTGAGCCACTAAGGCAACTTCGAAATAATGCACCTTTAAACTAGAAAACACAACTATACTGCAAAAAGTCAAATATAAGATAAGATAAGATAAGATAAGCCTTTATTAGTCCCACAATCGGGAAATTCCAGGATTGCAACAGCATAGGGATAGCAACACTCAAAGCAACAATCAGAAGGCAAGAAAAAACAACATCTAGTAAACATATGTCCATATTACTATAAATATACAGTATATATATAGACACACAGTGCAGAGCATTATGGCTGGTGAATGTGTGAATAAGTAAAACAAAATTAATTAAGGCTGTTTATGCTTGGGTTTTTTGTTTGACAAGATATTTATTCTTGTTGTGCAGTTTATGTGTAAGAAAATTTTACACGCTTTCCAATAGTTTTAACTTGTTTTACGCAATTTGGTAAGTCAAATTTTCTTGCTCTGTTGGCAGATAATTTAACTTAAAATAAACAAAAAAAAATTCTAGCAACAGATAATTGTAGTTAAAATTAGAAAAAATATTTGCTAACAAAGTAAGATTAAATTGTTTAAAACAAGTAAAAACTTTCGTAAAGCACGTAAAATCTTGCAGAAAACTGCACAACAAAAAGAAATTCTTGTCTTGTCAAAATGATCTTGTGAGAGAAAAACAAGCATAAAGCCTTGATTTAGGATAAGATAAGATAAGATAAGCCTTTATTAGTCCCACAATGGGGAAATTCCAGGATTGCAACAGCACAGGGATAGCAACACTCAGAGCAACAATCAGAAGGCAAGAAAAAAACAAAAACAAAAAAAAAAAAAGGCAGGAGTGTGGCGATGTTAAAATAAGACACGGCGTCTGGAGTTTTAATGAAGTTTATTGATCAAATCATCGCCATCACGGAGCTCACCCCAGCTGCTGTATAAGCATGCTGGGGATCGCTCTCAGGCTCTCATGAGCTGTAGTCAGAAGCAGTCAGAAGAAGAACAGAGGGTGAACATATGAATTCAGCCACTTAAATACCCAGCAACGGACAATACATCAAAGGCATTTTATCATCAAAGGAAATGCATTCAGACATGTGACATTTGTACCACAATGCGAGCAGGAAGCATGAATGTTTGCATTTGCGTCATACATATCCACAGGACGCTGGTGCCTGAACTAAGCACAGGAAGGCTGCCTATTGATCTCAACACACACATCTCACTGTCCTGTTAATTGCTCTAGTCGAGCGCTGTGTTTGTCCGTGGCTGCTGTGGGGGGGGGGTACCCCATACACTCCCCCCCCAGAGGGCTTAGCGGGGAGCTGAGACCTCGGTAGTCCCGCTTTGGTGGCGAGCTGCGGGGAAAGTCTGTGCCGGGGAAGGGAGGAGGGTGGGGGTAGCAAGTGGCGGGGGATGTCCATGGCTGTGGGAAGAAAAGTTAGTCTCTGATTCCTCTCGCGATTCAGTCCGGCAATGAAGAAAAACAGGAGCTGAAGCTATGTGAGGGACTTGGCGTTTAGGCTTTAGGTGCGTTCGCGGCCCTAAAGCCCTCGGGGACAGCTGACGGCTGGATTCCCGTCGTGCGCCGTGGCTGAGACTTACACCAAATCCTGTGTGCGGGCTGCGTGTGTGCTTCAGGTGTGTGAGCAGTCCTGAAGAGCCGTGTGCAGCGGCGGAGGATGATGTATAAGTCTGTAGAGCCAGCTTGTCTCTGGTGCGTGGCACGCGCTGCGGCCACGTGCCTTCCAGCTGCGCTGTTCTGATGCGAGGCTTCTGTGCATGGCCGGTCCGCTGTCGCGAGGCGAATCAGGGTCAGGGGGCTTGATGGAGATCTGCGCAGTCGGCGCCGATTGTGTCCCCTGTTCGGGCTGTTGGTCGTCGCTCGTGCCGGGTCATGGTGCGTTCAGGTCCACGCGTTCTCCATCGGCCATGGGCCGCCGTCGTGGAGAGAGGGCAAGGTGTGTGCGCTCTCGTATGGAGACACAGAATCGTGTGTCAGGAGCCGTGAGAGCGGCCGGTCCAGCGTGGATGTGCCGATCTAGGCGTGCAGACCTCACCATGAAATTTCCTCAGCTTTCCCGGTCGTGGGTGGTCTCCGAAGAGCGTCAAAGTCTCCCTGAAGCAGAAAGGAAGGGCAGATCAGTCGGGCTGCCGCGTTCGCTCGTCGTCGGAGAATCACTGCCGGGTGCTGCGTTTGCTGGCAGCGTGTTCTTTTCAGCGTCGGGTCGCCAGCGTGGTTGTCCAGACCAGAAGGTTGCGTCGCACAAAGCGTGTGCATCACGTCGGGGTCACCAGTGTGGCGATGTTAAAATAAGACACGGCGTCTGGAGTTTTAATGAAGTTTATTGATCAAATCATCGCCATCACGGAGCTCACCCCAGCTGCTGTATAAGCATGCTGGGGATCGCTCTCAGGCTCTCATGAGCTGTAGTCAGAAGCAGTCAGAAGAAGAACAGAGGGTGAACATATGAATTCAGCCACTTAAATACCCAGCAACGGACAATACATCAAAGGCATTTTATCATCAAAGGAAATGCATTCAGACATGTGACATTTGTACCACAATGCGAGCAGGAAGCATGAATGTTTGCATTTGCGTCATACATATCCACAGGACGCTGGTGCCTGAACTAAGCACAGGAAGGCTGCCTATTGATCTCAACACACACATCTCACTGTCCTGTTAATTGCTCTAGTCGAGCGCTGTGTTTGTCCGTGGCTGCTGTGGGGGGGGGTACCCCATAGGAGCAGCTAATATACATATGTGTGGGCGACACACATTGTGGGCTCACGCTGCCACAGAGACAGGACTGTATGTGTATTGAGGGTGTCATGTCTGCAAGGACAGAGGACTGGAATCTGCAGAAGATAACAAGGAGGTGTTAGATTTGTCTCTTTGTCCCACAGAAGATGCCCCGGAGAGATTTCCGGTTCATCAGGAAATGAGAGACAATGGTGAAGCTTCAAAGGGATGTTTTGTGACTGTATGTTTACTGAAGACACCATGTGACTTGAATTCTGATGCTGGAAACATATATAAGGGTGTTGAGATATGATTCTGTCTCTTTCCTGCTTTGAGAATGATAGAAGCTGTGTTCTGTTAATAAAGCTGGTTTACGATTAAACTCAGCCTCGTCTTTTGAGCACATCCTCTACACTGGTGACCTACGACGAAAAATGAGCAGACAGAATTCTCCCGAGCGGGGCTCGGCGGAAGCCAGCCTGATGGCCGCCTCCACGATCCGGCTGCCCGATTTCTGGCAGCACAGCCCGCGCTCATGGTTTAGCGCAGTCGAGGCGCAGTTCAACCTCCAGAGAATCTCCAACGACGACACACGATTCTACCACGTGGTAGCGAAGCTGGACAGCAACACGGTCCAGAGAGTGGAAGATCTGGTTAATCATCCACCAGACAGCGGCAAGTACAGCGCATTGAAGGACGCGCTGATCAGCCATTTCACCCCCTCAGTCCAACAACGAGCAGAGGGGCTCCTGACGTTGACGGAGGCAGAAAACGATAGACCTGCGGACCTGATGGTGAAGATGCTGAAGCTCAAGGACTCTGAGGATGGCGAATTCATTTTCGCCCACCTTTTCCTTCGAACCCTGCCACCAGCAGTGAGAGTGGCCCTGGCAGAGTCGCCCCGATTGGCCAGGCGAGACTACCATGGGTTGAGCAAAGAGGCGCAGCGGTTGGTCGACGCCCACAAGCAGAACGCGGTTTCGGCCGCGGCGGCCAGCCCGGGAATGGCATCCGGAGACAGCGCAGGTCCAGCGGCTGCGGCGCCAGACGCACCAACGGCAGCGGCGACGGGAGCCAGACGACGCGGAGCGGAGGACGGCCCGTGCTTCTACCACCGCCGTTTTGCAGAGAGAGCGCACAGGTGCGTCCCACCGTGCAACTTTAAGCGCCAGGGAAACGCCAAGACCGAGGGCTGGTTGCAGCTGCGACCCTCGGCAACGAGAACAGGCTGCTTTACCTGACGGATGCACGCTCGGGGAAACAGTTCCTCGTGGACACGGGCTCTCAGCTGAGTTTCGTCACACCCACCTACGCGGAACGGCTGATGCCTTCTAAAGCTCCCTGGGTGTCAGTGTCAGCAGCGAACGGCTCCACGATTAAAACGTTCGGTGAGAGGACCATGCTTCTGTCCTTACAGGGCCGTTCATTTGAGTGGACATTTATTGTAGCAGCAGTCAGTTTCAACATGTTAGGGGCTGATTTTTTGTGCTCACATGGTTTATTGGTTGACCTTGCTAATAGACGTCTGATTAATGCACTGTCCTTTCATTCTATTCCCTGCACAGCTCGGGTGGCCCCGCCGACTGCACATGCCAGCGTTTCAGCTGCGGGTGGTAAGTTTCACACATTGCTTGCTCAGTTCCCAGCACTCACAGTCCCCACGTTTTCGGCAACGGTAGCTAAACATGGCGTAGAGCATTTCATAACAACCACCGGCCCTCCAGTTTTTGCAAAAGCTCGGCGCTTGGACCCAGCTAAACTGGCCATCGCGCGCGAGGAGTTCACTAATCTTGAAAAACTGGGCATTGTTAGACGCTCCAAGAGCTCTTGGGCTTCGCCGTTACACATGGTCCCAAAGGCTGACGGCTCGTGGCGACCTTGCGGTGATTTCCGCAGGTTGAACAACGTCCCAGCTCATGACCGCTACCCGATTCCGCACATTCAGGATTTTTCTGTTCATTTGGCGGGGGCGCGCATTTTTTCTAAAATAGACTTGGTGCACAGTTACCACCAGGTTCCAGTGCGCGCGCAAGATGTACCCAAAACAGCGGTCATAACTCTTTTCGGCCTTTTTGAGTTTTTGCGCATGCCTTTTGGCCTCAAGGGGGCCGCGCAGACTTTCCAACGCATGATGGATGCAGTTTTACGCGACCTTCCTTTCGTGTTCGTTTATTTGGACGATATTTTGGTAGCCAGCGCGTCCGAGGGCGAGCACGAAAAACACCTCACAGCTGTTTTTCGGAGGCTGGCAGAGCACAGGTTAATAGTTAACCCAGCGAAGTGCCAGTTTGGGGTGGCCCAGTTTGATTTTTTGGGACATCGCGTTTCGGCAGAAGGAGCGGTTCCTCTGCCAGATAAAGTGCGTGCCATAACGGATTTTCCTCAACCTCAAACGGTCAAGGCGCTTCAGGAGTTTCTAGGGATGGTTAATTTTTACAACCGGTTCCTCCCAAGCGCAGCACGACTCATGCAGCCATTGTACACCGCGTTAAAAAAACAAAAGCCCGCAAACAAGGTTGAATGGTCTCCGGAGCGGGAGCGCGCTTTTGCCCAGGTCAAATCAGCCCTGGCAAACACAGTTTTGTTAGCGCACCCAGTTCCAACGGCCGGCATGGCGCTCACCACTGACGCTTCCGATCTAGCGGTGGGGGCGGTAGTTGAACAGTTTGTGGCAGGTACCTGGCAACCCCTCGCGTTTTTCAGCAGGACTTTGCGCGATAGCGAGCGGAAATACAGTGCGTTTGACAGGGAGCTTTTGGCCCTACACTTGGCCATCCGTCATTTTCAGTTCTGGTTAGAGGGGCGACGTTTCACCACGTTTGTGGATCATAAACCGCTAACTTTTGCGATGGCCAAAATTTCTGAACCCTGGTCAGGCCGGCAACAAAGGCAACTAGCCGCAATATCGGAGTTCACTACTGATATGTCGCGGGTAAACACAATGTTGTGGCAGACTGCCTCTCGCGCGCAGTAGCACCACCATGCCCCATAGGGGCAGACTCTGTAGCCGTGGCCGCGGGCCCGGGCAGTGACGTGGGAGCGCGCGCAGCCCCGGTCTGTGTTGGGTTAGATTATGCAACCATGGCTGCGGAGCAGGTTAATGACGCGGACGTGCGCCCGCTCCAGTCTGGACCAACAGGGTTAAGGCTGGAGCACAGGGTGCAGCAAAATGGTATGCCCCCACTAATCTGCGATGTCTCCACCGGACGGCCCCGCCCCGTGGTGCCAGCCGCGTGGCGTCACCGCGTTTTTGACTCGGTCCATTCTCTCGCGCACCCGGGGGTACGCGCATCGATTAAATTGGTGGGACAGAAATTTGTTTGGCCCGGGTTGTGCAAACAGGTCAAAGAATGGGCGGCAGCCTGCGTAGCGTGTCAGCGAGCCAAAATACACAGACACACTAGGGCCCCGTTAGAACCTTTTCACATCCCCGCTAAACGTTTTGATCACGTGCATGTTGACCTAGTAGGCCCGTTTCCATTATCGCACGGGCACACACATCTTTTGACAATGGTGGATCGCACCACGCGCTGGCCAGAGGCGGTTCCTCTGACATCAACCACAGCGGAAGAAGTTGCACGAGCATTTTTAGCAGCGTGGGTTGCGCGTTTCGGTGTACCGTCGGACATAACGTCCGACAGGGGTCCCCAATTTATTTCCGAGCTATGGTCATCGATGGCCCGCAGCTTGGGGGTGAAGATTCATCGCACCACCGCGTATAACCCCCAGGCTAATGGTTTATGCGAACGCTTTCACAGGTCATTGAAAGCAGCCCTCAGAGCGTCGCTAACGGATACAAATTGGGTGGACAAACTTCCATGGGTTTTATTAGGGTTGCGTTCTGCACCTAAGGAAGATTTGCATGCTTCCCCGGCTGAATTAGTTTTTGTTCAACCTCTCCGTTTACCGGGGGAATTTCTCCCCGATAATCCCGCACCAAGTGGCCCCCCGGCTCAGCCGTGGCAGAGCGACTGAGGAGCAAACATGCTCCCTGGCCCGGTCCATCACAGTTTACCACACATTTTTGTGCCAAAGGCTTTAAAAAATGCAGAGTTTGTTTTTGTTAAACATGATGCTCAACGTCCAAGTTTGCGGCCGTTTTACGATGGACCGTTCCGAGTGCTGGAGACCGGGCAGAAGCATTTTCTGCTAGATTTAGGGGGCAGAAGAGAGTTGATTTGCATAAACAGGCTCAAACCCGCCTTTGTTCTGGCTGATGAGGAAGTGCAGCTCGCGAGGCCCCCCCGCCGTGGCAGGCCCCCGAGAGGACATTCTCCAAAGTCTTCACAGAAAGGTGCTAACAGCTTTAATCCACAGGTGCAGAGAGATGTTGCAGGTGCAGCCAAGCCAGGTTGCAGCAGATTCGGCAGAAAGTTAAAACCTAGGCAGTTGGTGGATTGATTAGCGATGTATGGAGTGCTTTGTGTTTTTCCTTTTTTTATTTTATGCCATGCAGGTTCTGCCTTACTAGACGTTTGGGGGGGGGGGTAGTGTGGGCGACACACATTGTGGGCTCACGCTGCCACAGAGACAGGACTGTATGTGTATTGAGGGTGTCACGTCTGCAAGGACAGAGGACTCGAATCTGCAGAAGATAACAAGGAGGTGTTAGATTTGTCTCTTTGTCCCACAGAAGATGCCCAGAAAGATTTCCGGTTCATCAGGAAATGAGAGACAATGGTGAAGCTTCAAAGGGATGCTTTGTGACTGTATGTTTACTGAAGACACCATGTGACTTGAATTCTGATGCTGGAAACATATATAAGGGTGTTGAGATATGATTCTGTCTCTTTCCTGCTTTGAGAATGATAGAAGCTGTGTTCTGTTAACCCCCTCATGGATCGTCACCTTATCGTGGTGGGGGGGTTTGCGTGCCCCAGTGATCCCAGGAGCTATGTTGTCCGGGGCAATTTGCCTCTGATAGGGTCTCCCAAGACAAACTGGTCCTGGGTGAAGGGCCAGACTAAGAACGATCCAACAGACTCTCATGATAAATTGTATATCAAGGATTCAGTGTACCCCGCCCGGTATGGGGTTACCGGGGCCCCACCCTGGAGCCAGGCCTGGGGGAGGGGCTCGAAGGCTAGCGTCTGGTGGCCAGGTTTCCACCCATGGGACCCGGCCGGGCTCAGCCCGAAGGAGTTACATGGGTCCGCCCTCCAGTAGGTTCACCACCTGCAGGAGGGATCATGGAAGTCCGGTGCTATGTGGATTAGGTAGCAGTCAAAGGCGGAGACCTTGGCGGACTGATCCCAAGCTTTCTAAACTGGCTTTTGGTAAGAGCTGGAGCAGGTGGCTGGGGAGAGGGAAGTCTGGGCTTCTCTGCTTGAACTGCTGCCTCCGCGACCCGGACCTCCGGAAAAGCGGTAGAAGATGGATGGATGGATGGATGGTGTTCTGTTAATAAAGCTGGTTTACGATTAAACTCAGCCTCGTCTTTTGAGCACATCTTCTACATATGTACATATTACTATAAATATATACGTATATACACACAGACACACAGTGCAGAGCATTGTAGCTGGATGGAATAAATATATGAGTATATAAACACACAGTGCGGAGCATTGTAGCTAGATGGAATAAATATGTAGATATATAAACACCCACAGTACGGAGCATTGCAGCTAGGTGTAATAAATATGTAAATATATAAACACACACAGTGCGGAGCATTATAGCTAGATGGAATAATATGTAGATATATAACACACAGTGTGGAGCATTGTAGCTAGATGGAATAAATATATAGATATATAAATATAAACACACCCAGTGCGGAGCACTGGGTGCTGGGTACTGAGCACTGGGTACTATCTCTCTGAGATTTCCCTTTCTACAGCGTGACAGATACTGCCTTCGGCATAAAATTACATCAGTGAAGTATTCCTGATTCAAAGAAGCACAATAGCAGCGATGGGAAACCTGCACAGGTGGCTGGAAACTACACTGCAAATAGCATGTGTTCCCTTTTTAGAAGTTTTTTTCTTCTGGCCTTCTTTAAAGAAAAATCCTTCATTATGTCCTTTAAGTCTAGCTCACGTATATTGTCATACTCTATGGATGCATGCTTGAGCCAGTCTACTTTTTACCAAGTTCAGAGTCAACTGTCCCACACACAGCTGTCTGATATAGTAAACAACCACCGCTTTTCTCCTCCCTTCGCGCTTCTCCTCCAGGTGAATACTTTAACGGCCCACCTGTCTCCGCCGTGCACTAATTAGCAGCCTCCTCCACTTGATGCTCCAACTTAGAAAAATCCTTTATGCTTCGGGATTTTTTGAGCAATTCGTTTTCCTTAAGCTCCTTTCCTCTCAATAATTTTATAAGCGCCACTTTCAAACATTTTTCTGGACATTTTGACTAAACTAATTACTTCTTACCTCTCTCTGGCACTTGCATAGTCACATGTCAAAGCAATTCCTCTGATAGGCTATTGTTACATGGTACCCACTTGAGGCACTTATAAATTAGACCAATCAGCAGCCTCACATGAATATCAAGTGATGGACACAGAATTTAACCAATTAACAACAATGTGATCTTTTTCATTGGCTCATGATAGGCCCCTGGGCTTCAGCCCAACCTAGCCCGTTCATTAAGGCGCCCTGAATATACAGGACAATGCACATCCTGCTTGGGACAAACATATTTTGCCCAAAAAACGGGATGTCCCAGCTAAAACGGGAAGGTTGGCAACCCTACTCTGAAGTACAATAAGCACAGAAACATTTGTGAATGAGTGGCTAAACGGTTAGCTTCAGCTAGGCTGAGGAGAGTCTGGTGGCCTGTCTGCTAGCATCTCCCCACTGAGGTAAGCTTTTATGCCGTTAAGGCTGACTGACACCAATCGCCTAGCTAAGCTAATGCTAATGGATCAATGTAGTATCATGGTGAAATTATAACAAAATAAGTTAGACTGATGTGAGATACGTTACTGACTGTGAATTAGTGAACCAGGTGGAAACAGAGATGTTTATTAGGGTGACTGAAATCTAAAGAAAACAACAATATAAACCTCGCTTGGTAAGCCACCTAACTAGCTCTGAAGCATCATGTGACCAATAGATGTATTTCAGAAGGTTGTGAAAAACCTAAAAACCACAATTTTTCACCAAATGGGACCTTTAAGGACAATAAAGCGGGGTATTTTGACTGCAAGGTTTTACCAGAGCGGTGGCCTAAAGGTAGAGCATCCCAGTTGTGGGTTCAAGTCCTGGCTGGGTCATACTAAAGACCATATAAAAAAAATGGTACTTCCTGCCTTCTACCTTGGTGCTCAGCAAAAAATAGAATGGAGGAAGGAAAGTTGGTTACCCAGCCACAGGGGTTCCACAAACCAGTGTACTCCCTGTGCTGGTCCCAAGCCCAGTTAAATGGGCAGGGTTGCGTCAGGAAGGGCGTCCAGCGTAAAAAAAATCCTTGCCAAATCAACATGCAGCTCATCGCGATATAAGGTGTTGATGCACTGAGGCGACCCCATAAGGGAGCAGCCGAAAGACAAAAAAAAAAATTGAAAGGTTTGAGCCTGGGATAAAACGGTCATTCTCTCAATCAGTCCTCAGGAATGAATGAAGTGAATGGGTCTGCAGGTCATTTAACTTGAGTTTTCAAAAGTTCAATACAAGTGCCTTTAATGTGAATTGAATTAGGGCTGAATTTTATTGCATGAAAAAAAAAAAAGAATCAGAATATTGCAAAATACAACTGTAAACATATAATAGAGACCCCATAAACATCGGGGCGGTAGTGGCTCAGAAGACAGAGCAGGTCGTCCAGTAGCCGGAGAGTTGGCAGGTAGAATCCCGCTCTCTCAGTCATCCTGCCGTTGTGTCCTTAAGCAAGACACTTTACCCACCTTGCCTCCCGTGCCCATGACACTGGTGTATGAATGTGTATAAAATGCTTGGTGGTGGTTGGAGAGACCATTGCATTGGCACCCACATTTCCATCAGTCTACCCCAGGGTAGCTGTGGCTACAGAGGTAGCTTACCACTATCAGTGTCTGTTTGGAGTGAATGAATAATGGAGTCACTGTAAGTGCTTTGAGGGGTCATGTGACATCTAAAGCACCATATAAACATTATCCATTATTAAATCTATTTTTCACATTATGTAGTTGAAGGGAGGCTAACAGCAGCTACAGTCTTCTTTATTTGCATTCACCTGTCCAGTGGCTGACTTAGTCCATTTGGGCCTAAGGCAAAGACAGAAATGGGGCCCTACTTTTTCTTTGTTATACACTTTCTTTTCAGGCCTTATTGAAATCCCACCTGAAACTTATTGTCCTCAGAAGTCCTCAAATGATGATATCATTCAGGCATCAGGAATTACCATCCATCCATCTTCTACCGCTTTTCCGGAGGTCCGGGTCGCGGAGGCAGCAGTTCAAGCAGAGAAGCCCACACTTCCCTCTCCCCAGCCACCTGCTCCAGCTCTCCAGAGAGGATACCAAGGCGTTCCCAGACCAGCTGGGAGACATAGTCTTTCCACCGAGTCCTGGGTCTGCCCCGGGATCTCCTCCCAGTGGGACGTGCCTGAAACACCTCAAGTGGGAGGCGTCCGGGAGGCATCCTAATCAGATGCCCATACCACCTCAACTGACTCCTTTCAATGTGGAGGAGCAGTGATTCTACTCTGAGCCTCTCCCGGATGACTGAGCTCCTCACCCTATCTCTGAGGGTGAGTCCAGCAATCCTATGGAGAAAGCTCATTTCAGCCGCTTGTATCCACAATCTTGTTCTTTCGGTCATTACCCAAAGCTCGTGACCATAGGTGAGAGTAGGAACGTAGATTGACTAGTAAATCGACAGCTTTGCTTTAGAACTAAGCTCCCTCTTCACCACAACAGACCGGTACAACGTCCGCATCACTGCAGATGCTGCTCCGATCCGTCTGTCAATCTCTCGCTCCATTTTCCCCTCACTCGTGAACAAGACCCCAAGATACTTAAACTCCTCCACTTGGGGCAGGAGCCTGTCCCCAACCCAGAGAGGACAATCCACCTTTTTCCGGCTGAGGACCGTGGACTCGGACTTGGAGGTGCTGATTCTCATCCCAGCCGCTTCACACTCAGTGGCAAACTGTCCCAGCAAGAGCTGTAGGTCATTGCTGGATGAAGCCAACAGGACAACATCATCTGCAAACAACAGAGATGAGATCCTGTGGTCACCAAGCATGACACCCTCCATTCCCTGGCTGCACCTAGAAATCCTGTCCATAAAAATTATGAACAGGATCGGTGACAAAGGGCAGCCCTGGCGGAGTCCCACTCTCACTGGGAATGACTCCGACCGAGTGTTGGCAATACGAACCAAACTCTCACAACGGTCGTACAGAGACCGAATAGCTCGTAACAACAAGCCCGATACCCCATACTCCCGAAGCACCCACCGCAAAAAACCACGAGGGACGCGGCCAAATGCCTTCTCCAAGTCCACAAAACGCATGTAAACTGGTTGGGCAAACTCCCACGAACCCTCAAGAATTCTCGAGAGGGTAAAGAGCTGGTCCGATGTGCCACAGCCAGGATGAAAACCACATTGCTCCTCCTGAATCCGAGGTTCGACCAACGGCCGGACTCTCCTCTCCAGTACCTTGGCATAGACCTTCCCAGGGAGGCTGAGGAGTGTGATCCCTCTAAAGTTGGAGCACACCCTCCGGTCCCCTTTTTTGAAGAGAGGAACCACCACCCCAGTTTGCCATGCCAAAGGCCACCAAGTTTGCCACCAATTGTGCAAGTCCTGCGGCGAATCTGTGGAATGAGGGGGAGAAAGGTTATTTGCCCCCTGTGGGGGCTCCAGGGGCCGTTCCCTGGGGGGTCTGCCACTTCGAGGCGCCCTCGCCGGTCGTACAGACTCGTCATGCAACACAAAGGCAGGCTTTAATTTATCAATACTGATTGTTTCTTTCCTGCCCCCCAAATCTAGCACAAAATATTTGTCCCCGGTTTCCAGCACTCGAAATGGACCGTCATAGGGTGGGCGGAGACTGTGTCGCTGAGCGTCGTGCCTGACAAAAACAAATTCAGCGTTTTGTAAAGCCTTGGGAACAAAAACGCGGAAAAGTGTGATGAGCGGGGCCCGGGAGCATTTCTGCTCCCATGCCAATCAGAGGTCCCTGCACCGGGGGGGCCCCTGGTGCCGCATGGGCTGGTAGGAACTCGCCGGGCAGCCTGAGAGGTTGTTCAAAAACTAATTCCGCGGGTGAGGCATCTAAGTCCTCTTTGGGCGCCGAACGCAACCCCAATAAAACCCATGGCAGTTTGTTTACCCAATCTGCATCCGTGAGCGACGCTCTGAGGGCTGCCTTCAAAGACCTGTGAAAACGCTTGCATAAACCGTTGGCCTGTGGGTGATAAGCGGTAGTGCGGTGGACTGCCGCTGTTAAGCTGCTGGCCATTACTGACCACAGTTCCGACACAAATTGAGGTCCCCTATCGGACGTAATATCCGACGGAACCCCGAACCGCGCTACCCAGGCTGTCAAAAAAGCGCGAGCCACCTCTGCCGCTGTGGTCGATGTTAACGGGACCACTTCCGGCCAACGTGTGATTCGGTCCACCATTGTCAAGAGATGTGTGAACCCTTGTGACGGCGGTAGGGGGCCCACTAGGTCTACGTGCACATGATCGAACCTCTTAGCCAGAATGTGGAACGGTTCTAAGGGGGCTTTCGTGTGCCTGTGGACTTTGGCCCGCTGGCAAGCCATGCAGGCTTTCGCCCACTCTTTCACGTGCTTGCGCAGGCTCGGCCAAACAAACTTCTCCGCTACCATTTTCACAGAAGCGCGTACTCCCGGGTGCGCCAGGGAGTGCACCGCGTCAAAAACGCGACGGCGCCACGTGGCCGGTACCACCGGGTGCGGCCGCCCGGTGGATACGTCGCAGATTAGGGGGGGGCGAACCGGTTTGTAAACTCCTGCTCTCCAGCCTTAACCCTATTGGTCCAGACAGGAGCGCGCGCACGTCTGCGTCTCCGCTCTGCTCCGCCGCCATGGCTGCATAATCTATCCCCACGTGAACAGGGGCCGCGTGCGCGTCCGCGCTGTTACTCTGCCCCGCGGCTGCGATAGTACAATCCGCATCCGCGCGGACAGGCGTTGTTACCGCGCGTGAGAGGCAGTCCGCTACTACCTTGAGCTTACCGGCTACGTGCTGAATATCAGTGGTAAATTCCGAAATTGCGGCCAGCTGTGTCTGCTGCCATCCTGACCACGGTTCTGAAATTTTAGACATTGCATAAGTGAGCAGTTTGTGGTCGACAAACGCGGTGAAACGCCGCCCTTCCAGCCAGAACTGGAAATGGCGAATGGCCAGGTGGAGCGCTAGCAGCTCCCTGTCAAACGCGCTGTATTTCCGCTCAGCATCGCGCAAGGATCTGCTGAAAAAAGCGAGCGGCTGCCAAACCCCGGCGACCTGCTGCTCTACAACGGCCCCTATGGCCACGTCTGACGCGTCGGTGGTTAGCGCTATGCGGGCTGATGGGTCTGGGTGAGCCAGCAGTGCTGCGTCTGCAAGTGCTTTTTTAACCTCCGTGAATGCGCGCTCCCGCTCCGGGGACCACTCGATCACATTGGAGGGCTTCTGCTTTTTCAGCGCGGCGTATAACAGTTGCATAAGCTGCGCTGCGTGGGGTATGAAACGGTTATAAATATTTACCATTCCTAAAAATTCTTGCAATGCTTTGACCGTTTGTGGCTGAGGAAACTCTGCCACTGCGCGTACTTTGGCCGGTAGCGGGACTGCTCCCTCTGGGGAGACGCGGTGTCCCAGAAAATCGATTTGCGCTACGCCAAAATGGCACTTGGCCGGGTTATTTATCAACCCGTGCACTCCCAACCTCTGAAAAACCGTCGTGAGGTGTTTTTCGTGTTCCTCCTCGGAGGCACTGGCGACTAAAATGTCGTCCAAGTAGACAAAAACAAAAGGGAGGTCGCCCAACACGGCATCCATCATTCGTTGGAAGGTTTGCGCGGCGCCTTTAAGGCCAAAAGGCATGCGTAAAAATTCAAAAAGTCCGAACGGGGTTATTGCCGCTGTTTTGGGAATGTCCTCTGGTCGGACCGGGACCTGATGATAACCGCGGACCAGGTCTATTTTAGAAAAAATGCTCGCTTTCGCTAGATGCACAGAAAAATCCTGGATGTGCGGAATTGGGTAGCGGTCCTGCGCTGTGGCATTGTTTAACCTGCGGTAATCACGACAAGGTCTCCACGAGCCGTCAGCCTTAGTAACCATATGTCGTGGTGATGCCCATGGGCTCTTCGAGCGGCGAATTATGCCCAACCTTTCCAGGTTGGCGAACTCCTCGCGCGCAATGGAGAGCTTAGTTGCATCCAAGCGCCGAGCTTTCGCAAAAACTGGTGGGCCAGCTGTGGTGATAAAGTGCTCCACCCCGTGCTTCGCAACCTTAGCTGAAAACGTGGGAACTGTGAGTGCTGGGAACTGGGTTAGGAGAGTGTGAAATTTACCACCTGCTGTGGCGACGTTGGTCTGTACTGGCGGCGGGGACACTCGAGCTGCACAAGGGATAGAACAAAAAGAGAGTGCATTAACTAGGCGTCTATTAACCAGATCCACTAACAAGCCATGTGAGCACAAAAAGTCAGCGCCTAACATGTTGAAGCTCACCGCCGCTACTATGAAAGTCCATTCATAGGTGCGGCCGTGCAAGGACAGGCGCAGAGTCCTTTCCCCGAAAGTTTTGATAGACGAGCCGTTCGCCGCCGTTGCCCCGTCTCCGCGGGGCCCAGCCACACGGTCCGCATAGGTCGTGGTGATGAAACTCCTCTGGGCTCCGGTGTCTACGAGGAATTGCCGCCCGGAGCCCGCATCTGTCAGATAAAGCAGCTTGTTCTGTTCACCGACAGTCGAAGCTGCTAACAACTCCTGGCCCGGGCGTTTCCCTGTTTCTTGAAACTGCACGGCGGGATGCATCTCTACACCTTCTCAGCGAAGCGTCGATGGTAAAAACAGAGGCTGTCCCCTCCTCTGCTTCGGGACCGTGCCGCTGCCGTCGTCGCTGGGGTTGCCGCTGCTGCCTCCAGCTCCTCACTGCCCCCGGCCGCCGCGCCGAGGTCTGCTGCTGCCACGGAAGGCTCCTGCTCGTCGCAGGCGTCGAGGAGCCGCTGCGCTTCCTTGGCCAGCGCGCGGAAGTCCTGCTGGGTCACACACCTCATGCCGGACAGGGTACCCCTCATGTGTGCTGGGAGGGTCCTCAAGAAGATGTGTTTGAACAGAAACGCATCGTTGTCTGTCCCGATCAGCTGCAGCATGTCCTCCATGAGGTCGGTCGGCCTGCGACCTCCTCTGTCGCGCAGGTCCAGAAGCCGCCTGGCCCTCACCTCGGCTGATGGCACGAAACTCTCGATGAGGGCGGCTTTCAGCGCGTCATACTTGCCAGCAGCAGGCGGCTGCTGCACCAGGCTCCGCACACATCGAGCTGTGCGGCTGTCGAGTCTTGCGATGACATTATGAAACTTGGTGTCATCTGCTGATATTCCCCCAAGCACGAACCGCGATTCTGCGTGTTGGAACCATGAGTGTGGGTCGTCTTGCCAGAACTCGGGGAGCTTAATCGAGCCTGCACTCGTGCGGGCGGTCTCCGGTGAATCCGGGTCAGGGTAACGTTCCCCCGGCATCTTATGTCTTGGTCACCAATGTGGTGATCATGAAATGATGAGACTGGATTATTTCTCAGTATTGGTTTATTGCATCTCACGTCCCCAGCTCTCTCTCTCAGTCAGGAAAAAAGAGGGAGAGCTGCGGTAAACCCCACACCTTTATACCAGCACATCAAAAACAGAATCACACACTCAAGTCAAATCCTTCTATTTACAATTAATCACTTCTTGCTCTTCCGTCTGACCCCAGGGGGTCAGACAACCCTTTCAGGATCTCGCCCCCGATCCTCTGTCTTCCTTCCAAGTCCGCAGGTGGTCCAGACCCATTGTCCATCTGAGGCGTGATGTCAATACACACTGCAAGCTTAAAGTCTCTCTGTGTTTGAGCCTATGCAGTCAAATATGTGAGCTACATAAGGTTACAATTATGGGCGCTACATTAGGCCCAAAAATATTTGGACAGTGACACAAGTTTTGTTATTTTAGCTGTTTACGAAAACATATTTAGGATACAATTATATAATCAATATGGGCTTAAAGTGCAGACTCTCAGCTGTAATGTGAGAGTATTCACATCCAAATTGAAGCAAGGGTTTAGGAATTACAGCTCTTTAATACGTAGCCTCCTCTTTTTCAAGGGACCAAAAGTAATTGGACAATTGACTCAGAAGGCTGCAAAAAAAAAAAAAAATAACAAGGCTGCATGGGCTCTTCCCTCGTTAACCTGTCATCAATTAAGCAGTTAAAAGGTCTGGACTTGACTCCAGGTGTGGCGTTTGCATTTGGAAGCTGTTGCTGTGAACACACAACATGCGGTCAAAGGAGCTCTCAATGGAGGTGAAACAGACCATCCTGAGGCTGAAAAAAAAGAAGAAATCCATCAGGGAGATAGCAGAAATGTTAGGAGTGGCCAAATCAACAGTTTGGTACATTCTGAGAAAAAAAGAGTGCACTGGTGAACTTGGGAACTTAAAAAGGCCTGGACGTCCACGGAAGACAACAGCGGTGGATGATCGCAGAATCCTTTCCATGGTGAAGAACAACCCTTCACAACATCCCCTCAAGTGAAGAACACTCTCCAGGAAGTAGGTGTATCAGTATCTAAGTATCTAAGTCTACCATAAAGAGAAGACTTCATGAGAGTAAATACAAAGGATTCACCACAAGGTGCAAACCATGAATCAGCCTCAAAAATAGGAAGGCCAGAATTGACTTTGCCAAAAAACACCTGAAGAAGCCAGCCCAGTTCTGGAACAGCATTCTTTGGACAGATGAGACTAAGATCAACCTGTACCAGAATGATGGGAAGAAGAAAGTTTGGAGAAGAATTGGAACAGCTCATGATCCAGAGCACTACATCTTCTGTAAGACATGGTGGAGGCAGTGTGATGGCATGGGCATGCATGGTTTCCAATGGCACTGGGTCACTTGTGTTTATTGATGATGTGACAAAAGACAGAAGCAGCCGGATGAATTCTGAAGTGTATAGGGATATACTTTCTGCTCAGATTCAGCCAAATGCCACAAAGTTGATTGGATGGCGCTTCACCAATGATCCAAAACATACTGCAGAAGCAACCCAGGAGTTTTTTAAAGCAATAAAGTGGAATATTCTGCAATGGCCGAGTCAATCACCAGATCTCAACCCAATCGAGCATGCATTTCACTTGCTCAAGACAAAACTTAAGGCAGAAAGACCCACAAACAAGCAACAACTGAAGACAGCTGCAGTAAAGGCCTGGCAAAGCATCACAAAGGAGGAAACCCAGCGTTTGGTGATGTCCATGGGTTCCAGACTTCAGGCAGTCATTGCCTGCAAAGGATTCTCAACAAAATATTGAAAAGTAACATTTTACTTAGGGTAATGTTTATTTGTCCAATTACTTTTGAGCCCCTGAAATGAGGAGCGTTTGTATAAAAATAGCTACAATTCCTACATGTTTAATCATATATTTTTGTTGAACCCCTTGAATTAAACCTTAAAGTCTGCACTTCAATTCCGTTGTAGTTGTTTCATTTCAAATCCAATGTGGTGGCATGCAGAGCCCAAATCATGAAGATTGTGTCACTGTCCAAATATTTCTAGGCCTAACTGTATATACTAGACCCCGGAGAATAGCCATTGTTTTATACAAGTGCTAATGGGGATCGTAATAAAACAAACAAACAAGCTATACTTAATCTTATGTAATGTCATCTTCAGTGAGGCCGCAGATATCCTGTGCATGACTGGGGAATACAGGTGGTCATATTTAAATTTAACTTTGTGAGCCTTGACCTCTGCAAATCTTAGAATTAAAAAAAAATTAGTTGTTTACCTGTACTGTCAGCAACCGGCATCACCGCTGCCTCCTCATTAACAACAGGTGCTCGTCATTAGCATCGCGTGTGCTCGTACAAGCAGCGTTGCTCTCTACTGCTCGTCGGGAGGGTAAGTCTCCTCCCAGGTTGAAGTGAAAACGGTTGTTTTGATAAAAAAAAAATTCTGTGCTCTTTCCTTTTTCTCCATTTCTCTGCACCACTTGGATAACTTCGTTTCATTTTGCAACTATTCTACACGCTGTACGACTTGTTTACAATATAGCCAACAATATGTGCATGCGCATGGCTCAGAGACAACACGTAAGAGTCCAACAGTCTGAGGAGAAGGGGGGAGGACATTATGTTCGTGATCTGATTTGCCGTTTATGTAAATACTGGTGTTTCTTTGTTTTGTCAGACATCATGTTAAATATGCTAAACATTTTTTTAAAAAAAATATATGGGGCTCCTAGCAGATTGGGGCCCTTAGCAGATTGGGGCCTAAGGCAGTTGCCTACCTTTGCTTAAAGGCCAAATGTCACGTAACAGGGTACTTTAAATATCTTGAAACTAGATATAAAAGGGAACCAATCCGTTCGGGTCTTGGTGCATATGCTTCAGTATCAACGGAATATTCGTTAATTTAAAACTGCCGCGCTTGGCCTGACACGGCCCCTGGAATCGCCTGGGGAAGAAGGCGGAAGTGACGAAATCGATTGTACCCTAGTTTGATGCTTGGGGTATTTCAATTGATTGTTTATATGGAGACTGGAAGGTTGAAGTGAGCAACAAGAAAGAAAAAATTGGATATTTCACCCATACCTTAAAACGGGACTATCAGGGACAGCTGGGTAATAAGGGACACTTCTCTGGGAAATGTTTTCATACCTGTCAAGTGAGACGTTTTCGCCGTACTTCAACACCGTAAAAAGCAGCTATAAGGGACGGCGGAGCAACAAGGGACACCTCTCTGGGAAATGCCCCAAATGCAACTCGTGTTGTTATTGTCAAATATTTTAAGGATTCATGGATATTTGACAATAACAACACAACTCAGCGTCCGACGCAAAATAAAAAAAAAAAGCAGAATTCTGTATTTGTCAGGCGATCTCTCTCTGTTCCGCAACCGCTGCACAGCTGAACGTGTTAAACCATTGTCCTAATGACTTCTCATTGTAGTGAGAATAGCTCACGCTGAGCGATCAGCCCGCCCCGACAATCTGACTAATGATTGACTCCACACTTCTCATTGTAGTGATAATAGCTCAGGCTGAGCCATCTGCCAGCACCAGCTGTGGGGGATCACACACAGGACGTGCTCCGCAACACACTCAATTTTTTTTCCCGTATATTTTTCTTTTGGGCGTACAGAAATGGCAATACGCCCGTTTTTGCTAAAATTGCATTTTCCCCGTATTTTCCTTAAAATATTTGACAATAACAACACGAACTACATTTAAAACATTTCCCAGAAAAGTGTCCCCCACCACTCCGCCGTCCCCCACAGCCGCGCTTGGCACCAAAATACGGCGAAAACGTCTCACTTGACAGGTATGCGCCTCCATTTTCATATTGATCTGGTCAATTTCTTGACAGCAGCGGCTCTCCTCCACTGTAATAATAATGGCTTCCAAAAAATCAATATTTATGGGGCGCCCTCGACAGACCCCCTTCGGCTTCGCAATTCTGGAGGCGATTAATGTCCAGTTCAATGACATTTTCCACTGGTTCTGCTCTCTGGTCATCGTTGGAACTGTTGTCATCAGACAAAGCATCTGATTCCGTCTCGGACGGCTCGAACCTGTAAGGTTCAATGCCTCTGTCACTGTCTGAACCACTGACAAAAAAAAAGACAAAAAAAAAAGACAAAACTAAACTAATTTGTTCACAATCGCTGTCACTTTCCGTCATGATTGTCCAATGTTGATAAGTGTGAATGTGGATAGGCAGGGCAGCCAGGGTACAACTGGTGATGTCAAAAACATGGGCGTGGTCTGGACTGGCTGTCACAAGCCAGCAAGCAAGGTGGGGCCTTCACCTGGTGTATTTTGTGCAATTATGTAAATACAAGTGGGTGATATGGTCTCCGGTATGAATATTTGGTTTAAGCTATGTGTATTTTATCTAAATTCGTTGTCATTTAGAAAAAAAAATTACGTGACATTTGGCCTTTAATGGTAAGTGTTATGTATGAATAATGTGAGACAGGAGCCGTGCTGAACTGAACAGCGAACTATTCTTTATTAGACACACACAAAACTATATACACAGTGGGCCATGCCCGCCTGATGTCACACCAGTGGGTGGGTACGGCATCACACACACACACTACACCACATTCCCCTCCCCTTTACAAAAGTGTAAAACCACACACACAGTTAAGACCCTCCCCAATTTAGGACCCGAATCACGCACTAAGGGAATGAGGAATAATTAACTGTAAATCTATCTATCTATCTATCTATCTATCTATCTATCTATCTATCTATCTATCTAATTAAATATCTTAACACACTCATCCAAAAAAATAACAAAATTTGGACCACGTCTCTAAAATATATAAAATAATCCCATGTCACACACACTTGCATGCACACCAGCAGCATATACAGTGGGGCAAAAAAGTATTTAGTCAGCCACCAATTGTGCAAGTTCTCCCACTTAAAAGACGAGAGAGGACAAAATGAGAAAAAAAAAAATCCAGAAAATCACATTGAAGGATTTTTAAAGAATTTATTTGCAAATTATGGTGGAAAATAAGTATTTGGTCACCTACAAACAAGCAAGACTTCTGGCTCTCACAGACCTGTAACTTCTTTTTTAAGAGGCTCCTCTGTCCTCCACTCGTTACCTGTATTAATGGCACCTGTTTGAACTCATTATCAGTATAAAAGACACCTGTCCACAACCTCAAACAGTCAGACTCCAAAATCCACTATGGCCAAGACCAAAGAGCTGTCAAAGGACACCAGAAACAAAATTGTAGACCTGCACCAGGCTGGGAAGACTGAATCTGCAATAGGTAAGCAGCTTGGTGTGAAAACATCAACTGTGGGAGCAATTATTAGAAAATGGAAGACATACAAGACCACTGATAATCTCCCTCGATCTGGGGCTCCACGCAAGATCTCACCCCGTGAGGTCAAAATGATCACGAGAACAGTGAGCAAAAATCCCAGAACCACACGGGGGGACCTAGTGAATGACCTGCAGAGAGCTGGGACCAAAGTAACAAAGGCTCCCATCAGTAACACACTACGCCGCCAGGGACTCAAATCCTGCAGTGCCAGACGTGTCCCCCTGCTTAAGCCAGTACATGTCCAGGCCCGTCTGAAGTTTGCTAGAGAGCATTTGGATGATCCAGAAGAGGATTGGGAGAATGTCATATGATCAGATGAAACCAAAATAGAACTTTATGGTAAAAACTCAACTTGTCGTGTTTGGAGGAGAAAGAACACCATACCTACTGCGAAGCATGGGGGTGGAAACATCGTGCTTTGGGGCTGTTTTTCTGCAAAGGGACCAGGACGACTGATCCGTGTAAAGGAAAGAATGAATGGGGCCATGTATCGTGAGATTTTGAGTGAAAACCTCCTTCCATCAGCAAGGGCATTGAAGATGAAATGTGGCTGGGTCTTTCAGCATGACAATGATCCCAAACATACCGCCCAGGCAACGAAGGAGTGGCTTCGTAAGAAGCATTTCAAGGTCCTGGAGTGGCCTAGCCAGTCTCCAAATCTCAACCCCATAGAAAATCTTTGGAGGGAGTTGAAAGTCCGTGTTGCCCAGCGACAGCCCCAAAACATCACTGCTCTAGAGGAGATCTGCATGGAGAAATGGGCCAAAATACCAGCAACAGTGTGTGAAAACCTTGTGAAGACTTACAGAAAACGTTTGACCTCTGTCATTGCCAACAAAGGGTATATAGCAAAGTATTGAGATGAACTTTTGTTATTGACCAAATACTTATTTTTCACCATAATTTGCAAATAAATTCTTTAAAAATTAGACAATGTGATTTTCTGCATTTTTTTTTCTCATTTTGTCTCTCATAGTTGAGGTATACCTATGATGAAAATTGGAGACCTCTCTCATCTTTTAAGTGGGAGAACGTGCACAATTGGTGGCTGACTAAATACTTTTTTACCCCACTGTATACATATTTACATTAATAGTGTTCAAGTCACACCTCTGTCCACTGGCAGCTAGTGGTAAAACAGGCCCGGGGGCCCAGGGCAGCCCCAAATCATACACGCCTCTGGCCGCTGAAGATAAGACCGGCTCGGAGGCCCCGGGCAGCCCCACAACATGTGTGTCCATGGCCACTGTCTGCCTCCAGGCTCAAAAACAATCACTCTTGCCATAATGTCCCTCTTCACCACCGACTGTATCACTCCTCGGGATCCACCGTGCTGCTGTCCGGCACACCGTCCCTCCTTGCTCGTCGGTCCGCTCCTGACCACTTTCAACACCGCCGTCATGGCTCTAAACACTCTGGCCCCCTGTGACCGATCTCCGGGGAAACCCAAAGCCTGCTCGTCGGTGCCGCTCACCAACCCAGGCACCTCGCCGCTGCTCTTGGCACCCTCGTCCCAGGCGCTCCGCTGCGCTGTCTCCATGCCCAGCCGTAGCTGCTCTCTCCCGGGGCTCTCAGCTTCGCTCTGGTCGGCGTCACTCTCCAACCCATGCACCTCGTCACTGCTCTCAGCACCCTTGTTCCAGGTGCTCTACTGCGTTGACTCCATGTCTGGCTGCAGCTGCTCTCTCTCGGGGCTCCCAGCGTCACTCTCGTCAGCTCCACCCTCCGACCCAGGCGATTCGTCGTTGCTCTCAGCACCCTCGTCCCAGGCGCTCTGCTGCATCATCTCTGCGCCCGACTGTCGCTGCTCTTCCCCGTGGCTCTCAGCCTCCATGGTCCCGCTCACTCGCTGCCTAGCCTCCAGCTGCGGGGATGACTCCTGCTCTCCCTCTCCACTGTCATCACACACCGCACTGTCCAACTCATCAGCGCTCCAGTCCTCCACCTTCCTGCACTTCGTGGCTGGCCCACTGTCTTCAGTGACTGGGGACTCCCCCGGTCCCACCTCGATGCCCAGCTCGTAGCCTGGAGCCCTCTTTTGGCACACAGTTAGCTTCGTGGCTAGCCCGTCCATAGACACTGACTGAGCCGTTAGCTTCTCCCAGCTAACTAGCTTAGCTTCATTTGGCGCAAACACTCCCACTACCCACAGCGTCGTGGTCCTCGTCTGCCCTGCAAAAAATTCGGCCAACCGCTCAACTGCATCCTCATAGCGCTCTGTCTCTCCCAACGTACCAAGAATTCTTTGGCCCTCCACACCACGATGGGCCCGGAGCGCTCGTCGTCTTCTCCCGTCGAGCCCACCTAGGCCCAGCGCCCCAATGTAATCCTCAAACATGGCCATCCACTTCGGCCACAGGATCACTGGCTCTCCCTTGTACTCCAGAAATGGCACTAGGGGTTGAGGTAGCCCATACGCTTCCATAATTATTCTCGTCAACAAAATGTTATGTATGAATAATGTGAGACAGGAGCCGTGCTGAACTGAACAGTGAACTACTCTTTATTAGACACACACAAAAGTATATACACAGTGGGCTGTGCCCGCCTGATGTCATGTCAGTGGGCGGGTACGGCATCAATCAATCAATCAATCAATCAATCAACTTTATTTATAAAGCACTTTAAAAGCAACGCTCGCTATACAAAGTGCTGTACAGCAAGCGAACATAAAAACAGGGCACTAATACAAAGGGCGCTAACACAAGAACCACAGTAAAAAAATAAATAAATAAATTCATAAATAAAATAAAAAGTAAAATTAATAAAAATCCATTTCATTCAATAAAATCAGTATCTCATACTGGGTTGAAGGCCAGGGAGTAAAAGTGTGTTTTAAGACGTGTTTTAAAAATGGACAGTGAAGGTGCTTGTCTGATGTCCAGGGGTAAATCATTCCATAACCTGGGGGCCATGATCGAAAAGGCTCTGTCCCCTCTGAGCTTGTGCCTCACCTTTGGTACCTTCAAAAGCAGCTGTTCAGCTGACCTAAGGGACCGGGTGGGAGCGTAGGGATGCAGAAGCTCAGAGAGGTAAGGTGGAGCAAGACCATTTAAGGATTTAAAAACAAATAAAAGAATTTTAAAATGAACTCTAAAACACACGGGCAGCCAGTGGAGTGAAGCTAAGATGGGTGTGATGTGATCTCTTCCACGTGTACCTGTTAAAAGCGGAGCAGCGGCATTTTGAACCAGCTGCAGACGGGAAAGAGATGACTGGCTGACACCGGCGTAAAGTGCGTTACAGTAATCCAGCCGAGATGAAATAAAAGCATGGATTACTGTTTCCAAGTGTGGTCTAGAGAGAATGGGTTTTACTTTTGCTAAACGCCTTAGATGAAAGAAGCTGGATTTTACCACAGAACGATCACACACACACTACACCACAGTAAGTCGGCCTCTGCACCCGTCAGTGAAAGCAGTCATGCCAGTAATGCAAATTTTAAGCTTAACAGAATTCAATTAGGGAAACTTTTTGTGATTTTGGCTACCCTTTTTATCCAGTATAACAAACTCTTATCATGTTCATTTCTGATGTAAAGTACGGCATTTTTACATAGAAGTTTGTGGGGACTGACTCCCTTTTGGAGCTCACCTGGTGGCCACTTGAGGAACTGCAGCTTTTTTCTTTTAACAACACTTCTGTTTGCTGGAGATATAAGAAGATGGTAAACTAACTTTTTTTTTTATTGACTGAAACAACATTCATTGAACTGTTCCCCTGTCTGCAAAATCATATTTATTACAGCTCCCCGACTTTATGTTTAATAAACTGGAGACCCACCCCTGTAGGCAGCTACACACACTCTGGTCTGGACTCCCACACAGCGTTATCAGCTTCAATGGCGGCTTCATCACTTGAGCAAGAGCACCTGTGACTCACACAGCATTTCTGTTACGCTCCTCCACCACTACCACCACCTCCACATAAAGGGGAGGATGATGGCTGGCAAAGAATCAGCACTCACAATTCAATTACTTACACTCTCATGGATGCGCACAATAATGAAAAGGTCATCCAGCGAGTAATTTCATGCCCCCATTTTTAAAAAAAAGTCCTGATGTGACAGCTACTGAGACTAAAACATCACAACATGAAAACTGGCATCACGACGGGGGTGGTTTGGCACCTATTGATACAGCTATAGAAACTGGAGAAAATCTGTGAAAATATGCATCGTGTAATCTTAAATTTGAGACAAGAAAGCAGGAGTCTGCCTTAGAAAACCATTTTTAATTGAAGTGCACTTAGATGATGGCTGAATAAACCTTGTTCTTTTAACAGTACTGGTCTAATGGTTTGTCGTCACCGTGGGGAAGCTCTATGACAGGCACAATGCCATCCTTTTGAAATACAGTGTAAGACATGCCAACCATTAAATGAAAAGTCCTGCAGCTACAGAGCTGTGTGCAAGTTGAAGGCCCGGGGAGTTGGTAGCTGTTAACAATAACTGTTCACAGACTGTTCATGGTCCATTGACAGAGCAATAGTGTGGCAAGTCAGCTGTATAAGTTACCAGGCAACCCAATTTAGGGGCACCAATGACTGTTGCCAACTCCTCAGTAAGGAAAGTAGCTAATGACTGTCCTAAAAGTCGCTAGAAGTCGCTAAATGATGTCATTGCCTAATTTACATAATTGGTCATTTGCATGTCATTGTAATGGCTGCTATAGTTCAGAAGTATAATGGGAGAGACAAAAAGTGGATAAAAAAAACACCCTAAATATGTTTGGAACTTCAAATTAATTTTTCGTTGATTCTTGGTTTGTTTGTTTTAATTTGGCATTTAAATAGGCCATCACGTACAGTATCATCTTCAATAAATGGCTTCAGCCAGCCTTTGAATTCAGGGTTTGATTCCCACTCCTCTGTGTATTTTTGAGCGTACAGTTTAGACTGCGACATGACGAGCTAGCTGCTAGATGTTTGGCTTATGTCGGACACACACACACACACACAGTGGACGAAGTGAGTACATGACTGAGGCTGTCAAATGCAGTGATTTATGAGTGTGACACTGACAGTGAAGAAACATTTACATCAGTTGGTGGAGGGGTTGTGCACATGCAATTCATTTGCAGTTTGGATGTGAGTGGCATGGGCGTGGGTCTCCTCTCTGACTGCAACTAACTGCTGCACGTGGTTACTGTGAGACTGACCGCTTGTGAGTGCTTTGGGATGGGGAGAAGCACCCGCTGCTTGTTGAGGACAGTAACTGCAGAGCAATAGTGCTTTCACATCAGCAGCCACTGTGGCTAGTGATTTTCCAAAGTTACTAGCCGCTCAGCCTTTCCACTAGCCACAATTTTGTAGTTGGAAAATTATGTTTAATATGATCAAATTTGATTATCACATGCTAAAATGTAGTTGAATTAAATGTACAACCTTTTTAAATGTAATGACCCTTATACTGTGGCGGATAAGATAAGGGAACCCAGATGGAGGCACGGAATAAGTGCAGGCACGGCGAACTGAAGTTTAAAAGGGTGTTTTATTCATCCACCATCATAGGACTCACTCCAGCGCTGTGAAAGCGCACTGGAGCGAGCCCTCAGCAAACAGGCAATGCGTGTGATCAAAACAGCAGTAGTAAGAGAGAGAGAGAGCAAGCGATATGGTTGGCTTATATACCCAGTTAGACAATGCATGTATGGCACATTAACATCACAGTAAACTGCAGGGAGGCATGGACATTTACATGAGAGTCACGCATATCAATAGCAGGATTACTGGCAGGAAGGAGAGGCTGCCTACTGATATCAATACATACATCTCACTGTTATGCTAATTGCTCCAGCTGAGCGCTCTGCTTGTCCGCAGGCTGTGGGGGTCACCCCCCCCCCCCCCAGAGGGCTCAGCTGGGGGCTGAGGCGTCGATCGTCCGGCTTTGGGAGCGAGCTGCGGGAAAAGTTCTGTGCCGGAGGAGGGGGCGGGAGGAGGGTGGGGGTAGTGAGTGCCGGCCCGGGACGGCAAAGTTGTCCAGGCCGCGCAAAAATTGCATGTGGACCCATGATGTTGAGGGGCTGTCCCGTTGAATGTGGCGGAGGTCCACAGCGGCTGTGAGAAGAAACATTTGTCTCTGACTCCCCTCGCGGTTAAGTCCAGCGAGGATTCGTAGCGGCCATGAAGAAAAAAACAAAACAGGAGCTGCAGCTGTGTGAGGGACTTGGCGTGTTGGCTTTAGGTGCGTGCGCAGCCCTAAAGCCCTCGGGGACAGCTGACGGCTGGATTCCCATTGTGCGCCGTGGCTGAGACCCATACAAAATCCTGTGTGCAGGCTGTGTGTGTGCTTCAGGTGTGTGAGCAGCCCTGAAGGTTCCGATGTGCAGCGGCGGAGGACGATGGCGGTCTGTGGAGCCGTTATTGTCCCGTGCGTGGTGCGCTGTCCTCGTAACCCCCCCGGTGTGTGTGCAGGGGTTCGGTGCATGGCAGGTCCACTGTCGAGGCGAGTCAGGGTCAGGGAGCTTGCTGGAGATCAGCGTCGTCGGCGCCGATGGTCATCCCTGTTCAGGCTGTTGCTGTAGTTCGCTCGTGCCTGGTCATGGTGCGTTCTGGTCCACGCACTGCGTTCTCCGTCGGCCCTGGAGGTCGCCGTCGTGGAGAGAGGACGAGGTGCGTGCACGCTCGTGTGGAATGCGAAGGAGCGGTGAGAGGGAGTAGACGCTCTTTGTCCCTCGGCCGGTCCCAGCGTGGATGTCCCGATCTCAGGCGAGGGTCGCACCATGACGCTTTCTGCAGCCTTCCCGGTCGTGGATGATCTCCGGAGAGTTCGCCTGGTGTTGGCTCTGCGTCGAGGTCTCCCGTGTGGCAGAAGGGAGGGCAGTCCATTTGAGTCAGGCAGCTGCGTTCGCTTATCGTCGGAGTCACCGCCAGGTGCTGCGTTCGTTCGTCGTCAGCGTGTTCTTGTCTTCGGACGGGGTCACCTGTGTGGCGGATGAGATAAGGGAACCCAGTGGAGGCACGGAATAAGTGCAGGCAGGGCGAACTGAAGTTTAAAAGGGTGTTTTATTCATCCACCATCACAGGACTCACTCCAGCGCTGTGAAAGCACACTGGAGCGAGCCCTCAGCAAACAGGCAATGCATGTGATCAAAACAGCAGTAGTAAGAGAGAGAGAGAGCAAGCGATATGGTTGACTTATATACCCAGCTAGACAATGCATGCATGACACATTAACATCACAGTAAAGGGAGGCATGGACATTTACATGAGAGTCACGCATATCAATAGCAGGATTACTGGCAGGAAGGAGAGGCTGCCTATTGATATCAGTACACACATCTCACTGTTATGCTAACTGCTCCAGCTGAGCGCTCTGCTTGTCCGCAGGTTGTGGGGGTCACTCACAATACATACAAAAATATAGCAAGAGAAACACTGTCTAAGTAGTTATTAACAGCAGTAAATACTGTAAAACAGTCGAGAAAAATATTTTCAACGTGAAAGTGAAGTACAGGTAGATTTGGGGTCTGTCCCAATTCTAATTTCTTTCCTTTCCCCTTCATCTACCCCTTGGCCCTTGAAGTCAAGGGCACCTTATTCTCATCAGAAAAAAGAAGAAAAAGAAAACTGATGAAAAAAAGTCTCATCTTACAGAGAAAAATGTCTCAGATTTACACAAACTATTCTAATCAGTAGAAAGTCAGAAATTTTCTAGAAATAAAGCTGTAAATTCACAGAGAAAATTTTGGACCCCCTGGTGGGCCGTTTTTGGCCCACGGGCCATATGTTTGACACCCCTGGACCAGCCCATTAAAAATACATATTTAGAGGATTTATATGCAATAGTTGCATATCGCAACAGCATGTAAATGAATAAGATAAAATAAAATAGAAAGCACAAATAAATGAAAGTTCACCTTAGAAGAAGGTTCATTTGTTCTTTACAGCAACAAATCATAGTCACTTTTTCTCTGTGTGGTAAGAAAACTTACATTTGCACAATTGTGGACATTAAATGCGAGCTTCTTGCTGTAAAAATACTCATGTTTCACCACAGAGGTAGGAGCTGATGTTGGGGGCTACTCACCACTTGGACACAGCATTTCTTCCCACCGGGTTGCGGTGTGAACTGGGGCAGGACAGGAGACCAACCTGCGAAGAAACCTGTTTGCGTAAAGCAGACGGGGGTCCAGGTGACAGTGGACCAATGAGCACGCAGTATGTGCAGATAGTGCTTCTGGGAGTTGTAGTTTTGTAGTCTCACATTATAGATAGATTTTATTTTAGATGCTAAGGAAACTACAACCCGCCGAGCCCTGCACGTCAGACTCTACAAAACACCAGAAAAGTTGCTAGTTGCTTTTTTTTGGGGGGGGAGGGTCACCAGTAGGATTTGAAAAGTCACCAGATTTAGCGAGAAAGTCGCTAAGTTGGCAACACTGGCCCCAATGCTCAATCCAAACTGTGGGAAGTCCCTAGAAAAGGTGGGGTGAAAAAGAAGGCCTGTTCTAGAAACCATGACCATCGCTAATGGACTTTATTACAGCTGTGAGAAAAATTAAAAATAGTGTGGCACCAACATAAAAACAACTGTTCATGAAGATGATTTGCATACATAATCTAGAAAGTTGTGTGAAGTAATCATGGAACTTTTGAAAACGAGTTTTGGTGACACCTTGTAGTCATGAAGTGAACTGCAGTTCCAATCACTCCATTTATTTCTGAACATTTTCCACCACATCATCTGAGGCTGTGATGTGTACGAATCGAGTCAATGGGGTGCAGTTCACTTCCTGACCACAAGACTCCACTATAATCAGTTTCCAAGAGTTCTATACAATACCTCTACATAAAGTAATGTTGCTTTGTCTGAAAGTCAAATAATTTCTCTCCTCAATATTTGATTTCCAAAAACACCAGTCTCAAGCTGATCAGTAGTTCAAGAAATTTTAATTTTGGCTTCTTGTTCAATTATTAAGGCCCTGCAATGGACTGGCGATTTGTCCAGGGTGTACCCAGCCTCTCGCCCAAAGATGCTGGGATAGGCTCCAGCACCCCCCACCCCCCACGACCCAAAAAGGATTAAGCGGTTGAAGAGGAATGAATGAATCAATGAATATTTCAACTATTATTTCACCGCTTCTTTTTATCAGACAAAAAGATGTTCGTTTTTTACTTTGACATGCTTCGACTGACGTTTGCAGTCTTCCTCAGAAGTGTCAGCTGACCGCTTCGACATGTCATTTATCAGCTGATTTTCTTAGCTGTGGCCAGCCTGATCATGCCCTCTGCCATCAGAAGTCTCAAGCTGATCATTTCCCTACATATGTTAAATAAGAGTTTGGGGGGTTTATTGCCACACCCCCCTTCTTCCCTTCATATGAGGATTTGAAAAGGTAAAAGTAGTGATGTAACCCAAACACTTACCGTGATAGTGTCCAATTGGGCCAATATCTCAATTACTCCTTAAGGTGCATTCAGACCAAACGTGAAAGCTCAAGTTTTTGTGCACCACCATTACATGTAAACTCAGTCCAAAGATGTGAATAGATCTGAATTTGTGTCCAAGTGAGTTACAAAGGAGCGGGTTTGCCTTTATAACTTCTTATAAATTCCCATCACTGCAAAAGTCTTTTACAACATTAGACCTGTGTTGTAGCTGTGGGTGATGCCATCTGCTGGTCATTAGATAGAATGCATATTGAAGACACTTCTGCATTAGCTTTACTTTTTTAAATCATGGAGCTACATCTTTTTTTAACATCGACTTGCTTCACAATATTGTTGGCAATGCATAAATTAATTTTAATCATTTCCTCCTTTTTGTCATTTGGTGACATTGGCTACTGTCAGTTTTAGTATGGAAAATCAAACTTTTATTTCATCCTTTAGGGTACAGAGTTCAACAAACTTACTCTGCCTTTTAATGTGAAACTGAAGACCTCACACTGCAGGCTAGTTAATGTACAATGAATACAGCTGCAGCATCAACAAAAATAGTCTAACAATGGAACGTGTCAGCAACACATTTCTCAAGAAAACAAACAGAGCCTCCCTATGAACACAACCTTTTATTACTCCAATTAGGCAAGCCCACATTTGACACCTATTCATAAACAGTGATTGATTACTCTAAATTATCATAAACCCAAAGGGCTATTAGGCAATTCATCTCCCTGGCTGACAGGATAAATCCAGTTCTGGCTCCTCTCTGATATTAATTGACTAACTTCAGATAATGGCTTCAGCTTGAGATGATACACACTGTGGATATACAGCAAATATCGGCAATCAATGTTGTTACTGGTGTGACCAAAACCCAAGATGTCATTTATCTCTGGCCCTTTCAACCACCGCCATGGTTCGTTAGATATTTATGAGGCAAATTACTGCATATCTGTTTATCCTAGTCTCATGATAGCGGCGCAGGAGATGTGCAGAAAACAGCATTACAGTAATTATCTCACATAGTACGATAAATGAACCGGCGTCAGCTGCAGGCCCTAAAGATATGACAGTGTGCAGGAAGAAGAAAAAAAATGAGGGTGTTTCCTGAAATGAGGAGTCTTCCCTAGCTGCAGTTCTGTGATTAACTGCTGTGGTCCTATGACACCTTTTCTCCAATTAGGGAAGGTCTTCAGCCCCGAGTGCATGCAGGAAACCATTTCAGTGAGGAATTCTGCTTCTGGTTCCCATTAGACAAATCATGCTGCCATTTGGAAAGCGGACACACTGTTGTGTTTGTATATGAGTAAGGATGCAATTGGGCTGTTTGTATCTATCATGAACTGTCACTCTGTTTGTTGTGCATGTGTTTCATGTATAATGCTCATCTTTGTCAATGGAAATTAGACATAGATCTAGAATATCAATAATCGAGTAGTCTGATAAACACATCCCCAGGTCAAATGGCATTGAATTCTCCATGTATCTGAAAGTAATGGAGAAAGGAACGACGTGTTCATATTTTGTTGACCTTTAATACAGCAGACTCATCTGAGGGTCAATTTTTTTTTTGTTTTGGTTTGGTTTTTACCTATCCTGTCCAGTAGATTGGCAAGCAGAAGAGATTTACTTTGCTAAAAGGAGCTCTGCTCATATTTGATATGTGCTGTATATAAATGGTATTTATTGACTCTGCTTGGTATATAATAACTTCAGTACTTTATTTATATTGTCTTACTTATGCTGGACCTGACAGAGAGGAATGGGGAGGGAATTGAAGGGATATGTAGTGGTCGGGAGAGGTGAGGTGAAGGAGTGGAGGAGAAGAGAAAGAAAGAAAAACAAACAGTTGCTACACTGGCATGTACGTGGTTTACCAGGAAACATACAAAAAAAAGAGAGGGTAGCAGACCACGGCAATGTTCCCCCCCCCCCCCCCCCCGGGACCATGATCAAGCAAGAAAACCTCTCCCCCCATCTGGTGTGTGTGTGTGGGGGGGGGGAGGCACATAGGACCTGGCCACGTGACCAAGGAGCCACAGCCTCCCTCTTCTGATGACAGAGATGGGGCAGCCAGCCCTCCTATAAAGCTCATCATTTGTAATGTGGTGGAACCATCGGATGCCAAGGATGTTACGGGGGCAGGTCTGATGGAATGTATGCAGATGGTGGGTGGTTGTGGTGGAGAGGGTCCAGGTCTCGGACCCATAAAGGAGGACAGGGATCACACAGGTGTTAAAGATTCACAACTTTATGGATGTGCGGATCTTCCCGCTCCGCCAGGCTCTCTGGAGGTGGCCGAAAGCACTGCGAGACAGCTGCAGGCGGCAAGTGATCTCTGGGTCTGACAATCAGGAGCGGTGATCTTAGATCCAAGGTAGACAAAATCATTGACAATCTCAACCGGCTCATTGTTGATGGTGATGACTTGTGGTGGTGGTGGCAAGAAGTCTGACAGCAACTAGATCTTTGTCTTTGCCCAGCTGATGGTGAGGCCCAGGGGCGATGCGTCCTCTGCAAGCAGCTCCAGTGCCTCAGCGATTATGTCTATATGCGTGGCAAAAAGCACCACGTCATCCGTGTAGCACAGGTCTGTGAAGTGGGAGTGGAAGTCAATTCCAAGATTGAGGCAGCGTTCAGTCGCATTTTTGACCCGGTAGTCAACCGCAACATTAAAGAGGTTTGGCGTGGTGACGCATCCCTGCCTTTGGATCACTGATATCAATCTTAGACAACTGTCATAATTAGCTTGCCAGGTGAGCCCAATTAAAGGAAAACTACTTAAGAAGGATGTTCCACATTATTAAGCATACCACAGGTTTCAAGCAATATGGGAAAGAAAAAGGATCTCTCTGCTGCTGAAAAGCATCAAATAGTGCAATGCCTTGGACAAGGTATGAAAACATTAGATATTTCATGAAAACTTAAGCGTGATCATCATACTGTGAAGAAATGTGTGGCTGATTCAGAGCACAGATGGGTTCATGCAGATAAAGACATAATGAGGAAGGTTTCTGCCAGACAAATTCATCAGATTAAGAGGGCAGCTGCTAAAATGCCATTACAAAGCAGCAAACAGGTATTTGAAGCTGCTGGTGCCTCTGGAGTCCCACGAACCTCAAGGTGTAGGATCCTCCAGAGGCTTGCAGTTGTGCATAAACCTACTATTCAGCCACCCCTAACCAATGCTCACAAGCAGAAACGGTTGCAGTGATCCCAGAAATACATGAAGACTAATTTTCAAACAGTCTTGTTTACTGATGAGTGCCATGCAACCCTGGATGGTCCAGATGGATGGAGTAGTGGATGACCACCATATCCCAACAAAGCTGTGACATCAGCAAGGAGGTGGCGGAGTCATGTTTTGGGCCAGAATCATGGGGAGAGAGCTGGTAGGCCCCTTTAGTGTCCCTGAAGATGTGAAAATGACCTTGGCAAAGTATAGAATTTCTAACTGACCACTTTCTTCCATGGTACAAAAAGAAGAACCGTGCCTTCTGAGCAAAATTATCTTAATGCATGACAATGCACCATCTCATGCTGCAAAGAATACCTCAGTGTCATTGGCTGCTTTGGGCATAAAAGGAGAAAAACTCATGGTGTGGCCCCCATCCACCCCTAACCGCAACCCTACTGAGAATCTTTGGAACATCCTCAAGCAAAAGATCTATAAGGGTGGGAGGCAGTTCACATCAAAACAGCAGCTGTGGGAGGCTATTCTTACATCTTGAAAAGAAATTCAAGGAAAAACTCTCCAAAAACTCACAAGTTCAATGGATGCAAGAATTGTGAAAGTTATATCAAAGGAGTCCTATGTTAACACATAACTTAGCCTGTTAAGATGTTTGTGATTGAAATAGCTTTTGAGTTCAGTAAATATGACCTTCTAATGCTGCAAATTCAACAAATGACCATTTTCAGCTATTTACAACCAATAAAACTAGTGCATGCCCATAGAAAGCAAGTATTCTTGTCTGAAAACAGGTAGGCCAATTAAGCTTTACAGGCACAAATGTAGGCTGTGTTTGAATGTGGAATACAAAGAGGTGCAGCCTATATGTCGGCAATCCTACATGTTGGACTTTGACAAATATAAAACGGACTGAACACTAAAATGTATTTGATTGTGTGAATATTAATTACAGAATTCTTGAAAATGAATGGGACATGCAATATTAGCAACTGTTTAAAAACACTTGTTTGTTTGTTTGTCAGGCTTACTTGTGTGATCTTTTATGACTTATGACATATATATAAACTAAAACAATTATAATGGTGACCAAACAACTTCCATTCCCTAAACTACAAGATACAACACTTATGAATATAAGACTTTTTTTTATTTGACAGGGACAGTGCAATAAACATAGACAAAAAAAAATCTGATGTGTTGCACAAAGAGTGTATAGCTATTAGCTAATTTGCAACTCTTGTCCCTGGAGCAAGAGGAGTAAAGCACTAAAGGAACTCTATCAGGCTATAAGTGAGACACAAACAGTGCATCCAAACGGATTCCTCATCACAGCAGGAGACTTCAACCATGCAGATTTAAATTCTCTCTTATTAAAACTACATCAACATGTGGACTTTCCAACAAGAGGAGACAATTTGCTGGACCTGATGTACACAACTCACAAGACAGCATACAGAGCTTCCCCCTCCCCCACATGGGTCTCTCTGATCACATCACCATCTTGCTAAGGCCTGCATACAAACCCAGAATGAAAGTCATCAGACCAGTAAAAACAACAGGTACGTGTGTGGCCAGAGGGGGCCGCTGATGCTCTGAAAGACTGCTTTAGTACTATAGACTGGGACAATTTCAAGCATGCAGCCACTCACCATAGACACACAAAAATAGAGGAGTACACTGAGGTTGTTGTAGTATAAATAGCTAAATGCACTCATTATGTCACTCACTGCAAAACCATCACTGTTCGTGCTAACTAAAAGCCATGGATGACAGCAGAGGTCCACAGGCTCATGAGGGCTCGGGACACAGCCTTCACGGCTGATGACGCTGCAGGACTAACAACAGCTAGGGCCAACCTGTCCCGTGGCATCAAGGAGGCAAAACGACAGTACAGCAAGAAAATATCCGGCCACTTCAGCAACACCAGAGATGCATGTTCTCTCTGGCATGGTATACAGACCCTCACCAACTACAAACCTCCACCTCAGACCTGTGCGGGTGACATCACACTGCTTAACAACTTAAATGACTTCTTCGGCTGCTTTGAAACACAAAACAGCACATCAGCACAGAAGACAATCCTCCCCCAGACAAGCAGGCTATAAGTCTAGATCTGGCTAGTGTGAAGAGGACCCTCTCCAGGATCAACCCACGCAAGGCAGCTGGACAAGACAATGTACCAGGTGGCATCCTGAAGAACTGTGCGGAAGAGCTCAAGAATGTCCTGGCCAACATTTTCATCATCTCCCTGACTCAAGCTGTTGTCCCCACATGTTTCAAAACTGCCACCATAATACCAGTCCCAAAGAAGCTCATCCCATCCAGCTACAATGATTACCGGTGGTAATGTAGTTTATTAAATATTAGGTCTCTAACTCCCAAGTCTCTACTAGTTCACGATCTATTAATTGATCATCAGATCGATTTAATATCCCTCACAGAGACTTGGCTGGGGCAAGATGATTATGTTGGCTTGAATGAATCAATTCCCTCTGGTTATCTAAACTATCATAATCCCAGAAGTTCTGGTCGTGGAGGTGGAGTAGCAGCAATTTTCCATTGTAATTTACTAGTTAATGTAAAGCAAAAATCATGTTTTAAATCCTTTGAGGGCCTGGTCCTCAGTGTGGGGCATGTTGGCTATCTTGGCTTGAACCCAATTTTCTTCGCCATAGTTTACCGCCCTCCCTCGGCCTACTCAGAGTTTTTATCCGAATTTGCTGAATTTTTGGCTGATTTCGTGCTGAAATCAGATAGAATAATTATTGTAGGGGATTTTAATATACATGTTGATGTAGATAGTGACTGTCTTAATAAGGCATTCAATTCAATTTTAGACTCAATGGGGTTTTCCCAGAAAGTAGAAAATTCTACCCATTATCTCCACCACACATTGGACCGTGTTTTGACTGATGGTATAGAAATAGAAAATCTGGTAGTGTCTCCTCATAATCCTGTACTGTCAGACCATTGTCTGTTAACCTTTGATTTCACTATTTCTGATTATTTGACTCCTAAAGAAAAAATATTACTACAGCAGATGTCTTTCAGATGACGTTGTTACCAAATTTTTGCAGATTGTCTCCTCTATACCTTGGGTCAACACAACGGAAATAAAAAATGGGAGAGTCTGCTCCTTCCGTAATTGACAGCATGGTAGATAGTGTTACAGCCTCTCTGCATCAGACTCTAGATTTGGTGGCCTCTTTAAAAAAGAAAAAGTCTAACCAGAGATTTCTAACCCCTTGATTTAACACAGAAACTCGTAGCTTAAAACAGAAGATTCGTCAATTAGAAAGAAAATGACGTTCTACTAATTTAGATGAATTCTATTTAGCGTGGAGAAATCATCTCTTAATTTATAAGAAATCTCTTAGAAAAGCTAGAACAAGTTATTACTCTGTATTAATAGAAGAGAATAAGAACAACCCCAGGTTTCTTTTCAACACTATAGCTAGGCTGACAAAGAGTCAGGACTCGGTCAATGCTCACATCCCCCTTGAGCTTTCTAGTCCATAAAATTTTATCTATTAGAGATAAAATCAGTCAGATTCTTCCCACCGTAAACTTAAGTACATTAACTACTACAACTCCTTCAACTGATATCTGTTTAGATAAGTTTACTCCAAATGACCTTTTAGAGTTAGATAAAATAATCTCCTCATCTAAGCCTTCATCTTGTCTTTTAGACCCTATTCCTACCAGGTTATTTAAAATAGTCTTCCCAGTTATTGGTAGCCATATTCTTCATATAATTAATTCTTCTTTAACTTTGGGTTATGTACCACAGGCTTTTAAAATTGCTGTAACTAAAACCCTTACTCAAAAAGCCAACGCTCGATCCAGGAGTTTTGGCTAACTATCGACCAATCTCTAATCTGCCTTTCATTTCAAAAATCTTAGAAAGAGTTGTTGCTGCGCAATTGTTTGACCACTTGCAGGGAAATGGTTTATTTGAAGAGTTTCAATCTGGGTTCAGAGTTCATCACAGCACTGAAACAGCCTTAGTGAAGGTCACTAATGACCTCCTTATCGCATCTGATAATGGACTTGTTTCTGTACTTGTCTTTTTAGATCTTAGTGCAGCCTTTGATACTATCGATCATGACATTCTACTTGATAGATTAGAACACTATGTTGGATTAAATGGAACTTCGCTGCAGTGGTTTAGATCTTATTTGTCCAATAGACTTCAGTTTGTTCACATCAATGATGAGTTTTCTTCCAACTCTAAGCTCAGTCACGGAGTTCCACAGGGATCTGTGTTAGGCCCTACCCTTTTCAGTTTATATATGCTTCCGCTAGGCAATATTATTAGAAAGCACTGTATACATTTTCATTGTTACGCAGACGACACACAATTATACCTGTCAATGAAGCCCGATGATTGTAATCAATTAGCCAAGCTAGATGCCTGTCTTAAGGAAATCAAAGCCTGGATGACTTGTAATTTCCTGCTATTAAACCCAGATAAAACTGAAGTCATTCTTGTTGGTCCAAAAAACCTTAGAAATTCCTTTCCAAATCAAACTCTTAATTTGGATGCCGCTACTCTCACTCTGAATAGTTCTGTGAGGAACCTTGGAGTTATTTTTGATCAAGATCTGTTCTTTAATTCACATATTAAATTTGTTTCTAAGACTGCCTTCTATCATCTGCACAATATTGCCAAGATTAGGAGCATCTTGTCTCTGAATGATGCTGAGAAACTGATCCACGCCTTTGTCAGCTCTAGATTAGATTATTGTAACTTGTTATTGACATAAGTCTGGACCCAGGGAACACGCACACAGACTCGAGCAAGATTCAATAGTTTTATTAAACAATAATGAGTGTTTGAGTGAGTGTGTGCGGGGTGTAATGTAGTGCTGGAGGACGGGGTGCGTCGAGGGCAGAGAGGAGCGCCGTACAGCCAGGCAACCCTAAGGGCAGAGCACACACAAAGGTTAGCTGCAGGCAAACACCCAGTGGAATGGATATTGATTCTGGTGCTTACTTGCAGGTGGTAAGGTGGCTGGCGTTGGCTAAAGCCGCAGGTCTCCTGCCTGGAAGACAGCGTCCAGCTGCGCGCTCGGCGTGACGAGGAGAGTGACAGCGAGGACGAGGGAGCGATGTCCGCCGCCAGGGGAATCCACCTGTGCACAGGGGAGAAACTGGAGAGACGGTGAGTAGAGATATCTTACGTGCAGGATGAACGGTTATCATAGGAGCGCTGGCCCTAGAGGAATAGGCGAGTGTGGGAGAGGAAGGCGTTGATGAGCAGATGGCTCCAGACCAAGGCTCAAGGCGAAGCAGGCTTTATAGCCAGAGCTTGATGAGGCGCAGGTGTGCGCACAGTTGAGACGTGAGACAGGCGAGAGCGAGTTGTGACAGTACTCCTCCCCTGAGCAGCGCCTCCCAGCGCTGGCTTACCTGGGTACGCCCGGTGGAACTCCATGATGAGGCGTTTGTCCAGCACAAATGATAGACGTACCCAGGACCTCCATTCGGGGCCATACCCCTCCCAGTCCACCAGATATTGGAGGCCGCGACCCCGGCGGCGGGAGTCCAGGATGGAGTTGACAGTCCACGCCAGGTCGCCGTCGACCACCACGGGAGGGGGTGGGGCCCTGGGGGGGGCAGAGAGGGCTCGTTACCAGGGGTTTAATCCGGGAGACGTGGAACGTTGGACATACCCGGAGGGAGGGGGGAAGAGCCAAACGCACAGCCACCGGATTAATTATCTTGACGATGGGATACGGTCCAATAAAGCGCTGGGCCAGCTTCTTCTTCTCGGCCTTCAGGTTAATGTCCCGAGTCGACAACCAGACCTGCTGACCCACTTGATAGTGGGGGGCGGCCTTCCTATGACAATTCGCCGTCTTGGAGTTGCACGCTGCTGTGCGTAATAGCGCTTGGCGCGTCATGGTCCAAAGGCCTCAGGTGCGCCTGGATGGACGGTACTGCCACCTCCTCCTCCTCATCAGGGAATAGCGGGGGGTCATAACCCAGAGATGCCCGGAAGGAAGACATCCCAGTGGCAGACGACAGGGTAGAGTTGTGGGCATACTCTACCCAGGGTAGATGGGTGCTCCAGGAGGAAGAATTGGACGAGGTGACGCAGCGAAGCGCAGCCTCCAGCTCTTGGTTCGTTTGCTCGCGCTGCCCATTGGTCTGGGGGTGGTGACCGGACGACAAGCTCACCGTGGCCCCCAAAGCGTTGCAGAAGCTCCTCCAGACCTTGGACACAAACTGGGGCCCCCGATCGGAGACGACATCTGCCAGGATCCCATGTAGCCTCACGACGTGCTGGACCAACAAATCAGCCGTCTTCCACGCCATAGGGAGGCCGCAGAGTGGCACGAAGTGTGCGACATTCGAGAATCGGTCCACAATGGTCAGGATGGTATTAAAGGAGTTGGACGTCGGGAGACCAGTGACGAAGTCTAGGGCTATGTGGGACCAGGGCCTTCCGGAGACCGGCAGGGGGTGGAGGAGCCCCGCAGGAGGAGAGGTCGAGGTCTTACCCGTAGCGCACTGGGGACAGGCACGGACGTAATTGGCAACGTTGTCTCGTAAACCTGGCCACCAAAAGGACCTCTGAAGAAGCTCCACAAGCCGGGAGATCCCCGGGTCACAGGCAAGCTTGGAGGTGTGAACCCAGTGGATGACGTCACCTCGGACAGATGATGGCACGAACAACCTCCCAGCAGGACTGCCGCCAGGATCAGGTTCCACCTCCTGTGCCCTCCAGACCTTGTCCCTGATGGACCATGAAACGGCACCCACGACGCACAAGGCCGGCAGGATGGTGTGTCCGGGTTCCTCAGCGGCCTCCGGGGCGAACTGCCGGGACAACGCGTCCGGTTTACCATTTTTGGAGCCGGGGCGGTAGGTGATGGAAAACCTGAAGCGGCCAAAGAACAGAGACCAACGCGCCTGGCGGGCATTCAGGCGCTTGGCCTTCTTCAGGTACTCCAGGTTTTTGTGGTCTGTCCAGACCACGAAAGGTTGTGCTGCCCCCTCCAGCCAGTGATGCCACTCTTGCAGTGCAAGCTTAACTGCAAGGAGTTCTTGGTCGCTGACGTCATAATTCCTCTCCGCTGCAGACAGGCGCCGGGAGCAGAAGGCGCAGGGGCGCACCACCCCATCCACCTGGGAGCGCTGAGACAACACTGCTCCCACCCCCGTGTCAGAGGCGTCCACCTCGACGAGGCACTGAAGCGTGGGATCCACCTGAGTCAGGACCCGGGAGGAGGAGAATTCCTTCTTCAGCGTCGCGAAGGCCGACGCAGCCTCCTCAGTCCACCGGAATGGCACCCTGGGGGAGGTGAGGCGGGTCAGAGGGGAAGCGATCGAGCTGTAGCCAGGGACGAAACGGCGGTAGAAGTTGGCGAACCCCAGGAACTGCTGGGCCTGTTTCCTGGAAGGGGGGGGGGGGCACTCGACTACCGCCTTGATTTTGGCAGGGTCCGGGATGATTTGGTTGTGTGACACAATGAAGCCCAAGAAGGAGGTCTTGTCGGTGAAAAACTCGCACTTCTCTGCTTTTACGTAGAGCCTGTTCTCGAGGAGACGCTGGAGGACCCACCTCACGTGGATCTGATGCTCCTCCAGAGACCGGGAGAAGATCAGGATGTCGTCCAGGTAGACGAAGACAAATAACCCCAGGAAGTCTCGTAGAGCGTCATTAATGAGCCGCTGGAAGACGGCCGGAGCGTTGGTGAGCCCAAACGGCATGACCAGATACTCGAAATGGCCGCTGGGCGTCCGGAACCCCGTCTTCCATTCGTCACCCTCCCGGATCCGAACGAGGTGGTACGCACTGCGGAGGTCCAGCTTCGTAAACCAGGTGGCCCCCTGGAGAGAGTCAAAGGCGGAGTCCATCAACGGCAGCGTGTACTTATCCTTAATTGTGATGTCAATTAGGGCCCGGAAGTCGATGCACGGCCGAAGGGACCCATCCTTCTTGGCCACAAAGAAGAATCCCGCCCCGACTGGGGATGAGGAGGGGCGGATGATGCCCGTGCTGAGCGACTCTTTTATGTAGATGTCCATGGCCTCCCGCTCCAGAGCCGACAGGCTGTATAAATGACCCGATGGCAAGGGCGCCCCCGGGCGGAGGTTTATGGCGCAGTCATACGGGCGGTGGGGGGTTAAGAGACAGCGCTTTGGATTTACTGAATACCAACCCTAGATCGTGGAACTCCAGGGGCACTTTGGAGAGGTCCGGAGGGGAAGCGTCGGAAGGAGAGAGGGGCCGCGAGGGGGCACAGGCAGCTGACTGGAGGCAGGCGCTCATGCAGAAGGTGCTCCAGGCGAGGACGCTCCCGGACCGCCAATCGAAGGCCGGGTTGTGGAGGTGCAGCCAGGGGTAGCCTAGAATCACGGGGGTAGCTGAGGTGGGCAGTACATACAAGCTCAGGTCCTCCCTGTGATTACCAGAGACGATGACAGGAACGGGCGCGGTCTGGCGTGTGACCTTCTCCAGGGGAGTCCGAGAAAGATTTACCAGACTGAGAGGGGTGGGCAGAACTTGGCAAGGGATGCCCAGGCGGGTTGCCAGGCTTTTGGAAATGAAGCTTTGCTCCGCCCCCAAGTCTACCAGTGCATGGGTGGAGTGCTCTGTGAGATTATGGCAAAATCGGATGGGAAGGAGGCACTTTGATAGGGGGTTTGATTGGGTTGAGTCCGCGAGACCCCCTACAGCGACTCGCAGACTCCCCCTTTTGGCTGAACCAGGCAGGATTCCACAGGGTGCTGGTCATCTCCGCAATACATGCAGAGTCCCAGCTCCCTGCGGCGCTGTTTCTCCGCCAGCGGAAGCTTGGCCCGCCCAATCAGCATCGCCTCCGGATCGTCAGCGGACTCAGGCGCAGGTAACGCCAGGGGGCGAGGTTGAGAGACACGGGAGGAGGCTCCGCTCGAGCAGCTAAATGCCTTCCGCTCGGCGGCCCATTCTCTCAACCTGTTATCGAGGCTAATAACTAGGGAGATTAACTCGGAAAGTTGCTCCGGCAGACCCCAGCTGGCCAATTCATCCCGAAGACTAGGGCTCAGGCTACGGGCGAAAATGCTGCAGAGGGCAGCATCTCCCCACCCAACTTCCGCCGCCACTACCCGGAAGTCGACAGCGTAGTCGGCGGTGGACCGGCTACCCTGACAAAGGTTAAGCAGCCGGGAGGTTAGCACACTGTCCCGGTCCGAATGATCAAAGACCTCATTAAAATCATGGACGAATTGGGCATAGGTCAGGTTCGCGTAGCTGGGCCTCGCCATTACGGCGTAGGCCCAAGCTAATGCTCACCCTTCTAGGAGGTTAGCGATGTACCCAATTCAGCTATGGTCAGTCGGGAAGTCCCCGGGGACGCGCAGAAACACGGACTCACATTGAAGAAGGAACCTCCGCGCTTCACCAAGTTTACCGCTGAAGCACGTGGGCGTTGGAATGGGAGTGAGCCAAGTGGGCAGCCCCGGGTTAGCCTGGCCAGCTGGGAGGCCACCGGGAGCAGGGACGCTATGCTGAGCCGGAGGGAACGCCTGCGGGGGATCCAGATGGTCCAACCGGAGGTTAATTTGGGTTAATTGATTCAGAATTACCTGCTGCTGGTGAGTAATTTGGTCTACTTGAGCCTCGAGGATGTTAAAACGGTGTGCGAGCCCACTGTCCGCTGGGCCGCTCTGCTGGAGCCGTACTGACATAAGTCCAGACCCAGGGAACACGCACACAGGCTTGAGCAAGATTCAATAGTTTTATTAAACAATAATGAGTGTTTGAGTGAGTGTGTGCAGGGTGTAATGTAGTGCTGGAGGACGGGGTGTGTCGAGGGCAGAGAGGAGCGCCGTACAGCCAGGCAACCCTAAGGGCAGAGCACACACAAAGGTTAGCTGCGGGCAAACACCCAGTGGAATGGATATTAATTCTGGTGCTTACTTGCAGGTGGTAAGGTGGCTGGCGTTGGCTAAAGCCGCAGGTCTCCTGCCTGGAAGACAGCGTCCAGCTGCGTGCTCGGCGTGACGAGGAGAGTGATGGCGAGGACGAGGGAGCGATGTCCGCCGCCAGGGGAATCCACCTGTGCACAGGGGAGAAACTGGAGAGACGGTGAGTAGAGATATCTTATGTGCAGGATGAACGGTTATCATAGGAGCGCTGGCCGTAGAGGAATAGGCAAGGGTGGGAGGGGAAGGCGTTGATGAGCAGACGGCTCCAGACCGAGGCTCAAGGCAAAACGGGCTTTATAGCCAGAGCTTGATGAGGCGCAGGTGTGCGCACAGCTGAGACGGGGGACAGGCGAGAGCGAGTTGTGACAGTTATTGTCAGGTTGTCCTAAAATATCTTTAAAAAGTCTTCAGTTGATCCAAAATGCTGCTGCAAGAGTTTTAACTGGTTCTAGAAAGAGAGATCATATCATATCCGGTTCTGGCCTCCCTTCATTGGCTTCCCATAGAGTTTATAATTAAGTTTAAAATCCTTCTTCTCACTTACAAAGCTCTTAATAATCAGGCCCCCTTATATATAAAAGATCTGATATTACCCTATCATCCTAACAGAGCACTACGCTCCCAAAGTGCTGGATTACTTGTAATACCCAGAATCTCCAAAAGTACAATGGGAGGCAGAGCCTTCTGCTATCAAGCTCCTTTTCTGTGGAACCAGTTACCACTCTGGGTCCGGGAGTCAGACTCGATTTCTGTTTTTAAGAACAGGGTAAAATCCTTCCTTTTCAATATAGCCTACGATTAGGGAGGGATCTTGTGTCTCTTAACCCCCCTTTTGTTTTGCTGTTAATAGATTCAGACTGCCGGGTGACCTCCAATAATGTACTTGGCTTCTCATTGTTCCTGTTCTTTATGTCTGTTCTCTTCATCCTCTCTATCCCCTCACCCCCAGCCAGTCACAGCAGATGACTGCCCCTCCCTGAGCCTGGTTCTACTAGAGGTTTCTTCCTGTTAAATGGGAGTTTTTCCTCTCCACCATCGCTAAGTGCTTGCTCACAGGGGATCATCTGATTGCTGGGTCTTTCTGCAATTGTGGGGTTTTCCCTGCATTTGGTAGTGCTATGAGATGACTTTTGTTGTGATATGGCGCTATATAAATAAAGCTGAATTGAATTGAATGGAATTGAACCAGCCTGTAGCACTGACCTCCATCATAATGAAGTGTTTCGAGTGGCTGGTCATGCAGAACATTAAGTTTATCCTCCCTTCCTCCCACGACCCATCTCAGTTTGCATACAGGTCAAACAGATCCACAGAAGACACCATCTCTACTGCTCTCCATCCAGCACTCTCCCACCCGGACTCAAAGAACTCCTACACGCGAATGCTGTTCTTGGACTTCAGTTCAGCATTCAACACAATCATCCTCCAGCACCTAACACAAAAACTCAGACACTTGTGACTCAAAACCTCTCTCTGTAACTGGGTGCTGGACTTTCTCGTGGGGAGGCCACAAAATGTGTGGGTTGGCAGCAACACCTCCAAGACCACCACACTGAGCACAGGGGCCCCAAAAGGGTGTGTGCTCATCCCGCTGCTCTTCACCTTGCTGATCCATGATTGCATACCAGCTTACAACACCAACCACATCATCAAGTTTGCGGACGACTCCTCCTGCCGAAGACACTACAACGCACAGTGAAAGCAGCCAGTAAGATCATCGGTGCCCCTCTGCCCCCCTCTCTCAGACATCTACCTCACCCACCTCACCGGCAGAGCCATCAGCACTGCAGGCGACACCTCCCATCCCTCACACTCCCTCTTCAGCCCCCTGCTCCTGGGGAAAAGGTACCAGAGCCTCTGGGCCCACTCCACAAGACTGCTAAACAGCTTTGTTCACCAGGCCGTCAGGACCCTGAACTCTGCCCCCCCCCCGGACCGTAACACACTCACCCGCACAATAACTACCTCAGCTGTTGGCACAGAAAGACCAATAGTAATACGTTTGCTGCTGTATGTCTCTGCACCTTACTGCAACCATTTGCACAAATGTCATACCTGCTGCTGTCTGTTATTGTAATATTGATCATGTGCAGTACAAACTGTCACTGTCTGCACCTACATTACCCCATTGAACTTGCAACTATGAGTATTACCACTCTACCTTTTCTGTATATAGGATTGCTGGGTTTTATCGTTTATCCTTATTTGCACTATGGGATGTCTGGGTTTATCTTTTCCGTTATTTGCACTACGGGTAGCATTACTGGACATAAACTGGTGTTGTTTTTCCCTTATTCCTTTTTTTGTATATATTGTACACACCACTGAAGAGAGAGAAACGGAATTTCAATTCTGGTGTATGTCCTGTACGTATAGTAGCATTGACAAATAAAATCTTTGAATCTTGAATTTTTTAAGCATTAAATCTTCTGTATTATCTTTTTCATGTCAGATTTGTTGCTTTTCGCTTCCTTGTTTTGCTCATAGAGCACTGTGGTTACTGATGTCATGATGCCGCGTATTATCCAATCAGTACAGTCAATTCGAAACCCCGCCCACACCTCTAGAAGCCAGAGCTTGAGAAGAGAGTGATGACTACACTTTTATTGATAAAAATTACATATTTTGACTGAACAACTCCATGTTCTGGGAAGCACACCCTCTTAACCTCTGCAAAGCACTTACAAGTGCTTTGCAGAGGCCAGTCTGATGAACGGTTTGAGAGCTACAGTACGTGAAGAACACACACACACAGAGATTCCTTGCGTTTTTGAGGAACACACACACACAGATTCCTTGCATTCATAGATTGACTAGTGCATGCCTGTAGAAAGCAAGTATTCCTGTCTTAAACAGGTAGGCCAATCAGGCTTTACAGGCCCAGATGTAGGTTGTGCTTGAAAGTGGAATACAGAGGTGTAGCCTATATGTAGGCAATTACACATGTTAGACTTTGACAAATATGAAAGGGACTGAACTGAGATTTGACTGTGTGAATATTAATTACAGAATAATTGAAAATGAATGGGACATCCAATATTAGTGACTGAATCCCTGAACCGCTTGTTTATTTTTTTGTCAAATCATTTATTTGTATGATCTTATATGTATCTTGCACTTTGAGGGATGGGAGTTATTCAGTCACCATTATAATGCTGGGACGAGAGAGTGAGGCTGACGACCCTGCACAACTCTCCCTCACTTAAATCAAATTCACACGCAAGTCAAGACATCCCCCCCCCCGATTTCCTTCTCATCCCCCCCCTCTCCCTCCAAGTCCTGTGGCGATAGGCAAGTGATGAAGCAGCAGGTGCGGATACACTGGAAGCTGTAGCCACATTCCCACACACAGACGGCCCAGGGCATAGGGTCACTCTCTACTGGACCGAAGCAGCAGTGGAGTTCGGCAGCCCCCTGGGTGTCTGAGCAGCCCTCTTAAGGATTCGCTCTGCTCACCTCCATGGCCTGAGGAAGGGGCTAGAAAAGGTACCCTAAGCATAGCCTGCTTCGCTATACCCTGGCCAGCAAGCTGTGGCTGGCTGGGATCCCAACCTAGTGGTCGAAATTCTCAGAAGAAATCAACTAAAGTGACATCACTCAACATTGGCACTTGGAATGTGCAAACGCTCATGGACAGCTCCAAAGCCGACAGACCTGAGAGACGGACATCACTTGTCGCAAGAGAACTCAGCAGGTACAACATCCACATCGCAGCTCTGAGACCAGGTTTGCAGACAAAGGTCAGCAGACAGAAGTGAAAGCCGGCTACAACTTCTGGAGCGGCCAAGGCAGCGAAGAACGCCATGAAGCAGAAGTGGGTTTCGCGATCAGATCCAATCTGATCAGAAAGCTTACCAGCCTCCCCAAAGGAACCAACGAGTGCCTCATGGCCCTGCGGCCCCCACTCCGAGGAAAACGCCATGCCATATTCAGTGCATATGACCCACCATGACGAACCCAGATGAGATCAAAGACAAGTTTTACGATGACTTACAGACTCTCATTGAAGGCGTACCAAAGGAGGACAAACTCATTGTTCTTAGAGACTTTAACACCAGAGTTGGTACAGACTACCAGACATGGGAGGGAGTCCTTGGGAGAAATGGAGTTGGAAAGTGCAACAGCAACGGTCTTCTCCTGTTGAAGATGTGTGCCTCTCATAACCTTCCGATCACTAATACCGTCTACCGCTTGCCTAATCGCAACAAGACCTCCTGGATGCATCCACGCAGCAAGCATTGGCATCTGATCGATTACATCATTGTGAGAAGGAGAGACAGGCAGGACGTTACAGAGTGACGAAGGCGATGTGAGGCGCAGACTGCTGGACAGATCACAGACTCATTCTCTCAAAGCTCAATATGCACATCCAGCCCAAACGGCGTCCACAGGGGAAAAAGGCAAACAAGCGACTCAATGTCAGCAAGCTGGAACAGCACTCTGTGCGACAGAACCTGGACAGCAAGCTTAGTCAGCTCGACCTCAGGGTGTATGGAGCAGAAGAAGACTGGGCAGCTTTCAGAGACATGGTGTACGACACCTCACTCACTCGTCTGGGCCAGAACACGCACAAACACCAAGACTGGTTCAATGAAAATGATGAGGACATCCAAAAGCTGCTTAATGAGAAGCATGAAGCCCACAGAGCATACCAACAAGACAGCAGATCTGCCTCTAAGAAGGTAACCTTCAACTCCATCAAAGGAAAGGTGCAGGTAAAGCTCAGAGAGATGCGGGACTTCTGGCTCAGTAAAAAGGCAGATGAAATACTGTACATCACTACGCTGACAGCAACAACTCCAAACGCTTCTACGATGCCCTTAAGACCATCTACGGGCCTGGAACATCACCACTGCTCAGTGCTGACAGGTCCACTCTTCTCACCAACAAGAACGCAATCCTGGAAAGATGGGCAGAACATTTCAGCAGCGTCCTCAACAGACCTTCGTCCATCAATGCAGAAGCCATCACTCGCATGCCCGAAGTAGAGGTGAACACATCTGGCAGAACCTCCAACGCAGTCAGAAGTCCAAAAAGTGATCAAACTCCTTTCGAATGGCAAAGCACCATGCTCTGACTCCAACTCACCGAGCTCTTTCAGACCATGTGGCAGCAGGAAGTTATCCCCCAGGAGCTCAAGGACACCTCCATTGTCCATCTCTACAAGAGGAAAGGAAACAGGCAGTCCTGTGGCAACTATCGTGGGATCGCTGTCCTCTCCATCGCCAGCAAGATCCTCTCAAGAATCCATCTCAACCACCTCATTCAGTACATAGAAGGCGGTCACCTGCCGGAGAGCCAGTATGGCTTCAGAGAGGGTCGTGGAACTGCTGACATGATCTTCGCTACACGCCAACTTCAGGAGAAGTGTCAAGAGCAGAACAGGGACCTCTACACATTTGTAGATCTGACGAAGGCTTTTGATATCGTCAGTCATGAGGGGCTGTGGAAGATCATGGCAAAGTTCGGCTGCCCGGACAAGCTCATCAGCATGGTGCGCCAGTTCCATGACGGTATGCTTGCTCGAGTACTGAACGATGGAGACTCCTCCGAAGCTTTCCCAGTCACCAATGGGGTCAAGCAGGGCTGTGTACTCATGCCCACACTTTTCAGCATAATGTTCACAGCCATGCTGTCTGATGCTTTCTGCGATGATGAAGAAAGCCCCATCAGGATCAGGTACAGGATGGACGACAGGCTCTTCAACCTGCGGAGACTCCAAGCCAAAACCAAGGTGGAAGGGGACTCAGTGCGTGGCTTCCCTTTTCGCAGATGACTGCACACTTAATGCCGCTGCAGAGGCCCAGATGCAGCAGAGCATGAACTGCTTCTCCACTGCTTGCAACAACTTTGGGCTCACAATCAGTACGAAGAAAACCGAGGTCCTGCACCAACCCGCACTGCAGAAGACTTACATGGAACTAGCCATCACTGTCAATGGGGAGACCCTCAAGGCTGTCAACAAGTTCACGTACCTCAGCAGCACACTCTCCAGGTCTGTCAACATCGATGAGGTCGATTCGCACATTGCCAAGGCAAGCTCAGCATTCAGACGGCTACGTGCAACAGTGTGGGAAAGGAGAGGCATCAGGCTGACCACAAAACTTAAGGTGTACAAGGCAGTTGTCCTGCCTTCCCTACTGTACGCCTGTGAGACCTGGACAGTCTACGAGCGCCATGCCAGAAAGCTAAACCGCTTCCACCTGAACTGCCTCAGAAAGTTCCTGAAGATCACCTGGCAGGACAAAATCCCTGGTCCTCTCCTGAGCTGAGCTGCCTAGCATCCACACCCTGCTCAAGAGAGCCAAGATTAGGTGGGCTGGCCACCTTGTTCGTATGCCTGACTCACGCCTTCCAAAGAGACTGTTCTACAGTGAACTAGCAGAGGGCAAGCGCTCACAAGGTGGTCAGAAGAAGTGCTACAAAGACACTCTTAAGCCCTCCCTGAAGAGCTTTCACATCAGTCCTGACACCTGGGAGACCCTAGCGCTAGACTGACCAGACTGGCGTAGCTGTACCAGCAAAGGTGTTGCCTCTTTTGAGCTAAACAGGATTGCCATAGCCCAGAGAAAACGTGAGCTTCTCAAGTCCAGAGCCACCCCTGTATCTTCTGCCTGCGCAGACCACCACGGCCCGACCTGTGGCAGAGCCTTCCGTGCTCGCATCAGACTGATCAGCCCCAGCCAGATACACAGCACCCAGTCCTCTTCCCTGTGATGTCCTTGGTCATCATCGAGAACGACGGACGAACAACAACAACTGTCAATAAAATCATGCAGTACTATAACAGGACACGTTTACAAATATTTGAGACCCATTGTAGTGCATCCTTTTATATTTTAGCAATATTACGATGTACAAAACATCCAACATTATTATACACAGCAGAATGACCCATTTGGCTGCAATTGTTGCATCAGTGTTGCCCATTTGTCTGTAAATATTTAAATAAAAATGATTTCTTTTGTTATTTCAGCATTTTTGTGTCTTGTTGTCGTTTAGTAAAGCATGCATATGTGTCCGCATATGATATGCAGTTGATTTGGCCATTCCGATCCACAGTCATGGCAGTATTATTATTGTTTGTAATTTTTAGATACTCATGTGGGAGGGGGGACTCGCAGTCCTGCAAAGGACAGTGGTATCACATGGGTGAAGCAGCAGTCGGGACTGCCATCTACCACTGACTGGGCAGGCTGGGCGTACCTTCCCGCAAAGGATCGTGGTGTACCAGGTCGGATACTGGTGTTGGAGAAGCAGCAGCTGAACCGCTGGATCGCAGTCCATTACAAGGAGCCAAGCCCAACCTGCCCGGTTAACGGGAGTCTCAGCTGCTGCTTTACCCATGTGCCAGCGCTGTCCTTTGTGGCACCACGGTTCCCAGCCAGCGAGCCGGCTCCCCCCTCCCCCCAGCGCACCTCGTGTTCTCCATGCCGAATTATCCATTAGACCTACGCAATCACGACAACTTTATGGTATAATTTTTTTAAGCATTAAATCTTCAGTATTCTCTTTTTCTGGTCAAATTTGTCGCTTTTCACTTCCTCGTTTTGTTCACAGAGCGCTCTGGTGACTGCTCGTGATGCCGCGTATTATACAATCAGTATGGAGTCAATCCGAAACCCAGCCCACACTTCTAGAAGCTTGGGCATGATACAGCGGTGGCTAAACTTTAATTGATAAAAAATTACATATTTTGACTGAGCATCTCCATACTTGAGGATGCACACCCTCGTAATCTCAAAGCACTTATAAAAATCTGAGGCCAGTCTGATGAATGGATTGAGAGGTATATGAGGAACAGACAAACAGACACACACAGAGATTCTTTGTATTTATAAATAGACTAGTGCATTGCCCATAGAACGCAAGTATTCCTCTCTGAAACAGGTATCCCTATCAGGCTTTACAGGCCCAAATGTAGGCTGTTTGAAAGTAGAATACAAAGAGGTGTAACCCCTATGTAGGCAATTACATGTTAGACTTTGACAAATACACATAAAAGGGACTAAATGGCACTAAGATTTATTTGATTGTGTAAATATTAATTACAGAATACCTAATTATTAAAAATGAATGGAACATCCAATATTAGCGACTGTTTCAGATCCCTTGTTTGTTTGTCAGATCACTTACTTGTGAGATCTTTTATCACTTACTGTATATTCATAACAGTGTATCTTGCACTTTGGGGAATAGAAGTTGTTCAGTCATCATTATAATTATTTTAGTTTATATCACTGTTCAGTGATGGAGTTAAGTGTAATATTGAATTTCTTCTGTGTATCATTAATAAACTCATGCAGTATTATAACAGGACACATTTACAAATATTTGAGACCCACTGTAGCGCATGAGTTTATATTTCAGCAATATTTTGTTATTAAAATGATTTTTAAAACTGTAATCAACAGAATTAACTACAAAACACCCAACATCAATAAAGTACATCTACAGTATCTATCTATTATTATACACAGCAGAAGGACCCATTTGACTACAATCGTTGCATCAGTGTTGCCCATTTGTCAGTAAATATTTAACTAAAAATGATTTATTTTTCCCCCCCATGGATCGTCACCTTATCGTGGTGGGGGGGTTTGCGTGCCCCAGTGATCCCAGAAGCTATGTTGTCCGGGGCAATTTGCCTCTGATAGGGTCACCCAAGACAAACTGGTCCTGGGTGAAGGGCCAGACTAAAAACGATCCAACAGACTCTCATGATAAATTCTATATCAAGGATTCAGGGTACCCCGCCCGGTATGGGGTTACCGGGGCCCCACCCTGGAGCCAGGCCTGGGGGAGGGGCTCGATGGCTAGTATCTGGTGGCCGGGTTTCCACCCATGGGACCCGGCCGGGCTCAGCCCGAAGGAGTTACATGGGTCCGCCCTCCAGTGGGCTCACCACCTGCAGGAGGGATCATGGGGGTCTGGTGCTATGTGGATTAGGTGGCGGTCAAAGGAGGAGACCTTGGCGGACTGATCCCAAGCTTTCTAAACTGGCTTTGGTACTGATTTATTTCATTATTTGGGTGTTTTTGTGTCCAGCGTTTGGTCGTTAAATCATTCCGGCCATTCTGCGCCACAATCATGGCGGTATTAAGTTTTTAATTTTTAGATACTCGTGCAGGAGGGGGGACTCGCATTCCTGCATAGTACAGTGGTACCACATGGGTAAAGCAGAAGCTGGTGCTCCCATCTACTACTGACTGGGCAGGCTGGGTGTGCCTCCCCGCAAACAATCGTGGAGCGCCCGGTTGGACACTGGTGTTGGAGAAGCAGCAGCTGAACTGGTGGATCGCAGTCCTTCACAGGGAGCCAAGCCCAGCCTGCCCAGTTAATGGGAGTCTCGGCTGTTGCTTTACCCGTGGTGCCAGCAGTTCAGCTCCTGCCCCCCCCCCCCCACCAGCGCCCCCTCGCACCTCGTGTTCTCCATGCCGAATTATCCATTAGACCTACACAATCGTGGCAACTTTATGGCATAATTTTTTAAGCATTAAATCTTAGTCAAATTTGTCGCTTTTCACTTCCTTGTTTTGCACACGGAGCGCTGTGGTTATTGATACCGTAATGCCGTGTATTATCCAATCAGTACGGAGTCAATCCAAAACCAAACCCTGCCCAAACTTCTAGAAGCCTGGGCATGAGACAGAGCGGTGGCTAATCTTTTACTGATAAAAATTATATATTTTGACTGACTGACTCCATACTTGGGGATGCACACCCTCGTAACCTCAGCAAAGCAAGTATAAAATCTGAGGTCAGTCTAACGAATGGTTCAAGAGATATGCACGGAACAGACACACAGATAGACAGATGGACACATAGACAGATTTGGGGCATTTATAGATAGATGTTTTGAAACTCTGTTGTGCATAATAATTTGGAACAGTGCATTTTGAATTTTTTTTTGTTTTTGCAAAAAAAATAGTTATCATTGGGAGGTTTGTTCAATAAAATCTGAATTATGCTGTAACAGTTCATGACTTGAAAATTATACTGACTGTCATTTGCATCGACTATTTAGGAAAATCAGAGACAAATATAATTTGCATAATAATTTGGAACACGGTGTAGGTGAGTTAAATTTGTGTTTATTTTGAAAACAAAACCTTATCTGGAAATTCTGGCAAATTAAACGTTGAGAAAATATGGCGATGCAACGATACAAGCCTTTAGTTCCACTTAATTTTGACTGGACGAGCTGAAACAGACAGGCGGACAGATCCGCACACAGACACACTGAATGGACAGATCAACACAGACACATTGAGTGATTACCGTATGCCTCTGTTCACTGAGGCATAACAAGATGTGGTGCTACCAGTTCACTCTATGCCAGCAGATAATGTGGTCACTCAAAGTGTGTGAAATACCATCATCAGCAGTCAGTAGGATGGACTGCATTTCCAACTCTCATCAGGAAGTGGTTGGGACTCCCTCACTGCTTCTCAGACACTGGCCTCTTTGGCAACAACATATTGCAGCTTCCACTAAAGTCCATCAGCCTTGTGTACAGACAGGAGAAGACGCACCTAGTACTGGAGTTGCAGGAGTCAAGGGACAGGCTGAGAGAAGCAGGGGTACGTACAGGACGGAGATGGAGAGCAGAGACCGAGGAGGGCCAAGCCACAAGCAGGTTGCAACAGAAGGAGATTCTCGGCAGGGTGCAAAGCAACCGGGCTGGCTTGGGGTGGGGAGGAACAACACTGTTCTGGTTGAAAGCTACAAGGGAGCAGAGGAAACAAATGGTGGTGCAAGAGGTGAGGCATGCAAAACAAAGGCACCTTCGCAGTAAGGCAGTGGGCCAAGGCCAGCAAGGGGCATGAACAACATGGGAGGCCGTAGCAACAAGAGCCATCAGCTAGGCAGACATCTGACAAACTCCTCAGGCACAGATGAGCTTCATGATAAGAGCAGCTTATGACACTTTACCAAGCCCCCGCAACCTCTCCTGCTGGTACAGAAATGACAACAAGTGCCCCTTGTGAAGCGTCATTGGCACAGGACTCCAACACATCCTGTCAGGGTGTAAGGTGGCATTGACACAGGGGCGCTACAGGTGGAGACACAACCAGGTGCTGTTGAAGCTAGCGGAGTTCCTGAAGAAGAGCAGGGTTACTGCAAATGCCACACCAGCCCAGCAAAAGCATGTGCACTTTGTAAGAGCAGGGGAGGTTCATCAGAAGCCAGGAAAAGGAGGAACATCATTGCTCACCCCTGGAAAGGCATGGGAGATGAAGGCTGACCTGGGCAGACAGCTGGTTTTTCCAGAGATTTTCGAGACTATGCTCAAACAAGACTGTGTCATATGTGTCCTCTGCTATACGCAAGGTCGCCATCATCGAACTCACTGTCCCTTGGGAGGAGGGGATACCAGTAGCTAACGAGAGTAGGCAGCTCTAATACACGGAGCTAGCAACAGAGTGTAGGGAAGTAGGCTGGGCTGCAACAATCCACCCAGTGGGAAGTTGGATATAGGGGCTTTGTGGGAAGGTCAGTGATGCGTCTCCTGTCGAAAGTTGGTCTCACAGGGGAAAGGTTACAGAGGGCCATCAAAGAACTGGCTGTGGCTTCAAAGGAGTGATAGCATGTGGGGTAAGGCACCCCAGTAGGGTCAGATGCAGGGGGTGGTGGGGAGACGTCCCCATTTGACCATGGCCCCCCCACCGGGAGATGTACTGGATAGGAGGTGAAACATCAGTGATTGGTGGCTCCAGCTGACGACACTCTAGCTGACCTGAAGGGCACCAGAGGAGGTGCGGCAGACTAAGAATCCAAGCAGGAAAGCCATCACCTGTACATTTTGTTGTAGATAACAGGGCCTTGATGTATCTTCTGTTGTGAATCAGCTGGGAACACAAATACCTAGTGACTAGAATTTAGAAAGGAAAAAACCCTGGTCATGTCACTGAACTAACTGCTAGTTGCACTGTAGGTGTGTGGGATCCCATGACCCCATAGGAAATGTTATTAACATAAATTAAGCTAAAGCTGATACCACTCATTTAATGAGAGGTACCCAGACAACATCTGACTCTAATAAATTGACATGGTTCTATTTTTGCTGTTTTTTCACTAGTACCCACTTTAGATACCCTACTTAATGTGCAAAAGCACTAAAAAGCTGAATTTTTCATCAAATGTTCCTTTTAAATGTCTTAAAAAAGTTCTAAATTTAATCTCCTTATAGCTTCAGGTACAATGTAGTGAGATTATATTCTAGCTCAAGTAGGTTCATGTTGTCTTCTTTTTAATTATTAGTTAACTAAGAGATTATATTCTGCTTGAATTCCCAAAGGAGAAATGTGGCGATGAAAGATGAGGCATGGGTGGCTCAGGTCAGAAGAATCCTGGCCCCACACGTCCCTCCAGCTTTCTTTTTGTGTTTGCAGTGATGGTGCAGCCTCCATGTGAGTGATGTACAGCAATACAAGTCTACTACTGTATCTACATCACTGTCAGCCCCGTAAACATGCTTTATTATTCCACCCTCACAGTGACTACAAGCACGAGAATGATGGCAATGGTGGCATGGAGACATCACAGAGCTGCCCACAATGAAAGGACAAAGCAGGTCTGATCACCCACTAATCTGTTTTGATTTTTACTCTTGGTGCAAAAGACACCTTTTTGACTCTCCATCATCACCGTGCCTTTCAGTGGAAAAGACTGCAGCACAAACACCAAAGATAAAGCCCAAGGCCAGGACACTGGTGAGTCACCCACATGCCACTGAGTGTGAATGAGCGTTCATTCGTTTTAAACTAAATGCTTTCATTTGACGTCATTGGGCTTAATCACTCAATTATGGCAATTTTTCAGAAGGTAAGTGTGCTTTGTCTCTTCTGCCTCCAGGTAGTGTGTGAGCAGCTGATTGATGGGAGCAAGGCGGCCTCTCTCGGGGGCCAATGTGAGATCATTCACACACCGTTAGTCATCCACTCTTTATCATCTGTGCTGAAAACATGTGAGGTGGTTTGTTCACTCCAGTGTACTACGGTGTTCTGCAAAGATAAAGTATGCCTAAAATGTAAAGGCGTAAAAAGAAGTGCAAAGTCAGACTAGAACAATGTACATCAAATATGAGAATTTGACTTCCGGTTATGGCGGCCGCGTAGGAGGGTGTGCTCCACTCTGCTCTGCTCCTAATGATAAAAAAGTAGGCTAAAACTCTCCCAACTGGAACAAAAACCTATTCTAGCGTTTGGGGGTGGATATGGTAAAAACTAAGGCTGTGAAATCAGGCGGAGGAAAAACTGATTCGTCGAGACAAGCCAAGTTAACAGATTTCCACGCTCGTGACGCAGCAGATAAATCGCCTGTGACCATGGCTGAGGAGGGAGCTAGCAGTGGTGCGGTGACTGCCGAAGGAACGAATGCGGTCCTTGCTGCCATCAGCGCTATGAGAACAGACTTTTCGTCTAAGTTTGATGGGATTATTGCTGCGATAGAAGCTATGAGAAAAGAAAGCAGCGACTGTATGGAGCGAATATCGCAGGCAGAGCTCCGGTTCTCCAACGCTGAAGATGACGTCAACAGCCTGCAATTAAAGGTCCAAACATTGGAATTAAAAAATAAACGTCTGGAAGATAACGTCTTGGACTTAGAATCTCGGTCAAGACGGAATAATTTAAGGCTTGTGGGCCTTCCAGAGGGGGCGGAGGAAGAGGATGCGTGTTACTTTTTGGAAAAGTGGATTCCAGAAGCGCTGTATAACGCAGAGCTGCAGTCATCAGTCGTCTTGGAGAGTGCACACCGAATAGGCCCACCGAGAGATAAGAAGACAACACCGAGGACGCTGATTATGAAGTTCCTCAACTACAGGGACAAGATGACGGTCTCCAACGCAGCGCGTACTAAAGGAGAAATTAAATACCAGGATCAACAGGTGCGGTTCTACCCAGATTTGGCCACAGGAATCCAACAATTAAGGAAACAGTTTGACCCCGCCCGTAAAGAGCTACGCAGCCTTGGGATTCGTCACGGAGTGATTTATCCTGCAAGACTGCTGGTCACGTATAAAGGGAGAACCCAAGTCTTTAAGCCCCCTCAGGAGGCGCAGGAACTCATTAAGCAGATCCAAGGAGAGACTGGCGAGAGCCAAGCATGAAGCAAGAACAAGATATAAAAGGTAGAATATTTAAGCAAGTGTTCAAGTATCTGACTGATTTGAAACATATAGCATGTCTACAAAATATAGATTGTATTATATATTAAAAAAAAAGCTATGATGTACAAAGTTGCTATAAAATTTTGGAGTTAAATTGGAAAAACTACAGAAGAGAGTTATTGTCATGTCATTAAAAGTAGCAGAGTCAGGGTGATTGAGAGGAGAAAGAGTGAGTGGTTTGACTGATCCTCACGGGGGAGGAGCAGATTCAGGCTATAACAGGAGACAGAATTTTTTTTTTTTTTTTGGGGGGGGGGGATTACCACGAATGTGGGAAGGGGGAATTTGTTTGTGTGTAGTTTGTGGGATGAATGTTCAAGCATCCATGTTTTTGCTTCTCTGTATGAGCATGTTTATATTGCAAGGTAATCTCAAACTCTTTATTGATCATAGACCAAAGCGTTAAGCTTAATTTAACATCATGGAATTGCAGAGGTCTACAAAATCTAAAAAAACTTAAACAAGTTTTGAATAAAATAAAAGACATAGGTTCAAAAATTGTGTTTTTACAAGAAACTCATCTAATAGAGGAGGATGTAAAAAGAATAAGGAGTAGATGGCAGGGAAGTGTATTCACCTCATCATTTTCATCCCGAGCCAGGGGAGTCATGACTCTCATACATAAATCAGTCCCATTTCAAGTGAAAAATGTAATTGGAGATAAATTGGGAAGATATCTAATCATCCAAGGATCTTTGTTATTAGAAAATATAAATCTGGTGAACTTATATGGTCCCAATATAGATGATCAAAACTTCTTCGTTAATTTATTTCTTACTTTAGCATCACTCACAGGGCTATATATAATAGCAGGGGATTTTAATTGTACATTGAATCCCAGTATAGATAGGTCAACAGGACAGGACTGTATGCACAATGGATGTAGGATGACCATTAATCATTTTTATGAAAGAATTGAGATTGCTAGATATATGGACAGAAATGAAACCACAAGTCAAAGCCTATTCTTGTTATTCTAACACCTACAAGACATTTTCACGTATTGACTATTTTTTGATCTCCACAGAATTAAGGTCCAAGATTCAAAATTGTTTCTATGATAACATTGTGATCTCTGATCACGCACCCTGCTGTCTAATATATGTAGATAAGAAATTGACAAAGGTTCCTGGTAGGTGGCAATTTCAGCATAAATGACTTCAAGATGAGGAATTTGTTAAGTACATAGAAAAACAGATGAGTTCTTTGATATCAACACTACACAAACATCAGCATGTATAAAGTGGGAAGCTTTCAAAGCTTTTATTAGGGGGCATATTATTAGTTACACAGGTTCAAAATCTAGGAAGACTTGAGAGGAGAGAGTCCAATTGGAACGTAAAATAAAAATTCTTCAAGAAAAAGTGTATGCAGGAAGTAATCCCAAATTAGAGAATGAATTACTGATTCTGAGAGCTGAATATGACAAAAAATCAGCGAATAGAGCTGCCTCGAGTCTTCTAAGATTGAAGCAAACCTTTTATGAACAAGGTGAAAAATCAGGAAAATTATTGGCATGGCAGATTAAACAATTAGAATTTAAAACACCAATTACCAGTATTATAAGTAACGGACAGGCAGTCGTAGATCCTTTAGAAATTAACAGTGCTTTTAGAGATTATTATGAAAAACTATATGATACAAAAAATGAAACTGACTTAACTAAATGAGTTTTTGGACAGATTATCTATACCGTGTATTCCAAATGAAAATAGGGAGATACTGGAGTCAAAAATTAGTCAAGAAGAAGTTGGGCTAGCCATCGATAATATGAAATCAGGAAAAAGTGCGGGACCTGACGGTCTTCCAGTTGACCTCTATAAAAAATTTAAGAATAAATTAATAAAACCATTTTTGGAAATGGTTTTAGAAGCATTTCAAAATAGTAAATTACCGCCATATATAAATAATGCCTTAATTATACTGTTGCCAAAACCAGGTAAACCTTCTAATAAATGTGAAAACATGAGACCAATAAGCCTATTAAATGCTGACCTTAAGATAATCTGTAAAATTTTAGCAAGACGACTACAAGAAATATTACCAAATATTATTAACCGAGATCAGAATGGCTTTATAATGGGAAGACAAGGCTTCCATAATGTAAGAAGACTATTTAATATTATTTATTCTAATAAAGAAGCGCCGGATACAGCTCTCCTATCATTGGATGCTGAAAAGGCCTTTGATAGGGTCGAATGGCCCTTTCTTTTTGAAGTTTTACAAAGGTTTGGACTTGGAAAGAATTTCATAAAATGGGTTCAGATAATATACAATAATGCTACAGCAGAAATCCTAACAAATAGCAATATCTCAAAATCAATAAAAATTAATAGAGGTTGTCGACAAGGTTGTCCACTTTCACCTTTACTGTTTACTATGGCAATTGAACCTTTAGCGATGGCAGTACGTTTACATCCACAAATATATGGAATTAAAGTAGGACCAACAGAACATAAAATCTCCCTGTATGCTGATGACATAATTTTGTTTATGTCGAATCTTAAAAAATCAATTCCGACCTTGTTAAATTTAATAAAGAACTTTGGGGAAATATCAGGATATAAAATAAATAAAACTAAATCTTCAATATTAATGCTAAATGAGACCCAGAGAAAGCACCCAGCTCCTGAGGTAAATCAATTCAATGTTGTAAATCAGTTTAAATACTTAGGAATTCAAATTGTGCCTAAGTTAGAATCAGCCGCTAGTATCAACTATGAAGCCTTAATGACAGACATTAATGAGTTACTTCAGAGATGGATGTCACTACCAATGTCAATGATCGGGAGAATTAATATACTTAAGAGTAATATCTTACCCAAAATACTATATTTATTTCAATACATTCCTTTACCACCACCTTCAGATTTATTCTCAAAAATTAAAAAAAAGTTAGTGGAATTTATATGGAACAATAGGAAGGCTAGATTACGTCTGTCCTTACTATATTTACCATTTGATCGAGAAGGTCTGAAATGTCCAAACTTTATGTTGTATTACTGGTCAGCACAACTGAGGTCTATGACATATTATTTTTCATCAAATGATCTCCCTCACTGGACGGAGATGGAATCATACAATTTACCTTTACCTCTTCCCTTATTCATATACTCAGACTCGGCAAAAAAATTACAGAAACAAGTTAAAAATCCTATTGTAAAGCATATGATCAAAATATGGTATGAAATCAAAAAATATTTAAAAGAACCGCACTTATTGTCACAATTTAGCCCAATATGGGGTAATCAATATTTTACACCAGGGAGAGCGGATGCTGTATTTAAATTATGGAATTTAAAAGGGATTCAAAAGATTCAAGACTTATATTTGGCACGTTCAGACAACATAATGTCTTTTGAAGAACTGAGGGCCAAATTTAATCTTAATAGAACACATTTTTTTTTAAATATCTTCAGCTTAGGAATTTTATTCGATCAAATCAAAATAATGCTCTCACCCGACCTACCTATTCATACTTGGAAAAAATTTTGACGAAAAATAGTAAGAGAAAGGGTATTATTTCACAGTTCTATAACTCACTGATATTATCCTCAAGTGAAAACTCACAGAAAAGAATGAATTATTGGAAAGAAGACCTGCAAATTGAAATTTCAGAGGAACAGTGGGAATTGGCTTGCACAGAAGCTCAAACCAAATCAATAAATGTACGTCTTAAATTGATACATTTTAAATGGTTAATGCGGATGTATGTTACACCGGTGGAGTTAAATAGATATAACAAAAACATACTAGATATATGCACAAAATGTATGGAAAGTAAAGGAACTCTCTTTCATTGTTTATGGGAATGTAGAAAAATTAGAATGTTTTGGGAAGAGGTGAGGGTAACAATTGAAAAAATAATTTCAAAACAACTCATATTGAATCCTAAATTGTTTTTGTTGGGTCTGTATCCAGAAAAGCATAACTTTAATAAGAGTGAAAGAACATTCATAGACCTTAGTTTGCTTAACGCCAAAAAATGTATTGCACTACTGTGGAAAAAGATTCATAGAACAGATGTGACTCAGTGGTTAAGACAGATGTTAACAAACCTTCCACTAGAAAGAATAACATACATACTGAAATCAAAGGAAAATGTGTTTGAGAATATATGGAGACCTTTCATTGATTATGTAAAGAAACTAAACATAACTTCTGAAGAAGAAGGTGAATGATATGTGTGGACCTTGTAAATTCCAAATTGGTGAATGTATAATATGTATACTTATGCAATGGATTACCTAGGCTAAACAGAGGAGCATTGTTTGACTTGTTTTGTTAATGGTTGTTGGTGGTTTTAGAACATTTATTTTTAATTTACTTTAGTGTTAGTGTTTGATTGTTGGTGTCATGTTTGTTAAAAAAAGGTTCAATAAAAATATTGTGGAAAAAAAAAATATGAGAATTTAATAAGATAAAACTATAGTCTGAAGGGGTCATTGACTGAAAAATGGTGCCGTTGCATGTTACCATCTGAAATGTATCTATTGGTCACATGATTATCAAAAAAATATCAAAACACTCACTTCTCTTAAAAACAAAAACTAATCCTTCATCTCATTTTTGTCTCCAAGAAGCCATTTTACCTCTTCCAGGGTTTTTCCTCTACACCAAGAAATGGACAGAGCCACCAGAGGACTGACCCCCCACTGTAGCTTTCACTACTTACAGTAGCTGTGTGGCCTAGGGTCAGAGAAACAGAAATAGGCGCCGCCCCTATACACCACCTGGAGTTCCACATGCTGTGGAAGGAAATTAACTAGCTAAAAAAATGAAAAACCCAGCCCAGCATCATCGATGATACTTGCCTGCTGCTGAATTACTGGCCGGTCTAGCTGTCTGTCATGTAGATGGAAAGGGAGCTAAAGGTATTAACCTCTAAGCTAACAGCGGTACTAGCACCAAGTGCAGCTTATATTGTTTATATTTTATATATTTCTTCAGATGTTAGAAGAAGCCATCTCTGTTGTCATTCAGTCCATACAGCCAATTATGTACAGTAGAACGAAATTATGTTTCTTCTATCTACAATGCTAATCACAAGTAGAATCAGAGGGCTCGCTGCCACAAACAACTTCTCCTTCCCCCATTCTATTATGCTGAGCCCCAAGCTAGAAGACGGGAAGTACCATCTTTATATGGTCTTTGGTATGACGCAGCCGGGAATTGAACCCCCAACCTCTCGGTTGTGGGGCGGATGCTCTATCAACTAGGCCACCACTCCGGTCACCCTGACAGCCATTCCTGTTGCTACCTTGTTCACTAATCTACATAATGTCAGAATGTGGGCCGGGTCTCATGCTCTCATCCTAATTTATTGTGTTGTCTTCAGGGCATGGACCTCACCCCTCGCCCTAAGTTTCATTTTAAATTATTCTGTAATTAATATTCACACAATCAAATAAATCTCAGTTCAGTCCCTTTCATATTAAGTGGAAATTGTGCTACTTTAAATTTGGCACTTTACCTATACTTTAAATCAAAAGCAAAAGATTTGACTATAAATAACAAGATGTGCAACTTACCAGTCATAACTGTGTACTGCCAAACATAGCCATTGTCAGAGCAGATCCTGGTCGGACTCTACAACGAAAATACACACAACTTAAGTACATGCACAGCACGAAAGTGCAACATGTAAAAAAACAGCTTTTAAACCAGGATTACAACTAGCTTATTTCATCAGATATTGTCAACACAAAGGCAACATACAAGGACGGACTTAGCATTGATGGCTAACTAGCTAACTTATCGTTTGAACACAAGCAACAATGTTGTTGTATGTCCAAAGTGAACTTTCCATTGCTGGGATAAATAACGTAAAAAAAAAATGCATAATATCACATCATATCACATCACTCACCATCCTCTATATGAGGGGTCACCAACCTTTTTGAAACCAAGAGCTACTTCATGGGTATCGAGTCATGTGAAGGGCACCAGCTTGACACACTCCTCTAAAATAACAAATCGTGTATATATATATATATACACACACACACACACATAAATAAATAATTATCAATAACTTAGAGTGGGTAACAGACAAGATCAATATTCAACACTTTATTTTTATTAATCTCAGCAATTGTTCAGATGATCACTTCTACATTTCATTAAAAAAATGTCCAGTTTTCACCAGTCCCTTTTAACCATAAAAACTAAACCCTTTTAATTCATGAACTATGTTGAACCACGTTTGAAAAAGTTATGCAACATTTAAGAAAAATCAACTTCCATATTAAATAAATCTTATCACATTTTTAACTGAACAAATCTGCTGCAATTCTGCTCAAAATCTGTTACATTTAATAAACACACTTTTGTGTGTTCTTCTTCACTGGAATTATATCCATACAGTTCTTGCCAATAATCATGCTGGAGTAATAACCAGTGCTGTCCTTTCATGAGAAGAAGCTAAACAAGCACTGAGAGTGCTAATATGCACGGTGGCGCAGTGGTTAGCACCGTGGCAGCAGTTTACCCTCGGCCGGGGGATCGCGGGGATCGTGGGTTCGATCCCTGCCCCCGGCCAACAGTGATCTGTGTAGAGTTTGCATGTTCTCCCCATGTTTGCGTGGGTTTCCTCCCACATGCCAAAACCATGCAGGTTAGGGAGTTAAGGGGCGCTTGCGACCGGCAGCTGGTGGCTTGTCACCGGACTGCAGAACAAATCTACCTACGGGTACAAAAAAAAAAAAAAAAAAAAAAGAGTGGGCAGCAGTTTCATGACGCGTTGAAGTGCCGCTTCGCCGTCGCCCCGCAAATGAAACACACGCAGCTTCCTTTCACGGTAGTAAAAAAGAACTCTTCCTCCCGCTCACTTTGAAAATTATAAATTTTCTGTCTTTTTTTGCCATGTTTTTGGGCTAGGAAACAGCACTCCGCTCACCATCTTCACTGCCGCTAGCTTACTCTCCAGCGCAAAGGTTTTGTCATGCGCACAATACTGACCTTTGAACTAGGTCAGAGTTCACCTTAACTTTACGTATAATAAACATATTTTCATTTTTTTTATTTTTAAGACATTGTCATTTTAAAATCTATATAAATGCAAGTGTGATTTTAAAAAAATAGCGGCAGAAAAAATGACATCTTAGACGCAGCTCACTTGCGAGTTGTGCTATTTTTAGAACAGGCCTGCGGGCGACTCATGTGGTCCTTGCCCGCGGGCACCGCGTTGGTGACCCCTGCTCTATATCCTAATATCACAGCTTCAACTGCTGAAGTTGGGTGCTCCCGCAGCTATAAATTCAGTTCGGGTGGCTCTGTCTACTTCCCTCTGGATTCTCTCATTAGCCGAAACACACAGAAAACTCTGCTGGACCGCGGCATTGATTTCTGTGAAGCCATTCTATCGTTGTTGTTTATATTATATCACTTGCTGGCTGGCTCATGGACAGATCTTTGCAAATGGCAGCTCGCGATTCTGGAAAGTCAGCTTCAAACACCCCTCTCATGACGTTACGCCCAGACCAATCAGTGGCCTGCAGTGTTTTTATGTCACATTTTCGTATCGGTACGGTACGCTTCGAACCCCAATCCAGCGGGTCCAAAAAATCGGAACCGTTACCGTTACAGTCCCTAATGGAATAGCCTACAAAGTGTACCGTACTGTACCGAACCATACCGAACTGACACTAGTGGAAAAGGGGCTATAGTTGCACCCGCGGTGAACCCGGACTGGGACAACGCTGCATCCGCGGTAGACCCAGACTGGGCCAACGGTGCACCCACAGTGGGCCCAGACTGGGCCAGCGCTGCATCCACAGTGGGCCCAGACTGTGCCAATGGTACCATAATGGCGAGCCAGCCGACCCACATGAGCACCTGGGCCAGGAGGTGGTCAATCAATGGGACCCGGGGTGAAGACGAAGAGGAAGGGTCCAGGACAACCTCGACGGGGGGAGCTGGACTCACGATGTCATCGGGCGGAGTGACCAGATCCGCGGAGACCCCTGGCAATGGTGGAACTTCTCCGGCAACCCTAGGAAGAGGCTCAGAAACAACAGGAAAAGAGAAGTGGTTAGGGTCACCAGCAGTGGCGGAGCCCGGTGAAGTGAGTTCAGATGCAGCTGAGGGCTGCACCTGACTCTTTTCACCAAGAGCCAGACAGGATCTCTCCAAAACGGACATGACAAACACAAGAGAGCTCACTTGCCTGAGCTCGAGCTCCACCGCCGTCTAGGATTCCCACGATCCCGACAATGACATCTCGGGCCAGGCCTCTAGGAGGTCTAGCTCCTGCTCCCACTCTGCTGCAGTGGCCTCCGCAGCAGGCATGGTGGTGGTGGCAGTCCTGGTCACTTCCTGTGAAGTCTCCTGAGCAGGTGATTCTCCCAGCGTGGGTTCTGGAGGTGCAATCTTTAGTAGCACTGGGCACCAGGAGACCGAAGCCAGGGGATGCTCCTCCGTCAGCGCAGGCTTACCCTCAGTCTCAGCGCCCTCCCAATGTCCATCAAGACTCAGCGGGGCTGGGGTGGAGTCCTCCAGCACCACGGATTCCCCCATCATCCGGAGGTTGAGTTCAGGGACCGATGGGCACTCAGGAGCAGGTGAGGGAGACACAGAGGGAATAGGTGAATTCTTCATAATAGCAGTAGGGGGAGAGCGCTCAGTTGACTGCCTAGCCTGAGACTCTCTCCCGGGAGACAGACAAGGTTCATCATTATGAAAGGAAGTAGAATGAAAAAACACTTGCCTGACCTCCCGGGCCTGGATGTTGGCTGCTGCTGGTGGTGCACTATCATCCATCTCTGCATCTACAGCTGCTCTGGACCACTCAGTGGACAGTGGAGGAACTGGCTCGGATGGCGCAGGAGTGGGCGTGTCAGGGACTACCCTGGATGACCTCTCGGCAGCTGGAGGGGACGTCCTGGCAGTGAAGGTTGCGGCAGAAGCAGAGAGGGCACAGACTGGTGGGACAGCTGGCATGGAGAGGGGCTTCGCCGCAGAAGAATTCGGGCATGACGTTCGGGTATCGGCTGCCAGTGAGGAGGGCTTCCTCTGGCTTTCCGACGCAGGATGACTCTTACGCCGTGTAGTTGGCTCCTCCAAGACCTCTGGCTCCTCCTGCGTCTGGCAACCTCCTCCCGAGACCGGCGGAGAATTGGGGGAGACAGAGACAAAAGGTGGAGGAACGGTGACAGCAGCTGACAGGGGAGCCCCAGAGGATTGTAAAATCTGGAGCTCCTCCACAGGAATCAGGCTAACCACTTCAGGAGAAAGAGCAAGAGAACGGAGAAGGACTTGCCTGAATTGCTGACAGGTGATGACATCAGCTGTTGCCTCAGTGCCATGCTCTCTCTCCCCGGGAGTAGGACGGGACGTCTAACGGGGAGAAGAGGACACCAGTTCAGGAGGTGGATTGCGGGCTCTCGGCCTCCAGGAGCACTTCTTTGAATGCCAAGGTTGTGCTGTGGAGGACCCTCTCACCACTTCTTCGAATCGCTATGACTCACATATTTGGGCGAGCAGCGGCGTCAGCCCCGGGTATCTCCACAGGCTGGGCTTCGTCTGAATCATCCCGACAGCAATGTCTAACAAACAAAAGTTAATTTCTGGAGAGTGAGTGGCACGAGCCCTGGAAGCGAGGTCCACCGCTCGCTCACCCACTGCACACTCCTCTGGGCTCAGTCCAAAAACAGAAAAGTCCATGGTACACTGCTCAAACACAGGTATGTGGAAAAAAAAAAGATGAAAAAACACACACACACAACACCTCTGCTGGGTTTCTATATTCTGGCCGGATTATTCTGTCATGAATTCCTGCCTTTTAGAGGCAAGAGAGACAAAAACCCAAATGCAGGATGATGTTGTGTGTAGTTATTGAACCAAAAATGTGATAACAGTCCAAACAAACAAACAGATGAATGGTACAAGACAACAGGGATGACTCTAGGACGCTCTACAGCTCGCTGGTGAGTACAACACGAAAAGAGGACCAAAGGTGCTACTGACGGAACAGATAGCGAGGGAAGCACAAGAGAAAACCCAATGCGCTCCAGATGGACCTGGAAGCAGGGGGAACAAAACAGTACTCAAAGGGCTGGAGCGGTCCGAGTCTATCCAGATACACAGAGGGAACAATACAGGAAACTGTGCAGATGACGATACAATAATCCGGAAAACATCACTGGGCAGACAGAGCTTAAATAATCCAGAACCTGATGAGCAGAGTGACTGCCAGTGTGAGTGGATGTGTGCGTGTGAGCAGGAATGTGTGAGCTGAATTGAGTGGAAACAGGTGTGTGAGTCCATGCATGTAGGAATGAGTGGGTGTGTGTTGGGCTGCAGGTGTGAGTAAGTGTGAGTGAGAATGAATGTGTGCGTGTAAGTGTGCAAGTGTGTGCATGTGTGTAGTGATGTGTGTAAGCCTGAGCAGGGAGAGGCAATGACAGATCGGAATCAGCTGTCAGCAGTAGACAGGAGAGGGAGGCGTGGCCGTAAGATACCAAAATAAATAACACAAAACCAAACACAGACTAAGGAATAATTACAAATAACTCACAAAATAATCAAGGGCAAAGAGCAAATAATAAGCACCAAAAATACAACAGAACATGGCCACACACAATACAACACAATATGGAACTCAAAAGGTAACATAAAGCACAGATAACTGAGGAACAGAAAACGGTTCATGACAGGTAAACACAGAGAAACATAATAAATAAACTAAAGTCGAAGCCATGGGCTGAGCTCATGTCTCAGTATTCACAGAATATACAAATATGTATCAACACAAAACAAGGACATGAGCACAGCCCATGTTCAAACCCTTACAGTTTACCATAGTCCATACTATGTATATGAAGAATTTTCTATTATAAACTTATGCTTTAGTCATGCATGACTGTCTTATTTTAAGTGGCTCATTCTACTAAGAGGAGGCATTAATCATAATTGCCACAGCTGTGGAGATGCTTCAGATTAAATAAGGAAAGAATAATGAAACTAAAATTAACTATTCAGTGTTTTATTTGCTCAGTTTTAATGAAAAAGGAGGCTGTGGCTGAACAGCAGCAGGGAGGGAACTGAATCGACATTAGAGCGGAGCTGAATTACTCACATCACCAGGCTGAGATGAGTTCATCTCTGACAGACCCACCTCCACTCATGAAGCCTGGGGGAAGTTCAACATGAGTGTCTGCAGTCACAGGCTGAACGGGAATCTGACTCACTCTAGTAGTACAACTTATTATGAGTGGGCTTTACTACACTGGGAGATAAATGGATAACTACAGCTCTCACAAGGAGGGTTGCTTTTTTTTCCCTAGTCAGCGGAGGAGACTGTCTGCATTACAAAACAGATTTATTGATTTATTATCTCACTACAGGCCACAAAATAATGTGAGAAGGATTTAGACAAGAATGGAGATGTGATGAATTTGCAGCTTTTTAATTTTACTGTTACTTCCTCATAAATGTGCATATTTTTTTCCAATAAATGTTTACATTTTCTTGCCTTTTTTATGAGTTGATGTTTTCTGAATTTAAATCACAAGAGCAACTTGTTATATATATAAAAGGCTGGTAGTAGTAAAATGGCGGCCGGGTTGGACAGGAAATGGACTGGGGTGGTTAACTACCTGCTTCCGGTGGTGACGCCACTCCTAGTATAAAGGAGGTGGGCGGAAGGGGCTAGTCCTCTCTCGTCGTGGAGGACACCTGGCCTGCAGGAGAGTGCCGTAAGCCTTTATTGTAGTGTACAATGTATTCTAATAAAGCTCAGTAAACTAAGTTCATTATTATATTCATTCTTGCCTAAACATTGCTGCTAATTTTGTGCCCCGGTTATCATTGAAAAAAAAAAATGTAGGGAGGTTGACATTTTATGGGTCAAATTTTGTGATTTATGTATGATATGAAAACAGAATTTTATTAATTGAAGGGTTTTACTGACCATGGGGAGAATAAGCTTATAAACTGCTAATTGGATTTAGGTTTGTGAAGTATAAAATTATGGCTTATGATTGAATTGTTTGATTTTATAAAGTAATTATTTGTGACGATTGCATTGCCCAACATATTTTGTTTTAATGTATGCCTAAGTGTGGGGTGGGTGTTGGGGAGGGGGCCACCAGCAATATGTCTAATGTACAGTATGTTGTGATTGTTATATGTTATGTGTATAAGGAGCTGTTCTAAGGGATTATTTTATTTAGAAACACCGTTTATAGTTATGTTGTTGTGTCATTATGCTTTCTGGTTAATTTTGACAGCATTGTGCAGCTTCCAACTGTCAAACCGTTCAGAGCTGCACACCTGTTTGTCATTCTGTTATTTTCTCCACTCATGTATCCACACCTGTTTCTAATTATGTTTGGCAAATAAGGGCATGGCAAACCTCTGGGGGTTGTTGTGTCCTTCTTCCTCTGCACCCGTCCTCAGGAGCTCCAAAATATCCTGAGTGTGTTTGGGTCCCACTGTAGAGGTGAGTGGCCGACAGGTAGCAACACAGGACTCTAAGCCCAACAGATCACTGGACGGAGCAGCTCCAGCAGTCTTCTTCTGAAACACATTGGGTGGCCACCCCGCATTCCAGGGCCACCTGAGAAGGAGGGACAGCCCTTCAGGCGGCCCCCCGGCATCCCTAAGCCAATGAGCCACGGGAGCTAGGAGGCGGCATCCTCCACCAAAGGGTGGCTGATCAGAGGGAACCTCCCATGATGCACCCTCGGCGGCCCCAGGCTGGGGTGATGCACGTGCGGCAGCCCCGGGCTGGGGAATAGCTGCACCTGTGACAGCCCAGAGCTGGGACATAGCTGCACCCACAGCAGCCCAGGGCTGGAGCATACCTGCACTCGCGGGGATTAGACAGTGGGTCAGCAGCACCCTCAGGGATCATAGACGGCGGGTCGGCAGCACCCTCGGCAGCCTTGGTCTGAAGTGTCGCACCCACGGTGGCCTCGGGCTGAGGCGTCACACCCATAGTGGCCTCGGGCTGAGGCGTCACACCTACAGTGGCCCCCAGGCTGAGGTGTCACACCCTCCACAGACCCAAGCTGAAGCGCAGCACCCACGATGAACTCAGACTGGGGCACATCATCCAAGATGCCCCCAGGCTGGGGCGCAGCACCCATGATGGCCCAAACGGAGGGGGAGCAACACCCATGGAGATCCTAGACAGAGAGGGAGCAGCAGCCACGGAAACTTCAAACGGAGGGGGAGCAGCACCCATGGAGACTTCAGATGGATGGGGAGCAGAACCCACGGAGACCTCGGATGAAGGAACAGAGACATACACACACACTGAGTCGGGGTCGCCAGCAGCAGTGGAGCCTGGCGAGGAGGGCTCAGGTGCGGCTGACGGTTGCAACTGGACCTCCCCACCAAGAGCCAGGCAAGAGCTTTCTAAAACAGAGAAGGTGAAACAAGAAAGAGCACTTGTCTGAGCTTCAGCTCCACCGCCGTTCAGGACTCCGGCGATCCTGATCCTGACAGGGACATCTCGGATCTCTCCACCTGGGCGTCCACACCCGGCACAGCCAGCTCGGACGGGGGGGTCTCCTTGGTCCTCTCCATCTGGACGTCCTCTCCGGACGTGACTACCTCAGAAGGGGAGGAAAGAGAAAACACCGAAAAATGTTGCCGGCAGTGGTGGAGCTCGGCGAGGAGGATCCGGAAGCAGAGGACATCTGCAGCCAGTTCTCCTCACCACAAGCCAGACAAGAATTCTCTAGAACTGTGTTTGCCAGAGCAGTGCAGAGTACTTGCCTGGACTCAAGCTCCACTGCCACCCAGGACTCCGGCAACTCTGCTGCGACGACCCCAGCAGCAGGCATGATGGTGGATGCAGCCAATTGACCTTCAGACTTGGTGCCCTATGCTGGAGGGCCTCCCGGCAGGGTGGATACTACTAAAGGTTGCCTCACCGTCTGCGCTGGCTCCGGTGCTGCTGAACCCAGGGGACACCCATCTGTCAGCTCAGGGCTCAGAGCGCATCCCTCCCATTCCAGACATGGCCACAGGGCTGGAGCAGGAACTCCCAGGGCCAGCAGACACTCGGAAGCCACAAAAGAAAACACAGGAGAAGGAGGCGAGGATGCGATGACAGCAGCAGGTGATGAGGACACAGCTAAGTTTGGCTGCTCTCGCTGAACCTCATCACCAGGAATAAGGTAAGGTATTTCATTAAAATAGGAAGAAGAATGAAAACCCACTTGCCTTGTTTCTCGGGGCATGATGGTTCCTGCTACTGAAATTCGGTCAGGTAATACTCTTCTGGCTACCGCTGACGTCTTCTGGCAAGGAAGCGGAGGCCTGGCCTTCTGGCGAGGGAGATGGGACGCCAGAGCTTGAGGCTGGCGAGGAGTCGATGACGCTGACATCCTGGAGCGCCCTCCAGTTGGTACAGACCTGGATGCTCGGACCGAGCTCCTCTCGCAGCACTCCCACTGCAGATCCTCCAGCTGGAAAACCCTCACTCTTCCTTCGGCGTGCAGCACGAGTCGAGGGTTATGCTGCACGACCGCCTCGTCCAGACTTAAATTCCATAAGATGTCTTTTGGGTGGAAAATGCACAAGCGCTGGCGATATGTCCATCCACCTCCCAGAGCGCAGCACAGAGCTTCCATCCCAAGTTCTGTGAACGTTGTCCTCTGCCTGCTGACATCTCAGCAGGCGAAGGATGGCAGGGGAGAACGAAAAGATAATCAAAAGAAAAATTGCAAAACTCATAGAGGCTGGTGTCCAGGTGGTCGTGTCCTTCTGTCATGAATAAACGCTAATTAGGACACCAAACACTCTCTGTGAGTTTGCACATTTATTAACACAAAAGCAGACATAAACGTGAACATAGCAAACTAAATCATAAAGTCCATGGCAAAGATACAAGAACATTAACATGGAAAACGCTGGAGGCGAGTGGGGCTCAACGTCCAGGGAAACATGAAGCCGGAATCACCGAGCAAAGGGGGACAGAATCCAGACGGAGCACAGCCAAAGGCAGCCAGGGCTTACGGTTGGAAATAGGGAAGAATAACCTAAATGGAGCCCTCCACTCCCCTCTACAGCGGGACCCAAACACACTCAGGATATTTTGGAGCTCCTGAGGACGGGTGCACAGGAAGAAGGACACGACAACCCCCCAGAGGTTTGCCATGCCCTTATATGCCAAACATAATTAGAAACAGGTGTGGATACATGAGTGGAGAAAATAACAGAATGACAAACAGATGTGCCCCTCTGACCAGTTTGACAGCCAGAAGCTGCACAACGCTGTCAAAATAAAACAAACCAGAAAACATAATGACACAAGAATATAACTATAAATGCACAAAGAAACAGAGGAGACTGAGCAAAACTAGAGACAGGGCACAGTAACCCCCCCCCCCCCCCCCCCCCCCCCGTGCCCCCAGATCATGACAGCTGGGGAGAGGAAAGTCTGAGCTTCTCTGATTAGACTGCTCCCTCCACAACCTGGACCCCCAGAAAAGCCACAGAAGATGGATGGATGGCTGTGTTGTATATTCATTCCTGTTGCAAGACTGGACCTGATTAAAGAAGAGGAACAACATTTTTTCTGATTCCACATTCTTGGAACACCAAGTGCACAGGCAGGCTGTGGTTTTAATAAAAATGAAAAGTCCAAGACACTTAAGCTGCCAAATTTTGACTGTTGGCTTGAGAAGCTATTCAAAAAGGAAAGAAACAAATACTGTATACTGTATGTTGCATCTACTTTTGGAAAAATAATCCATAAATATGACTGGTTTGACCAGGTTACTCACTAAATATTAAAAAAAACACTCCTTAACATTTCAAAAACAGTTAAAAAAAAAATCTCCTAAACACACTTAAAAATTCAAAATAAAGGATTTGGCTTTATACATTATTGTGTGTAAAATGTTTTGATAAGACTAAACTTACATTGGTGTGTCGCCGACTGTCTTTCTCACTGGATAATCCCTCTGGTGGTTGTTGTTCTGAGCTGCTGATGGAGTCCAGGCCTCATACACAGATAGGGTGGAGGGGAAGCTTCTGCTGACATCATCAGAATGTGGTTTTTAAATGTTGATCTATGAGAACACAGTCATATTCATAGTCCTTTTTGTGACTTTTTACATGTAAAACTTTGCATCATACTCACCTAAAGGTCAGATATTGATGTTCTGTCCTTAACCCCCACTGGTCCATCACATCAGTGAAGGCTTCAGAAGCTGTTGACCCTCTCTCCAGTCACTGTTTGGTGGAGCTCTTCTCTGCTGTATCATGATGGCATTGACCAAATACCCATCTGTCCTTATTCACCTCATGATGGAGGAAGTCCTCACAGAGGGTGAAAAAATGCTGTGGTTTATTACTTGATAGTCAAAAATCTGACATAAATTTTTACATACATAATTACAGCTACTTCAAGCACTCAAGAAATCCCATGGCTAATGCTGTGCAGTAACATTAGTTAGTAAGAAAATAAACCTGTTTTTTATTATTATTATTATTATTATTATTTATTAAGACCTGTTTATTCTACTATTAGAATTTGAACAATTTTTAACCTCAATTTCCACCATGGTGATCAATAAAGTTTTACATTATTATCTTAATCTGTAACAACAATAAACAACTGTAACTTTTTTCACTGTACACCACATTATAAGACTGAGCAGCTGCACATCAAAGCTGATAATTTAAAAAAAATCTTTATGTAAAACATGACTGCTGCACAATTAGTATGTGCTGTTACATTCATAGATACAAATGTTGATCATATCATGAACCTGTCATACGTGTCAGCTTGGTAAGTAAGGAGCAGTTAGTGGGGTCTATTCCAAGCCATATATTGACTGATATCATTATACCCTCATAATAATATGAATATGTCAGAAATAAAATTTTGTTGGTCACATAGACTTTAGACTGCTGCCCCCCTCCCCCACCCCTAACAACCAGATTAGCTGCAGAAGATGATGAGTTAGTTAGCATCATAGTTACCTTACCTTATCTCTGGTTACCTTACCTGTCAGAAGAAAAGTGGTCACCTCTGTGTGACTTTTCAGCCCTTTGCAACTCTTCAGCAGACATTAGCCATCAAAAGCAGAACCCTTATTTATCCTGCTCCTTTGTTGTGCAATACTTGAGAATGATTGGGAAACTGACGTCTGCCTTGAGACTCGGGTATTTAGCTGAATAATTCACTACCTGGCAACCCAACAACCCCAAATGAGACGATGGCACGTAACATCAAGCTAGCGATGCTATGGGCTGTGACATCTTCACTGGATGTCAGTGTTTGTCTTACTCCAGCTGCTGGATGTAAATATTTATATTATTGTCGACCCATCAAAAATTACAAAATATTTTTTTTCATCAATATACAAATTTTTAGAAAAACATTAAGACTTACATTGTGCACGTTTCTAAAGCTGGATTCATACTGCACCTCTGCTGTCCACGTACGTGTAACTGGAAACCTCGTGTGATGAAATTTACGTCATCATCTCCACTCCACTACAGCACCACGGACAACCGCATGCAGCCCAAATTTTGTGACCACGCCGCCTGCCCACGACATGAACGCGTTGAAAAGCGTATGGGCACAACTGAACGTCCACTGGTGCCAACTTCTCAGTAAGGAAAGTAGGTATTGGCTGTCCTAAAAGTCGCTAGAAGTCACTAAATGACATCATCGCCTAATTACCTCCGCCAAGGAGGTTATGTTTTTACCGGGGTTTGTCTGTTTATCTGTCTGTCTGTTACCAACATAACTCAAAAAGTTATGAACGGATTTTGACGAAATTTTCAGGAAAAGGATTCTTTATCATTGCGAGATAGGGCCATTTTTAGTATATGTGTATATAACTCCACAATAAATGGTCAGGACGCTTGCCAAAAAAATACAGGATAAGATCCCAATAGGTTCTAGGAAATATCAAAGAGTGATCCGGATCCTGCAAAAAATCCGGATACTGTGATCCAGAACAGCAAATAATAGGGGATCTTTGGAATTTTCATCACTGTAAAGTAACAAATTGAGATATAAACATACAACAAACACCAAAATATAGCCAAGACACTGTGGAATCAGTAGCGTACCAATGGATTTGTTGTATCTTCAAAAGCTATGGAACTATATCCAGAAGAAAACCACCATTACCGAAAAAGTGATTTTTGTCAATAACTACTGAACTAATAAAGATATTAGTAGGACTTTAGAAATGTAGGACTTTTCAAAGTCCAGCAATTACATTTTTGAGTAGATCACAGCATGGGGGACTGAGCTGCCTTGGGGGAGGTCTGCGCTCTCTGAGTGCTTTTCTAGTTTGCGTAAGTGGTTATTTGCATGTAATTGTAATGGATGCTGTAGGACAGAAGAATAATGTCGTGGGAGAGACAAAAAGTGAGTAAAAACACGGTGGTGCAGTGGTTAGCACTGTTGCCTTACAGCTAGAAGGTTCCAGGTTCGAATCCCCAGGCTGGCAGGGGTAGGAACCTTTCTGTGTGGAGTTTGCATGTTCTCCCTGTGCTGCGTGGGTTTACTCCAGGGGCTCCAGTTTCCTCCCACTATCCAAACACATGCACGCTAGGTTAATTGGTTGTTCTAAATTGTCCCTAGATACTGTATCTGTCTCCTATAGGCCCTTAGAATAGAGGGTTAGTGCTAGTGAAGCGCTGTGAGTGGTCTTTGAGACTAGAAAAGCGCTATATAAGTACAGGTCCCTTATCCTTAATTTTGCAACACAGAATTTCAATATGACGAAATAGGTGGGTCTGTGCAGTTCTAAGTCAAACAGGCTTGTTTTCACACGAATATCCGACGTTTCCAAGAGCGCCATGTCACCAATTGCATCAGTGGCTGGAAAACCCTCCGGCTATGTTGTGACGTCAGCGGGAGAACACAGCACTTGGCTGCCCATTGTACACGCAGGATGGAAGCGGTTGAAAACATCAACAAAGGTTCCAGCACATGTAGTCTGGAATTGGTATGTGTTGTCCAATCTTCAGACGATTATAGTTCAGAAGAATGGGATGACAATGAAGAATCTGGGGGCATCAGACCTTATAGGTTTGAGCTGTACCAAGCGGACATCGTGTCTAGCAAGTCAGACTCAGAGAGTGATGGTGGTGAGGCAAACATGGCTGGCACAGCAGCAGCGACAAACGCACAGCAGGGGAACACTGAGTGGTATGCTTTTGTTACAGATATTCTGTAACTCTCTCTTTTGATCTGTCTTTTTTTTTCACCCCACTTATATCACGGACACACAGATCGTCCTAAATGTCTCCTGAGCCGGTGGACGGAGCCACTGTTTATAGCAGGATACGATACAGCAGAGAACAGCTGCTAGCATTCAACCGCCACCCGGTCCCATTGGAAAAACTCGACATACCGAGAGAACTGAGGCGAAAACGCCGCGGCTGCCGGGCTGGAGTAAGGCGGAGGACAAAAAATATAAGGTACAGACCCTCCCTTCCATCTGTTGTCATGGGAAATGTACGGTCGATACTGGGAAAGTTAGATGAGCTAGCGGCTATCTCCCGTTATGATAGCACATACCGGGAGTGCTCTCTCCTTTTGTTTACTGAGACGTGGCTAACTGAACTAGCAGCAGATGCTAACATTGAGCTGGAGGGTTTTCACATGATACGAGCTGACCGAACACCAGACAGTGGCAAGGCTAGGGGCGGTGGAGTGATAATGTATGTTAACAACAACTGGTGCAGACCGGGACATATCACTGTTAAACAACGACACTGCAGCAAAGACATTGAGTTGCTAGCTGTTAGCATGAGGCCTACATATCTCCCGAGAGAACACTCACACGTGATCTGCATTGTTGTTTATGCAAATCCGACGGCGAACGCTGGGACAGCACGTGACGTCATCCATTCAGTAACCAGCAGGCTGCAGACAGAACACCCAGATGCTCTTCTCCTCATCTCAGGCGATTTCAACCATGTTTCACTGTCTCCCATTCTACCCACGTTCACCCAGTATGTCACATGCCACACTAGAGACAATAAAACACTGGATTTATTCTACGCAAACACTAAGGAGGCGTACACCTCATCACAACTCCCCCCACTCGGGAGATCGGATCACAACTTGGTTCATCTCCGGCCGGTGTACAAACCCCTAGTGCACAGACAACCTCCGGCCATGCACACTGTGGAGTTATGGTCTGAGGAGACAATGGACACCCTAAAGGGCTGTTTTTGAAGCCACCGCCTGGAAGCAGCTCTGCGATCCACATGGTGAGGACATCGATGGCCTCATTCACACCTTCACGGGCTACCTCAGCTTCTGTGTGGACAAATCCGTTCCCACCAAGACCATACGGCGTCACTCAAACAACAAACCCTGGATCAACCCTGAGATAAAAACACTTCTGAGAGAGAAGAAGAGGATCTTCAGGTCAGGGAACAGGGAGATGCTGAAGTCCGTACAGAGGGAGCTGAGGAGAAAGATCAGAGAAGGCAAGGACAGCTTCAGGAAGAAGATGGAGGACAAGCTGCAACAGAGCGACATCAGCGGGGTCTGGAGAAACCTCAAAACCATCTCGGGGCTCCAGAATACCTCCCCCCAGGCCACAGGGGGCAGGGAGTGGGCGACCAACCTGAATCTGTTTTTCAATAGATTTGACCAACCGCCCTCCCCCCTGACTGCACAACAACCACTGCTGCCTCTAAAGAAATCAAGTCCTGCTGCCCACTCCCCACTCCACCAACACCCCCCCACTCCCAACACACAGCCCCCCATCCTGACCCTGACCAGGACCCAGGTGAGGACGGAGCTGAGGAAGATCAAGGTGAGGAAGGCGCCGGGACCGGACGGCATCAGCGCAAAGCTCCTCAAGTCCTGTGCAGACCAGCTGTGTGGGATTGTGACGTATATCTTCAACATGAGCCTGAAACTGGGGAGGGTACCACAGCTGTGGAAAACATCTTGTGTGGTACCTGTACCAAAAACTTCCCACCCCAAAGACCTGAACAGCTACAGACCGGTGGCCTTGACGTCCCACTTGATGAAGACCCTGGAGAGACTGCTCCTTGCTCACCTCCGCCCCCTGGTGGAACCAGCGATGGATCCACTCCAGTTCGCCTACCAGCATGGCATTGGGGTGGAGGATGCGGTGATCTTCCTCCTTCACCGTTCTCTGTCCCACCTGGAGAAGCCCGGGAATATGGTGAGGATCATGTTCTTTGACTTCTCCAGTGCTTTCAACACCATCCAACCGATGATCCTGAAGGACAAGCTGCTGCGCGCAGGGGTGGACCAGCACCTGTCATCATGGATCCTGGACTACCTCACGAACCGGCCTCAGTTTGTGAGAACCCGGGACTGTGTGTCCAACACGATCATCAGTAGCACGGGGGCCCCCCAGGGAACGGTGCTGGCTCCCTTCCTGTTCACTCTTTATACTGCGGACTTCTCACACAACACAACACACTGCCATCTACAGAAGTTCTCTGATGACTCTGCGATCGTTGGCCTCATCTCCAATGGAGATGAAGCTGAGTACAGAGGGCTTATCCAGGACTTCGTGGACTGGTGCCATCGGAACTGCCTCCAGATCAACGCGAGGAAAACTAAGGAGCTGGTGGTGGACTGCCGCAGGCATGGGCAGCCCCTCACAGTACCAGTAAATATACAGGGAACAGACATCGAGATGGTGACATCCTATAAGTACCTGGGTATTCATCTGAACAATAAACTAGACTGGTCACACAATACTGATGCACTCTACAAGAAGGGACAGCGCAGGCTGTTCCTGCTGAGGAGACTCAGGTCTTTTGGTGTACAAGGGGCGCTGCTGAAGTCATTCTATGACACGGTGGTGGCATCAGCCATCACTTTTGGAGTGGTCTGCTGGGGCAGTGGCATTACTGCAGCCGATAGGAAGAGACTGAACAAACTGATTAAGAAAGCTAGCTCTGTCCTGGGGCAGCGCCTTGATCCGATGGAGGAGATAGGAGAGAGAAGGACGGTGGCTAAACTGTCATCTCTGCTGGAGTCCGAGTTCCACCCTATGCAGGACATACTGAATGCACTGAGGAGCTCATTTAGCAGCAGACTACATCATCCCAGGTGCACAACCGAGAGGTTTCGTAGGTCCTTCCTACCAACGGCTGTCAGACTGTACAACCTAAGCAGGGCTGCTCGCAGAGATAGCAAAAAGACGTAACAAACTAATAGTTTTTTGAATGCAAAAGATGCAATAGACTTACACAATGGTCCCCTCCGGCATACAACTAGGAACATACCGGTCGCTATGGAGGGTGAGAATATGTATGGGCACATAATCATACCATGTAGGATAACTAAGTAGACGGTTATGCTGTTTCATTCCATCTAGCAACAATGCTCTGCACTGTGTGTGTTTATATATTTACATATTTATTCCATCTAGCTACAATGCTCAGCACTGGGTGTGTTTATATATTTATATATCTACATATTATTCCATCTAGCTACATTGCTCCGCACTGTGTGTGTTTATATACTTGCATATTTATTCCACCTAGCTGCAATGCTCCGTACTGTGGGTGTTTATATATTTACATATTTATTCCATCTAGCTACAATGCTCTGCACTGTGTGTTCATATATTCATATATTTATTCCATCCAGCTACAATGCTCTGCACTGTGTGTCTGTGTGTGTGTATATATATATATATTTTATAGTAATACGTACATATGTATATTAGCTGCTCTTGCTTGCTTGTTTTTTTTCTTGCCTTCTGATTGTTGCTCTGAGTGTTGCTATCCCTGTGCTGTTGCAATCCTGGAATTTCCCCGTTGTGGGACTAATAAAGGCTTATCTTATCTTATCTTATCTTATATTGCAACAAATTATTTGTTCATAAATATAATTTATTTAAACCCAATTTTTCAGTAAAATCATAGCAGTGTATTTATAATAAAATTAAAACATCTACCTGATACTTTCAACGCCTCCCCCCAAATAAACAAATCAAAAGATACTATTTTTTATTTTTGCAGGTGCCAGTGTGGTCTGTGTGTGAGCATGACAACAGAGGAGGAGAGTATTTTTTGTCAGGAGCAGGACAAGGTGAAGCAGAAAATTCCGGATGGTGCTATAAAGTGTGTCACTGGTCATCACAACTTCCCCGCGGTGTATCTGAACTAAGATGTGTTGGAAGTGGCCTACTTCACCTATAAACATTATGTGAATGTGGATTATGGGAACAACTGGAAGCAATATACAGCTTACAGACAGTTCATCCAATGGTGCTATCACTACTTTGGTGAGAAAGTCTGAGTGCCAATACCTGCCTGTGTCGTTCACAAGATCAGACAGATCTTCCACTACAAGAGGGACAGTATGTTGGTTTTACTTATGCTGACTAACTACCTTTTGTTGTGATCCGAGCGCTGATCTCATCCACGCTCGGGTTACTCAGTATTTTCCCTTTTCCTCCCAGATTATTTTGGTTTGGTAATTATTGTTCTCCCGGGGCTTTTATTGTGACAGCACCGCGGCCGAACTTCCGGCTGTCAGAGCCGAGTCGGCGCTGTCACAGCTGATCTTTATTTTGGTAATTACGTTCCCCCTTTCCTGTTTGCTTCCGTTACTTTGGGTTTCAGTATTTAAGGAAGCAGTTGAGGCTCACTTCTCACTGCGACCTACATCTGTGTACCAGGACTGGAGTCCCTTACCCCGGCTCCAGTCTTTTCTCTGTATTTGATCTGTCTTCACTCCAGCATTTGTAAGTGTGCATTCTTTAGCGTCAGGTTCCGTCCTCGCTACATTCTTACATTTGATGTCTTTCATTCATCTTCTTTCACTTAGTCCTTTTCGGGTCGCAGGGGGGCTGGAGCCTATCCCAGCATCTTTGGGCGAGAGGCAGGGTACACCCTGGACAGATCGCCAGTCCATCGCAGGGCCAACACAGAGAGACAGACAACCATTCACTCTCACAGTCATACCTAAGGACAATTTAGAATCCCCAGTTTTGATGCCAGATGTCAGAGTTCTTTATTTTGTATTCTAGTTTAATGTATGTGTTTGCCCCATGTGGCTCTTTACTTTGTTCCTTTGTTCTTTCTTTAACAAACAAAGCAAACTCTCTGTTGGCATCTGGCACCTCATTAATGCCCTGAAAGGGGCATACATGACACCTTTATGTTTTCATGGTATTGTTTTTCATTCAGTAAATGTTTATCTGACCACAACTGTTGTCAGTTTTTACAAGAAAATAAAATTACAAAATATTTATAGTGTGATACTTGAAATTCTCATAACTGTTGTCATCATTGGGACGTTGCATGCAATCCTGTATCAATCCTGGGTATTTGAACACGAGAGAATTTTTTTTATTTTACAAATATAGTATAAGTATTTTTTTTAGTAAATTAGAGCATACTCGTGGCCATAACTTATAATTTTAAAGTTCAATTATCTGTAAAACCCCTTTAGAAATTAAAATTATTCTCTGTGTTACTGATGGCAATATCCTTAAAAATAATGTATTCACTATTATTTATGTCTCATTAAAAATGCAGTTTTGTTTGCTATCATTGTTTATTAACTGCTTTTGTCTTGTATCAACTGGCATGTGATTTTCAACAATAATAAGAATGTAGTGATCTGCTCTGCCTGCCTATTGCCCTAATTTCCTCCACAGCTGCGTGCACACCTGCCCTTCCTCATCAACCTGTCTATTGAAGCCGTGCTGCCCTCAGGTCTGCACGGAGACGTCAAGCTCCCTGGTCTGGCAAGACCTCTTCGCCTTCTTGTCACCAACATGTTCTGGAGTTCCATCTCCTCTGATTCCTCCCTGCCTCGTCGTCCTCCTGGGAGTCCTAGCTCCCCAACAACAAGTAAGCCTCATCCTAACTTCATCTCCTCGCTTCATATGAGTACTTCTCCATCAAAACGACCCAGCAGACAGTGCGTTAGCGCACAAGCTTAACATCATTGAGGCTCAAGTACACCAATTATCTCATCAACAACAGGTTATAATTATACAGCTTTCCAAATTAACACACACCTGGATCGCCTGTCAGCTCCTCAGTCCTTCCTACTTGCTCCCGGCAGCACGGCCAGCCCAGCCAGTTCCATCCCTTCTCCTTCCCCACCATCCTGGCTGACTCCAGTTCCCACGCCCACACGCTTCAGCGGTAAGCTAAGAGAGGTTAGGGGCTTTCTATTACAATGTGGGATAGTTTTTTAGCGGGTACCAGGGCATTTTCCCACCAGTCACAGCCGTATAGGCTATGTAGTCAATCTTCTGGAGGGGCAGACTTTAGCCTGGGCTTACGCGGTTATGGCTAGGGCTGATTATGCTAGCCTGACCTATGATCAATTTGTGTGTGAGTTCAATGAGGTGTTCGATCACTCGGACCGAGATAGCGTCCTTACCACCCGGTTACTCAAAACAGGGGACTAAATCGATAGCCGATTATGCCATAGACTTTCGGGTGGTGGCAGCGGAGGTGGGGTGGGAGGATGTCTCTTTTTGCAGTATTTTTGTCCATAGCCTTAGCCCTACCCTGAAGGATGAGCTAGACCGTCTGGATAAACCTAGCAAGCCGAATGAACTCATTTCCCTAGCTATTAGCCTAGACAATCGGCTAAGGGAGCGGGCCAATGAGCGTAGACCTTCCGGTTGCTCGGGTTCTCAGTTTCACCGCTCCCTGCAGCTCCCCCTACGGGCCTTCCTCTATCTGATGCACTAGATTCCCCTGAGCCTATGGTAATGGGCCAGTCAAAGTTGCCACCGGCTGAGAAACAGCGCCGCCGGAAGCTAGGTCTGTGCTTATATTGTGGTAGTGAGGAGCATGAGCTAGCTACTTGCCCCATTTGACCTAAAGAGGGAGTCCGTGCGTCACAGTAGGGGGATTCACGGACCCACTCCAAAGTAATCCCCTCACCAAGTTCCTACTGCCCATCCGTTTTATTCATAACCATCTGGAAATCTCCACACATGCACTCATTGATTCAGGGGCCGAGCAGAGCTTCATTTTGGAAGAGCTGGCAACCCAACTGGGGCCTGCCTGCCACCAGTTAAAAACACCATTAAAGCTTATCGCCCTGTCCAAGGCTCCACTAGCTTTGGTGTCTAAACAGACTGCTCCGGTATCTGTCCTTGTGTCTGGTAATCACCGAGAGCAGCTTAGATTGTTTGTGCTACCAGTCTTTACCTCCCCGGTCATTTTGGGATATCCCTGGCTCCGGTTGCACAACCCATCCATTGATTGGCACTCTGGTAACATCATCTCCTGGAGCTCGTTCTGCTTAAGTGCCTGTCTTCAGTCCGCTGCATGCTCACCCTCCGTGCCTCTCAGTGCCCCCGACACCCCCCCGCCTGACCTGTCCCGGGTTCCTTCTGAATACCACAATCTGGGGACCATCTTCAGCAAGTCCCAAGCACTGTCTCTTCCCCCCCCACCACCCATACTACTGTGCCATTAACCTCCGGCCCAGGGCCCCATTACCATCCAGTCGGCTTTACAGCCTGTTGGTCCCGGAGCGGGAGGCCATGGAGACTTACATCAAGGAGTCCCTGAGCTCTGGCATAATTCACCCATCTTCCTCAGTGGTGGGGGCAGGGTTTTTCTTTGTGGGCAAGAAAGACCGCTCTCTGAGACCTTGCATTGATTTCCAGGAACTTAACAATATCACTATTAAGGACAAGTACACACTTCCACTCATCAACACGGCCTTCGATTCCCTCCAGGGGGCCTCCTGGTTCACAAAATTGGACCTCCGCAACGCTTACCACCTGGTATGGATTCGAGAGGGAGACGAACGGAAGACGGGGTTCTGTACCTCCAGTGGCCGTTTTGAGTATCTCATCATGCCATTTGGGCTGACCAACGCCCCTGCAGTGTTCCAGCGGCTGATTAACGATGTGTAGAGGGATTTTCTGGGCTCTTTCGTTTTTGTGTACCTTGATGATATTCTTATTTTTTCTCAGTCCCTCGATGAACACTGAGTGCATGTCAGGTGAGTGCTGCAGCAGCTGCTGGAGAACAAACTGTTCGTTAAAGCAAAGAAGTGCAAGTTCCACACTTCATCCACGTCATTTTTGGAGTTTGTCATCTCGCACAACGAAGTCATTGCCGATCCAGCTAAGGTAAAAGCGGTGGTAGAGTGGCCGACCCCCTCGTCCCGAAAACAGTTACAACAGTTTCTGGGATTCGCCAACTTCTACCGCCACTTTATTAATAATTACAGTCTCACTGCCCTTCCTCTCACTCGCCTCACCTCCACCATGGTGCCCATCCGGTGGACAGAGGAGGCTGAGGCTGAGGCTGCCTTTTTGGAACTAAAATCATTATTCTCCTCTCCTCCGATTCTGGCGCAGGTGGATCCCGCTCTGTAGTGCTTGGTGGAGGTGGACGTTTCGGACTCCAGCATGGGAGCGGTTTTGTCTCAGCGCTCCCCTGTGGATGACAAGATTCACCCCTGTGCATTCTTCTCCCGCCGTCTCTCCCCGGCGGAAAGGAACTATGACATCAGGGACAGGGAGCTCCTGGCGGTGAAACTGGCTCTGGAGGAGTGGCACCATTGGCTGGAGGGGGCCTCCCAGCCATTCATCATATGGACCGACCATAAGAACTTGGAGTACCTCAGGATGGCCAAGCATCTGAACGCGCGCCAGGTCCGTTGGTCCTTGTTCTTTGGCAGGTTTGATTTCACCATCACCTACCGCCTGGGGTCCAAGAACACCAAGCCTGATGCTCTATCTAGACAATTCTTTTCAGATGCAGCAGAGGCGCCATCTTACCCCATTATTCCTCCATCGTGCATCGTGGGCACCCTCTCGTGGGGTATTAAGGAAAAGGTTTGTAGAGCGCAGGAGACCGAGGCTGACCCGGGCAGGGGGCCAGTGGGGAGGCTGTATGTGCCTTCTGCCGTCCGGGGCAAAGTCATAAATTGGACCCACTCCTCCAAGCTCTTATGCCACCCGGGGATGGCACGCACCGTGGCCCTATTACAAAGGACTTTTTGGAGGCCACCACTCCAGAGGGATGTCGGGGAGTACATCCGTGCCTGTCCCCAGTGTGCCACCGGGAAGATGCCCTCCTCTCCTCCGGCTGGTCTGCTTCATCCGCTTCCCATCCCCGGCAGGCCCTGGTCCCATGTGGCCCTCAATTTCATCACCGGCCTCCCATCCTCTGCGAACAACACCGTTATCCTCACCATAGTGGACAGATTCTCCAAGGTAGCCCATTTCATTCCCCTGCAGGGTCTTCCCACAGCCAAGGAGACTGCGGATCTGCTCGTCCTCCACGTGGTGCGGCTCCATGGTATCCCCCTGGACATTGTGTCCGATCGTGGGCCCCAGTTCGTCTCGCAGGTATGGCGAGCCTTCTGCAACGCCATTGGGGCTACGGTGAGCCTGTCCTTGGGGTAACACCCACAGAGCAACGGCCAGTGCAAGCGTGCCAATCAGGAGTTGGAGGCAGCACTACGGCGCATCACCACCACCAACCCAGTGTCCTGGAGCTCCTACCTGCCATGGGTCGAATACGCTCACAACACCACTGTCTCATCTGTCATAGGCATGTCTCTATTCAAGGCTTCTTTGGGTTACAACCCCCCGCTGTTTCCCGAAGAGGATTGAGACATTGCAATCAGGAGTTAGAGGCAGCACTACGGTGCGTCACCACCGCCAACCCAGCGTCCTGGAGCTCCTACCTGCCATGGGTCGAATACGCTCACAACACCACTGTCTCATCTGCCATAGGCATGTCTCCATTCAAGGCTTCTTTGGGTTAAAACCCCCTGCTGTTTCCCGAAGAAGATTGAGACATTGCAATCAGGAGTTGGAGGCAGCACTACGGTGCGTCACCACCGCCAACCCAGTGTCCTGGAGCTCCTACCTGCCATGGGTCAAATACACTCACAACACCACTGTCTCGTCTGCCATAGGCATGTCTCCATTCGAGGCTTCTTTGGGTTACAAACCCCCGCTGTTTCCTGAAGAGGAGGGAGACATTGCGGTGCCTTCCATGTGGGCCCATCTGAAGCGCTGTCACTGGCTGTGGAAGGCTACCCGGGCCACGCTGCAATGCACAACGGACCGCAACTCCGTCATTGCCAACCGCCACAGGACCTCGGCTCCACCCTACTGGGTTGGGCAACAGGTATGGCTTTCCACTAGGAATATCAACCTCAAGGCAGAGTCTAGGAAGCTTTCTCAGCATTTCATTGGCCCTTTTGCTATTACACATATTGTGAATCCTGTGGCTGTGTGCCTGGCTCTCCCCCCACATTTGTCCCACCTTTCATGTTTCCCAGGTGAAGCCATTCTGCTCTAGCCCTCTGTGCCCTCCTCCCAAGACACCACCTCCACCGGTAGTGATCGATGGCGACCCCGCGTGGAGGGTCAACTCCATTCTGGACGTCCGGTGCCAGGGTCGCAGCCTCCAGTACCTGGTGAACTGGGAGAGTTACGGCCCTGGATGGAGATTCTGGGTGTGTCCCTCCTTTGTGTTGGATCCTCAGCTCATCAGGGACTTCCACCGGATGCACCGGGTAGGTTGGATCGGCCGCCGAGAAGCGTCACGTAGGGGATGAGTACTGTAGTGATCTGTTCTGCCTGCCTGTTGCCCTAATTTCCTCTACAACTGCACGCACACCTGCTCTCCTCATCAACCTGCCTATTTAAGCCGTGCTGCCCTCAGGTCTGCACGGAGACGTCAAGCTCCCTGGTCTGGGAAGACCTCTTCGCTTTCTTGTCACCTACATGTTCTGGAGTTCCATCTCCTCTGATTCCTTCCTGCCTCGTCGTCCTCCTGGGAGTCCTAGCTCCCCAACGACAAGTAAGCCTCATCCTAACTTCATCTCCAAGCTTCGCTCTGCTCCCCTGTGCACAGGTGGAAATCCGTGGGGGCGGACCTCCTCCTCCTTGAGGAGGACTGAGCTCAACCTGCACCTCACCAAGCTCACTGCTCACCTCTTCACCTCCCACCTCCTCAGCAACCGGGGCCGGAGACACTGTCCCTCTGGCCGGGGCCGCCAGGATCTCACCTGGGCGACACACCAACTCGCCTACAGTAAGGCTGAACATTTACTGAACCATCACTCCTGATTCTTGTTGCTAATTCCCTTGTCTCTGCTCTTCCCTAGGGATGCCAGTCTGTATGGTGCTCTGCTCACCCTAGCTGTTACATTCCTGCACACTGGCACACATTCACACTCACACTTCATAATAAAAGATAACTGAGTTTATTTTGGAGTCTGTGTCTGCCTTCTGGGTCATAAATCATGTCAAAGAAAAGCAATAGAAGCAACTGATAGTCCTCATTTTTTCAAGAGTTTGGTCACAAGAAAAACAATACTCTTAACTGGTATAGCACACATGTACTATAACTATCAAAAATGCTAAATTAATTATTATAACAGGAAAAAGTCCAAATTAGTGGCAATGAATACAATATAGTCAGTTGGTGTCACAAATCGAACCCGTGTTATCCTGTAGGCTCGGTTCTGACTGTTCTCTGTGGCTCAGGCATCGGGTTTATTATGTATTATCTTTTGAGTTCTTCTTGTTTTTATGTCTTTGTTCCTTTTCTTTTCCATGCCTGTAGCCGCCGCTCTGGCCAGCGGTTGTTGGACAGCCGTTTTGACCCATTTTCAGGTAGACGCTGTCAAAGATTCGCCAGTCCGACCACGCCCCCTCTCTTTTTGACAGTCAGCTGTACATGTTTTGTGTGCATTATCTGCCGTGTTGTCAGCCAGCCAATATTGCCAACACTGTCATGATGTGTTAGCCACTCCACACAGCTGTGGTTCTGTTGCGCCCCTTGAAGCAATGTCGGCCCTGGGGCGCAACCGTGGTTAACACATCTCCTCTCCATGCGTTCGCTGGGTGATGCCGGCCCCGAACACCAACTGTAAGTGTTTCTGTTTATTTTTGTAAATCTTCAACTTTTTGGAAACTGCTGTCATCAGTCTTATGTTCAATAAATGTGCTGTGGTGAATCCTGTGGGTAAATCCATTCATCCTTCCCCTCCTCTGTGCGCTGCATAAAAGCACACGAGGAGCGCATGAGGAGGCTTATGACAGTTGGAGCTGAAGCGTGTGATGTGGTCTTTCACGGCCTGCTATTTATCTAAGCCTGTGACACAACACGAAGGCATAGCCGTAAAACTAAAACAAGAAACCAGAGAAACTGTTTGCTACAAAGCTGCTGGCATTCCAGCCAGCAACACCGGCCTCCGTTCTCTCGCTGATGTCATTTCAGCCTCCTTCTTCACTCGGTGGGCGGCGCCACAGTCCAGTCAGCAGCTGCGGTTTTTTGATGATAACTATGTTATGCAGGCGCGCTTGTAACTATTATATTGATCATCGACAATGGCTTTTGGGTTTACACAACATGCTAAAAAATGTCAAAACTGTATCCTGAGCACTTTAAGTAGTTATTAACAGCAGTAAATACTGTAAAACAGTTCAGAAAAATATTTGCAATGTGAGAGTGAAGTACAGGTAGATTTGGGGTCCATCCTAATTCTAATTTCTATCCTTTCCCCTTCGCCTACCCCTTGGTCCTTGAAATCAAGGGCCCCTTGTTCTCATCAGAGAAAAGAAGAAAAAAAAACTGATGAGAAAAAAAAGTCTAATCTTACAGAGAAAAAATGTCTCAAATTTACACAAACTATTCTAGTCAGTAGAAAGTCAGAAATTTACTAGAAATAAAGCTGTAAATTCACAGAGAAAATTTTGGACCCCCTGGTGGGCCGTTTTTGGCCCATGAGCCATATGTTTGACACCCCTGGACAAGCTCATTAAAAATACATATTTAGAAGATTTACTTCCATGAATTAGCTGCATATCACAACAGCATGTAAATGAATAAGACAAAATAAAATAGAAAGCACAAACAAATAAAAGAAAGTTCACCTTAGAAAAAGCTTCATTTGTTCTTTACAGCAACAAATCACAGTCACTTTTTCTCTGTGTGGTGAGAAAACCTACATTTACACAGCTGTGAACATTAAATGCAGCGTCTTGCTCTAAAAATACACATGTTTAACCATAGAGGTAGGAGCTGATGTTGGGGCTACTCACCGGGCAGGACAGGAGATCAACCAAGTGACAGTGGACCAATGAGCACACATTATGTGCAGATAGTGCTTCTGGGAGTTGCAGTTTTGTAGTCTCACATTACAGATAGGTTTTATTTTAGATGCTGTTAAAGGAAGCTACAACCCGCCGAGCCTTGCACATCAGAGTCTACAAAACACCAGAAAAGTCTCTGATAACACCAGAAAAAAATCGCTGGATTTGTCGCCAGTCGCAGGTCTACAAAAAAGTCACCAAGAGGGTTTGGAAAGTCACCAGATTTAGCAAAAAAGTCGCTAAGTTGGCAACAGTGTGAACATCCTATTCACGAGGTGGCGATATCGACACAGCATACTGTTTTGTATGTAAACTGGCTGTATTAGTAAGATGGCGGCCAGGTTGGTAATGGGTAAGACTGGGGTGGCTACTGCCGGTTTCCGGTGGTGACGCCACCCCTGGTATAAAGGTGTGGGCGGAAGAGGCTCTGCCTCTTTCGTCGTGGAGCCACCTGGTCAGAAGGGCGTGTGCTGTAACCCTCTTTATATACTCTGACTATTTATGTAATAAAGCTCCATTAAATTGCAAACAACTGTGTGCTCATTCTACATCAGTTCTGGACATAACATTTGGCGACGAGGTAAAAGCGGGAATGGGTATCATTGGTGCTGAACTTCGGCCGTTTCTGGAGGTGCCAAGCACGCTGCCCATGCCATGGCCTCGTTGGTTCTCATCTTTTACCAACTACCTTGTGGTCTTGGACCTCAGTGAGCGTGAGAGGCTCCGTGCGAGGTCAGTGTTAATCCATATGTTAGGCACTGAGGGGCAGAGAGTGTTGGACAGTCTGGGTGGGGCCGACAGTTTTGACAGCGTGGTGGAATTAATGGCGTGCCATTTTCGCGCTGGTGAGAGCGTCACAGTCCAGCGCATCCATTTTTGACAGCGCCACCAGCGTCTGGGGGAGCCGGTATCAACGTTCATGGCCGGGCTCCGCAGGCTGGTGAGGGGGTGTGAGTTTGGATGCCTGGAGGAAGAGATGATTCGGGACCAATTGGAGAAACACGTGTGCAGTGAAGCGCTCCAGTCCAGGTTGTTGAAGTTCCCAGAAGAGTTGACATTGACCACGGCTGTTGAGCTCGCCCATTGTTTCGAAGCAGCGGAGATCATCGTGAGGGGCCTGCCTGAAGAGGCTCTTCGGAGCGAAGATGATGCTCACGCGAAGGCACGACTTGAGACCCTAATGATAGCAACGCCGGAGGTGACTCGTATGCCACAGTGGTGAAAATACGGTCTGTCCCTGGCACACATCATTGTTATGGGTGTGGGTCCCCTGTTCACCGCTATAAAGCCAGTGTGTGCCTGGCGAGAGGAAAGCGGTGTGGCAAGTGCAGTCTGTGCGACCACTTCGCCAGGACATGCAACAACTTCGTACGCGGGAGCCGTAGGAGATATCGGTTGTGATCGGTTGTGATGTCATGCTCAACAGTGTCGTGGTTCCGCTGTTGATTGACACAGGTGCTGTTATCTCAGTGCTGAACATGACGACCGTGAACAGTCTGTTTCCTCGTTGTGTGATTCATCTACCAGAGAGAGACTACTACTGCTATGGACTGAATAGGCTGGCTGTAATGGGCTTTATGGAGGTAGAAGCCCGTTACGGGTCAGTCGTGGTGCCCCAAGCCTGCATTCATGTTACCGCTGCGGGCGTTAACATCATGGGGTGTGGTCTATTTTATGGCCTGGGGTTTTTGATCGTCAATGTATTGGGTGAGGAGTGGTCGGGCTGTGGACTGTGGAGCCGGCCAACTCTGCTGACGGACAGCATGGAGGTGCGGGAATCGGACTGGTTGGACATGTGTCGCGTAGCACGTTCGGCGCTACGCGAGGATGCCGTGGGTTGGACCCAATGCCGATTTGTTTAATGCCCAAATTGGGGGTGCGGAATGGCACGACGGGACCTCACAGGCAGCCTGTAAGGACAAGGCGCCCACGCTGGATCCAGGAAGAGCGGGACGAGTGAGCGGTTTGTTTCATCGCTCGGAAGATTGGTCGAACATGGATAACACAGACTGGGCCCAAGAGTCGACCGGACCGTTGGTGGAGACCAGTCAGACCCATCATCATCGGAAGAACAAGTCAGGGGCCTCCCTGCAGGTCGGCGATTTGGTGCGACCTAGGGTTGAGGCCCGGATGAGAGGAGGAAAAGGCTCGCGGGAGCAGCACGATTGGAGGAGGCGGCTTCGAGTGGAGGCCGTACGGAGCGACAGGTTTCTGCGCTTGTCTGACCAGACCTGTAGGCACCTGAATGAGCTGCGCAAGACGGAGGAGATGGGACAACATGGAGGGAACCCAGAGGTCAAGAGACAGAGGCATCAGGGAAAAGACCTGCCAGAGGACTGAGAGAATTATTTTATTTTATTTGTCTGTGTCTTTTCTGCTCAGTCCAGTTGTTTTATTTTCTGGTTTGTGTCTGTCTGTTACTGGTTGGTACCCTGTTGAAATTCGAAAAATGTGAGTGTATGAAAATTATGGGAAATTTGAGCTCTTTGTATGGTAAATTTTCAATTGTGATTATTGTATTTCTGTGTGAGATTGTGACCAGTGGGGCTCATTTGTGTAAATTGTGTACTATTTTGGGAAGAAATTTTGTTGGAATATTTTTTTATGTGCCCGGTTTTGGGGTGGTGGGGTGTGTTCGACCCTGGTAAATTGTACAATTACTTGTTTACATACCCAACGGTTAGATAGTGCCCAGTGTGTGGGGGTGTGTTGGGGGGGGAGGCCGCCAGTGGCTAGTCTTTGTCTTATGTTTGTGTGATTTATGTGGAGCTGTTCTGGGATTATTTTGATTTTATTTTGTTTTATTCTATTAGTTACTTGGATTAGTTCTGTGTTCGGCGGCAGAATAATCCACCCAGCCCTGTGGGGGTGCCAGTAGTCTACCCAGCCCCCCAGTTAGTTGTGTGCATGGATAGATTGTTTATGTGTCTTTGTATTTACTTTGTTTTAGTACGTGAGTTGGGAATCAAATTTTTTTGGGGGGGATCTATATCTGTGCGTTTGGCATTTTTTGAAGGGGGAGGAATGTTGTGTATGTAAACTGGCTGTATTAGTAAGATGGCGGCCGGGTTGGTCATGGGTTAGACCGGGGTGGCTACTGCCAGTTTCCGGTGGTGACGCCGCCCCTGGTATAAAGGTGTGGGCGGAAGAGGCTCTGCCTCTTTCGTCATGGAGCCACCTGGTCAGAAGGGCGTGTGCCGTAAGCCTCTTTATATACTCTGACTATTTACGTAATAAAGCTCTTTTAAACTGCAAACAACTGTGTGCTCATTCTACATCAGTTATGGACATAACACATACCAAGACAAAGTAGATGAAAAAGACAACAAGGAAGCGGAAGACGATAATAAACATACGTGAATCATACATACATACTTCAGCAGCAACAGAAGCCTCTTCGTGGAAAAGGAGTGAAAACCTTTTCTCCTCAGTCAAGCAGCAGAAAGCAAGCAGCATTTCTTTGTTGGTGAAAATCCTGGCATGTCAGCACATTGGCGCTACCTATAGGGCGGGAGTGAAACTACAAATGATGGTTGTGCGCATGCGTCAACCGCTTGGCCTGAGTAGATGAAAAAAAGTGAGCATGTACAGCGCCGCACACGTGCCGGGTTGTCCAAAGCACACGCGGACCAAAGCGGACTAGAGGGGAAATGGCTTAAACACTTTGTTGATGTATTCTTTGTTTTCATGAAAATGTTATCTATTGCATCTTTAATTATACATTTATGTGTATGTAATTACAGTTATTGTTAAGACATATCCCACTGGTGCTGACATTAATGGCTGATTTGGTCACATGCATAAAGAGAGGAAAGAGAATGAATGGGTCACTGTATCACTATTATAATAGACACACACTGGCCACTGGTATACCTGTCCAACTGTTTGTTAATGCAAATATCTAATCAGTCAAAAATATGGCAGCAACTCAAAGCATTTAGGCATGTAGACATGGTTAAGATGAAATATTCAAGTTTAATCCAAGCAATCAGAATGGGGGAAGAAAGGTGATTTAGGGGCTTTGAACGGCATAGCTGTTGGTGTCAGACAGGCTGATTACTTAAGAAATTGTTAATCTACTAGGATTTTCACACATACACACACAACCATCTCTAGAGTTTATGGAGAATGGTCTGAAAAAGAGAAAATATCCAAGGAGCAGCAGACCTCTGGGTCGGACTGCCTTGTTGATGCCAGACATCAGAGAAGAATGGTCAGACTGTGAAAGATGAAGGCAGACAAGGCAGCAAGCTGGACGACACATGAACTTTATTCACCTTCCAACATGAAACACAGAAACTGTAACTCTGAGTGCCTGAGCGGACCCTTTTATACACTTATATTCCCGCCTCTGGCATACAGGGTAAACATATTAACATACAGACATGAAAGACATGTACACACATTAACATAACATTGACACACGTCACAGAGCAGGTCTTGCTACCATACATTTGCACCCCCTGCGTCCTCAGGGGTCAACCTGGCGTGGTAAGGGGTGAAAGGCACATCTTTCTTTGTTTTGCTCCTCTCACCTTTCTCCATTAGCATCCCTCTATCTTCTCCCCCACCAACCCCGTTGTCCTGGGTGGAGTGCCATGTGTATTGTGTCCACCACACAGCCCCGAACATCCCCCCGAACACCCAAAAGGGGCTCTAACCCTCCGACGCCTTGGGCTTGAGCCGGTGCCCATAACGGCTGTAACATGGAGTCGCCAGACCAGTCAAAGCAGCTTGCCGTTGAGGTGGGCAGGAGACAAACTCGGCCTCTGGCGCGCAGTCCTATGGAGGGGGAAAGGGTGGGGAGGGGAAAGGCCTAGTCTGCTGCCAACAGTTCTCTGCCGGGGAACACCAACTTGCGGAGCCACTGTAGGTGGGCATCCGCGCCGGGGAGTTTGGGCAAACACCACCTGTTCTTCTGCCAACACATAAGCGAGCTTAAGCCTGTCAATGCAGACAGTTTCCTTACGCCCCCCAAAGTCTAGCACAAAATGCTTTGCCCCAGTTTCCAGCACTCTGAACGGTCCGTCATACAGTGGGTGCAGTGGGGTTCTGTGTGCATCGTGCCTAACAAAAACAAACTTGGCACTCTTTAAGCTCTTTGGGACGAAGATGTGGGGAAAACAATGGTGCGCCGGGCCCAGCGCATTGACCGGCCCTGTACCGTGAAAAAATTGCGCGGGCAGGTCGGTTCCGGTTGCGGGGTCTTCCGGTAAAAATTCCCCGGGGATCCACAGTGGCTGAGAAAAAACAAGTTCTGCCGGGGAGGCTGCCAGATCCTCCTTAGGCGCTGAGCACAAGTCTAATAGGACCCAGGGCAGACGGTCGACCCAATTTGCATCCGTGAGTGAAGCTCTGAGCGCTGCTTTAAGTGACCTATGAAAACGTTTGCATAACCCATTAGCCTGGGGGTTGTACATGGCGGTGTGGTGGATTTTGACCCCCAGGCTCTGGGCCATCACAGACCAGAGTTCTGAAACGAATTGCGGACCTCTGTCAGAAGTGATGTCCGACGGGGATCCGAACTGTGCAACCCAAGCCAACAAAAACGCGCGAGCCACTTCCACAGACATGGTGGAAGCCAGCGGGACCACTTCAGGCCAACGCGTGGTGTGGTCCACGACAGTCAAAAGGTGCGTGAAACCTTGTGATGGCGGGAGGGGAATTTGGAATGGCTCTAGGGGAGCTTTGGTGTGCTTGTGCACTTTGGCCCGCTGGCACGCAACGCATGCTGCAGCCCACTCTTTCACGTCCCTGCGTAAGTGCGGCCAGACAAATTTCGCCCCCACCAGTTTAACCGAGGCACACACGCTGGGGTGTGAAAGGGAGTGGACTGACTCAAAAATGCGGCAGCACCAATTCAATTCAATTCAATTCAGTTTTATTTACATAGCGCCAAATCACAACACAGGTCGTCTCAAGGCACTTTACAGAAAAGAGTGGGTTTAGGCCACACTCAAAAGGCTCTTTTCCATTATCACAGTTCGGCTCGACTCGTTTCGATTCGCCACTACTCGGCTTTACTCGGTTGTTTATCCATTACAACCGTATAAAGCCGTGTAAATCTGGGGTGGGTGGGATTGAGGCGGCGCCACACTCTGCTGACGTAAAGCACACGACCGAATCCTTCACAACAAACAAAGAAAGTGGAGGATTACGAGCGGAGGATTTCCACGTTGGTCGCTGTTCTTCTGTGGCTTTTGAACACAGTGAATGTGTTTAACCGGAGAAGAGAGTTTTACAGGAGAAGATGACGTGCATTGAGAGAACACACGTTGGAGCAGTACAGGAGACTCGCGGTTGCCATTGGGGAATATGAAGCAGCGGAATATGAAGCAGAGAGCTTAATTGCCCAGCACATCATGCACATCAGGCACATCAAGCACACGAGGAAGCAGATTTTGTAATTTAATGCTTTCTATTGTCATTTTATCGTCATGTCATTGTTGTGTACAGCATTTTGATGTCGCCAGGTTATCAGTATTAATATGTATGCTGTGTGTGTGTTTTAGTTGGCTGCGTTGTTGCGACATAATCGCTGCAGACCATCGGCCTGGGCAGTAAACCGTAGCTCGCAGTGGTGGGAGAATATTGTCCCCGGCTTCTCAAGCACGCAGTGGTTGCAGAACTTCCATATGTCCGAGGACACTTTCACCTACTTGTGCCACAAATTGCGTCCATGCATGGAGCTTCAAGTCACGACATTCCGCCAGTGTGTGCCTCTGAGGAAGAGAGTGGCCATTGCACTGTGGAAGCTTGCTACCGGTTCAGAGTACTGCAGTATTGGACATCTATTTGGGGTCAGCGTCACAACGGTGTGCAGGTGTGTGCAGGACTTTTGTGCAGCAGCAGAGTCATTGCTGGTTCCAGATCAAATCCATTTTCCTGATGAAGGGAGGTTCACGGAAATCTCGGCCTACATCGAGAGTCGGTGGGGGCTACCAATGTGCGTTGGTGCCATTGATGGATCCCACATACCCATCATAGCACCAAGACAATATCACACTGACTACTTTAATCGTAAAGGCTGGCACTCTGTACTCCTTCAAGGTGTTGTTGATGGAAAGGGGTTGTTCTGGAATGTGTTTGCAGGGCTGCCTGGGAGCATGCACGATGCTAGGGTGCTGAGACTCTCCACACTGTGGGAGTTAGCCAGTCGGGCAAACCTCTGCCCACCTAAAATCAGGAACATTGGTGCTGTACGTGTGGGCTACTTCATCCTTGGAGACTCTGCTTATCCACTGCAAAACTGGCTGTTGAAAACATTCCATGACACCGGACGACTGACTGAAGAACAACACACGTTCAACCAGACCATCAGTCGAGTACGGGTGGTTGTGGAGAATGCTTTCGGCAGGCTGAAGGGAAGGTGGCGCTGCCTTCTAAAACGGAATGACTGTGACATCGCACTGGTAAAATCGATTGTGTTGACTTGTTGTGCACTGCATAATCTGTGTGAGAGTCATGGAGAGGCCTTTGACACCACATTGGATGATGCAGCAGATGAACAAGTGGTGGTGGCAGCGTCACAGGGGGTAGAGGAGCAGGGTGGAGATATAAGAGATGCTGTGATGCAGTACTTGTGTAGCAATAAGTAGACATTTCATTTGGTCAGTATTCATGTGCATACATATGTCAAACGTGTGTTTTTTAAATAAAATTTTGTGCACTTTTCATCTACGTCTCCTCTGTTGTTCATAACGATTAACTGTTAAGGGACGGCTAATTAAATGCTAAAACCTTGGAATTGACCTTGGAATTTTATGTGGAAACTTGTTATATTTCCAGTTAATCCTAGCCCTATTTTACTTACAAAATATTTTTAAATATTTTTAAAAAAGCCAATCAAACTGTAGCACCATTGTTTTTCATTTGAGTATCATTTTCCCATCTATTGTTATTTATAAGGGATATGTATTCAGGGATGAGAAATTACACGCTAAAACACCGTAGAAAATGACTGCAAAAAAATGCAGCAGCTACAAAACTCACTTTTGGTTTGATGGAATTGCCAGTTGACCTTGTAATTATATGTGGAAACTTGTTATATTTACAGTTAATCCTAGCCCACTTTTACTTACAATTTAATTTTATAAATTTAAAAAAAAAGCCAATCCAAATATAGCACCATTTTGTGTATTGTGTATCATTTGAGTATGATTTTCCCATCTATTGATATTTATAGGGGATATGTGTTAAGGGATGGGTAATTACACGCTAAAACACCTTAGAAAATGACTGCAAAAAAAATTCACCAGCTATACAACTCACTTTTGGTTTGATGGAATTGCCAATGGACCACGAAATTTTATGATGAAATTTTTGTGATTCCTATTAAATACTGTGACAGTTTCAGACTGGCCAACACCAAATTATAATTTTCTTTTTCAAACCTATGACAGTTTGGATGTATTGTATCAGAAAATCATATGTTTATCATATTCATGTCAACGTTTACAACTACGAAACTGTTATATTTGGCTTTACATGTATGGGTATTTTCCCTTTATATTATACTAGACTCCTTATAATGTATTGAAATTCTCTGAATTTGAAATGCCGATAGAACATTCAATTCACATGTACTTACCTTTTACCTACTTCGACTTTACCTTCATCAGTGTCTACTGCTGAATGTAAAGTACACCTGTGCAACTGCTTACAATTTAACTTGAAAACTGTACCCAATGTAGAGAAATGGATACAGCAGTGGTAATTTTTATTAAATTTAACAATAACAATTACATTACCATTAAAAATCTTGACACCTTTATGGATGAACAGCGGCATTTGGGTCATATGAGACAATGGAATGTGTATGTAATTATTCGCCTTTCGCATTTAGTGTTATAACAGAGAAACCACACTTTTATCCAAAACACTAACATTTTATTACATTTGAAATATTCCCAAAACATGTTTAGAAACGGGGATTTTTCATTACTTCGACCAGACTGCCAGAATGGGTTATGAAGGCTCGGTTGAAAGAAGCCATCTCAGTCAGCTCATCCCTTCTTAATGCGGCTTCCTGATCCTGGGCTGACTGAAGGTTTGCTGCAAGCATTCGTAGCTCTTCGTGGTGTCTTTCGCGCTGTTCGTGGAGCCGTTCATGCTGTTCCAGCATCTGATCATGGGCCCGCATCTCATCTGCATGACTCTGGACCATCACTGATGCCAGGTCGGCGAAGGTGTTGCACCTTTTCCTCTTGGCTAGATGAAAGACAGAATTCATTGTTTTTAGATAACGCTGGATCAAAACATGTCTAAAAAAATATAATGGAATTAAACTTGTGAAAGCCTGTGGTGGGATGCTTCTTTGCTGTATTTAAGCTCAACTGTCATGTTGCTGCCCCTCAGTAGAGTGGATTGTGCAACTTCTGGGGTGCTGTGGTTAGGCTAAATCCCCTTCATTCCGAAAAGGATTAATTTGAAAAAGTTTTTTGATTGGATGGGTTATTTTTAAAAGAATTTCTTTGTACTGTGGCCTCAGAAATCATAATGGGTTAATACTGTTAGCTGACGTGAAGAATTTCAGTGAAGCATGTTGATTTGAAAGTCGGTACATGTGCTTTTTTTTTTTTTTGTTAAAATACAACAGTATTTCAGCCACCACCACACCTAAAAATGGGACTGGGTTGTTATGAACACCCCGGAATCTAGTGTTTCTGTAAACGTACAAATACATTTTAAATTCCTTATTATGCATCTATAAAAAATCACATTAAACACATAAAAACAACCGGGTGGTAATTTTCAGTTTGTTGTGCCTTACCAGAACTTGACCGGGACATGCCGGATGGAGCTGGCGATGTGGCAGACGGTGGTGTCGGCACCGATTCTGGTCCCCCGACAGACGCAGGAGTTTCCGGGCGGTCCAGTGAGGCGGACCCCTGGGATGTGAAAAGTGATTCTAGAAGGAAAATGCACACAATAAAGCTCACCAACAAAGTGCAACATGTACAGAAAACACAAAACTTTTTAACCTGAATACAATAAGCTTATTTCAGCGTTTTGTTCACGTGAATACTGAAATAAAAGCGTGATTCCGCAGCTTGCTGCGAGGTAGCAGCAAGATACGGAGGTAGCTAGCTATTAGCGGGCTAGCCATCATCACTAACCATTGCCCACAATCGAACAACTTTCTTTGTTGCTTAAAAAAAGTGAGCTTTTGACCGAAAGGACACATTGGCGAAAATACGGAAAATATCAAAACAACACTCACCGTCAACGGTTTCCAATTGCGTGGCCATGTCGAGCCCAAAGTCTCTGCCATTGCTAGCAGGCCGATGTCCGTAGATCGCGTCCATCGGTTCGTACCACTTCCACTCCTTCCTACTCGCACCACTGCGTCCATTGTGGTCCTTTATGGCCCGATAATCGCTCTTCATTTTTTTTAGTTTTTCACGACACTGTTTGGCAGTCCGGTTATACCCTTGGGCTGCCATGTGGTTGGACACCTCCTGGTATATTTTTTCATTGCGAGTTGCCCCGTCCAACTCGCTCTGGATGTGGTCATCGGCTACGAAGGACAGAAAAGTCCGCACCTCCTCGTTTGTCCATGGAATAAACTTGCGCGAGGACATCCTTATGAGAACACAATTGTGCAGCCGCTCACCGTGGTTACTCGCTGAAATTACAAATGGCGGTCGTATAGCTTCAACAGAAAACAGAAAATGGACGCTTTTGTGACGTTATGCCCTGACCAATCAGTGGCTAGCAGTCGATTGACGTCACATCACACCTCGCTTTCGCACGGTTATACCCTGCCTCTTAACTGGCACGAATTTAGTGTTGGTTAAAGCGTGCTGGGTACAGTGGAAATAGCGAGAAAGTGAGTAGAGTAGAAGTAAGTAAGGCTAAGGCGATACTAGTGGAAAAGGGCCTTTAGTTTATAGAACCCAGCAGAGACCCCTAAGAGCAAGCACTGCGACGATACAGGCGAGGAAAAACTTCCCTTTAAACCCTTAGATGCATGACCAACCAATTCAACACTCTTCCATGAGTGTGGTCAAAATGACCCCAACTAGAATGTGTGTGTTTTATGCTGTAAACTTAAGAAATTTCTTTCATTTTAGTTAAAGATGATTATTTTTATTATATTTTGGGAGATTATTATTAAGATAAGATAAGATAAGATAAGCCTTTATTAGTCCCACAATGGGGAAATTCCAGGATTGCAACAGCACAGGGATAGCAACACTCAGAGCAATAATTAAGAAGATACGGAAGATATAAATAAGAGCAGTGGATATACATACATACACATCAATATATAAATATATATACAAAGTGCGGCGCATTGTAGCAAGATGGAATAAACAGCATAACCGTCTACTTAGTTATCCTACATAGTATGAATATGTTGTGGCACACATATGCACATATGTATATCACTTCATGCTTCATATGTATACCACTTTAGGCTTCACATCTTAGATTGAACAAAGAACTGGCTCTCTTTGGAGATAACAGGAGGATGTGAAAGTTTTGTCTTTGGTATGCAAAGAGACGGCCTGGGGGGATTTTCCTGGCCGCCAGAGGCTTTGGGAGGAGGTGTTAAGATCTGAAAGAAGATGCATTGTTACTTGGGATTAAATACAATGTGATTGTGTGCTTTGACAATGTGACTGTGTGCTTTGAAGTTCCTGAGGTATTTAAAGGACGAATGTCTGGGTTTCTTCCTCTTTTTCTGTTTTTGCTGATGATGGAAGATGTGAATAAACCTGACTCGTGAGATAAACTCTGCCTCGTCATTTTCACATTTTCCACAATGTACCCATACATATTGTACACCCTCCGTAGCGACCGATACTGTCCTAGTTGTATATACTGGAGGGGACCATTGTGTAAGTGTATTGCGTCTTTTGCATTCAGTACTGTTAGGTCGTCACATTTTTTTGCTATCTCTACGAGCAGCCCTGCTTAGGTTATACAGTCTGACTGCCGTAGGTAGGAAGGACCTGCGAAACCTCTCGGTTGCGCACCTAGGATGATGTAGTCTGCTGCTAAATGAACTCCTCAGTGCGTTCAGTATGTCCTGCATAGGGTGGGACTCGGACTCCAGCAGAGATGACAGTTTAGCCACCATCCTTCTCTCTCCTATCTCCTCCACTGGGTCATGGCGCTGCCCCAGGACAGAGCTAGCTTTCTTGATCAGATTGTTCAGTCTCTTCCTATCAGCTGCTGTAATTATTATTATTATTATTATTATTATTATTATTATTATTTTAAATTATATTTTGGTCAACAAAAGAAGGGGACAGCTTGGGGTCATTTTTGACCCCACATATGGAAAAGCGTGGTACTGATACAAAAAATGCAATTAAAAAATATAACAGATACAAATCCAAATGGCCTCATGTCAAAGACAACCTATTTGAGGAATCCATGGAAGATTAAATGATAAAAAATTAAAATTACAAAGATATTGCAAAAAGAAACAACCGCTCAGGCATTTTTGACCCCTGCATCTAACAATACCTACATTGTCCTCACTGTATACACTGTATTGTCCTCATCTGTTTAAGATAAGATAAGATAAGATAAGAAAAGCCTTTATTAGTCCCACAACGGGGAAATTCCAGGATTGCAACAGCACAGGGATAGCAACACTCAGAGCAACAATCAGAAGGCAAGAAAAAAAACAAGCAAGCAAGAGCAGCTAATATACATATGTACATATTACTATAAAATATATATACACACACACACACAGACACACAGTGCAGAGCATTGTAGCTGGATGGAATAAATATATGAATATATGAACACAGTGCAGAGCATTGTAGCTAGATGGAATAAATATGTAAATATATAAACACCCACAGTACGGAGCATTGCAGCTAGGTGGAATAAATATGCAAGTATATAAACACACACAGTGCGGAGCAGTGTAGCTAGATGGAATAATATGTAGATATATAAAAACACAGTGCGGAGCATTGTAGCTAGATGGAATAAATATATATATATATAAATATAAACACACCCAGTGCTGAGCATTGTAGCTAGATGGAATAAATATGTAAATATATAAACACACACAGTGCAGAGCATTGTTGCTAGGTGGGATGAAACAGCATAACCGTCTACTTAGTTATCCTACATGGTATGATTATGTGCCCATACATATTCTCACCCTCCATAGCGACCGGTATGTTCCTAGTTGTATGCCGGAGAGGACCATTGTGTAAGTCTATTGCATCTTTTGCATTCAAAAAACTATTAGTTTGTTACGTCTTTTTGCTATCTCTGCGAGCAGCCCTGCTTAGGTTGTACAGTCTGACAGCCGTTGGTAGGAAGGACCTACGAAACCTCTCGGTTGTGCACCTGGGATGATGTAGTCTGCTGCTAAATGAGCTCCTCAGTGCATCCAGTATGTCCTGCATAGGGTGGAACTCGGACTCCAGCAGAGATGACAGTTTAGCCACCGTCCTTCTCTCTCCTATCTCCTCCATCGGATCAAGGCGCTGCCCCAGGACAGAGCTAGCTTTCTTAATCAGTTTGTTCAGTCTCTTCCTATCGGCTGCAGTAATGCCACTGCCCCAGCAGACCACTCCAAAAGTGATGGCTGATGCCACCACCGTGTCATAGAATGACTTCAGCAGCGCCCCTTGTACACCAAAAGACCTGAGTCTCCTCAGCAGGAACAGCCTGCGCTGTCCCTTCTTGTAGAGTGCGTCAGTATTGTGTGACCAGTCTAGTTTATTGTTCAGATGAATACCCAGGTACTTATAGGATGTCACCATCTCGATGTCTGTTCCCTGTATATTTACTGGTGCTGTGAGGGGCTGCCCATGCCTGTGGCAGTCCACCACCAGCTCCTTAGTTTTCCTCGCGTTGATCTGGAGGCAGTTCCGATGGCACCAGTCCACGAAGTCCTGGATAAGCCCTCTGTACTCAGCTTCATCTCCGTTGGAGATGAGACCAACAATCGCAGAGTCATCAGAGAACTTCTGTAGATGGCAATGTGTTGTGTTGTGTGAGAAGTCCGCAGTATAAAGAGTGAACAGGAAGGGAGCCAGCACCGTTCCCTGGGGGGGCCCCCGTGCTACTGATGATCGTGTCGGAAACACAGTCCCGGGTTCTCACAAACTGAGGCCGGTTCGTGAGGTAGTCCAGGATCCATGATGACAGGTGCTGGTCCACCCCTGCGTGCAGCAGCTTGTCCTTCAGGATCATCGGTTGGATGGTGTTGAAAGCACTGGAGAAGTCAAAGAACATGATCCTCACCATATTCCCGGGCTTCTCCAGGTGGGACAGAGAACGGTGAAGGAGGAAGATCACCGCATCCTCCACCCCAATGCCACGCTGGTAGGCGAACTGGAGTGGATCCATCGCTGGTTCCACCAGGGGGCGGAGATGAGCAAGGAGCAGTCTCTCCAGGGTCTTCATCAAGTGGGACGTCAAGGCCACCAGTCTGTAGCTGTTCAGGTCTTTGGGGTGGGAAGTTTTTGGTACAGGTACCACACAAGATGTTTTCCACAGCTGTGGTACCCTCCCCAGTTTCAGGCTCATGTTGAAGATATACGTCACAATCCCACACAGCTGGTCTGCACAGGACTTGAGGAGCTTTGCGCTGATGCCGTCCGGTCCTGACGCCTTCCTCGCCTTGATCTTCCTCAGCTCCGTCCTCACCTGGGTCTTGGTCAGGGTCAGGATGGGGGGCTGTGTGTTGGGAGTGGGGGGGGTGTCGGTGGAGTGGGGAGTGGGCAGCAGGACTTGATTTCTTAGAGGCAGCAGTGGTTGTTGTGCAGACAGGGGGGAGGGCGGTTGGTCAAATCTATTGAAAAACAGATTCAGGTTGTTCGCCCACTCCCTGCCCCCCGTGGCCTGGGGGGAGGTATTCTGGAGCCCCGAGATGGTTTTGAGGTTTCTCCAGACCCCGCTGATGTCGCTCTGTTGCAGCTTGTCCTCCATCTTCTTCCTGAAGCTGTCCTTGCCTTCTCTGATCTTTCTCCTCAGCTCCCTCTGTACGGACTTCAGCATCTCCCTGTTCCCTGACCTGAAGATCCTCTTCTTCTCTCTCAGAAGTGTTTTTATCTCAGGGTTGATCCAGGGTTTGTTGTTTGAGTGACGCCGTATGGTCTTGGTGGGAACGGATTTGTCCACACAGAAGCTGAGGTAGCCCGTGAAGGTGTGAATGAGGCCATCGATGTCCTCACCATGTTTACCCTCAGCATCCAGTCTGAGATGCAAATTGCAGCGTCTACAGTGTTACGTATAACCGTGGTGAAATTGAAAAGGGGCTTGGGGTCATTTTTGACCCCACATATGTATCTAAAAAAACCTATTGCCCTCATCTGTTTACCCTCTCTGTTCACCCTCAGCATCCAGTCTGAGATGCTAATTGCAGCGTCTACAGTGTTACTGATAACCGTGGTGAGATTCAAAAGGGGACAGCTGGAGAAAAGCTTCTGGTCATTTTTGACCCCACATATGGAAAAGTGTGGTACTGATACAAAAAATGCAATTACTTAAAACATATAACAGTTAGATACAAATCCAAATGGCCTCATGTCCAACACAACCTATTTGAGGAATACATGGAAGATTAAATGATAAAAAATTAAAAAATTAATTAAATTAATTAAAAAATTAAAATTACAAAGATATTGCAAAAAAAACAACCGCTGGGGTAATTGTTACCCTGCTTATGCATCCAAGGGTTAACGAGCAGAAACCTCGGGCGGAACCATAGCTCATAGAGAACGGCCATCCACCTCAACCGGCTGGGTTGAGTAGCTACATTCAAAACAAACATACAAATACAACATTCAAAGCCAAACAGTCCAGTACCAAGCCTGGCCAGTCTGGCAGAGGCAGCATTTCTAACTAAAGGCCTTATCAAAGAGAAAAGATTTCAACTTGCTCTTGAATAAAGACAGAGTGTCTGCCTCCCGAACTGAACTGGGAAGATGGTTCCACAGGAAGGGAGCTTGATAGCTGAAAGCTCTACCTCCCAATCTACTTCTAGATACCTTGGGGACCACTAGTAGTCTGGATTTTTGGGAGCACAGAGCTCTGGTTGGATGATAGGGAACTAAGAGTTCTTGCAGGTAAGAAGGAGCCATACCATTAAGAGCTTTATAGGTTAAGAGCAAGATCTTGAATTCAATTCTATATTTTATTGGGAGCCAATGTAAAGAAGCTAAAACTGGAGAAATGTGATCTCTTCTCCCTGTTCTGATAAGGATACGTGCAGCTGCATTCTGAATGAGTTGGAGAAACTTTATGGACTTATTTGGGCAGCCTGATAAAACAATAGTCAAGTCTAGAGGTGATAAAGGCGTGAACAAGTTTCTCTGCATCTTTATGAGACAGGATGAACCTAATTTTAGAAATATTATGCAGATAGAAGAAGGCGGTCTTAATGGTTTGTTGTATATGAGAGTTGAAAGACACATCTTGGTCAAAGACAGCTCCAAGATTCCTAACAGAAGACATAGAAGCCAGTGCAATGCCATCTAGTGTTGTTATCTTGCTAAAAGAGTATTTCTAGCATGTCTGAGGCCAAGAACGATGACTTCAGTTTTATCTGTATTTAGCAATAGAAAGTTGTAGTTCATCCAGGTTTTGATATCCTTAAGACACTCCTGGAGTAAACCCAACTGGCTGGGATCATCTGGACTGATGGATAAATACAACTGAGTGTCATCAGCATAACAATGAAAATGAATAGAATGCTTTCTCATAATGTCTCCCAAAGGCAGCATGTATAATGTAAACAATACTGGTCCAAGTACTGATCCCTGCGGAACTCCATAGCTAACCGTGGTCTGAGTAGAAGACTTGTTATGGACATGAACAAACTGGGAACGATCTGATAGATAAGACTGGAACCATCTTAGCGTTGTTCCATTCAAGCCAATTTGCTGTTCAAGTCTCTCTAGCAGGATATGGTGGTCAGTGGTATCAAAGGCAGCGCTGAGGTCCAATAAAACAAGGATGGAGACAAGTCCTTTGTCAAAAACCATAAGGATGTCATCAGTAACTTTCACCAAGGCTGTCTCTGTGCTGTGATGTTTCCTAAAACCCAACTGAAATTTCTCAAATATAGAATTTTTTTCTAAAAAGGTGCATAGTAGATTGGCGACTATTTTTTCAAGGATCTTAGAAAAGTAGGGGAGGTTAGATATTGGTCTATAATTGGCCAAAATCCCAGAATCAAGCGAAGGTTTTTTAAGTAGAGGTTTAATTACTGCAACTTTAAATGACTGCGGTACATGTCCTATCAATAGGGACATATTGATTATGTTCAAAAGAGATGAACTAATCAGAGATAGTGATTCCTTCACTAGTCAAGCTGGGATTGGATCTAAAAGACAGGTAGTTGGTTTAGAGGCTGACACTATTAGGGCTAGATAGCAGTGTTAGGTAGAGGCTTGGTATTTTTAGGAGGGGTATTTTTTTTTTTTTTAATACTATTCTTAATGCTGACAATTTTATCATTAAAAAATTTCAAAAAGTCGTCAGCACTAAGAGTTGGAGGGATGTAGGGATCTATGGCATTTTGGCTCTTGGTTAGCTGAGCCACAGTATTAAAGAGAAATCTGTGGTTGTTTTTATTTTCTTTTATCAAGGATGAATAGTACTGTTGTGGAGAATGTGTGGAAGGATGAGACTGAGTTTATTCCTCAGGTTCAGCTTTATTCACAATCACATACTCCAACAATTTCAAAGCAGGAAAAAAAGAGGATGAATTATCTCACATTTGTCTTTTATACCCCAGACATCAAAACTGCAGTCACATGGTGTTTAATCAAACATACAGTCACATGGTACTTAATCCCAGTCACAATGTAACTCCTCTGATCTTCACACCATCGTCCTTTAGTCTCCGGTGGTCCGGAAATCTCTCCAGGTCATCTCCTTGAAACAAAGGCCAAATCTCACACTCTCCCGTTACCCCTCGGAGGCTCAGTCCCTTTGTTCCCTGAGACGTGCAGCACACAATAAACACACAGCAATATATTTGTGGAGCATATGTAACCAACATATGTGCCCACATGACCCCCCCCAAACGTCTAAGATGGAACAATCATAACTAGAGATGCATGACATACTAACATTACTACATATCAATCTACCCGTTGCCGAGGCCTAAGTCTTCTGCCGTATTTGCTGTAAGCCAGCTTTACTGCCTCTGCAGTGTCCTCCTGCTGTGGGACTGTTGCCTGTGGATTAGAACTGTTAGTCAATCTCTGTGGGTGTTCTGGAGAATGCCTTCTAGGGGGTCTGCCGCGACAGAGGGCCCTCGCCAACTGCACAGCTTCATCCGCCAAAACAAAAGCGGGTTTGAGCCTGTTTATACCAATTACCTCCTTTCTGTCTCCCAAATCTAGCAAAAAATGCTTCTCCTGTTTCCAGCACCCTAAACGGTCCATCATACGGCGGCCGCAAGTTTTGGCGATGGGCATCATGTCTGACAAAAACAAACTCCACATTTTTTAAAGCTTTTGGCACAAAAATGCGTGGGAAGCTGTGATGAACCGGGCCAGGAAGCGTGTTTGATCCCGTGTCGCTCTGCAACCGCTGAGCGGGGGGGGGGGGCAATTTGGTGCAGGATTATCCGGGAGAAATTCCCCGGGCAGCCAGAGAGGCTGTGCAAAAACTAACTCAGCTGGGGAGGCTTGCAAATCCTCCTTAGGTGCAGAACGCAACCCCAATAAAACCCATGGTAGCCTGTCTACCCAATTTGTATCCGTAAGCGACGCTCTGAGGGCTGCTTTCAATGACCTATGGAAACGTTCGCATAAACCATTAGCCTGGGGGTTGTACGCAGTAGTGCGGTGGATCGTTACCCCCAGGCTGCGGGCCATCGCTGACCAGAGTTCGGACACAAATTGAGGACCTCTGTCGGACGTTATATCCGACGGAACTCCAAAGCGCGCTATCCAAGCTGTTAAAAACGCGCGCGCCACCTCCTCGGCTGTGGTTGATGCCAGTGGGACCACTTCCGGCCAACGCGTGGTGCGGTCCACCATTGTCAAAAGGTGTGTGCACCCCTGTGACGACGGAAGGGGGCCTACCAGGTCGACATGCACATGATCAAAGCGCTTAGCCGGGATGTGAAAAGGCTCCAAAGGAGCTCTAGTGTGTTTGTGTATTTTGGCTCGCTGACAAGCTACGCAGGCTGTCGCCCATTCCTTGACCTGTTTGCACAACCCCGGCCATACAAATTTCTCTCCTACCATTTTGACCGATGCGTGCACCCCCGGGTGCGCCAGAGAATGGATCGAGTCAAAAACGCAGCGGCGCCACGCAGCTGGTACCACCGGACGCAGCCGTCCAGTAGAGATATCACAGATTAGGGGGGGCATGCCATCTTGCAGCACCCTGTCCTCCAGCCTTAACCCTGTTGGTCCAGACTGGAGCGCGCGCACGTCCGCATCGCTGCAGAGTCTGCCCCCACGGGGCCTGGAGCCACCACAGCACGTGAGAGGCAGTCCGCCACTACATTATATTTACCTGCCACATGCTGGATATTGGTGGTAAACTCCGATATCGCGGCCAGCTGTCTCTGCTGCCGGCCCGACCAAGGTTCCGAAATCTTGGCCATCGCGAAAGTCAGCGGTTTGTGGTCCATGAACGCGGTGAAACGGCGCCCTTCCAGCCAGAACTGGAAGTGGCGGATAGCCAAGTGTAGAGCCAACAACTCCCTGTCGAACGCACTGTATTTTCGCTCGCTATCACGCAAGGTTTTGCTGAAAAACGCAAGCGGTTGCCAGGCACCAGCTACATACTGTTCAATGACCGCTCCTACGGCTACATCAGATGCGCCAGTGGTGAGCGCCATGCGGGCCGTTGGAACTGGGTGTGCCAACAAAGCAGCGTTTGCCAGGGCTGATTTGACTTGAGAGAATGCACGCTCCCACTCAGGAGACCATTAGATTTTATTTGTGGGTTTTTGTTTTTTTAGTGCAGCGTACAATGGTTGCATGAGCTGCGCTGCGCTGGGGAGGAAACGGTTATAAAAATTAACCATTCCCAAAAACTCCTGTAACGCTTTGACCGTTTGAGGTTGGGGAAAATTTGTTATTGTGCGCACTTTATCGGGCAGAGGGACCGCTCCTTCTGGCGAAACGCGATGCCCCAAAAAATCAATCTGCGCCACCTCAAACTGACACTTCGCTGGGTTAATTATTAACCCGTGCTCTGCCAACCTCCGGAAAACTGCTGTGATGTGGCTTTCGTGTTCGTCTTCGGACGTGCTGGCTACCAAAATGTCGTCCAAATAGACGAACACGAAAGGGAGGTCACGTAGGACCGCGTCCATCATGCGTTGGAACGTCTGCGCCGCTCCCTTGAGTCCAAAAGGTATGCGCAAAAACTCAAAAAGGCCGAAAGGAGTTATTACCGCTGTTTTGGGTATGTCCTGAGCGCGCACTGGAACCTGATGGTAACCGCGTACTAAATCTATTTTAGAAAAAATGCGCGCCCCCGCCAAATGAACCGAAAAATCTTGGATATGCAGAATTGGGTAGCGGTTGTGTGCTGTGGCGTTATTCAACCTGCGGAAATCGCCGCACGGTCGCTACGAGCCATCAGCCTTTGGGACCATGTGCAGTGGTGAAGCCCAGGGGCTTTTTGAACGCCTGATGATGCCCAGTTTTTCCAGGTTGGCAAACTCCTCGCACGCTATGGTCAGTTTAGCTGAGTCCAGGTGCCGAGCTTTTGCAAAAACGGGCGGGCCGGTGGTAGTGATATAATGTTCCACCCCATGTTTAGCCACTGTCGCCGAAAACGTTGGGACTGTGAGTGCTGGGAACTGAGTGAGGAGTGCGTGGAACTTACCACCCGCAGCTGTGACGTTGGCTTGTGCAGTTGGCGGCGCCACTCGAGCTGTGCAGGGAATAGAGTGAAAGGAGAGTGCATTAACCAGACGTCTGTTAGCAAGATCAACCAATAAACCATGTGAGCACAAAAAATCAGCCCCTAACATGTTGAAATTGACTGCCGCTACAAAAAAAGTCCACTCAAATGCACGGCCCTGCAAAGACAGAAGCAGGGTCCTCTCACTGAAGGTCTTAATCGCTGAGCCGTTCGCCGCTGACACCTGGGGACCCTTAGACGGCGTCAGCCAGTCCGCATAGGAAGGCGTGATGAAGCTCAGCTGGGAGCCTGTGTCCACAAGGAAATGCCTCCCCGAGCATGCATCCATCAGGTAGAGCAGCTTGTTCTCCTCCCCGAGGGCCGCAGCCGCTACCGACCCCCGGTCTTGGCGTTTCCCGAGCGCTTGAAGTGGCACGGTGGGAGGCACTTGTGTGCCCTCTCTGCAAAGCGGCGATGGTAGAAGCAAAGGACGTCATCCTCTCCGTGTCGCCTGGCCCTTGCTGCTGCCGACGTCAGTGAGTCTGGTGCTGCAACCACTGGCCCCATGCCGTCTCCGGACATTGCGCCTAGCTCTGCTGCCGCAGCCGAAACCGCACTCCATTTGTGGGCGTCGACGAGTCGTTGCGCCTCCTTGCTCAGCTCATGGTAGTTTCGCTGGGCCAACAGAGGTGAGCCTGCCAGGGTCACTCTCACCGCTGACAGCAGGGTCCTGAGGAAAAGGTGGACGAAGATAAAGTTGTCATCCTCGGAGTCTCTCAGCCTCAGCATTTTCACCATCAGGTCTACGGGTCTGTCGTTCTCAGACTCCGTCAACGCTAGGAGCCCCTCTGCTCGCTGTTGCACCTAGGGGGTGAAGTGGCTGATAAGCGCAGCCTTCAATGCACTGTATTTGTCGTTGTCCGGTGGGTGATTGACCAGATTCTCCACCCTCTGGACTGTGTGGCTGTCCAGCTTCGCCACCACATGGTAGAATTTTGTGTCGTCTCTCGAGATTCTCCGGAGGTTGAACTGCGCCTCGACCGCGCTAAACCAGGAGCGCGGACTATGCTGCCAGAAGTCCGGCAGCTGGAACGTGGCGGCATTCATCAGGCTGGCTTCTGCCGAGCCCCACTCGGGAGATTTATCTCTGCTCATGCTTCGTCGTAAGGTCACCAGTGTGGAGAATGTGTGGAAGGATGAGACTGAGTTTATTCCTCAGGTTCAGCTTTATTCACAATCACATACTCCAACAATTTCAAAGCAGGAAAAAAAAGAGGATGAATCATCTCACATCTGTCTTTTATACCCCGGACATCAAAACTGCAGTCACATAGTGTTTAATCAAACATACAGTCACATGTTATTTAATCCCAGTCACAATGTAACTCCTCTGATTTTCACACCATCGTCCTTTAGTCTCCGGTGGTCCGGAAATCTCTCCAGGTCATCTCCTTGAAACAAAGGCCAAATCTCACACTCTCCCGTTACCCCTTGGAGGCTCAGTCCCTTTGTTCCCTGAGACGTGCAGCACACAATAAACACACGGCAATATATTTGTGGAACATATGTAACCAACATATGTGCCCACACTGTCGCCTAGCACGACGGAGAGATTTCTTGTAGGTGGTAAGGCTGGCATTCCAGGCTGAACAAGATTCTTCTGTCTTATTTGCATGCCAAAGCCTTTCACAGGATCTAACTTTCTGTTTTAACCTATGGGTGTGGGAGTTGTACCATGGAGCTAGTCTCCTATTTTTAATAGTTTCTTTTTTTCTTTAATAGTTTTCTTTTAAGAAAGCTAGCTCTGTCCTGGGGCAGCGCCTTGATCCGATGGAGGAGATAGGAGAGAGAAGGACGGTGGCTAAACTGTCATCTCTGCTGGAGTCCGAGTTCCACCCTATGCAGGACATACTGGATGCACTGAGGAGCTCATTTAGCAGCAGACTACATCATCCCAGGTGCACAACCGAGAGGTTTCGTAGGTCCTTCCTACCAACGGCTGTCAGACTGTACAACCTAAGCAGGGCTGCTCGCAGAGATAGCAAAAAGACGTAACAAACTAATAGTTTTTTTGAATGCAAAAGATGCAGTAGACTTACACAATGGTCCTCTCCGGCATACAACTAGGAACATACCGGTCGCTATGGAGGGTGAGAATATGTATGGGCACATAATCATACCATGTAGGATAACTAAATAGACGGTTATGCTGTTTCATCCCACCTAGCAACAATGCTCTGCACTGTGTGTGTTTATATATTTACATATTTATTCCATCTAGCTACAATGCTCAGCACTGGGTGTGTTTATATTTATATATCTATATATTTATTCCATCTAGCTACAATGCTCCGCACTGTGTTTTTATATATCTACATATTATTCCATCTAGCTACATTGCTCCGCACTGTGTGTGTTTATATACTTGCATATTTATTCCACCTAGCTGCAATGCTCCGTACTGTGGGTGTTTATATATTTACATATTTATTCCATCTAGCTACAATGCTCTGCACTGTGTGTTCATATATTCATATATTTATTCCATCCAGCTACAATGCTCTGCACTGTGTGTCTGTGTGTGTGTGTGTATATATATATTTTATAGTAATATGTACATATGTATATTAGCTGCTCTTGCTTGCTTGTTTTTTTTTCTTGCCTTCTGATTGTTGCTCTGAGTGTTGCTATCCCTGTGCTGTTGCAATCCTGGAATTTCCCCGTTGTGGGACTAATAAAGGCTTATCTAATCTTATCTTATCTTATTTTTAAGAGGGGCTATGGAGTCAAGTGTTGACTGCAGTGAGGCTGCAGTACTACCAACTAAAAGGTCTAATTCTAATGGAGTCAAGTAGTCAGTGCTGTCTGCTATATTGAGACATGGTAATACAGTAAGCGATGAAGGGATTAATTCTTTAAATCGAGCCATGGCACTATCAGATACAGTGGGGTAAAAAAGTATTTAGTCAGCCACCAATTGTGCAAGTTCTCCCACTTAAAAGATGAGAGAGGTCTCCAATTTTCATCATAGGTATACCTCAACTATGAGAGACAAAATAAGAAAAAAAAATCCAGAAAATCACATTGAAGGATTTTTAATGAATTAATTGGTAAATTCTTCGGTAAAATAAGTATTTGTTCAGTAACAAAAGTTCATCTCAGCACTTTGTTATATACCCTTTGTTGGCAATGACAGAGGTCAAACGTTTTCTGTAAGTTTTCACAAGGTTTTCACACACTGTTGCTGGTATTTTGGCCCATTCCTCCATGCAGATCTCCTCTAGAGCAGTGATGTTTTGGGGCTGTCGCTGGGCAACACGGACTTTCAACTCCCTCCAAAGATTTTCTATGGGGTTGAGATCTGGAGACTGGCTAGGCCACTCCAGGACCTTGAAATGCTTCTTACGAAGCCACTCCTTCATTGCCCGGGCGGTGTGTTTGGGATCATTGTCATGTTGAAAGACCCAGCCACGTTTCATCTTCAATGCCCTTGCTGGTGGAAGGAGGTTTTCACTCAAAATTTCACGATACATGGCCCCATTCATTCTTTCCTTTACACGGATCAGTCGTCCTGGTCCCTTTGCAGAAAAACAGCCCCAAAGTATGATGTTTCCACTCCCATGCTTCACAGTAGGTATGGTGTTCTTTCTCCTCCAAACACGACAAGTTGACTTTTTACCAAAAAGTTCTATTTTGGTTTCATCTGACCATATGACATTCTCCCAGTCCTCTTCTGGATCATCCAAATGCTCTCTAGCAAACTTCAGACGGGCCTGGACATGTACTGGCTTAAGCAGGGGGACACGTCTGGCACTGCAGGATTTGAGTCCCTGGTGGCGTAGTGTGTTTCTGATGTAGCCTTTGTTACTTTGGTCCCAGCTCTCTGCAGGTCATTCACTAGGTCCCCCCATGTGGTTATGGAATTTTTGCTCACCGTTCTCATGATCATTTTGACCCCATGGGGTGATATCTTGCGTGGAGCCCCAGATCGAGGGAGATTATCAGTGGTCTTGTATGTCTTCCATTTTCTAATAATTACTACTACAGTTGATTTCTTCACACCAAGCTGCTTACCTATTGCAGATTCAGTCTTCCCAGCCTGGTGCAGGTCTACAATTTTGTTTCTGGTGTCCTTTGACAGCTCTTTGGTCTTGGAAATAGTGGAGTTTGGAGTCTGACTATTTGAGGTTGTGGACAGGTGTCTTTTATACTGATAACGAGTTCAAACAGGTGCCATTAATACAGGTAACGAGTTGAGGACAGAGGAGCCTCTTAAAGAAGAAGTTACAGGTCTGTGAGAGCCAGAAATCTTGCTTGTTTGTAGGTGACCAAATACTTATTTTACTGAGGAATTTACCAATTAATTCATTAAAAATCCTTCAATGTGATTTTCTGGATTTTTTTTTCTTATTTTGTCTCTCATAGTTTTTTTTTTGTTTGTTTTGGGTTTTTTTTGTTACTTATTTGTACCCGTAGGTAGATTTGGTTTGCAGTCTGGTGACAAGCCACCGGCTGCTGGTCGCTGCGTGCGCGAGCGCCCTAAACCTACATGTTTTTGGTATGCGGGAGGAAACCGGAGAAATCCCGGAGTAAACCCACGCAACACGGGGAGAACATGCAAACTCCACACAGCTCACTGTTGGTCAGGGGCTGGGATCGAACCCACGATCTCATGATCCCCCGCGATCCCCCGGCCGAGGGTAAAACTGTGCTGCCACAGTGCTAAACCACTGCGCCACCGTGCAGCCCACGGTATACCTCAACCCAGTTGAGGTATACCTATAATGAAAATTGGAGACCTCTCTCATCTTTTAAGTGGGAGAACTTGCACAATTGGTGGCTGACTAAATACTTTTTTGCCCCACTGTAAGTATCTGGTAACTATATTTCTGCTTGATGCTGTGAAATCGGATAGTACAAATTTGAACGTTATCAAATAGTGGTCAGTCAGGGTAGGATTTTGAGGCGTGACAAGCAGCTCATCAATTTCTACACCATAGGCCAAGACCAGGTCAAGGGTGTGATTATGATGATGAGTTGGTTTACTAACACACTGAGAAAAACCTGTTGAATTTAAGAGGGAGAGAAATGCTACACTATGACTATCATTATCAACATCTATATGAATATTAAAGTCACCAGCTATGATAATCTTGTCTGAACTAAGAACTAAGGTTGTTAAGAACTCAGAGAATTCAGACATAAATTCAGCAAAAGAAGCACTGGGAGGGCAATATACTGGTAAATAAAATAGGCTGCTCTGACCTCCAGGATGGATGTGCTAAGCTAAAAATTAAGCATTCAAAAGAGTTACAATTTGAGTTTAGCTTAGGCTGAGGAGTCATTGGTAATGTGGATTCATATATTACCCCGACACCACCACCTCGGCCAGTGTTTCTAGGAATATGAATATTACCATGGCTGGGGGGGTGGCCTCATTGATACTAACAAAATCATCAGGGCGTAGCTATGTTTCTGTGAGACAGAGTATATTTATTTTGTTATCCGTGATCAAATCATTAATTAAAGTCGCTTTATCTGACAGAGATCTTATATTCAGCAGTCCGCATTTAATTATTTTATTTAACTGTGGTAAATTAGTGGTTTTAATCTTTATCAAGTTATGTTGTATTTGTCTTGGGTTATAATGTTTTGGGTAATGGGAGACAGACACAATCTCTATGGGGTTATGAAATGAAGACTGATCTAAACAGCGAGAATTATTTGGATTAATAGGATTAATATGAGAAGTGGAAGCAAAGAAGGGGCGGTTGGCAGACCCAGGTACTTTGGGGTGAGTTAACACACCAGCTTTCAGTCACTGTACTAAAAAATGCTGAATGGAATAGAACAGATTGTCCCTTAGAACATGTGTACCGAGTCTATTTGGACGGCTGCCATCTGGCCTCATAAATGATGGGCGGTTCCAGAACAGGTTGAAATTATCAGTGAAACCAGTGTTAAAAGTTGGACATGTTGAACACAACCAGGTATTAAGGCTGAGTTCTGCTAAAATAATTGCAACCTCTTCTAAAAGGAGCAAGTGGTCCAGAAATAAACACATGTCTGCCACAGTTCTTAAGAGTGGACAGAAGGCTCCTGAAGTCTTTCCTTAAGATCTCAGATGCTTCATCTGGGATGTTGTTGCATCCAACATGCACAATAACAGTTTTAGCGTGGGGGTATTCATTTAATAGGTCAGGGGTAGGAGCCTCAATGTCTGACACTTAAGCCACAGGAAAAAATTTTGTAGCACAGTACCTGCTTCTGACGTTCCTCAATATTGAATCACCAATTACCAGCATCATCTGGGTGGACTTTGTCGGTGGCTTCTGAAATGGTGGATAATTTTACAGGACTACCTCAGCTTCTGTGTGGACAAATCCGTTCCCACCAAGACCATACGGTGTTGCTCAAACAACAAACCCTGGATCAACCCTGAGATAAAAACACTTCTGAGAGAGGAGAAGAGGATCTTCAGGTCGGGGAATAGGGAGATGCTGAAGTCTGTACAGAGGGAGCTGAGGAGAAAGATCAGAGAAGGCAAGGACAGCTTCAGGAAGAAGATGGAGGACAAGCTGCAACAGAGCGACATCAGCGGGGTCTGGAGAAACCTCAAAACCATCTCGGGGCTCCAGAATACCTCCCCCCAGGCCACAGGGGGCAGGGAGTGGGCGAACAACCTGAATCTGTTTTTCAATAGATTTGACCAACCGCCCTCCCCCCTGACTGCACAACAACCACTGCTGCCTCTAAAGAAATCAAGTCCTGCTGCCCACTCCACCAACACCCCCCCACTCCCAACACACAGCCCCCCATCCTGACCCTGACCAGGACCCAGGTGAGGACGGAGCTGAGGAAGATCAAGGCGAGGAAGGCGTCGGGACCGGACGGCATCAGCGCAAAGCTCCTCAAGTCCTGTGCAGACCAGCTGTGTGGGATTGTGACGTACATCTTCAACATGAGCCTGAAGCTGGGGAGGGTACCACAGCTGTGGAAAACATCTTGTGTGGTACCTGTACCAAAAACTTCCCACCCCAAAGATCTGAACAGCTACAGACCGGTGGCCTTGACGTCCCACTTGATGAAGACCCTGGAGAGACTGCTCCTTGCTCACCTCCGCCCCCTGGTGGAACCAGCGATGGATCCACTCCAGTTCGCCTACCAGCATGGCATTGGGGTGGAGGATGCGGTGATCTTCCTCCTTCACTGTTCTCTGTCCCACCTGGAGAAGCCCTGGAATATGGTGAGGATCATGTTCTTTGACTTCTCCAGTGCTTTCAACACCATCCAACCGATGATCCTGAAGGACAAGCTGCTGCGCGCAGGGGTGGACCAGCACCTGTCATCATGGATCCTGGACTACCTCACGAACCGGCCACAGTTTGTGAGAACCCGGGACTGTGTGTCCGACACGATCATCGGTAGCACGGGGGCCCCCCAGGGAACGGTGCTGGTTCCCTTCCTGTTCCCTCTTTATACTGCGGACTTCTCACACAACACAACACACTGCCATCTACAGAAGTTCTCTGATGACTCTGCGATCGTTGGCCTCATCTCCAATGGAGATGAAGCTGAGTACAGAGGGCTTATCCAGGACTTCGTGGACTGGTACCATCAGAACTGCCTCCAGATCAACGCGAGGAAAACTAAGGAGCTGGTGGTGGACTGCCGCAGGCATGGGCAACCCCTCACAGCACCAGTAAATATACAGGGAACAGACATCGAGATGGTGACATCCTATAAGTACCTGGGTGTTCATCTGAACAATAAACTAGACTGGTCACACAATACTGACGCACTCTACAAGAAGGGACAGCGCAGGCTGTTCCTGCTGAGGAACAGGCTGTTCCTGCCCGAGGCTTGCGGGTTTGGGCCGCTGCTGAAGGAGGAGGGGTGGCCATGGTAGGAAGATCAACGTCCAGGTGGGGGAAATCTTCCAGGGAAAGGATGTCAAATCTGTTTTCCAGCAAAAGGGGAAGGGAGGAGGCATGGCCATGTCTGGCCAATCCCTGACGTTTGCTATTGGGCCCAATCATGGTACAAGGCACACATTGAGGCTGTGAAGAACCACCCGGGGCTTTGGGTTTAGCTCCGAGCTGAAGCCAGTGTTTGGTGCTGGAGTCCTGGACAGCTGAAGTGACCAGAGCAGGGGTGGAGGTGGATGGCGATGTGCTAATTTCACCCAGGTAAGTAGCCATCTCTGCTAGCTGCGAGTCCATCGCTGGCGCTGATGTCAGTCCAAAAATGCTAGTATCCAGATGATTTTCAGCCTCCCAAATCTTATAGAGGTTAGAGCAGGGGTGGGCAGTGAGGGCCATTCCACTGCAGGTTTTCTGTTCCACCCAGTCTCTTCAGCAGGTGTTTGCTCTGATCAGCTTTCAGGACTGCTAATCACTGAAAACACCTGCTGAAGAGACTGGGTGGAACAGAAAACCTGCAGTAGAATGGCCCTCCATGGCACATGATTGCCCACCCCTGGGTTAGAGAGTCTCAATTCCAACTCAGAAACCTTCTTAGAGAGGGAAACACAGCTGACACAGGTCGGGGATGGAGCCATGGCTTTCCATGCCAGAGGTGGCTAGGTAGCTAGCTAAAACAGATAGATTAGAGCTCGGAGCCACTGGGCATGGGCAACCAGTGGAGACGCCGCAGAGCAAGGGGGGGCACCCTTCTTGCACCGCCCTACTTTCAAGTTTTAACCCAGTAGGTGCGGACTGGAGCGTGCAAATGTCCACGTCCCCGGTTTGCTCCACAACCATGGTGGGGAAATCTATTCCCATGTAGACCGGGGAGACTAATGTGCACAACAGGTAGTCAGCCACGACATTAAACTTACCAGCTACATGCTGGATGTCGGTTGTAAACTCTGAGATTGCGGCCAAATTTCATTGCTGCCAGGCCAACCACGGTTCCGAGACTTTGGACATTGTGTACATTAGCGGCTTATGATCAACAAACGCGGTGAACTCGTGTCCTTCCAGCCAAAACTGGAAGTGGCGCATCGCCAGGTGGAGGGCCAACAACTCTCTGTCAAACGTACTGTATTTGCGTTCGTTGTCACGCAAAGTACGGCTGAAAAATGCAAGCGGCTGCCACATGCCGGAAACGTACTGCTCCACCACTGCCCCTATGGCACCATCAGACGTGTCAGTGGTGAGTGCTATCCGCACTGACAGGGCAGGGTGGGCTAGCAAAGTGGCATTAGCAAGCGCTGTTTTGGCATTTCTGAAAGCCTGGACTCGCTCAGGGGTCCAGTCAATGTTTTCCGCAGGCTTCTTTCTTTTGAGCGCAGCATACAACAGCTGCAGCAGCTGGGCTGCTCAGGGGAGGAAACGGCTGTAAAAGTTGACCATGCCCAAAAATTCCTGCAGGGCTTTCACGAACTGCGGACGCGGAAAATCCGAAACGGCATGCACCTTATCAGGCAGCAGAATTGCGCCCTCCGGCGAAATGCGGTGACCCAAAAAATCAATCACTGGCACACGGAATTGGCACTTCGCCGGAAATCGCCACACGGTCGCCACGACCCATTAGCCTTAGGCACCATGTGTAGTGGGGATGCCCATGGGCTGTTGGAGCGCCTAACAATGCCCAGCTGCTCTAAGTTGGTAAACTCATCGCGCGCGCTGTCTAGCTTAACCGCGTCAAGGCGCTGAGGTCGCACAAACGCCAGCAGGCCTTTTGTGGTTATGAAATGTTTGACCCTATGTTTGGTTACTGTAGCAGAAAACATCAGAACCGTGAGTACTGGAAACTGTGAAAGTAAATGCTGGAACTTACCCCTGGAGCTATAACGCTAGCCTGTGTTGTTGGCCCAACTCCTCGAGCTGTGCAGGGCAAGGAGGAAAAAGAGACAGCATCCACTAAACGTCTGTTGGTAACATTGACTAGCAACCCATAAGCACATAAAAAATCTGCGCCTAAAATGGAGACAGAATATGCCGCCACCACAAAATCCCATTGGTAATTGCATTTGTGTAAGCACATCATCAACGTCCGTTCGCCAAACATCCTGATGTTGGATCCACTGGCGGCCGTGAGCTCGAGACCGCTGCCTCCTGCCGATCTGTCTGCACTGACCAGCAGAATGAGGCTCTTCTGGGAGCAGGAGTCCAATAAGAAACATCTCCCCGAACATGTGTCTGTGATGAAAAGCAGCTTATTCCTGTCACCAGCAGTCACAGCTGCTACTGACTGCTGGCCATGCTGTTTCCCTGGCTTCTTGAATTGGCACGGCGGCAGACAGTGTTGGGCATTCGAGCCAAAGCAGTGGTGACAGAAACAGAGCATCCAGTTCCTGTGTCTCTTGGCGTCCGTCCCAGCCACCACCAACGGCTCCTTGACCTCGCTGGAGTCCTTCCCAGATGCCGGTGTCATTGCATGCACGCTGAGAGTTCTGGTCACTAGGATGATGCGGTCCGCTTTCTGCGCCAGAGTGCAGTAGTTATTGGTTACCAGCAGCGGAGAATTGGCCAGGATGGCCCTCGCTGCAGCGGGTAGGTTCCTGAGGTATTGGTGGGCGAACAGGAAGGATCTGTCACTCTTCCCCCTTAATGCTAACATGCTCTCCATCACCTCCACAGCTGATCTGTCACCTAACTCTGATTGCGTCTCTCTGCTCTCTCACTGTCCGACAGGGTATATTGCTGAATTAGCATCTGCTTGAGCGTATTGTATTTCCCCTGGGCTGGCAGTTCCTGGAGCAGGCTCATTACTTGCTGTGTGGTGTGCATATCCAGTGCAGCAACCACATGATAATATTTGGTGTTGTCCATGGAGATCCAGCGGAGTGCGAATGGGGCTTCCACATGTAAAAACCAAGCAGTCGGATTGTGGAGCCAGAAGTCCAGGAGCTTGACTGTGACAGCGCATGCCATGCTGCTGTTCTCCCTCTGGGTTGTCTCCGGGGCGGTGCTCAGCTCGTTCTCCATTGCACATCTTAGGGTCACCAATGGAGAAGATAAAGGCAGCGAGCTGGACAACACACGAACTTTATTCACCTTCCAGCAAGAAACACAGAAACTCTAACTCTGAGTGCCTGAGCGAACCCTTTTATACACTTATATTCCCACCTCCGGAACAGGGTAAACACATTAACATACAGACATGAAAGACATGTACACACATTAACATGACATTGACACACACGTCGCAGAGCACATCTTGCTACCATACATTTGCACCCCCTGCGTCCTCAGGTGTGAACCCGGCACGGCGGGGGGCAAAAGGCACATCTTTGTTTGTTTAGCTCCTCTCACCTTTCTCCATTAGCATCCCTCTGTCTTCTCCCCCACCAATCCCGCTGTCCTGGCTGGAGTGCCATATGTATTGTGTTCACCAAGACATTCATTACAACCAAGGTAAGCAGAAGAGCATCTCTGAAGGCACAACACATTGACTCTTGAAGCAGATGGGCTACGGTAGCAGAAGACCTCAACTGGTGTTACTCCTGTCGGTTAAAGCTAGTATTTCATGGAGCTGCGAATGCTGAAGAACATTGCAATTTTTGAATTCAACTTCTCTGATGAGTGCTCACAAAAATCAGGGTTTGCCTCTGTTATTAGCAACATTTAACGAAATTTAGTTATAATTAGCAACAATTGAGCAAATGTTTGCAAAATTAGTAACTGTTAGCACTACAGTGTGATGACTAGCAACTATCTGTCACTCTTTTGCTACTATTTGGGAATGTTTGGGACCTCTTGCCAACCCAGCTAAAATACCAGGCAAACGTCAGGTGAATCTTGTACCCAACCCTGTAAAGAAGATGAGCAAAGCCTCTCCAGCATTCAGATTTCAAGGGTTCGTAAAGGTTCTTAAACAGCTGCAAGTGCTCACTACTTGACAAACCAAAAAGAATTTTAGCAACATGTATTACAACCGTTTACAAATGCTTACAACTATTTTGCAAATATTTGCAACTGTTTGTGGTAAAATAAATTTCAAAACAAGAAAAACTCATTGCAAACTGTTTCGCAACTTTTTACGAACCCTGAGGAAACCCAGAAATCGCAACGTTCATCAGCATTTGCCGCTCCATGAGATACACACTTAAGAACAGGAAACTGAGGCTACAGTTCACAGAGGCTCACCAATACTGGACGATAGAAGATTGGAAAAATGTTGCCTTGTCCGAGTTTCAAGTTTTGCTGCAACATTCAGATGGTAGGGTCAGAATTTGGTATAAACAACATCAAAGTATGGGTGCATGCATGGAGCATCGTGATGTGCAGCCAACAAATCTACAGCAACAGCGTGATGCTCGCATATCAGCATACCAGTATCTTTGAGGAATGTTTCCAGAACCTTGATGAATCTATGCCATGAAGAATTAAGGCAGTTCTGAAGGCACTAAAGATCCACTCTATAGTGAGGTGAACCTATTAAAATGGCCATAAATATAAAATAAAAACTTGATAAGTTTTTTTGATAAAAAAAAACTTGATAAAAAAAAAACTTGCACGCAACATTTAGTTTTTGCTATCATCTGATGTAGTAGATGTTTATGTTATTTAATACAGTATATAGAAATGTAATGAGGCCTCCCTAATGTTAAAACTAAAGTCGCCTTTATGTTTGTGTATTTCAGTGCACTGTGTGTTTAAAGTTTTAAATTCCATTTTCAGTATTTGTGTGTGAAGAAGAGAAGCCTGAAGAAAGGAAATAATATGGAGAAAATAAAATTACGACCATTTAGTTGGACTTTTTAACCTCCCTGTTCTATAACCCTGTTATCAAGTGTTTCATATCAAATGCATGGACTGTTTTATGATCGTCATTAAAATGGAACATTTCAGTCCACAATATATTTAGTAGAACGAAAGTAATTGGTGCAGTTTTATGGAAAAAAAATTACCTAGTGACTGTAAAATTTATTAAATGGGTCTATAAGTTGTAGTGACTGAGAGGAAAGCTTAAATTGATCTAACACAAAATGGAATTGTATTATATACTTCTTCAACCACACATGGTCAATTTTGATCCAAGAAGACAAAAACAAAGTCAAAGGATAGGTGAAATTGTTATTAATATTGTCCCTGTAACTTCGCTCTTATACAGTTTTCCAGTGTGTGGCCTGTACTGACTTTCCATATCTACATGTGATCCTCTTGGGGGGAAATTAAATCTGTACTTGGTAGGTATAACCACTAGATGGGGGTGTTGGTCTGTTTTATACCACGTTCGACTCGTTGATAAAACAGCTGTTTACAGAGCAGCAGGGTTCTTCCAGGGAGAAGCTTCAGCATCAGCCGAGCCAAGACTGAAGTTTAACGCAGGGGTTCTCAACTGGGCTCACCCTAGGACCCACATTTTCCCATGGTCATTAACTAGTGACCCACTTATATAGAATTCAAAGCATGCAAATTTATTTTTCAAACATAGTCTTTGAAAACGTGCATCGTTTTTTAAAACATTAATACACATTTATATGTGCAAAGTGCATTTCAGAGCACATTATTAAGAAACTGAGTACTAACACACTAAGACAACTGCCTTAGTGAATAGAATAAAATTGAATATCAAAACTGCACAAAATAAATAAGGCTACAAAAATAGATATTTCACTTCTTTTGCATCCAGAATACAAACTGAAGAGGAACATGACAACTGCATGTATAAAAAGTGAATAAAATAAATATCAAAACTGCACAAAATCCAAAAGGTCCACAAAAGGAAAATGTTTTTACTTAACCAGTCATTTGTGGAAGTCAATGAGACAATTGGGCCTGTGCTTTACTCTTGATCAGAGTTTCAAGGTCTGGGGTGACAGTGAAGAGAGCAACTCTCAGATCATGCTCAGTGTCCAGTCTGTTTCTGGACCAAAGCAGAGAAGCCACGTCCACACAAATGGGTCATGCTGAATGGTAGCATTATTTTGACTGCACGAATGGCGAGAGATGGCTGGCTACTCAACCATCGCATTGCTGCACCAAAAGTGGGATAGGCTTACTGTTATGTCCACAAACCCAGTAATGAATGAGGTTGACAGAGAGGTAGCACCGAACATTGCTTTATTGAATGACGTGAACACAGTGCACGGCATGCACCTTAAGGCACTTTTCCACTAGCCCAGCACACCTCAGCACGTCTCGATTCACTTCGACACGGTTCGGCTCGCTCTTGTCTCCATTACAACCGTGTTAAGCTGGGGTGGGTGGGATTTCTATAACAGCGAGGCGGCGCCACACTCCCGTGACGTAGAACACGCGACCCAAGCAAAACATAATACATACAGCTGTACAAGGCGACTCCTCGGTCTGTGGCTTTTTTCACCGTAAATGCCAAAAAGGACCGCCAGACAAGGGTACAGGCAGCGAGATGAAACACTCTAGAATAGTTCTGCAGCTTCTGGGAGAGCCAAAGACGTGAGGATACAAACTAGGTCATATATGACAGTAAGCTAATGTTGCTAATGCTAGTTTGCTATAAGTACGTCGTACTACACTTTAATGTCTGCAAGTTATCGCTGTTAGGTACTAAAATACGTACGCTGTGTGTGTTTCAGATGGCTCTGTTGTGGGGAAATTATCACTTCATTCGGTCTGGGCGTTCAGCACAGCCTGTCACGGATGTCATCAGCCTGTCACTGATGTCAAGACAGCTTCACAAATGATCAGTGGTTATAGAGCTTAAGAATGTCTGTAGAAACGTTTATTTCCTGTACAACAAATTGCTCTGATCTGCGTGAAAATCATGGAGAGACTGTTGAGACATCATGGACGTACCTGCTCCAGCTGCAGAGTCTGAGGTGGTGTCATAGAAAAAAATGATCAGCTGACACAACTTGATCGCCATGTTAATAACTATATTAGCCACAAAATATATATTCAAAAAGTAAACAGTACTGAGTTAGGTATAATAAGATATATTTGACAGTTATCATGCATTTTAGGCCAAAACAAACTTGATCTAGGATTAAAAGCAATTAAAATAATGCAGTCACAAGGTTACATGGAAAATACTTGATTTACTAGATACATGTACTGTAGAAATATACAGTATATTCTCTGCATCAACAATGTACTAGACATGCATTCATGTAGTACTGCACTGGGAATTGCACTGACAATAAACCTCTGAAGTTTTTGCAGATGCCTCTTTTTTTATATGTGAAGGTTACCACCATGTGGCATAAATTAAATACTGAAAGACTGGAAAAGCTAAGAATAATCCAGCAGTTTGAGAAATCACTTTTGGTTTGGTGTAAGTCTGTCAACAGAATTATGAACCATAAAGCAGTTTGTGTTAAAATGTTAAATCCCATTAAACCTAATCCGGGGGCTTCCAATCATGTGTCATGGGGGGCAAAGACCCTGCAGGTTCTCTCTTCTACCCAGTCTCTTCAGCAGGTGTTCTCACTGATCAGTCAGTGGAAGAAGTTCAGTGGAATCTGCTGTTGAAGACACTGGTTGGAGGTAAAGCCTGCAGGGTCTTGGCTCTCCATGGCACATGATTAGACACCCCCGCCCAAACCCATTATGATGAAGAGCAGATGCTAATATGACCCAGAATTCCTCCATATACTGGTACTGTCACTAAAGTATGCAGGGTCTTCTGCGGTGGCACATCCAACAATACAGTCTTCAGTTAATAAAATAATTGTTTTGGTTACTTTTTTCTTAAAAATGAGCCATTATTTTCAAGGTCACTGATAAATCCTTTGTACAGTTGACTCTTTTCCCACCGGTGTCTTAACAGACAAAATAGAAAATTATGATGCAAACACATAAGTCACTAAATTGTTTATTACAATCAGCAGCAAATTCCAGATTATTCAGAATGTGCAAAATTCAAACTGTAAAAAAAAAACTGGAATGGTCACACACGGCAGCCACGCTGCCTCACTGAGAAGCAACTGGATCGGCCCCTCGTACTGGTCCTGGTTCAGCAGATCTTCAGTCTGCATCTCTGTGAATAGTGAGGCAAGGTCTAGTTGGGGTGGACAGTTTCCCTCTTGCCTAGACAAAAGACAAATGGGTGGTGGTTAATTAAAGAAAGTTTAAAACATATTTGGGAAATACACTTGTTGCTAAAAGCCAGTGGTGGAATGTCAATTAATGAATGAATCTTTATTTCGGATTGATTAAAAGTAAAGATTAAAAGAAAAGAGAATAATATAACAAAGGGAAAAAAAATCTAACAAGGTCAAATTAAACAATAACTCCTCTGATTATACAGTTCAACATAGGTTATCTGAAATGGGTGATGGCTGAAGCTGCAGCTTATATTGCCCACCATATTCCATCCAAGAATTCAAAAGAAAAACAAAACAGGAGGGATTACAATTTGAATGTGACAATAAAGCACTTCGTTGTTGCATTTTTAGATTTTTTTTTTTAGATTTAGTATAAGATAAGATAAGATAAGATAAGATAAGCCTTTATTAGTCCCACAACGGGGAAATTCCAGGATTGCAACAGCACAGGGATAGCAACACTCAGAGCAACAATCAGAAGGCAAGAAAAAAAAAAAAAGCAAGCAAGCAAGAGCAGCTAATATACATATGTACATATTACTATAAATATATATATATATATATATACACACAGACACACAGTGCAGAGCATTGTAGCTGGATGGGATAAATATATGAGTATATAAACACACAGTGCGGAGCATTGTAGCTAGATGGAATAAATATGTAGATATATAAACACCCACAGTACGGAGCATTGCAGCTAGGTGGAATAAATATGTAAATATATAAACACACACAGTGCGGAGCAATGTAGCTAGATGGAATGAATATATAGATATATAAATATAAACATAAACATAAACACACACAGTGCGGAGCATTGTAGCTAGATGGAATGAATATATAGATATATAAATATAAACATAAACACACACAGTGCAGAGCATTGTTGCTAGATGGGATGAAACAACACAACCGTCTACTTAGTTATCCTACATTGTATGATTATGTGCCCATACATATTCTCACCCTCCATAGCGACCGGTATTTTCCTAGTTGTATGCCGGAGGGGACCATTGTGTAAGTCTATTGCATCTTTTGCATTCAAAAAACTATTAGGTTGTTACGTCTTTTTGCTATCTCTGCGAGCAGCCCTGCTTAGGTTGTACAGTCTGACAGCCGTTGGTAGAAAGGACCTGCGAAACCTCTCGGTTGTGCACCTGGGATGATGTAGTCTGCTGCTAAATGAGCTCCTCAGTGCATTCAGTATGTCCTGCATAGGATGGAACTCGGACTCCAGCAGAGATGACAGTTTAGCCACCGTCCTTCTCTCTTCTATCTCCTCCACTGGGTCAAGGCGTTGCCCCATGACAGAACTAGCTTTCTTGATCAGTTTGTTCAGTCTCTTCCTATCGGCTGCTGTAATGCCACTGCCCCAGCAGACCACCCCAAAAGTGATGGCTGATGCCACCACCGTGTCGTAGAATGTCTTCAGCAGCACCCCTTGTACACCAAAAGACCTGAGTCTCCTCAGTAGGAACAGCCTGTGCTGTCCCTTCTTGTAGAGTGCGTCAGTATTGTGTGACCAGTCTAGTTTATTGTTCAGATGAACACCCAGGTACTTGTAGGATGTCACCATCTCAATGTCTGTTCCCTGTATATTTACTGGTGCTGTGAGGGGTTGTCCTTGCCTGCGGCAGTCCACCACCAGCTCCTTAGTTTTCCTCGCGTTGATCTGGAGGCAGTTCCGACGGCACCAGTCCACGAAGTCCTGGAATACTTTATTCCTTATCAAAAATCAGGCAGGATCAAAGTTTCAGCAAATTTAATATGCACTGATCAGTGGAAGACAATACAGAGTACAGCTTTCACAGACTGCTGCGTTGCATTGGCTTAACTAACAGAGTGATTCTGGCTATATATACGAGTACATCTCAAAAAATTAGAATGTCATGAAAAAGTTGAATATTTTTTGTCATTCATCTCAGAAAGTGAAACCCATATATTATATAGATTCATTACACAGAGAGTGATATATTTCAAGTATTTGTTTATTTATTTTAATTTTGATGATTATGGCTTACAGCCCATGAAAACTCCAAATTCAGTTTCTCAAAAAATTAGAATATTTTATATAATATAATATATAATATATTTTATATAAAATAATATAATATTTATATATATTCAATGTGGCGTGGCACGGAGGTGATCTGCCTGTGGCACTGCTGAGGCGTTATGAAGGTCCAGGTTGCTTTGATAGTGACCTTCAGCTTGTCTGCATTGCAGGATCTGGTATCTCTCATCTTCCTCTTTACAATCCTCCATAGATTCTCTATGGGGTTTACGTCAAGAGAGTTTGCTGGCCAATCAAGCACAGTGATGCCATGGTCACTAAACCGGGTTTTCATACTTTTGGCAGTGTGAGGGTGTGCCAAGTCCTGCTGGAAAGTGAAATCAGCTTCTCCATAAAGCTTGTCAGCAGAGGGAAGCATGAAATGCTCTAAAATTTCCTGGAAGGCGCTGACTTTGGTCTTGATAAAACACAGTGGACCAACACCAGCTGATGACATGGTTCCTCAAATCATCACTGACTGTGGAAACGTCACACTAAACCTCAAGCAACTTAGATTCTGTGCCTCTCCACTCTTTCTCCAGACTCTGGGACTTTGATTTCCAAATGAAATGCAAAATTTACTTTTATCTGAACAGAGGTCATCTGCTGATGTTTCCCCGCTGTGGATCTTTCTGCAACCTTGACAGCTGTGAAGGCCATCGACAGGACCTCTGTGGCATGGTTTCAGGCAAATGATCCTCTTTCCTGTTGTATAGTCACACTCGAATTATTGCTTGTTGAAATGAAGCCATCAGCATCTTCACAATGTCTCCACAATGGCAATCTGGGCCCCTCCTTATCTGCCTCAGTCTCCTTCCACACTCTGCCTGAGAGGAAGGAAAAAAGAATACAAGTCTCACTTGCAAAATCTAATGGTGTTTTGTTTTTATTTTTCTTACAATTATAATATTTCAAATTGATTAAAGCAGTAGCAGACAGGACTGCTTTTATTCTCTTAGTTTTAAATAAATTGTGCATCAGTGCAATATATAACAAATTAATCTGCACACTGATTAGTCATTCAGTTTCCTCAATGAGTCTCCTGGTCCTTTAAACAGTGTAGTGTGCTAGGGTCACTCCTCTTGACACACACACTCATTCAGCCGATAATTAGGCTTTACTCCAAACTTGACCAGATTTGCAAATGTATTACCAGATCATATCGGTTAATCAATCAATCAAGGCTATATTTCTATAGCTCTTTTCCAGACAAAAACTGTAACTCAGAGTGCATAATAGATAACAGATCATTAGGATTAAGACAAGCGCATTTAATGTTGTTAAATCATACAATATTTCTTTCATTTTCTGTGTGCTTTCACTTTAATCTTGCAGAAATTAAAATTTAACTCACCAATAGAAGGAGTGTCTACATAGTTTTATTTTGTTTACTGCTTTTACCAATGGAGAAAGCAAAACAAAAACAATCATATCTCCAAATACTTACCACTTACCTGTATACAATCTAAACCCAATTCATATGAAATGTGTTATTGTGCAAACAATGTTATGTTTCGACAGTAGACATGTCAAGGCAAGCTTATAGGTTAACCATATTAGTTGGGTCTATGACGGGATGGATTAAAGATGGCAGATTAAGCTCAGGATGTCATGAACCTCTCTGTGCGCTTCTCCGCAGCGCACAGCATGGGGTGAAAATGATGAGGATTTATGTGCAGGGTTCACCACACACATTTATTAACATAAAGTCACACAGTTCCAAAACGGGTGAAGACATACAAAAATACAAATAACTTACAGAGGGCGTTTGAGGGCCGGCATCATCCAGCGAACGCATGAGGAGAGACGTGTAGCCACGCTGGTGTACCACAGCCAGTATCGCTGTGTGAGCGCAAGAGAACCACAGCGATGTGGAGTGGCTACATGTCGTGGCATAAAGTTGAATCAGGTTATCTCCGAACAACACAGCAGACAACACAATCAGTTAGTTGAAGACCCAGCAATGTGTGACTGGCACAAGCTGCTTAAGTACACGCATTGCTGGTCAGGGTGAAATATCCTTCTGACTTTTGGGTTTTCAGCAGGAGGTGTCAGAAAAGTTACCTTTGTTAGACACAGCTGGTACTAACAAGAGAGGGGGCATGGCCAGACCAGCAGCTGTCAGTAGTGCTCACAGAAAGTAGGTCAGAGCGGTTGTCAAACAGCCGCCAGCCAGACAGGAGCTGAGAGTGAGAGAGGCACACTGAAATACATAATAAACACATATTCAACGGTACCTAGACCCACAGGGAGGGCAGGACCAAGCCGGGGGAAACCAAGCCGACTCGGCTCTTGACACAGGATTTCAGTCAGTGTTCATGCAACCAGTAAGAGTTTACCTCAAAGAAAAATAGACAATTACCTGTTTGATGGACCCTTGTTCTGCATTTTCCTCAGACATGAATGTTTAAACCAGTAATTTCCTAGATTTCATTTATCCATAATATACTCACCTTTTATGTCAGTATTTAACTTTCTTCAGCTTTGTTTTTTCCTGTGTTTACCAATCTGTTAAAACGTTATTAAATTCATCAACTTTGGTTTAAATTCAACAAAGTACCTCATTCATCCTACCAAGTTATCAATGGATTCAGTAAAATACCCTTTTAATTTACTAATTTATTAATTTAGAAATTCCCATTCTTATCAGGCATACAAAAATTATTTTCAAAGATGGGTTATCATAGCAGAGTCAGCTCCCCCTGCTGCTGAACATCAGTTCCCCTCATCTCAGACCAATCTGTCTGACCAATATATGACCAATTTATGACCAATCCCATAAATGATCCCAGAACACACATTCTGTCTTATATATATATATATATATATACTTTTTTTTTGAGAAACTGAATTTGGGGTTTTCATGGCCTGTAAGCCATAATCATCAAAATTAAAATAAATAAACACTTGAAATATATCACTCTCTGTGTAATGAATCTATATTTTTTTTTTTTTTTTTTTTTTTTTTTTGTTACTTATTTGTACCCGTAGGTAGACTTGGTTTGCAGTCTGGTGACAAGCCACCGGCTGCTGGTCGCTGCGTGCGCGAGCGCCCTAAACCTACATGTTTTTGGTGTGCGGGAGGAAACCGGAGAAATCCCGGAGTAAACCCACGCAACACGGGGAGAACATGCAAACTCCACACAGCTCACTGTTGGTCGGGGGCTGGGATCGAACCCACGACCTCATGATCCCCGCGATCCCCCGGCCGAGGGTAAAACTGTGCTGCCACAGTGCTAAACCACTGCGCCACCGTGCAGCCCACGGTGGCGCATATAATATATGGATTCCACTTTCTGAAATGAGTTACAAAAAATATTTAACTTTTTCATGATATTCTAATTTTTTGAGATGTACCTGTATATATAAATTTACTCACTTCAATCTGCCTGTAGTTCAGCTCCGTCACCCTCCGGTCCGCTCCCAGTGTCTCCGGACCATGCCTCACTTCCACAAAGCCGACCCGCTGGAGTTGGTGGGGGAAGTCTTCTTTCGCAGCCGTGCACAAGCTGTCTTGGTCCAAAAATGCCGGAAACAGGAGAAGAGGGATATCTGGAGTCCCTGTGTTCTGGCACCAAAAATCAGGCAAGATCAAAGTTTCAGCAAATTTAATATGCACTGATCAGCAGAAGACAATACAGAGTACAGCTTTCACAGACTGCTGCAGTGCACTGGCTTAACTAACAGAGTGATTCTGTATATCTATCTATATATATATATATATATATATATATATATATATATATATATCCAAGGGGCCGTCGGGGTGAGGTCACTTCTTGATAGTTCATTCATGACTCAATTGATAAAGTTTGCTGAGCCTCTTGATTATTTCATTCATGACTAAAATTGTATCTGCTGGGTCCATGCAGAAAACACTAGTGATAAGCTGAACAGTCAGTGATAGAACTGAACATTCACAGTCATAGCAGCATCCTTCAATCTGTTTTTTTCCACTACTCAACAACTCCATATATGGTAACAAGATTTCCTGGGTATACACATTAAGCTTTATAAAGAAAAAATCATATTCATATTCATAAAAATTCATATAACTCAGTATAACAGAATTTTTCCATTAGAAACATAAACTCAAATTGCACACAAAATCATAAGGAACTCTAGAACACTCAAAAAAAAACTAAATTAAAGCTAGGGTCAGTGGGTAGACAGCCACACAGCCCACATGGCAAAGTGGTTTATTCTGCCACTTTTTCCTACTTTCCTTTTTTTTTTTTAAACAATCCAGCCATGCTCCTACCTAAAAAGTCCTTTTAGTTTTTTTCTTCTTTACCGTCTCCCATGGTAAGGGTGGGTCGGGCGGGGAAAACAGTTCAGTCTTAGGGGCTTTGAGGCATGCTCCATGGCGGCCTCCTCCCTGGAGCTTCAAAACAGGCCTGTGGTGCTCCCCCAGGAGCTTGTCGGCCCCCCAGGGCCAATCTTTATGATGCCGGGGCCCGGGTCCCACACTGTGGCAGCCAACTCCCGCAGAGCCCAGCCGCCTGGATCCACCACCTGGACACTCCATAGTCTGTTTGCGTACCAAACCAAATCATCTGTCAGCCGAAAACACGCCGCTCCCAGCTTTGCCATGATCCTCAGTGGCACCCGCTGCTTCCCAGTCAGTCGCCGTCCCGGTCTCCCGCCAGCGCGAACGCAGTCCATAACATGAATCGGCGCTTTACTTGTTTTCATGCGCTGTCGTTGCACTCCCGGAGGCTCTGCATGCTCATTCGGCTCGGGACCTCCACCATGCTGCGGTGGCTCCGTTGTCACCATGTTCACTGCAGACCCCTCACCTGCTGTCTCCATCATCGACTGCGGCTCATCTTGGGTACAGAAGCAGTCCGGTACCTCTCCAGTGTGACTCGTTGAAACGGACTCTCGACCCACCAACTCGGTCGCTCCTACTACAGCCGGCCGAGCATGGGCACCAAAGCCATCCGGCTCCTCCCCTCCGCCGTCTGAACTGTTCTGCTGTGCCACATTGTGTGTTGTCTCTGCACCTTGCTGCTGCTGCTGAACTTGGGGCTCTCTGCATGTTCAGCCCCCACCCTTCTGTTTTCACCGTACTCGCTAACGCCGTCTGCCTGGGTAACTTCTGTGCTTGGCGCACATTTAGTCCTGTGGTTAATTTCTCCATTGCTACTAGCTGGGCCGTTAGCTTCCCCGTGCAAGCTAGCTTCGTGTCTTTTGGCACTATTAGCATTTCAACCCACAGCTTCGTGCTACGTTTGTGTTCGGCAAAGTAGCCAGCAAGCAGTTCGACAGCATCCTCATATGACTCCGTCGGTCCTAACGTATGGAAAATCCTCTGACCATCTACACCAAGTTTGCGAACAAGAAGTGCACATTTCCTTACTTTGTCAAGTCCACCCAGGCCCAATGCAGCAATGTACTTCTCGAATGCATTGAGCTACTGTGTCCACATAATCACTGGTTCCCCTGGGTGCTCAAGAAACAGCCATAGAGGAGCCATGCACGCCCCCATGGTTTAAGCCTCAGTCGCCAAATGTTATGTCCACAAACCTGGTGATGAATGAGACTGACAGAGAGGTAGCACTGAACACTGCTTTACTGAATGACATGAACACAGTATACAGCATGCACCTTAGCGGAGTCATCCAGGGCAAAGAGGAAGCTCCCATGACAGATGCCCCTTAATATAGGGCGGTGTGATGATGCATCCAGAAGGCGGTGTCATCACACCACACTTCATAATAAAACCCCATCATAACACTTACCTCGCCATCTCTCTGTGATGTCCTCAGCTCCTGGAGTCATCTCTGAAAAAACTCCACCAGCTTGTCTTTGCATGCGGGATGTTTAGTTTCTAAATGGCGCTTTTCGGATGGTCTCATGCTCTCATGCGCAAACGCTTCACTACAAATCACACATTGTGGCTTCTGTCTCTTTTTATCCTCAATGTATGAAAATCCACATTTCAAATACTCTGGGTCATATTTGTGCTTCGCCATCTCACCTCTGAATAGCAACACAAACTTGAAGTAAACATCAATCAAATGATGGCTACCATGCCTAAAGGCACCAGAGAGCTACACCTCTGATGCATGCCTGTCAAAATAAAAGGTTGTTTTTTTTTCAAAATAAGACAAGCCTGACTTCAGATGTAACTGAACTTCAGAATATTTTTTTGACCTGCTATCCATGACCCACTCAAAACTGTCACAGCCCACCAGTTGAGAATCACTGGTTTGACACATGTGACACCAGCCAAGAGGTTGAACATCTGCATGCATAGTTGATTCAGAGAATAAAATTAGAAAATCTTCTCTAAAATATTTTATTTTTATTTTTCTATAGGAGGGAAACAATCAATATTACAAAGATCTCAGCCAGCAGGTGGAGGAGAGGAGGCAACAAAAGGAAAAGGAGAAAAGTAAAACCACTCACGATGATCACATGGTTAGTTCCCTACAGTTTTTTATTGACTACTCAAGCAACTTGGTCTCCTCTGAGATGTCATTTTCAATCCGTTCACAAACAGGCTCTTCTTCTTCTTCTTCTCTTGGTTACTTGCGGATAGCAAACAATTGTACAAGAGTGTGCAACACTATGTCATCTGAGCCCGACCCCTAAACAAGCAGGCTCAAATTATTGGTTATTCTATTAAACTTTGACTCACTCCTGACAACACTGCATTGACTCAAATGAACTCGGACAACAAGTTACTAATCGCTGGTATGGTAAAGACTCTGATTTTACTAAATAAGAGAATCAATAACACTAGCAACTGGAAGCTAACTAGGCTAACGACAGTAACACTAACAGCAAAAACAAAGGGATGCTGCACACACAAAATATATCAAAATAAGTCAGATAACTATTTCAGTTTGTCTTCACAGGTTAAATCAGAGCTGATCAGAGTCCATGCATTGGTGCTTGGAATGTGAAAAACATAACCAGCATGTTAGCTGTGCTATGGTAAGCTAACTGTGCTAACTTTAGTTACAAATAAGATTCTTAAGCACTGCAACACACTGTCTTGTTTTAAATTAAGTTTATTTTAAATAGATGCTAACAAGGAGGCGAATTTTTGGTGGTGTGGAGGAAAAAGATGAAAGGTAAATGTTTCCGACAATGTGTTCTGATGGCATGATTCAGATATCCTCTTATCTGTAAATAAGATAATCGGGGGGAGTATGGTTGCAAAGCTGAAACTTAAAGGAAGTGATGGAAGGGCACCACCAGGAGTGGAGCTTGCAGCTTAATTTGACCCAACACGGGAAACCTCACCCGGCCCGGACACGGAAAGGATTGACAGATTGATACAGAAAAAAACATTAAACACAGGGTAAATGTGCCCTGTACCAGATTATAGCATTCTCACTCATTTCCATCTGTAGTCCCTGAGGCAGGCAGGAAGATATTAAAAAAAAACAAAAAAACAGCACATATAGAAAGCAATTCAGGTCGGGTTTCAGAAGGTAAAAAGATAAGAGAGACGGCACACATAAAAACAATTTAAGAGTACAATTTCAAATCCCATTTAAGGGGGAAAGTCAATGTTGGCAGGCTTGATTACTTAGTCTCACAATGGGGGAAATTACAGGATTGCGGCAGCACAGGGATAGCAGCACTCAGAGCAATAGTAAATAAGACAATAAGATAAGAATTGTTTAGCCAAAGCAGTAAATAACACAGTTATATTACACAATGCAGGAGCATTGTAGCTAGATGGTAACAACAGCATTACAGTTAGTTAAATTATAATAACATAATAACTAGTACATCGCCCATAGAACGCAAGCATTCGTGCCTGGAACAGGTATCCCTATTAGGCTTTACAGACCCAAATGTAGGCTGTGTTTGAAAGTGGAATACAAAGAGGTGTAGGCTATATGTCGGTAATCACACGTTAGACTTTGACAAATATAAAAGGGACTAAATGGCACTAAGATTTATTTGACTGGACTTCCGGTTATGGCTGCCACGTAAGACGGACGTGTCTCACTCTGCTCTGCTCCTGGAGAAAAAAAATCAGCAAATAACTCTCTCATTTGGGACAGAACGTATCCCAGCGTTTGGGCGAGGATATGTCGGCGAAGCCTAAGGCTGGAAAACCAGGTAGAGGAAAAAGCGAGCCGCCGAAACAGTCCAAATTAACGGACTTTCAGGTCTGTGACGCAGCAAATAAAACTCCATATATGGCGGAGGAGGCTGGCAATGGTGCGATGTCTGCGGGGAGCGGCGCAGATGCGCTGATGGCTGCCATGAGTTCAATGAGAGCGGACTTTTCCTCTAGATTTGATGGGATTATGGCAGCGTTGGAAGGAATAAGAAAGGAATTGGGTGACTGTGTAGAACGAATGGCGCAGATGGAGCTCCGTCTCTCTAGTGCTGAAGATGACGTCACCCGTCTTCAATTAAAGGTGCGCACTTTGGAAAAAAAAAATAAATGTCTGGAAGATAATATTTTGGATTTGGAATCTCGGTCGAGACGGAACAACTTGAGGCTGGTGGGTCTTCCAGAGGAATCAGAAGGTCGGGACACATGTTCCTTTCTGGAAAAGTGGATTCCGGAGGTGCTGGGCAGCGCGGAGTTGCAATCAGCAGTGGTTCTGGAAAATGCACACCGTATTGGCCCACGGAGAGATAAGGGACCGCCGAGGACCTTAATTATGAAGTTTCTCAGCAACAGAGACAGGATGAAGATCTTCAACGCTGCACGAGCTAAAGGAGAGATTAAACACCAGGACCAGCAGGTGCGGTTCTACCCAGATTTGGCCACAGGAATCCAACAATTGAGGAAGCAGTTTGATCCCATACGTAAGGAGCTGCGCAACCTTGGGATTCGTCATGGTGTAATCTATCCTGCGAGACTGTTGACCACGTATGAGGGCAGAACCCACATCTTCAAGACCCCAGAGGAGGCGCAGGAGTTCATCAAGAAGATCAAAGAAGAAGAAGAGACTGGTGGGAGCTAAGCATGAACAAAATATAAGGTAGAATAATTAAGCATTTGCACAGGCATCTGACTGACTTGAAGTAAATAGCAAGTTTACAAAATATAGATTGTATTATATATTAAAAAACAAAACAAAACAAAACAAACAAAAAAAACTAAGTTGCTAAAAATTTTGGAGTTTAGTTGGAACTACAGAGGAGAGTTAATGTTACGTCATTAAAAGCAGTAGAGTTAGGGTGATTGGGAGGATGAAGAAGGAGTGGCTTCGGCTGTTCCCCGTGTATGTGGAGCGGTCGATGGCTATATCGGGAGACGGAATTTTTCTTTTGATTTTGGGGGGTTTGCCACAAGTGTGGGAAGGGGGAATTTGTTTGTGTGTAGTTTGTAGGATGAATGTTCAACCACTCATGTTTTTGCTTCTCTGTATGAGCATGTTTACACTGCAAGGTAATCCCAAACTCTCTATTGATCATGAACCAAAGCGTTAATCTTAATTTAACTTCATGGAATTGCAGAGGTCTACAAAATTTAAAAAAACTTAAACAAGTTATGAATAAAATAAAAGACATGGGTTCAAAAATTGTGTTTTTACAAGAAACTCATCTAATAGAGGAGGATATAAAAAGAATTAGGAGTAGATGGCAAGGAAGTGTCTTCACCTCATCATTTTCATCCCGGGCCAGGGGAGTTATGACTCTCATACATAAATCAGTCCCTTTTCAAGTGAAAAATGTAATTGGAGACAAATTTGGAAGATATGTAATCATTCAAGGTTCTTTGCTATTAGAAAATATAAACCTTGTGAACTTATATGGTCCCAATATAGATGATCAAAAGTTCTTTGCTAATTTATTTCTTATCTTATCATCACTTACAGGGCAACATATAATAGCAGGGGATTTTAATTGTACATTGAATCCAGGTATAGATAGATCAACAGGACTGGATTGTACGCACAATGGATGTAGGATGACTATTAATCATTTTATGAAAGAATTGAGATTGTTAGATATATGGAGAGAAATGAAACCACAAGTTAAAGCCTATTCTTGTTATTCCAGTACCTACAAGACATTCTCACGTATTGATTATTTTTTGATTTCCACAGAATTAAGGTCCAAGATTCAAAACTGCTTTTATGATAACATCGTGATCTCTGATCATGCACCCTGTTGTCTAATATATGTAGATAAAAAAAAATTGACAAAGGAATCAGGTAGATGGCAATTTCAGCATAAATGGCTTCAGGATGAGGAATTTGTCAAGTATATAGAAAAACAGATAGATGAGTTCTTTGACATCAATACTACACAAACATCAGCATGTGTAAAGTGGGAAGCTTTCAAAGCTTTTATTAGGGGACATATTATTAGTTATACAGGATCAAAATCTAAGAAGACTCGAGAGGAGAGAGCCAAATTGGAACATAAAATAAAAAGTCTTCAGGAAAAAGTGTATGCAGGAAGTGATCCAAGGTTGGAGAATGAATTACTGATTTTGAGAGCTGAATACGACAAAAAATCAGCGAATAGAGCTGCCTCGAGTCTTCTAAGATTGAAACAATCTTTTTATGAACAAGGTGAAAAATCAGGAAAATTATTGGCATGGCAGATTAAACAATTAGAAATTAAAACACCAATTACCAGTATTATAAGTAACGGACAGGTAGTTATAGATCCTTTAGAGATTACTATGAAAAATTATATGATACCAAAAATGAATCTGATTTAACAAAACTAAATGGGTTTTTGAACGAACTATCTATACCGTGTATTCCAAATGAAAACAGGGAGATATTGGAGTCTAAAATTAGTCAAGAAGAAGTTGGGCTAGCCATTGATAATATGAAATCAGGAAAAAGTGCAAGACCAGATGGTCTTCCAGTTGACCTTTATAAAAAATTTAAGAATAAATTAATAAAACCTTTTTTGGAAATGGTTTTAGAAGCATTTCAAAATAATAATTTACCATCATACATGAATAATGCCTTAATTATACTGCTGCCAAAACCAGGTAAGCCCTCTAATAAATGTGAAAATATGAGACCAATAAGCCTATTAAATGCCGACCTTAAGATAATCTGTAAAATTTTAGCAAGACGAATACAAGAAATTTTACCAAATATTATTAATCGAGATCAGAATGGCTTTATAAAGGGAAGACAAGGCTTCCATAATGTAAGAAGACTATTTAATATTATTTATTTTAATAAAGAAGCACCGGATACAGCTCTCCTATCACTGGACGCCGAAAAGGCCTTTGATAGAGTTGAATGGCCCTTTCTTTTTGAAGTCTTACAAAGGTTTGGACTTGGAAATAATTTCATAAAATGGGTTCAGATAATATACAATAATGCTACAGCAGAAATCCTAACAAATAACAATATTTCAAAATCAATAAAAATCAATAGAGGATGTCGACAAGGCTGTCCACTTTCACCTTTACTGTTTACTATGGCAATTGAACCTTTAGCGATAGCGATACGTTTACATTCACAAATATATGGAATTAAAGTTGGACCAACAGAACATAAAATCTCCCTGTACGCCGATGACATAATTTTGTTTATGTCGAATCTAAAAAAATCAATTCCAACCTTGTTGAATTTAATAAAGAATTTTGGGGAAATATCAGGATATAAAATAAATAAAACTAAATCTTCAATATTAATGCTAAATGAGACCCAGAGAAATTACCCAGACCCTGAGGTAAATCAATTCAAAGTTGTAAATCAGTTTAAATATTTAGGAATCCAAATTGTGCCTAAGCTAGAATCAGTCGCCAGTGTCAACTATGAAGCCTTAATGTCAGATATCAATGAGTTACTTCAGAGATGGATGTCACTACCAATGTCGATGATCGGGAGAATCAATATACTTAAAAGTAATATTTTACCTAAAATACTTTATTTATTTCAATACATTCCCTTATCACCACCTTTAGATTTATTCTCAAGAATTAAAAAAAAGTTAGTGGAATTTATATGGAACAACAGGAGGGCTAGATTACGTCTGTCTTTATTATATTTACCATTTGATCGTGGAGGTCTGAAATGTCCAAATTTTATGTTGTATTATTGGTCGGCACAACTGAGGTCTATGACATATTATTTTTCATCAAATGATCTCCCTCACTGGACTGAAATGGAATCATACAATTTACCTTTACCTCTTCCCATATTCATATACTCAGATTCGGCAAAAAAATTACAAAAACAAGTTAAAAATCCATTTGTAAAGCATATGATCAAAATATGGTGTGAAACTAAAAACTATTTAAAAGAACCACAGTTATTGTCACAATTTAGTCCAATTTGGGGTAATCAATATTTTAAACCAGGGAGAGCGGACGCTGTATTTAAAGTATGGAATTTAAAAGGGATACAAAAGATTCAGGATTTATATTTGCCATGTGCAGATAACATAATGTCTTTTGAAGAGCTGAGGATCAAATTTAATCTCAATAGAACACATTTTTTTAAATATCTTCAACTTAGAAACTTTATTCGATCAAATCAAAATAAAGCTCTCACTCGACCTATTTATTCATCCTTGGAAAAAATGTTGATGAAAGATAGTAAGAGAAAGGGTATTATTTCAGAGTTTTATAACTCATTGACACTATCTTCAAGTGAAAATTCACTGAAAAGATTAAACTACTGGAAAGAAGATCTGCAAACTGAAATTTCAGAGGAACAATGGGAATTTGCTTGTACAGAAGCTCAAACTAAATCAATAAATGTACATCTTAAATTGATACATTTCAAATGGTTAATGCGGATGTATGTTACACCGGAGGAGTTAAATAGATATAACAAAAATATACCAGATACGTGCACAAAATGCATGGAAAGTAAAGGAACCCTATTTCATTGTGTATGGGAATGTAGATTAATAAGAATGTTTTGGGAAGAGGTGAGGGTAACAATTGAAAAAATAATCTCAAAACAAATCATATTGAATCCTAAACTGTTTTTGTTGGGTCTGTACCCAGAAAAGCATAATTTTAATAAAAGTGAAAGAACATTCATAGACCTCAGTTTGCTTAATGCCAAAAAATGTATTGCACTATTATGGAAAAAGACTCATAGACCAGATGTGACTCAGTGGTTAAGACAGATGTTAACAAACCTTCCATTAGAAAGAATAACATATATACTGAAATCAAAGGAAATTGTGTTTGAGAATATATGGAGACCTTTTATTGATTATGTAAAAAATTTAAACATAACTCTTGAAGAAGAAGGTGAATGATGTGTGTGGACCTTGTAAATTCCAAACTGGTGAACATAATATGTATACTTATGTATTGGATTGTCTAGACTAAACAGAGGAGCATTGTTGAAGACTTGATTTTGTTGGTGGTTGTTGGTGTTTTTAGTGCATTTTTTTTGTAGTACTTTAGTGTTAGTGTTTGATTGTTTGTATCATGTTTGTTAAAAAAAAAAAGGTTCAATAAAGATATTGTGGAAAAAAAGATTTATTTGACTGTGTGAATCTTAATTACAGAATACCTAATTATTGAAAATGAAGGGGACATCCAACATTAAGGACTGTTTCAGATCCCTTGTTTATTTGTTTGTCAGATCACTTATTTGTGTGATCTTTTATCACTTATATTCAAGATAATAGTGTATCTTGCACTTTGGGGTTTGGGAGTTGTTCAGTCATCATTATAATTATTTTAGTTTACATCACTGTTCAGTGATGAAGTTCAGTGTAATACTGAATTTCTTCTGTGCATCATCAATAAACTCATGCAGTACTATAACAGGACACGTTTACAAATATTTGAGACCCACTGTAATACAACATTTTATATTTTAGCAATATTTTGTTATGAAAAGGTTTTTTAAAACTGTAATTACCACCACGTACTTCACTCTGCCTGTGGCTGTCTTCTTCTTCTTCTTCTCTCGGTTACTGGCGAATACCAAACAACTTCTTCTGCTTTTAGCTTTGATTGGCGGTTGGCAACCAGCTTACAGGGGCATTACCACCACGTACTTCACTCTATCTGCTCATTGCCTTCTTCTTGTTCTTTTAGATTTGATTGGCGGTTGGCAACCAGCTCACAGGTGCATTACCGCCACTGACTTGATTATCATCACACTATATCTTTGTATAAGGATTTCTTATAAGGTGTGAAAAAATTATCCGTCCTATTCTTCCAATACTGAACACTGCACATTTTCCCCCTCCATCTTATTGACTCTGATTGCTTTTCCTTGTTGAACACTATCTTTACATGTAACTAGTAACAAACCACTACGAAGAATTCTTGCATTTAAAACTTCTCCAAGTAACTTATCAATTGCATTTGTGAGCTTAATTGGGTTCCACTCACGAAATGATGCCCCTTCGTAAGTTTGATTACTTTACACTCCTGTTTATTCCGGGATTGTTCATCTTCTGATTCATCAGTACTTGATAACACTCTTGATTGATTTTCTTTACGTCTACTTTTGCATCTTGTAGACTCCACCGAATTCCAAACTTCCTCTCTCCCTCTTCCTACCTCCATTCCTCCTATTTCACTCCCTGTTTTATCACCTTCCACTGCCTGCTCTGCCATCTCCTGTCCATTCATAACCCGGTTGTGCCACTCCGGTTCAAAGTTCCAGCCTCTCGTCATTCCAGCTCATCATCACTCTATATATAATTCAAGAAATCTCTGTCTTGTGTGTCATGACCATAGGATTCTCTAAAAGATCATAGGATCGCCTATGATGTCCCTATGATCTCTACATGATGTCTATATGACATCATATAGGGTCACAACCTTTTGCCACTCACAGATATGTGATATTGGATAATTTCCCTCAAAAAATAAATGACAAGAGTAAAATATTTTGTCTCATTTATCCAAGTGGGTTCTCTTTATCTATTTTTTGGACTTCTATGAAAATCTGATGATGTTTCAGTTCATATTTATGCAGAAATATAGGAAATTTTAAAGCGTTCACAAACTTTCAAGCATCATCGTATTTAATGGCAGGCAGGGAGACACACTCTTAAACAGTTCTGATTAGGGCTGTGTGTGTTTCTGTTGTTTTGGTTGTCTTACTGTGTCATGCTGCTGTTACCCTGAAATTTCCCAGTTTGGGATCAATAAGGTACATCTATCTATCTGTTTTGCCAGTCAGTGCATTGTGACATGCACTACACAAAGAGCAGAGATAAACAAACCTATCATCTGGTCAGTCACTGCAACAGATACTGGAGTCAGTTTGTCTTGGCCTGTTCTTGCCACTGATAATACCTGTATCTGCCAAGAATGTGTCACTAGTCCAGCAAAAGCTAGTGGTACTCAAATACTTTGCAAGCAGTTTCATGAAATGGTCAGTCAGAAAGCAACTCATACCGGCTCAGACGTCGCCCGGGTTAACGAGGTCAGGAGTTCCTGGCAGCTGAAGGCTGTCACCATGGGATGAGACGCCAGTCCCAGCGCTCAGACCATGGCCCTTCTCATCCCTGCCTCTCATTGAGCAGCGTCTCAGCAGGCTCCCAGCTGTCAGTATTACGGGACGGCTGGGGCCAATTAATCCTCATCAGCTGGGGCGCTGCCAATGAGGATAAAAAGGAGCAGCCTCGATCACTCGGGGCTGCAACATAAGCACTGCTAGGCTGGAGCCCCTTCGTCTGGTGTCAGTCTCTACTCCTCTTAAAGCATTCCTATGAGTGTTACCCGCTGTGAGTATGTATGCCTTGTTACCCCTACGTCCGGTGCGAGCTCCCTGCTCCTGCGTTGTGCAACTCGTGAGTGTTCCTCTGTACGAGTATCTGTGCTTTCCTCATCCCTTACCCCTTGCCTTTAATAAAACATCTCAACTCACTGGCTTGCCCTTGGCTCTCATTGTGTGGCTCTCCAGAGCCACACGTAACAAAGGCGAAGGACAGAGCTGCGTGGAGGAATCTGATCAGACCTAAATGAAACAGTCATCGTCGCCCCCGACATACTGCTATGATGATGAATCAACCGAATTAACTACAAAATACCCATCAATAAAGAACAGTGGTGTGAAAAAATGTTTGCCCCCTTCCTCATTTCTCATTTTTTTTGTATGTTTATCACACTTGAACGTTTCAGTTCATCAAACAAATTTAAATATGAGACAAAGATAACACAAGTAAACACAAAATTCAGTTTTTAAATGGTGTTTATTTTTAAGATGGAAAAAAAAGTACAAACCTACATGGCCCTGTGTGGAAAAAGTGATTGCCCCTAAACCTAATAACTGGTTGGGCCACCCTTAACAGCAACAACTGCAATCAAGCGTTTCCAATAACTGGCAATGAGTCTTTTACAGCACTGTGGAGGAATTCTGGCCCACTCATCTTTGCAGAACTGTTGTCATTCAGCCACATTGGAGGGTTTTTGAGCATAAACTACCTTTTTAAGGTTATACCACAGCATCGGATTCAGGTCAGGACTTTGACTAGGCCACTCCAAAGTCTTCATTTTGTTTTTCTTAAGCCATTCAGAGGTGGACTTGCTGGTGTGTTTTGGATCATTGTCCTGCTGCAGAACCCAAGTGCGCTTCAGCTTGAGGTCACAAACAGATGGCTGGACATTCTCCTTCAGGATTTTTTGGTAGACAGCAGAATTCATGGTTCCATTTACCACAGCAAGTCTTCCAGGTCCTAAAGCAGCAAAACTGCCCCAGACCATCACACTACCACCACCATATTTTACTGTTGATATGATGATGTTCCTTTTCTGAAATGCAGTGTTACTTTTACGCCGGATGTAATGGGACACACATCTTCCAAAAAATTCAACTTTTGTCTTGTCAGTCCACAGAGTATTTTCCCAAAAGTCTTGGGGATCATCAAGATGTTCTCTGGAAAAAGTGAGACTGTGGAAGATGTGAAAATGACGAGGCAGCGTTCTTTCTCAGAGTCAGCTTTATTCACAGCTCCATCATTTCAAAGCATAAAAAAGAGAGAGAATGAAACAGTAACTCTCATCCTTAAATATCAGGGACTTCACACCTCATAGATCACATGTCCCACAGACCACCTTGCATAATAAAGACAGTCACAATGCATTTCACCACCTGGCATAATAAAGACAGTCACAATGCATTTCCCTCCATGATATCACTTCCACTGTCTCCCACGCATCCTTTAATCGACCCCCCACAGTCTCCAGCCTTGCATAACAAGGCTAAGCTTCCTGCCTTTGTTCTGACCTGAAATGTGAGTCACAGAACCAGTCCAACAGGTCCATTGAGTGTTCACCACACAAGCCCCCACAGCATTTTAGAAAAACAGAACAACAAGAAAATAACCACATGCATGCCGTGATAGCATCAATACACATCAGTCCACATGCTGGATAGGCTTCAGCCTCCTGCCGAATCTGCTGTAGCTGGGGTTCACCGTCTCTGCGGTGCTGTCCCGCTGGGGATTTGCCGTCTGGGGGCGGAAACCCTTTGTCAGTCTCTGCGGGTGTTCTGGGGAAACATTACTTTGGGAAACATTACTGTGTGAAACCCTCCATGGTGGTCTACCTCGCCGCGGGGCCTTTGCCAACAGCACTTCCTCCTCTGCCACCACAAAAGCGGGTTTAAGTCTGTCTTTGCCAATTTTCTCTTTCCTACCCGCCAAATCTAGCAAAAACTGCTTGTCCCCTGTTTCTAGCACTCTGAATGGTCCGTCATAAGGCGGTCGCAGCGGGGTTCGATGCGCATCGTGTCTAACAGAAACAAACTCTGCGTTCTTCAAAGTTTTAGGCACAAAAACGCGCGGAAAACTGTGGTGCGCGGGGCCGGGCAGCATGCTTAATTCTATGTTACTCCGCAACAGCTGAGACGGGGAGGCGTTTGGTGCAGGGTTATCTGGGAGAAACTCCCCAGGCAGCCGGAGTGGCTGCGCAAACACGAGCTCCGCTGGGGACGCTTCTAGATCCTCTCTAGGTGCAGAACGCAACCCCAATAACACCCATGGTAACTTGTCAACCCAATTTGTATCCGTAAGTGACGCTCTGAGAGCCGCTTTCAATGACCTATGAAAACCTTCACATAACCCGTTAGCCTGCGGATTGTACGCGGTTGTGCGGTGAATTGTGACACCCAGGCTGCGGGCCACTGTCGACCAAAGCTCGGAAACAAATTGAGGGCCTCTGTCGGACGTAATGTCTGACGGAACGCCGAAACGCGCCACCCAAGCTGTTAAAAACACGCGCGCCACTTCCTCAGCCGTGGTTGATGCCAGTGGGACCACTTCAGGCCAGCGCGTGGTGCGGTCCACCATTGTCAGAAGATGTGTGCACCCCTGTGACAGCGGGAGGGGTCCAACGAGGTCCACATGAACGTGATCGAACCTCTTGGCCGGAATGTGAAACGGTTCCAAAGGAGCTCTCGTGTGCCTGTGTACTTTGGCTTGTTGACACGCCGTGCAGGCTGCTGCCCACTCTTTGACCTGTTTGCGGAGGCTCGGCCAAACAAATTTCTCTCCCACCATTTTGACCGACGCGCGCACTCCAGGATGCGCCAAAGAATGAACTGAGTCAAAAACGCGGCAGCGCCGCGCGGCTGGTACTACTGGACGCGGCCGTCCAGTGGAGACATCGCAGACTAGGGGGGGCATACCGTCTTGCGGCACCCTGCTCTCCAGCCTTAACCCTGTTGGTCTAGACTGGAGCGCGCGCACATCCGCGTCATTAACCTGCTCTGCGGCTATGGCTGCATAATCTAACCCTACGCTGACTGGGGCCACCACAGTGCGCGAGAGGCAATCTGCCACTACATTGAGTTTGCCCGCCACATGCTGAATATCAGTGGTAAACTCTGATATCGCGGCCAGCTGTCTCTGCTGCCGGCCTGACCACGGTTCCGAGACTTTGACCATCGCGAATGTTAGCGGTTTGTGATCAACGAACGCGGTGAAAGCGCATCCTTCCAGCCAGAACTGAAAGTGGCGGATGGCGAAATGGAGAGCGAGCAGCTCCCTGTCGAACGTGCTGTATTTACGTTCGCTATCGCGCAAGGTCCTGCTGAAAAATGCGAGGGGCTGCCAAACCCCAACTACATGTTGCTCCACGACCGCCACTATGGCCACCTCTGATGCGTCAGTGGTGAGCGCTATGCGGGCCGTTGGGTCTGGGTGTGCCAACAACGCAGCCTTTGCCAAGGCTGCTTTAACCTCCGAGAATGCTTGGTCCCGCTCCGGGGACCACTCGATCTTATCCGCGGGTTTCTTTTTTTTGAGCGCGGCATACCTTTGTTCTGATCTGAAATGTGAGTCACAGAACCAGTCCAACAGGTCCATTGAGTGTTCACCACAAGACAAGCCTTTATGTTCTTTTTGCTCAGCAGTGGTTTTTGTCTCGGAACTCTGCCATGCAGGCCATTTTTGCCCAGTCTCAATCAGAGGTTACATATAAAAACATATGCACGCTAAGTTAACATTTTGGGAAAGTTTTAATTTTTGTTACTATTACCATTCCAAAAGAATTAAAACCTTTTCTAAATTTAAATTATTCTACAGACACTGACAGTATCACAAATCAGTAGCAGACTGATATAGGAGAACACCGAAGATTTTGAGCTGTAACAATGAAACAAAGTTTAAAAAAGAATAATAATAGTGTTAAATCCTATTCAGCAGATTCAACTAACTGTACATTGTTCTGTTTAATTAATTTTATAAGGGTCTTCACTGTCTTTAGCCAGAATAAATCTGAACCTTAACAGTAAAGCTTTATTCAAAACAAATGCCAAGAAAGTCAAAACACATGTACTTAACAAGGCTATTTTTAGTCACATAATTGTTACTGAATACCTTATACTCGTCATGCAACCCAAAACACAGCTATACGAATATTTATGTTATGACGAGGTGTGACCAGCAGGGAGCACTATAGCCATTCAGTTGCTAGACATGTAGTGCAGAGGGTGTTTTGTCTTTGAGAGGCCTGGAAAATGATCACAAAGTTTAGCTGACTGCAAACTTCTAAATGATATGAGCGATGTGATTATCACAACTGCCGTCCCCCATTTGATGAATCAGCTCATCTGTTGCTACAGAACAGGCACACAAAAAAAGAAAGTTTTCCTTTATATGGAAAGGACCTGCACTTATGCAGCTCTTTTCCGAGAGATTGTACAATCCCATGACATATCTAGGGAGAGAGGGGCAAGTATTGTTAATTGTGGGCAGGTTAAAGGGCAAGATGATTTAAATAAAACTGGCAGAAATGTGCCTGATAAAAACAAATGATAAACTAAAGGGCAAATTCTCCACCTCTACACTGGAGAATTTGGGGGTAGAAAAAAACCCCCAAAAACCTGGCAAGTTACCCAGGTGTGGCTGACTCTCCAGATTTATATTAGACAGCACACTTGGAGAGTTTACAATTTTTCAGACTAACACTTAAAAGAATTTGGTACAAGTAGTCACAAATGTACAAGAAAGATGCAAAGTTATGAGTAAAACATTGCAACTTTATGCGAGAAAAAGTCAGATTTATCATAAAGAAATTGCAAGTTTGTATTAAATTCACACAAAATTTACAAGGTAAAAGTTATAATCTTATTACAAAAAAGTCACAAATTTGTGTGAAAAAACAATATAAATTTATTTTATATTATTTTAGATTTTTAAAAGAGATATTTTAGAGAGGGATCACAAAAACCGTTGTGAAGTAACTGTTTAGGAGGTGCTTTCTTACTCTTATTTCATTTGTTTTGGTTAGCCTACATGGAATAGTGCTTTTATTTGAGATGTGAAACTGCAATTTCCAGCACTTGTGCTTGAGTACAAATTCTAATTGCCCATGTTTGTAGAAAATGCAAGTCACAGCCTACTGCAGTCAACTGTAATAAAATGATAACCTTGTTTAAGAAAAATCAGATTGTTGGTGAAAGGATCAAATATTCCTCTCAGAACAACTGGCTCTCCAGTGAGAGTTTTTAAGAGCAAAATAGGAAATTGTTGTTTTGCTGTATGGTAGCTTCTCTGTGTTGTTTCCAGCTTTTTATTAAATGGAACCTCTCTAAACCATTCATAGTTTTCGATCACATGACTTCCGGTGGGATCACCGGCCATTTTGGGGGGATAATCACATAGTAAATGGAACAAAAAAGTGAAAACATCCAAAATTTATTATGAAACTCTTGAGAGTGACAGACAGCAATATGACGTAAAATTAGTTTTAATTGAGAAGCAGGTCCCCTATCTCATTCCTAAGCAAAACTGGCCAAAAGACACGGAGAAGTGGGCTAGCATCACCTATCCAGACATGTACAAAGCTAAATATATTTCTTGATCTTCATAACAGTTATCATGCATGTTTATCCACATCAGCCCATAAATTATTCACAGAGCCCCCAACTTAATTTCTCCTGTTTGTTTTTCTCTGTTTTTGCTCTCAGTTTTTTGATATGTGATCTAATTTGATTTAGCATTAGCTAAATGTTATGTATGAGGAATGAGGGACTGGAGTCTCTTTTGTCATGCAGCGAACCCCCCTTTATTAACAGAGCTCAGAACTATATAGAAGTTACTGTGCCCGCCTGATGTCACACTGTGGGCGGGTATGGCAGCACACACACACTCCACACAACATTCCCCTCCCCCTTACAAAAGTGTAAGACCACACAATCGAGACCCTCCCCAATTTAGGACCCGAATCATACACTAAGGAAATAACGTGAAACAGTGAACTAGAATAACCTGACACACTCAGCCAAAAAAACAACTAAAACTGGACCATGTCTCTGAAAAAAATAATAATCCCATATCATACATACTCACATGCACAGAAGCAGAGTATATACATATTTACATCAACAGTATTTAAGTAACACCTATGTCCACTGGCAGCCAGAGGTAAAATCGGCCTGGCGGCCCAGGGCAGCCTCAAAGCATGCATGCCCTTGGCTGCCGAAGATAAGACCAGCTTGGAGGCCCCGGGCAGCCCCACGACAAGTGCACCCCCAGTGGCCATCTGCCTCCAGGATCAAAACCAACCTCTCCTGCAAAAATGTCTCTCTTCACCATCAACTGCCTCACTCCTTGGGACCCGCAGCGCTGCTGTCCGGCACGCCATCCCTCTGTGCCCAGCTGTCCGCTCCCGACCGCCTTCCACACCGCCGTCATGGCTCCAAACACTCCCGCCCCCTGTGGCCAAACTCCGGGAAGACCCGAAACCTGCTCGTCGGCGCTGCTCGCCAACCCGGGCGTCTCGCCGTAACACCCAGCACCCTCGTCCAGGGCGGCCTGAGCTCCGGCACTGAGACCCTGCCCGACCTCTACGGTGCCCGGCACCTCCTCTCTGTCATCCGAGGCACTCCGCTGTGCTGCCTCTGTGCCCAGCTGCTGTTGCTCATTCCCGAGGTCCACAGCATCACTTTTGCCGGCATCATTCGCCGACCCAGGCACCTTGCCGCTGGTCCCAGCACCCTCGTCCCAGGCGCTGTCTTCATGCCCGGCTGTAGCTGCTCTCTCCTAGGGCTCTCAGCGTCCCTCTCATCGGCGTCACTCTCCGACCTAGACGCTTCATCGCTGCTCCCAGCACCCTCGTCCCAGGTGCTCTGCTGCTCTGTATCCATGCCCAGCTGTTGCTGCTCCCTCCCAGGGCTCTCAGCTTCGCTCTCGTCGGCGTCACTCTCTGACCCAGGTGCTTCATCGCTGCTCCCAGCACCCTCGTCCAAAGCACTCCGCTGCGTTGTCTCTGCACCTGACTGCCGCTGCTGCCTCACAGGGTTCTCAGCCTGCATGTTCCCGCTCTCCCACTGCCCAGCCTCCAGCTGCGAGGATGACTCCTGTCGCTGCTCTCCCTCTCCGCTGTCGCCACTCACCGTGCCATCAAACTCACCAGTGCTACAGTCCTGTACCGTGCTGCGCTCCTTGGCTGGCCTGCCGTGTCCAGTAACTGTGGACTCCTCCACTCGCAGCCCCGGTCCCACCTCGATGCCTAGCCTGGAGCTTGCTTTTGGCGCGCAGTTAGCTTTGTGGCTAACTTGCCCATAGACACTGAGTGGGCCATTAGCCTCTCCAAGCTAACTAGCCTAGCTCCATTTGGCGCCAACACACCTGCCACCCACAGCTTTGTGGTCCTTGTCTGCTCGGCTAAGTACTCAGCCAGCGGCTCAACAGCATCTGCATAGCACTCCGTTTTAGTCAATGTACTGAGAATTCTTCGGCCTTCCGCGCCGAGATGGTGGGCCAGAAGTGCTCATCTTCGTCTTCCGTCGAGTCCACTTAGGCCCAGCGCCCCGATGTAATCCTCGAACATGGCCACCCACTTAGGCCACAGGATCACTGGCTCTCCCGTGTACTCCAGAAACGGTAGCAGGGATAGGGGTAGCCCATAAGCTCCCATAATTTCTCTCTTCTCGCCAAAATGTTCTGTATGAGGAATGAGGGACTGGAGTCTCTTCTGTCATGCAGCAAACCCCCCTTTATTAACAGAGCTCAGAACTATATACAAGTGACCGTGCCTGCCTGACGCCACACTGTGGGCGAGTACCACAGCACACACACACTCCACACAACACTAAAGGCTGGCTTCATTCAGCACACTCACCTGTCCAGGTGCTTTCAGATGAAGTTAGATATCCGTTGTCTTGGTGTCTAATCGTTATCCCTTATTGTTAACAATAAGCAGATGATTTGTAGACTCCCACCTACTTGTAATAATCCTCAAAGCCACAGGCTAATTAGCCGGTGTTCTGACATTTGGCATCAGAACAGCAAACCTTGGGTTACTACTCCATCATTTTCTTCAGTTGTTGTTCAGAAGAATAAGACTTCCCAAGCGAGTGACACTCTTGAATGTTGGTGAAGTCTGCATCTCAGCATTGTTCTCAACAAGCCTCAACTCCAGCTAAGGTTAACTTTAGCAGCTAGCTTGTTCCAGCACGGCGTGTCCCAGCTTTGCTGGTTTCCTGCCAGCAGCCTCAAGAATAAAGTTGTGTTGTTTTTCTCCTCTTTGGAGCCTTCTTTCATCGTAAAGGAAACAGGAGGTGAGCAGGATCCAGCTGTGGTGAACACACTTCGCCCTCGGGTCCGGACGGAGGTCTAATCAACCAGAATGATTAGAAGTATCTACATAGCTGAGTGGAAGGAGACTTTTTTATGTCTCACCTGTGTGGACATAGCTGATGGTACTGTTGTGTGGGGATTTATTGAGAAGTGCGATGTGGTGACGCCGCCTTCTTATTGCGTCATCACATCGCCCTATATTACGGGGCAGCTGATGACTCCGCTGTGGTGTGTTCCATGTACTGTATTCCTCAATACTCAGTAAAGCAGTGTTCAGTGCTACCTCTCCGTCAGCCTCATTCATCACCTGGTTTGTGGACATAACATTTGGCGACTGAGGATTAAACCATGGGGGCATGCATGGCACCTCTATGGCCGTTTCTTGAGTACCCAGGAGAATCAGCAATACTGTGGCCGCCGTGGCTTGATGCATTCGAGGCGAACATTGCAACGTTGGGCCTAGGCAAACTCAACACAGTAAGGAAACGAGCATTTCTTGTTCACAAACTTTGTGTAGAAGGTCAGTGAATTCTCCACGTTAGAACTAACAGAGTCATATGAGCATGCTGTTGAGCTTCTTGCTAACTATTTCGCCCAACACACACGTAGCACAAGGCAGTGGGTTGAAATATTACTGGTGCCAAAAGGCACAACGCTAGCTAGCACAGGAAAGTTAACATCCCAGCTAGTAGCAATGGAGGAATTAGCCACGGGGCTAAATGGGCACCAAGCACAGAAGTTGCCTGGACAGACGGCATTAACTGGCATAGTGAACACGGCAGCAAAGGGGGGCCTGAGCATGTGGAGAGCTCCAAGGCACAGCAGTACACTTCAGACAGCGGAGGGAAAGAGCCGGACTGCTCAGGTGAAGACTCCACTTCAACGACCAACACCGAAGCGCACACTTCATGCTCTAGCGAGGAAAGCAGCTCAGTGGAAGAGCCAGATAGCTTTGGTGCCCATTCTCGGCTGGCTGTAGTGGGAGTGACCGAGTGAAGGGTCTGCAACGAACACAGTGACAACGGAACCGCTGCAGTGTTACGACAGCTCCAGACGGAAGGAGACCATGGAGCTGCCGAAAGCACAGCAGCACATCAAACCAAGTAAGGCGCTGCTCCAAGTACTGGACTGGGTTCGGGTTTGCGCCGGTAGGAGACTGAGATGGCAACTGACAGGGCTGCAGCCAGCAAAACAACAGGCGCCGCTGAGGATCGTGGAAGCTGGGAACAGCGTGCTTTCGGCTGACAGACGATTCAGTTCAGCACGCAAACAGACTACGGCGTGTCCGGGTGGTGACTCCAGACGGCGGGGCTCCGCGGGAGTCAGCTGCTGCAGTGTGGGACCCGGGGCCCGGTTTTATGAAGATTGGCCCTGGAGGTTCAACAGCTCTGGGGGGGGGGGGGGGGGGGGGGGGGGCGCCACGAGCCTGCTCCAAGGCTCCAGGGGGTAGGCCGCAACGAAGCCACCTCAAAGCCCTCTGACTGATCTGTTTTCCCCCTGCCTCACCCACCATCCACTTGAGTGACTGTGCTAACAGACTCCCTGATGTTTATAGTTCTGTTTTGCTGTTCTGTGTTAAGTATAGGAGCACAGCAGTTTTTTTAGTTGAAATAAAGACTTTTAGTTATATCAGTGGCAGAATAACCCACTGTGCAATGCGGGCCGTGTAGTAGTCTACCCGCCGGTCCTACTTTAGTTTTTTTTTGTGTGTGTGGTAGGCCTTAGTTTTCCTTAGTTTAGAGTGTGACTGAGGTTCTAAATTAGGGTGGGTTTGTTTTGAGTGAGCGGTTTTGGACCTTGTGGGGGGGGGGGTGATGTTGTGTGGGGATTTATTGTGAAGTGCGGTGTGATGACGCCGCCTTCCTATTGCGTCATCACACCGCTCTATATTATGGGGCAGCCGCCATGAGGACTTCCTCTTGGCCCGGTTGACTCCGCTGTGGTGTGTTCCATGTACTGTGTTCCTCAATACTCAATAAAGCAGTGTTCAATGCTACCTCTCCATCAACCATATTCATCACCAGGTTTGTAGACATAACAGGTACAGACTGCAGTCAAAGGTAAGAACTTGGCAAGGAGGGCTAAACAGTGATCACGTTTACATGTACACGAGTAAACCAGTTACGACTGGATTTCTACAGTTATCTGATTATTCAAGTAGCCATGTAAACAGAATAATCCGATAAAGGCCATGTAATTGGGGTCATTAACTCAAGTAGTTTATCCTCCAGTAATCTGTTTATTCAGTGCATGTAAACATGAGAAAACTGATTATTGGCATTATCAGTTTATTTCCAGTAATTGGTTTATTGTGACCATGTAACCAGGGTCAATGATCTGGATCTTCATAATATCCTGTAGCTTCAAAGTGTGACAGTTAAGTTGGGTCGGACAAATCACTGATAGGTCCCGTTAAACAAACAAGTACATTTGTTTAGCTTTGTGTGTGTATGCGGCTGGCACTGGCAGCAGCTGAGCTGATCAGAACAGGGAACTTATGAATTTGTGAAAACTAGTGTATGCCTGTGCATACCTGTGCATGCCCGTAGAAACCAAGTATAAGCAAGTATTTCTGCATGCCCATAGAAAGCAAGTGTAAGCAAGCATTTCTGCATTCCTGCCTTTGATCTTTGGCATGGTTACAATGGAAACAGTTGCCCTGGTGAAACCTGCCTTTGATCTTTGACGTCACCACTCGTTCAGTGATGCCTGCCTTTGATCGTTGATGATGTCATAGCGAGTCCTATGATCGTGAGTGATGCCTGCCTTTGATGTTTGATGACGTCATAGTGAGTCCTATAATCTTTGATGATGTCATAGCAAGTCCTATGATCATGAGTGATGCCTGCCTTTGATCTTTGATGATGTCATAGTGAGTCCTATGATCTTTGATGATGTCTTAGCAAGTCCTATGATCGTGAGTGATGTCTGCCTTTGATCTTTGAAGAAGTTATAGCGAGTCCTATGATCGTGAGTGATGCCGGCCTTTGTTTGGTCTTTGACGTCCTATGATCGTGAGTGATGCCTGCCTTTGATCACACACAGACACACACACAGATTTTCTTGAATCACTCTATACTATGGTGTCTATATGACATCATATAGACATCATGTAGAGATCATAGGCACATCATAGGCGATCCTATGATCGTTTAGCGAGTCCTATGTCATGACAGACATACAGACAGACACACACACAGATAGACACATACACAGACAGAGATTTCTTGAAATCTCTTGATTTCTCTGAACTGGGCTACAGTGAGGCAATTTTTCCACACTACAGGATTGGAGGTGACCCAGCTCCACTTTGCGGCTATGGAGGAGGACGACTGGCCACGATAGGAACAATCATACTGATGGCCTGGTACAAGTCGGCGGAGATGTCTGATTTGGAGTTTGTTGTGACGGCTCGTGGCGCGAACATCATGTGTTGCAACCTCTTCTATGGCCTTGGCTTCGTCATTAAGAGCGCCGTTAGGGAAGAGTAGTCGGGCTGTGGACTGTGGGACCGACTGGTTCCGAGAGTACAGGATGATGCAGTGTGGGGTGAAAAGTTGCCCGGCACCCCAGAGAGTGGACAGGCCTTGTTGCGCTCAGGGTCACCGCAGGAGGGCCCCAGCGCCAGAGCCCGAGTCGCCCTGGATGAGGGTACTGGGCGGCGCAGGGGGGAGCCTACACCAACGAATGATGCCGAGGGGATGGTCCCAGGTGTTCCTGGAGCTCGGCTAAAGTGGGCCGGTGGACACGGGGCCACATCGGCGAGACCCGCAGAGGATTTAAAAGAGGTCGGGGGCAAGACTGATTGGCACTGAGAGAATGAGTGCCAGGCAGAGACCCTGTAAGCCAAGCAGAGCCCTGGTGGGAGTTGCGGACTGGGTTTGGGCTCGAGTGGAGGCAAGATCATGGTGGGTACAGGCCAAACGACAGGCGGAGGAGTGCCAGGGCCGGCTGCATGTTATGGCTGGACGGGGCGATGCTTATCTCCAGCTGATGGATGGCTCGTGGAGGCACCCAAACAAGATGCGATATGTCCGGGAGAGGTTCCAGGGATGTTGGCCTGGTCAAGTGGAGCATCCAGCAGTGAGGAAGAGGAGGCATGTCAGGGCTGAGGCCACCAGCTGCAGCCTGGGAGACAAGCCACCTCCAGGAGCGGTCTGTATAAGGGACCGTTCCAGGGGCCCCACGGCATTTCTTCCCCTAGCTGTGTGTATATAGATTAATTGTTATGCATGTGTTTGGTGTGTATAATTTTCAGGTGTCGTATAATAACAGAGTAATATTTAGTTTTTGTTTAAATGACTAGTGGACAACAACTCCCATCATCCCACCCACCCATGGGTGGGACCCACAGCCGACAACTTTAATTAAGTGGAAAATTATCTTTTAAATTGACAAATATTATACAATTATTATAAATATTATACAAATATTATACACTATGTGTAACTCATGGCAAAATTTGATCTGGATCTAAAGACAATTTCACTCTTGCCATTCATTTCAATGGTGAATTTTTTCAATTGAAGGTCCCATATGCAGAAGTAGAGGGGGCGTGACTTAGGCTCTCTGCCACATCCATTGGTGGATAAAAATCATGACTGCTCTTTAGAATTATAGCAGAAAAAGGCTGGAGCTGTCTTGGTGAAGGTTTGTGCTCTCTGGGTGCTTTCAAGCTGATGTGTCTCCCCCTGTCTATTTGATTATTTTCTTGTTCTTGTTATATTTTTAAAAGAACATTCCCCGTGTTTGAATGCATTTTATTTCAGATTTACACAACTGCTACGTTAACACACGAATCACTATTTCTTTGTGAATCCTTAGGGCAGTCAGTGTTTTGCATTTCTTTAAACATGTCTAGAGGACCTCTTTAAAGGCAACGGTGAGATGAACGGGACGTGCGCCGGGCCGTGGTGACGTCACACTCTGGTTTCTGCCGTCGTGGGTCGCAGTTTGGAGAGAAGAGGACAAAAATCTCCCCGCAAAGCTACTGTGAAACTTTCAGCGACAAATATTCTGCTGCATTAAAATGGGCAACTGTCAGGTAAGTGATTCTTGTTATTGTTTTGTCATTTTTTGGAAAAAACGGTACCGAATAACGGCGGTGGGCATAAAAATCTACAGTCAGCGGTTTGGGCTTCGCTCCAAGTGTGCCGTGGTTTCGATTCATGTTCACACACTAAGATCAAAAACCGATTATATAATTGGAGGATTTATCCTCTACCACATCCGTTATTATTTGTATGGTTTTTACATAATGCGAATGATTTACTTGCGCACTGCATCTGCTTTGCGCACCGGCTACTTAATTTATTATATTTTTATTATAGGGACTACATCAAGTACCCTAATGGAATAGCTAGTTAAGAGGTTATATTTGTAACGGGTGAGGTTTCTTCACGTTCCTGGCGATGTGATCGTTCTAAACGAACCGTGTGACAGATGCCCTGTGTGGGTTTACCGGAAGGACTGGGGCCGCTCCCCTGCGGAATTCATCTGAGCTCCGTTAGATGTGCTTCTCAGTGAATGGGGCTCTGTGTCAAGACTCTGGGGCCATTTTTGGTGCTTCCCAAAATCTAGATTTTTAATTCCCCTTTGCTGCTTTGATGGCTTTTCTAAAGCAGAACCCCATTAACCCCCCATTGTTCTTCACCCTCTGGAGTGTTTCGCTGCCCCCTTCTTCCAAGTTTGAATGCCTCCATCCCCTCCCCCATCTCCAGCCCCAGCTGCTGTCCTGAATCCCTGCATAAACTGTAATTAGTATGATATAATTAGTGTGTATTTTTTCTTTCTCAGCCCACAGTTTTTCCCTATGAGGACTTTAATGTTGTTGCAGACATCAAGGCCATCCGCAAAGCCTGCAAAGGATTTGGTATGTCTTATATGCTCTGATCTTGATTGATTGATTGATTGATTTTATTTATTTGAACATTCAGACAAAAAAAAACCTTTCTTCATTGAAGACACATTGTAATGTTACTGTCCTTTATTTTTATATTGCTCAAAAATCACTTCTTTATATGTTGATTTAAATATATGGATGTTTGGGCATCCCTGTGTTTCTCCCCCACCCCATTCCACAATTTTACCCCACACACAGACACACAAAAACCCTTCCGAGTAGATCTTACTAAGTGCATTTTAAATTTTGTATTCCCCCATAAATTATATTTCCCTTCTCTCTCACTGAAAAGATTTTGTATACTGTGTGGCAAAAAGTTTTTATGACTTTAAACATTAAGTGTGCTGTATAATAATCAACCAGATCCCGTAATTTCAATAACTTTGAATGTAAAAACAATAAATTAGTATGTTCAAGATACCCGACTTTGTATATAACACGGACTGCCCTTTTTTGTAATATTAGCAATGAATTAAGTGTACTTTTATAATTGTTACCCCAGACCTCTATACAATAGGTCAAGTATGGAAGTACTAATGAGGAATACAAGATATGAAGCGATTTGTAATCTAGGACTTGCTTAATTTTATTTATAATTACAATATTTTTTGCAACTTTGTTTTGTATGTATCTGACGTGTGGTTTCCAACTAGTTTTATCATCTAGTATTACACCCAAAAATTCGATCTCCTTAACATTTTTCAATAATTACATTATCTATATGAATATGTATATCTTCTTTATTTTTACAGTTACCAAATATCATTACCTGAGTTTTATCTATATTTAGTGATAATTTATTACAATCCATTAGTATCATCAGCAAATAATATTATTTTTAATAATTTAGAAACTTGGAATATATTATTTATCTATATGTTAAATGGGGCCCAATACTGACCCCTGGGGGACCCCACAGGTAATTCCCATACATCCAGACAGATATTCTTCCATCTTCACAAACTATTGTCTCTCAGATAAATAACTTCTAAACCAATTCAGAGCCATTCCCCTAATACCATACATTTGCAGTTTATCAAGAAGTATTGAATGATTTATTGTATCAAATGCTTTTCTAAAATCTATAAATACACCAATTGCATATTTTCCTTGATCTAATGCATTTATTATTTTTTCTGTTGCTTCCATTATTTCCAATGATGTTGTACTCTTTGCTCTAAATCCATATTGATTCTGATTAAGCACATTGTGTTTATTTAAAAAGTCCTCTAATCTGTTGTTGAAAAGTTTTTCCAGAATCTTTGAAAATTGTGGGAGAAGCGATACTGGTCTGTAGTTTGTGTATTGGTGTTTATTTCCTTGCTTGAATAATGGTATTACTTTTGCTATTTTCATTTTCTGCGGGAATGAGTCAGTTTGAAATGATGGATTACAAATATATGTAAATGGTTTTAATATGCCATCAACAGTTCTTTTTACTAGTGCCATATCAATACCATCACAATCAGTAGATAATTTATTTTTACACTTTTCAACAACAGGTTTTACCTCTAATTCATCCACCGCTGTAAGAAAAATTGACCGAGGGTTATTTCCAATCAATGTCTCACTCATGGTGTCTCTTCCTTGATTTGGAATTTTTGCTGCCAACTCTGGTCCAACATTTACAAAAAAATTATTCATTTTATTTACTACCATGTTCTTATCATAATTATCACCACAATTATCAGTAAAATACTCTGGATATATCGTTTTCTTAGTTCCATTTTTCCTTAATTTATTTAACCACTTGCACTCCGGGCAATTTTCCTAAAAATGCCCAAAAATAATGTGCCCAAAGTAAATCGAAAGCTGTTATTCAACCTTTTGCAGCATCTTCATGGGGTTGGTCTCATTTAAAAGAAAACACTTTGAATTTTTTGGCAAAAAAAACATAATCTCTCTACGTGCTCCGGCCACTGAGTTACAGTCATCTAAACATACTGAACTTGAAGAAAAAAAAATTGGACACAGTGTTTTTTTGGATACAAATGCTTGTAAATAACACACAGCTGTCCGATCCGGCTGGAAAATGCAACAGAAATGTAGAACCAAGTGTTATCCAGCTGAGATCCAAATTTGGTAACAATACCACCAAAAATGAATATTTTACACAGCTTTGTTCTCAGGCTGTTCCCAGGCGTTATGGAACTGTGCCAAATTGTGCCAAATGGCACAGTTTGGAAAAATGTCTGTAACTTTTGAATAATTCAATGTAGAATCTTCATTTTAGGCTCTAATGAAAGGTCACACTCAGGGCTGTGTCTGTGTGTGTGTGTGTGGGCGGGGGGTTGTTCCCCCCCCCCCGCTACCAAGGACCAAATTCGGTCCTCGCTACATGACGGAATACACTCTTTTTTTTTTTTTTCCTTGCATGTTTTCACAGCGCCCCCCCCCCCCCGCTACTGTGTGTGTGTGTGTGTGGGGGGGAACCGTGAACGGACCGTGAACGCCCCCCCCCCCCTCGCTACAGAAGAGGGCCATCGCTATATGATGGAATAGACTGATATGCTTCCCCCCCGCGGACCGGGGGGCGTTTGGACCGTGCCCCCCCCCCCCCCGCTGCGTTCACGGTCCGAACATGGCAAATGAACCGTTTATCGCGGCGCACGCACTTCGTATTTCGTGCGCAGTACAGTTGTAATTTACTGATCGGTCAAAAGTCATTTTTGGATTACAGTTTTCAGGGATAAATAATAATTTAGCTTATAACACCTTACCTCTTCAAAGCAGCAGAGTCGTGGCGAACAGCTCTTCCCACGCGTCAGACGAACACGACGCTGCTCCGCTCGTGGATCCCAATCAACGTAATTCCATTATTGCCGTTTTGGCGAATGATTTATGACTTTTGTCGTCGGCCTCCGTCTATTCTGCTGGAATGAGTGCAGGTCCCACTTGTGGGTGTTCTCCATGCTGCTGGGTGAGCCTGGGTCTGTAGTAGATTCGTACAGAGTCCTTCTGCAGCAGTAAATATCGCTTCACCCAGCCAGAATTTCTGTGCTTCAATTGGCTCCTGCGTTCACAGTAGGCGGGTCCTCCTTCCTAGATTTTCATTCATTGGTTCTTCAAGGTTTCAGAAACCCAATTCAAGGCTCTTATTAGTCGAATGAGAGGTCAATCAGATGAACTAATCTGTTCGCGGCTGTCTCTGCAGTTTTTTTTTGAGTGGCGCTTGGACGCTACTACATCACCACGCGCGCCCTCGTGCGTCATAGGACGCAGAGACTTGCCCGCCCGCGGAACAACGGAGCGCAAGTGGTTAATAAATCCCAGACTCCTTTTATATTATTTTAATTTTCATTTAACATTTTCCTATAGTATAATTTTTTAATAGTTCGTATTATTTCAGTTAATGTATTTTTGTATGTTTTATATCTTTTTTGAGATTATTTGGTTCTTAATTTAATGAAATTTTTATAAGATAAGCCTTTATTAGTCCCACAATGGGGAAATTCCAGGATTGCAACAGCACAGGGACAGCAACACTCAGAGCACTAATTTAGAAGATAAGAAAATAAGAGCAGTGAATATACATATGTACACATAAATATATAAATATATATACACAGTGCGGAGCATTGTAGCTAAATGGAATAAACAGCATAACCGTCTATTTAGTTACCCTACATGGTATGAATATGTACCCATACATATTGTCACCCTCTGTAGCGACTGATATTGTCCTAGTTGTATACTGGAGGGGACCATTTGTGTAAGTCTGTTGCGTCTTTTGCATTCAATACTATTAGGTCGTCACGTTTTTTTGCTATCTCTGTGAGCAGCCCTGCTTAGGTTGTACAGTCTGACAGCCGTAGGTAGGAAGGACCTGCGAAACCTCTCGGTCACGCACCTAGGATGATGTAGTCTACTGCTAAATGAGCTCCTCAGTGCGTTCAGTATGTCCTGCATAGGGTGGGACTCGGACTCCAGCAGAGATGACAGTTTAACCACCATCCTTCTCTCTCCTATCTCCTCCACTGGGTCAAGGCATTTCCCCAGGACAGAGCTAGCTTTCTTGATTAGTTTGTTCAGTCTCTTCCTGTCGGCAGCTGTAATGCCGTTGCCCCAGCAGACCACTCCAAAAGTGATGGCTGATGCCACCACCGTGTCATAGAATGTCTTCAAGAGCACCCCTTGTACACCAAAAGACCTGAGCCTCCTCAGTAGGAACAGCCTGCGCTGTCCCTTCTTGTAGAGTGCGTCGGTATTGTGTGACCAGTCTAGTTTATTGTTCAGATGAACACCCAGGTACTTGTAGGATGTCACCATCTCAATGTCTGTTCCCTGGATGTTTACTGGCGCTGTGAGGGGTTGTCCTTGCCTCCGGCAGTCCACCACCAGCTCCTTAGTTTTCCTCACATTGATCTAGAGGCAGTTCCGATGGCACCAGTCCACAAAGTTCTGGATAAGTCCTCTGTACTCAGCTTCATCTCCGTTAGAGATGAGGCCAACGATCGCAGAGTCATCAGAGAACTTCTGTAGATGGCAGTGTGTTGTGTTGTGTGAGAAGTCCGCCGTATAAAGGGTGAACAGGAAGGGAGCCAAAACTGTTCCCTGGGGGGGCCCCCGTGCTACCAATGATCGTGTCGGACACACAATCCCGGGTTCTCACAAACTGTGGCCGGTTAGTGAGGTAGTCCAGGATCCGTGATGACAGGTGCTGGTCCACCCCTGCGCACAGCAGCTTGTCCTTTAGGATCATCGGTTGGATGGTGTTGAAAGCACTGGAGAAGTCAAAGAACATGATCCTCACCGCATTCCCAGGCTTCTTCAGGTGGGACAGGGAACGGTGAAGGAGGAAGATCACTGCATCCTCCACCCCAATGCCATGCTGGTAGGCGAACTGGAGTGGATCCATCGCTGGTCCCACCAGGGGGCGGAGGTGAGCAAGGAGCAGTCTCTCCAGGGTCTTCATCATGTGAAACGTCAGGGCCACTGGCCTGTAGCTGTTCGGGTCTCTGGGGTGGGAAGTCTTTGGTACAGGTACCACACAGGATGTTTTCCACAACTGTGGTACCCTCCCCAGCTTCAGACTCAGGTTGAAGATGTGCTCCACAATCCCACACAGCTGGTCTGCGCAGGACTTGAGGAGCTTCGCGCTGATGCCGTCTGGTCCCGATCTTCCTCAGCTCCGTCCTCACCTGGGTGTTAGTGAGGGTCAGGTTGGGGGGCTGTGTGCTGGGAGTGGGGGGGTGTTGGTGGAGTGGGGTGTGGACAGCAGGTCTCGATGACTTTAGAAGCAACAGTGGTTGTTGTGCAGTTGGGGGGGAGGGCGGTTGGTCAAACCTATTTAAAAAACAGGTTCAGGTTGTTCGCCCACTCCCTGCCCCCCGTGGCCTGGGAGGAGGTATGCTGGAGCCCAGAGATGGTTTTAAGGTTTCTCCAGACCCCGCCGATGTTGCTCTGTTGCAGCTTGTCCTCCATCTTCTTCCTGAAGCTGTCCTTGCCTTCTCTGATCTTCCTCCTCAGCTCCCTCTGTATGGACTTCAGCATCTCCCTGTTCCCCGACCTGAAGATCCTCTTATTCTCTCTCAGAAGTGTTTTAATCTCAGGGTTGATCCAGGGTTTGTTGTTCGAGCAACACCGTATGGTCTTGGTGGGTACGGTGTTGTCCACACAGAAGTTGATGTAGTCCGTGATGGTGTGAGTGAGGCCATCGATGTCCTCGCCTCCACTTCGGTGTTAGCATCTGTTGCTAGTTCTGTTAGCCACGTCTCAGTAAACAACATCATGCTAATCTCTCTGAAGCTCCTCTGGTAATGAGCCATAGCCGCTAGCCCATCTGTCTTATTGAGGAGCGATCGTACCTTCCCCATAATAACGGATGGAAGGACGGGTCTGTACCTTATATTTCTTGCCCGCCGTCTTGCTCCAGCACAGCATCCACGTCGTTTCTGTCTTACTTCACCCGGTATGTCAAAGTTTTGCGCTAGCATCTTGGTCCGGTTAAGTGCTAACAGCTGGTCTTTGCTATAACGTATCCTGCTAAAAACAGTGGCTCCGTCTGCCCGCTCAGGAGACATTTGGGCGATCCATTTCTGTCCATGATGGATAAGGTGTCGCCAGATCAGAAAGATTAGCAAGAGAAGCCAGATAGTAAATAGAAATAGGAAGAAATTGATCCGCTGTTGCAAAAAGGCAGCCTACTCGTGTGGCGCCGGAAGTAAAAAAAAAAAAATAGAGATAATTTTTCTTTTTACAAGCATTTTGTAGCTCCTTGGTTAACCACGGGCAATTTTTGTATTATGTTTTTTATTAATTTCTTTAATTGGACAGTTTTTATCATATAATGATTTAAATATATCAATAAATTTATAGTATGCCAAATCCACTTCTTTCTCTGTATAGACAACATCCCAACTCTGTAATATTAAGTCCTCTTTTAAAGCATTGATTGTATCTTCTGTTCGTATTCTTTTATAAATAATCTTTTTACATGGTTTATTATTATTCTTATTCTCATTAACCCCATAATTAACATCTAAAGAAACAAATACAGGCAGGTGGTCACTAATGTCATTTATTAGTATACCACTCACCATATTATATTCAATAACATTGGTAAAAATGTTGTCTATCAAGGTAGCACAGTGTGTCGTTATTCTCATAGGTTTTGTAATCTTTGGAAATAAGGTTAAGCTATACATTGTATCTAAGAAATCTTTAGTTGTTTATGTTGTTTTGTTTTCATTAAATCTATATTAAAGTCACCACAAATAAAGATATCTTTTTGTCTTATTTTTATTATTATTTATTATTATTTATACTTATTTTATACATCTTTTCCATACCATTTCTAAATTTTTCCATATCAGATCCCGGTGCTCTATATATACAACTTAGTATTATGTTTTTTCTATTTTCCATCGTAATTTTGATTGTTAAACGTTCCATACTTTCATTCACTGTTGATGTCATGCTGTCCACTTTTTTACTTTTTAATTTTCTATCAACATACAGTGCTACTCCACCACCACTTTTACATTTCCTATTTTGTGTGTACATCTCATATCCATGTAGTTAAAAATTTACATCTTTTTCTTCATTAATCCATGTTTCACTTATTGCTGTAATCCTAAATGGGGTGTTAAATTGATTTAAAAACTCCTTGATACTATCAAAGTTGGCATAGAGACTCCTACTATTAATATGTATTATTGTCAATGTCTGATCCGAATTCATAATTCCATTTAACTGTTGTTCATCATAATAAGCACATTTATTGTTAATATGATTAAAGTAGTTATTATCTGGGTCAATATCTCCTAAAATGTCTTGTGGTTGCTGTTCAGTATTGACAAAGGTTTCAGCTTCAGTTTGCCCTAATACACTCCCATTATTAAATGAGGAAGGATGATTGGTTAAAGTTCTAATCAGAAGTTGTGTCAACAATGTACACCAAAAGGTAAAAAAAGAGAAAAAAACAACAAAACAACAAAACAAAAGAAAAATAATAATAATAATAATAATAATGTCCCTGAGATAGGCAATTGTAAATCTGTTTCTGTTGTGTCTTCTTGTCAGGAACTGATGAGCAGGCCATCATTGACATCCTGGCAAACCGCAGCTGGGCTCAGCGTCAGGAAATTAAACAGGCCTATTATGATAAGTATGACGATGTGAGTGCCAGACAGTGTGTTTCTCATTTGAAATGTATTATTAAGGCATACCTCTATCTTGGGTTCCTAAATCCTGGTTATCTCTGGCAGGAATTGGTGGATGTGTTGAAGAAAGAGCTGTCAGGAAACTTTGAGAAGGCCATCCTTGCCATGCTGGACCCACCGGTCATCTATGCTGTGAAGGAGCTCAGGAAGGCCATGAAAGGACCAGGCACAGATGAGGACGTCCTGGTGGAGATTCTATGCACTGCCACCAATGCTGTGAGCTGCCAACTTCACTGTCAGTATAAATCTGTTAACAACCTGAAATTAAACTAAATGTCTATTTTTTTTATTGTTTTCCCACAGGACATTGCCATGTTTAAGGAATGCTACTTTCAAGGTAAGCTACTACGCAAATGAAGTGAATGAAGTATTTTTGCACACTGTTAATCCCTATGAATTACTTCTCTTCCTTGTATTATAAACACTAGTAGACATTACTAATGATGACTCATCTTGGCCTACTATTTCTGTCCCTAGTGCCATTTACAGTCACAGTTGTTGTTTAGTTAAGGCCCATTCTGCTGCAACTTCCTGTTCATGATGTCAGCACTGCTGTCAAATGATCATTGTCTTTTCGCCTATAGAAAATCTCACAGAGGGACCTAGTGAAAGAATTATTGCTAAGTCTTAAATATACACTATATTGCCAAAAGTATTTTGACACCCCTCCAAATGAATGGACACCAGTGCACAAAGAAAGATCCATAAAGACAATGATAAGCGCATTTGGTGTGGAGGAACTTGACTGGCCTGCAGGGAGTTCTGACCTCAACCTGACCGAAGAACTTTCGGATGAATTAGAGTGGAAAGTGCAAGCCAGGCCTTCTTGTCCAACATCAGTGCCTGACCTCACAAAGACACTTCTGGAAGAATGGTCAAAAATTCCCATAAACACACTCCTAATCCTTGTGGAAAGCCTTCCCTGAAGAGTTGAAGCTGTTATAGCTGCAGCTGTTATAGCTGCAATACAGACAGCTGCAGCTGTTCGTTTTACCCCGAAATTGAAATGCTCTTGCTGCTGTCATGCCGTGAATGCTTGTTATTTAACTTAACACGTACAGACCTTTTCTGACAATTGTTCAAAATGTTATTGATCTATATTTTGTGATAATTTAAAAGTTAACGCATGCTGAAGGTGCTAAGATCAAGTCCATATCGTTCCAAGGCAGTGCAATGAATGCAAAAAACTCCCCCAAAAACTATTTGATCCATCCATCCATCCATCTTCTACCGCTTTTCCGGAGGTCCGGGTCGCGGAGGCAGCAGTTCAAGCAGAGAAGCCCAGACTTCCCTGAGACATAGTCTCTCCAGCGAGTCCTGGGTCTGCCCCGGGGTCTCCTCCCAGTGGGACGTGCCCGAAACACCTCAAGTGGGAGGCGTTCAGGAGGCATCCTAATCAGATGCCCATACCACCTCAACTGACTCCTTTCAATGTGGAGGAGCAGCGGTTCTACTCTGAGCCTCTCCCGGATGACTGAGCTCCTCACCCTGTCTCTGAGGGTGAGTCCAGCAATCCTACGGAGAAAGCTCATTTCAGCCACTTGTGTCCGCGATCTTGTTCTTTCAGTCATTACCCAAAGCTCGTGACCATAGGTGAGAGTAGGAACGTAGATTGACTGATAAATCGACAGCTTTGCCTTAGAACTCAGCTCCCTCTTCACCACAACAGACCGGTACAACGTCCGCATCACTGCAGATGCTGCTCCAATACATCTGTCAATCTCTCACTCCATTTTCCCCTCACTCGTGAATAAGACCCCAAGATACTTAAACTCCTCCACTTGGGGTAGGAGCCTGCCCCCAACCCAGAGAGGACAAGCCACCTTTTTCCAGCTGAGGACCATGGACTTGGACTTGGAGGTGCTGATTCTCATCCCAGCCGCTTCACACTCAGCGGCAAACCGTCCCAGCAAGAGCTGTAGGTCATTGCTGGATGAAGCCAACAGGACAACATCATCTGCAGACAACAGAGATGAGATCCTGTGGTCACCAAGCATGACACCCTCCATTCCCTGGCTGCGCCTAGAAATCCTGTCCATAAAAATTATGAGCAGGACTGGTGACAAAGGGCAGCCCTGGCGGAGTCCAACTCTCACTGGGAATGAGTCCGACCAAGTGTTGGCAATACGAACCAAGCTCTCACGACGGTCGTACAGAGACCGAATAGCTCGTAACAACAAGCCTGATACCCCATACTCCCAAAGCACCCCCCACAAAAAAACCACGAGGGACGCGGTCAAATGCCTTCTCCAAGTCCACAAAACACATGTAAACTGGTTGGGCAAACTCCCACGAACCCTTGAGAATTCTCGAGAGGGTAAAGAGCTGGACCGATGTGCCACGGCCTTCCCTCCCTGGGAAGGCTGAGGAGTGTGATCCCTCTAAAGTTGGAGCACACCCTCCGGTCCCCTTTTTTGAAAAGAGGAACCACCACCCCGGTTTGCCATGCCAAAGGCACTGCCCCTGACCTCCACGCAATGTTGCAGAGGCGTGTCAACCATGACAGCCCAACAACATCCAGGGCCTTGAGGTACTCAGGGCGAATCTCGTCCACCCCTGGGGCCCGGCCACCAAGGAGATTTTTAACCACCTTGGCGACCTCAGCCCCTGTGATAGGCGAGTCATCCCCCTCGTCCACAAACCCTGCTTCCTCTGTGGAAGGCGTATCAGTGGGATTGAGGAGATCCTCGAAGTATTCCTTCCACCGCCCGACGATATCCCCAGTCGAAGTCAACAGTGCCCCATCCGCACCATACACAGTGTGGACACTGTGTATGGTGCGGTGATCCCCTCATGGATCATCACCTTATCGTGGTGGGGGGGTTTGCGTGCCCCAGTGATCCCAGGAGCTATGTTGTCCGGGGCAATTTGCCTCTGATAGGGTCACCCAAGACAAACTGGTCCTGGGTGAAGGGCCAGACTAAGAACGATCCAACAGACTCTCATGATAAATTCTATATCAAGGATTCAGTGTACCCCGCCCGGTATGGGGTTACCGGGGCCCCACCATACCTGGTGCTCTTGCGTCTGTACCACCGATCACACCAACAGTCCTTGTTAGTTTTCAGTGCATGATCTACGTATTGCCGGTGAGAAGCCTCCATTTATATAGTCTATGGCACAACCACAAACACCAGGAACAAGTACCAGAACTATGCCAAAACATCCAAGAAATACAAAAACTACAATTGCTGAAATTAGCTGCCACTTGAGTGCAAAACATGTACGTGGACTATACATTAAAATGAATTTGAAAAACTTTTAAAAACGCTATTTTAAATGCCCCACTACTCCACTCTCGCTGAATGATTTAACACTACTTCAGCTGAAAACGGAAGTTGCGCCCGTAATCGTTTCTGCAGCAGCATTCTCAAGAATAAGGTGGATATGTGGGGCAACCCCCACAACAGACTGAGACAGACACAGCGCTCGGCTAGAGCAAATAACAGAACAGTGAAATGTGTGTATTAATGTGTACAGGCAGCCCCGCTCCGTCTGGCTTGTTCCGGCTCAGTATTGTGATGTTAATGTCCCATTCATGCATTGTGTTCATGCTTCCTGTTCTCACTGTGTCTCTCATATGCAAATGCCCATACCAACTGCTGTGAATGCTCTTTCATGTATTGTTGTAACTGGGTATAAATACCGCACATAGTCTGTAACTCATGCTCTCCCTCTTCAACTGCTGCTGCTGACACACACACGCTGTGTCTCTTTGCTAGAGAGCCTGAGGACGCCGCTCCAGCCTGCTCACACTTAGGGCTGGAGCGGAGTTCTATGATGGCGGTGTGATTTAATAAACCTGCTTTAAACCTCAGCCTGCTGCCTTTATTCTACCATCGCCATATTGGTGACCCGACGCTGAAAAAAACACGCTGCCGGCGAACGCAGCACCCGGCGGTGATGCTCCGACGACAATCGAACGCAGCAGCTGCTTTCTGCTTCAGTGAACTCTCAGGACATCACCCACGACCGGGAAAGCCGCAGCAAACTCCATGGTGGGATCTGCACGCCTAGATCGGCACATCCACGCTGGAACGGCTGCGCTCACAGCTCCTCCACACGAGAGCGCATGCACCTCGTCCCCTCTCCACGACGGCGACCTCCATGGCCGACGGAGAATGCAGCGCGTGGACCTGAACACACCATGGCCGAGCGAGGGACAAAGATCGTCTCTGTAGAAGAGCTTGGAATAACGAGGCGATGTGATTTATAAACCAAAGTTTAATATCAGCTTCGCTCCTCTAACAAGTCTCATCTCAGTGCAGAAGCAGAATAAGAGGTTGAACACATTCAGACCTTCATACTTATACCTACACACAACAAAAGACATTGCATATCAAAGCTGACATCCCGCATTAACTTAATCCCCCCTCCTTTGTCTTCCGTCTCCTCCACCTGACCCTGGGTGGTCAGGGAGATTGATCTCCTCCATTGTCCTCTGTCTCCTCCACCTGACCCTGGGTAGTCAGGGAGATCGATCTGGTCTCCACCGCTGCGACTCCGTATGCTCTTTGATCTTCGCTGGCGGTCGAGACCTCTTGTCCTGTTCTGAGGCGTGAGGTCATTGCACATATGTAATCACTAAACATTCTAATATGTCTATACATATGTAGGTATGGAATATATGATTAATATAAACCACAGCCCCCCCCCCCAAACGACTAAGAAAAGAACAATCAAAGTAATTCTACAGTTTAAGATAATTTCTATGACATACTATGCTGTTAAACCTCTTGACAGGGAAAACAAGGAAGAATCTTTCCAGCAGTCATGCTCCTGTAGAGAATTCAGTGGTAACCATAACAGTATAGTAATATCACAAATCAGCCTTAAAACTGTCACGGCACAATCTGATAACATAGTTAACAACTCTTGGTTAATTTGCATCAGTCCCTGTGCCGTCTGGGTTTTAATCTTCTCCCGAATCTGCTGTAGGTCCGCTTTGGCGTCCTGGCGGGACCCTCCTGTAAGGAATCTGCAGCTTGGGGAGGAGAGTGGTTATTTGTTCCCTGCAGGGGGGTTGAGTCTTTTTTCTTGGGGGGTCTACCCCGCCGAGGTGCCCTCGCCACCCGTGCAGGTTCGTCTCTCAACAAGAAAGTAGGTTTAAGTCTGTCAATGCTGACTGTTTCTTTTCTGTCCCCTAAATCAAGCACAAAATGCTTATAACCAGGTTCCAGCACTCTGAATGGTCCGTCGTATGGTGGACGGAGGGTTGATTTTAAAGCTTCATGCCTAACAAAAACAAACTCGGCGTTTTTTAAAGCTTGGGGGACAAAAACCCGTGGAAAAGAGTGATGTGCCGGTCCGGGGAGAGTGTCTGGTCCGTTACTGCCTAAAGGCCTCAGGGTTGGAAGATGCCCAGGCTCTGGGTTCTCTGGTAAAAACTCACCTGGGAGTCTGAGAGGTTGTGCAAAAACTAACTCTGCTGGGGAGGCGTCTAGATCCTCTTTAGGCGCAGCACGCAACCCCAATAAAACCCAGGGAAGTTTATTTACCCAATTTGTATCCGTTAGCGAGGCCCTGAGGGCGGCCTTTAAAGATCTGTGAAAACGCTTGCATAACCCATTAGCCTGAGGGTGATAAGCGGTGGTGCGGTGAATTGTCGCCCCTAAGCTGCTGGCCATGGCTGACCAAAGCTCTGAGACAAATTGAGGCCCCCTATCGGACGTGATGTCCGATGGGACGCCGAAACGTGCCACCCAGTTTGTCAAAAAAACGCGAGCGACTTCCGCAGCTGTGGTTGACGCCAGAGGGACCGCCTCAGGCCAGCGCGTAGTACTGTCTATCATTGTTAACAGGTGAGTGAAACCTTGGGAGGAAGGTAGTGGTCCCACGAGGTCGACATGAAGGTGGTCAAACCTTCTAGCTGGGATTCGAAAAGGCTCTAGAGGGGCTTTTGTGTGTTTGTGTATTTTGGTGCGCTGACAAGACAGGCAAGTTTTTGCCCATTCCTTTACATTTTTGCGCAGGCCCGGCTACACAAACTTTTCGGCGACCATTTTAACCGAGGCGCGCACACCTGGGTGCGCGAGGGAGTGAATTGAGTCAAAAATACGGCGGCGCCATGCAGCTGGGACTACCGGGCGAGGTCGGCCAGTTGAGATGTCGCAGATTAGGGGGGGTACACCGTCATGTAAACCCCTTTCCTCCAGCCTTAACCCTGTTGGTCCAGACAGGAGTGCGCGCACGTCCGCGTCACCGCTTTGCTCCTCTGCCATGGCTGCGTAATCTATCCCTACGTGAATTGGGGCCGCATACGTGTCCGCGTTGGCAAAGAGTTCTGCGGCTGAGGTAGTATAATCTGTCTCCTCGTGCTCTGGCAATGTCACAGTGCGAGAGAGGCAGTCTGCTACCACATTAAGTTTGCCTGCCACATGTCGAATGTCTGTGGTGAACTCTGAAATTGCAGCTAGCTGTCTTTGTTGCCTGCCTGACCGTGGTTCTGAAAGTTTAGCCATCGCAAAAGTGAGCGGTTTGTGGTCTACAAAAGCCGTGAAACGCCGCCCTTCTAACCAGAACTGGAAGTGGCGGATGGATAAATGAAGCGCTAGCAGCTCCCTGTCAAAAGTGCTGTATTTACGCTCGGTTTGGTTTAACGATTTGCTAAAAAATGCTAAAGGTTGCCAGGTTCCACCAACGTGTTGTTCCACAACTGCCCCTATGGCCAGGTCTGAAGCGTCTGTGGTTAGCGCTATGTGGGCCGAGGGATCGGAGTGAACCAACAATGTGGCGTTCGCTAGAGCACTTTTTACTTCCGCGAAGGCGCGTTCGCGCTCCGGGGTCCATTCGACCGCGTTGGAAGGCTTTTGTTTTCTGAGTGCGGCATACAGGGGCTGCATGAGCTGAGCTGCGCGGGGGAGGAAACGGTTGTAAAAATTAACCATTCCCAAATATTCTTGCAGCAATTTGACCGTTTGTGGTCGTGGAAAATTTTTTACCGCGCGGACTTTGTCTGGCAGTGGGACTGCCCCTTTCGGTGAAACTCTGTGTCCCAAAAAATCAATTTGTGACACGCCGAATTTGCATTTGGCTGGATTGATTATTAACCCGTGCTCTTCTAGTCTCTGAAAAACTGTAGTGAGGTGTTGTTCGTGTTCTTCCTCTGACGGGCTGGCTACCAGCATATCGTCGAGGTAGACGAACACGAAGGGGACATTGCGTAATACCGCATCCATCATCCGCTGAAAGGTTTGAGCAGCGCCTTTGAGGCCAAACGGCATCCGCAAAAATTCAAAAAGACCGAAAGGGGTTATTACAGCCGTTTTAGGAATGTCTTCCGCTCGAACGGGGACTTGGTGATAGCCACGGACCTGGTCTATTTTAGAAAAAATGCGCGCACCCGCCAGATGTAGTGAAAAATCTTGGATGTGAGGAATTGGGTAGCGGTCATGCGCTGTCGCATTGTTTAGTCTGCGGTAATCACCGCAAGGTCTCCAAGAACCGTCGGTTTTCGGGACCATGTGGAGTGGCGATGCCCAGGGGCTTTTCGAGCGTCTAATAATGCCTAATTTTTCCAGGGTGGTAAACTCGTCCCGTGCTATGGTGAGCTTGGTCGCGTCTAAGCGCCGAGCTTTGGCGAATACGGGTGGGCCCGTTGTGGGAATGAAGTGTTCAACCCCGTGTTTCGCTACTGTTGCTGAAAATTTGGGAACTGTGAGTGCTGGAAATTGGGTGAGGAGTTGGTCAAACTTACCTCCTGCTGTTGTGACGCTGGCCTGCACGGATGGTGGAGAAACTCGAGCTGAGCAGGGGATAGAAGAAAATGACAGTGCATTAACCAAGCGTCTATTTGCTAGATCGACTAACAACCCATGTGCACACAAAAAATCAGCGCCCAACAAGTTAAAACTCACCGCCGCTACAATAAATGTCCATCTATAGTTGCGGCCGTGAATGCAAAGAGGCAGGCTCCTTTCACCGTAAGTGTCAATGATGGAGCCGTTGGCTGCCATCACCCCATTACCCCGGGGACCCATGGCCCGGTCTGCGTGGGAAGGGGTGATAAAACTCAGTTGAGCTCCGGTGTCAATCAGGAACTGTCTCCCGGTGTGTCCGTCAGTCACATAAAGAAGCTTATTTTTTTTGCCGAGAACCGCAGCCGTTAACAGTTCTCGGCTTTGGCGTTTCCCGAACTTTTGAACTTGCAGGGGGGAACGCATTTGTACGCCCTCTCGGCGAAACGGTGGTGATAATAACAGATGCCTGCTGCGTCTTGGTCGTGTTGCCGCCATGGTGGGCAGGCTCTGCTCGGTTGTCTGTGGTTCTCCGCTGCTCTGGTTATCCGCGCTGAGATCTGCGGATGCTGCTGTGGCCATCTGTTCGCCGCAGGCATTGATGAGTCGCTGCGCTTCACGGGCCAGCTCGCGGAAGTCTTGCTGGGTGCTGCACCGCATGTTGACCAGCGTCCCTCTCATGTGTGGCGGCAGAGTGCTGAGGAAGATGTGTTGGAAGAGGAAGTTGTCGTTGTCCTCTTCCTTGAGCTGCAGCATGTCCTCCATGAGGGCCTTGGGTCTGCATCCTCTGTGGCCGTAGATCGCCAGGATCTTCTCTGCTCTCTCTTCGGCTGAGGGGACGAAATTCTCGACGATGGTCGCCTTAAGTTCTCTATATTTGTCATGGGCGGGCGGCCGTTGGATTATGCTCCGCGCACATCTCGACGTGGCAGCGTCGAGTTTGGCGACGATGTGATAAAATTTTGTGTCGTCTGCCGTTATGCCCGCCAGTGCAAACTGAGCCTCAGCTTGCTGGAACCACGAGCCCGGGTCTTCTTGCCAGAAGTCTGGCAGCTTGACGGTGACGGCGCTTGTGTGGGCCGTCCCTGATGTGTCCGCCGGGTGAGAGCGCCTTTCTTCAGCTCTCACGGTGGGGCTGGTGCTCGGTTGAGCCCTCTCTGTGGCTTCTGCCGTGGGGGAACGTCGTCCATCTGTTCCCCTGTCTGCATGGGCGCCGGCGCTTGCCTGGGTCGCCTCTGATGAGTCAATCGCGGGAGAACGTCTCTGTTCCATCCTCGCGTCAGGGTTACCAGTGTAGAAGAGCTTGGAATAACGAGGCGATGTGATTTATAAACCAAAGTTTAATATCAGCTTCGCTCCTCTAACAAGTCTCATCTCAGTGCAGAAGCAGAATATGAGGTCGAACACATTCAGACCTTCATACTTATACCTACACACAACAAAAGACATTGCATATCAAAGCTGACATCCCGCATTAACTTAATCCCCCCTCCTTTGTCTTCCGTCTCCTCCACCTGACCCTGGGTAGTCAGGGAGATCGATCTGGTCTCCACCGCTGTGACTCCGTATGCTCTTTGATCTTCGCTGGCGGTCGAGACCTCTTGTCCTGTTCTGAGGCGTGAGGTCATTGCACATATGTAATCACTAAACATTCTAATATGTCTATACATATGTAGGTATGGAATATATGATTAATATAAACCACAGTCTCCTCCCTCTCACCACTCCAATCTGCACGAGCGCGAGGGACAAAGATCGTCTACTTCCTTTCACCGCTCCAACACATCGAACAGGGATGATTACGCTCCCTGACCCTGTCTCCTCTCCAGCTGGCCCAACAATGCACGGAGCCCCGGCACACGCACCGGGGAGTTACGCGGACGGCGCACCACGCACGGGACGCGTACGGCTCTGCAGACCCCCATCCTCCTTCGCCGCTGCACACAGGCCTTCAGGGCTGCTCCCACACCTGAAGCACGCACACAGCATGCACGAAGGATTTGCTAATGGTCTCAGCCACGGCACACAACGGGAATTCAGCAGTTTGCGGTTCCCGAGAGCTTTAAGGTTGTGCCCACACCTAAAGTCAACACGCCAGTCCCTCTGCTCTTATTACAGCCGCCACGCAGCCTCGTCTTTTCTTCACAGCTGCTATTAATCCTTGCAGGACTTAATCGCGGGAGGAGCCAGTGACTAATTTTCTTCTTGTGATCTCTGCACATTCAACGGGACAGCCCCTCGACATCGCGGAACAACAAGCAATTTTTGCGCGGCTCAGACGATTTCACCGTCTCCTGCCGGCACTTACTGCTCCCCACCCCCTCCACCTCCGCCTGCACAGAGCTTTCCCTGCTCGCTGCCAAAGCTGCACTATCGAGGCCTCGGCCCCCTGCCGAGCCCTCTGGGGGGGAGCGTGTGGGGCAACCCCCACAACAGACTGAGACAAACACAGCGCTCGGCTAGAGCAAATAACAGAACAGTGAAATGTGTGTATTAATGTGTACAGGCAGCCCCGCTCCGTCTGGCTTGTTCCGGCTCAGTATTGTGATGTTAATGTCCCATTCATGCATTGTGTTCATGCTTCCTGTTCTCACTGTGTCTCTCATATGCAAATGCCCATACCAACTGCTGTGAATGCTCTTTCATGTATTGCTGTAACTGGGTATAAATACCGCACATAGTCTGTAACTCATGCTCTCCCTCTTCAACTGCTGCTGCTGACACACACACGCTGTGTCTCTTTGCTAGAGAGCCTGAGGACGCCGCTCCAGCCTGCTCACATTTAGGGCTGGAGCGGAGTTCTATGATGGCGGTGTGATTTAATAAACCTGCTTTAAACCTCAGCCCGCTGCCTTTATTTTATCATCCGCCATAGATACATATTACTTACAGAGACATAGTCTCCAAAGCAGAAGCGTATCAGAAAACATTCAGCAACGGCGTGTATTTTGCTGTTTCTGTCTAATTCGGCACATCTGTGCTTGACTCAACATGTGCAACTGAAGAATTACTGTGGCCAGCAGGTGGCAGCATGACCATCAGTGTTGCCAGATGTACGATAATTATCGTATTTGTACAATAGTTTTGCCCTCTGTTCGATGTACGATCGGTCATTCCAAAAATTCTATAATGTACAATAATTTGACCTCTTCATTACATGACTAAGTTAATATAAAGAGTTCGTTTGCAAAAACAGATAAGTCCAATTGTTTTAATAATGAGAAAAACAACTTTTCATCTGTTGGTTTATATGTGTTAGTATTTCCAATTCAGCTTCTAAGACATGGTCACTTGAAATATGAGTATCTCAGACATAATAAGCCAAAAATTGAACATCAACTCATTGTTATTTTTTGGCAATTTTTGAGTACTTCTTGCCGCAAAAACAGATAAGTCCACAACACATACTTTTGCAAAAACAGACATGTCCTGAAAATCATGCTAGTTTGTCTGGTGAATGCATCACTGGTTCATCTGCTTCATCAAAATTATCCATATTTGACATACAATGCAGCAAAATTGTAAAAAAAAAAAAAAAAAAACTGGCAGGAAAATCACGCAAAGCGTGCAGACCAGAGTAGGGATCTCTGCACAACACTGCCGCAACAGACGAACACATGATTGGCTGGTCTCAGCATCTAGATACCTGATTGGCTGATCCTCGCTGCACCATTGATTCACGTCACCCAAATACCAAGCGCTGATTTGCCGTGTGTAGAGTTATCTGGTTTTGTAAAAACAGGGTCCCTGCGTTTATCGGCTTTTGAAAAAAAAAAACAAAAACATGAACTTCGTAGTGTATATAACAGCAGATATAGCGTATTTTTAGAAAAAACAATTTGAACTTCTATAAGTAGGTAATGTGAACAGTTGTTTGTTGTACAGAGGGAAATTTTCTTGGAAGTGGCATTTATCGGTTTTTGCAAACGACTCTTCATATATTGGCAAACACAATCAGAATACGGATCCTGGGCATACATACTACGCTTATTTTAACGCATCGTCTCACGTGTGCAGGCTGCGTGGAAAAGAAGATGCGTCGCGGTAGCAGAGCAGCGAGGCAGCCTCAGATGGAGGCTAGTGATGGGCTCCACAGTTCACTGAAATGTACTGAGTCAAGCTAAAAAGATACGTGGTACACTGAATCACTCAGTGCTGTACTGGCGCTCCAACTGTCTACCACTCACTGAACTGAGAGCCGGATGAACCGAGCGGGCTGGGCTCATTTTCTGCTCAGGCAGTTGATTCAGCTGGTGATCCCTGGCCTCCAATTCAGTTCCAGTGAGTAATTCATACAGTACGTTCACCCATAAAAACTAGTACAATCGATCGAATCATTTGCATACGTTACAGTACTAAACACTTGAATTCCGTTCAACTTTATTTATATAGTGCCATTTCACAACAACAGTCATCTCATAGGACTTTCAACTGTAGGGGAAAACACCACAATTGCAGAAAGGCCCCAGCAATCAGGCGATCCCCTGTGAGCAAGCACTTGGCGATGGTGGAGAGGAAAAACTCCCTTTTAGCAGGAAGAAACCTCCAGCAGAACCAGGCTCAGGGAGGGGGAGTCATCTGCTGTGACTGGCTGGGGGGTGAGGGGATAGAGAAGAAGAAGAACAGAACAGACATGTAGAAAGCAAACAGCATGACAGGGACTCAGTCTATGGGAGAGAACAAACAGATGTTAATGACCAGCAAAAATATTTCATTGAGAATGAAGAAAGGAGTGAAGCCCAGTGCATTTTTGGAGGTCCCATGGCTGTCTAAACCTATTAGCAGCATAACTAAGGGAGGGTTCAGAGGCACGTGATCCCACTGTAACTACTGTATAGGCTATGTCAAAAAGGAAGGTTTTAACCCTATTCTTAAAAACAGAGATCGAGTCTTTCTCCCAAATCCAGATTGGCAGCTGGTTCCAAAGTAGAGGAGCTTAATAACTGAAAACTCTGCCTCCCATTGTACTTTTGGAGATTCTAGGTATTACAAGTAATCCTGCATTTTGGGAGTATAGAGCTCTGTTGGAAAAATAAAGTACTATCAGATATTTTAAATAAAAAGGGGCCTGATTATTTAGAACTTTGTAAGTGAGAAGAAGGATCCATCCATCTTCCATCTTCTACCACTTAATCCTTTTCGGGTCACAGGGGGCTGGAGCCTATCCCAGCATCTTTGGGCGAGAGGCAGGATACACCCTGAACAGATCACCACTCCATCGCAGGACCAACACAGAGAGACAGAGAGCCATTCACTCTCACATTCATACTTAAGGACAAGGGCAGCATGGTGGTGCAGTGGTTAGCACTGTTGCCTTACAGCTAGAAGGTTCCTGGTTCGAATCCCCAGGCTGGCAGGGGTTGGAACCTTTCTGTATGGAGTTTGCATGTTCTCCCTGTGCTGCGTGGGTTTACTCCGGCGGCTCCGGTTTCCTCCCACAATCCAAAGACATGCATGTTAGGTTAATTGGTTGTTCTAAATTGTCCCTAGATATCTGTTTCCTATAGGCCCTTAGAATAGAGGGTTAGTACTAGTGAAAGCGCTTTGAGTGGTCTATGTGACTAGAAAAGTGCTATATAAGTGCACATTAGTTAGTTAGTAGTAGTTAGACAATTTAGAATCCCCATTTGATGCCAGTTAACCTAACCTGCATGTCTTTGGCCTGTGGGAGGAAACCAGAGTACCCGGAGTAAACCCACACAAACACGGGGAGAACATGCAAAGTCCACGCAGAGGGGTCACTAAAGAGAGAGAGAGAAGAAGGATTTTAAACTTAATTCTAAATTCTATGGGAAGCCAATAAAGGGATGCCAGAACTGGAGAGATGTCATCTCTCTTTCTAGTATCTGTTAAAACTCTTGCTGCAGCATTTTGGATCAGCTGAAGACTTCTTAAAGATGTTTTAGGACAGCCTGATAATAGTTGTAATAATCTAAATTAGAGCTAACAAAAGCATGGATTAGTTTCTCAGCATCACTCTGAAACAAAATGCTCCTAATCTTGGCAATATTCCACAAATGATAGAAGGCAGTCTTAGAAACAATTTTAATATGTGAATTAAAGTGTCATAAATCCTCCCATGCGCTTCTCCACAGCGCACGACGAGGGGTGAAAAGATGAGGATTTACGCGCAGGGTTACACCTCAACACATTTATTAAAGAATACACAAACAGTCCCAAAACAGTGAAGATGTACAAAAGACAAACACTTACATTTGGCGTTCCTGGGCCGACATCACCCAGCGAACGAGTGAGTGGAGACATGTACTGTAACCTCGCTGGCGTCCCACAGCCGGTATCGCTGTGCGGACGCGAGGGAACCACGGCAAGCGGAATGGCTACACGTTGTAGGAAACTGACAACACAACAGTTGACAATGCTCGAACAATGACCCAGCAGTGCGTGACTGGAAAAAGGGCACTTAAATACACGCACTGCTGGTGATGAAGTAATTAGGGACACCTGGGCGAGGAGCAAGAAGATGGCACACGGGAATGGGAACAGCTGATGGTAATTAGAGAGGGGGCGTGGTCGGACCAGCAGACAGTTAGACAGCACTCACACCAGCGTGAGCCCAAGAGGCTGCCTCATCGATGCTGGCCAGAAAGCAGTGGCTATGGGTACGGTAAAGCACACAGAAATACATATAAACATACATACAAGGTGGCACCGAACCCACAGCAAGGCCAGGACTGAGCCGGGGGAAACTAAGCGGGCTCGGCTCCTGACAGGGCCCCCCCTTTAAGGGGTGGAAACCCAGACACCCAAACCCCCCCCCCCCCCAACAGGAACAAACAACACGAACCCGGGTGGGAGGTAGGGGGAACAGGAAAGGTGGGAACACAACACCCCACCCAGGGACCACAGTTAACCCCCCCCCATCCCAAGTCCATGGGTGTTGGGGCTCAGGAGGTCGCCCAGAGTCCCAGGCCCCCCAGAAGGTCCGGTGGACGGAATCTGGTGGCCTGCTGGGCCACCAGACCTGGGGAATCAATCCTTTCGGCGGCCTGCCCCCCCCCCCCCCCCCGTAAAGCCACCAAGACCGGAGAGGGGTGAAGAGGTCCACAACAGCATTTGGCGGAGGCGTGTAGGCCCCGGCGTCCTCAGGCTGGCCAGCTGCAGCCCCGACGACCTTGACCCGGGAGGGAGTAACACCTGCGGCGGTCCCAACCGGGGGCCTCATAGCACTCACAGCGGGACCCGACTCGACCAGGGCTGCACCCGCGGTGGACTCCTGCGGGAGTCTTGCTGCACCTGTGGTGGACCCCAACTGGGCCAAAGCTGCATCCGCGGTGACCTCAGGCTGAGGTTCTGCAGCACCCGCGGTGACCTCCAGCTGAGGTTCTGCAGCACCCACGGTGGACCCCGATTGGGCCGATGCTGCACCCACGGTGGACCCCGACCGGGCCGATGCTGCATGCTCGGTGGACGCCGCGCTGGAGCATGGTGTCCATGATGGGTCTGAGCAGGAGCACAGCACCCACATCGGGCTAATCCTGGGGCGCAGCCCCCACAAGGGTCCAAAGCCAGCCCGCTGCACCCACGGCGACACGGCCTGAAGAGGGGACCACATGACGACCTCAGACATCAGGGGAGCTGGACCCGCGACATTGCCAGGTGGTGAGACCGGCTCCACGAGGAGCCCTGGAGATGGTTGTTCCTCTACAGCGACCCTAGAAAATGGCTCAGGAACGGGAGATGAAATAGGGTCGTTAGGGTCGCCGGCAGCAGCGGAGCCTGGCGAGGGAAGTTCAGACGCAACTGTGTGCTGTGCCTGGCTCTCCTCACCTAGAGCCAGACTAGATCTCTTTAAAACTGCTATCAAAAAAAGAAGAGAGAAAACTTGGCTGAGTTCAAGCTCCACTGCTGTCCAGGACTCCGTCGATCCTGACGATGAACACTTGGGCCCGGCCTCAAGGAGGTCCAGCTCAGGCTCCCAGTCCGCTGCGGACACCTCTGCAGCTGGCGAGATGGTGTTAGCAGTCCCTTCATTTCCCTGCAGCGGCTCCAACGCAGGGGACTCCACTGGTGTGGTCGCAGGGAAACACCTCTGTGCTGGCTCCGGAGCAGGATCCTCCAAAGCCACCAGCTCCACCACCGTCCGACAGTTCTGGTCCGGGACCGACGGACGCTCAGGTGAATATGGAGGAGGCACAGAGAGGGTAGGAAAAGAGTTATTAGCTGCAGCAGGTAGAGGGAGCCCAGCGGACTGCTGAACTGGGCCCCTCTCCCGGGAGACAGACAAGATTTATTGTCATCAAAATGGATTGAATGTAAAGACACTTGCCTGTCATCCAGGTCTTTGATGTTCACTGCTACAGCTAGCAGGCTGTCATCCCTCTCTGTGCCCACAGTGATGTGGCCCTCTTCACCGGATGGAGGAGGAGCCATCTCCGTGGCAACGGAGGTGGACATTCCCGAGGCGGCCCCATCTAGCCTCGCAGCAGCTGGGAGGGTGATGGCAGCTGACGACGAGGGAGGCTTCTCCCGGTGTACCCACACGGGGCGACGCTGTTCTCTGCTTACTGGTGCCGACCATGCTGGAGCGGGAGGAGGGTCTGTGAAGTGTCACGGAGGATGACGGTGGGCAAGTTACTGGTCCTCCGTCTCGGCGCTGTGGGCCACACCAAACCAGGGAAAGAGTGCTGGAGCGAGCAGACCGTGGAGAGCAGGTCAGCGAACTGTGGGTAGTTCCATAATCCAGGATGCACCTCCAGGATCCCTACTGCTCCATCCAGGCATTCCAGCGTCTTCTTAAGTCCACGGGCGGCGAGGGCTTCATTCACGAAGCTTCGGATGAACTCGGCGGCCCATCCCTCCTCCACTGTGGGAAACCCCGCTGCCGTTTCTCTTCCTCGGCAAGACCGGGGCATGACACTCTTCAGATTCAGGTTAGTCCAGAAAAACAGTTCAAAAATAGAAGAGTGATGTGTGGGTGTACCCGCTAAATCCTCTTAGCTGGCTGGGTCATTCTGTCATGACATATTAAGTTTTGACAGCTCACGTGCATGATGCCAAACACAGGAAGGAACCACACAGAGGGGCACATTTGACAATTTTATTAATATCAAAATCCAAAGCGCACAGCTACAGAAACAGTCACTCGTCAGAGGAAAAGACCTGTGGAGAGAAGATGAGAGCAGTGAGCTGAGGAGTAGAGTAAGGGGAAATGGGCAAAGAGTGAGAAGATGGCACACGGGAATGGGAACAGCTGATGGTAATTAGAGAGGGGGCGTGGTCGGACCGGCAGACAGTTAGACAGCACTCACACCAGCGTGAGCCCGAGAGGCTTCCTCACCGCTGCCGGCCAGAAAGCAGTGGCTACGGGTACGGTAAAGCACACAGAAATACATATAAACATACATACAAGGTGGCACCAAACCCACAGCGAGGCCAGGACCGAGCCGGGGGAAACCAAGCCGGCTCGGCTTCTGACATAAAGAACAGATCTTGGTCAAAAATAACTTCAAGGTTCCTCACAGAACTAATAAGACAAAGAGTAACCGCATCCAAACTAAGAGTTTGATTGGGAAGGAATTTCTAATGTTTTTTTGGACCAACTAGAATGACTTCAGTCTTATCTGAATTTAATAGCAAGAAATTACAAGTCATCCAAGCTTTGATTTCCTTAAGACAAGCCTCTAATTTGGCTAATTGATTACTATCATCTGGCTTCACTGACAAGTATAATTGTGTGTCATCTGCATAACAATGAAAATGTATGCAATGCTTTCTAATAATATTGCCTAGCGGAAGCATATATAAACTAAAAAGAATAGGGCCTAGCACAGATCCCTGTGGAGCTCCGTGACTGACCTTTGAGTTAGAAGAAAACTTATTATTGACATGAACAAATTGGAACCTATCAGATAAATAAGGTTTAAATCACTGCAACGAAGTTCCATTAAGTCCAACAAGGTGTTCTAATCTATCAAGTAAAATATTATGATTGATAGTATCAAAAGTTGCACTAAGGTCCAAAAGGACAAGTACAGAAACAAGTCCATTAGCAGATGTGATAAGGAGGTCGTTAGTGACCTTCACTAAATCTGTTTCAGTACTATGATGAATTCTAAACCCTGAATGAAACTCTTCAAATAAACAATTTCCCTGCAAGTGGTCAAATAATTGCATAGCAACAACTCTTTCTAAGATTTTTGAAATGAAAGGCAGATTAGAGATTGGTCTATAGTTAGCTAAAACTCCTGGATCCCGCATTGGCTTTTTAAGTAAGAGTTTAATTACAGCAACTTCCGGTTATGGCTGCCACGTAGGACGGACGTGTCTCGCTCTGCTCTGCTCCTGGAGAAAAAAATCGGCAAATAACTCTCTCATTTGGGACAGAACGTATCCCAGCATTTGGGCGAGGATATGTCGGCGAAGCCTAAGGCTGGAAAACCAGGAAAAGGAAAAAGCGAGCCGCCGAAACAGTCCAAATTAACGGACTTTCAGGTCTGTGACGCAGCAAACAAGGCTCCATATATGGCGGAGGAGGCTGGCGGCGGTGCGATTTCTGCGGGGAATGGCGCAGATGCGCTGATGGCTGCCATGAGTTCAATGAGAGCGGACTTTTCCTCTAGATTTGATGGGATTATGACAGCGCTGGAAGGAATAAGAAAGGAATTGGGTGACTGTGTAGAACGAACGGCGCAGATGGAGCTCCGTCTCGCTAGTGCTGAAGATGACGTCACCCGTCTTCAATTAAAGGTGCGCACTTTGGAAAAAAAAAATAAATCTCTGGAAGATAATATTTTGGATTTGGAATCTCGGTCGAGACAGAATAATTTGAGGCTGGTGGGTCTTCCAGAGGAATCAGAAGGTCGGGACGTATGTTCCTTTCTGGAAAAGTGGATTCCGGAGGTGCTGGGCAGCGAGGAGTTGCAATCAGCAGTGGTTCTGGAAAAAGCACATCGTATTGGCCCACGGAGAGATAAGGGACCGCCGAGGACCTTAATTATGAAGTTTCTTAGCAACAGAGACAGGATGAAGATCTTCAACGCTGCACGTGCTAAAGGAGAGATTAAACACCAGGACCAGCAGGTGCGGTTCTACCCAGATTTGGCCACAGGAATCCAGCAATTGAGGAAGCAGTTTGATCCCGTACGTAAGGAGCTGCGCAACCTTGGGATTCGTCATGGTGTAATCTATCCTGCGAGACTGCTGACCACGTATGAGGGCAGAACCCACATCTTCAAGACCCCAGAGGAGGCGCAGGAGTTCATCAAGAAGATCAAAAAAGAAGAAGAGACTGGTGGGAGCTAAGCATGAACAAAATATAAGGTAGAATAATTAAGCATTTGCACAGGCATCTGACTGACTTGAAGTAAATAGTAAGTTTACAAAATATAGACTGTATTATATATTAAAAAAACAAAACAAAAACAAAACAAAAAAAACAAAAAAAACTATGATGTACAAAGTTGTTAAAAATTTTGGAGTCAAGTTGGAAAACTACAGAGGAGAGTTAATGTTACGTCATTAAAAGCAGTAGAGTTAGGGTGATTGGGAGGATGAAGAAGGAGTGGCTTAGGCTGTTCCCCGTGGGTGTGGAACGGTCGATGGCTATATCGGGAGACAGAATTTTTCTTTTGATTTTGGGGGGTTTGCCACAAGTGTGGGAAGGGGAAATTTGTTTGTGTGTAGTTTGTAGGATGAATGTTCAACCACTCATGTTTTTGCTTCTCTGTATGAGCATGTTTACACTGCAAGGTAATCCCAAACTCTCTATTGATCATGGACCAAAGTGTTAACCTTAATTTAACTTCATGGAATTGCAGAGGTCTACAAAATTTAAAAAAAACTTAAACAAGTTATGAATAAAATAAAGGACATGGGTTCAAGAATTGTGTTTTTACAAGAAACTCATCTGATAGAGGAGGATGTTAAAAGAATTAGGAGTAGATGGCAGGGAAGTGTATTCACCTCTTCATTTTCATCCCGAGCCAGGGGAGTTATGACTCTCAAACATAAATCAGTTCCTTTTCAAGTGAAAAATGTAATTGGAGACAAATTTGGAAGATATGTAATCATTCAAGGTTCTTTGCTATTAGAAAATATAAATCTTGTGAACTTATATGGTCCCAATATAGATGATCAGAAGTTCTTTGCTAATTTATTTCTCATCTTATCATCACTTACAGGGCAACATATAATAGCAGGGGATTTTAATTGTACATTGAATCCAGGTGTGGATAGATCAACAGGACTGGATTGTACGCACATTGGATGTAGGATGACTATTAATCATTTTATGAAAGAATTGAGATTGTTAGATATATGGAGAGAAATGAAACCACAAGTTAAAGCCTATTCTTGTTATTCCAGTACCTACAAGACATTCTCACGTATTGATTATTTTTTGATTTCCACAGAATTAAGGTCCAAGATTCAAAACTGCTTTTATGATAACATCGTGATCTCTGATCATGCACCCTGTTGTCTAATATATGTAGATAAAAAATTGACAAAGGAATCAGGTAGATGGCAATTTCAGCATAAATGGCTTCAGGATGAGGAATTTGTCAAGTATATAGAAAAACAGATAGACGAGTTCTTTGACATCAATACTACACAAACATCAGCATGTGTAAAGTGGGAGGCTTTCAAAGCTTTTATTAGGGGACATATTATTAGTTATACAGGATCAAAATCTAAGAAGACTCGAGAGGAGAGAGCTAAATTGGAACATAAAATAAAAAATCTTCAGGAAAAAGTGTATGCAGGAAGTGACCCAAGGTTGGAGAATGAATTACTGATTTTGAGAGCTGAATACGACAAAAAATCAGCGAATAGAGCTGCCTCGAGTCTTCTAAGATTGAAACAATCTTTTTATGAACAAGGTGAAAAATCAGGAAAATTATTAGCATGGTAGATTAAACAATTGGAAATTAAAACACCAATTACCAGTATTATAAGTAACGGACAGGTAGTTATAGATCCTTTAGAAATTAATAGAGCCTTTAGAGATTACTATGAAAAATTATATGATACCAAAAATGAACCTGATTTAACAAAACTAAATGGGTTTTTGAACGAACTATCTATACCGTGTATTCCAAATGAAAACAGGGAGATATTGGAGTCTAAAATTAGTCAAGAAGAAGTTGGGCTAGCCATTGATAATATGAAATCAGGAAAAAGTGCAGGACCAGATGGTCTTCCAGTTGACCTTTATAAAAAATTTAAGAATAAATTAATAAAACCTTTTTTGGAAATGGTTTTAGAAGCATTTCAAAATAATAATTTACCATCATACATAAATAATGCCTTAATTATACTGCTGCCAAAACCAGGTAAGCCCTCTAATAAATGTGAAAATATGAGACCAATAAGCCTATTAAACGCCGACCTTAAGATAATCTGTAAAATTTTAGCAAGACGAATACAAGAAATTTTACCAAATATTATTAATCGAGATCAGAATGGCTTTATAAAGGGTAGACAAGGCTTCCATAATGTAAGAAGACTATTTAATATTATTTATTTTAATAAAGAAGCACCGGATACAGCTCTCCTATCATTGGACGCCGAAAAGGCCTTTGATAGAGTTGAATGGCCCTTTCTTTTTGAAGTCCTACAAAGGTTTGGACTTGGAAATAATTTCATAAAATGGGTTCAAATAATATACAATAATGCTACAGCAGAAATCCTAACAAATAACAATATTTCAAAACCAATAAAAATCAATAGAGGATGTCGACAAGGCTGTCCACTTTCACCTTTACTGTTTACTATGGCAATTGAACCTTTAGCGATAGCGATACGTTTACATTCACAAATATATGGAATTAAAGTTGGACCAACAGAACATAAAATCTCCCTGTATGCCGATGACATAATTTTGTTTATGTCGAATCTAAAAAAATCAATTCCAACCTTGTTGAATTTAATAAAGAATTTTGGGGAAATATCAGGATATAAAATAAATAAAACTAAATCTTCAATATTAATGCTAAATGAGACCCAGAGAAATTACCCAGCCCCTGAGGTAAATCAATTCAATGTTGTAAATCAGTTTAAATATTTAGGAATCCAAATTATGCCTAAGCTAGAATCAGTTGCCAGTGTCAACTATGAAGCCTTAATGTCAGATATCAATGAGTTAACTCAGAGATGGATGTCACTACCAATGTCGATGATCGGGAGAATCAATATACTTAAAAGTAATATTTTACCTAAAATACTTTATTTATTTCAATACATTCCCTTATCACCACCTTTAGATCTATTCTCAAGAATAAAAAAAAAGTTAGTGGAATTTATATGGAACAACAGGAGGGCTAGATTACGTTTGTCTTTATTATATTTACCATTTGATCGTGGAGGTCTGAAATGTCCAAATTTTATGTTGTATTATTGGTCGGCACAACTGAGGTCTATGACATATTATTTTTCATCAAATGATCTCCCTCACTGGACTGAAATGGAATCATACAATTTACCTTTACCTCTTCCCATATTCATATACTCAGATTCGGCAAAAAAATTACAAAAACAAGTTAAAAATCCATTTGTAAAGCATATGATCAAAATATGGTGTGAAGCTAAAAACTATTTAAAAGAACCACACTTACTGTCACAATTTAGTCCAATATGGGGTAATCAATATTTTAAACCAGGGAGAGCGGACGCTGTATTTAAAGTATGGAATTTAAAAGGGATACAAAAGATTCAGGATTTATATTTGCCATGTGCAGACAACATAATGTCTTTTGAAGAGCTGAGGATCAAATTTAATCTCAATAGAACACATTTTTTTAAATATCTTCAACTTAGAAACTTTATTCGATCAAATCAAAATAAAGCTCTCACTCGACCTATTTATTCATCCTTGGAAAAAATGATGATGAAAGATAGTAAAAGAAAGGGTATTATTTCAGAGTTTTATAACTCACTGACACTATCTTCAAGTGAAAATTCACTGAAAAGATTAAACTACTGGAAAGAAGATCTGCAAATTGAAATTTCAGAGGAACAATGGGAATTGGCTTGTACAGAAGCTCAAACCAAATCAATAAATGCACGCCTTAAATTGATACATTTCAAATGGTTAATGCGGATGTATGTTACACCGGAGGAGTTAAATAGATATAACAAAAATATACCAGATACATGCACAAAATGCATGGAAAGTAAAGGAACCCTATTTCATTGTTTATGGGAATGTAGATTAATAAGAATGTTTTGGGAAGAGGTGAGGGTAACAATTGAAAAAATAATCTCAAAACAAATCATATTGAATCCTAAACTGTTTTTGTTGGGTCTGTACCCAGAAAAGCATAATTTTAATAAAAGTGAAAGAACATTCATAGACCTCAGTTTGCTTAATGCCAAAAAATGTATTGCACTATTATGGAAAAAGACTCATAGACCAGATGTGACTCAGTGGTTAAGACAGATGTTAACAAACCTTCCATTAGAAAGAATAACATATATACTAAAATCAAAGGAAATTGTGTTTGAGAATATATGGAGACCTTTTATTGATTATGTAAAAAATTTAAACATAACTCTTGAAGAAGAAGGTGAATGATGTGTGTGGACCTTGTAAATTCCAAACTGGTGAACATAATATGTATACTTATGTATTGGATTGTCTAGACTAAACAGAGGAGCATTGTTGAAGACTTGATTTTGTTGGTGGTTGTTGGTGTTTTTAGTGCATTTTTTTTTTTGTAGTACCTTAGTGTTAGTGTTTGATTGTTTGTATCATGTTTGTTAAAAAAAAAAAAAGGTTCAATAAAGATATTGTGGAAAAAAGAGTTTAATTACAGCAGTTTTAAAAGCCTGCGGTACATGGCCTAATGTTAATGAAGAATTGATTATTTGAAGAATAAAGCTACGAATAAATGGGAAGACTTCTTTAAACAACCTGGTAGGAATAGGGTAGTAGACAAGTTGAAGGCTTGGATGATGAAATTATTTTACCTAACTCTAATAGGTCAATTGGAGTAAACTCATCCAAACAGATATCAGTTGAAGGAGTTGTAGTTGTTACTGTGTTTAGTTAACTGCGGGAAGGATCTGACTGAATTTATCTCTGATAGATGAAATTTTATTATTGAAGAAGTTCATAAAGTCCTGACTAGTAAGCTCTAAGGGAATGCTAGATTTGACAGAGTCCTGACTCTTTGTCAGCCTGGCTACAGTGCTGAAAAGAAACCTGGGATTATTCTTTGTTCTCTTCTATTAATGCAGAATAATAAGTTGTTCTAGCTTTCCTAAGAGATTTTTTTATAAATTAGAAGTTGATTTCTCCAAGCTAGATAGATTTCATCTAATTTAGTGGAGCGCTATTTTCTTTCTAAATAACAAGTCTTTTGTTTTAAGCTGTGAGTTTCTGTGTTGAACCAAGGAGTTAGAAATCTCTGATTAGACTTTTTCTTTTTTACAGGGGCCACCATGTCTAGAGTTTGATGCAGAGAAGCTGTAACACTAGTATCTACCATGCTATCAATTACAGAAGGAGTAAAATATCCATAGCTTTTCTCCATTGTGTTGACACATGGCATTGAGGAAACAACCTGCTTAAATTTGGTAACAGCATCATCTGAGAGACATCTACTGTAGTAATATTTTTCTTTAGGACCCAAATAGTCAGAAGTAGTAAAATCAGAAGTTAACAGATAATGGTCTGTCAGTGCAGGGTTGTGAGGAGACACTACCAGATTTTCTATTTCTATGCCATATGTCAGAACAAGGTCCAACATGTGGCGGAGATAATGGGTAGAATTTCCTACTTTCTGAGAAAACCCCATTGAGTCTAATATTGAAATAAATGCCATATTAAGGCAATCACTATCTACATCTGCATGTATATTAAAGTCCCCTACTATAATTATTCTATCTGACTTCAGCACTAAATCCGCTAAGAACTCAGTAAACATACCCCAGTTTTACTGGATAGTTCAAACCTGTTGTTGGTATTAGCACTAAAGCTTTCTTTTGCTGCTGCAACATGCAAATGTCTGCAAAAATGTAAGACCTTGATATATGATGATTCAACAGAAGACATATAGAAGATACTTAATTATGACTGATATTCTGGGCTGTTCATTGCAGGCCAGGGACTCATCCTGTACTTCACACAGGTAGAGGTGCTTTTTTTCAACCTATCTGTTAGATTATTTAAAGGTATAACTGCATTATAGGCTGTAATACGCACGATCTGTGATAATATGTTACTGAAGCAGATGGTCCTGAGCCACGTCAGAATGAAAACTGGGTGTGTGATAATTTTCCTCAAAATACAATAATTTTAAGCCGCTGGTACGATACTTAAAATTTCCCATCTGGCAACACTAATGAACATGAATTACTACAGAAACTACTTTTTAACATTTTCCAAATAACAACGTTCACTTTTTTTTTTAACCCTTTTTTAACTTTTAACTTATTTAAATTATTCACTTAATTGTTAACTTAACTGAAAGGCAGCACACTAAGCTAAAGATAATTTACAGCAGCCATCTTAAATAAATAGTGGGTAAAGAAGATGATGGCTTTTTCTCCGTAAAGTCTTACCGGAAGAATTTTATCAGTTAACATGTAGGGCCTTGGGGCGGCGCGGTGGAGGAGTGGTTAGCACTGCAGCAGCTCAGCAACTCACCCTTGGCCGGGGGATCCTGGGATCGATCCCAGCCCCCGACCAACAGTGATCTGTGTGGAGTTTGTATGTTCTCCCCGTGTCTGCGTGGGTTTACTCTGGGATTTCTCCGGTTTCCTCCCACATGCTAAAAACATGCAAGTTAGGTTAATTGGCATCAAAACTGGGGATTCTAAATTGTCCTTAGGTATGACTGTGAGAGTGAATGGTTGTCTGTCTCTCTGTGTTGGCCCTGCGATGGACTGGCGATCTGTCCAGGGTGTACCCTGCCTCTTGCCCAAAGATGCTGGGATAGGCTCCAGCCCCCCCGCAACCCGAAAAGTATTAAGCGGAAGAAGATGAATGAATGTAGGGCCTTATAATGTTAATCCAGAATCTTATACTAAGTGCAAAAAAAGGAAACTCAGGTCAGACTTGGAAGTGACTAACTTAAGTCTGCAGATGGTGGGCACTCAAAAACCAAACTGGAATCATAGCAAGAGTAAGATTATAGTGCTACTCCTGATTTGTTGTTGGCTTTGTGTTCAGTGCATGAACGTGATCTTGAAGCAGATATCGAGGGAGACACGAGTGGGGATGTCAGAAACCTTCTCACGGCACTTTTGCAGGTGAGTGGCCGTGAGTTTCTACTCTGCTCTTGTAACTAAATTCCTCCCAGCTATCCCTGGACTGAAATCGACCTCATGCTCCCTGTGCCAATTCATACCCTACAAGCACACACACACTCAGGCACACTGGCTGCAGTCCAGGCACCACCTCATTAGTAAAACAGAACCCAGATAAAGTTTCTCCACAGAGCAAAACTCATCTGAACCTTCTTCTTCCAGGGCAACAGAGACGAGACTTATGAGGTGGATGAGGTACTTGCTGAACAAGATGCCACTGCCCTGTTTGAGGTGCTAATCTGATTTTATTTTCATGTAAGCATAATACTGTGGCTGATTTAGTAATCTCAGAAATATATTAATATTTGTTGATCCCTGCAGGCTGGTGAGGGTTGCTTTGGGACGGATGAATCCACCTTCAGCTACATCCTGGCAACCAGAAATTACCTGCAGCTCCAAGTCACCTTCAAGATATATGAACAGGTATTTGGAAGGAAAGTGTGGATGAAAACAAAACCTTACCACTGTTAGACATAGAGTAAGTTATCGATTGGTCTCCACAGCTCTCTGGCACTGAAATCCTTGATGCTATAGAGAATGAGACTTCTGGTACCCTGAAAAGATGCTACAAGGCTCTTGGTTAGTATGAAATACAAGTGTTTGAATATTAAAGTTTACTTCATTGGAGGAACAGAGCTGTTGCTGGTGAAACGTAAGATACATGGAGTGCAGCTGAATTTAACAAAAGTCTTTCTTCCTCTTCATAGTGAGAGTTGCGAAGAACCCGCAGCTCTACTTCGCCAGGCGCCTGAACAATGCAATGAAGGGAGCAGGCACTGATGAGGACACACTGATTCGCATCATTGTGTGTCGTTCTGAGGTAATCATACTTTTTTAAAAAATCAATGGCCTAATCATACATTATGGGATCATACTGCTCCTATATAACACCTTGGTTGATATGATTGAATCTGCCCTGTCCAACAATACAAAAACACCATTTGTGGTATTTCACTCTTAGGAATGCCACCAGTGTTTTACACATTTTCACTCGTTTACTTGAATTATTCAAACAACCTTAACTCTTAGCTAGTGATAGTACTATTAGGAACCTTTTAGTACTATTCCCCCAATAGTAGTATCCCTTAATGTTATTTCACCAGTAGAAATACACAACTATTGATATTCCGCCAATAAGAACCTTCCACTAGGGGCAATAAACCAATAGGAATCCTGCAGTATTCTGCAAGTAGGAATTTTTCACTAGTATTCCACCTATATGAATTTTTACCTCATTCCAGCAAAGCTGAAAGGAGCTAATGTGATGGTGTGGCATCCATCTGTCTATCTGTCCGTCCATCCATCCATATTTCACAGGAATCACTACTCCTCTTAAGAAATTGCCTTGATAGTCACCAAACTCACACACAATGATCCTTGCGTAGGTCTACATCCAGGTTGTGCTCACAATCAAGGTCAAGCTCAAAGGTCAGGAGATCTGGGCACTTATGTGATTTCAGAAAAATTGCTGCTCCTCCTAGACAATTGAATCGGTAAATTCCAAAAGGGCCCAAGTCCACACTTTTTCAAAACCCAGATATTACATGTTTAATGAACTTTAAGAGACAAGCTATCTGATTATGTGCAAAAACGTCCCAAGTCAACTTTAATGCATTGACTATTCACAGCATTGTTTATGCATTGAGTGCAAGAGAGACCCAAGTCCAGGACTTGGGCCCTTCCTGCATGGATTAAACTTAAAGTCATAGGTGGCAGCACAAATTTCAGAAATGATATAGAAGTTTCCGAAAATATGTCTGCTCAGGTCACATCCAGATTCCGCCTTCTAAAGCCATCGTGCAGGGTTGTTACATACCCAGAGGAGCCACTCTACACCGAGCAACTTGGTGTAAAGGCAGCTAAAGTAAAGGATGTTCAGAAATTGGCGAAATATCTTTCACCAAAGGCTCAGCAGTTCCTCAGTAATTTAACAGTTTGTGATGCTAGGCGTGAAGATGAGTCTGACTTTGACGATTAGTTACCAGCAGATGGACCTCTATGTTAATCTTCCCACTTTTAGATGAAAATCTCATTTGCTGGCAGTTATCAAAACAATAGTTTGAATATAAAGTGATCATAAAAGGTGTTCAAAACATGGCATAATTAAAAAAAAACGTTTTCAACATGTGAGAAATAGATGTTATGCGCTTCTTTTCATATGTTCTTATTGTTTAATTCAAGAAGGGCCCAAGTCCAGGGACTTTAGTTTGCCAATCCTCTGAAATTAAAAAAGTGAAATGCTTCATATTATAGCATTTCTAAGCTATGGCCTTGTGCTATATCTGAGTAAAGTATGAACCATCTGGCATAGACTACCTTTGAGATATGCAATTTATTTGACTTCCTGCAAAAACACATTTCTTGGACTTGGGCCCCTTTTGAATTCACCGATTCAATTGCCCCCAATGTTTGTTAAACTCATGCACAATGATCCTCGACTGTATCTAGGCTGTGCTCAAGGTCAGGGTCAAGATCAACGGTCAGGAGATCCAAGCACTCTTGCCGTGATTTCCTCAGGCCAGAATGAGCTACTCCCTCATTGACAATCAGTTCCCATGTACACAGTGTCCTAGTACTAAGAATTACTCTTAGTGATGTAATGCTTAGAAAATTCTCAGAATTATGACATTTTCTAAGATTTTCTCCCTAAATTTAGAAGAAAATCCTACTAAAAACAAAACTTATTCAGAAAGTGTCTTAGACCTTAAAAGTACTCCTAAGCCAAAAACATGCTAGGAGGAGTGAAGAGGACTTTTAAGGGGCTTAGGAGTTTCTTAAGAGGAAGAGGAAATGGAGGAAAGACTGAGAGAAAGGAAGAATGTTCTTGCAACAGTGAATGGCAATGAGCTCATTAAACATTGGATCATGTTGGGATAATATGTAACACTTAAAAATCCAGCTTGACGTTACAGGGTACTTTGTGTACTTTTCATGTACTCTCAGTGGAAGTACACAGTGAAATTTCAGTGAAATACACAGAAAGCAATCTGCAATTTATTAAAAAAACACAGCATGTTACCCCAGTATTTCACTGTTCTTACCAATTTATACCTGTACTTACACTGAAACTACCTTAACTTCAGGCTGTATTATAAAGATATAGAGAGATACAGTATAGAGATGCATCGGCCCCCGACCACAATAATGCTGTATCACCGGTGGTTGCGCCTCACATCTGCCGCTGTCCGCACTTTCACTGACTTCAGTGGGGTGCATCGATTTAACTGTATTCCTTCATATGATGGAAGTCCTTCTGTCATTAGGAGGGAGACGGTCAGATCGGTTCCAGCCCTCCGTGACTTGAAAAGGATTGTGGTTGAAGATGAATGAATGAATGAATGAATGAATGAATGGTTGGATCAACTGTATCAAAATTGCACACATGCGCACACTCTTGTTCATCCGTGGCAAGTCACACACGATTTATGACAAGGATTTAGAAAAACATTTTACACCATATAAGATGTAAAGCGTTGCGGTGACCATTAAATGGGTGTCCGGCCAGGCAGGGCCGTTTCAGCTTCACATTTCCCAGCTGCCCCTGCAGTTGATGGGACATGTTAAATGTTAGAAAAATAAGCATTATCTCCTTAGTTAGACTGTAAGTTTAGTGTGCTACTGTTGTACATATGTTCAAGGTTTGGTTGCTGTGATATTTGAGTTTTAGATAACATTTGTGCTTCATTAAAAATTGTGTACACCATAAGCTTTAACTGCGAACCCCCACCTGTCTTGAGCAATCACAGCTCTCAAAGAATAGCATCATACCTAGCAAAGGGGTCAACCACACTTCTTCAATAAGATGAAAGATTTTGTATCTTCCTTGCTCAAAGTTGCTCTAAAGGTGCCTTCAGACCAAACGCGAACAAGTGGCATGAATACATAAAAAGTCAATGGAAAGAGGCGAGCACACACGAATCTCGCACATTCGCGCGTTCATGTCCAAGGGATTGCGCTAGCTCTGACATTCTGCCATCACTGGAGTAAAAGTATCAACATTGGAGAGTAAACTAGGTTGAAAAAGAGACTGACACTCACCCAGAGACAGAAAGACCGGGAGCTCGCCTCTTTCCATTGATTTTATATGTATTCGCGCCACCTGTTAGCGTTTGGTCTGAAGGCACCGTAAGAGTGCTCCTTAATCACTTTTTAAAGCTAGGACTTCTTGGTATGAATTTTTAAGCTAAAATAGGAGCGCTCCTAGAGAATTTTCAGAATGTTTGAGCGTACGGGCCCAAGTTTACTAGTGTTCTTCCACCATTAGCAATCCTCCATTGTTGGAACAACACGAGTGAATATTCCTATAGGTGGAAACTAATGTTTCACAATAAGAACCTTCAATTATAGAAATTCAACCAATCTTGACCACTAGTGATATTATCACTATTAACAATTTTCCAATAGCAGTCCACAAATATTAACCTTTCATTAGTGATTTTCTAAAATCGGAAATCTTATTCTCAAGGTCCAGATCCATTTTTGTCATTTATTATTATTTGCTAGTTGATTATTTGGCTGTTGAATTTGACTTACTAATGATTCTGGGAGCTACTTTTTGGTTTCAGTGCATGTTACAAAGCAGGAGAGGTTTTCTGCAAGAATGTAGTTCATCCATGTTTCTGCTGTGATGGTAAAATGGTGTTGCCACTGAGCATATAGGAAGACCCAGACATAGACATGAAGATAATTGGTGTGTAGCATCACAAATGGTGTAGAAAAATAGAGATTTTAACAAAAGGACTTTCACAGCAATCAAAAATACAACTGCAGAATGAATACGTAATGACAAGAGGTGGATTCTAACTGGAATTAAATTCAGATTGTTTCCACTTATGAATCTGAGGGATAAATCCAAGCAGTTTTTAGTCTTTCCACCACAGATACAGTGGATATAAAAAGTCTACACACCTGTTTAAATACCAGGTTTTTGTGATGTAAAAAAATGAGATCAAGATAAATCATTTCAAAACTTTTTTCCACCATTAATGTGACCTATAACCTGTACAACCCAACTGAAAAACAAACTGAAATCTTTAAAGGGGAAAAAACAAAAAATAAAAAACTTAACAATAACCTGGTTGCATAAATATGCACATCCTGTTATAACTGTGGATATGGCTGTGTTCACAATTAACCATTCACATTCAAACTCATGTTAAATGGGAGTCAGCACACACCTGCCACCATTTAAAGTGCCTCTGATTAACCTCAAATAAAGTTCAGCTGTTCTAGTAGGCTTTGCTTCATCCTGGTGTGCATGAAGGTATGTATGGTATGGGATTATTTTATTTGTTTTGAGACTAGGTCCAATTATTTTAGTTGTTTTGTGTGAATATGATAGGATATTTTTTTACAGTTCATTATTCTCTAGTGTATCTTAGTGCGTGATTCAGGTACTAAATTGGGGAGGGTCTCGATTGTGTGTGTGGTCTTACACTTTTGTAAGGGGGAGGGGAATGTGGTGTAGCATGTGTGCGTGCTGCCTGGTGTGACGTCAGGCGGGCACGGCCCACTGGATAAATAGTTCTGTGTTCTATAATAAAGTGGTTGTTGGTTGGTGGTTCCCTGCATGAGACAAGACTTCGACTCCTTCCTTCATACATAACAGAGCCCTTATGTTCTTTTCAGCAGTGGTTTTCATCTTGGAACTCTGCCATGCAGCCATTTTTTCCCAGTCTCTTTCTTATGGTGGAATCATGAACACTGACCTTAACTGAAGCAAGTGAGGCCTGCAGTTCTTTGGATGTTGTTGTGGGGTCTTTTGTGACCTCTTGGACAAGTCGTCGCTGTGCTCTCGGGGTAATTTTGGTCAGCCGGCCACTCCTGGGAAGGTTCACCGCTATTCCATGTTTTCGCCATTTGTGAATAATGGCTCTCACTGTGGTTCGCTGGAGTCCCAAAGCTTTAGAAATGGCTTTATAACCTTTTCCAGACTGATAGATCTCAATTACTTTGTTTCTCATTTGTTCCTGAATTTCTTTGGATGATGTCTAGCTTTTGAGGATCTTTTGGTCTGCTTCACTTTGTCAGGCAGGTCCTATTTAAGTGATTTCTTGATTGAGAACAGGTGTGGCAGTAATCAGGCCTGGTTGTGGCTAGAGAAATTGAACTCAGCTTTCCAAAGATGTGATAAACCACAGTTAATTTATGTTTTAAGGGGGACGGGGGTGGGGGGGGGCAATCACTTTCACACAGGAAGAGGGCAAACACTTTTTCACGCCACTGTATACCATGGAACACAGTGAAGACAGTCATCATCAAGTGGAGAAAATATGGCACAACAGTGACATTACCAAGAACTAGACATCCCTCCAAAATTGATGAAAAGACAAGAAGAAAACTGGTCAGGGAGGCTGTCAAGAGGCCAACAGCAACATTGAAGGAGCTGGAGGAATTTCTGGCAAGTACTGGGTGTTTAGTACATGTGATAACAATCTCCCATCTTCTTCATATGTCTGGGCAGGGTAGGGTGGCAAGATGGAAGCCTTATCTTACAAAGAAAAACATCCAAGTCCGGCTACATTTTCAGTTCAATTCAATTCAACTTTATGTACAGTATATAGCACCATTTCACAACAACAGTCATCTCATAGCACTTTCAACTGTAGGGGAAACCCCCACAATTGCAGAAAGACCCTAGCAATCAGGCAATTCCCTGTGAGCAACCACTTGGTGATGGTGGAGAGGAAAAACTGTCTTTTATCAGGAAGAAACCTCCAGCAGAACCAGGCTCAGGGAGGGGCAGTCATCTGCTGCGACTGGCTGAGGGGTGAGGGGATTGAGAAAAAGGAGAAAAGAACAGACATGTAGAGCGCAAACAGCACGATGGGGACTCAATCTATGGGAGAGAACAAACAGATGTTAATTACCAGCAAAAATATTTTGTTGAGAGTGAACAAAGGAGTGAAGCCCAGTGCATTGTTGGAGGTTCCCCAGCTGGCTAAACCTATTAGCAGCATAACTAAGGGAGGGTTCAGGGGCACCTGATCCCACCCTAACTATAGGCTACAGTGGGGTAAAAAAGTATTAAGTCAGCCACCAACTGTGTAAGTTCTCCTACTTAAAAGATGGAAGAGGTCTCCAATTTTCATCATAGGTATACCTCAACTATGAGAGACCAAATGAGAAAAAAAAAATCCAGAAAATCACGTTGTCTGATTTTTAAAGAATTTATTTGCAAATTATGGTGGAAAATAAGTATTTGGTCAATAACAAAAGTTCATCTCAGTACTTTGTTATATACCCTTTGTTGGCAATGACAGAGGTCAAACGTTTTCTGTAAGTCTTCACAAGGTTTTCACACACTGTTGCTGGTATTTTGGCCCATTCCTCCATGCAGATCTCCTCTAGAGCAGTGATGTTTTGGGGCTGTCGCTTGGCAACACGGACTTTCAACTCCCCCCAAAGATTTTCTATGGGGTTGAGATCTGGAGACTGGCTAGGCCACTCCAGGACCTTGAAATGCTTCTTACAAAGCCACTCCTTCGTTGCCCGGGCGGTGTGTTTGGGATCACTGTCATGCTGAAAGACCCAGCCCCGTTTCATCTTCAATGCCCTTGCTGATGGAAGGAGGTTTTCACTCAAAATCTCACGATACATGGCCCCATTCATTCTGTCCTTTACACGGATCAGTCGTCCTGGTCCCTTTGCAGAAAAACAGCCCCAAAGCATGATGTTTCCACCCCCATGCTTCACAGTAGGTATGGTGTTCTTTCTCCTCCAAACACGACAAGTTGAGTTTTTACCAAAAAGTTCTATTTTGGTTTCATCTGACCATATGACATTCTCCCAATCCTCTTCTGGATCATCCAAATGCTCTCTAGCAAACTTCAGACGGGCCTGGACATGTACTGGCTTAAGCAGGGGGACACGTCTGGCACTGCAGGATTTGAGTCCCTGGCAGCATAGTGTGTTACTGATGGTAGCCTTTGTTACTTTGGTCCCAGCTCTCTGCAGGTCATTCACTAGGTCCCCCCATGTGGTTCTGGGATTTTTGCTCACCGTTCTCGTGATCATTTTGAACCCACGGGGTGAGATCTTGCGTAGAGCCCCAGATCGAGGGAGATTATCAGTGGTCTTGTATGTCTTCCATTTTCTAATAATTGCTCCCACAGTTGATTTCTTCATACCAAGCTGCTTACCTATTGCAGATTCAGTCTTCCCAGCCTGGTGCAGGTCTACAATTTTGTTTCTGGTGTCCTTTGACAGCTCTTTGGTCTTGGCCATAGTGAAGTTTGGAGTCTGACTGTTTGAGGTTGTGGACAGGTGTCTTTTATACTGATAACGAGTTCAAACAGGTGTCATTAATACAGGTAACGAGTGGAGGACAGAGGAGCCTCTTAAAGAAGAAGTTACAGGTCTGTGAGAGCCAGAAATCTTGCTTGTTTGTAGGTGACCAAATACTTATTTTCCACCATAATTTGCAAATAAATTCTTTAAAAATCAGACAATGTGATTTTCTGGATTTTTTTTTTCATTTTGTCTCTCATAGTTGAGGTATACCTATGATGAAAATTGGAAACCTCTCTCATCTTTTAAGTTTGAGAACTTGCACAATTGGTGGCTGACTAAATACTTTTTTGCCCCACTGTACATTATAAAGGAAGGTTTTAACCCTATTCTTAAATTTTTTGCAAAAACACATTTGAAATCTCCCTAAAGCATGTGGGAAAATGTGTTATGATCTGATGAAACCAAGGTTGAACTTGTTGGCCATAATTCCAAAAGGTATATTTGGCACAAACACAACACTGCTCATCACCAAAAGAACAACATACCTACAGTGAAGCATGGTGGTGGCAACATCATGCTTTGAGGCTGTTTTTCTTCTGCTGGAACTGGGGCCTTAGTCAAGGTGGAGGAAATTATGAACAGTTCCAAATATCAGTCATTGTTGGCACAAAACCTTCAAGCTTTGATGAACTTCGTCTTTCAGTGTGACAATGACCCAAAGCAGACATCCAAATCAACAAAAGAATGGCTTCACCAGAAGAAGATTAAGGTTTTGGAATGGCCCAGCCAGAGTCCAGACCTGAATCAAATCGAACATCTGTGGGGTGAACTTAAGAGGGCTGTGCACAGGAGATGCTCTTGCAGTCTGACAGATTTGGACCGTTTTTGCAAAGAAGAGTGGGCAAATATTGCCATATCAATATGTGCCATGCTAATAGACTCCTACCCCAAAAGACTGAGTGCTGTAATAAAAGCCAAAGGTGCTGCAACAAAGTATTAGTTTAAGGGTGTGCATATTTATGCAGACAGGTTATTGTAAGGGTTTTTTTTATTTTTCCCTTAAAAGATTTCAGCTTGTTTTTCAATTGGGTTGTACAGGTTATAGGTCACATTAATGGTGGAAAAAGTTTTGAAATGATTTATCTTGGTCTCATTTTTTACAACACAAAAATCCTGGCATTTGAACAGGGGTGTGTAGACCTTTTAGATCCACTGTAAATTCTTTAAAATCCACCAGGTTTTAAATATACTATACATTCTGCAAGTCTTTTTTAATGGTTTTGGTGTCTTTCTGTCAACAGTATGACTTAGAGACCATCAAAGACATGTACCTGGAGAAATACGACGTCTCCCTCAAAGACGCCCTGAGGGACGAGTGCAGCGGTGACTTTAAACGGCTCCTCCTAGCCATCTGTCATTGAAAGCCAGAGAGGGCGGCAGAACAAAAGTTTTCCATTTAACCCACTAACGGTCTCACTGTGTGATCTTATCTTGTGAGCAGGAGGTTAGAGAAGTTAATCAGTAGTCAATATATTATCCAAATTCAGTTACTGTGAAAGTGAGGGGATTTCTTTCCTGTATTCTTTACCCTTTTTTAAAGAAATTAAAACTCATCTGTGACTATCTGTCAGATACTGCCTATTTCTTAGTCACATTTAGCTCCAACTTGTAGCATCTTTACCAGCATTTCTAAAGGGGTGAGCAGTTTGCACCAACTTTAAATAAGCACCAAGATTTCAGTCTTTCCAACACAAACAGGAGCAGCTGTAGTCACATTAAATCAATTACAGATAGATCAGGTGTTTTATAATTTGATAGCATAACAACATTATTGAGAAAACATCTGGATCCTCTCCTACATGTACTAATGTTCTGAGGCCTTTATTTACAGTATCACATTGTTTTAGAGCTACCTTTTTAACCCTCCACTCCCCAAACTGACTGCTATAGTATTATAACTAATGTGATCAGCCTGTTAGGACTCGATGATTGTGCTTTTTTTAAATAAGAAAAGGTGGAAAATGTGAAGGTTTGCATTGAAGGAATTATTGGACGGCATTACGAAGGCTATGCAATGTTATATGAATGGATTTTGTGAATTAATTTCAGAGCTGATCTAAAACACAGATTATGTTTTTATCATTTGTTGATTGAAAGAATCTACAGTATATATTGATTTACATTATATTTCATTTGAATCCTACATGACTGTAAGTCTCATAGAAAACACTTGACAAACCCAAATAAACCTTGCCTTATGTTTTTTTTATTGTTGTAAGTTATGACTAACTGTTTTAATTTATAGTTAGAGCATTATTTAATTTACTGTTTTAGATAGACCTGTAGTCGGATATTAATGTTAAAGTGAGCTTTAGCTTTAACATCTGAACACTCTGATGTCTGTGTCATTTCCGTGTCTATTAATGGCAGCTGGGATTTGTTATGAAATGACCACTATAGCAAAAATTTACAGCAAGTGAGTAGATAGTCAACTGCAGTTAGTCCAAGAAAATTGTACACAAACCTTATGATAGCCAAAGAATTTTAATCTAGCTGCTAATAAAATTTCTTGTAACCTCACTGTGTTTGTTCTGTGCTAATGTCTGAAGACAGTGAGAAATGTCTTACCAAATCTGATTGTTAGTAAACTATTCCATCCCTTTTTTTTTATTCTAGTAGTAATGTCTGAATAAAAATAATAGATTCTAGTTAAGGATCAACTGTGTACAGCTCATATGCTCCCTGACCAACAGGCCACAGGTCCCTTTAGTACAGCTTTTGTCTTCTGTAAACCAATAACTCTGCTACAAAAGAACAGTTTAAATTGCTTTAGTAAATCTGAATTTGTTCATACTGTATGGAAATGCAAAGCTGCCACTGTCACAACTCGCTCTCGCCCGTCATCAGCTCCAGCAGCGCGCACACCTGCATCTCATCAGCCGTGGACTATTTAACCCGCTCTGCCTATAGCCTCAGTCTGGAGCTGTCTGCTCGTCTACGCTCCCAAACTCCAGCGCATGACCAACTCTCCCCGGCCTGCACCATCCTTCACCCAGCACATAAGCTGTTTGTTTCCTTACCTGCTCTTCAGTCTCTCCCCTGTACACAGGTGGACCCTCCAGGCGGCGGATTTCCCATCCTCGCCTCAACCTCCGCAGCTTTCTCCTCCTCTCGCCGAGTGCACACCGGAACGCTGTCTCCCAGGCAGAAGTCCTGCGTCAGCCAACGCCAGCCACCACAACACCTGCACGTAAGCAGTACACCGAGTGTTAACCCCATGGGGTGTGTGACTGTCTCTAACCTACATCTCTGCTCTGCCCGTAGGGTTGCCTGGCTGCACGGAGAACTGTTCCGCTCTCGGGGCTTCCTGTTCACCATCAGTCCATCCACATCCCTCACACACGCGCCCACACACCCACTGTTGTTGAATAAAGCTTTGAATCTAACGAGCCTGTGTGCGTGTTCCCTGAGCCCAATATCATGTCAGTACGGCTCCAGCAAAGTGGCTCAGCAGACAGCGGGCTTGCACGCCGGCTTTCCACTCTCGAGGCTCGAGTGGATTTAATTGCTCATCAACAACAGGTGATACTGAATCAACTCACCCAAATTTCTCACCGCTTGGATCGCCTGGATCCTCAACAGGCATTTCCCCCGGCTCTGCATAGCCGGCCAGCTCCCACCGCCTCCCCGGCTAGCCAAGCTAGCCTGGGACCGCCAACACGGCTCACACCCATCCTGACGCCCACGCGCTTCAGCGGGAAACTCGGCAAAGTGTGCGGGTTCCTCCTCCAGTGTGAGTCGGTGTTTCAGCGTGTCCCCGGGGATTTCCCGTCCGATCATAGCCGAATTGGGTATGTGGCTAACCTCCTGGAAGGGCGAGTGTTAGCTTGGGCCTACACCGTCATGGCGAGGCCCAGCTACGCGAACCTAACCTACGCCCAGTTCGTACACGATTTCAACGAGGTTTTTGATCACTCGGATCGGGACAGCGTTTTAACCACCCGGCTACTTAATCTTCGTCAGGGTAGTCGGTCAGCCGCCGACTACGCTGTCGACTTCTGGGTGGTTGCGGCGGAAGTCTAGTGGGGCGATGCCGCACTTTGCAGCATTTTCACCTGTAGTCTGAGTTCCAGTCTACAGGACGAGCTGGCCAGCCAGGATTTGCCTGAACGGCTACCCAAGTTAATCTCCCTTGCTATTAGCTTAGATAACAGGCTGAGGGAGCGGGCCGCCAAGCGGAAAACTTACAGCCGCTCGAGCGGGGCTTCCGCCCACGCTCCTCGGTCTCGCCCCCTGGCGTTACCCGCTCCGGAGTCGGCCAATGAATCCGAGGCAATGCTGATTGGGCGGACCAAGCTTCCACTAGCGGAGAAACAGCGCCGCAGGGAGCTGGGCCTCTGCATGTATTGCGTGGATGACCAGCACTCCGTGGAGGACTGCCCGGTCCGGCCAAAAAGGGGGAGTCCGTGAGTCGCTGTTGGGGGCCTCGCGGACGCAACCCTTTCCAATCCCCTCACCAAATGCCTCCTCCCGGTCAGGTTCTGTCATAACCCCATTGGCCATGTCACTCACGCACTGGTGGATTCGGGGGCGGAACAAAACTTTATTTCTCCAAGACTGGCAACCTGCGTGGGCATCCCGTGCCAAACGCTGCCAGCCCTTCTTAACTTGGTCACTCTCGCCCGTACCCCACTCGAGAGGGCCACCCACAGAACCAAGCCTATCTCTGTCATCATTTCTGGCAATCACAGGGAAGACCTCAGCCTCTTTGTCCTGCCCACCTCGGCTTCTCCCGTCATCCTGGGCTACCCCTGGCTGCGTCTCCACAACCCAACGTTTGATTGGCAGTCCGGCAGCGTCCTCTCCTGGAGTACTTTCTGTATGAGCGCCTGCCTCCAGTCCGCTGCTTGTGCCCTGTCGGTGCCGCTCCCCACTCCTGACTCGCCCCCGCCGGACCTCTCCTTGGTGCCCCCGGAGTTCCACGACCTGGGGCTCATTTTCAGCAAATCCAAGGCACTGTCCCTCCCCCCCCCACCGCCCGTATGACTGCGCTATAAACCTCCGCCCGGGGGCGCCCTTGCCATCTGGTCGTCTCTACAGCCTGTCTGCCCTGGAGCGTGAATCAATGGACGCCTACATCAAGGAGTCGCTCAGCGCAGGCATCATTCGGCCCTCCTCGTCCCCAGTCGGAGCCAGGTTTTTCTTTGTGGCCAAGAAGGATGGGTCCCTGCGGCCGTGTATTGACTTCCGGGCCCTAAATGACATCACGATAAAGGATAAATACACGCTGCCCCTTATGGACTAAGCCTTCAATTCCCTCCAGGGGGCCTCCTGGTTTACCAAGTTGGACCTTCGCAGTGCGTACCACCTCGTTCGGATCCGGGAGGGCGATGAGTGGGAGACGGGGTTCCGGACGCCCAGTGGCCATTTTGAGTACCTGGTCATGCTGTTTGGGCTCACCAATGCTCCGGCCGTCTTCCAGCGACTCATTAATGACGTTCTTCGCGACTTCTTGGGGGTCTTTGTCTTCGTCTACCTGGACGACATCCTGATCTTCTCCCGGTCTCGGGAGGAGCATCAGGCACATGTGAGGCGGGTCTTTCAGCGATTCCTCGAGAACAGGTTGTACGTTAAGGTGGAGAAATGTGAATTTTTCACCAACAAGACCTCCTTCCTGGGTCTCGTCGTCTCCCACAATAAGGTTCTCCCCGACCCTGCCAAGACCAAAGCGGTGGTGGAGTGGCCTGTCCCTTCATTGAGGAAACAGGTGCAACAATTTTTAGGATTCGCCAACTTCTACCGCCGTTTTGTGCCAAAATACAGTGCCATCGCCTCTCCCCTGACCCGCCTCACCTCTCCCAAGGTGCCGTTCCAGTGGACAGAGGACACGGCGTCCGCCTTTGAGAAACTGAAGACGGAGTTCTCCTCCTCCCAGATCCTGACCCATGTAGACCCGACATTCCAGTGCCTGGTCGAGGTGGACGCATCTGATACGGGGGTGGGGGCAGTGTTATCCCAGCGATCTCCGGTGGACGGGGTGGTGCGTCTCTCCGCCTTCTTTTCTCTGCGCCTGTCCGCAGCGGAGCGAAACTATGACGTCGGTGACAGGGAACTCCTGGCTGTGAAGCTCGCGCTACAGGAGTGGCGTCATTGGTTGGAGGGAGCAGCGCAGCCTTTTGTGGTCTGGATCGACCACAAGAATCTGGATTATCTGAGGTCGGCCAAGCGTCTGAATGCCCGCCAGGCGCGTTGGTCACTCTTCTTCGGCCGCTTCAGATTTAACATCACCTATCGCCCTGGCTCCAAGAACGGCAAACCTGATGCGCTGTCCAGGCAATTCGCTCCTGAGGAACCAGAAGACCGTGACCACACCATCCTGCCAGCCTCATGCGTTGTGGGCGCCGTTTCATGGGCGATCAAGGACAAGGTCCAGAAGGCACAAGAAGCTGAACCCGATCCTGGCGGCGGTCCAGCTGGGAAACTGTTCGTGCCATCGTCTGTCTGGGGTGACGGCATCCACTGGGCACACACTTCGAAGTTCGCCTGTCACCCTGGTATCTCCCGGCTGGTAGAGCTCCTCCAGCGATCCTTCTGGTGGCCCGGACTCCGGAGTGACATCACCAATTACGTCCGTGCCTGTCCCCCGTGCGCAATGGGTAAGACCTCGACCTCCCCCCCAGCTGGTCTCTTCCACCCACTGCTGGTCCCCGGGAGGCCCTGGTCTCATGTCGCCCTGGATTTCGTCACCGGCCTCCCCACGTCCAACTCCTACGACACCATCCTGACCATAGTGGACCGGTTCTCTAAAGCGGCCCACTTCGTGCCACTCCGCGGCCTCTCTACAGCACAAGAGACAGCCGACTTGCTAGTTCAACATGTGGTCAGGCTGCATGGGATCCCGGTGGACGTCGTCTCTGACCGAGGGCCTCAGTTTGTGTCCAGGGTCTGGAAATGCTTTTGCAACGCACTGGGGGCTACGGTGAGTTTGTCCTCCGGCCACCACCCACAGTCTAAGAGGCAGTGTGAGCGCACCAACCAGGAGCTAGAAGCGGCGTTGCGCTGCGTCACCTCTTCAAGTCCTTCTTCCTGGAGCACCTGTCTACCCTGGGTGGAGTACGCCCACAACTCCACCCTCCAACTTATTATCGGCCACGGGAATGTCTCCTTTCCGGGCGTCCCTGGGGTACGACCCCCCCCCCCCCCCGTTGTTTCCTGAAGAAGAAGGTGAGGTGGCAGTTCCCTCGATCCAGGCTCATCTCAGACGCTGCCGGCGCATTTGGACCAAGATGCGCCAGGCGCTTTTACGCACGGTGGCGAGCAACTCCAGAGTCGCTAATCGCCACAGGAGAGCCGCTCCTTCCTACTAGGTGGGCCAGCAGGTTTGGTTGTCAACCCGGGACATTAACTTAAAGGCAGAGAGGAAGAAGCTGTCTCAGCGCTTCATTGGGCCCTTTGCTGTGACGAAAGTAATCAATCCGGTGGCTGTGCATTTGGCTCTCCCCCCCTCCCTCCGTGTCTGTCCTACATTCCACGTCTCCCGTATTAAGCCCGTGGTTTCTGACCCTCTCTGTCCTCCTCCCAGAGCTCCTCCTCCTCCCATGATGATCACCGGCGACCCGGCGTGGGGGGTCACTGCCATCCTGGACTCCCGCCGCCGGGGTCGCAGACTCCAGTACCTGGTGGACTGGGAGGGATATGGCCCTGAGTGGAGGTCCTGGGTGCACCCTTCCTGGGTGCTGGATAAACATCTCATCACGGAGTTCCACCGGGTGCACCCAGATAAGCCAGCGCCGGGAGACGCTGCTCGGGGGGGAGTACTGTCACAACTCGCTCTCGCCCGTCATCAGCTCCAGCGGCGCGCACACCTGCATCTCATCAGCCATGGACTATTTAACCCGCTCTTCCTACAGCCTCAGTCTGGAGCCGTCTGCTCGTCTACGCTCCCAAACTCCAGCGCATGACCGACTCTCCCCGGCCTGCACCATCCTTCACCCAGCACGTAAGCTGTTTGTTTTCTTACCTGCTCTTCAGTCCCTCCCTTGTGCACAGGTGGACCCTCCAGGCGGCGGATTTTCCATCCTCGCCTCAACCTCCGCAGCTTTCTCCTCCTCTCGCCGAGTGTGCACCGGAGCGCTGTCTCCCAGGCAGAAGTCCTGCGTCAGCCAACGCCAGCCACCACAACACCTGCACGTAAGCAGTACACCGAGTGTTAACCCCACGGGGTGTGTGACTGTCTCTAACCTGCATCTCTGCTCTGCCCGTAGGGTTGCCTGGCTGCACGGTGAACTGTTCCGCTCTCAGTGCTTCCTGTTCACCATCAGTCCATCCACATCCCTCACACACGCACCCACACACCCACTGTTGTTGAATAAAGCTTTGAATCTAACGAGCCTGTGTGCGTGTTCCCTGAGCCCAATATCATGTCAGCCACAGTGGAGAATAAAAAGTATCTTGAGATTTTTTATTTTTTAATGAGGTTTACAGATACAGATAAATATATACACGAGGAATGGAGCCTGGTGTCAGCGCATCAAGAGCCACTACACACACAAATCTTCGGGAAAAGGGCTACAACCGTTGCATTCTTAATACTAAGCTACCCCTGAACCAGAGATGTCAGAAGGGTCTTAACTGGGCTAAAGAAAAAAAAAAAGAACTTGACTCTTCCTCAGTGGTCCAAAGGCCTCTTTTCTGATGAAAGCAATTTTTGCATTTCATTTGGAAATCAAGGTGCTAGAGTTTAAAGGTGAAGTGGTGAAGCAGAGAATCCAAAGTATTTTAAGTCCAGTCTACGTGCAGTCTGTGATGATTTGGGTACCATTTCATCTGTTGGTGTAAGTTCACTGTGCTTTATCAAGCCCAAAGTCAACACCGCTGACTGTTAGGAAATTTAAGAGCACTTCATGCTTCCATCTGCTGCAAAGCTGTTAGATGTTGATGTCTTTTTTCAGGAGGACTCGGTACCACCCAAAACTAGTACAAAATGGCTTGCTGACCATAATATCAGCCAACTTGAACCCATAGAGAATGTATAGTTAAGAAAAAGATGAGAAACACCTGACATAACAATACAGATTAGCTATCAAAGCAACTTGGGCTTCAATAACACCTTAGTAAGTGAGAAGCTAATTGTCTTCATACCATGCCACACTGATGCAGTAATAGTAATTGTAATAAAGGTACCCCTGTGGAGTGTGTGAAATCAGAGGCAGAATCATTTCAGACGATTTATTACACACATCTCTCAAGCACAGAACAGACTGAACGTTTAAGCAGAAACGCTCCCCTTAAGTCTCATGGCATTTACATCACACACAACATGATATTTGCATCACACTGCATTTAACATCCTTCATCCCTGACTCCTTCCTGCTATCTCACCAGGAACCTCCTGCTCTTTGTTGTCCCAAGCTTATCACTTTCTCCTGTCTGAGATGCTAGATAATCTGGCTCCCCCAAGGTGCTACACCAAACACAAACGGGAGATCGCGCAGCACTGCATCCATCATGCGCTGGAACGTCTGTGCCGCTCCTTTTAACCCGAATGGCATGTGGAGGAACTCGAATAGACTGAACGGAGTTATTACCGCTGTTTTGGGTATGTCCTCAGCGCGCACTGGGACTTGGTGGTAACCGCGGACCAGGTCTATTTTGGAAAAAATGCGCGCTCCGGCGAGGTGAACGGAAAAATCCTGTATGTGGGGAATTGGGTAACGGTCGTGCGCTGTGGCGTTGTTCAACCTGCGGAAATCCCCGCACAGTCGCCATGATCCCTCAGCCTTAGGGACCATGTGTAGCGGGGAAGTCCATGGGCTGTTCGAGCGCCTGATGATGCCCAACCTTTCCAGGTTGGCGAACTCCTCTCGCGCTATGGCCAGTTTAGCTGTGTCCAAGCGCCGAGGTCTTGCAAAAATGGGTGGCCCGGTGTTGGTGATAAAGTGCTCCACCCCGTGTTTAGCGATGGCCGCGGAAAACGTCGGGACCGTGAGTGCTGGGAACTGAGTGAGCAGTGTGTGGAACTTACCGCCTGTAGCTGTGACGTTGGCTTGTGCTGTTGGCTGGGTCACTCGAGCTATACAGGGGAGAGAGTCAAAGGACAGTACATTAACCAGGCGCCTGTTAGCAACATCAACCAGTAAACCATGTGCACACAGAAAATCAGCCCCCAGTATATGTTAATTCAGTGCTGCTACGACAAAAGTCCACTCATATGTACGGCCGTGTAGAGATAAGAGCAGAGTCCTCTCACCAAAGGTCTTAATATCCGAGCCGTTTGCTGCCAACATCCCGGGGCCGCTAGGTCCTGCCAGCCGGTCAGTGTAGGTCGGCCGGATGAAGCTCTTCTGGGCTCCAGTGTCCACGAGGAAACATCTCCCAGAGCATGCATCCGTTAAGTAGAGCAGCTTGTTCTTTTCACCGAGGGTCGCAGCTGCTACCGACCCCCGAGCGCTTGAATTGGCACGGTGGCGCACATCTGCGTGCATTCTCTCCGAAACGGCGGTGGTAGAAACAGAGCGTGTCTCTCTGGCGCTCCTTGGCCCCCGCTGCTGCTACCGTTGGTGGCTCCTCGCCTCCTCTGATCGTCTCGCCGGGCTCCGCCACTGCTGCGTTGACTGTGATCGCCCTGGTGGTGACGATGATCCGGTCTGCCTCCTGGGCTAGCGCACGGTAGTCGCGCGCGGCCAGCCACGGCGAATTGGCCAGAACCGCTCTCGCTACTGTCGGAAGGTTCCGGAGGAAGAGGTGGGCAAACAGAAAGTGCTCGTCGTCCGTGCCCATTAACGCCAGCATCTTCTCCATCAGGTCTACGGCCGAACCCTCTCCCAACTCGGTCCGCGTCAGGAGCCTCTCTGCTCTCTCACAGTCCGAGAGCGTGTAGCGCTGGATGAGTGCAGCCTGAGCACCTCATATTTGCTGCTGGCTGGTGGCTGATCAAGCAGGCTCGCTACCTGCTGAGCTGTGCGGGCGTCGAGCGCTGCGACCACATGGTAGAATCTGGTATCATCTGCTGTTACTCCCCGGAGGGCGAACTGGGCCTCGGTGAGGTGGAACCAAGAGTGCGGGTTGTGCTGCCAGAAATCCGGTAGCTTGACTGAAACCGCACATGCGTGGCTGGGGGTTCCAGTCCGGGCTGTCTGTGGGATGGCTGCCGCCTCGCTGTAGCTTCCTGACCGGGCCGGCTCCGGGGATCTTGCCTCGTGTTCCATAATACGTCTTGGGTCACCAGTGTGGAGTGTGTGAAATCAGAGGCAGAATCATTTCAGACGATTTATTACACACTCACATCTCTCAAGCACAGAACAGACTGAACGTTTAAGCAGAAACTCTCCCCTTAAGTCTCATGGCATTTACATCACACACAACATGACATTTGCATCACACTGCATTCAACATCCTTCATCCCTGACTCCTTCCTGCTATCTCACCAGGAACCTCCTGCTCTTTGTTGTCCCAACCTTATCACTTTCTCCTGTCTGAGATGCTAGATAATCTGGCTCCCCCAAGGTGCTACACCCCAACCAATTGCTGATTGTATAAATCACCACCCTTTTTCTGAATTTGGACATTTCTGTATCGAAAATCCATATTTTGTATAAATTTTATAAAAAATATTCTAATCTGACATACATATCGTTTATCTTTATTTGCACTACGGGATTGCTGGGTTTTATTTTTTTATCTTTATTTGCACTATGGGTAGCATTACTGTACATAGACTGCTGTTGTTTTTTTTTATTATTATTCCTTCTTTTCTTATATATTGCACACACCACTAAGAGAAACGGCATTTCAGTTCTCCTGTATGTCCTATACGTTTAGAAGTATTTACAAATAAAAATCTTTCAATCTTGAATTTCATAAGCTTCATATAAATAAAAAAAAACATATACAAAAAGGCTTTAAATGTTTCCCTTTATGTGTTAACAATATAAAATAGAAGAAAGTTTACTTTTAGAATTAAATTATGAAAGCACCGTGCTTGAAGTACTTTGAAATTACAGAATAGGAAATGTGTTTTGTTTTTTTAATAGAAGTACACTGTTGTTACCCTATGAGTACATATAGCCCGTGAAGTACTATGAAATTACAGGATACTTTCCGTGTACTTTTGCTGAAAGTACCGGTGTAAAACTGTGTTAAAACAGTGAAACATCAGGGTGATATTTTACCTTACTAACAGTGTTTTACAACAGTGCTTTTACCAAAAGTACATGGGAAGTAATGCGCCATTATTTTTATTTTAAAAAAAAACGGCTGATTTCCCTAACACTTTACAGTACTAACACTATACAGTGGTGTGAAAAAGTGTTTGCCCCTTCCTGATTTCTCATTTTTTTGTATGTTTGTCACACTTAAATGTTTCAGAGCATTAAACAAATTTAAATATTAGACAAAGATAACACAAGTAAACACAAAATGCAGTTTTTAAATGAAGGTGTTTATTATTAAGGGAAAAAAATTCCAAACTTATGTGGTCCTGTGTGAAAAAGTGATTGCCTCCTAAACCTAATAACTGGTTGGGCCATCCTTAGCAGCAACAACTGCAATCAAGCATTTGCGGTAACTGGCAATGAGTCTTACAGCGCTGTGGAGGAATTTTGGCCCACTCATCTTTGCAGAATTGTTGTAATTCAGCCACATTGGAGCGTTTTCGAGCATGAACCGCCTTTTTAAGGTCATGCCACAGTATCTCAGTCTGATTCAGGTCAGTGTGGTATGTGTGTTTGGGGCACATTATTGTGAAGTGCAGTGTGGTGACGTGCACTTCCTGTCACATCACCACACTGCCCTATATAGGGGTGAGCCACTATGGCTCAGCCTCTGGATGCTGGATGCTCCCACTGGTGCCTGCCATGTATTGCTTTGTACATAGTTCCACAATAAACCTGTGTTCGACGTTAACACATCTTGCCTCATTCATCACCAGGTTTTACATACATAACATTTGGCAACTGATTATTAACATGGAGGCGTGCATTACACCACTCCGTCCCTTCCTCGAGCTCCCGGGCGAACTACTGGTGACATGGCCACATTGGTTGGAGGCCTATCAAATGTACATTATGGCGCTGGACCTCGGGAAGTTTGATAAGGTGAGGGTGCGGGCGCTTCTCATCCACAACCTGGGTGTTGAAGGCCGGCGGACTCGTATGAGCATGTCATGGAGCTGCTAGCTAAATGTTTCTCCACCCCAGTCAGCGTGACTGTTCAGAGAATTTGCTTTTGCCAGAGACCCCAGCGGATAGGTGAGCCTATCCGCCAGTATGTCATTGACTTGAAGCAGCTAGCTAGTGAGTGTTGTTTTGGACTGCTTGAAGACGAGATGGTACGCAACCAACTAGCAGAGCACACGTGCAACGCTGAGCTGCATGCTAGGCTATTAGTGGCGCCTGATGACTTGACATTAGCTGAAGCAGTTGAGCTAGCTCTCCGGTTGGAAGGCATTGATAAGCTAGCTGTGGAGCTAAATTGGCACCAGCCACAGAAGCTGCCTGAGCCGCCCACCTCAGCTAATGTTGTGGACCCTGATAGCGAGGATAACTTGGACAAAGATTATTGGGAAATCAATGCTGCCATCTGAAAGTCTGCCCTGGGAAACTCCTGTTGCAGGGGTTGTGGGTCTGCGACGCACCGCCATAAAGCGAAGGAATGCCCAGCAAGAGGAAAACATTGTAGTAGATGTGGACGCTTGAATCACTACACCAGGGTTTGCCATTTGTCTTACCTGGGGAACCCACGGGAGAAATCACCCCACCCACCCCCAACAGACACTGGGAGCAAATGGTATGAAGAACTAACGGACACCCTTGCTTTCAAGTCGACCAGTTCTCACCAAGTGTTGTACCCATGCCGATGAGCGACACCATGCTAGCTCCAGATGCCTCCGGTTCTTGGGCGCAGTTGGGTGGGGGGTCTGCAGCTACAACAGTGTACATACACTACAACGTTTATAGAAGAGCACGGGGCCAGACCGACAAGCATGGAGTTATCGCATGCTTAGCAGCAGCTCTACAGGCCAAGTAAAATTCCACTTCGGGTTATGGACTTGGTTCGGGTTTGGGATGATGAACAACCACGGCGAAGATGGGCCAAATGACAGCCAGCTAAACATCAAGCACGTCTGCGGATAGTGGCGAAGTTGGGAGCAGCGCGCTTCGGGTTGTCCGACGGCTCGATGAGGCATGCTAACCAGTTATGGCGTGTCCAGGAGGACGCTCCAGGTGGCGAGGCTGGACGGGAGTGGGTGATGGTGGTGTGGGATCCGGGCTTCGCTGTCCAGAAGATCACCCATCGCTCCGGGGGCCTGCTGCCTCCAGGAACATGCCTGCTCAGGGGCTGCCCTGAGCCCCCCATGCCGGTTCCACCTTTTCCACCCAAGCGACTGTGCAGTAGCACTTTGTTTATAGTTTTGTTGTTGTTGTGTTTTATTATGTGTAGTTTAGGAGCACAGCAGATATTTTTAGTTTGAATTAAAGACTTTTAGTTTATCCGGTGGTGGAATAATCCACTGTGCCATGCAGGTTGTGTGGCAGTCCACCCACCAACCCTGTTTTAGGTTGTTTTGTGTGAATGTATTAGCCCATCTAAGTACATTAGTTTATGTTATTTTAGAGTGTGATTCGGGTTCCAGATTGGAGTGGGTTTGATTGTGTGTGGTTTTTGGACTTTCTAAAGGGGGGAGGAAATGTGATATGTGTGTTTGGGTCACATTATTATGAAGTGCAGTGTGGTGACGTGCGCTTACTGTCATGTCACCGCACTGCCCTATATGGGGTGAGCCGCTATGGCTCGGCCTCTGGATGCCAGATGATCCCGCTGGTGCCTACCATGTATTGCTTTGTACATAGTTCCATAATAAAGCTGTGTTTGACGCTAACCCATCTTGCCTCATTCACCACCAGGTTTTACATACATAATAGTCAGGACTTTGACTAGGCCACTCCAAAGTCTTCATTTTGTTTTTCTTAAGCCATTCAGAGGTGGACTTGCTGGTGTGTTTTGGATCATTGTCCTGCTGCAGAACCCAAGTGCACTTCAGCTTGAGGTCACGAACAGATGGCCGAATATTCTCCTTCAGGATTTTTTGGTAGACAGCAGAATTCATGGTTCCATTTACCACAGCAAGTCTTCCAGGTGGTGAAGCAGCAAAACAGCCCTAGACCATCACACTATCATCACCATATTTTACTGTTGGTATGATGTTCCTTTTCTGAAATGCTGTGTTACTTTTACACCGGATGTCATGGGACACACACCTTCCAAAAAGTTAAACTTTTGTCTCGTCAGTCCACAGAGTATTTTCCCAAAAGCCTTGAGGATTATCAAGATGTTTTCTGGCAAAACTGAGATGAGCCTTTATGTTCTTTTTGCTCAGCAGTGGTTTTTGCATTGGAACTCTGCCATGCAGGCCATTTTTGCCCAGTCTCTTTCTTATGGTGGAGTTATGAACACTAACCTTAACTGAGGCAACTGAGTCCTGCAGTTTTTTGGATGTTGTTATGGGGTCTTTTGTGACCTCTTGGATGAGTCGTTGCTGCACTCTTGGGGTAATTTTGGTTGGCCGGCCACTCCTGGGAAGGTTCACCACTGTTCCATGTTTTTGCCATTTGTGGAAAATTGCTCTCACTGTGGTTCACTGGAGTCCCAAAGCTTTAGAAATGGCCTTATAACCTTTTCCAGGCTGATAGATCTCAATTACTTTGTTTCCCACTTGTTCCTGAATTTCTTTGGATCGCAGCATGATGTCTAGCTTTTGAGGCTCTTTTGGTGTACTTCACTTCACAGGTCCTATTTAAGTGATTTCTTGATTGAAAACAGGTGTGGCAGTAATCAGGCCTGGTTGTGGCTAGAGAAATTGAACTCAGCTTTCCAAAGATGTGATAAACCACAGTTAATTTATGTTTTCACAGGGAAGGGGGCAAATCACTTTTTCACACAGGGCCATGTAGGTTTGGATTTTTTTATAATTTTTTTTTTTTTTTTTACCCTTATCAATAAACACCTTCAGTTAAAAACTGCATTTTGTGTTTACTTGTGTTATCTTTGTCTAATATTTAAATTTGTTTGATGATGTGAAACATTTAAATGTGACAAACATACAAAAAATGAGAAATCAGGAAGGGGGCAAACACTTTTTCACACCACTGTACACTGGTACTTTCACAGAGTACGCGGAGAGTAGTAATTTCGCAATAGACTTCTTCATGAGCTCTGTTATAAAGTGTCACCGAAAATATTTTATATAAGATAGATAGATAGATAGATAGATAGATAGATAGATAGATAGATAGATAGATAGAAAAAACAGTGTCATAAAATCGCCACACAGCTTGGAGCCCCTGAAAGCACCACTGTAGCCCCGCCCCTCTATTGGATAGGCTGCTCTTGTAGTGTCGCCTTCACTCGTGTGTTTATACATGTAGAAAACGGTGGTTTAACACGAAGTACTTTTTCAACATACAGCGGAGAAAACACGGAAAAGTCGCTACTTTCATCCGCTGCTAGAAGGTATGTTCTTTTGTGTGTTTCATTGTCGCTTTCGGTTTTTCTTCCACCTCTTCTGTGCTGGTAATTACAGTCATTAGCATCCATCTTGGTGGGGACAAATGAAGAAAAGGTTTAAATTGTGTAGGCCTCTGAACAAGCTTTTGTTGTAAGGGTTTAACGGGGGAATTTACGCTTCACCTGTGTATGCTTTTGATCTATTCGCGGCTGTTGATAATTATGGATTAATTTGTGTTTCTGTGCGTTGATGGAGCCTGATTAATCACTGCACCAGTCACTGCTTATCATGTGTTGATCGACATCTCCATGGAAACGCGAACAAATACAGTGATCTCGGCTTCCTTCAATAAACAACAGTTGATGGTTGGATTGTCGAGTCTGATTTGGCCTGTGGATGTAGGTATTGGGACCCTGAACGCATCACTCCAGTTTTGGCTGCGATGATTCTATGAAAATAGGTGAAGACACTGCATGCATGTATCATTTCAGATAGCACTTGAATTTTAAGCAAATAATTGGTTTAACTCTTTGGCAACATTTCATAATAAGGGTACAATTAATGTACTTAGGTAATGGTGAACTAATATATGACTCACGATGATGTAATGCATGAATTAATGCAAGAGATATCGTGAATTCATGTTGCTCACTGTGATCTAAACATGAAATCACTGTGGCTTCTTGTGATTTTTGGTTCACATCTAATTAATCACTAGTTAAGTAGGGGGTATTATTGGTTATTAATTCGTAGCTATTGCATTGCACCATCATAAGACAATTAGTTAAGCATTACTGGAATATATGATTTGTACCCCTGTTTTAAAGAGTTACCAACACAGTGTTCCATTCAGCTGCATTATGGGAATTGTAGGCCAGTGGTTTTTGAACTAAGGGGCTCAAAATGTGAAAAGTCTTGATATATTTTTCTTTGTCATCAGCTCAAAGAGCAACAAACAAAGTTTTTAGGAGTCGTATAAGTAGCCATTCTTCCTTACTTAATCCCTACCACTATGGATTTAGTCACATTTTTCTCTATGCTACACACTCCTTCCAACCTGATGACTTGAAAAATATGATAGCAGAAGTCAGTAGGCAGTTTTATATTATTTCGTGAAACCAGCTGCGCTGAGCTGATCCAGTTATTCTAAAATGTCCTAAAATATTTGTTGTAGTCTCATTATGTGAACGGAGTGATGAGTACTTTGTCATTCCCTCTTTCTTTCTTCCTGCAGTTGTTGCTGACGCTCTCGTTCTCCAGTGCAGTTTGTCAGGTTTCAGCATGAAACCCTGGTGCTCATTAAACCGCTCTAAATTACAGGGCGTGCATTTGTACACAGTCCAGCCTGTTATATGTCATTCCACTTTGTCTGTTTCTTTAGATAAAGTGGGATCAAAGACAAAACTCTATGTGTAAAAAAGTAGAGCTTGAGTCAGAAGATTGTGTTATTAAACCTTCAAATACTTTTATTATTATTATTATTATTATTATTATTATTATTATGTAATGCCATACTTCTATGGCTAAAAGTGCTATTGTTAAATATTGACATGTTATCAATAGGCAGCACAGACGTGGGGACGTACGTACGTGATGTCATCACGGCGTGCCTATAGTAGGAGTCTGACGGCGGGAGCAGGAGTCGTCCTCTTTGTCGCTCCGCCTCCAAGCCAACTACAGCCTATATCACCTTAGTGCTAGCTTTATAGCTGTTACCCCCAACATGTGTAACATCTGTGTCTGTGTATAATAAAGTACGAGTTCAGTACAACGCCTGCCTCCGCTGTCCTACTTCCAGACATAACAGCTATCAATATCACAATATTTCTGTAAATTTTCACGATAACGATATTCTTGACAATTTCACAGAAGAGTGCTATTTTTTGCAAAGCTGCAAATTTGGAGAAAATTTTGTGACTTCATGAGGGGAAAAAATTGTACTTTTACAGTAAAAAGGCTATATATTTATAGGAATAATGTTGCACTTTTACAAGAAAAATGTTGGACAATTACAAGAAAAATTTCCAAATTTGTGTGGAAAGTAACCAAATAAATGAATAAAAAGTATGCACATTTTAATTTAAAAAAAAAAACTCTAATTATTAATGTAGACAGGCAAGTTGAGACTTATAACTCAGATTTTTCACCTTAATTTTAAGACTCAAATAGGATATGTGGTTCACTGCAATTTGGGGGGGGGGGGGGCAAAATTCCACAGTATGGCAACTCCTGACCACATAAGACTCAAAGAGCAACCTGTCCTCCGCAGCAGCAGAATATTCTTGCAGAAAGCAAATAAGTTCACTGATACAGTAGCCAAACAACTACAGGAGAGGTGTACCAACGACAAAATTCATGCAACAAGATTTTTCTTAATTATTTAAAATCAACTTTTATGTACATTCTCCTAACCATGCATTTGTAAATTTGTTTGGCTTTTATTCTTACTTTTGAATCACAACAGCAAGAATTGTTCCTACCTCACTGAAATCTATAACAAAACATCAGCAGGGATGAACAAAATGTAATTACGCACATCATCAAACAGCACAGCATTAATATGATGCCTAAAGCAAAGTACAAAACATTTTCCTATTCGTAATTAATTTGTGCTCTCTGTTTGGGTCATTGTTTTCTACTGACTGTGTTCATTCACTGATATAAACTTGTATGGCTCTTTATTAATAAATAATAAAGCCTCTGGTTGTTTTGATTAAGCTCAAAGGTTGAAATAAATGCTTGCTGCAGCAGTAAAATAAGCAGACACAACTGTGATCCATTTACCATCAAGCATCAACTGAATGCCTACAAAATTATGTCTCATAAACTGAAAAGCTATTTTATATTTAACACAACTTTTTTATTGAATTGTTGAACACTACTTCCGGGATAAAAATATGCAGGTGTTCATTATTTTCCTTAATTCACATTCTTATGATGCATCTATATACACAAGAATTATAGTTAATGTACATATTCATGTTAACCCTTTATTGGGCAAAGAACCATATTTGGTAACTACAGAAGGCATACTATATTGTAATACTATAATAACTATAATAATATAATAATACAGTAATAACAATCATAAAAACAATCTTCTAATATCTGCCAATAATGGTCTAGAGTTGAAACTTTGAATCATCAAGTATATCATTGAGTGCCCAATAAAGGTTTAACTAGGAATAAAACATCTAATGCATATTTGGGCACAGCTTCATGCATGAATTAGACCAATTAATGAATCATTTATGACACAACACTTTCCTTTTGAATGAACTTCTTTGCATGGTTTTTTTTTTTTCCAAATAAAAAAAATGTTTTTGCATTTACTTAAAGTATACTGTGTCTGTGTGATGGAGTTAATCAGTCTGCAGCCTTTACTCTCAAAAGAGCTGTTTGTTGGGGCCACAACATTATTATCAACATCATTATTGGTGTAAATGAGCATACATTAAAAATTTGTACCATACAAACTCTGCATTGGACTGTTTATGATTATTTCATACTTTTAACTTTATTTTCTTTATAGCAGTTCTGTAATTTATTGCATTTATGAATTTGCATACTTGCAAAATTGTGGTGTTCTGAGTCAGATGTTTTGAAAATATTTTCGCTAACAGTAAAAAAAAAAAAAAGGAAAATTTGTCAGGTTTGCCCCTACTGGGCTTAAGGAGAGACTCAACAGCAGGGTGATGTTTAGGCATCTTTATTCACAACAAAAGAAACACTATTCATGGGCAGAAACGGAAAATAAAGCCGTAACGGCAGACACAACATGGATAGACGTGGCAGATAATAAGTTCCATACGTGCGGAGAGGATTAACGAAGGCACCCTACTGAGGGTAGGGCGTGAAGTGTATATGTAGGGCTGGCCATAATTAGCAGACGAGGTGCAGCCATGAACAATTAACAACAAAGACCAATAGCAGGGAACAGGAATTAACTGAGGGTGCTGTCATAAGGAAACACAAGCTGCAAAGCAGGACAGGATAAGGGTGATAATACACAGAATGAACCAAAACTAAAGGTGAGAGCCAAATAATAATAATGATAATTGAAAAGAAACATACTTAAACAGCGGGACATGTTTGCAAACATATCCTCCCATGATAGTGCCCCCCCCCCTTTAAGGGCGGAATCCAGACAACCCCAAACAAACACAAAAATGACCCTCCTGGGATGGGTTGGGGTGGGGTACAAGGCCTGGTGGGCCAAAACAAATTCACATTCCCCACAGAGTCCAAAACAACACTCAGTCACATGGTGCCAACCACAGTCCACGGCCCCAAAACAGGATCATGGCAGGTCGGGCAGTTCTCCTTGTCCCAGGACCACTGGACCGGAGAACAGAGTGGATCTGGCAGCCTTTCTTATAAACATACCTTTTCCTTATTTAATGCGCGGTGGCAGAGTGGTTAGCACTGCGGCAGCACAGCAACTCACCCTTGGTTGGGGGATCCTGGGTTCGATCCCAGCCCCCGACCAATAGTGATCTGTGTGGAGTTTGCATGTTCTCCCCGTGTCTGCATGGGTTTACTCCAGAATTTCTCTGGTTTCCTCCCACATTCCAAAAACATGCAAGTTAGGTTAATTGGCATCAAAACTGGGGATTCTAAATTGTCCTTAGGTATGACTGTGAAAGTGAATGGTTGTCTGTCTCTCTGTGTTGGCCCTGCGATGGACTGGCGATCTGTCCAGGGTGTACCCTGCCTCTTGCCCAAGGATGCTGGGATAGGCTCCAGCCCCCCTGCGACCCGAAAAGGATTAAGCGGAAGAAGATGAATGAATGAATGAATGAGTTGACAAAATCTGCATAGAGTAACAAAATGTATCCAAGCCTTAAAATTAAGGTAAAACAGCCAAATATAAAGTGACAACCCCAAGCTAATCGGCATAATTCTTCTCAAGACTTTACTTGGTTTCCCATGAATTTTCAGCTTTGTCTTGTTAATTATTAATTTGCTTGTTCTTTCCCCCTCATGACATGGTGTGGTTCCTTCCCCTTGAATTTCCCACATCTTCCTAATATAGTAAATATGGAACCCAGCCTTTTTCAATGTGCAACTTTTCTTGCAACTGTAAGAAATTTTGTGCTAATTTTATTCTTTTTGATGATAAATATGCAATTAGAAATGCATTCTTGTTCATTTGCAACCTTTTCTTGTAAATTAGTTACATCTTCTTCACAGCTGTTTGAGTCTTGAGTAAAGTGTACAACCCCCCCGCCCCGATAATTTTCGAACAAATTTGCTTATTTACAGCCGTCACCATCTTTGGGGGTGTGTGTATTCTGTACAGTCTTTCTCCTCCTTCAGTGGGCTATGGTAGCATCAGCGTTTCTCTGAAATGTGGCTAAATTATAAATTAATAACTTTCATGTAGAATGGTATTTTCCTTTATTAAACTTGCAGTTCTCCTTGTAAATTTGTCAATTCTCCACACAAATTCAATACATCTTGTACAATTTTAACATTTTTCCCTAAATTTAGCATTATTTCCTTTTTTCCCATAAACTTCCATTTTTATCAGCTCAGTTACATTCTGCAAATTTATTAATTTAACTTTGTTACTTTTAGTAATCTTTGTGACTTTATCATCAAGTTTACTTTTGTCTCCTGAATTTGTGATGCGTATCTCCCAACTGTGCCCAATTTAGGGTAAATTTGTAATGGTTCTCTATTAAAATCAAGCAATTAGAAGGAAGAAGCAAATATCCAAATATTCAATTTGAAAAAAAAAAACTACCACCAGGGTAATGAAGAGATAGTCAGATAATTGAATACTTGCATACAGGCATAGATGGTAAATTTAAAACTTTTCAACTCTGGCCTTTCTTATGAAAAATCCCTCTTTTCCACTTGCACATTTACATTGTTTCCACAGAAGTTTGCAGCTTTTATGCTTTTCTTTTCCTTCTTTTAGAGTTCAAGAACCCAGGGTGATATGGTTACATGAAACATAAAACACTGCATTTTAGCATGAGGCAAAACAAAATAATTGATCACAGCTTAGCCCTCAGGCACAGTCAAATGCGGTTAAATAACCATATGGATATGTAACCATGTCATACCTTATGAGAGTGACTTCATTCAGATATAGGCATCCATTGATAGAAGAACAAATCATAGGCAGAAGGCTGCAGATGCTTCTCTCTTTTTCCCCTTCTTTCTTTTTTCTTTTTTTTTTTTAGAGTCCAAAACAAAAGCACAGTTCAAGGTGCAGGCAAAGTCCAAGGCCTCAAAACCCAAAACAGAGCGGATCGGGTAGCCTTCCAGAGTCCCTGGACCACTGGACCAGAAAACAGTATCAGTCAGGGAGCCAAAGTTCATGGACCCCCAGACCAGAAAACACAGCAAGTCGGGTGGTTTACCCGAATCCCTGGACCACCAGACTAGAGAGCAAGATGCATAGAGAGCTGACCATGGGGGCCCATTAATTTCAGGAAAGTATGACATGGGAGCTTCTCGTTCAGAAGGTTGTAACAAAAGAGTCTCCCGCTTTGATGATAACCACATGGGAGCTCCCTGCTCAGAAAACATCAACAAAAGAGCTCTTCACTCAGCAGCAGGCAGCTGCGGCATACTGAACTCAGAAACAGACAGTTGTTGCACATTAACCTCAGGTATTGGTGACAGGGACACACTGACTTCAGGGACAGATGACAGCAGTGCACAGCCCTCTGGAGCGGGTGTCAGCAGCACGGTGAACTTAGGAACCAATGACAGCGGCTCGCTGAGCTCAAGAGCAGGTGTCAGTGGTGCGCTGAATATAGGAACAGGTGTCAGCGGTGCAACAGGCTCAGTAACATTCAATGGGGATGTGCCAATCTCAGACACACACGGTGGAGACATGCCAACCACATGTACTGCTGACTGAGGCACGCTAGCCTCAGGAACCAATGATTTGAGTGTACTGACCTCTGAATGAGACGGCTGGAGCGTGCTGACCTCTGGATGAGATGGCTGGGATGGCTACGCTGCCATCAGTGTGTGAATGTGTGTCTGCGTGGGTGGATGGCAGGATCTGTAAAGCGCTTTGGTCATCTAGAGATGAGAAAAAAGTGCTATATAAGTGAATACCATTTACCATTTTACTGAGGGTAGGGCATGAGGTGTATATGTAGGGCTGGTCATGATTAGCAGACAAGGTGCAACCGTAAACAACAGCAAAGACCAATAGTGGGGAACAGGAATTAACTGAGGGCGCTGTCATAAGGAAACACAAGCTGCAAAGCAGGACAGGATAAGGGTGATAATACACAGATTGAACCAAAACGAACGAAGAAAATCTGTGCGAGTAACACCACACTGCTCAACAACCTAAATGACTTCTTTGGCCGCTTTGAAGCACAAAACACCACATTAGCAAAGAAGACCACTCCTCCTCCAGATGAGCAGGCCATGAGTCTGGATCCAGCTAGCATGAAGAGGGCCCTCTGCAGGATCAAACCACGCAAGGCAGCTGATCCAGACAACATACTGGGTTGCGTCCTGAAGGACTGTGCAGAGGAGCTCAAGAATGTCCTGGCTGACATCTTCAACATCTCCCTGCGTCAAGCTGTTGTCCCCACATGTTTCAAAACTGCCACCATAATACCAGTCCCAAAGAAGCCCGTCCCATCTAGCTGCAATGATTACCGGCCCATAGCACTGACCCCCATTATAATGAAGTGCTTCGAGCAGCCGGTCATGCAGAACATCAAGTCCATCCTGCCTCCCCCCCACGACCCATCTCAGTTTGCATTCAGGTCAAACAGATCCACAGAAGATGCCATTGCTGCTGCTCTCCATCCAGCCCTCGCCCACCTGAACTCAAAGAACTCCTACGTGCAAATGCTGTTCTTGGATTTCAGTTCAGCATGCAACACAATCATCCCCAGCACCTGATACAAAAACTCAGACACTTGAGACTCAAAACCCCTCTCTGTAACTGGGTACTGGACTTTTTCACAGGGAGGCCACAGAACGTGCGGGTTGGCAGCAACACCTCCCAGAACATCACACTGAGCACAGGGGCCCCACAGGGGTGCATGCTCAGCCTGCTGCTCTTCACCCTGCTGACCCATGACTGCATACCAGCCTACAGCACCAACCACATCATCAAGTTTCCAGATGACATGACGGTGGTGGGCCTCATCACCAACAATGAGGAGGCCAATTATAGAAATGAGGTGAGCCAACGGGTCCAGTGGTGTAAAGACAATAACCTCTTTCTAAATGTGGGAAAAACCAAGGAGATTGTGGTCGATTTCGGGAGGGGTCACAAACAGCACCCCACTCTGTTCATCGATGGTACAACTGTGAAGAGAGTGAGCAGCACCAAGTTCCTGGGGGTGCACATCTCCAAGGACCTCTCCTGGTCCAACAACACCACATCACTGGCCAAGAAGGCTCAAACTCACCTCCATTTCCTCTGCAAACTGAGGAGAGCACGAGTCCCACCCCCATCATGTGCTCTTTTTACCGGGGCACCATTGAGAGCATCCTCACCAGCTGCATCACGGTGTGGTACAGAAGCTGCACCGTGTCCTGCCGGAAAACACTACAACATGCAGTGAAAGCAGCCAGCAAGATCATCAGTGCCCCTCTCAGACACCTACCTCACCCGCAGAGCCATCAACATCGCAGGCGACACCTTCCACCCCTCACAATCCCTCTTCAGCCCCCTGCCCTCAGGGAAAAGGTACCGGAGCCTCTGGCCCTGCTCCACAAGACTGCTAAACAGCTTTGTTCATCAGGCCATCAGGACCCTAAACTCTGTCCACCCCCCCACCCCCCCCAGACCCTAACACACTCACCTGCACAATAACTACCTTAGCTGTTGACACAGAAAGACTGGCACACCAACAGTAATACATTTGCTGCTGTATGTCTCTGCATTTTAACTGCAACCATTTGCACAAATGCCATATCTGCTGCTGTCTGTCATTGCAATACTGATTATGTGCAGTCCTGTCTGTTACTGTCTGCACCTACACTACCGCACTGAACTGCAACTACGGGTATTGCATCTCTAGTTTTCTGTATATAGAATTGCTGGGTTCCATCATTGTTAATCGTTTATCTCTATTTGCACTATGGGAGGTCTGGGTCTATCTTTTGTCACCATTTGTACTACGGGTTACATTGCTGTACATAGAATCAAATCAGATCAAATCAACCTTTATTGTCATATTGCTGTACATACAACTGTAGTGCAGGCAAGATGAAATTGCATTTCTCTCGGCATCCATATAAGTAAAAAGAACATAATTTAAGACACACTCACGCACACCCCTCACCCCCCACCCCAACACAGCCATTTACACATCCCTGAGACATACTTGAAAACTAACCAGAACTATAATATACAAATAATATACATAATGTCCATAGGTGCAGTAGTATGTATGAGAGATTCCGGATCAACTGTTCAGCATCCTAACAGCTTGTGGAAGGAAGCTGTTAATCAGTCTGGTGGTTCTGCCTCTGATGCTCCGGAATCGTTTGCCAGATGGCAGAAGTTCAAAGTGTTTATGCAGAGGGTGAGAATGGTCCTTGACAATGTTCAGTGCCCTGCTCCTACAACAGTTCTGAAAAAGTTCTTGGACTGAGGGGAGGGAAACTCCAATTATCCTCTCAGCTCCCTTAACTATCCTCTGCAGGGCTTTTTTGTCTGACATACTGTAGCTGGAGTACCATGTTGCAATGCAGTACGTCAGAACACTCTCCACCACACCTCTGTAGAAGGTCCTGAGGATGCAGATGGGGAGAGAGGCCTGTTTGAGTTTCCTCAAGAAGTGCAGTCTCTGCTGGGCCCACTTCCTGATCCCCAAGGAATTCTTGCTCCAGGTCAGGTCCTGCGAGATCTGCACTCCGAGGAACTTGATGTTCTCCACTAAATGGCCGCCGATGCTGAGAGGGACGTGTTCAGGCTGTGACTGTCAGAAGTCGATAATCATCTCCTTCGTTTTGTCTACGTTGAGCACCAGATTGTTCTCCCTACACCAGCCCTCCAGGTCTCTCACTTCTTCCCTGTACATTGATTCCTCGTCCCTCTGAATAAGTCCCACCACTGTGGTGTCGTCGACGAACTTAATAATCTGGTTCCTCTTGTGTCTGGATACACAGTCATGTGTTAGAAGTGTAAACAACAGTGGACTGAGTACGCAGCCTTGAGGGGATCCGGTGCTCAGCGTGATAGGGTTGGAGATGTTATTTCCAACATGGACAGACTGAGGTCTCTCAGTCAGGAAATCCAGGATCCAGAGACATGTGGCGGTGTTCAGACCGAGAAGGAGTAATTTCTCCATCAGTCTCTGGGGAATAATGGTGTTGAATGCTGAACTGAAATCAATGTACAGGAGTCTGGCGTAGGTGTCTTTCTGATCCAGGTGGGTGATGACAGAATGCAGGGTGGGGACTATAGCATCCTCCGTGGAGCGGTTTGAACAATATGCAAACTGGAGCGAGTCATGTGATGCACAGAGGCAGGCTGTGATGTGTGGTTTGACAAGCCGTTCAAAACACTTCATCACAATTGGTGTCAGTGCAACAGGACGATAGTCATTCAGACAGGACACAACTGGTTTCTTTGCCACCGGTACTATGGTAGAGGTCTTAAAGCATCTGGGAACGATGGCCTGACTCAGGGAGATGTTATAAATGTCAGTCAGGACATCCGCCAACTCTTTCGCGCAGTCTCGGAGCACACGTCCCGGGATGTTGTCCGGACCTGCAGCTTTACGTGGGTTGACCCTGGTTAGGGTCGTCCTTGTGTCCACTGCATTGATGGTGATAGCTGGCCCAACCGATGGTTGAGATGGGCCAGCCCTCCCTCTGATTGTCAGGTTTGTTGCTTCAAAACGTGCAAAGAAGTTGTTGAGCCTGTCTGGAAGCGAAGCGTCGTCATCATCGACCCCCTGCCTAGACTTATAGTCCGTCAGCGCCCAAACCCCCTGCCACATCCGTTTGGTGTTCCTTGTGTCACAGAGGTGTCCCTGGATTTTCTCCACATAGGTGCACTTCGCCGTCTTAATTCCCTTTGAGAGCACAGACCTGGCTGAGCGGAGGGCGATCCTGTCCTTCGCTCTGAAGGCTGCATCTCTGGCTGTGAGCAGTGAGCGCACCTCTGCAGTCATCCAGGGCTTATAGTTGCCCCGTGCAGTGATAGTCTTCACTATAGTGACATCCTCTGTGCACTTTGCGATGTAGCTGGTGACCGTTTCAGCATACTCCTCCACATCTGTCCTGTCTTTCTGGAAGGCTGCTATTTTGAAGACCTCCCAGTCTGTGTGCAGAAAACAGTCTTTAAGTGCTGAGGTTGCACTCTCTGGCCAAATCCTGATTTGTTTCACTACTGGCCTGCTGCGCTTCAGTAAAGGTTTGTAGGCAGGCACCAGCATCACGGATAGGTGGTCAGAATGGCCGAGGTGGGGGCGAGGTGTTGCCTTCTAAGCATCTGTGTTTGTGTACACCAAGTCCAACATATTCTCTCCTCTGGTCTTAAAGTCTACACATTGTTTAAACTTGGGGAGCACAATCTTTAAACTGGTGTGGTTAAAATCCCCCGCAACCACCACAAAACTATCCGGGTGTGAAGTTTGAATTTCACTAATGGCATCGTGCAACTCTCCGAGTGCCTCGTTAGCATTAGCTTTAGCATTAGCGCTAGGAGCTATGTAAACAGCAGCTACAAACACGGTGAATTCCCTCGGCAGATAAAATAGCTGACAATTTACAATAAGGAACTCCGCCAACGGAGAGCAGTGTTTAGATACTAACGTGGCATTAACGCACCAGTTCTTGTTAATATAGATGCATAGGCCCCCCCCCTCGGCTCTTACTGGAGCTAGCAGCTTCTCTGTCCGCCCGGAACGATGTCATCTCTTCCAGCTGAATGGCCGCGTCAGGGATGTTGTCATGGAGCTATGTCTCCGTGAACGCAAGCACACAGCAGTCCCTCCACTCTCTCCGGGTTTCTCTCAGCAGACGCAGCTCGTCCAGCTTGTTGTCGAGGGAGCGGACATTGGAGAGAAGGAGCGACGCTACTGCTGGTCTGGAGGGGTTAGCCTTTAGTCTAGCATGAATCCCGGCCCTTTTTCCTCGCTTTTGCTTGCCTTCGCTCCACTTACGCCTCCTCCTTTCCCGGGTAGCTTCCAGCGGAATCTCCGACAGTATTCCATGCTGGCGTAGAATGTCCCAAGTCACAACCGAGCGCCGCAATTCTTGTAGCATGCAGTATCTTGATGTTTAATAAGGTCTCACGGTTGTAAGTTTTACAGAATGTACGTCTGGGATGATCAAAACTCTCACACTCACTGATGCCTAGAGGGGCTGCTGCATCCGGGCGCGCTGCCATCTGAACTACTAGAGTACTGTTGTTGGGTTTTTTCCAGCCTTATTCCTTTTTCTTTTTTATATTGTGCACACCACTGAAGAGAGAGAGAAATGTCATTTCAATTCTCCTGTATGTATTGTAGTATTGACATATAAAATCTTTGAATCTTCAATCTTGAAAACTAAAGGCGAGGGCAGAATAATAATGACAACTGAAAAGAAACATACTTAAAGATTGGGACATGTTTGCAAACATGTCCCCCTATGATACAATTGAGCAATGACCAAAAAAAGCTGTCATCATCTATAACCTTTGAAATAGGTAGCGTTTTTACAAATCTGTCATAAATTAAAGTTAGCCTACTTTATTAATAAACAGAAGATTTTAGCTGCCTGAGTGCAAACTTATACAAAATAAGGAGTGAGCAGTTTGCCAAGAAATTGCTTTGTTGTCTTAGTTATCTAAAAAATAAGACTAAGCAATAAATGGTAAGTTCTAAATTTATGTTAAAAAAGCTGCACATTTACAAATAAAAAAAATTGCATTTTTTTAAAAGCATATTATTACAGAAAAAAGGTAAAGTTATGATAACTAGTGCATGCCCGTAGAAAGCAAGTATTCTTGTCTGAAAACAGGTATCCCAATCAGGCTTTACAGGCCCAAATGTAGGCTGTGTTTGAAAGTGGAATACAAAGAGGTGTAGGCTATATGTAGGCACTCACACATTAGACTATGACAAATATAAAAGGGACTGAATGGCACTAAGATTTATTTGATTGTGTGAATATTAATTACAGAATTATTGAAAATGAATGGGACATCCTATTTTAGCAGCTGTTTATTGCTAATTGTTATTCATTATTGTGTTATTGTTATTGTTTATTTAAAATAACCCTTGTTTATTTTTTGTTAGATCGCTTATTTGTGTGATCTTTTATGACATATTCATAGGTGTTGTATGTTGCACTTTGGGGAATGGGAGTTGTTCAGTCATCATTATAATTGTTTTAGTTTATATGTGTAGTTTATAGTCTATCATCAATAAACTCATGCAGTACTATAACAATACACATTTACAAATATCTGAGACCCATTCTAGTGCATACTTGTATATTTTAGGAATATTATAAGTACGAAACACCAAACATTATTATAAACAGCAGAATGACCTGCTTGGCTGCAATGCAAGTGTTGCATCACTGTTGCCCATTTGTCAGTAAATATTTAAATAAAAAATATTTATTTCATTATTTGGGTGTTTTTTGTGTCCAGTTTGGTGACTGTTGTCATTTAGTCAAACCATGCATGTGGTCGCATATGATATGCAGTTGATCTGTGCATTCTGCTCCACAATCATTGTGGTATTATTATTAACTTTTAATTTTTAGATAGCCGTGCGAGCACACCGAGAGGAGCACCATTGGAGATGGCGAGTTGTGGTCCTGCAAAGGGACTCCCGTCTACTGCTGACCGGGCGGGCTTGGCTTGGTTCCCTGCGAAGGACCGTGTTCTACCCGCTGCTTCTCCAACACCGGTATTGTTTAGGCAGACCCCGGATCCCCACTGGCGTTCCCCAAATTATCCTTTAGACGTACGCAATCACGGCAACATTATAGTATAATTTTTTAAGCATTACATCTTCACTATTCTCACTTTATTGTCAGATTTGTCGCTTTTCACTTCCTTTTTTAGTATGCAAAGTGCTGTGGTGACTGGCTGGTCGTGATGCCACATATTGTCCAGTCAGCATGGTTGTGATGCTGTGTATTAAATAGTCAGCATGGTTGTGATGCTGTGTATTATCCAGTCAGCATGGTCATGATTGACGTGTATTATCCAATCAGCATGGTCGTGATGCCATGTATTTTCCAATCAGTACAGCCATGATGCTGCATATTATCCAATCAGCACGGAGTCAATCCGAAACCCCACGCACACTTCCTGAGGCCAGGGCATGAAGAAATAGAGCAGTGACAGTGCGGTAGCTAAACTTTTATTGATAAAAATTACATATTTTGAATGAGCGACTCCATACTCGGGGATGCACACTCTCATAACCTCAGCAAAGCACTTATAAAATCTGAGGCTAGTCTGATGAACGGTTTGGGAGATATCTGAGGAACAGACACACACACTTAGAGACAGAGATTTGGTGCTTTTATAGATAGATAAAATGTCTCATATTTAAAAATAAAGAGTTGGACGTTTTGAAGTAATGTTAAAGACTTACATGAAAAAATCCAGATTTAAAAGAAAAGCCCCATTCCTGGTAAGAGAGTGATGAAGCAGTTTAGTGAGGGAGAAGAAAGACTATGAATATTTGGATATAATTTTTGGCCCATATTGTCATGAATCGAGCTGGGGCTCTGTTTCATGGCTGTTCTCTGTCTTCCATGACTTGTGTTTGTTGTTACCTTTTGAGTTCCATACTGTGTTTCTCTGTTTAGCCATGTCCTGTTGTATTTTTTGGTGTTTATTACTTGCCCTTGGTCAGTTGATTATCTTTTGAGTTATCTGTAATTATTCCTTAGGCTGTGTTTGGTTTTGTGTTTATTTACTTCGTTACTGACAGCCATGCCTCCCTCTCCTGTCTACTCTTGACAAGCTGATTCCAATCTGTCATTGCCACTCTTTCCCTGCTCAGGTTCTTACACCCACACTCACGCACACACATGCACACGCACACACTCACACCTGCACTCACTCAGCTCTACACTCTACTCACTCATTCCTGCACGCATGCATACAACCACTCACACCGGCAATCACTCTGGTCATTATGACTCGTGTTAAGGACTACAAAAGGCGTGTAAAAAGAAAAATTTATTATATAAAGCTTTCATAAAAAAAAGGACAAAAGAAGCAGAGCAGAGGTATAAAACATACAAAAATAAGTTAACATATATAATAAGATGTAGTAAAAGAGACTATTACAGTAAAGAACTGGAAAAAAACAAAGACAATATTAAAAATACATGGACAATAATCAACAGTATCCTTGGAAATAAAAGCAGAAATACCAGCTACCCAACTAACACTCCAAAAAATAATAAATCGACTCCGAATGTGAATATAGCTTCACCTGCAGATGAATTTAATAATTTTTTTGTTAACATTGGACCCAAACTGGCCCGAGAAATACCCACTACGGTGCCAACAGGTGATTCAATATGCAATAACACTGCTGTAAAAGACACCATCTTCATAAAGAACACAGACGAAAGAGAGGTCATTGAAATTGTTAAATCGTTCAAAAGTAAAACATCTACTGACTGCGATGGTATTGATATGCTACTAGTCAAAACTGTTATCGAATGCATAGTGAAACCACTGACGTATATCTGTAACCTGTCTCTCCAATCAGGTATATTTCCCAATGCAATGAAAATAGCTAAAGTAATTCCGATTTACAAGACAGGCGACAGAGGGGAACTCTCCAACTACAGACCAATTTCACTATTACCGCAATTTTCCAAGATACTTGAAAAAATATTCTATGAGAGAATTGACAACTTCATACTGAAGAATGATTTATTGTGTGAGCAGCAATATGGGTTCAGACACAAAAGGACAACAGCATATGCCTTAATGGAATTTACAGAAAAAATATCAACAGCCATTGAAAATAAAGAGTATTCAGTTGGAGTATTCCTGGATCTTAAAAAAGCATTTGATACAGTAGATCACAATCTATTATTAAAGAAACTACAAAATTGTGGTATCAGAGGGGTAGCACTGTCCTGGTTAAGAAGTTACTTAAAGAATAGATATCAGTTTGTATGTGTTAACAACAAAAACTCAGAGCTACTGAAGGTCACCTGTGGAGTCCCACAGGGTTCAGTTTTGGGACCATTATTATTCAATATGTATATAAATGATATATGTAAAGTTTCAGAAAAAATGGACTTAATATTGTTTGCTGATGACACTAACCTGCTATGCAGTGGAAACAACTTGGAACAACTTCTGGATACACTCGGAAAGGAATTAGGAAAGCTGAAACTGTGGTTTGATTCAAACAAATTAACGCTCAATTTAAGCAAGACAAAATTTATAGTCTTTAACAACCATCACAACAACCCAGTACCTAAACTCAGTGTAAATGGTGTAGAGATTGAAAGGGTATCCGAAACTAAATTCCTTGGAGTAATAATTGATAACAAACTGTGTTGGAAGCCACATATTAATTATATAAAAGGTAAAGTATCCAAATCAATTGCAATATTACACAGAGTGAAAAATTTGCTGAATCAACCCACACTATACACCTTATATCATTCATTAATACTCCCATACATGACATATTGTAATGAAGTATGGGGAAATACATATAAAACAAACATATATCCACTCTTTATGCTTCAAAAGAGAGCTATTAGAATAATCAACAAAGCAGCTTACAGGGAACCAACAAACCCACTTTTTCTTAAACAAAAAACTCTCAAGTTGAAAGATCTGATCGACTTTAAAACCGCAATAATAATGTTCAAAGTGAAGAATCTGTCACTGCCCGCAAATATCCAAAAGTTGTTCCAAACAAGGGAGAAACGATATCACTTCAGAGGAACATGTATATTTCAAAAGCCTACAGTGAGAACAACTACCAAGCAACACTGTATTTCAGTGCAAGGTGTCAGATTATGGAACGATTTTGGACCTGAATTAAAATCATGTACAAAGCTTGGACAATTTAAACAAAAACTAAAGGAAGAAATACTCCAAACATATTTACAAGACGACATGTAAACTCACATAAGGATTGACATTTCCAGCCTGTGTTGTGTTATAGCTTAGTTTTTCTTTTTTCTCTGTGACACTATGTCTTAGATTTGTTTTTGAATAGTAACCGCTTAACTTAGACTAGCTCAGTTTTCTTTTTCTCTCAGTCATATTTTGTCTTAGCCTTGTTTTAAATTGTAATCGCTCTTGTCTTGTTTTCTCTTTTTTCTCCTTTGAATTCTTGGATGGAATATGGGTGGGCAATATAAGCTGCGGCTTCAGCCATCACCCATTTCGGATAACTCACGTGGAATTGTATAGTAGAAGGAGTCTTTGTCTAATTTGACCTTGTTGTTATATTATACAGTTTCTTTTAACCTGTAATGTACTATCCGAAATCCGAAATAAATAAAATAAATTCAAAAATAAAATAATAAATTCATTTAAGCTCTGTCTGCACACTTGTGTATGGTCGGTGCATTGTATTGTCATTGCGTCGCCAGAGCAGTCTGTGCTCTGGTGTTTCACCTCTGTAAGTACCTTCACCTGTCAGTTGCTAGTCGTGTTTAGTTTTTTTTCTGTTTCTGCCCTGCGCTACCTTGATGCAGACTGTAGAGTTTTGGGTTGCCCGGCTCCGGTCTGCACTTCTGTTTCAGGAGTGTGCTGGGTCTATTTGTGTATCGTGGTGTGTGCCATTTCGTTTGGGGACAATTTTCTGTACAAACACGCACACCAGGTTGTTGGTCTGTTTCCTTGTTCAGACATTTGTATTAATAGCACCTCCTCCTGCATTTGGATCTTTCTCATCTCTGCTGCCTTAGAGAGGCAGCGAATCATGACAGAATGCCCCGACCTGAATGAAAAACCAGCGGAGGAGTAGTGTGTGTGTTATTTTTTCATCTTCCTGTGTGTTTTTCTCCTACCTGTCTGGAGCATGTCATGGGCTCGATGGGCAGAAGCAGCTACCCAATGCGGCTGGGGTGGCAGTGTTGCCGCACTCTCATGGAAATAGATGAACTGGTCTCCGTGGCACGCTCCTGTTCCACGCCAGAAGACGCATTGTGGTATTTTGGACTTGCTGAAGCAGCAGCTCACCGATGCCCTCAGCTGAAGGAGCACACTGAGGGAGAGGAGAGGATCGCCCTGATCGCTGCGCTGCAACAGGAGAGCAGAGGAGGGGTGAGAAAATCCCTGGAGAAGCCTGGGCGCACGCCGAAGGGGAGGCGTTCCTGGGCTCTGTCATCTCCATTACTCACCAGCCTCCAGCGCCTGTTCCACCTCCATCTGCTCCACAACACCGTTGTTCCGCCCCGGACCACCAGAAGAGTAATCAGCTCCTTTGACAGCCTCTTTCCCTACACTGAGCCCGGCTTTCCCCGCAGCATCCCTCGCGCTTGTTTTTCCTCACTGGCAGTTTTGCCTGCTCAATCTTCTTCCGCCTCTGCTGCGAGGCCTCCTTCCTCGGTGCATCCTTCGACTGTCAAGGGGCGTTTGATTCCCTCACCAGCAGTTCCCGTTCCCGTGGCCAGAGGGGCGGCTCCTTCACGATCCTCAAGGGGGCCCAGATTTAATCTTGGCACAGAGAGGGGTGACTGCCTGCCATCTGCAGCTATGAACATCAAAGACCGGGATGACAGGCAAGTGTTTTTTCATTCTATTCAGTGTTATAATGATAAACCTTGTCTGTCTCCCGGGAGAGAGACTCAGTTTCAGCAGTCCGCTGGGCTCTCTCCTCCAGCTGCGACTACTAACTTTTCCCCAATCCTCTCCGTGTCTCCCCCATCTCTCCCTGAGTATCCGTTGGTCCCAGACCAGAGCCATCGGATGGTGGAGGGACCTGTGGTCCTGGAGGACCCTACTCCAGAGCCAGCACGGAGCAGTCCCCCAGCTTCCTCGCTGGATCAGTCACCAACATTGGAGTCTTCGCCTGGGGGCACCTGGACTGCCACCACCATCGTGCCAGCTGCAGAGGCTACCGTAGCGGAGTGGGAGCCAGAGCTAGACCTCCTAGAGGCCGGGCCCAAAACGTCATCACTAAGTTCGACAGAGTCCTGGACGGCAGTGGAGCTCGAGCTCAGGCAAGTGATCTCTCTTGTGTTTCTTATATCAGTTTTGGATATAAGACTGCCTGGCTCTTGGTTTGGAGAGTCAGGTGCAGCCCTGGGCTGAATCTGAACTCATTTCGCCGGGCTCCACCACTGCCGGCGACCCTAACCACGTCTTTTGTCCTGTTCTTTCTGAGCTTTCACCTAGGGTTGCTGGAGAGGATCCACCGTTGCTGGGGGTCTTCGTGGCTCCGGTCCAGCCAGCAGACGACGTTGTGGGTCCAGCTCCCCCCGCCGCGATCGTCAGGGCTCCTCCGATTGACCGCCTCCTCAGCTTGGTGCTCCTGTGGGTTGGCCCACTCACAGCGGGTGCTGTTTTGGCCCAGCTGGGGTCCACCGTGGGTGCAGCTGTGGCCCAGCTGGGTCCCACCGCCGGTGCAGCTGTGGCCCAGCCGGGGTCCACTGCGGGTGCAACCACGTCCCAGACTGGGACCCCCACAGGTGCTACTGTTCCTCGTACTGGGACTAGCGACGGCACCGTTCCTTCATCCCCTCTGCCAGACGCCGTTGAGGTCCCCTCTTCTCCACCACCAGACGTCGTCAGGGTTCCCTTTCTCCGGTCCGGCCACCCACCAGTGAGCCTTCCGGTGGGTAAGCTGCCTCCTGCTTCACCCCTCCGGTCCTGGTGGCTCATCAACGCTGGTCGGCCTCCCGAAGGACTGAGCCTCCGGGTCAGGTGGCTCATTTGCTCCGGCAGGCCACCGGACGCTGTTCAGTGGGCTGCCTGCTGGGCTTGGGACTCTGGTAGGCCACCTGATCAGTCACACCTCGCCACCCTATGGGCCTGGGACTTTGGTCAGCCCCCTGAACTTTTGAACTCTATGGTCTCAGGGGCTTAGTCCTAGGTTTTGGGTCTTGGGGAGGTTTATTTTGGTGTTTGTTTGGTGTGGGTCCTGAGCAGGGTATTTTAGTTTGTTCCCTCCTAGCCTGTTCCCCCCACCTCCCGCCCTGAGTAGGTTATTGCAGTCTTGCTGGGGGAGGGGGGGCAGGTTTTTCCTTTTTTTGTTTTTTGATGGTACTCTGGGTGTCTGCCCCCCCTTGAAAGGGGGGCTCGGTCATGAATCAAGCTGGGGATTCTCCCCAGCTCAGTTTCATGGCTGTTCTGTCTTCTATGACTTGTGTTTGTTGTTACCTTTTGAGTTCCATACTGTATTTCTCTGTTTAGCCATGTCCTGTTGTATTTTTTGGTATTTATTACTTGCCCTTGGTCAGTTGATTATCTTTTGAGTTATTTGTAATTATTCCTTAGGCTGTTTGGTTTTGTGTTTATTTACTTTGTTACTGACAGCCACGCCTCCCTCTCCTGTCTACTCTTGACAAGCTGATTCCAATCTGTCATTGCCACTCTTTCCCTGCTCAGGTTCTTACACCCACACTCAAGCACACACATGCACACGCACACACTCACACCTGCACTCACTCAGCTCTACACTCTGCTCACTCATTCCTGCACGCATGCACACAACCACTCACACCGGCAATTACTCTGGACATTATGACTCGTGTTATCTAAGCTCTCTCTGCACACTTGTGTATGGTCGGTGCATTGCATTGTCATTGCGTCGCCAGAGCAGTCTGTGTTCTGGTGTTTCACCTCTGTAAGTACCTTCACCTGTCAGTTGCTAGTCATATTTTTTTTTTCCACAATATCTTTATTGAACCTTTTTTTTTTTTAACAAACATGATACAAACAATCAAACACTAACACTAAAGTACTACAAAAAAAAAAAAAAAAAGATGCACTAAAAACACCAACAACCACCAGCAAAATCAAATCTTCAACAATGCTCCTCTGTTTAGTCTAGACAATCCAATACATAAGTATACATATTATGTTCACCAGTTTGGAATTTACAAGGTCCACACACATCATTCACCTTCTTCTTCAAAAGTTATGTTTAAATTTTTTACATAATCAATAAAAGGTCTCCATATATTCTCAAACACAATTTCCTTTGATTTCAGTATATATGTTATTCTTTCTAATGGAAGGTTTGTTAACATCTGTCTTAACCACTGAGTCACATCTGGTCTATGAGTCTTTTTCCATAATAGTGCAATACATTTTTTGGCATTAAGCAAACTGAGGTCTATGAATGTTCTTTCACTTTTATTAAAATTATGCTTTTCTGGGTACAGACCCAACAAAAACAATTTAGGATTCAATATGATTTGTTTTGAGATTATTTTTTCAATTGTTACCCTCACCTCTTCCCAAAACATTCTTATTAATCTACATTCCCATACACAATGAAATAGAGTTCCTTTACTTTCCATGCATTTTGTGCATGTATCTGGTATACTTTTGTTATATTTATTTAACTCCTCCGGTGTAACATACATCCGCATTAACCATTTGAAATGTATCAATTTAAGGCGTACATTTATTGATTTGGTTTGAGCTTCTGTACAAGCCAATTCCCATTGTTCCTCTGAAATTTCAGTTTGCAGATCTTCTTTCCAGTAGTTTAATCTTTTCAGTGAATTTTCACTTGAAGATAGTGTCAATGAGTTATAAAACTCTGAAATAATACCCTTTCTTTTACTATCTTTCATCATCATTTTTTCCAAGGATGAATAAATAGGTCGAGTGAGAGCTTTATTTTGATTTGATCGAATAAAGTTTCTAAGTTGAAGATATTTAAAAAAAATGTGTTCTATTGAGATTAAATTTGATCCTCAGCTCTTCAAAAGACATTATGTTATCTGCACCTGGCAAATATAAATCCTGAATCTTTTGTATCCCTTTTAAATTCCATACTTTAAATACAGCGTCCGCTCTCCCTGGTTTAAAATATTGATTACCCCATATTGGACTAAATTGTGACAATAACTGTGGTTCTTTTAAATAGTTTTTAGCTTCACACCATATTTTGATCATATGCTTTACAAATGGATTTTTAACTTGTTTTTGTAATTTTTTTGCCGAATCTGAGTATATGAATATGGGAAGAGGTAAAGGTAAATTGTTTGATTCCATTTCAGTCCAGTGAGGGAGATCATTTGATGAAAAATAATATGTCATAGACCTCAGTTGTGCCGACCAATAATACAACATAAAATTTGGACATTTCAGACCTCCACGATCAAATGGTAAATATAATAAAGACAGACGTAATCTAGCCCTCCTGTTGTTCCATATAAATTCCACTAACTTTTTTTTTATTCTTGAGAATAAATCTAAAGGTGGTGATAAGGGAATGTATTGAAATAAATAAAGTATTTTAGGTAAAATATTACTTTTAAGTATATTGATTCTCCCGATCATCGACATTGGTAGTGACATCCATCTCTGAGTTAACTCATTGATATCTGACATTAAGGCTTCATAGTTGACACTGGCGACTGATTCTAGCTTAGGCACAATTTGGATTCCTAAATATTTGAACTGATTTACAACATTGAATTGATTTACCTCAGGGGCTGGGTAATTTCTCTGGGTCTCATTTAGCATTAATATTGAACATTTAGTTTTATTTATTTTATATCCTGATATTTCCCCCAAATTCTTTATTAAATTCAACAAGGTTGGAATTGATTTTTTTAGATTCGACATAAACAAAATTATGTCATCGGCGTACAGGGAGATTTTATGTTCTGTTGGTCCAACTTTAATTCCATATATTTGTGAATGTAAACGTATCGCCATCGCTAAAGGTTCAATTGCCATAGTAAACAGTAAAGGTGAAAGTGGACAGCCTTGTCGACATCCTCTATTGATTTTTATTGGTTTTGAAATATTGTTATTTGTTAGGATTTCTGCTGTAGCATTATTGTATATTATTTGAACCCATTTTATGAAATTATTTCCAAGTCCAAACCTTTGTAGGACTTCAAAAAGAAAGGGCCATTCAACTCTATCAAAGGCCTTTTCGGCGTCCAGTGATAGGAGAGCTGTATCCGGTGCTTCTTTATTAAAATAAATAATATTAAATAGTCTTCTTACATTATGGAAGCCTTGTCTTCCCTTTATAAAGCCATTCTGATCTCGATTAATAATATTTGGTAAAATTTCTTGTATTCGTCTTGCTAAAATTTTACAGATTATCTTAAGGTCGGCGTTTAATAGGCTTATTGGTCTCATATTTTCACATTTATTAGAGGGCTTACCTGGTTTTGGCAGCAGTATAATTAAGGCATTATTTATGTATGATGGTAAATTATTATTTTGAAATGCTTCTAAAACCATTTCCAAAAAAGGTTTTATTAATTTATTCTTAAATTTTTTATAAAGGTCAACTGGAAGACCATCTGGTCCTGCACTTTTTCCTGATTTCATATTATCAATGGCTAGCCCAACTTCTTCTTGACTAATTTTAGACTCCAATATCTCCCTGTTTTCATTTGGAATACACGGTATAGATAGTTCGTTCAAAAACCCATTTAGTTTTGTTAAATCAAATTCATTTTTAGTATCATATAATTTTTCATAGTAATCTCTAAAGGCTCTGTTAATTTCTAAAGGATCTATAACTACCTGTCCGTTACTTATAATACTAGTAATTGGTGTTTTAATTTCTAATTGTTTAATCTGCCATGCCAATAATTTTCCTGATTTTTCACCTTGTTCATAAAAAGATTGTTTCAATCTTAGAAGACTCGAGGCAGCTCTATTCGCTGATTTTTTTGTCGTATTCAGCTCTCAAAATAAGTAATTCATTCTCCAACCTTGGATCACTTCCTGCATACACTTTTTCCTGAAGACTTTTCATTTTATGTTCCAATTTAGCTCTCTCCTCTCGAGTCTTCTTAGATTTTGATCCTGTATAACTAATAATATGTCCCCTAATAAAAGCTTTGAAAGCCTCCCACTTTACACATGCTGATGTTTGTGTAGTATTGATGTCAAAGTACTCGTCTATCTGTTTTTCTATATACTTGACAAAATCCTCATCCTGAAGCCATTTATGCTGAAATTGCCATCTACCTGATTCCTTTGTCAATTTTTTATCTACATAGGGTGCATGATCAGAGATCACGATGTTATCATAAAAGCAGTTTTGAATCTTGGATCTTAATTCTGTGGAAATCAAAAAATAATCAATACGTGAGAATGTCTTGTAGGTACTGGAATAACAAGAATAGGCTTTAACTTGTGGTTTCATTTCTCTCCATATATCTAACAATCTCAATTCTTTCATAAAATGATTAATAGTCATCCTACATCCACTGTGCGTACAATCCAGTCCTGTTGATCTATCTATACCTGGATTCAATGTACAATTAAAATCCCCTGCTATTATATGTTGCCCTGTAAGTGATGATAAAATAAGAAATAAATTAGCAAAGAACTTTTGGTCATCTATATTGGGACCATATAAGTTCACAAGATTTATATTTTCTAATAGCAAAGAACCTTGAATGATTACATATCTTCCAAGTTTGTCTCCAATTACATTTTTCACTTGAAAAGGGACTGATTTATGTATGAGAGTCATAACTCCCCTGGCCCGGGATGAGAATGATGAGGTGAAGACACTTCCTTGCCATCTACTCCTAATTCTTTTTATATCCTCCTCTATTAGATGAGTTTCTTGTAAAAACACAATTTTTGAACCCATGTCTTTTATTTTATTCATAACTTGTTTAAGTTTTTTTAAATTTTGTAGACCTCTGCAATTCCATGAAGTTAAATTAAGATTAACACTTTGGTTTATGATCAATAGAGAGTTTGGGATTACCTTGCAGTGTAAATATGCTCATACAGAGAAGCAAAAACATGAGTGGTTGAACATTCATCCTACAAACTACACACAAACAAATTCCCCCTTCCCACACTTGTGGCGAACTCCCCAAAATCAAAAGAAAAATTCCATCTCCCGATATAGCCATCGACCGCTCCACACCCACGGGGAACAGCCTAAGCCACTCCTTCATCCTCCCAATCACCCTAACTCTACTGCTTTTAATGACGTAACATTAACTCTCCTCTGTAGTTTTCCAACTTAACTCCAAAATTTTTAACAACTTTGTACATCATAGTTTTTTTTTGTTTGTTTTGTTTTTGTTTTGTTTTAATATATAATACAATCTATATTTTGTAAACTTGCTATTTACTTCAAGTCAGTCAGATGCCTGTGCAAATGCTTAATTATTCTACCTTATATTTTGTTCATGCTTAGCTCCCACCAGTCTCTTCTTCTTCTTTGATCTTCTTGATGAACTCCTGCGCCTCCTCTGGGGTCTTGAAGATGTGGGTTCTGCCCTCATACGTGGTCAGCAGTCTCGCAGGATAGATTACACCATGACGAATCCCAAGGTTGCGCAGCTCCTTACGTATGGGATCAAACTGCTTCCTCAATTGTTGGATTCCTGTGGCCAAATCTGGGTAGAACCGCACCTGCTGATCCTGGTGTTTAATCTCTCCTTTAGCTCGTGCAGCGTTGAAGATCTTCATCCTGTCTCTGTTGCTAAGAAACTTCATAATTAAGGCCCTCGGCGGTCCCTTATCTCTCCGTGGGCCAATACGATGTGCTTTTTCCAGAACCACTGCTAATTGCAACTCCTCGCTGCCCAGCACCTCCGGAATCCACTTTTCCAGAAAGGAATATACGTCCCGACCTTCTGATTCCTCTGGAAGACCCACCAGCCTCAAGTTATTCTGTCTCGACCGAGATTCCAAATCCAAAATATTATCTTCTAGACATTTATTTTTTTTTTTCCAAAGTGCGCACCTTTAATTGAAGACGGGTGACGTCATCTTCAGCACTAGCGAGACGGAGCTCCATCTGCGCCGTTCGTTCTACACAGTCACCTAATTCCTTTCTTATTCCTTCCAACGCTGTCATAATCCCATCAAATCTAGAGGAAAAGTCCGCTCTCATTGAACTCATGGCAGCCATCAGCGCATCTGCTCCGTTCCCCGCAGATATCGCACCGATGCCAGCCTCCTCCGCCATATATGGAGTTTTGTTTGCTGCGTCACAGACCTGAAAGTCCGTTAATTTGGACTGTTTCGGCGGCTCGCTTTTTCCTTTACCTGGTTTTCCAGCCTTAGGCTTCGCCGACATATCCTCGCCCAAACGCTGGGATACGTTCTGTCCCAAATGAGAGAGTTATTTGCCGATTTTTTTCTCCAGGAGCAGAGCAGAGTAAGACACGTCCGTCTTACGTGGCAGCCATAACCGGAAGTCTGCTAGTCATATTTAGTTTTTTCTCTGTTTCTGCCCTGCGCTACCTTGGTGCAGACTGTAGAGCTTTGGGTTGCCCGGCTCCGGTCTGCACTTCTGTTTCAGGAGCGTGCTGGGTCTATTTGTGTATTGTGGTCCGTGCCATTTTGTTTGGGGACAATTTTCTGTACTAACACGCACACCAGGTTGTTGGTCTGTTTCCTTGTTCGGACATTTGTATTAACATCACCTCCTCCTGCATTTGGGTCTTTTTCATCTCTGCTACCTCAGAGAGGCAGCGAACCATGACACATAATCGCCCAGCCCTAAGTACAGTGTAAAAGTACTGGGGGATGCAAGCTCAACTAATTACAATGTACTGACACTATAATTATGGTAATTATTACTTCATGTTTGCATCTACTAATTAAGCCATACCTGCCCATGCTATCCCTGTAGTTATTACATTGTACTTACCCTGTACTTATGCCATATTTGCTGTGTCCTCACACTGTAATTTGTGAGCTATTTTATAAAGTCCTGCTGCAGCTTGGATAGCTCTCTAAATACAAAAAAAAAAAAAAACAACAACAACAAAAAGACTTCCATGTACTATAAAAAATATATTTCCTCTGTATATTTTCTTTTTCTGGATTTGAACTCTATAGCTAATGACTGAGGGTTTGTAAACATTTATGCTGTTCACTGTGAAAACAATTTTTATCCACATCTTAGTTAACATAATTTGCGTTCAGTCAGAAATAATAATTCCAAAGCATTTAGTTCCTGTTTTCTATTTTATTAAACATTGTTGCTTGACACAGCCCAAAGGCTCATCTCAGACATTTTAATTCACCGTGAGATATCCAAACTCATACACTAATGCTACTTTTAATATTTTATTTTAAGTGACGGTTTCTGATGCAGTCATCCGTGCATTAAAATTGGGTCTTCACAGTACCTAAGCATCATTCAGTTGTGTTTCTGTTCTTCATGAAGGAGTTGTTCTGTCATACTAACTGGTGATGTTACAGTATAATTATGACTTCTGCAGTGCCTAATTTTAATCTTCCATCCCATAGTTAGAAGATGCACATAATTTGAAAAGATCTCTCAGTTGCAAGGTACAGGTCTCCTAATTGTGGGATATTATCTTGTTGCTATGGAAACAGATTCAGTCCCCAAGTTTACTTGCTGCCAGATGTGGATGACAAACATTGTAGCTGCACATATGCATATATACATATATATATATATATATATATATATATATATATACAGTATATATATAAAGGTGTGCTGTGTAATACTGGGGGGCGTCTCAATTCTGAATTTTAATGCAGCATTCACAGTTTTGTTTTCATTGTGTTATACAGTTGTTCTAATGTAAAACTTGGATTTTCTGTTTTATCAGATTTTTTTTTTATACAGGAAGTGGGTCCCCTTACATGTAGACAGACATTTTGGACCATTTTAATGCCTTTTCAAGTTTATTTTTCAAATTCTAATTACACAGTTACACTTCTGTAGGTTTTCCAGCACAAATATAAAACAAAACATTCGCACTTTAAAATCTTACTGCTAGATTTGACTACTTGCCGCCATCAGTGTGTGAATGTGTGTGTGAATGGGTGGATAGCAGGATCTGTAAAGCGCTTTGGCCATCTAGAGATGAGAATAAAAGCGCTATATAAGTGAATGCCATTTACCATGTACCATTTTACTTATTGCACGCCACGCCTTTAAGTTATAGACATTTTTTTAAAACCCATCGATCTGTGACTTTAATTCAGCTACAGGTATGAACTGCTTATAACATATCATAAAAGAATAGTTAAAGTCTCAAAACAGAAGTCCACAACTCAAAATCACATCAGTTAAATCTGTTTTTATAATTAGTTATTAAGTCTGAATTTTGAATGTGCCCTCAAGGTAGCCAACATCCCGCTGACCATCCTCTTAAAGATGCACTCTGGTGGATATAAATCCCCTATAAAAATAAATCTACATTATCTAAAATGGTATCTTATGCCCTTTTTTTCTACAACAAAAACTTTTCATTGTCATACTATTTCAAGTCAAAATCTTTTCACTTTTCCTCCTCCTTCAAATGCCAGGTTCTGTGACTAGGCCCACCCACATCGCACAAGAATAACAGTGGCTAGCACTACATTAAAAACGATAAATCATGTGATAAAAAGACTTAGCAGTTGAAGGACATGTCCAGTTGTATGCACGGTGGCCCAGGATAATGACTAAAACTGCTGTGGTCATTAAAAGTAGTTTAATGGTAAAAACCATCTTAATTTGGGTCAAGTTTTCAAAGCAGCTGTCCAAAAATGCTAACTGGGCCTGGAGGCGAACTTCACTTAGGCCAGAGAGTCCTGACTGGGTCAATACTAAGGACCTGTATAGTTACACTACCAAAAACGCTCCATCTAAACTTGCCTTTTTTTTCAGGGGGCAGGGCTTAACTGAGACTTTAAAGCAAAAAAACAGAGGCATGACAGATTGGAGTGATTTCACTCTTGATCTGTCTTGTAAGTCATAAAAAACATGTTACAGACATGTTAACAACAACAAAAAAAAACTTGATTTTTGGCAGACTGTCACTTTAAACATTTCTAACTCTTGTAATTCCCCTGTTGTCCATGCCCAGGTTTGCAGGGATGTCGTCCGTGTGGCACCAAGAGCCGTCGTGTTACTCTCCGTGCGTGGAGATCGACTCCAGCTCCGTGAGGACCAAGGAGCGGCTTGGCTCTCCAGCCTGGCTGAAGCAGGAGCAGGATGAGCTCCGCATCATCAAGTGGGAGAATTTTCAGCCAGGGTCCTCGGCGGATGCCGTTCAGGACAACACGCCCAGCAGCGCCATGTCTGGTAGGAAAAACGCAGAGGAACAATTTTTACAAACGAGTTTGTATATCATATATCAGTGATCATAGGGCTGGGCAATTTGTCCTTAAGTTAGCATCACGCTTAAATGACCCTTTCATGTCAGTTTTTTTTTTGGGGGGGGGGGGTGGTTATTTTTTTTCTCCTCCCTTCTTTTTACTGACAAGGCTCATAATCCCTATATTGCCACCTTGTCACTTTCTAGCTGCTTCACAAATTGAGGGTCTTCCCCCAAGGGTGCTCCTGACCATCACCAAACTGCAGTGCTTGCTGGAGAGCAAACAGGAGCGCATCGCCGCACTGGAGCGGCAGGTGGAGGACCTGATGCAAGACCGCAAGTTCCTACGGAGCCAGATCGAAAACCTCACAAGCAACCGGTCCATGCCAGCATTTGCTTCACCCAGCCCCGTGACTGACGGTCAGTGGATGAAAATGGTGTGCATAATTTTGCTTTTCTAATCTAACCAGAAATGTGAGACCGCATCTTTGGGACCTTTGAGTAAAATCTTCAACAACCTTGTATCATTGTTGGTCCCATTACTTCCATGAAGAGAAAGTTTAAATGTATTGTCTCTTATCTGTGTCCTTTTGCCTTTTTCATTGACCATACACAGCTTCTAAACCCATCAAGGTGCAGCATTCAGAGAGTAAATCTCGAAAGAGAGAAAGAGCCTCTTCTAGCTCCTCAGCCAGCAGCGACAGCGGCTCTGAAGCGTCCGACTCCTCAGAAGTGTCCGCAGCCTCAAGTGAACACAAACGGAGGAAACATCACAAAGACAAGAAAAGGTCGAAGAAAGGGAAGGACTACAGCAGGAAGAGGGGTAACTATTCAGATTTTTTTGAATATGTTCAAATTTCATGTTAAAGGAGAGAGAGGCCCTGTGACTCACAAGAGGAAATTACGAACTGCTGCAAGCATTTAGAGAGATTTTGGAAACTCAGCCGCAAGTACCAAATACCAGCTAGTCCTGAGCTGTCACAGCCCAGTGAGCACCATCTAGTGGACTTAAAAGTCAATGGGTTTTTATTACTCTGGTACCTTAATCAGTCCCTCCAGGATTTCGCAGGATTTTTTTTTTCTATTGTTGTGGTAAGTTGCAGGGCTCTCCTTGGGGATTGCCTGAATCGCGCATTGGGTCATGTCCAGCCCAGAGAGTCCCAACTTTAAAATTCACTGACAAGATGTAGTGAGTTTTACCTCTAAAGACGTATAAACTGTTACAACACTTGCTGTAATATTAGATTCACTTGTTTTTTGTGTGGTTTTACGGTGTGTCTGGGCGCACGCGCTCCTGAGACGGGGCTGCTTTCAGGCAGGCGGACGTTTTTCAACACAAACCTGGCACTTCATACATGCCGTCATTACGGAAACTCGAGGAGACGTGGGCCGGGGGAGATGGTTGAAGGAACAATGTGGGAAAACTCGCAGGTGAGTGTGTTTTTGTTTTTGTTTTTTTTAAGTCACACAGTTTTTTGCTGATGTGTTTGGTATATTCTCACTGTAAACACAGAAGTGAGTGCAGTGCAGCGCCGCATTTGATTGGTCAGATTGATGACGTACACATCTGCGCGCTACTGAGAGACAAATTTGATTGGCGGAAGTTGACAACAATTGGCCAAAATTGCGGTAAAGTTGCAGTGATTGGACAAAATTCAAATTATGCAGGACCTGCTGAAGTCTTGGGAATTGGTTGAATCGCAACTTCGCGAAATCCTGGAGGGTCTGCTTAATGGGTAGGTTTGCATTATTAAAAATAAGTATATCAGAGGGACAGTTCAGGTTGAGCGGTTTGGAGACAAAGTAAGAGAGGCAAGGCTGAGATGGTTTGGACATGTTCAGAGGAGGGATAGTGGATATATTGGACAAAGGATGTTGAAGATGGAGCTGCCAGGCAGGAGGAAAAGAGGAAGACCACAGAGAAGATTCATGGATGTAGTGAAGGAGAACATGGAGAGGGTTGGTGTTACAGAGGAAGATGCAAGGGATAGGATGAGATTGTCCACTGTGGCGAACCCTAAAGGGAGCAGCCAAAAGAAGATGATGAAGGGAGTATCATGATACTGGTGTCTATGAATCGATACAGTATCACCACCACAAAGTATTGCAATATTAAACTGTATCGATTCCCACCCACCCACCCATCCCTATAAACTGCTGCTGTAAGCTGCAGTTGGAGTTGTTAGAATCAGAGTTTTGACTGCAGGATGTAAACTGTGAACAGGAAGGGGAATGTGGGAAATTGGGGGGAAAAAAGGAAATAATTGGCTTGTAGACTTTGATAATTAGACTGGGGATTGTGGAGCAGATACTTGTTCTTTCCAGTGTGACAGCTATGATGAATGGAGTGAATGCAGCTGCAGTTCAGTTAGCAACATCAAGCCATCAGTGATTTGTTTGGGGGGATTCTCAAAAGATGTATACAGCACCTTTAACATCAAGTAGCAACTGAGTCAGCTACTTTTAAACAGACATAATAACACCAGTACACATGGCTCATTACCTGTCATTTTGTTCCACCAGCTACTGGAGTCCAGTATGTCATTCATCGCTACAAACAAGTCCTGTCCGCCTTCATCAAGAAGAAAAGCATGAGCGAAGCCTTCCGCCACCTCGGAATTGACCGCAACACTATCGCCAACACAGCATCGATTGCAGAGCTCCATCTGGCCGCCAAAGACATGATTCCCCTGGTTGGCAATTTTCGCCAAGGGGAAGAGACTCTGGTCAGCTACGCCCAAAGGTGCACTTTGGTCATAGACAGCGACCCCGACCTTGCCAGAAAAATAGACCAGATGAAAGCCAACAACGAGCTTCTGCCCATCTCAGGGAAACGGTCCAGGTTGTTGCAGACCCACCTCCCACAGATGGGAGGCACTGCAGAGAGTATTCTAATAGGTTGACGTTCATATATCTGCATTGAGAGGAACATAGGGCCTTCAGAAAATTTTACTTTTTTATTATTAATCTAAAGTGCTAGGTTTAAATATTATGTAGCATTTTTGCTTTTGTCTAATTATTTTAATTCATTTTTTATTATCTGTTACATATTTTCAGTGTATGTTTTGTTTACAGAAAGCCATAAGAAATTATTCAGGCTGTTTTATGGGTGAAGCTTTTGGTTTCCTCATGTGTGTGTGTCGGGTTTGAAACCTGCAGCTCTGGAATAAGATGCACCGGTTAACTTCCTGTGGCTTTGAAAAAAAGCCCACAGAAGTCCCCCTGCAAATTAATGACATTTCCCCTCCAATTTACACCAGAAGACTTACATTTATCAGACAAGCTGCACATTTTAGAGAAAAACCTCGTGAATTTATTAAAAAGTACATTTATAAGAAAAGGGTGACTAATTTCTTAGAAAAAAAGCTCGAATTTACATGAGAAAAGTTATTAAAAAAAAGTTTTTAAAAAATTACAAATTAGAAACAAGATAATTTAGGAGAGAAAATGTGCTTATTTCCAATGTTAATATTTATAACTATGTTATTTAAGCTTAAATATATTTTACAGTACCGTGTATTTTTTTTAAATTTCATTTTATTTATTTGACCAAAAATAGCTAAAAATTGTTCTTACACTTGATGCTGCAGACCTTTGGTGTAGTTCTAGGAGCTGCCACGAGATGGCAATGCTCTCATGTTCGATTACATCAAAACTCTTCTGTCATTTACTGCAAAATGGTGGATAAGCACGGTCTTTCCCCTTTTATAAGCAGGTAAGGGATGTTTAATGACTTTGTCAACATAATTTTCTTTTCTTTTGCTGTGAGAAATTTCACAAACTAACAAAGGAAAATGGAAACACTGTTCACTCATTTTTGTTTTATTTTTTTGTACTCCAATCTGTGTTTAAAAATAATGACTGCTACTGTACATGACAATAAATGGAAGTGTTGAAATTCCATGCAGTACAGATGTGTGTTTGGGGTGTTTTTGATGAGGGGACAGCAGCAGTTTAGACAGCTTGGTCAGACACCCTTGGCTGATGGTAAGTGTCACCGCCAAGTGTTGCCATTGGTTTTTCCTGCAGCTTGCTTTTCACACAGCGTGACAAATTACTCGTGCAAAGCCATTACAGGGTTTGCGCCCAGGCTCTTTATCTTTGCACAGGACTCTGTCACCATCACTTCCATTCACACGGCCGCTATCCGCTTATCTTTCACATCCCCCTCCATTCTCCTCCCTTCTGAACTCATTCAGTCATTTCTCGTCACGTATCTCTCCTTTCATCTCTTATCATTTTATTTTCTTTTGTCTTCACCCAAAAGAAAAAGGCTGATCAGAAATGTTGGACAATCCGAGGAACATTTTGCACCGAGGGAGCAACCTGAAGTTCCTACCTGGCCTTGTGCGCAGCCAGAAGGAACAGGTGCATGCTGGTCTGCTGTGGAACAGGGTGGGTGTACCTCTGCCAGCACGCATCTGTTCCCACCTCCTGAGGCATGCAAACATCACTACTGCTCTCCCTGTCACAGGCCTGAGGTTTAGAGGCAGAGTGTGAAGTCTGATGTGTTACTGATAGACGTACAGTATGACTATGACACTAAACCACTCATCGTTCAGGGTAGCAAACAAGAATCTGGTGGGCCTAATTCAGCCGGAAGCCTTCTCCCCAGCTCTTTTGACTCACACTAATGTAGGGCCAGCTGAGACTCCATTTTGTGCCATTTTCCTGGCTGCAGGTGCCATGTCACTGCAAAGTCTCAAAGTCCCTCCACCTCCCCCATGGCCACGCTTGATGCTCCTGACTTTGACCAAAAAGAGCATCTGGACGTTCTCACAGTGACTGCCTTGCAATAACCACCAATCTCTGTCTTAATGGTGCAAGTAAATTATGTTTGATCTGGAGAGTTGAAATGGGCCGGGGTTATGTTGTGTTGTTTTATTGGCTGCTTGCACCAGAACTGCTGCATAATAAATGGCCCAGACATAATATATAAAGAATTACAGGGTCTGTAATGGAGCAAGAGATAGAATACTCTGGAGACAATAGGGCTGGAAAGACAGTCAGTATAATATCACCATAACAATGACCCAGATTTTGGTTAGATGCTGAGTAACAGCCTGCAGACATGTCATCGGTGCCACCGTTTTTACAGTCTGACAGGATTCAGATGATCAACCATAATAGTTAACAATCAGCTGAAAACAGTTATGGTGAAATATTTTTGTGTAAGAAACTGTTTACTGGTGTTACAAAAAGTGAAGTTATTTTTAAGGAATTTAGATTGAGTATAGATTTAAAGACATTCCCTCTTAATCATTTTGGCTGGAGGAGAGTTCTAGCATTATCTGGCAAATATATTTTTCATAATGCCCTGGTCAAATGTTTTCATGCTAAAAATATTAGGCTAAGCTAATGCTGCAACACCAGCATTGTTGCCAACTCTCTCTTTTGTCCCCTCGGTCTCACACCCAAACCTTTCTTCTCACTCCAAAATGAGGAAATTATTGCCTATATCGTGTTGATTTTATGCAGAAGTTCATATAATAAGCGCTCTCAAGGCAGCATAAAGCAGAATGAACATGATCTAAAACTTATTCTGAGGTAAAGAAGTGTATGTGTTGAAAAAAATAACCGTTTTATGTATATAGTGTGCATACACGCGCACCCCTCCAGTCTCCCCCGTGCACAAGTCCCTCTAAATCTCACTCCAAGCTTTTCTGAAAAGTTGCCAGCTATGAATAGCAATGTTGCCAGTTCTCACTGTTTGGGAGTGAGTCTCACTCTTTTACCCTCTGTCTCACACAACAAACCCTATTTTTCCTGTGGAACCTCTCCCTCGTGCACTTTGGATGGGGCAGCCCATTACTAAATGAGCTGCTCAGTGCACTCAGAATGTCCCACATGGGGTGGGAGTCAGACACCTTAGCCACCATCCTCCTCTCTCCTGTCACCTCCACTGGGTCAAGCCCCCCCACCCCCAGAACAGAGCTGGCCTTCTTAATAAATCTGTTCAGTCTCTTCCTGTTGATAGCTGTGATGCTGCTGCCCCAGCAGACCACTCCATACAGGATGGCTGTGAGGGAGTGTCTACACTTGTGCAAGTCTACCACCAGTTCCTTGGTCTTCCCCGCATTGATCTGGATGACTTGAGACTTGACATGGGCTTGCATAAATTTACTCGTGATCATCTCTACTGTCAAGTTTGTTTCCAACATTTAGATCACTGCTACACTAAAGAAACAGTTTGTGGTTTGGGAAAAAAGAAGGATCAGTTATTAAAGTTACCGAGTCATCCTTGTGTCCATTTGTGCATCTACAGGAGGAGTCTGAGAGTTTTTGCTGAAGATGAGCAGTGTCAGGATCAAGCTTTAAACTCAGTGATACATCACCCCTGAAGAAAAGAAATCACAGCAGACGACACACTCCATCATCAGGGTCACTCAGCCTCGTGTTTATCCTTTAATATATAGATGCTCTTGGTAGGTCTGGTTTCTTAAGCGTTCGTGACAGGTTTAAGGGTGGGGATGAGCCTCTTTCCCTTTTAATTGTCCTTGGTCTTCATGCTAATGACATCTTAAAATAACCTGGCGGCTGCTGAAAAAGTGGGTCAGTGCACCATTGGGACAGCACCCCTACACAAAAATACTGCATTGTGGGTATTTACCCCGGAGGTAGAATTGAGGTCTATGCAGTGGATGCCTCTTCTGGGAAGCAGCAGCAGATTTGGTCAAAATGGAATTATATATTCATCTTCTGTCTTTAATTGGACAAATTATGTTTATTCCCTGCACAAAATCTCTGCATGAATCTCTGCATCATTCTCACATCAATCTTCAACCTCTCCCTCAACCAGAACATAGCCCCCTCCTGCTTCAAAATGACAACCATCATCCCCCTCCCCAAAAGGAGCGCACCAACCTGGCTGAATGATTACAGACCAGTACCACTCACTCCAGTCATCATGAAGTGCTTCGAGTGGTGCTGCCCCTCATTCAGGACAGCATACCGGGCACCCTGGACCCCCTGCAGTACACCTACTGGCCCAATAGGTCCACTTCGGATGCCATCGCTGCAGCACTCCATTATTCTCTCTCTGACCTGGAAGATAAAGACTCTTACATTAGGATGCTCTTTGTCGACTACAGCTCCGCCTTCAACACGGTCATCCCCCACAAACTCACCGACAAACTGTCTTCACTTGGCCTGCACCCCACCCTCTGCGATTGGCTACTGGACTTTCTAACGGGCAGGCCCCAGTCTGTCAGGATGGGTAACAGGACCTCAGCCAGCATCATCATGAACACAGGTGTCCCACAGGGTTGTGTTCTCAGTCCCATCCTCTACAGCCTCGTAACTCATGACTGTGTTGCCTCCCACAAGGACAATATCATCCTAAAGTTCGCAGATGACACAGCAGTGATAGGATGCATCACTGGTGATGACAAAGCATCCTACAGGAGGAAGGTGGCCAACCTGGTGTCATGGTGTGAGGACAACAGCATCTCCCTCAACAAGGACAAGACAAAGGAAATGATAGTGGACATGAGGAAAGGGAGGAGGAGACCCCATTGACCACTGCTCATCCGGAAGCTTGGGGTGGAGAGGGTGAGCAGCTTTAAATACCTGGGCATCCACATCAGCGAGGACCTTAAGTGGACACATAACACCACAGAGCTGGTTAAGAGAGCTCAACAGCGACTGTACTTTCTGAGGAGGCTGAAGACGCCCTGGGAGGCAGCAGCGACAGCCAGGCGCAGAGGCAGCACAGCAGAGCGCCTTGGACAAAGGTGCTGGGCGTAGCGGCAAGGCGCCTGGGTTGACGAGTAACGCCGATGAGAGCGATGCTGAGAGCCCCGGGAGACAGCAACAGCAACCGGGCGCAGAGGCAGTGCAGTGGAGCACCTTGGATGAGGGTGCTGGGTGTAACGGCGAGGCGCCCAAGTCGACGAGTGATGCCGATGGGCGAGCTTCGGTTTTCTCCAGAGCTCGGCCACAGGGGGCCAGAGTGTCTGGGGCTACAACAGTGGCAGCTGCAGCGGTTCCGAAGACGGTCAGGGGCGGACCAACAGGCACGGAGGGACTGCATGCCGGGCAGCAGCACTGCAGGTTGGACGGCACGAGGAGGCACACCAGTGGGCTGTGGTGTCCCCGGGAGGTGTCAGATGGTGGGTCCGGATGGGCGAAGCAGTCGGTGGTGAGAAGAGACATTCTCGCTGGGGAAGTCAGCTTCGACCCCAGGGGCAGGTGGTTTCCAGAGGCGCGCATGCTGTGGGGCTGACCTGGGCCTTCGAGCCGGCTTTACCCTTGGCTGCCCGTGGACATTGGTGTGACATAAATATGTTCATACTGTATGTGCGTGTGTTTTAAATATGTGTTTGATGTGAGTGCAGTTGTACATATGAATGTGTGTCGTTATATGGGATTATTTTATGCATTGTTTAGTGTAGAGACACGGCAGTATTTTAGTTTATAAATGGACTGTTTTTTATATTTAAGATAAGCGGCAGAATAATCCACTTTGTTGTGTGGGCTGGGACAGCAGTTCACCTGTTCCCTCTAGTTTTCAGTTGTTTTGAGTGACTGTGATAGGCCCTTTTACTGACTTAAGTTTAGTTTTCTTAGCGCATGATTCAGGTTCTAAATTAGGGAGGGTCTCGATTGTGTGTGTGGTTTTGGACTTTCTAAAGGAGGGGAGAATGTTGTGTGTATGTGTCTGGCCCTCGGGGCTTGCCATAGCCGCCCTGCAGAGTGACGTCAGGCAGGCTGCGGCACCTGTATATATTTCTGTGAGTGTTCAATAAAGGGGAGTTCGCTGCATGGCATAAGACAGACTCCAGACTGATTATCGACATAACAGTACTATCGTTACAGAGAAATTAGTACCGGGTGCTAATTTGTAATTATACACTGCTCGTTGCACAATGCTCATTTGCACACTGTACATAGGTTTATGCCATCTCAGGTTCACATCGTCTCTGATATCAATATACTGTACCACTATCACTTTAGTCATCCAGTGAATTTTCAATTTCCTTCCTCTTGTCTGACTGCTTTAACTGTCCAAACTGCCTAGTGTGTGTTATTAGTACTCATCAGTTTTAGTATTTAGTATCAAGGTGTGCTTAAGGAGTCCTAATTGCCTTACAGTGTGTTGGTGTGTGTGTTATTGGCATCCATTAGTATCAGGATTGAGTTACTGTGTTAGTGTGTCATTACCTTATTAGAATTGTTGTTTCTGTACCTATTACCTTGGCATTCGTTTGGAGAGCAAAGTAAGAATTTCATTGCTCAGGAAATGTAGCATTTCTTAACTGTGCACATGATAATAAAGCCTTTGAATCTTGAATGAAAGTGCCATTGCATCATTGGAGCTAACCTACTGCATTGCATCCTGCACAGACTTTACTGCATTTTAAGATCAACTGAAACATGTGTATATGTATGTGTATGCTTAATAATCCTGAGTAGACAAAATGCCACATTGGCCAAGTTGAGCTGCCCATGCTGACGAATGAATCCAGCCATTTACTGGGCTCCTCTTTGCATTTATAAAATTAAGTGGGGGGGGGGGGCAAAAGATGCTAATCTGAAACCACAGCAACGCTCCACAATGACAGCTTCTCTGTCCGTGCCGCTCAATCAACAAGTCTTGAGGTATTGCTGCTTGTGCTCTCCATCTGGCTGCTGCTGATAAGAACTTACTAGGGGCTGCTGGATAATAGTCTCGCAAGCTTGAAAGCGCACAGGGGGGCATAATGCATTCGGGGGTGGGGGGGGGATCCAGCAATCCTCGGCCCCCGTGAAGCAAACTGCATCCTCTCCTTCTGAGCACATTTGGGCAAAGGCAGCTTCGATGTAGCCCATGGGGGGAGGGCTGCAGACACATCATGCTACCATAGTCATGATTTGCCTCGAGCTGATTTAATCCCTGGGGAAAACTCAGCCACCAAATATGAGGTACATCCAAAAAAAAAAAAGAGTTGCACTGATGTGCCTTTTTGCACTAAAGGGAATATGTAAAGCTGGTGCGACCTCTATTTTCAGGGTCAGAGGCACATGCTGTTTTTTCCTTGTACCCCTCAGGTGTCCACACACAGATCAGAGATGCCTCACGGGAGATGAAAAAAAAATGATGAATGGATGCATACTATAGGCTCAATTATGTTCCCTTTATATGTACACCTTAGATGTTTTGGTACAACTGCAAGAAAAGCTGCAGTGGGCTGTTTGTAAACTGCAAAAACGCTACGCCACTAAGACAAAAAAGCAGGTGGAAAATGAAGCCATTGCAGTCGCATTTGTAAATCTATTTTTGTCTGTGCTGTCCAGAAGTGTGGGCTTCATGTAAGATGATGGTTTGTGACGTAGAAGAACACGCAAGATGACAGTGTAAAGGAACCCCAAGCCCACCCTCAAATCTTGTTGGTTATTTGCCCCGTGACGCAGAGCAAACCAGACATCTTTGTCATGCACAAAAAAATCCTTTAAAGGGGACTAAAGAGGTTTCTCACACAGTAAATGCATCACAATGTCTTTCAGAATACTAACTGCTGATAACCAGAGATACTTCTTGATGTTTCTGTATCGAGTCAGCCATAGTGATGTGCTTCTTGATGTATTTCAGCATGAGAAGGCTGACTGATTCGGATGCTTCAGTCACAGTCCTTTGGGCCTTCAGGGTTAATGGTGGGAGGGTAAAGCGTGCTCAGAATAAAAGAAAAATGAAAAAGTGAAAGCAGAGGAGTGAAACGACTGAAATGCCACTGGCCATTAGCCAGTGATCAGAGCTGCCATTTTATCTGGACTGGAAACACAGATAGATAGGAGGTGTAGTCATAAGGGAAATGTGGCTGTCTTTCATGATAATGGTATAAAGCCTGTTAGAAGTTGTTAAAAAAGGTGCATGAACGACACAACATTGTTGGCTTTTGTCCACACGGCCTGGTTGGAAGAATTCTGTGAATTCTCATTAGTTTGACCTCTGTTGTGGTAACAGATGATAATTACACAGTGATGGGTTTTTCACACAATGCATGTCTCTCCTACCATCTGATGTGACCAATTTTAGGCTAGAAAGTGACAAAGGAGGTGAAAACAGTCTTCAGTTGGAAGTATGTTTGAATCAATGAAATCAGTGCGAGTTAGTAGTCTGCATGATGGTGTGCATTAAATGCCAAACAACAACACAACAAGGGGAGAGACAGACAGAGAGAGACATCTGTCTTTTTTTGTCTCCAGAGCTGTATCTCCAGTGAGGTTAGCTTGGCCCAAAAATCTCCCCGAAGAAGCATAAAACCAAAGAAATGATAAAGCACCAAAAATACTAACTTTGTGGCCATCATACATCTCAGCCGTTCTGACTATAAGGGTTTGGACATGACTGTGCTCATGTTCTTGCTTTATGTTCATATTTGTTTTTCTGTTATCTTCAGGACTTGAGTTCAGCCATGTCCTCATCTTTTATTATTATGTTTCTCTGTGCTGTGTTTATCATTTGTACTTTTTGTCCCAGTGTGCTCTGTCTCTTCAGCCCCACCCGTCTGGTGCTTCTCTGTTACCCTTGATTGTTTCTCACCTGTCATGCGTTATCGTGATTACTCCCCTGTCTATATATGTGCGTCTCAGTCTGTGTCAGGTGTGGCATCATTATCTTTTCTTCCATGTTCCCCGTCAGTCTGTCAGCCCAATTTGATTTGGTATTTTCAGCCACATGCCACTACTTCTTTTGTCACAGTTTCTTTGGTCAGTTCAAGATTCAAATAATCATTTTTGCACTGTATCCTCTGGGGAAGAGGATCTTGACCAGGCACTTCACCTTTTGGACCGGGCTCTGGGTCAGTCCAACCGGTGAGAGATGAACGCAGACTTGGTGGAAGCAACAGTGGTCCTCTGTTCACCGACCCTGTTTAAAATGTTCTGAGTTGGCCGAGCTTTGCTCCCACATTGCCCAGATGAGCGACGAGCTGATACAAACTGGCTCTTCGTTTTGGTCGGTCCAACTTGGCTCCGGGCCGTTGGCTCCCACTCCTGCCTCCAGTGTGTCACCTCTCACTTTTCCCGTCACTCTTGCACCATCTGCCATCTCCATCCCGTCAGCCACAATGGAGGACATGTTGGAGCAGGAGGAGCAGGGGCAGGTGGTCCTTGCACAAACTGACATCTTGCTGGAACATAAGCCCTGGCTCACTCCGGAGGTATTATTCCCGGCGTGTGAGGACCAGCCGCCATCAAAAAGGCCAGCAGGGAAGTGGGAATCGAGGAAGCATCGCTCTGCCCACCATCCGGGCTCTTCACTCGAGGTTCCCCCGAGGTTTCTGCTGCCACGGCCCCACCTTCCTCGAGTGCTTCAGCAGCAGCACTTTCAGTGGCTGCAGAGTGGGTGGTCAGCGCGCCCCAGCCGTCTATTCCAACAGCGCACACATCAGCTTGCACCCCACCTGCTTTGCCTGTCATTACGCATGCAGCTCCGCCGGGCTTCACGCCTGCAATGTCGCCTGTCATCATGCTTGCAAGTTCACCCACTGTCACACCTGCAGTGCTGGTTCTCACATCTGCTACACTGATGCCTCTGTCCGCTGCTGCATCTCAAACTACTTCATCCACTGTTCCTCCAGCATCTCCTGAGACTGTCATTGCCTCTCCAGCAGCTGAGTCACCAGGGTCCTTATCAGCAGAAAAGCAGGGGTTAAGGCAAGTACCTTTTTTTATTTCTATAACATCAGTTTTTGAGAGGACTTGTCTTGCTCCTGACAGGGAGACTCAGTTGCAGCTCCCATCTGCTTCTGAGCTCTCTGCGCCAAGCTTTTCTGCTGGTTGTTTTGGTTTGGACATGGCTCCAATCTGTGTTTCTCCCTCCACATCTGAGGTGTCTGCATCTGCGATGGAGGTGCATGCCACCACTCCACCCATCATCCAAGATGTTGAGCAGTCCACTCCACCCATTGTCCAAAAGGTCAGGGGACCTCCACCCATCATTCCAGAGGTCAAGCAGTCCACTCCACCCATCGTCCAAGAGGTCAAGCAGTCCGCTCCACCCATCATCCAAGAGGTCGGGCAGTCCACTCCACCCATCATCCAAGAGGTTGAGCAGTCCACTCCACCTGTCATCCAAGAGGTTGAGCAGTTCACTCCACCTGTCGCCCAAGAGGTCAGGGGACCTCCACCTATTGTTCCAGAGGTCGAGCAATCCGCTCCACCTGGCATCCGAGAGGTCGAGCAGTCCACTCCACCCATCGTCTAAGAGGTCAAGCAGTCTGCTCCACCCGTCGTCCAAGAAGCTGAGCAGTCTGTGGTGTTGGTGTTTGACACCTTATTGTGAAGTTTGGTGTAGTGGTGGGAACTTCCTGTTCCACCACTGCACCACCCTGTAAATAGGAGAGGGCATCCATGATGCGACCTCTTCGACCAGTGCCCTCTGCCTGGTGTCTACTGTGTGTCTGCCGTGTTACCAACGTTCAGTAAAGCTGAGTTTGTCCAGCTATCTGGCCTTATCCTTTACAGAGGTATTTTACATACATAACATTTGGCAATTGAGGATTAACTAATGGAGGCATGTATTACATCACTTCACCCCTTCCTTGAGTTCCCGGGTGAGCCGCCCATTTCGTGGCAGAGATGGTTTGAGGCTTTAAAGACCTACATCACCGCACTCGACCTGGGTAAGCTCGACAAGTGCACGTGCGCTGCTTGTTCACAACTTTGGGACTGAGGGCCAGCATGTCCTGCGCACACTCGGAGCTTCGGACTCTTTTGAAGATGTCATCGAGCTGCTAGCAAACCACTTTGATATCCTGAATAACGTGACTGTCTGGAGGATTTGCTTTCGGCAGCAGCATCAACATGTGGGTAAGCCTATACATCAGTTTGTTGCCGACTTGAGGCAGTTAGCTAGTGAGTGTCGTTTTGGGCCGCTGGAGGATGAATTGGTATGTGACCAGCTTGTAGAGCACACAAGTAGTGCTGCTATATGGGCAAGGCTACTCATGGCGCCGAGTGACCTAACACTAGCCAGGGCTGTCGAGCTAGCTTTCAGCTGGAGGCTGCAGACAGGCTACTGTAGCTTTGGAGCTAAACTGGTGCCAGTCACAATGGCCGCAGCAAATGTAGCGGACTCAGATAGCAAGGATAGCTTGGATGACGACACTATGGAAGCCAGTGCTGCCAGCCGAAGGTCTGCCTCGGGAAAACCCCTTTGCAAGGGTTGCGGGTCCGTGATGCACTGAAATAAGGCTAAGGACTGCCCGGCTAAAGGGAAGCATTGTAGCAGATGTGGACACTTGAACCATTATGCTAGAGTGTGTGCTGTGTATCTGAGCCAGAGAGCCCACGGAAGAAATCACTCCGCCCGCCCCCGACAACCATCCATATGGTGTCTCCCAGTACCAACAGGTACACTTTGTGCACAGTGGAACTAGATAGATACCGCTGCTGCTGGACACAGGGGCGGAGGGGTCATTGCTGAATTGGGCCACAGTGAGGAAGTTTTTCCCCCACTACAGAGTGAGAGGTAACCTAGCGCCGCTTTATGGTTATGGAGGTGGCAGGCTGTGCAGAGTCAAGATGTTGGAGTTAACGGTTTGGTATAAGTCTGCGACGATTGCTGACTTCACGTTCCATGTGATGGCCCGAGGCGACAACATCATGGGCTGTGACTTATTCTACGCACTGGGTTTTGCCATTAAAGATGACGCTGGGGGAGAATGGTCGGGTTGTGGCCAGTGGAACCCTCTGGTTCTGTTGGTCGATGATGATGCTGTGTGGGACTAAAGACTAACGGACACCACGGCGGTCAAGCAGGGCCATGCTCACTCAGGTTTGGTGCAGGAGGGTCTCAGTGCCGGTGATCGGAAAACGGTAGAGAGGGTACTGCGCGTCACAGTGAGGTGCCTACGTTGGCAAGTGACGCCGATCTGCTAGTCCCAGATTTCTCCGGAGCTTGGCTGCAGAGGGATGGAGGCTCTGCAGCTATGATGACAACCGCTACGGCGGCTTCAGAAGAGGACGGGGCCAGACCGACGAGCACGGGAGAACCACGTGCTCAGCAGCATCATGTCAGGCCGAGCCGAGCCCCTCCTAGGGTTATGGACTTGATTCGGTTTCAAGGAGAGGAACGTCCACGGCGAAGATGGGCCAGACGACAGCCAGCAAAACATCAGGAGAGTCTGCACATTGTGGCTAAACTGGGCGCAGTATGCTTCCACCTGCCTGATGGCTCAGCAAGGCATGCCAATCAGCTTCGGCGTGTCCGGGAAGAGGCTTCTGGTGATGGGGCTGAACGAGAGCGGGAGTCGGTGGTGATGAGGAGAGGCACCTTTCTCCAGGAGATCAACCATTGTCCCGGGGGCTTGCTGCTTCCAGGGGTGTGCTTGCTGAGGGGCTGCCCTGGGCCCCCCCATGCCGGTTCTGCTCCTCCTGCCCAAGGAACAGTGCTGTAAATTTTGTGTTAATCAGTTCTAATGTTCATGTATGTTGTAAAATGGGATTGTTTTGTGTTTTATTAGTTTAGGAACATGGCAATGATTTTAGTTTACTAATGGGCTTTTCTTTGAGCTTATCAGGTGGCAGGATAATCCACTGTGCTGTGTGGGCAGGACGGTAGTCCAGCTGTCCGTCATATTTTAGGTTTTGTTGTGTGAATGTGTTAGGCCATTTAGATACATCAGTTTTCGTTTTGTTAGTGCGTGATTTGGGTCACAAATTGGGGGTGGGGGGGTAATTGAGTGAGTGGTTTTGGACTTTTCTAAGGGGGGAGGAAATATGGTGTTGGTGTTTGATACCTTACTGTTGTGGCACACATATGCACATATGTATATCACTTCATGCTTCATATGTATACCACTTTAGGCTTCACATCTTAGATTGAACAAAGAACTGGGTCTCTTTGGAGATAACAGGAGGATGTGAAAGTTTTGTCTTTGGTATGCAAAGAGACGGCCTGGGGGATTTTCCTGGCCGCCAGAGGCTTTGGGAGGAGGTGTTAAGATCTGAAAGAAGATGCATTGTTACTTGGGATTAAATACAATGTGACTGTGTGCTTTGACAATGTGACTGTGTGCTTTGAAGTTCCTGAGGTATTTAAAGGACGAATGTCTGGGTTTCTTCTTCTTTTTGTTTTTGATGATGTTGGAAGATGTGAATAAACCTGACTCGTGAGATGAACTCTGCCTCGTCATTTTCACATTTTCCACACTGGTGACCCTAAGACGTATCATGAGTGAAAGAAATTCCCCCGAGCCAGCCGAGTCAGGAGCTCCCAGCCAAGCGTATGCCGCTACCGTCCAGCTACCGGACTTTTGGCGAGACAACCCGCGCTCCTGGTTCCACTTGGTCGAAGCACAGTTCGCCCTCCGGGGGATAACGGTAGATGACACGAAGTTCTACCATGTGATTGCCAAGCTCGACAACCGCACGGCTCGGCATGTGCAGAGCCTTGTGGAGCAGCCACCGGCCGACGACAAATACGGCAGGTTGAAGGCTGCGCTCATACAGCGCTTCACTCTCTCAGTCCAGGAGAGAGCGGAGAGGCTCCTGGCTCTGAACGACTTGGGAGATGGCACGCCCGTTGACCTGATGGAGAACATGCTGAGCTTGAGGGGCTCAGACGGCGATGACTTCATCTTCACCCACATTTTCCTGAGAACCCTACTGTCGGCCACGAGAGCGGGCCCTGGCCAGTTCGCCGTTGTTGGCCCAGCGGGACTTCCGCGCGCTGGCCCGGGAGGCGCACCGGATTCTCAACGCCAGCAAACAGCACGCGGCCACCGCGGCAGCGACGGAGTTCGGCGCGACGGCCAGAGATGGCGAGGGGCCAGAGACGGCGGTAGCAGACCCACCGACGACGGCGGCGGCGGGAGCCAAGGATTGCGGAGGAGACACCCTCTGTTTCTACCATCGCCGCTTTGCAGAGAAGGCACGCAAATGTATACCACCGTGCCAGTTCAAGCGCTCGGGAAACGCCAAGACTGGGGGTTGGTAGCAGCTGCGGCCCTCGGTGAAGAGAACAAGCTGCTCTACTTGACAGATGCGCGTTCGGGGAGGCAATTCCTTGTGGACACAGGCTCCCAAGTGAGTTTCATCACGCCTACCTCCGCTGACCGGCTGGCGGGTCCCGGAGGTCATGGGGCGTCAGCAGCGAACGGCTCGGAGATTAAGACCTTTGGTGAGAGGAACCTGCTTCTGTCCCTACACGGCCGTACATTTGAGTGGACTTTTGTTATAACTGCAGTGAGTTTCAATATGTTGGGGGCTGATTTTCTGTGCTCACATGGTTTGTTGGTTGATCTTGCTAACAGGCGCCTGGTTAATGCACCTTCTTTTTATTCTATTCCCTGTGCAGCCCGAGTGACCCCGCCCACAGCACAAGCCAACGTCGCAACGGCAAGCGGTAAGTCCCACACACTGCTCACTCAGTTCCCAGCACTCACGGTTCCCACATTTTCAGCAGCCGTCGCTAAACATGGAGTGGAACATTTTATTACTACCACCGGACCGCCCGTTTTTGCAAAAGCTCGGCGCTTGGATTCAGCTAAACTGACCATAGCGCGCGAGGAGTTCGCCAACCTGGAAAAGTTGGGCATCATCAGGTCGTTCGAACAGCCCATGGGCTTCCCTGCTTCACATGGTCCCGAAAGCTGATGGCTCGTAGCGACCTTGCGGAGATTTCCGCAGGTTGAACAACGCCACAGCGCACGACCGCTACCCAATCCCGCATATCCAAGATTTTTCCGTTCATTTGATGGGGGCGCGCGTTTTTTCTAAGATAGACTTGGTCCGCGGTTACCAGTAAGTCCCAGTGTGCGCTGAGGACATACCCAAAACAGCGGTAATAACTCCGTTTGGCCTATTCGAGTTTTTGCGCATGCCGTTTGGGCTTAAAGGCGCTGCGCAGACGTTCCAACGCATGATGGACGCGGTGTTGCGCGATCTCCCCTTCATATTCGTCTACCTGGACAACATCTTAGTTGCCAGCGCGTCCGAAGACGAACACGAAAACCACCTCACGGCAGTTTTCCGGAGGTTGGGAGAGCACGGGTTAATAATCAACCCAGCGAAGTGTCAGTTCGGGGTGACGCAGATTGATTTTTTGGGGCATCGCGTCTCCCCAGAAGGAGCGGTTCCGCTGCTTGACAAAGTGCGCGCGGTAACAAATTTTCCCCAGCCGCAAACAGTCAAGGCATTACAGGAGTTTTTGGGAATGGTGAATTTTTATAACCGTTTCCTCCCCCGCGCAGCACAGCTCATGCAACCATTGTATGCTGCACTAAAAAAACAAAAACCCAAAAATAAGATCGAATGGTCTCCGGAGCGAGAGCGAGCATTCTCTGAGGTCAAAACAGCCCTGGCAAACGCTGCGTTGTTAGCACATCCAGACCCAACAGCTCGCATAGCGCTCACTACTGACGCGTCAGATGTGGCCATAGGGGTGGTCGTGGAGCATCATGTAGCTGGGGCTTGGCAGCCGCTCGCCTTTTTCAGCAGGACTTTGCGCGATAGTGAACGAAAATACAGCGCATTCGACAGGGAGTTGTTAGCTCTCCACTTGGCCATTTGCCACTTCCAGTTCTGGCTGGAGGGACGCCGTTTCACCGCGTTCGCTGACCACAAGCCGCTGACATTCGCGATGGCCAAGGTTTCAGAACCGTGGTCAGGCCGGCAGCAGAGGCAGCTGGCCGCAATCTCAGAGTTTACTACCGATATTCAGCATGTGGCGGGTAAACTTAACATAGTGGCAGACTGCCTCTCGCGCGCCGTGGCAGCCCCAGTCCGCGTAGGGATAGATTATGCAGCCATGGCCGCGGATCAGGGTAGCGACGCGGATGTGCGCGTGCTCCAGTCTGGACCAACAGGGTTAAGGCTGGAGAACAGGGTTCTGCAAGACGGTATGCCCCCCTAATCTGTGATGTCTCCACTGGGCGACCGCGTCCTGTGGTACCGGCCGCGTGGCGCCGCCGCATTTTTGACTCGATTCATTCTCTGGCGCACCCGGGAGTGCGCGCGTCGGTCAAAATGGTGGGAGAGAAATTTGTTTGGCCAAGCCTGCGCAAACAAGTTAGAGAGTGGGCAGCAGCCTGCATGGCTTGTCAACGAGCCAAGGTACACAGACACACGAGAGCTCCCTTGGAGCCGTTTCACATCCCGGCTAAGAGGTTCGATCATGTTCACGTGGACCTCGTAGGCCCGCTCCCGCCGTCACAGGGGTGCACACACCTTCTGACAATGGTAGACCGCACCATGCGCTGGCCGGAAGTGGTCCCACTGTCGTCAACCACAGCTGAGGAGGTGGCGCGCGCGTTTTTAACAGCATGGGTAGCGCGCTTTGGAGTCCCGTCGGACATTACATCCGATAGAGGTCCTCAATTTGTTTCCGAACTTTGGTCAGCAATGGCCCGCAGCCTGGGAGTAACGATCCACCGCACAACCGCGTATAATCCGCAGGCTAATGGGTTATGCGAACATTTTCATAGGTCATTGAAAGCAGCTCTCAGAGCGTCGCTTACGGATGCAAATTGGGTAGACAGGCTACTGTGGGTTTTATTGGGGTTGCGTTCTGCACCTAAAGAGGATTTAGAAGCCTCCCCGGCTGAGCTAGTTTTTGCGCAGCCACTTCGGCTGCCCGGGGAATTTCTCCCAGATAATCCTGCGCCAGAATGCTCCCCGGCTCAGCGGTTGCAGAGTGGCACGGAATCGGGCATGCTGCCTGGCCCCGTTCACCACAGTTTTCCGCGCGTTTTTGTGCCTAAGGCCTTAAAAAACGCGGAGTTTGTTTCTGTCAGACACGATGCTCATCGCCCACCGTTGCGACCACCTTATGATGGACCATTTAGAGTGCTGGAAACAGGGGATAAGCATTTTTTGCTAGATTTGGGGGGCAGGAAAGAAAAGATTGGCATAAACAGGCTTAAACCCGCCTTTGTGGTGGCGGACGAGGATGTGCTGTTGGCCAGGGCTCCTCGGCGCGGCAGACCCCCTAGGGGACATTCCCCAGAACACCCACAGGGATTGACTAACAGTTCTCACCCTCAGACAGCAGCTCCCCAGCAGGACGGCGCCGCAGAAGTGGTAAAGCCCGCTTACAGCAGATACGGGAGGAGACTGAGGCCCAAGCAGCACGTGGACTGATGTGTAATGGTTTATCATGACATGCAGACTGTTATTCCGTTGTTCCATCTTAGACGTTTGGGGGGGGGGGGGGTCATGTGGCACACATATGCACATATGTATATCACTTCATGCTTCATATGTATACCACTTTAGGCTTCACATCTTAGATTGAACAAAGAACTGGGTCTCTTTGGAGATAAGAGGATGTGAAAGTTTTGTCTTTGGTATGCAAAGAGACGGCCTGGGGGGATTTTCCTGGCCGCCAGAGGCTTTGGGGGGAGGTGTTAAGATCTGAAAGAAGATGCATTGTTACTTGGGATTAAATACAATGTGACTGTGTGCTTTGAAGTTCCTGAGGTATTTAAAGGACGAATGTCTGGGTTTCTTCCTCTTTCTGTTTTTGATGATGTTGGAAGATGTGAATAAACCTGACTCGTGAGATGAACTCTGCCTCGTCATTTTCACATTTTCCACACTGTCAAGTGCAGTGTAGCGGCGGGCACTTCCTGTTCCGCCACTGCACCACCCTATAAATAGCAGAGGGCATCCATGATGCGGCCTCTTCGACTGGTGCCCTCTGCCTGGTGTCTACTGTGTGTCCGCTGTGTTACCAACGTTCAATAAAGCGGAGTTCTTCCAGCCATCTGGCCTCATCCTTTACAGAGGTCTTTTACATACATAACACAGTCCACTCCACCCGTCGTCCAGGAGGTCAAGCAGTCTGCTCCATTTGCCATTTGAGCAAACTGTAACCCAGGTTAAATAACCAGGGTTAATAAAAGTATCATAGGTGCATTATTAAATATGGTTTCATATTTAGAGAATAAATAAATACATCTGTTGCATAAAAAGTAGACAATTGAGGTAAATATACATTTACCACAAAAAGAGAGAAACATTGTAGTAAACCTATTTAACTACTTTATTTCCTTGTTAATTTATCTTTTGTTTTCAATGTGCATACTTTAAATTATGCAGACTAACCACAGTTCAAGTAAACTGGAAATATCCTGATACTTCCTTTTCCTGTTGGCACGTCCAACAGCCACGCAGTGCGACAGGAGCCGCCATTAAGAGGAGAAAAAAAGTTTCTAAAATAATAATGCATCATATTTATATAGTGCTTCATCATAGACACTCAAAGACGCTTTACAAATAGATACATTATTCATTCACTCCAGACAGACAATGGCAAGCTACTGCTGTAGCCATAGCTGCCCTGGGGCAGGATGATGGAAATGTGGCTGCCAATCCGTGCCAACGGCCTTTCCGGCCACCACCGAACATTTACACACATTCATACCCAGTGTTATGGACGCTGGACGCATGGTAGGTAAAGTGTCTTGGCCAGGGACACAACAGCAGGATTGCTGGGGTGAGCGGGATTCAGACCGCCAACCATCCGGTTATTGGACGACCTGCTCTACCTCCGGTGAGAAACATCCCGTTTTTATTGCTAATTAGCTTTGTGCAAACGCCTATGGCAGTTTCCATTGAGTGGCTAGGCTAACGGCTATAATACCTAATGTGGCCTGTATACTGTGATTGCAATGAGAAACGTGGCAGCTGTAAGTTCGCTTTTTCTGTAATGCCCAAACTGTTTGTGTTAACACTTTATTAGGCAGTCTAAGAGCCTTTAAGATGCATTTTTATTTCTTGAAAGCCATAAATCTAAGGTGTATATTCATTGCAGTACAATTGATGCCCATGACGTGGCTGTAGATTAGGCCTGTATGAGCACATGTTTTAGTTTCATGCATTTAAGATAAGATAAGATAAGCCTTTATTAGTCCCACAATGGGGAAATTCCAGGATTGCAACAGCACAGGGATAGCAACACTCGGAGCAACAATCAGAAAGCAAGAAAAAACAAGAACAGCTAGTAAACATATGTACATATTTTTTTTTCCACAATATCTTTATTGAACCTTTTTTTTTTTAACAAACATGATACAAACAATCAAACACTAACACTAAAGTACTACAAAAAAAAATGCACTAAAAACACCAACAACCACCAACAAAATCAAGTCTTCAACAATGCTCCTCTGTTTAGTCTAGACAATCCAATACATAAGTATACATATTATGTTCACCAGTTTGGAATTTACAAGGTCCACACACATCATTCACCTTCTTCTTCAAGAGTTATGTTTAAATTTTTTACATAATCAATAAAAGGTCTCCATATATTCTCAAACACAATTTCCTTTGATTTCAGTATATATGTTATTCTTTCTAATGGAAGGTTTGTTAACATCTGTCTTAACCACTGAGTCACATCTGGTCTATGAGTCTTTTTCCATAATAGTGCAATACATTTTTTGGCATTAAGCAAACTGAGGTCTATGAATGTTCTTTCACTTTTATTAAAATTATGCTTTTCTGGGTACAGACCCAACAAAAACAGTTTAGGATTCAATATGATTTGTTTTGAGATTATTTTTTCAATTGTTACCCTCACCTCTTCCCAAAACATTCTTATTAATCTACATTCCCATAAACAATGAAATAGGGTTCCTTTACTTTCCATGCATTTTGTGCATGTATCTGGTATATTTTTGTTATATCTATTTAACTCCTCCGGTGTAACATACATCCGCATTAACCATTTGAAATGTATCAATTTAAGGCGTACATTTATTGATTTGGTTTGAGCTTCTGTACAAGCCAATTCCCATTGTTCCTCTGAAATTTCAGTTTGCAGATCTTCTTTCCAGTAGTTTAATCTTTTCAGTGAATTTTCACTTGAAGATAGTGTCAATGAGTTATAAAACTCTGAAATAATACCCTTTCTTTTACTATCTTTCATCATCATTTTTTCCAAGGATGAATAAATAGGTCGAGTGAGAGCTTTATTTTGATTTGATCGAATAAAGTTTCTAAGTTGAAGATATTTTAAAAAATGTGTTCTATTGAGATTAAATTTGATCCTCAGCTCTTCAAAAGACATTATGTTATCTGCACCTGGCAAATATAAATCCTGAATCTTTTGTATCCCTTTTAAATTCCATACTTTAAATACAGCGTCCGCTCTCCCTGGTTTAAAATATTGATTACCCCAAATTGGACTAAATTGTGACAATAACTGTGGTTCTTTTAAATAGTTTTTAGCTTCACACCATATTTTGATCATATGCTTTACAAATGGATTTTTAACTTGTTTTTGTAATTTTTTTGCCGAATCTGAGTATATGAATATGGGAAGAGGTAAAGGTAAATTGTATGATTCCATTTCAGTCCAGTGAGGGAGATCATTTGATGAAAAATAATATGTCATAGACCTCAGTTGTGCCGACCAATAATACAACATAAAATTTGGACATTTCAGACCTCCACGATCAAATGGTAAATATAATAAAGACAGACGTAATCTAGCCCTCCTGTTGTTCCATATAAATTCCACTAATTTTTTTTTTATTCTTGAGAATAAATCTAAAGGTGGTGATAAGGGAATGTATTGAAATAAATAAAGTATTTTAGGTAAAATATTACTTTTAAGTATATTGATTCTCCTGATCATCGACATTGGTAGTGACATCCATCTCTGAGTTAACTCATTGATATCTGACATTAAGGCTTCATAGTTGACACTGGCGACTGATTCTAGCTTAGGCACAATTTGGATTCCTAAATATTTAAACTGATTTACAACATTGAATTGATTTACCTCAGGGGCTGGGTAATTTCTCTGGGTCTCATTTAGCATTAATATTGAAGATTTAGTTTTATTTATTTTATATCCTGATAATTTCCCCAAAATTCTTTATTAAATTCAACAAGGTTGGAATTGATTTTTTTAGATTCGACATAAACAAAATTATGTCATCGGCGTACAGGGAGATTTTATGTTCTGTTGGTCCAACTTTAATTCCATATATTTGTGAATGTAAACGTATCGCTATCGCTAAAGGTTCAATTGCCATAGTAAACAGTAAAGGTGAAAGTGGACAGCCTTGTCGACATCTTCTATTGATTTTTATTGGTTTTGAAATATTGTTATTTGTTAGGATTTCTGCTGTAGTATTATTGTATATTATTTGAACCCATTTTATGAAATTATTTCCAAGTCCAAACCTTTGTAGGACTTCAAAGAGAAAGGGCCATTCAACTCTATCAAAGGCCTTTTCGGCGTCCAGTGATAGGAGAGCTGTATCCGGTGCTTCTTTATTAAAATAAATAATATTAAATAGTCTTCTTACATTATGGAAGCCTTGTCTACCCTTTATAAAGCCATTCTGATCTCGATTAATAATATTTGGTAAAATTTCTTGTATTCGTCTTGCTAAAATTTTACAGATTATCTTAAGGTCGGCGTTTAATAGGCTTATTGGTCTCATATTTTCACATTTATTAGAGGGCTTACCTGGTTTTGGCAGCAGTATAATTAAGGCATTATTTATGTATGATGGTAAATTATTATTTTGAAATGCTTCTAAAACCATTTCCAAAAAAGGTTTTATTAATTTATTCTTAAATTTTTTATAAAGGTCAACTGGAAGACCATCTGGTCCTGCACTTTTTCCTGATTTCATATTATCAATGGCTAGCCCAACTTCTTCTTGACTAATTTTAGACTCCAATATCTCCCTGTTTTCATTTGGAATACACGGTATAGATAGTTCGTTCAAAAACCCATTTAGTTTTGTTAAATCAGATTCATTTTTGGTATCATATAATTTTTCATAGTAATCTCTAAAGGCTCTGTTAATTTCTAAAGGATCTATAACTACCTGTCCGTTACTTATAATACTGGTAATTGGTGTTTTAATTTCTAATTGTTTAATCTGCCATGCTAATAATTTTCCTGATTTCTCACCTTGTTCATAAAAAGATTGTTTCAATCTTAGAAGACTCGAGGCAGCTCTATTCGCTGATTTTTTGTCGTATTCAGCTCTCAAAATCAGTAATTCATTCTCCAACCTTGGGTCACTTCCTGCATACACTTTTTCCTGAAGACTTTTTATTTTATGTTCCAATTTAGCTCTCTCCTCTCTCCTCTTCTTAGATTTTGATCCTGTATAACTAATAATATGTCCCCTAATAAAAGCTTTGAAAGCCTCCCACTTTACACATGCTGATGTTTGTGTAGTATTGATGTCAAAGAACTCGTCTATCTGTTTTTCTATATACTTGACAAATTCCTCATCCTGAAGCCATTTATGCTGAAATTGCCATATACCTGATTCCTTTGTCAATTTTTTATCTACATATATTAGACAACAGGGTGCATGATCAGAGATCACGATGTTATCATAAAAGCAGTTTTGAATCTTGGACCTTAATTCTGTGGAAATCAAAAAATAATCAATACGTGAGAATGTCTTGTAGGTACTGGAATAACAAGAATAGGCTTTAACTTGTGGTTTCATTTCTCTCCATATATCTAACAATCTCAATTCTTTCATAAAATGATTAATAGTCATCCTACATCCATTGTGCGTACAATCCAGTCCTGTTGATCTATCTATACCTGGATTCAATGTACAATTAAAATCCCCTGCTATTATATGTTGCCCTGTAAGTGATGATAAGATAAGAAATAAATTAGCAAAGAACTTTTGATCATCTATATTGGGACCATATAAGTTCACAAGATTTATATTTTCTAATAGCAAAGAACCTTGAATGATTACATATCTTCCAAATTTGTCTCCAATTACATTTTTCACTTGAAAAGGAACTGATTTATGTATGAGAGTCATAACTCCCCTGGCCCGGGATGAGAATGATGAGGTGAAGACACTTCCTTGCCATCTACTCCTAATTCTTTTTATATCCTCCTCTATTAAATGAGTTTCTTGTAAAAACACAATTTTTGAACCCATGTCTTTTATTTTATTCATAACTTGTTTATCCATCCATCCATCCATCTTCTACCGCTTTTCCGGAGGTCCGGGTCGCGGAGGCAGCAGTTCAAGCAGAGAAGCCCAGACTTCCCTCTCCCCAGCCACCTGCTCCAGCTCTTCAGAGGGGATACCAAGGCGTTCCCAGACTAGCTGGGAGACATAGTCTCTCCACCGAGTCCTGGGTCTGCCCCGGGGTCTCCTCCCAGTGGGACGTGCCTGAAACACCTCAAGTGGGAGACGTCCAGGAGGCATCCTAATCAGATGCCCATACCACCTCAACTGACTCCTTTCAATGTGGAGGAGCAGCGGTTCTACTCTGAGCCTCTCCCGGATGACTGAGCTCCTCACCCTATCTCTGAGGGTGAGTCCAGCAATCCTACGGAGAAAGCTCATTTCAGCCGCTTGTATCCGCGATCTCGTTCTTTCGGTCATTACCCAAAGCTCGTGACCATAGGTGAGAGTAGGAACGTAGATTGACTGGTAAATCGACAGCTTTGCCTTAGAACTAAGCTCCCTCTTCACCACAACAGACCGGTACAACGTCCGCATCACTGCAGATGCTGCTCCGATCCGTCTGTCGATCTCTCGCTCCATTTTCCCCTCACTCGTGAACAAGACCCCAAGATACTTAAACTCCTCCACTTGGGGCAGGAGCCTGTCCCCAACCCGGAGAGGACAATCCACCTTTTTCCGGCTGAGGACCATGGACTCGGACTTGGAGGTGCTGATTCTCATCCCAGCCGCTTCACACTCAGCGGCAAACCGTCCCAGCAAGAGCTGTAGGTCATTGCTGGATGAAGCCAACAGGACAACATCATCTGCAAACAACAGAGATGAGATCCTGTGGTCACCAAGTATGACACCCTCCATTCCCTGGCTGCGCCTAGAAATCCTGTCCATAAAAATTATGAACAGGACCGGTGACAAAGGGCAGCCCTGGCGGAGTCCAACTCTCACTGGGAATGACTCCGACCGAGTGTTGGCAATACGAACTAAACTCTCACAACGGTCGTACAGAGACCGAATAGCTCGTAACAACAAGCCCGATACCCCATACTCCCGAAGCACCCCCCACAAAAATCCACGAGGGACGCGGTCAAATGCCTTCTCCAAGTCCACAAAACACATGTAAACTGGTTGGGCAAACTCCCACGAACCCTCAAGAATTCTCGAGAGGGTAAAGAGCTGGTCCGATGTGCCACGGCCAGGACGAAAACCACATTGCTCCTCCTGAATCCGAGGTTCGACCAACGGCCGGACTCTCCTCTCCAGTACCTTGGAGGGAGGGGCTCGAAGGCTAGCGTCTGGTGGCCAGGTTTCCACCCATGGGACCCGGCCGGGCTCAGCCCGAAGGAGTTACATGGGTCCGCCCTCCAGTAGGTTCACCACCTGCAGGAGGGATCATGGAAGTCCGGTGCTATGTGGATTAGGTAGCAGTCAAAGGCGGAGACCTTGGCGGACTGATCCCAAGCTTTCTAAACTGGCATAACTTGTTTAAGTTTTTTTAAATTTTGTAGACCTCTGCAATTCCATGAAGTTAAATTAAGATTAACACTTTGGTTTATGATCAATAGAGAGTTTGGGATTACCTTGCAGTGTAAACATGCTCATACAGAGAAGCAAAAACATGAGTGGTTGAACATTCATCCTGCAAACTACACACAAACAAATTTCCCCTCCCACACTTGTGGCAGACCCCCCAAAATCAAAAGAAAAATTCCGTCTCCCGATATAGCCATCGACCGCTCCACACCCACGGGGAACAGCCTAAGCCACTCCTTCTTCATCCTCCCAATCACCCTAACTCTACTGCTTTTAATGACGTAACATTAACTCTCCTCTGTAGTTTTCCAACTTAACTCCAAAATTTTTAACAACTTTGTACATCATAGTTTTTTTTTGTTTGTTTTTTTTTTTTTTTTTTTAATATATAATACAATCTATATTTTGTAAACTTACTATTTACTTCAAGTCAGTCAGATGCCTGTGCAAATGCTTAATTATTCTACCTTATATTTTGTTCATGCTTAGCTCCCACCAGTCTCTTCTTCTTCTTTGATCTTCTTGATGAACTCCTGCGCCTCCTCTGGGGTCTTGAAGATGTGGGTTCTGCCCTCATACGTGGTCAGCAGTCTCGCAGGATAGATTACACCATGACGAATCCCAAGGTTGCGCAGCTCCTTACGTATGGAATCAAACTGCTTCCTCAATTGTTGGATTCCTGTGGCCAAATCTGGGTAGAACCGCACCTGCTGGTCCTGGTGTTTAATCTCTCCTTTAGCTCGTGCAGCGTTGAAGATCTTCATCCTGTCTCTGTTGCTAAGAAACTTCATAATTAAGGTCCTCGGCGGTCCCTTATCTAACATATGTACATATTACTATAAATATATATATATATACATATATATATAGACACACAGTGCGGAGCATTATGGTTGGTGAATGTGCAGCAGAAAGTCTAAGCTCTCTCTCCGTGGATGTGGCGGGCCAGCTGGAAGTCGTTGGGCATGATGGTGACCCTCTTAGCGAAGAAGAGACCCACCAGGTAGGCCTCGCTGGCCTCCTGCAGAGCCACGACTGCGAAGCTCAGGAAGTGCAGGTCGGTCTTGAAGTCCTGAGCGATCTCCCTCACCAGGCGCTGGATGGGCAGCTTACGGATGAGCAGCTCCGTGGATTTCTGGTAGCGACGGATCTCTCTCAGAGCCACGGTACCGGGCCTGTAACGGTGAGGCTTCTTCACTCCGCCGGTGGCCGGAGCGCTTTTCCGAGCAGCCTTGGTGGCCAGCTGCTTCCTGGGGGGCTTTTTCCTCCAGTAGATTTTACGGGCGGTCTGCTTGGTTCTTGCCATCGCTCTTTATTATTCTGTCTTATATTTCTTGCACGCCGCCTAAACTCCAGCCCGGCACCCGCGTGGTTTTCGCTACAGTTCCTGGTATGTCGAGTTTCTCCGTTAGCACCGGGTGGCGGTTGAGTGCTAGCTAGCACTAGCTCTTCCTGCTGTAACGTCTCCTGCTGTAAACAGTGGCTCCGTCCGCCGACTCGGGAGACCTTTGGGGCGATCTGTGTGTCCGTGATATATATATATATATATATATATATATATATATATATATATATATATATATATATATATATATAGTGAAAGGTGCAGAAAGAAGAAGGAAGATAAAAAAAAAAAGGCTGTTGCAACGGGCAGCCAACTCGTGTGGCGCCGCCGGTCCAGCGGAACCGGAACCGGAAAAAAAAAAAAATTACAGTTAGTTGAGTCCAATTTCTTTATGGAAACAGACATTTTGTGGGTAATTTATGCCAAATTGCCATAAGTGATAAAGTATATTGTGGAGAAACAAATAAGTTCAGGCGAGATGCTACGAGCTGGAAGGTTTCAGAGTTTTATTTCCTCCATCATGAGACACACTGTAGCGCTGTGCTGTGTGTGTCATCTGTGTGTCCTTTGTGTGCGTGTCTAGTAAGCACTTTTATACAGACAAGAGAGAATGCATGGCACATTTGCATATTGATATACATATCAGTCAATACATATCAATCACGTGATTAACTGGCGCCGGACTTCCTCCCCTTAAACCGGGGATGTATAACAATAGTCATTGTTCTGATTGTCTCCCCCCTCAATGGGGCTCTGCCCCGGACCCCGCTAGGGGACTCCGTCCCCCAGACCCCCTGCAAAATTTTCAGATAATTTCACCAACCCAAAATCACATCCCTGTTCTCAGCTGCTGTTAGCCCCTGCGCTGAAGGCGCCTCAGGTACTCTCTCCAGAACTAGAAGCTCTTGTGTTATTAACCTGAGCAAGAGACCCCAGTGTTATCTTCTGAGTTTGGAACTCCCATGTTGTTTTCTTCTAAGAAAAAGCTCCTCTATCATTATCCCCAGAGCAAAAGGCTCTTACAGTGCATCCAGAAAGTATTCACAGTGCTTCACTTTTTCCACATTTTGTTGTTACAGCCTTATTCCAAAATGGATTAAATTCATTTTTTTCCTCAAAATTCTACACACAATACCCCATAATGACAATGTGGAAAAAGTTTTTTTTGAGATTTTTGCAAATTTATTAAAAATAAAAAAACTGCAAAATCACATGCACATAGGGCTGTCGCGATAACCGCAAATATATAATACCACACTATGGACAAGCCTACCGTGGATGAAAACAAGCAACTGCAAAAACCGCGGTGTTCACTTTTTTGTGTGTCTGTGTGGCTATATCTCATTCACTTATGTGCCCCTATTATTAAATAAATTGTTAAATGTTAAGTATATTTTTATTACCAACAGCATGTTTGCACCCAGTATGAAGCTTCCACAGCACCCAGTGCTGCCGCCGCCTGGTGCTGATGGCGACAGCGCTGTTTTGGAGCACCGTCTCTGCAGACGGACAGTTAGTGTTGAAATATGTTTGGACTCCTTGCTAAATACGGCCGTGACAGTGAGCACTGAAAGGGCACAAAGCGTGTTATTTCCTTCTGAGTGGCGTGTGTATGATCCTGACTGTGTATGAGCTCTGAGAGCCAAACTTCTGCGTAGTGCATTGCTTGTTTGAACGTAATTTTTTTGGACAGCGGCAAAAATCAGAGACAAGAGCCACTCAGGGTCCTATATGGAGACTGTCCTGTTAAAATAAGCTGAGTGTCGCTGCAGTCTCCAGTCCACACACCCCGTAGTTCCCGTCACTGCTTTATGAAAAGGATCAGTTTTTTTTTTGTTTTTGTTTTTTTAAACAGAATCAACAGTTCATGCCTGTAGAAAGAGTGGAGCTCCGCACATTTGTCACACACGCGCATATTGAGAGCAGAGCTGCAGCGACTCTCACAGCTTCCATTGTTTGCTTTGTAAGTCATAAACCCTGTTTAAATTACGAGACCACAGTATCCTAAAAACATCTGCAATAATACCGCGGTGTTGACCTGTCCACTGTCACAGCAAGGGAAATTCCTCTACCGCGACAGCTCTACATGTATACAAGTATTCACAGCTTTTGCCATAAAACTCAAAATTGAACTTACTCACGTGGACAAAATTGTTGGTACCCCTCTGTTAATGAAAGAAAAACCCACAATGGTCACAGAAATACCTCGAATCTGACAAAAGTGGTAATTCTATGAAAATTAACCAATGAAAATCAGACAATGCTTTTGAATTGTGGTTCAACAGAATTACTTTAAAAAACAAACTCATGAAACAGGCCTGGACAAAAATGATGGTACCCCTAGAAAAGATTGAAAATAATGTGGCCATAGGGACATGTTCAACCAAGATGTATCCTCTAACTAGAAAAGCACTCGGAGAGCACAGACCTCCGCCAAGCGCCACAGTTCCCCCCCATACAGTGTTTGTGTGTAGGTTTTCAGATTCCTTGACCATGAAAACATATGACTAGCAATTGGATTCACAATGATAGGATTAGTGGTTCAGTAGTAAAAGCATTACCTCCTTGGCGGAGGTAATAAACTGAAGTGTTGCTGTTGTGTCCATCTCCTGCATCTGCAAAGTGGCAGGCTGCGACCTGTCAAGGCATACCTCATGCCTCCCTTATTGGGGGGGGGGCTTTCACACCTGTACTGAGTACTTAAAAACTGTAGTTATCGGCAGATGAAAGAAAACTGAAGCAAAAACAAGCAAGCAAACAAACAAAAACTAAGCAAACAGCAACTGCAACATGAACTATTTCGAACATATTTATTCAAATGTACACTTATATGGACACAATGTTGAGCCATAACTTTTTGGTAATGTGAAAATAATAAGCCAAGTAGCACAAAAAATTGAGTGCTCTTGCTGTCAGGAAACAATGTTGGCACCAAATCACTGAAGTGATGTGCCAGCAATGGGGGTACATTGTGCTCTGCCACAAAATGACAAAACATCACTTCTGCTAGTGATGCATTGGATTTGGAAGGCGTCGGTTCTCTCACTGTCTGAAAATGTTCATCCATCGATCGAATTTGGCTACACAGTTTTTGTGGCGCTGTGTAGCAAAGTGCGGCTTCAGGTCGAAAATCCCTGATTCAGTCACTTTTAGCATTAGAGTCACACATATCAGGCGCAGCATTACTGGCGCCGGGATTCCTCTCTGTTCCGGAGCCTCAGGACAAAAGAAGGTGCGATAATGATTGCCGTGGGTTTTATTGGGTTTGCGCTCCGCGGGAAAAAGAGGATTTGGAAGCCTCCCCCGGCAGAGAGCTGGTTTTTGCGTAGCCCCTATGGCTGGCCGGGGAATTTCTGCCAAATAATCCGGCGCCGGACAGCTGCCCGTGTCAGCTTTTGCAGCGTAGCGCAAACACAGGCACTCTGGCGAGCCCTGCCCACCACAGTTTTCTGCGTGCTTTTGTGCCTAAAACTTTGAAGAAGGCGGAGTTTGTGTTCATCAGACACGACGACCAGCGCCCTCTGTTGCCCCTGCACACATGTTGAAAATGGCCGTATCTCACAATGTTAAAGAATCATTTAAAAAATTCCTGTATCCAGACGGTGATCCGGATCATCCCCAAAATTTAATCAGTTCTTCCTTGTACCATTTCCAACAAGGCCTGAAAGTTTAATCGAAATCCGTCCAAAACTTTTTGAATTATCTTGCTAACCAACAGACAAACAGACAGACAAACGCTGGTAAAAACATAACCTCCTCCTGGCCTTCGGCCTGGCGGAGGTAATTAACATCACAGGTGTCTACAAACTTGTAATCAGTCAGTCGGCCTATTTAAAGGGTGACAAGTAGCCACTGTGCTGTTTGGTGACATGGTGTGTACCACACTAAATATGGACCAGAGGAAGCAAAGGAGAGAGTTGTCTCAGGAGATTAGAAAGAAAATTATAGACAAGCATGTTAAAGGTAAAGGCTTTAAGACCATCTCCAAGCAGCTTGATGTTCCTGTGACTACAGTTGCACATATTCAGAAATTTAAGATCCATGGGACTGTAGCCAACCTCCCTACACGTGGCCGCAGGAGGAAACTTGATGAAAAATGGAAGAGACGGATAATACGAATGGTAACAAAAGAGCCCAGAACAACCTCTAAACACATTCATGGTGAACTCCAAGGTCAAGGTACATCAGTGTCAGATTGCACCATCCGCCATTGTTTGAGCCAAAGTGGACTTCATGGGAGACGATCAAGGAGGACACCACTGTTGAAAACAAATCGTAAAAAAGCCAGACTGGAATTTGCCAAACTGCATGTTGACAAGCTACAAAGCTTCTGGGAGAATGTCTTATGGACAGACGAGACAAAACTAGAACTTTTTGGCAAGGCACATCAGCTCTATCTTCACAGACGCAAAAATGAAGCATACCAAGAAAAGAACACTGTCCCTACTGTGAAACATGGAGGAGGTTCTGTTATGTTCTGGGGCTGCTTTGCTGCATCTGGCACAGGGTGTCTTGAATCTGTGCATGGTACAATGAAATCTCAAGACTATCAAGGTATTCTAGAGAGAAATGTGCTGCCCAGTGTCAGACAGCTTGGTCTCAGTGGCAGGTCATGGGTCTTGCAACAGGATAATGACCCAAAACACACAGCTAAAAACACCCAAGAATGGCTAAGAGCGAAACATTGGACTATTCTAAAGTGGCCTTCTATGAACCCTGATCTAAATCCTATTGAACATCTGTGGAAGGAGCTGAAACATGCTGTCTGGAGAAGGCACCCTTCAAACCTGAGACAACTGGAGCAGTTTGCTCATGAGGAGTGGGCCAGAATACCTGCTGAGAGGTGCAGAAGTCTCATTGACAGTTACAGAAATCGTTGGATTGCAGTGATTGCCTCAAAAGGTTGTGCAACAAAATATTAAGTTAAGGGTACCATCATTTTTGTCCAGGCCTGTTTCATGAGTTTGTTTTTAAAATAATTCTGTTGAACCACAATTCAAAAGCATTGTCTGATTTTCATTGGTTAATTTTCATAGACTTTTTATTTATTTCCACTTTTGTCAGATTCAAGTTATTTCTGTGACCATTGTGGATTTTTCTTTCATTAACAGAGGGGTACCAACAATTTTGTCCACGTGTGCAGGTGCATCCTGTCTCCACTGATCATCTTTGAGATGTTTCTACAGATTAATTGGAGCCCACCTGTGGTAATTTCAGTTGATTGGATATGGTTTAGAAAGGCACACACCTGACTATATAAGGTCCCACAGTTAACAGTGCATGTCAGTGCACAAACTAAGCATGAAGTCAAAGGAACTGTCTGTAGACCTCAGAGACAGGATTGTCTCGAGGCACAAATCTGGGGAAGGGAACAGAAAAATTTGTGCTGCTTTGAAGGTCCCAGTGAGCACGGTGGCCTCCATCATCCGTAAATGGAAGAAGATCAGAACAACCAGGAATCTTCCTAGAGCTGGCCGGCCATTTAAACTGAGCGACTGAGGTAGAAGGGCCTTAGTCAGAGAGGTGACCAAGAACCCGGTGGTCACTCTGTCAGAGCACCAGCGTCCCTCTGTGGAGAGAGGAGAACCTTCCAGAAGGACAACCATCTCTGCAGCAATCCACCAATCAGGCCTGTATGGTAGAGTGGCCAGACAGAAGCCACCCCTTAGTGAAAGGCACATGGCAGTCCCCCTGGAGTTTGCCAATAGGCACCTGAAGGACTCTGACCATGAGAAACAAAATTCTCTGGTCTGATGAGACAAAGATTGAACTCTTTGGCCCTTCACTTCCGCCCTCCATCTCACTTCCGCCCTCCAAAGAGAGCAGACGCCTTTTTCTTCTCTCTTGCTTCTGACTTATCTCCTTCTCCCCAAACTAACTGGATCCCAGCTTGCTGTCGTCTGTCTGCGTCTTTACTTTACTGCTGATTATCGAAAGGAATTATGGAATTAATAAGCTGGGCTTTGAACGCAATTGACACTATCTTTTCAATGAGGAAAAGTGCCCCGGGGGAGGTTGTTTGCCCCGCAGGAACGGCTGCTGCGGGCTATTTACGGGAGACAAGTAATTGGAAACTCTTGTGCCTGACTAATCTTTTTATCGAAGATGTAGAAGATTTGTACGTCTTCGCAGTAATGGTGATTGGGATCGTTCTGATTGGATCTGGGATTGTCCTGGTGTACCGCAAATTGTTGAAGATGGATACAACCTATCAAAATGCTGGCCAGGCAAGGTGCATCCATCAAATTGAAAAAATGGAGAGGACCCTGATAGCGACAAATGGAGAACTGTCTCGGAAGGTGGATTACATCATGATTACGCTTAGGACCATCCACGATGGACTCAACGCCCAGCAATGAAGGATTAAGTACTGAATCTGTAAGAGAATATAAAGTTTCCTCTCTGTGATCAGTACTATTCGACTTAATCTGACTTCCTCACAAAAATCCTCCTGATCATCTGCAGTCTTTGTTTTCAAAACATTGAGCTCATGGCCTTCGGACAGGCAGCTGCATGGCCAAGGACAATGCCTGTAGCCAGACAAAACATCTCCTGCCAAAGGTCCTTGTTGTTCTTAACTGACACAACACCTACTTTCAACATTACACTCATACTGATCCACAAACTGATGATAAAGATGATTCACTCACTGCTCTCTTTGTGTCCTGTGAACTTTTTTGGTCTGCTGATTGTGCATTGAGGGCTTTTTTTTCCCTTTGTAATCATAATATTGATCATATATGACCACTATTCTGAAATCAATGATTTTTTTGCTCCTTCCTATTGTATTATTTCCTATGCTACCTGTACCCTCCTGTTGGCAGGCGCGTTTCAGATGCAGCCGTGTCACCGGAAATGCAGGTTCATTTTCTGTGTCAAGTCAAATCCCTCGTATGTTATCAGTGATCTGTTATCAGTGATCTGTTATCAGTATCTGTTAATGTACTTGGCAATAAATCTTTTCTGAGTCTGAGTCTGAGTCTGAATGCCAGGCGTCATGTTTGGAGGAAACCAGGCACCACTAATCAGCAGGGCAATACCATCCCTACAGTGAAGCATAGTGGTGGCAGCATCATGCTGTGCGGATGTTTTTCAGCGGCAGAAACTGGGAGACTAGTCAGGATAGAGGGAAAGATGAATTCAGCAATGTACAGAGACATCCTGGATGAAAACCTGCTCCAGAGCACTCCTGACGTCAGACTGGGGGGATGGTTCATCTTTCAGCAGGACAGCGACCCTAAGCACACAGCCAAGATATCAAAGGCATGGCTTCAGGACAACTCTGTGAATGTCCTTGAGTGGCCCAGCCAGAGCTCAGACTTGAATCCAATTGAACATCTCTGGAGAGATCTGAAAATGGCTGTGCACCGACATTTCCCATCCAACCTGATGGAGCTTGAGAGGTGCTGCAAAGAGGACTGGGTGAAACTGCCCAAAGATAGGTGTGCCAAGCTTGTGGCATCATATTCAACAAGATTTGAGGCTGTAATTGCTGCCAAAGGTGCATCAACAAGTATTGAGCAAAGGCTGTGAATACCAGTGTTGGAAGTAATGCGTTACTGTAATGCCACTACTTTTGCAGTAACGCGCTGTGTAACGAAATTACTGTTTAAAAATTCAGTAATGCGTTAGTTACTGAAATTTGATCAGATGGTTACTCGTTTTATTAATATGGATAGATATTTTTAGTTCAAACAAATACAAACTGACCCTACGTAACTGATGCAACCATCATTCAGCATGACTTGTTGCAAAGAGCCTCTTCAAAAGCAGCCACAAATGGAGCTTGCTCCTGCTGGGAAAAGGTGAAGCTACTTTATTTTTGTGGAAATAGACAGACTATTTTTCCTTTGTCGTGGTTAAGAACAAAAGCATATTGGTGGGTTGCAAACTAAAGTACTAGTTAAGACATAAGCGCCTTAAAACAGCAACAAGCTCCAACAAAGCTAGTGCTAAGTAATGGCTAGCTATGCTAACAACGCCGTGAAGTGGGTCTACTGTATTCTCAACAGCCAGGGCTGGATTTCAAGCACAGGTATGCATCTGGACAGTCTGTGACCCAGCAAGAATTAAACAGACTGATTGCCAGATATGTTGTTACAGAATGAAGATGTGATAACAGTCACTTTCCATCAGACAGCTGAGACTGTGAGCCACTGAATTTAAAACACATTTACTTGGTACCTGGATAAAGATTATTCAAAAATGGATTTTGATCTCCAAAAGGAATTTGAGAGACTGGATCATGTCTCTGTCACAGCAGACATTTGGACTGTGGATAATGGACGTTGCATTGTTTATTAACAATGGAATGACAATAAAAGCACTTTGACTTTGACATTTTGTGTGGATCACTGCACATCGGATTAAATCCATATCATAAAGGTAAGATAACATGAACAGCTTTATGCAATGTTGCCAACTCAGTCTTTTGGAGTGATTCTCACTCTTCCTTCTCTCTCATTCCACAAACCCTATTTCTCACTCCAAAATGAGGAAATTAGTGGCAATTTCGTGTTGATTTTCTTCAGATTTTTCCCATAATAAGAGCTCACGAAGCAGGATAAAGCAGACTGAATATATTCTAAAAGCTCTGTCTGAAACAGTCTGTTTTCAGCCTGACATTAAAAATGGGTCGAGGGTCTCCAGCCACCACGCTGTGCGGGTCGTCGGCGTGGACGTCAGTGCCGGAGGGTCCTCAGGCTGTGGACACCATCATGCCAGCTGCAGAGCCCGACGTAGCTGAGTGGGAGCCAGAGGACGATCTCCTCCCGTCTGAGCCTGGATCGTCGGAGTCCTGGACGGCGTCGGAACTCGAGATCAGGCAAGTGCTCTGTGTTGTCTTTGAATTTTAGAGCATTTTTGCCTGTCTCTTGGGGAGGCGAGCCGAGTGCAGCCGTCCGCTGCATCCGAGCTTGTCTCGCCGGGTTCTGGCGCTACCGGTGATCCTGATCCCGGTTCTTTTCTCTCTCCTGAGCCTTCTCCCAGGGTCACCGGTGCGGAGCTGATTCCGGTCGCTGTGCCAGAGGCTTCGGGTTCAGGGTTGGAGGTCAGTTCTGGTGCGGCGCCGACCCAGTCTGGGTCCGACGTGGGTGCAGCCGTGACCCAATCGGGGTTCATCGTGGGTGCAGCGCCAGCTGAATCCAAGGTCGGTGAGGGAGCTGCAGATCCCCTGTCACCGGACACTGGACTGGCTCATCTTCATCATTGTCGTCCTTGTCCTCAGGATCAGCATCACAGCTCATCTCATCTGTCTTATTGCCTCTGTTCTCGTGTAGTGTGTTTTAGCCCATCGTGGCTCTTTACTTTGTCACTTTGTGTTACTCTTCTGTTCCTGAATAAACATCATTGCAAACTCACCGGTGACTTGTGGTGTCTTATGGTGGCTCGCGAGGGCCACTGTGACAGTAACATAACAAAATGTAGAAAAAGTGAAGCATTGTTAATACTTTCTGGATGCACTGTACTTTGTTTTCTTCAGAGTAAGCGGCTCCCATGTCATTCCCTGAGTTTGGAGGTTCTAGGTGGTCATTTCCTCCTGAGTTTCAAGTTTCCATATTGTCATTTTCAGAGTTTAACCCCTTGCACTCCGGTCAATTTTCCTAAAAACGCCCCCCAAAAAATGTGCCCAAAGTAAATCGAAAGCTGTTCTTCAACCCTTTGCAGCATCTTCATGGGGTTGGTCACATTTAAAAGAAAACACTTTGAATTTTTTGGCAAAAAAAACATGATCTCTTTTCAGTGTGCGCTTGGACGCCATACACCACCTACATCAAAATCTCCATCAGGATCTCCATCATGCGTCCGAGAGCGCACAAGGGCGCTCTCGTGCGCCCTAGGACGCAGAGACTTGCCCGCCCGCGGTACAACGGAGCGCAAGAGGTTAAGAGTTCCATATTGTCACCTCCTGAGTCTAAAGATTTCATGTTGTTAGCTCCTCTGTTAAAGGCTCCTGAGGTCAACGCCCCCACAGTGCTGTGTCCATCTTTCTGGTGGCCCTTGGACTTTGGTAGGCCACCCGATGTGCTGTTTCCATCTATCTGGTGGTCCTTGGACTTGGGTAGGCCACCCAACATGTCATGTTCCTCTGTCTGGTGGCCTATGGACTTGAGTAGGCCACCCGATGCTTCGTATTGGGCCTTTTTGTGGTCTTGGGATGTTGACAGACCATCCGATCCATTTTGGGGCTTTGGACTTGGGATGGGCCAACAAGACTGTGTGTTGGAGTTTGGACTGTGGGGGGTAAGAATTGGTTTTGACCCATCTGGCTGTGTATCCCCACCATCCATCCGGTGAAGGCCTTTCTTTTTGTTTTGTTGTCATCAACGTATTTTGAAGGTTTGTCTCTCTGTTTTTGACCAGATGGAATTTTAATGTACGGCATATCGTGCTGAGGTTCATCAGTTTTGGACATGACCAACTAGAATATCTTTGCTGCGTAAGTGCCAGAATGTGGAAGTTTATGACTTGTATCTTTAGTGCTAAGCTCCTGTGTCTTACACTGGACCACTGTATTATTTGATATTATTTGGCCTCCACTGCTATTTTTCAAATTTTGCAAATACTTGACCTTTGTCAAATAGTAAAATGGTTGAAAGTGGCTGTGACCAAAAACAAGAATTGTAAACTTACAAGAGAAAAGAAAAGAGGAAAAAGAGAAAAAAAAACATTGCAAATTTATGGTTAAAAGGAGTCACAAAATCATAAGGAAAAGTGTCATAAATCCCTCCAGCAGGTAGACAGGAACAAATGGACCCTAAGCAGCAGGAAGGACTTCAGTACAAAATGATTTATTAACTGTGGTAACCTTTAGGGATGAAGGAAACCAAAGAGATGCTTGCAATATTCCAGAAATACTTTATCGTACCGACGGGTTCAAACTATACCATACAATGGTAGCTACCACTAGAGTGGTGACTTAGCTGATGGAGCATCTGCCCCACAACTGGAAGGTCGTGGGTTCAAGCCCCAGCCAGGTCATACCAAAGACCATATAAAAATGATACTTCCCACCTTCTAGCTTGGTGCTCAGCATAATAGAATGGGGGAAGGAAAAGTTGTTTGTGGTGGCGCCTTGCATGGCAGCAACCCCTCTGATGAGAGAAACATAATTTTGTTCTACTGTACATGATTGGCTGTATGGATTGAATGACAATAAAGTTAGCTTCTACTTCTTCTGTGCTTGGAGTGGGCCATAACAACAGGGCATAAAAACAGGAAGTACTGACACAATAGAGAGCGCCCCTAGTGTCAGCATAGATATGTTTAACTGCTATCCATAATATTACTCATGATACAACATTAACCAAAACCAAAAGAACAAACAAATAACAGCACATGGGCTGGAGAGATAACTCAAACATAAATGGCAAAAAACTTACAAAAAACCGTCTTGGGATACAGGGGTTACAGGCAGGGAAAAGCACACAACGTTAATGACGCCACACCAGACTGAGACAGAACACTGGATATATAGATGGGAATAATTAACGCAACACAGAACAGGTGGCACAATCAAGGGCAGCAGGGAAGTGGCTGCAGGTGAGGAACACAGGATGGGCGGGGCTGTACAGACAAACACAAACAGGGGAGGCACATGAAACATAACAATGAAAATACGGGACAATACAGGAGTAATAGAGAGAGGGCAGTGGATAGGGATACGGAAAACATGGGGAGTATTAACAATAGGTAAACAGATATACACACAGACCCAGGACCAAACAGGGAATGTCACAGCAGACAATGACAGAGGACTCGGGAACGCAGAGGGCCATAAATGCAAATAATAATCATACATAACCACAAAAAAACAATACATGAACATAAAACGTGGGCTTGATCGTAGGATCAATTATGACAGCTCCCCCAAAGGCAGATTCCAGACACTTTTCAATCAAGCCTAAGAAATACCTCAATAGGGCGGGAGGAGGGGGACATAGGCACAGCAGGGCAAAACAAGAAACTTAGCCCAGGAGGTGACAACATAAAAATTGTAAACCCAGGAGATAATGAAAACACAGGAGTTTTAAACTAAGGAGAAAACAACATGAGAGCTCTGGAGAAAATAATATAAGAGCTCTAAACTCTGGAGAAAACGATACAGGAGTCTTCTGTTCTGGAGAAAACATAGAAGTTTTGAACTCAGGAGATGACAAAATGGACAATATAACCTCAGGGAGTGACAACAAAGGAACTTTAACCTCGGAGAATAATGATAACATAGGAAATTTGAACTCGGAAGAAAACAACATGGGGTTTTAAACTCAGGAGAAAGCTTGGGGCTCTTTGCTCTAGAGACCACAATATTGGAGTTTCTAGCTCTGGAAGTAAAAATATGTCACACACACATTAGTCCACTAGCCCAACATGAGGACACTTACAATGCAAAAAGTAGAGTTCAACAACAATTAACTGCACCAAAACTGAAGAGCCTCTTCCAATCAAGCATCATTCCAAGGACAAACTTAGAGTATTTTAACCATACTTCCTGGCGCATAATAGACCCTAGGGTTCAGTGTCAATTCAACCCTCCCTTTTTTATTTAAATATCTGATCTATTCAGATTGCACAACAACCTAGTTGGATGTTATTGGAATTGCAAAAGAGAATTTCGGCTGCACTATGTGTTTAGCCGGAATAATCAGATGAACATCTACCCTCAAATAAATGTCACTATATCCTTATGGAAAAACATTACTGACATGGTTTTCAGAAACACCCCAAAACAGACGCAGGCTCAACAACAGTAATGATCTTTTATTGAATGAAAGTGGAAGTGTGTGTGTGTGTGAATGGTGTTGTGAGAGTGTAGTGTAGTACGAGCAGGAGTATGATGACAGGACAGATCTGGCAACCCTGGAATGACAGCACAGACAGGGGAGTTAGCTTCAAGCTGGCAGACCATGATATTAATAGAGTGTTGGCGGTCTTACGGCAGTGAAGAGTTAATCCAGCTCCGAAGAGATGAAGTTCCAATACCGGCCCAGCGCCCTGTTGTGAAGCCGAGGTGCAGGTGCAGAATATTCACAGTGCTGTTAGGGTGAAGGTGATGTGAGCTCCAGCCCACCAATTACATGGGGAGAAAGCCGCTGTACACAGCTGAATCCGGTCCGCCACCAGGAGGAGAGGGAAGTCCGCCAGGAGGGTGGTCCACCTGTGCACAGGGAACAAGGGGAGAAAGGCAGGTGCAGGGAATAGCTCAGAGAAGGCTTATGTGGCGTTAGGGAGATGGAACTCTCGTGCGACGAGAAGCTGAAGATTAGAGATGAGTTCTCTAGTGCAGCGAGATGGAGGAAGACACTAGGAAGGAGGTCTTCCTAGGAGAAAGCGCAGGACGTCTCCTTGCTGCCTACTGGGCAGCGTTCCTTATAAAGAGTGCTTGATGAGGGAGAGCAGGTGTGCCCGCAGCTGTGAAAGATAATGAGGGCGAGGCACACAAAGCACAGATCACCACAGTACCCCGCCCCCCCCCCCCACACACACATACGGGATGCCTCCCGGCGGCTGTTCCAACCTGTCCGGGTGCATCCGATGGAACTCCTGGATGAGTTGAGGATCCAACACAAACGAGGGATGCACCCAGCACCGCGCATCAGGTCCATACTCCTCCCAGTCCACCAGATATTGCAGACCGCACCCTTGGCAGCGGACATCCAGGATGCTATTGACCTGGTGTGCAGGACCACCGTCGATCATCACGGGCGGGGGTGGAGGTTTGGGTGGAGGACACAGCGGGCTGGACTTACATGGCTTCACCTGGGAGACATGGAAGATAGGACAGATACGCATAGAGGAGGGCAGCGCCAGGCGCACAGCAGCGGGGTTGATGATATGAGTTATGGAGAAAGGACCAATGAAATGCTGCGATAATTTCTTTGTCTCACCCTTCAGGTTGATGTTCCTTGTGGAGAGCCATGCCTGCTGTCCCACATGGTAGGAGGGAGCCTGGGTCCTTTGGCGGTTGGCGATCTCCGTATTGCGGGCCACTGTGCATTGCAGAGTCGCCTTGGTGGACCTCCAGAGTTGCCGGCAGTGCTTGATATGGGCCTGGACAGAGGGAACAGCAATCTCCTCCTCCTTCTCCGGGAACAGTGGGGGGGGGTGTTGTAGCCTAAAGAGACCTCAAAAGGGGAGAGACCAGTGGCAGAAGAGACAGCTGTGTTGTGTGCATACTCAACCCACGGTAAGTACGTGCTCCAGGATGCTGAATTAGAGGCCGTGATGCACCTCGGGGCTGCCTCCAACTCCTGATTAGTGCGCTCACACTGGCCGTTACTTTGGGGGTGATATCCAGAGGACAGACTCACTGTCGCCCCCATCGCCTTGCAGAAAGACCGCCAGACCTGAGAGACGAACTGGGGTCCACGATCTGATATGATGTCCGTCGGGATGCCATGAAGCCGGACCACGTACACCACCAACAGATCCGCTGTTTCCTTGGCTGCTGGCAGCTTCTGCAGAGGAACAAAGTGAGCCGCCTTAGAAAATCTGTCCACCATGGTGAGGATAACCGTGTAGCCTGCTGAGGGGGGCAAACCAGTCACGAAGTCCAATGTGATATGGGACCAGGGGCGACTGGGGATGGGGAGAGGATGCAGCAGACCTGCTGGTGGGGAAGAGGGTGACTTGCTGGTCGCACACTGCAGACAGGCCTGGATGAATTCTGCCACGTCCCTCCGCACTTTTATTTTTATATGCACACATTTGCAGTGTGACTAATATCGATTGTGGAAAATTTGGTGAAAATCATACAAAGTTTGTCCAATTTACAAGTGCCTGTTGTTCTAACCACAAGGTGGTGCAATAACTTTTGTAAATTATTTTTACATCGACGCGTTCAGGGCGGGACTAATATCCATTGTAGAAAATTTGGTGAAGTTCGGATGAAGTTTGTCCAAGTTACAATTTTCCGATGTCCCATGGCGAGGAGTAAACCTTCGCCATGTCGCCATGGTAACACTTACCTATCAGTTATGTGTTGCTGATCCACATAGGACTACAGATGACAGTCACCTCTACCTATGTTCCAAATTTCATGACTCCGGGACCTTCCCAGCCCTCCCCATAAGCTCACGGATTGAATGGAGAGGAGGGCGTGTCCATGGTAACATGTGTGACGTCATGCAAAAGTTGATGTGCACTTATGATCATCCCTGTGGTGTGATGAATCTCAGAAAATTTCACATCATTCTGGCAAGTAGCATGTGAGTTATAAATAAAAGTTTTCAGCAATTCTTGTGTTAACCACTAGGTGACGCTGTATCTCTTCTCAGGTATTTTTATGTAGGTGTGTTCGGGGTGAGACTATTTTCCATCATGGAAACTTTGGTGGACATCAGTCAAGTTTTGCCTGAGTTACAGCTGGTTGATGTTGTAAGGGGAGGAGTCAAACTTCGCCATGGCGCCCAGGCCACACCTTTTGAGATTTTGACTTAATTTTACAATTTTTAATGGCATTGGCCATAATGCTATGGCCATTGCCTATAGATACCACCATATAAAAATTAGCGCAATCGGAGCAGGTCCCTAGGACTAGTTCGTTCAAATGCGAGGTGTGACTTTTTTCTGAATTGGAGGTTGGGCAACTTTGAGGCAAGATGGCGGCCTTCCTGTTGGCGGTGGGTATGGGCCACAATTATGTTTTTTGCATGTCTTGAGGTGATACACACCTCACCTGAATTTTATGTCTCTATGGCAAAGTTCAGTCTCCATAGACCTTGTACGTTTGGCCCCACCCACAAAATTTAGGGGCACATACGTTTTCCAGTTTATCAAATTTTTCGTGGGGTCTGAGGGGTTTGCCAAAAAAAAATCGCATTTTAGTTAACATTCAGAGGGTGAAAAATGCGATCGTTTAGGCGGAAGAATAATAAGAAGAAACAGAGCAATTACAATTGGGCTTTCGCCAACTGACGTTGTCAGTGGCTCAGGCCCTAATAACCCAAAACCTCTTTTTTCAATAATTGATCAGTTAATAAACCCAGTTTTTAACATGTCTAGCAGGATGTCTACAGACTCCAGATGTGAGGAATTTGCAGCTGACTTCAGCATCCATCCATCTTCTTCCGCTTAATCCTTTTCGGGTCGCGGGGGGGGGGGGGGGCTGGAGCCTATCCCAGCATCTTTGGGCGAGAGGCAGGGTACATCCTGGACAGATCGCCAGTCCATCGCAGGGCCAACACAGAGACAGACAACCATTCACTCTCACAGTCATACCTAAGGACAATTTAGAATCCCCAGTTTTCATGCCAGTTAACCTAACTTGCATGTTTTTGGCATGTGGGAGGAAACCGGAGAAATCTCGGAGTAAACCCACGCAGACACAGGGAGAACATGCAAACTCCACACAGATCACTGTTGGTCGGGGGCTGGGATTGAACCCAGGATTCCCCGGCCAAGGGTGAGTTGCTGTGCAGCAGTAAAATAAAATCCATAAGGCCAGCTATTAGTCTGTTACAACTTACTGCTTTTAATACAGCTGAACTTTTGTTTTTATGTGGGGAAACACTGGACAGTTTTGACCTAGTTGATGCTAAGGTGCTGCAGAAAGTTATTTCCAAGTTAAAAAACAAGCAACCTGCATTTTAGAGCCAAATCTTACACCATTTTTAAATCCATTTGTAGCTTTTTAGTTGCTGATGTTTTTAACATTTTAAATCATTCTCTTCACACAGTTTTTCCTAGTGCTTTTAAGACAGCCATTGTCAAGCCTGTTCTGAAGAAAATAATTTAGACACTGACATATTGAACTATTACAGACCAGTGTCCAACCTGACATTTTTAACCTCTTGCACTCTGGTGTACCGCGGACGGGCACGTCTCTGTGTCCTAGAGCGCACGAGGGCGCACGAGAAATCCAGCTGGACAACACTTGGTTCTGTGCAACATTTCTGTTGCATTTTCCAGCCCGGATCTGAAGCTGTGTGTTATTTGCAAGCATTTGTATCCAAAAAAACACCCAGGCAAAATTTATTTTCTTCAAGTTCAGTATGTTTAGATGACTGTTACTCAGTGGCCGGAGCACTTAGAGAGATTATGACTGTTTTGCCAAAAAATTCAAAGTGTTTTCTTTTAAATGAGACCAACCCCATGAAGATGCTGCAAAGGGTTGAAGAACAGCTTTTGATTCACTTTGGGCACGTTATTTTTTGGCGTTTTTAGGGAAATTGACCGGAGTGCAAGGGGTCAAGTAAAAATTTGGAGAAAGTAGTTTTTAACCAGTTACATGATTTTATGAAGTTTTTTTGTATTTTTGTACATGCCTGCACTTTATTTCATTTTTGTTGATGTTACGCTATGGTCGTCTGGTCTTCGACCCTTTAGAGGAGGGTACTGTAAGGGTTTGGACATGACTGTGCTCATGTCCTTGCTTTATGGTCATATATGTTTTTCTGTTCTTCGGGACATGAGTTCAGCTATGTCCTCGTCTTTTTTTATTATGTTCCTCTATACTGTGTTTATCGTTTGTATTTTTGGTCCCAGTGTGCTCTGTCTGTTCAGCCCCAACCGTCCGGTGCTTCTCCGTTACCCTTGATTGTTTCCCACCTGTCATACCTTATCTTGATTACTCCCGTCGACATACAGTCATGTGAAAAAATTAGGACACCCTATAAAAGCCTGTTTTTTTTAAACATATTTGGACATATGGATATTTAATATCAATTTTAACAATACAGGGAGATTCAAGTAATATAACTAAACAATTAAAACTGAAGAAAAGAGTTTCAAAAATTTTCTGTAAAATGTAACTCTAAAAACATTCAATTCCTGGTGAGGAATAAATTCGGACACCCCCACATTTTTTCCCACTTAAAATGGCTAAAATTACACAAAGGTGTAACACGTCAGGTGTACATGATTAAACCATTGTTACTCAGCATTTTGAAGGAGGCTTGTCCTATTTAAACCTCAGACATTTAGTGTGGTGTGCTCCAGACTGTTGAAGTGAGAGTGAACACCATGGTGAGATCATAAGAGCTGTCTGAGGCCTTCAGAAAGAAGATTGTAGCAGCTTATGAGTCAGGTAAGGGATTTAAAAAGATTTCAAAAGAATTTGAAGTCAGCCATTTTACTGTCCGGAAAATAGTCTACAAGTGGAGGACATTCAAAACAACTGCCAATATGCTCAGGTCTGGTCGTCCAAGCAAGTTCACCCCGAGCGCAGACCGCAAGATTCTGAAAGAACTCTCCAAAAACCTTAAAATGTCATCACGGGACCTACAGCAGGCTCTTGCTGCTGTTGATGTGAAAGTGCATGCCTCTACAATCAGAAAGAGACTGCACAAGTTTAACTTGCATGGGAGGCGCGCAAGAAGGAAACCTTTGCTCTGTAAGAGAAACATGAAAGCCAGACTGAAGTTTGCCAGAGAGACCATAGACAAAGATCAGGAGTTCTGGAATAATGTTCTTTGGACAGATGAGTCTAAAACTGAATTATTTGGACACCAGAACAGAGGACGTGTTTGGCATAGACCAGGTCTGTTCAATTAGCGGGCCACATGCGGCCCAGAACCAATCTCTGAGTGGCCCAGGCCATGCCAAGGAAATATAAATTTAAGAAAAAAATATGAAGGAATGATGGTCTGCGAGCGTGCACACGAATAACGCGCGTGACCGTCATCCGCGCGGAGTTCAGAAGTCAGCACTCGGCAGGCAGTGTCTCTAAATCACTGTCCGAGAGCAGCATGAGCTTATTAAAGTACTTTCAACGGGGAAAATATGTAAGCAGTGGAGGCATTTATGGTGGTTTTAACTCGCTGGAAACGGGCACAATAATGAAGAGTCGCTTAGCAAACAGATGTGGTTAAGCTTCATACTGTATGCAGGGAAAGACAATAGTGACTGAATCGCTGAGGATTGACTTCACCAGCTACTACAATATCCATCCATGGATGGATGGCTGGATGGATATTATGTACCTGGCAAGTTCAGATGACCAAAATTCACAAATTCAGTGACTTTAATCTGTCAGCAGCCTTCAGACAAACTAAATGTGCCAACATTTGGATTTCAAAATAAAGGAGGTTTTACCTGCTGTCTGGGTGGTGAGGAGAGTTCTAAAAACTATAAATATATAGAAATATTTTAACTGAAATAACTGCACCTTTGGTCATTTAATTTGTTTCATTAAATATGATTTTACTAATATTTTTTTTCTTTGAAGTCAGACTTAAATTATTGTTCTATTCTGGCTCTGCAAAATTATGGTCAAAAATGTAACTTGTATAAGGAAAAAAAGTTAATTTTACCATAATTTGTTTCAAATTTATAACCCCCCCACAGTAATTTTATTTAAAAAATAAACAAAAATTAGCCATAAGAAATCCACAAATTTATAATAAAGTCTCAAATGTACAAGAAAAGTCAATTTTACAAGAAGAAATTACAAATTTGAGGAAAATGGTTTCAAATTTAGATAAATTTACAGAGAAAAGTTAAAAATTATAAGAAAGTTGTCATAAATTTTGGAGAAAAACCTCAAACTTTCAAGGCTGAAGTCATTACTCAAGTTTTTTAAGTGGGCGCTTTTTGCATCCTGAAGGCTGGATGTCCACCAAATGTGTTTTTTCTGCTCTGGGTGACTGTTTTCTATTCATTCTCTATGTAGCCCAGTGTTTACAGAGCTGAGTGCCCTCGGCACTGAAACGCTTTGAGCGGTGGCCATTTTTTGTTGCAGCGCTTAGCGTTGAAAAAAGTTCAACTTTTCAGACCGCAGCTGAGCTCATCAATGTCAGGTCTTTCTAAGCAGCCTGTCAGAATTAAGGAAAGGCGGGACATGGGACACCAATACAGTCTCTACTCAGACTTCTGTTTTCTGTGTCATCATATTTTACATCCAGAGCTGCTAAAACACGTTTCGATTCCACCCCTGACCTTCGTGGGTTCGAGCTCACCCCCTGACCATCAGTGACCCTTCTGTGTGGAGTTTGCACATTCTCCCTGTGTCTGCATGGGTTTACCCTGGGTACTCGGGTTTCCTCCCGCACACCAAAAACGTGCAGGTTAGGTTAATTGGAGACTCTAAAGTGGCCCAAAGTGTAAATGTGTGTGTGAATGGTGAAGGGATTGGTGCCGTACCGTGGCTGCCTCATCCATTCAAGTGGATGCCTTGAATTTCCCTCTGGGGATCAATAAAGTATACAAAATACAAAAAATATCTGCTGGCTGAAGCTCCAAAAGCCTGTTATTACTCAGTCAAAGTGAAGGTACTCACTGATTACTACTTTTTAGTTTAATTTCATCCCCATACACCTTCATTGGTTAAAGCAGTGCTTTTGGCTGCTTATTTTTCAAAATGTATTTTTTGTTTAGGCATCATCCTTAATAAGTCAGGTGTACTTTTACAAGAACTACAAGGGATACAAAAGCAGCCTCTCAGACTCAAGGGCAGAGCTACTCATAGGAGAGAGAGAAATGAATACTGAAGAGCTGCAGAGGGCACTCGCATCATGGAGTTACACAACTCTTCTCCACTGGTGAACAGGACAAACTCTGTTTTGATGATGAATCACCAAGGGACCATTCAGCTTCAGGTCATGAACTGTGTTGATTGGACTAATGTAGGAAGGCAGTGGAGTGGGCAGAAAGCACAGTCAAAAGCTGTTTATTACATGTATTATACCTGAATGTACTTGCTGAAATACAGGTGCAATGCTTGCTCAGTTTTGGTTTAGCTTAAAATCTGCTGCAGATATTGAGGTTTCCCTGAACCAGAATAACACGGTTCATCCTGAATATATGCTCACCTCTCCCCACTTCTGTCCTTTCGGGTTGCGGGTTTCTGCCTGATTTGATTGTCAACCAAACCACGCCATTTTGTCCTGTTCTGCGTATCATTTTTGTGGAGGCCCAGCCATTTAAGATCCATCTTGATCCCTCCAATGCTCCACCAGAACACAGGCACTAGCCCCCGGAGCACCACCAGGGCTCCAAGGAGAGCACGACCCCGGGATGGCCCCCCCAGCACCAAGGACCCAAGGCCAGACCCAGCCCCACCTGGGAGGTAAAGCCAGCCGGCCCAGGGCTGGACAGTTTTTTAATGCTGGTGTTGATGCACATGTGTCAGTGTTTGACATGAAAGTTAAGTTAATCCCTTCCACAGCAAGTGGGACACCATGTGGTGTATGAGGCAGCACCTATCTCCGTGTCTCTGACCCTAGGCTGCACAGCTGCTTTAAGCAATGAAAGCTACAGTTGGGGGGGGGGGGGGGAGTCCTCTGGTAGCTGTGTGTGTTAACTTTCCTTTCCCCAATCTGTTATGCTGAGCACCAAGCTAGAAGGTGAAAAGTACCGTTTTAATATGGTCTTTGATAAGACCCGGCCGGGATTTGAACCCACGACCTCCCGGTTGTGGGACAGATGCGCTACCAACTAGGCCACCACTCCGGTCATGGGACATGAAAGCTGTCCATATTTATCTTACCTTTATGTTATGGAGTAGGGCTGTGCGCTATGACAAAAAATTAATATCACAATTTGTCATCTTATATCATGATAATGATATATATTTTCTATGAATTCTACAGTTTAGATAATCATATAAAAAGGATAATTTATTAAAACTTTTTTTTACATGTAACGTTTTTCCTCATAATTTTGCAGTGTTGTTATAAAATAGTTTTTTTTAATGTGCATTTGAGACTTGATTCTCATAAATTTCAGGTTTTCTTTTAAATCATATATGAATAAAATGTAAACATCAACAAGTTAAATATTTCCTGAGCCAGAGGAGAATAGCAACCCCCCCCCCAAAAAAAACACAAAAAAAACACGATAACATAAAAAAAATGTCTGAAAATGAGAAAATTACCCATGGCTGCCACCTACAGATATAAATTAGCCGTTAGTTTAAGTCAGTGAAAATTTCAGTGTAGACCTGCAGCCTGCCATTCTGGCCTGATTTAACCTGTTTGCTGCTCAGTAAGAATATTTCAGATTGGTCATTATCTGAAAATCAAATACACAAAAGGTAATGTAATAAAATACATGTGACTTTATTCATTATCACTACTTGACTAATTAAAATGATTAGAAATCAAATAAATTACATTAAGAACCATCTTGCTCCACCAACCATTTTAATGTATTATTTATTTTGCTTGTATGTGCCACCATCATGCACTTTTGCAGCTTTAATACATTTTTTTTTTCTGACAAAACTAAGAAACTCGGCAGTAATTTAAGCCAAAGAAACAATGGTCTGCTACATGTTTCCAGTTAGCACAACTTAGCATCGTCATTTAGCATTTTATAGTTAGACATGGTGTTATAATTACCTCCTATTAAAATGAGGTTAGCGAACTATTCTTTCTGGCACAGCACAATGAAAACCAGTCCCACATCCCTGGCAAACAGGAGTAGCAGCTATCTGAACTGGTAAGATAAGATAAGATAAGATAAGATAAGCCTTTATTAGTCCCACAACGGGGAAATTCCAGGATTGCAACAGCACAGGGATAGCAACACTCAGAGCAACAATCAGAAGGCAAGAAAAAAAAAACAAGCAAGCAAGAGCAGCTAATATACATACAGTATGTACATATTACTATAAAATATATATATACACACACACACACAGACACACAGTGCAGAGCATTGTAGCTGGATGGAATAAATATATGAATATATGAACACACAGTGCAGAGCATTGTAGCTAGATGGAATAAATATGTAAATATATAAACACCCACAGTACGGAGCATTGCAGCTAGGTGGAATAAATATGCAAGTATATAAACACACACAGTGCGGAGCAATGTAGCTAGATGGAATAAATATATAGATATATAAATATAAACACACCCAGTGCTGAGCATTGTTGCTAGGTGGGATGAAACAGCATAACCGTCTATTTAGTTATCCTACATGGTATGATTATGTGCCCATACATATTCTCACCCTCCATAGCGACCGGTATGTTCCTAGTTGAATGCCGGAGAGGACCATTGTGTAAGTCTATTGCATCTTTTGCATTCAAAAAAACTATTAGTTTGTTACGTCTTTTTGCTATCTCTGCGAGCAGCCCTGCTTAGGTTGTACAGTCTGACAGCCGTTGGTAGGAAGGACCTACGAAACCTCTCGGTTGTGCACCTGGGATGATGTAGTCTGCTGCTAAATGAGCTCCTCAGTGCATCCAGTATGTCCTGCATAGGGTGGAACTCGGACTCCAGCAGAGATGACAGTTTAGCCACCGTCCACTACCATACCAGTTTATGTAACGGACTCGAACTAGTCAGCTACATTAAAATAACAAAATAAAATAAATCTTGGCCGATGCAGAGAAGTAGGAGGCAGTAATCAGGCAGGTAATAGTCTCCCTATCCCATCCTAGTCTCCCTGCCTTCTCCCTGCCTTCTACATTAGAACATCAGGTATCAACACGGAGAGCCCGCACAACTCAAAATCTACCTCTCTGACCACCGCTCCACTCCTCTCCGCCCACCTCTTCACCGCTCGGGAATCTCGCAAGCTGATTGGCCGAGACGTTTTACCTCGCAAGCTGATTGGCCGAGACGTTTTACCCAGCTTCGCTCCCTGCCGAGCGCCTATACCCAGCGAAGGAAGACCGCATTCATTGTTCTTTATCGCTCGTGTTGCTTAGTGGCACTTTTCGCTGTTCTCTTGTGCCTTTTTGTGCAAAATAGTGCTTGTGACGCCCTTGGGGGGGGGGGGGGTGACGCTACTTCGTGGTTTTTCACTTTTCGCGGTCGGTTCTGGTCCCCATTAAACGCGATAAGTGAAGGATCACTGTAATAAGTCGGAAAAATGCTGATGGTTTTTTTCCCTTTCTTTTTTATTGTTAATTTTCCTTATCTTGACACCCCAAACATGCCAAAGTAAAGACTCACCATTCTGTATTCAATAAGCGACTCTCCTCCCCATCACTGCTGCGGTCTGAGTCGGTGCTGGAATCCCCCAAAAATTCTGGCTCTAATCTGTACGGTTCGATGCCTCCCTCGCTCTCTTCCTGTTCACTTGACACTCCTGCATTCTCCTCTGTCTTGTCACCGATCCTGAATGCCTCTTCACTCTGAAAACTCTGGTGTTCTTGACTGCTGGAACTGCTATCATCTGCCATTGTTGTTTTGATAAGGGTCACACTCGTGACGTCACGCAGCGTCGTCTGCACTACTTCCGGTTTGTTTGGCACTGCCAGCCAGAGGCAAAAGTTTATCGGCTTATAGCTTGGCCATCGCACGGCCTAAAAATGTCTTTTATGTGTTGAAAAATACAATAGGTAATAAGGAATTAATCTGCTATTCTACTTTTTTGGCAAAAAGGTGAGTTCAGTTCTACTTTAAGTGTAATTATAAAGGTGTGTTTACTCCATTTGTTTTCCATCCATTAGGGGTGGGAATCAACAGATACATTGCAATATGATATTGTCCCAATACTTGGGCCATGATACAATATTATCATGATCTTGCAATGTACTGAGTATTGTGATGTCATATTGCAAGTTCCCATCCTGATTGCTGCCTTGTCCAACTTCTGGCAAGATCTCGAGTCACTCCCTTGCTGTCATGACCTAACTAGACAGCAAACATTTAGCACCATCTAGTAGACTGAAAAGTCAATTAGTTTTTCTCATGGTTTAATAAGCTGATAGCTCACGTGCACGATGCAACAGCACAGGAGAACAACCACACGAGGAGGCACATTTGAGAGTTTATTAATTTTCAAAATAAACGCACAGCTACGGAAACAGTCACTTGCCAGAGGAATCCACCTGCGGAGAGAAGACGAGAGCTGTGAGAGGAGGAATGGACTTACTTGGGTTCCCAGGAAGAACCGGCAGGACCCCAGCGGGAAATAGACGAACCAGTAGGGTGAGGGGGATGAGCTGATGGTGCCTGACCGGGTGGAGGTTGGAAGCTGAGGAATGGTGGAGATGTGGCAGGAGAGCCCGCGGTCCTGGAGACACACCAGCACGGTGCCAGTAACCTGAGAAGGAGAGAAAAACAAGGTAAGATGACGTGTCTGAACTTGTCAAATAATACTTGCTTGTCCTTTCACGGGCAGTATACCCAGACGAGCCAGCGTTGAATGCACTGAGAGAGCCTCCTTAAGTACGCTGGCTGATGAGCGGGAGCAGGTGTGTCTTTTCCCTCAGGTGCAGTGATGAATTAGTGAAGGTGAGGTGGGACAGGAGGGGCGCGCTCTTGCTGCCCATGACAGGGCCCCCCCCTTCTAGGAGCGCCTCCTGGTGGTCCAGAGAGCTTCTCCGGGTGAGCTTGGTGGAAGGCCCAGAGCATTTCTTTGTCCAAGACCCGTGCAGAAGGGACCCAGGAGCGTTCATCCAGACCATAGCCTTCCCAATCAACCAGGTACTGCCGGCCCTGGCCACGACTGCGAACATCCAAGATCCGGCGGACCATATAGGCGGGGTAACCGTCAATGAGCCGGGGAGGAGGAGGTGGCTTTGGGGGATGGGGGGGCAGAGAGGGTTGGCTGAGATGGGCTTGACATGTAAAATATGGAAGGTCGGGTTCACCCACAGGGTCTGCGGTAATTTATGCTGAACTGATGCATCGTTGATCACCCGAAAGATGACATAGGGGCCCAGGAAGCAGGGGGACAGCTTCTTAGACTTTTCCTTGAGAGGGATCTGGCTCGCTGCTAGCCAGACCTGCTGACCCACAACATACTTCAATTCAGCTTCAATTCAACTTTATTTATATAGCGCCATTTCATAACAACAGTCATCTCATAGCACTATCAACTGTAGGGGGAACCCCCACAGTTGCAGAAAGACCCCAGCAATCAGGCGATCCCCTGTGAGCAAGCACTTGGCAGTGGTGGAGAGGAAAAACTCCCTTTTAACAGGAAGAAACCTCCAGCAGAACCAGGCTCAGGGAGGGGCAGTCATCTGCTGCGACTGGCTGGGGGGTGAGGGGATAGAGAAGAAGAAAAGAACAGACATGTAGAGAGCAAACAGCACGATGGGGACTCAATCTATGGGAGAGAACAAACAAATGTTAATGACCAGCAAAAAAAAAAAATATTTAATTGAGAGTGAGAAAAGGAGTGAGGCCCAGTGCATTACTGGAGGTCCCCCGGCTGACTAAACCTATTAGCAGCATAACTAAGGGAGGGTTCAGAAACACATGATCCCTCCCTAATTGTAGGCTATATCAAAAAGGTAGGTTTTAGCCCTATTCTTAAAAACAGAGATCGAGTCTGACTCCCGAATCCAGATTGGCAGCTGATTCCACAGGAGAGGAGCTTGATAACTGAAGGCTCTGCCTCCCATTGTACTTTTGGAGATTCTAGGTATTACAAGTAATCCTGCATTTTGGGAGCGTAGTGCTCTGTTAGGATGATACGGTAGTATCAGATCTTTTAAATAAAAAGGAGCCTGATTGTTTAGAGCTTTTTAAGTAAGAAGAAGGATTTTAAACTTAATTCTAAACTCTATGGGAAGCCAATGAAGGCGGGCACCCGCTTCCTGTCAGCTGCAGCCCGAGTACGTTCAGTGGAGTGGGTGAGGGCAGCCCGGGTGGCTCTCCAGACGCGACGGGCATGGACCTCCATGGATGGAACCGCGACCTCCCTCTCAGCCATGGGGAGGAGTGGCGGCATGTACCCCAGGGATGCCTCAAACGGGGTGAGTCCGCTGGTGATGGAGACGGCCGAGTTCAATGAATATTCCACCCAGGTCAGGTGTGAGCTCCAGGAGGAAGGGTTGTCGGCTGCTACGCACTGCAGGGTGGCCTCCAAGGACTGGTTGGTGCGCTCGGCCTGCCTGTTGCTCTGAGGATGGTTACCTGACGAAAGACTCACAGTCGTGCCAAGAGTCCGGCAGAAGGCCCTCCAGACTTGGGACGTAAATTGCAGACCCCGGTCAGACACAATGTCCATGGGGATGCTGTGGATCCTGATTACATGATCGGTGAGGAGGACCGCCGTCTCCAAGGCCAAGGGGAGCTTTGGGAGCTTTGGGAGAGCAACCACATGCACAGCCTTAGAGAAGCAATCCACTATGGTCAGGATTACCGTCTTGCCACGGGAGGGGGGAAGTCCGGTAATGAAGTCCACAGCAATTTGGGACCATGGATGGCCAGGGGTGGGAAGGAGATTGAGGAGACCTGATGGTGGAGAGGAGTCCGACTTTCCCCGGACGCAGGTCTGACAGGCCCACACGTATTCCCGTACGCCCTGCCGCAGTGGGCCATCAGAACTCTCACCGGACGAGGTCCACAGTCCGAGTGATCCCGGGATGGCACGCAAAGCGACTGCCGTGACCCCACTGGATGACATCGCTGCGGAGGGCGGCCGGGACGTACAGACGGTTCCGGGGGCACCCTACTGGCACAGGCTCCTGGGACTGGGCCTGGCGAACCCTCTGCTCGATATCCCAAGTAAGGGCTCCGAGGATGTGAGAAGGCGGTATGATGGTTTGGGGGGGCACTGCCTCCTTGGAATCAAACTGGTGCGATAATGCGTCTGGTTTGGTGTTCCGAGCGCCAGGCCGGTACACGATGGAAAAGTTGAACCTCTGAAAAAACAGGGCCCAACAAGCCTGCCTGGCATTAAGTCGGTGGGCCAGTTGCAAATACTCCAGGTTTTTGTGATCGATCCATACGACGATGGGGTGAATAGTCCCCTCTAACCAATACCTCCATTCCTCCAATGCCAACTTAATGGCCAGCAGCTCTCTGTCCCCTGCGTCGTAATTCCTCTTGGCCGGCGTAAGCCGATGAGAGAAATACGCGCACGAGCAGAGCTTCTGATCGGAGGGTGTGCGCTGCAACAGCACAGCGCCTACCCCCGAATCAGATGCATCCACCTCGAGGACAGACTGGAGTTGCGTGTTGACCTGAGCCAAGATTGGTTTTTCTGTGAACAGGTGCTTTAAATTTAGCAAACGCCTGTTCAGCTGCCTCGGTTCAGCGAAAGGGGACCTTAATGGAGGTCAGCTGCGTCAAGGGCAGTGCCACCCCACTGTAGTTCCTGATGAACCGGAGATAAAAGTTTGCGAACCTAAGGAAGTGTTGAAGCTCCCTACGGGAGTGGGGAGTTGGCCAATTGAGCACTGCCCTCACCTTGGCCGGGTCGGCAATCGGTCTCCCTTCAGGCACTATGAAGCCCAAGAAAGTGGTCATGCTTGTGGAGAACTCACACTTCTCAGCCTTGACGTAGAGCTGGTTCTCCAAGAGCCATTGTAAGACGGCTCTGACATGGGCTTTGTGTTCGTCTGGCGAGTGGGAGAAAATCAAAATATCATCCAAGTAGACAAAGACGAATTGATAGAGCATATCGCGGCAGACGTCATCGATTAGCCGCTGGAAGATGGCGGGGGCGTTGGTGAGCCCAAATGGCATCACCAAAGACTCGAATTGCCCCTGGTGGGGTTTGAACACCGTATTCCATTCGTCCCCTTCACGAATGCGGATCAAATGGTACGCATTCCTTAAATCTAACTTGGTTAAAACCCGTGAGCGCTGAAGGAGCTCAAAAGCAGAATTAATCAAAAGGCAGAGGGTATAGTCGATGCACGGGCACAACGAGCCATTTTTCTTTTCGACAAAGAAGAAGCCGGCTCCAAGCGGAACCGAAGATGGCCGAATAAGGCCAGTGTTCAGCGACTCTTTGATGGTACTTCTCCATTGCCTGTCTCTCTGGACCAGAAATGCTATATAGCCGACTGGATGGCAGCTTCATCCCCGGGATGAGGTCTATAGCGCAATCGTAAGAGCGATGAGGCGGTAGCGACAACTTTCTCGATTTGCTAAAGACCTCCCCCAAATCGTGGTATGCCCAGGGAACGAGGCTGAGGTCGGGCAGCTCAACCAGAGGGAGGGAGACAGACAGAGATGGGAAACACTCCGCTGAACGCATACAATTAGCCATACAAAATGGGCTCCAGGAGGAGATAGCATTTTGTCCCCAGTTAATAATCGGATTATGCCTTTGGAGCCAAGGATAGCCAAGAACCATCGGGGAAGATGAAATTGAGAGAACCAGGAACGAGAGTTCCTCCCGATGGTTCCCGGAAAGGAGGATGGAGATCGGCACCGTGCTCTCGGTAACTACCGCGACCTCCCAGTCAGAAATGGTGGTAATTCTCTGATTGTGGGGCAATTTACATGTGGGAATACCCACCTGCCGAACGAACTGGGCAGAGACGAAATTACCCTCAGACCCCGAATCAACCAACGCCTTAGTCCTCCTCTCGACCCCCGTCAATTGTACAATGGCCGAAATAGAAAAATTACTGGGGGGAGTGGATTTGGTCCCGCTCGCCAGACCCCCCATGGTTACTGATGGGTCGCATCTTTTTGGCCACTGGCGGCATTCGTCCCAACTGTGGTTCACCGAACCGCAGTATGTGCATGCACCAGCCCTTCACCTTTGCCGGCGCTCGTCATCCATCAAGTGCCAAGAAAGCTCCATTGACTCAGGCGGGGAACTGGCACCACCAGTGTTAGTAACCACGGCAGGCATGCGCTCGGCGAGCAGGTGAGAGGAAGACTCGCACTCCTTTGCGCGTTTATGGCACCGGTTATCTAACCCTACAGCCTGATCTATAAGACCGTCGAGAGACTCGGGGACAGGGTGAACCGCCAGATCATCATGGAGATGAGCGTTTAACCCTTGGAGGAGCGCGCTGCGTAAAGCAACCTCATTCCACCCCGAGTCAGCCGCTTCAACCCAGAACTCTACTGAGTACTCGGCTGCTGACCGAGTGCCCTGGTGGAGCGTCATCAGGCGGCTCATTACGTTACCCTGACTCGCCGTATGGCCAAACGCGTGAGAGAAAGCGTCCACAAATTGCCCAAACGTGTACTGTTGTCCCTCTGGGTTTTCTATTGTGGACCGTGCCCAATCAAGGGCTCGGTCATTAAGCAAAAGGGTGAAAAACTGAAATTTTGCCACGTCGCCTGGGTACTCCTCCCCGACCTGCTCCAAATACATACGAACTTGAATAAGAAAGCCCTTGCATTTCCCCACCTCCCCCGCGTAAGGGGCAGGCATGGGAACGGAGGTGGTACGACGCACCGTAGTGCGCGGAGCAGGCTGAGGAGGAGGCGCATTAGGCCAAAGCTGCATCATAATCTGAATTTGTTGAGTCAATACAGCCAGCTGGTGCTCGGTCGCTGATAAGCGATCCAAGGTGGTGAGCTCCGATGCGGCTACACCGGCTGAGCTGCGGTCCTGGCTGGCTCGTTCTGTCATGGTTTAATAAGCTGACAGCTCACGTGCACGATGCAACAGCACAGGAGAACAACCACACAAGGAGGAACGTTTGAGAGTTTATTAATTTTTAAAATAAACGCACAGCTACAGAAATAGTCACTTGCCAAAGAAATCCACCTGCAGAGAGAAGACGAGAGCTGTGAGAGGAGGAACGGAGTAAGGGGAAATGGGCGAGCCAAATTGCCACTTACTTGGGTTCCGAGGAAGAACTGGCAGGACTCCAGTGGGAAATAGACGAACTAGTAGGGTGAGGGGGATGAGCTGATGGTGCCTGACTGGATGGAGGTTGGAAGCTGAGGAATGGTGGAGATGTTGCAGGAGAGCGCGCGCAGTCCTGGAGACACCTGCACGGTGGTAGCGACCTAAGAAAGAGAGAAAAACAAGGTAAGAACTTGTCAGATAATACTTGCTTGTCCTTTCACGGGCAGTATACCCAGACGAACCAGCGTTGAATGCGCTGAGAGCGCCTCCTTAAGTATGCTGGCTGATGAGCGGGAGCAGGTGTGTCTTCTGCCTCAGGTGCAGTGATGAATTAGTGAAGGTGAGACGGGACGGGAGGGGCGCTCTCTCACTGCCCATGACAGTTTTTTATTACTATAGTACCCAAAACACTGAATTTGTATTTGAAACATTTATTAATACTTTAATTGAAGTACTGTGATACTGGTTTCTCTGAATCTATGCAATATCATGATAAAAATCAATACTACACTGTATTGATTTTTCCCCTCACCCCTATCATTCATCCATCCATCTTTCTTCTCTACATATTGCATCAACCTGTTTAAATATTTTAAAGATTTTTTTAAGCATCTTTAAAAGCCTGTTTTTTAACACTTAAGATTTAATGCTTAAAAAAATTGTACCATAAAGTTGCCGTAATTGCGTAGGTCTAATAGATAATTTGGCATGGAGAACACGAAGTGCGCAGGTGCGCTGGGTGAAGGAGGGAGCAGCAGCTGAACCGCTGGCACCATGGATAAAGCAACAGCTGAGACTCCCATTAACCGGGTAGGCTGGGCTTGGCTCCCTGCAAAGAACTGTGATCCACCGGTTTAGCTGCTGCTTCTCCAACACCGGTGTCCAACCGGACGCTCCACGATCATTCACGGGGAGGCACGCCCAGCCTGCCCAGTCAGTAGTAGATGGGAGTCCCTGCTTTACCCATGTGGTGCCACTGTACTATGCAGGACTGCGAGTCCCCCCTCCCCTGCGAGTATCTAAAAATTAAAAACTTAATACCACCATGATTGTGGAGCGGAATGGCCAGAATGATTTAACAGCCAAACGCAGGACACAAAAACACCCAAATAATGAAATAAATCATTTTTAGTTAAATATTTACTGACAAATGGGCAACACTGATGCAGTGGTTGTAGTCAAACTGGTCCTTCTGATGTGTATAATAATAGATAGATGTACTTTATTGATGTTGGGTGTTTTGTAGTTAATTCGGTTGATTACAGTTTTAAAAACCTTTTAAGAACAAAATATTGCTAAAATATAAACTGATGCACTACAATGGGCCACAAATATTTGTAAATGTGTCCTGTTCTAGTACTGCCTGGGTTTATTGACAATACACAGAAGAAATTCAATATTACACTGAACTCCATCACTGAACAGTGATATAAACTAAAATAATTATAATGATGACTGAACAACTCTCATTCCCCAAAGTGCAAGATACACTATTACAGGGGTTTTCAACCTTGGGGTTGCGACCCCACATGGGGTCGCGTGGAATTCAAATGGGGTCGCCTGAAATGTCTAATAATTGATAAAAAAAAATTACTGATAAAAATTTTTTTTCAACTAATTATTATTCTTTTAAAAATTTTGATTAAAGCTCCACACACACTCTTAAGCTAGATAGATAGATACTTTATTTCGAACAAAAAAGTATAACGAAAACAAAACAAATGACAAATGCAATAAAGTAACAGTATACAGTGTTCGAAAGGGAGAAGGAAGAAGTGAACACTTATTAATTCCATCTCCTCTTTTCCATAAATACACCCATGTGAATTATATACAAATTACCACATTTAAGACCCCAAGTAAACAATTAACTGTATTTTGTACATATCAACATTAACACCCATCCATCCTAACATACATTGATGTCCATACATCAAAACCAGCCTCAAACAACACAGATATACACAGTGCTGTCCCACCCACCATTCCATAGTGTCCCATAGTGTCCCAGAGTGAGCATAGTGAATCGTACATATAAATACTACCCTTCTAACATATATCCTTTCAGCAAATAATGTTTATACCTCTTTTTGAATTGAATTCTGTTTGTACATAGTTTCAGTTCCGGCTCCAGACTGTTCCACAAATCCACCCCACAGACAGATATGCACATACTTTTCTTGGTTGTTTGTTTCTTGGGTTTTGTAAAGTTTAAGTCTCCTCTCAAATTATGATCATTGTCTCTTTTTTGAAATATTTTTTGTATATTAGTTGGGAGTTGATCATTAATTGCCCTGTACATTACTTGTGTTGTCTTAAATTTTACTAAATCGATGAACTTTATGACATGTGACTTTAAAAACAACGAATTGGTATGGTCTCTATATCCTACATTATTTATTATCCTTATGGCTCTTTTTTGTAATGTGCAGATTGACTGTAGGTTGGTCTCGTAGGTGTTTCCCCAGACTTCTACACAGTAGTTAAGATAAGGTAGAAACAGTGAATTGTACAGTAAGACTAATGATTTATAGTCCAAGATGTGTCTTGTCTTCCCTAGTATGCCTATACATTTTGCTAACTTGGCCCGGATGTGACTGATGTGAGGTTTCCAGCGGATTTTATTGTCTAGCATCACCCCCAGAAACTTATTTTCCTGTACTGTTTCTATTCTGGTATCATCTATTGTTACCATTATTTCATGATTTATTTTATAATTTCCAAAGAACATAATCTTTGGTTTTTTTAGATTTAGAGATAATTTATTTTTGTTGAACCACTGCGTTAACTTTTTCATTTCAGTTGTGACCACCTCTAAAACCTGCTGCAAATTCTCACCAGTGCAAAGGATATTTGTGTCATCCGCAAACAAAATAAATTTCAGTATTTTTGATACTTGGCATATGTCATTTATATACAAAATAAAGAGTTTGGATCCCAAAACTGACCCCTGGGGCACACCACAATCCATGAAGGGTGATTTGTGCTCACCAATTTGTACAAATTGTTGTCTGTTACTTAAATAACTTTCCACCCAACTCAGTCCAACCCCTCTTATCCCATACCTTTCCAGTTTCCTTAGTAGTATTCTGTGGTCAATGGTGTCAAAAGCTTTCTTTAAATCTATAAATACTCCTACAGCAAACTTTTTTTTTTATCTATACAACTAGTAATTTCTTCTATAAGTTCGATCAGTGCCAAAGATGTAGATTTATCTGCTCTAAAACCATACTGGCTATCTGTAAGGAGGTTGTGTTTTTCAATGAAATCATCCAGTCTCTTAGTGAAGATTTTTTCAAGTATTTTGGAGAATTGTGAGAGTAAAGAGACTGGCCTGTAATTTGTGAAACAATGACTGTCTCCTGTTTTGTATAGTGGTATTACTTTTGCTATTTTCATTTTGTTTGGAAATTTACCAGTTTGAAATGACAGGTTACAGATGTGGGTGAGTGGCTTAACAATTCCTTCAATTACTTTTTTCACGATTGTCATGTCAATTTCATTCCAGTCCGTTGATGTTTTGTTCTTAAATTTACTCACAGTCTCGATAATTTCCTTTTCAGTAACTGCACCCAAAAAGATTGTGTTTGGATTTCTATCTTCTATTTCATTTACAGAACCACTGTTGTTTGTTTCTGCTGTCACTATTGATTTTGCTAATTCAGGACCAACGTTTACAAAAAATTTATTGAAACCACTGACCACATCCTCCATATTATTTATCAAATTGCCGTTTTCAATAAAATATTCTGGATAATTAGCATTCTTAGGTCGATTACTAATAATCCCATTGAGTACTTGCCATATTCCTCTTAAGTTATTTTTATTGTCCTCTAATATTCTTTCTTACAGGTCCTCATTATATTAGTAAGCATATTTTTATATCTTTTATATTTGATCTCAGCCTCCACAGTTCTGCACTTAATGAATTGTTTATACAATGTATTCTTCTTTTTACATGCGTTTATTAACCCCTTGGTGACCCAAGGAATATTTTTTTGTTGTTGTCTGTCACTGTATTGTTTTATAGGACAGTTTTTATTGTACAATAATTGAAATATTTGTAAAAATTTATCATATGCTTTATTTATATCATTTTCATCATAAACTATCTTCCAATCTTGTATTAATAATTCCTTTGTCAGTAAATACATAGATTCTTCGGTTCTTATTCTTTGATATTTAATATTTTTAGTATACTTTTTCTTCCTATAATCACATTGATAGACAACAAAAATCAGCAGGTGGTCACTGATATCATTCAATAGAAGCCCACTCCTGATATTATTTTCCATAATGTTTGTGAATATGTTATCTATTAGTGTGGCACTGTGTGATGTGATTCTGCTAGGTCCGGTAATTGTTGGATGTAAGCCCATACTGTACATTGTGTTGATAAATTCTTCTGTTAAACTATGTTGTTTTGAATTCATCAGATCTATACTGAAATCCCCACAGATGAACATAACTTTGAGTTAGTTTTGCATACATTTTTTCCATCCAGTCCTTAAATAAGTCAATGTTTGATCCAGGTGTTCTATATACACAGCTCACTACTATATTCTTCACATTGTCCAGACTAGGGATGGGCATTCGGTGAAATTTTCTTCACCGATCGTCGGGAGAATTAATGATTAATAATCGGTTAATCATTAACATTTTTAGGTACGTAACAAGGCAGGTAGACTACATTATAACATCAGGTGCACGGAGAGCCCTCTCTCTGTTCTCGTGTTGGCTCGGCTCGGGAATCTCGCAAGCTGATTGGCCGAGACGTTTCACCCCGCAAGCTGATTGGCCGAGACGTTTTACCCACCTTGTCTCCCTGCCGAGCGGCCACCCAACAAACGAAGACCGCATTCATTGCTCTATCGCTCGTGTTACTTAGTCTAGCCGCGCAGAACTTTTTGCTGTTCTCTTGTGCCATTTTGTGCGAAATAGTCTTCCCGTCGAGCTACTACGCCGCCTCCTGCAGCTTCCCTCGACGTGTGTACACCGAATCTTCATGACCTTCTCAATAAAGTTTCTGAAAAAAAAAAAGAATCTTCACGACCGCCATTACTCAGCGCGCAACCACTGTTGGCGGTTTCTTTGCGTAATAAGGGTGTTCCATGGACCCTGTCGATGAGGTATATTTGTATGCTGCATTGCAGTGATTGCAGTACACCTGGTCATTTTTTAAATTGAAATGGTCCCACGCAACACTTCGCCGTAACCGCTTAATGATTTGGCGATTGCCCTACGGAAGCCCGCGTGTATCAACTGAGGCACGCCAGGGTACGGCGATGGTGTAATGTTGCCCCCTGGTGCCCAAATTTTGCCATTGCATTGTTTGAGGACGGCCGTACACTAGGCCTCGGATTGTTTAAAAAAAAAAAACGGTTTGTCGACGAAAATGAACTTCCTCGGTGAAATTCTTAATGATCAATTATCGGTTAATCGGTAAATTATGCCCATCCCTAGTCCAGACAGATTTCTGTTGTAATACATTCAAATAAATCATCCACAGTTACTGACAGATTTTCAACAACCTTGTTTTTTTTTTTTTTAGATATTTAGATTTAGTATACTTTATTGATCCCCAGAGGGGAAATTGAGGGTCATCCACCACCTGGATGGATGAAGCAGCCACGATACGGCGCTATCCCTTAACCATTCACACACACATTCACACCTAGGGCCACTTTAGAATCTCCAATTAACCTAACCTGCATGTATTTCAAGCTCTTGTCAACATAAATTGCAACTCCTCCTCCTTTTTTCACTTTTCTATTTATATAATTTAATTCATAGCCATCCATGGTAAAATCCACTCCTTTCTCTTCACTGAGCCACGTCTCTGATATTGCCACAATATTGAATGGTTCTTTAAACTGATATAAATAATCTTTAATGTTATTAAAGTTGGCATAGAGACTTCTGCTGTTGAAGTGGATCATAGAAATATTGAAATCAGATGTGACCATTGTGTTAAACTGTTCATCTGTGTAGTAACTACAGTTATTATTGATGGAGCTAAATAAATTATTATCAGGGTCTATGTTATATTCTACGTCCTGTGGGTTGTGATCTGTATATTCAAAAACTTTCAGTTCCTGTTGTTCCTGTTTGTTGATCTTTTGTTTCATGTTGTTAAATGTCTTGTAGCAGATGAGTATATCCCTTCAGTGTCCTACAACTGTCTCTTGTTGCTGTAACTCCAGTTCATAACATTCATTGATATTTGTCCAGTTCCATAATATTACGGATGTTAATGACCTTGGCTTCTTCAGGTGATCCGTTTAATTTGATGTCTATTTTACAGTTTGATGTCCAGGTGTTTTGAATCTTTTTCTGCTTTCTCAGGTATCTTGCTTTTCTGGCTATTTCTGCGTTTTCTTTTGTAAGGTGCTTGTTTATGTAAATGTTCGTTCCTTTCAGTTTCCTACCTTGTTTTAACAGCGCAGTCTTGTGTTTTCTGTTGACAAACCTCATGATCACAGCCAGTTTTTCGCCGTTTTTCCTGGGCACAGGGTGGCAAGCCTCAATGGTGTTACAGTCCAGCTGGACTCCTTTGGACTGCATGAAGGCCGCCACTTGTTGCTCCGTGGATTCATCTTCCAGCGCATCGAGCCTTCTTCCGCTGTCTGCGGCCACCGCTCGCGCGTACGATCGGGGTTTAATGTGGAGCCCCGTGATGATCACGTCGTTCACCCGGGTGTTCTGCTCCAGTTCCGACACTCTGCTCTCCAGATACGCCAGCCTCTTGTCCCTCTCGGCATTCTGGATCTGCAGCGCTTTCACCTCCTCGACCAGGTCCAGAATGTTTTTTTTGCTGCAGCTTGACAGCAGAAATCTCTTCAGCCAAGAAGTCCAGCGATCTTTTGATGTCGTCCACCTCCTCAGCCTGCTGAGCTTTCTTGGAACCCATGATCCTGGCCGATGTTCGTTTATTGTGATCGTAAAAAACAAAAAAAAACCTGTGGGAGAAATCCCTTTGTTCTCCTGGAGTGTGAGGGGACTGATTGCTTCACCAGCCACTACAATAGTAAGTTATGAGACTGGCAATTTCTCTTTTTTCGCACGAGCAGGTTTATTCTCCAGTGGTAGTGACAAAGCAACAGCTCAAAACGCTAGCTCTAAACTGAGTTTTAAGCAAGAAACAAACTGGGAGCCTTTACCAGCCCTTAAAGAACTATATTCTTTCACTTTCAATATAAATCAGTTCAAATAAAATGTAGTATATAAAAATAGCGGAGCTGGCACATCTTGATTGACGGCGGCGATCACGTGACCCCTATTTGAGTTCCCGCTAACTGTGTAAACACAACCTAGTCAGTAGGGAAAAATGGAGAGATTTCTTCGTCCGCCTGCCCCTGTGAAGACAGTTCCAGGAGGAAAAAGACAGAGAAAATATGATGAAAGCTACCTGAAATATGCTGTGTGGTAGTGTCCTGTCTGCGGAGAGCATGAAACCCAACAAACTCAAAAGGCATTTTGAGACAACACATAGAGAACATGTCGGCAAGCCGATATCTTTTTTCGAAAATAAATATGCCGAGTTGAACAAGCAGCGAGTCAGAATATGTCAAAGTTTGACTGGGTGAGGGACCCATTTCACTGTGATGCAGGTGCAGTGGACCTGCCTGCCACCGCTGTTGAACAGCTGATTGAACTGTCATGTGACAAAACGCATCAGGGAATATATTCGCGAGTGGCCGTGGACGAATTCTGGTTTGGAGCAAGAGATGAGTACCCAGAGATCTCACTGTGTGCTTTAAAAATGTTGGTTCCTTTTGGAAGCACATATTAGTGTGAAGCTGGATTCAGTGCCCTTGTGTGTATGAAGTTAAAGTACCGTTCCCGACTGGATGTTACGTCAGAGATGAGATGCGCTGTGTCTACTACAGCACCCAACTTTGAAAAGCTGCAGGGAGTTGTGCAGGCTCAGCCATCCCATTAAATGTGGTGAGTTGAGAGGATAATAATATATAAAAGACATGACTGAAGCTGAAACTGAAGCACTATGATACTGTCCTTCTTTCAAATGTTCACTGTGGCCAGTTTAAGATGCTGCAGCTTTTGTTTTTTCCACAATTCATTGTTTGAGAAATTGTTTGTTCAGTATTGAACAAACAGTATTCAGTATTCAGTATTCAGTATTCAGCAGTTCACCGCTGCACGGTGGCGCAGTGGTTAGCACTGCGGCAGCACAGTTTACCCTTGGCCGGGGGATTGTGGGGATCGTGGGATCATGGGTTCGATCCCAGCCCCCGACCAACAGTGATCTGTGTGGAGTTTGCATGTTCTCCCCGTGTTGCGTGGGTTTACTCCGGGATTTCTCCGGTTTCCTCCCACATGCCAAAAACATGCATGTTAGGTTAATTGGCTGTTCTAAATTGTCCCTAGATATCTGTTTCCTATAGGCCCTTAGAATAGAGGGTTAGTATTAATGAAAGCGCTTTGAGTGGTCTTTGTGACTAGAAAAGCGCTATATAAGTGCAGGTTAGTTAGTAGTTAGTTAGTATTAATTTTAAGCCTTTTAAATACAAGTTGCACTAACTGTACATCCTGATCAGAGAAAATAAAATGACACTTTGTGCACTAATCTGGCTACTCTGTATTTGTAAGACAGTATAACAAACATGATCAAAAAATAATTATAGCAAAAAAAAAATGTCTCTGGGGTCGCGAGATATTTGTGATGTCAAAATGGGGTCACGACCCAAAAAAAGGTTGGGAACCCCTGCACTATTATCTTGAAAATAAGTGATAAAAAAATCACACAAATACACTACCGTTCAAAAGTTTGGGGTCACCCAGACAATTATTTTGTGCTTTCCATGAAAAGTCACACTTATTGACCACCATGAGTTGTAAAATGCATAGAAAATATAGTCAAGACATTGACAAAGTTAGAAATAATGATTTGTATTTGAAATAATAATTTTTTCCAGATACTAACCTGCTCAAAGGAAGGTCAGTTTTATAGCTTCTCTAACCAGCTAAACTGTTTTCAGCTGTGCTAACATGATTGCACAAGGGTTTTCTAATCATCCATTAGCCTTCTGATGCAATGAGCAAACACACTGTACCATTAGAACACTGGAGTGATAGTTGCTGGAAATGGGCCTCTATACACCTATGTAGATATTGCACCAAAAACCAGACATTTGCAGCTAGAATAGTCATTTACCACATTAGCAATGTACTGTATATTAGATATTAGAGTGTATTTCTGATTAGTTTAAAGTTATCTTCATTGAAAAAAACAGTGCTTTTCTTTCAAAAATAAGGAAATTTCTAAGTGACCCCAAACTTTTGAACGGTAGTGTACATATGCAGTCTAAGCATCTCAATGTGCTATACATATGCAGTCTAAGCATCTCAAATATGTGTGCCACTATATATATATATATATAGACACACAGTGCGGCGCATTGTGGTTGGTGGATGTGCAGCAGAAAGTCTAAGCTCTCTCTCCGCGGATGCGGCGGGCCAGCTGGATGTCTTTGGGCATGATGGTGACCCTCTTGGCGTGGATGGCGCACAGGTTGGTGTCCTCGAAGAGACCCACCAGGTAGGCCTCGCTGGCCTCCTGCAGAGCCATGGCGGCGGAGCTCTGGAAGCGCAGGTCGGTCTTGAAGTCCTGAGCGATCTCCCCCACCAGGTGCTGGAAGGGCAGCTTACGGATGAGCAGCTCCGTGGACTTCTGGTAGCGACGGATCTCTCTCAGAGCCACGGTACCGGGCCTGTAACGGTGAGGCTTCTTCACTCCGCCGGTGGCCGGAGCGCTTTTCCGAGCAGCCTTGGTGGCCAGCTGCTTCCTGGGGGCTTTTCCTCCAGTAGATTTACGGGCGGTCTGCTTGGTTCTTGCCATCGCTCTTTATTATTCTGTCTTATATTTCTTGCACGCTGCCTAAACTCCAGCCCAACACCCGCGTCGTTTTCGCTTCAGTTCTCCCGGTATGTCGAGTTTCTACGTTAGCACCGGGTGGCCGTTGAGTGCTAGCTAGCTCTTCCCTGCTATATCGTCTCCTGCTGTAAACAGTGGCTCCGTCCGCCGACTCGGGAGACCTTTGGGGCGATCTGTGTGTCCGTGATATATATAACTTATAACTATAATAACTTTTTTGTTAACATTGGTCCTAATTTGGCTTGAGAAATACCCATTACGGCACCTACAGGCGAAACAATAAGCAAAAACACTGCTATAAAAGACTTCATTTTCATAAAGAACACAGACGAGAGAGAGGTCATTGAAATTGTTAAATCGTTTAAAAGTAAAACATCTACGGACTGTGATGGTATTGACATGCTCTTAGTCAAAACTATTATTGAATGCTTAGTGAAACCACTGACGTATATCTGTAACCTGTCTCTCCAAACAGGTATATTTCCCAATGCAATGAAAATAGCTAAAGTAATTCTGATATACAAGAAGGGTGACAGAGGGGAATTCTCAAACTATAGACCAATTTCACTATTGCCGCAATTTTCCAAGATACTTGAAAAAATATTCTATGAGAGAATTCACAACTTCATACTGAAGAATAATTTATTGTATGAGCAGCAATATGGGTTCAGACATAAGAGGACAACTGCATTTGCTCTAAAGGAATTTATAGAAAAAATATCAACTGCCATTGAAAATAAAGAGTATTCAGTTGGGGTATTCCTGGATCTTAGGAGTCGTGTGGCGCCGGAGTTGGCTGCCTTTTGCAACAGTGGCTCAATTCTGAGTCTTTTTATCTTCCTTCTTCTTTCTGATCTGGTGATAACTTTCTGATCCGGCACACCTTTCACTCTATATATATCACGGACACACAGATCGCCCCAAAGGTCTCCCGAGTCTAGCTAGCACTCAACCGCCACCGGTGCTAACGGAGAAACTCGACATACCGGGGAACTGAAGCGAAAACGACGCGGGTGCCGGGCTGGAGTTTAGGCGGCGTGCAAAAAATATAAGACAGAATAATAAAGAGCGATGGCAAGAACCAAGCAGACCGCCCGTAAATCTACTGGAGGAAAAGCCCCCCAGGAAGCAGCTGGCCACCAAGGCTGCTCGGAAAAGCGCTCCGGCCACCGGCGGAGTGAAGAAGCCTCACCGTTACAGGCCCGGTACCGTGGCTCTGAGAGAGATCCGTCGCTACCAGAAATCCACGGAGCTGCTCATCCGTAAGCTGCCCTTCCAGCGCCTGGTGAGGGAGATCGCTCAGGACTTCAAGACCAACCTGCGCTTCCAGAGCTCCGCCGTCATGGCTCTGCAGGAGGCCAGCGAGGCCTACCTGGTGGGTCTCTTCAAGGACACCAACCTGTGCGCCATCCACGCCAAGAGGGTCACCATCATGCCCAAAGACATGCAGCTGGCCCGCCGCATCCGCGGAGAGAGAGCTTAGACTTTCTGCTGCACATCCACCAACCACAATGCTCCACACTGTGTGTCTATATATATATATATATATATATATATATATATATTTATAGTAATATGATGGCCCGAGTGGTAGTGGGAAGGCACAGCTCAGAACCTTTTGGAGTGCAAACCGGAGTGAGGCAAGGCTGTGTGCTGGCCCCAGTTCTCTTCACCATCTTCCTTGTCTGTGTAACAACTCTGCTACGTAGGAGGGTGGAGAAACAAGCTGGAGTTACCATTGACTTCAGGCTTGATGGTAACCTGTTTAACATCAGGAGGCTACAGGCAACTTCCAAACTGACATCAGAGACCATCATTGAGCTACAGTACGCCGATGACTGTGCCCTGGTTGCTCATACACCAGACGCTCTACAAAACATCCTCTCGGCAGCTGTAACTGCATACACCAGAATGGGACTGACAATCAACACCCAGAAGACAGAGGTACTCTGTCAGTCCAGTACTGACCCCCCACAAAACCCAATAACCCTCACAGCAGCAGGGCAACAGCTGCTCACAGTGCCCACATTCAAATACCTGGGGAGCATAATGTCTGACACCTGCTCAATGGATGACGAGATCCAGAACCGCCTCAAGCAAGCATCAGCATCTTTTGGTCGTCTAAGGAGAAGGGTTCTTCAGAACAGCAATCTCAAACTCCACACCAAAGTGCTGGTCTACAGAGCTGTATGTATCACCACCTTACTATATGGATGTGAGGCATGGACTATTTACAGCCGCCATCTGAGAAGCTTGGAGACCTTCCATATAAGATGTCTCCAGAAGATCCTTGGCATCACTTGGAAGGACAGAGTGCCGCACACAGAAGTGCTGGAGAGAGCTGGCAGCTGTAGCGTGGAGTCCATCATGGCCCAGCATCAACTCAGGTGGTTGGGGCATGTCATTCGGATGCCCAGCCACAGACTCCCACGCAGAATCCTGTATGGTCAGTTACACCGTGGCCAACGCAGCGCTGGTGGGCAGAAGAAGCGCTTCAAAGATCAAATGAAGTCCATCCTGAAGAGATGTCAGATCAACCCCTCTTCACTGGAGGAACTCGCTTCCTGCCGAGACATCTGGCGCTTCCACTCCTCACAGGGAGTGGATTATATGGAGGAACAGCGCACACAACACCGGACAGCAAAGCATGCAAAGAGGCATGCTCGCCAAGTCCCCCCTGCTCCCCCCAGCACCTCCTTCACATGCCCGGTCTGTAACCGAATCTGCAGATCCAGGATCGGACTATTCAAACACCAGCAGACTCACAAATAAAGAAGATGGTCATCATCGAATCGATGGACTACCAGAGAGAGAGATATTCATAGTAATATGTACATATGTATACTAGCTGCTCTTGTTTTTTTTCTTGCCTTCTGATTGTTGCTCTGAGTGTTGCTATCCCTGTGCTGTTGCAATCCTGGAATTTCCCCATTGTGGGACTAATAAAGGCTTATCTTATCTTAAAAAAGCATTTGATACAGTGGATCATAATTTATTATTAAAGAAACTACAAAATTGTGGTATTAGGGGGTAGCACTGTCCTGGTTAAGTAGTTACTTAAAGAATAGATATCAGTATGTATGTGTTGGTAACAAAAACTCACAGTTACTGAAGGTTACTTGTGGAGTCCCACAGGGTTCAGTTTTGGGGCCATTGTTATTCAACATGTATATAAATGATATATGTAAAGTTTCAGAAAAAATGGATTTAATATTGTTTGCCGACGACACTAATTTATTATGCAGTGGAAGCAATTTGGAACAACTTTTGGATACACTCGGAAAGGAATTAGGAAAGCTCAAACTGTGGTTTGATTCAAACAAATTAACGCTCAATTTAAGTAAGACAAAAATTTATAGTTTTTAACAACCAACACAACAACTTAGTATCTAAACTCAGTGTAAATGGTGTAGAGATTGAAATGGTATCCGAAACTAAATTTCTTGGAGTAATAATTGATAATAAACTGTGTTGGAAGTCACATATTAATTATATTAAAGGTAAAATATCCAAATCAATTGCAATACTACACAGAGTGAAATATTTGCTGAATCAACCCACACTATATACCTTGTATCATTCATTAATACTCCCATACATGATATATTGTACTGAAGTATGGGGAAACACATATAAAACAAACATATATCCAGTCTTTATGCTTCAGATGATATATATATATATATATATATAATAAACAAAGCTGCTTACAGGGAACCAACAAACCCACTTTTTCTTAAATTAAAAGCTCTCAAGTTGAAAGATCTGGTTGACTTTAAAACTGCAGTAATAATGTTTAAAGTGAAGAATCGATCACTGCCCGCAAATATCCAAAAGTTGTTCCAAATAAGGGAGAAACAATATCATTTCAGAGGAACATGTATATTTCAAAAACCTTCAGTGAGAACTACCACCAAGCAGCACACTGTGTTTCAGTGCAAGGAGTCAGATTATGGAACGATTTTGGACCTGAATTAAAATCATGTACAACGCTTGGACAATTTAAACAAAAACTAAAGGAAGAAATACTCCAAACATATATACAACATGACATGTAAAATCACATAAGGATTGTCATATCCAGTCTGCGTTGTGTTGTAGCTTAGTTTTTTGTCACATTTTGTCTTAGCTTTGTTCTGAAGTGTAATCGCTCTTGTTTTGTTTTTCTTTTGGATTCTTGGATGGAATATGGGTGGGCAATATAAGCTGTGGCTTCAGCCATCACCCATTTCGGATAACTTATGTTGAACTGTATAATCAGAGGAGTTATTGTCTAATTTGACCTTGTTGGATTTTCTTCCCCCTTTGTTATATTATTCTGTTTCTTTTAATCTGTACTTTTATCTATCTGAAATAAAGATCCGAAATTTAAAAAAAAAACAAAACAGCCTACATTTGGGCCTGTAAAGCCTGATTGGGATACTTATTTCAGGCAGGAATACTTGGATTCTATGGGCAGTGCAATGGTTAGAAGAATGTTAACATGATAGATTTAGCAGCCTCACAGCACCTTGCTAAAAGGCAACCATTTTATTTTAAATACTTGAAATATTTTACTCAGAGTCCTTAATTTTTGAAGAATATTTACATAGTACTAACAGCTGATTACAATTTGAATCACTCCCTATGACTAGCTTAAATTAGCATTTGGTAAGATGATATGTAATTATCGAAATCAAAAAGAGAATTTAATTTTTGTTTTTCTAAGACAGCTATAAATACACTGCCATTCACTTGACTCCCAACACACATCACACAACAAATCCAGTAGCAACACTGCAAACCAAGGTTTATGAGATGCTGTTCTACTTTTGGATTATTATCAGTGTAGATGTACTGTTTTAACCTTCAACCTGTATTCATGGAAGTTTTTTGTTTGTTTGCTTGTTTTTGTTTTTTCAATGTCACCTCAAGGTATTTTTGTGAGTGCCATAAAAAGTACTCATTTCACTTAGCAGTAGCGTCAAGGTGTCCCAGGGTTTATGCATAAATGTTACAATGACAAATACTCCAAGGTCAGCAAAACAAAGGTGAGCCAAAATGGAGTATCCTGTGTGTATATTATAGCAATGATAGCCTAATAATCTTTTCATCAACTGCACAGTCCCCATGCTCATTTCAGTGGCTCTTGATTTGCCACACACCACAGCTGGGTAAGTCACGGCCCAGCGATTTGCCACAATGGCAGCAAGTCATTGACACCAGCCACGGGCATGTCAGGCATTCACACCACGTAACTGCTGCGGCCACAATAGCCTCATCAGTGGCCTTATTCAATCAGTCCACTCAGACAGAGTCAACGCGGTTGCCACGGACCCAGCCATCCATCCACTGATCTGCATCACAGTGACAGTCAAGACAGCCCTCTTTAAATCTCCTTGAGGTGATCTCTGGTTTGGACTCATTGTCAGCCATTTCACTCGGCGTTTTAGATTATGACAGTGTGGAAAGGATGACTTAGTGTTTGCGTGTGTTGATTTAACAGCAGCGTGCAAGGAGCCCAATAAATCCTTGTATTTACTTAGACATTTACATGTTTATGACCTGCTTGGTGATCATTACAGAAGCCACATGAGGCAAATATTGACTCTTTCTCACACAATACCAAGATGGAGAGATTGTGCTCTTCAGTAGCCTTATCAATCAACCAGCCAAAGCAGTAAATTGCTGCTTTCCCTTCAGGGCAAAAGGGCCAAAAGAACAAAAGGCCTTTTTACAGACAAAGGTTTGATTTATGCCTGATTTGATTTTATATAACTGAAGGAAATAATATGTTTCTTTTCTGAGACAAAGATCAAGACAATCAAAGTTTAGTTTGCGTTTATTTTTCATGTTCATAATTTCTTCCATTAGATCAATAAAATACCACAGTTCTGAGATACCTGTAATAACGATGCAAGGGTTTAATGAGTGGGCTAGAAGGGACAAAGCCAAATGACTTACCTGCCAGTCCAGTGCCACTTCATTTTCAACAACATAATTACATTCAGTCCCTTATGCATATCTGAATTCTATCACATTTTACAACTTATCTGTCTTCAGAGTAGGGCTGAGGACATGTCTGAAAACAGCTTCTTTAATTTCAGGTAAGAGCCTCTGTTTGTTAAATTTAAATGAGCCTTATTTGATATTAACAGGGAGACACGCTTTACAGTTTTGGATGTACAGCTGAACAAAAATTTAGCTAGAGTAGAAGACATGAGACTTGAAGTTGAAAAATCACTAAGCTTTTGATAAAGCACATTGTGGGTATTTCTTATTTTTATGTTTACAAGTTTGCACATTAGGTTATAATATTTAACTCGTATTTTTCATATTCATACTGTATAATCCTGTCAGAACATGCATGAAATTGAACTATACTGTAAAAAATAAAAATCTCTGAAATCAAGTTAGAACTATTTTCAGCTAAATACCTAGCCATGAATCCGTGTTTGATCATGTGGTCGCCTCATCATACCATGAGATATCATCAGTCAGAAAGGATGATTCTTCATGGAGTCCACACTCTGGGATGTTACTGCAGCAGAGCAGTATCTAGGTTACCTATCAGGAAATTAAGCCTATTACTTGCTTATGTAACACATCACAAATTTGGATGTGTGGCATGTGGGTTCTCGTCCGATATGTGATGGGTGGTATTTGACAAACAGAGATTTTTGCTAAGCCAATGTATTCAGGTGTAAGTTCTTATATAGCTTGGATGTATGAATCTACTGGGGAATTTGGTCTTCAATCAACGGATTATTTATTGCTGAGTTGTTGCCTCCACAAAGGAGGTTATGTTTTTGCTAGCGTTTACCTGTTTGACTTTTAGCAGGATTACTCAAAAACTACTGGATTGATTTGGGTGAAATTTTTATCAGAGGAGGCCCTCAGCCTCAAGAAGAACCCATTAGATTTTGACGGTGATCTAAGAATGCACACCTCCAACAAGGCCCCCCTTTTTTCGTACAGCACAATGGCACAAAAACTACTGGACGGATTTGTATGGAATTTTCACCAGAGACCCTTGGTCTAAGGATGAACCCATTAGGTTTTAGATTTGCTCCATGAGCACATGCCTCTGCTAAGACCCTATATCCTTCTTGCAATGTGTTAGCAAGATTACACAAAAACTACTGGCCAGATTTTGATGAAATTTTCACCAGGGGTGGCCCTTGTGCTATGATTGAATCCATTACATTTTGGAGGTGATTAATGCGCAGATGCCTCCGCAAAGGCCCTATCTCGCACTCTACAGAGGTACTGTGGTATGGATGAACAAAGAGATGACAGAATTGAGGGAGGGAGGAAGGGATGGACAGATGGATGGATGGACAGATGGAGCCTTGGCAGAGGTATGCGCTTTCTGAGTGCCTTCTTATTCCATATAAAATCAACTGGTTCTGAAAAAGTGCTTCCATCTTTGCAGATGGGCCCAAATTTTATGTTTTGAAGGTCATTATTTCTGCCATTATTTTTGAACCCTCATAGCCTCAATAGGTACTGTAGATTCATTCATCTTCTTCCGCTTAATCCTTTTCGGGTCGCGGGGGGTGCTGGAGCCTATCCCAGCATCTTTGGGCGAGAGGCAGGGTACACCCTGGACAGATCGCCAGTCCATCGCAGGGCCAACACACAGAGACAGACAACCATTCACTCTCACAGTCATACCTAAGGACAATTTAGAATCCCCAGTTTTGATGCCAATTAACCTAACTTGCATGTTTTTTGGCATGTGGGAGGAAACCGGAGAAATCCCGAAGTAAACCTACGCAGACACGGGGAGAACATGCAAACTCCACACAGATCACTGTTGGTCGGGGGCTGGGATCGATCCCAGGATCCTTCGGCCAAGGGTGAGTTGCTGTGCTGCCGCAGTGCTAACCACTCCACCACCACACTGCCCTGTAGATATTCAGAAAAAAAAATTCGGGTCTGTAAAACATATTTTAGTTCACCATTTGTTTAGCAGAATTATTTCTAGAACATCCTTGAATGTTCATAGCCATGTTCCCCCAAATCAGAACCTTTTCAGTACAAGGGACTATCAACGTCAGTTCCTCATTTTTACCACAATCCTACCGAGAGAACCAGGGATTAATTTGTTAAAATTTAGAGGGACTATCCAGTTGTTGTAACTAGTGTTCAGTGGGTACAGTGTCCTCATCACTGGGCTCATACTCAGAGTCTAGTTTGCTTGTTTCAAAAATAACAGACTTGGGGGGGGGGGGGGGTGTCAGTATCTTCTTACCTAATAAATTTGTTACTGTGTGAAGTGAGGAGCAGATAGTCTCTGAGTATGAGCTCAGCTGTAGATAAATGGGTCATTTCTTGTGGCATGATGGTTGTAATCACTAGTCTTTGACAGCCATATCACCTAAGAATGTAATGTGAGATTATGAATGTCTAATCCCACTAAATTGCGAACTGCAGAACTCTTCTTACCATGAAACATATCAGAACATTTTTTTTTCCAAAATCACAATTTCTTTTTTGTTATAAATTTCTTCAATCATTTGTGTGTGTTTTTTTTCTCATATAGGTCAAATAATGAAGTCAAGAGGTAGGGAGGGTCTGCACATTAAACTGGACCTTTGCCTGCTCTAATCATAAGGCTATTATTGCCATCAGTGCATCACCGTCCTTGCTCTTGGTCCAACTTCCAGGAGCCATTTGTAAAGCAACAGAGCAGGAAATGAGGTTGGTGCACTGCAGTTGCCCAAGCCTGGAGGATGTGCTTGAGGGAAGCACACTTTAGTTGGCACGTTGATTAGGTATGGCCCTTCCACACAGACGGCACTGGGGTCGTCAGAGGGGGAGGGTGTTGAACACAGAAATAGGATTCAGAAAGTATCAGTAATGGACAGAGACATCACGGGGCTCCAGATTTATCAGTAGCAAAAAAAAGCAGGTACGTCCAAACCAAATGATTGATGAGGTGTTATGGTTTGGTCAAAGCAGTGCTGTAGTTCTTTCAAGAGCAAGATAGCAGCAAATGAGTTTTTGTCAGATGTCTTCCTTTGAAATCTTTTAATGATTTTACTGGTCATTTCCCTCTGTTTTTCAAACCATTTTTACCTCTCAGCCCTCTAAAAGGCTGAAGGGGTATTTTCATCACCCTGGTGAGGGAATGGCTGTCGTGTCAACACCTACCTTGTAAATGCAATAACTAGAGAAAGAAAGGATGTAAGCTTTTCAAATCGACACCATAGTTGTTTCTCTGAAAAATCTTGAAAGCTTGAATTTGGGGTCAGTTTTTCCCTAAACATGATAACTTGAGAGGGAAATGATAATGGCTTTTCATACTCATACTATATATATGTGTGATTTCTCTTTTTTTTTGTTGGTCACACTTAAATGTTTGAGATCATCAAACAAATTTAAATATTACACAAAGGTAACACAAGTAAACACAAAAATACAAGTAAACAAAAAATGCAGTTTTTGAATGAAGCTGTTTATTATTAAGGGTAAAAAAAAATCCAAACTTACATGGCCCTGTGTGAAAAAGTGATTGCCCCCTTCCTGTTAAAACATAAATTAACTGTGGTTTATCACGTCTTTGGAACATGAGTTCAATTTTTCTAGCCATACCCAGGCCTGATCACTGCCACACCTGTTCTCAATCAAGAAATCACTTAAATAGGACCTGCCTGACAAAGTCAAGTAGACCAAAAGATCCTCAAAAGCTAGACATCATACTGCCATCAAAAGATATTCAGGAACAAATGAGAACCAAAGTAATTGAGATTTATCTGTCTGGAAAATGTTATAGAGCCATTTCTAAAGCTTTCGGACTCCAGCAAACCACAGTGAGAACCATTATCCACAAGTGGCGAAAACATGGAAAAGTTGTGAACCTTGCCAGGAGTGGCCGGCCAACCAAAATTACCCCAAGAGCGCAGCAACTCATCCAAGAGGTCACAAAAGACCCCACAACAACATCCAAAGAGCTGCAGGTCTCACTTGCCTCAGTTAAGGTCAGTGTTCATCACTCCACCATAAGAAAGAGACTTGGCAAAAATGGCCTGCATGGCAGAGTTCCAAGACAAAAACCACTGCTGGGCAAAAAGGACGTAAGGGCTCGTCTCAGTTTTGCCAGAAGACATCTTGATGATCCCCAAGACTTTTGGGAAAATACTCTGTGGACTGACGACACAAAAGTTGAACGTTTTGGAAGGTGTGTGTCCCATTACATCTGGCGTAAAAGTAACACAGCATTTCAGAAAAGGAACATCATACAAACAGTAAAATATGGTGGTGGTAGTGTGATGGTCTGGGACTGTTTTGCTGCTTCAGGACTTGGGAGACTTGCTGTGGTAAATGGAACCATGAATTCTGCTGTCTACCAAAAAATCCTGGCTTTTTGTAAACGCTCTGATTTAAGCCAGGAAAAATAAAAAACAAATTTGTTTCAATCATTTAAAAAATTACCGAAAATGTGAACAAAATATGTCGGGGGGTGGGGGGGGGGGGATTACGTTATTGTAACCAGAATATGTCAATTTTATACCTTTTTTTTTTCTCTCACAGTAACTTTGCATATGGAACTTACCATTTGAAGTATTGTACAACCAAGGCTTGAATCTTGGAATATTGGGCCAGTTGGGGTCCCACCCAGACGTCCTGTGTTTGGACTTTTTACTGGTGTCATCCTTCTCTCCTCCCTGTGCTCTCACCTCTCTTGCACCCTCTGCCTGAACACTTTTCTCTTCTTGGCTGTCTCCTCTTTCCCTCGCTGAGCCTTGTCTTACTCAGGTTCTCTGTCTATGGTAGTATACAAACAGATTAGAAAATACCAAGTGTCATGTTTTGTCATGGTTTACATAAATGACAAATGTGTATTTTTTTTGTGTTTTTATTCTAGTGTTTCTTTTTCCATTGAGAAAGAGAAGGGGGAAAAACAGTAATTAACTCGCACATACTTACTCAGGGATTTCTCCGGTTTCCTCCCACATGCCAAAAACATGCAAGTTAGGTTAATTGGCAAACTGGGGATTCTAAATTGTCCTTAGGTATGACTGTGAGAGTGAATGGTTTTCTGTCTCTCTGTGTTGGCCCTGCGATGGACTGGCGATCTGTCCAGGGTGTACCCTGCCTGTCGCCCAAAGATGCTGGGATAGGCTCCAGCCCCCCCGCGACCCGAAACTGATTAAGCGAAAGAAGATGAATGATACTGAAATTGTATGACCTGAGGTGTGTATAGTAGCCAGAAATTCTACTCCATGTAAAAGTAGAGCTTTGCAATTAATAATTAAGTGGACAACCAAAAATTTCTAGTTAAGGGTACAAAGAGCACCCACTTAAAAACTTGAGTCATGACTTCATTCTTGAAGGTATGAGGTTTTTCTCCAAAGTTTATAACAATTTTCTTAGTTTTTTACTTTTCTTTGTAAATCTAAATTTAAAACAGTTTTCCTCAAATTTGTAATTTCCTCTTGTAACCCAGGTGTAACAAAGAACACCGGTGTATCCAACACAGGACACGCTGGGAGAAGCAGCAGACCACGGTCTTTCACGAGGAGGCAAGCTCAGCCTGCCCGGTCAGTGGTAGACGGGAGTCCCGACTGCTGCTTCACCTGTGTGTGGCCACTGTCTTTTGCAGGGCCGCGAGTCCCTCCTCCCGCGCAAATAGCTAAAAATTAAAAACTTAATACCACCATGATTGCGGAACGGAATGAGCTTAATGACTTAACAACCAACAACCACAGCAAGGCGGCAGGACCAAATAACATCCTTGGGCGGGCCCTCAGAGCATGAGCTGCCGAGCTGACTGACGTTCTCACATCCATCTTCAACCTCTCCCTCAACCAGAACATAGTCCCCTCCTGTGTCAAAACCACAACAATCATCCCTCTCCCCAAAAGTAGCCCACCGACCTGTCTGAATGATTACAGACCAATGGCACTCACTCCTATCATCATGAAGTGCTTCAAGAGAGTGGTGCTGCCCCTCATTCAGGACAGCATACCGGGCACCCTGGACCCCTTGCAGCATGCCTACTGGTCCAACAGGTCCACCTCGGATGCATTGCTGCAGCATTCCATTACTCACTCTCCCACCTGGAAGATAAAGACTTCTACACTAGGATGCTCTTTGTCGACTACAGCTTTGCCTTCAACACGGTCATCCCCCACAAACTCACTGACAAACTGTCTTCACTTGGCCTGCACCCTACCCGCTGCGACTGGCTACTGGACTTTCTAACTGGCAGGCCCCAGACTGTCAGGATGAGTAACAGGACCTCAGCCAGCATCATCATGAACACAGGTGTCCCACAGGGTTGTGTTCTCAGCCCCATCCTCTGCAGCCTCTTCACCCATGACTGTGTTGCCTCCCTCATCTTAGGGTGCTTTCATACCTGCAGACTTTAGTCCGTTTCAATTGAACGCAAGTTTGTTTTCTCCATTAGTGCAGTTTGGTTTGTCTGGTGAGAACACAGAAAACAGAAAAAAACGAAACAAGTAAAATGCAGACTTTTTCTATCGTGGCAGCACTACAGTGATCCATGAGCATCTGAAACGACGGCACCCAGGAGTTGCGACATTAATGGCTGCTTGGTAAGTTTTAGCAAGTAAAGAAAGTTAGTGCCGCTTATTTTCAGTGGCCAACTGTTTTAAGCTTTAGAAAAATGACAGTACTGTTAGTACATGTTGTTCATGTTAGCTTACCTGTTTGACAATAAGCTCTCTGGTTGGTGAGGGCTGAGCTGTTTAAGTCATGGCTAACGTGTTGAATGCAGTAAATGACTGACTTACAGGAGTCACTATCTCTTTTTCATCTTCATTAATATTAGCCCTCATTCTGAATATTAGTGTGTCAGGGTTAATTAGGATATCCCAGTTTGTAATTTAATAAATTAAAACCTACAACCATAATCATCAAAATTAAATCAAACCGCTTGAAATATCACTCTTAAGTGCAGTGAATACTGAATATGAACGTTTACCTTTCTGAATTATACAGACGTGGACAAAATTGTTGGTAACCCTCTGTTAATGAAAGAAAAACCCACAATGGTCACAGAAATAACTTGAATCTGACAAAAGTGGTAATAAATAAAAAGTCTATGAAAATTAACCAATGAAAATCAGACAGTGCTTTTGAATTGTGGTTCAACAGGATTATTTTAAAAAACAAACTCATGAAACAGACCTGGACAAAAATGATGGTACCCTTAATATTTTGTTGCACAACCTTTTGAGGCAATCACTGCAATCAAACAATTTCTGTAACTGTCAGTGAGACTTCTGCACCTCTCAGCAGGTATTTTGGCCCACTCCTCATGAGCAAACTGCTCCAGTTGTCTCAGGTTTGAAGGATGCCTTCTCCAGACAGCATGTTTCAGCTCCTTCCACAGATGTTCAATAGGATTTAGATCAGGGCTCATAGAAGGCCACTTTAGAATAGTCCAATGTTTCACTCTTAGCCATTCTTGGGTGTTTTTAGCTGTGTGTTTTGGGTCATTATCCTGTTGCAAGACCCATGACCTGCGACTGAGACCAAGCTGTCTGACACTGGGCAGCACATTTCTCTCTAGAATACCTTGATAGTCTTGAGATTTCATTGTACCCTGCACAGATTCAAGACACCCTGTGCCAGATGCAGCAAAGCAGCCCCAGAACATAACAGAACCTCCTCCATGTTTCACAGTAGGGACAGTGTTCTTTTCTTGGTATGCTTCATTTTTGCATCTGTGAAGATAGAGCTGATGTGCCTTGCCAAAAAGTTGCAGTTTTGTCTCGTCTGACCATAGGACATTCTCCCAGAAGCTTTGTAGCTTGTCAACATGTAGTTTGGCAAATTCCAGTCTGGCTTTTTTATGATTTGTTTTCAACAGTGGTGTCCTCCTTGGTCGTCTCCCATGAAGTCCGCTTTGGCTCAAACAACAACAGATGGTGCGATCTGACACTGATGTACCTTGACCGTGGAGTTCACCATGAATGTGTTTAGAGGTTGTTCTGGGCTCTTTTGTTACCATTCGTATTATCCGTCTCCTCCTGCGGCCACGTCCAGGGAGGTTGGCTACAGTCCCGTGGATCTTAAATTTCTGAATAATATGTGCAACTGTAGTCACAGGAACATCAAGCTGCTTGGAGATGGTCTTATAGCCTTTACCTTTAACATGCTTGTCTATAATTTTCTTTCTAATCTCCTGAGACAACTCTCCCCTTTGCTTCCTCTGGTACATGTTTAGTGTGGTACACACCATGTCAACAAACAGCACAGTGACTACTTGTCACCCTTTAAATAGGCTGACTGACTGATTACAAGATTATAGACACCTGTGATGCTAATTAGAGGACACATCTTGGTTGAACATGTCCCTATGGTCACATTATTTTCAATCTTTTCTAGGGGTACCATCATTTTTGTCCAGGCCTGTTTCATGAGTTTGTTTTTTAAAATAATTCTGTTGAACCACAATTCAAAAGCATTGTGTGATTTTCATTGTTTAATTTTCATAGAATTTTTATTTATTACCACTTTTGTCAGATTCAAGTTATTTCTGTGACCATTGTGGGTTTTTCTTTCATTAACAGAGGGTTACCAACAATTCTGTCCACATCTGTATTGTAAAAAAATGCACTTATAGAAAACTTCCACCTAATGTTAGTTTGTGGGTTGGAGCAGATCAGTAATTCAGTTGTAAGACATTTAATCAATTGTTTAATTGACATTAGGCATAATGCTGTCTGTGATAAACATATATAATGGGGCGGGGCGGTGCGGTGGAGCAGTGGTTAGCATTGCGGCAGCACAGCAACTCACCCTTGGCCATGGGATCCCTGGTTCGATCCCAGCCCCTGACCAACAGTGATCTGTGTGGAGTTTGCATGTTCTCCCCGTATCTGCATGGGTTTACTCCGGGATTTATACAGTTTCCTCTCACAGGCCAAAAACATGCAAGTTAGGTTAATTGGAGACTCTAAAAGTGGCCCTAGGTGTGAATGTGTGTGTGAATGGTAAAGGGATAGCGCTGTACCGTGGCTGCTTCATCCATCCAGGTCAGGGATGGCAATTTTCCACCGATCCGCGGATTTCCGCCGATTTATCTTCAAATTGACCATTTCTGTGAATCGTCTAAATCCGTTGTGAAAATTTTAGGGGGGGGTAAGGTACCTTATTGTTACCGATTTTAGCGAAAATCAACACGATTACATAAGCGCTCGGCGCCTCCCCGGGTCAAGTCTCCCGCGATAACCCGAATGTTTTGTACTCAAGTGTAATGTAAATTGTATAATAAAATATTTGTCATAAGGTACAGGAATTATTTATTTTACTTAATCGTGGGTGTGAAAGGGGGCGGAGTTAAACCGTCACTTCTACACCCGCTAAATTTAATAAAAGCACTCATAAAAGGGGGCACCAGTCCTAACGGACAATGATATTAACTTTAATTTTATTTAATTTTGTACCTTCAATTACTTAATGAATCAGTCTCAAAGTTTCAGTGAGTTCTTTTCCTGCCGTGATTAGGAAACATGTATATGCGAAAGGAAAAACGCTTCAACTTCTCTCATTCACCCTTTTATTAAACTCATTCAGGTTACATGATATGGCATTCAAATGATGGATAAACAGATTTAAATGATAACAGCGTAAGATATCACATCCACTGTTATTGGATTCCTGAACATAAAATCCAGCGTTACACCTTTGTAGAACCAAGGAGGAACCAGACTTATGTTTCAACGGTAAATGAAGGCTGAAATGTTTTAACAAAACAACGCAATTTTATGGGGAAAATTCATAAGTTAATTATCAAAAAATGACTTCTGAATTACTCTACAAAATTTAAGGGCAGTTACTTAAAAATGACTAAGAGTTTTCCTTCAGTTTACAGCTTTACCCTGTGGCTGAGACTAATTGAGCCCTGAAACACGGGCTATATTTAATTGTAATTTAATTGTTAGGACATCACGTTTTGAACCCAGCAGATAGGAGAAGTAGGAGTTTCACTTACGAAAAACAGCTGTGGGTCCACGTTTCAGTGGGTCGATACTGGCCGAGTTGGGAGTTAGGACGTCGGAGGAAGCGGCTGCTGTTACTTCCTCACAGCCGTGGAAGTGATAACTCGGCTGGGGGCCCTTCAAGGAGACAGTGGCAGCCATGGATGGTTTGTCTCACGGCGGCGTGAAAATCCTTGGAACAAGTCCGGCCGAATCGGTGAAGTCTTTCTTTTCTTTCATCTTTGATCTCTCTTGTTCTCTCTCACATAACTGCAACTTGACTTGCATGCAGGGCAGCTTCTACTACTTTTAAATGTTACCCCGCCTGGTCGTAAACTGGTGATGTCGATCGCAAGACTGACCAATCGACTTTATCAAAAGCAGTTTGAAATGGCTGCTATCCAGTGTGAAAACATTTCTTTGTTTGAGAGCAGCCAATCAAACGAAGACACCATCCCCTGAAATTGCAGAAAAAAATCAACACTCAGTCAGTTCTTATGAAATTAGGTGCTCAATATAAAATCTAACTAAATTAAATGACTTGGCTAGTATTTGGTGATCATGCATTTATACCATTACTTCAATATTACATTTGTTTGAATAACACTCATGAATATAACATTTCTTATACATAATTATAATACATGCATTCATATTTAGATCAAAGCTTAATGTAGTACAGCAAACTATGGTTGGTGATAAAAGGGATGATTTTCAGTGTCCTTAGGATCCAGGGGAGAAGAAGATAAGCTGAAAGAAACTTAATGTTTAGAACAAATTAAAAGTCATCCTACGTACTGAAACACATTTCGTAGGTATCCGCTAGGAGGTACTGTTGAGCTGTAGATGATTTCTTTTAGGTCCATGGGATCTGGAAGGAAATCTGGAAAACATCGGAGGTTATAAACCCGTCTGATTAAGCCGTTTATGACCCTTTTAAGAGCATTGGTTTCCTGTAAAGGGGGATGTTATCCAAATGCAGTGTTCACGTTGGAGGTCTGGTCTCCCGAGTTTATGTTCCTTTGAGCCTTTAAAAGCAAATTCTGATCCTTACAATCTCTGCAAGAGGCAACTGTTTACATTGGGGTCCTAGGAAAACAAACATCTTTGGTCAGGCCTGGATGAGTCGATATGAAAGCCAGTGATATTCCTGTAAAATGGAGACAAGTGATCTTCTGTCTTGGTTTGAGGAGACGATGATGCTACACAAGCTACTGCTGTATTGTAAACGGCCCTGCGATTGGATAGTTGCAAACGATTGGACCAATCAAATGGCTCGTTGTATGCTTTGTCAAAAATTCATGGCGGCGTGATCGTGTTGGAATTCTGAGCTTTCAGTATCGTTTTCAGCGGAATTATGAGATTTTTATCGAAGGATCAGGAGTCATCAGTGCTAGAAATAGGCAAAACTTTCAAAAATAAGTTCCGATGGAATTGGCTTGAGACAAAAGTGACGGTAAAGGTGAAAATTGGCTCAAAGTTCGACAAGGTAACAGAAACACTCGGACAATTTCTGAAGAAACCAGACGTGGCCGGAAAAGCTTTTTGTGTGTATTGTAAAGACTTGATTAACTATGGATCGCGTGGATGTGTGGCGCTGTCAGACCACGCATCAAAAGTGAAGAAACATGCCGACTGCCTTAGAAGTGACTTGGTGACCAGTGTAAATAGTGTAATAAACTCTTATAGAACTGTTAAATATGTTGGACTAAAGACAGTGAGACAACATTGAAGAAAAAGTAAGTTAACTTTTCATTAAATTTAATGATTTATCTAAGTCTAGTATTTCATTTTTTTTTAATCATTTTTTTTTTCGGTCTAAATTACTTCTGTTTTACTGAAAACCTCTCAGCTTCAGGGGGCTGTGCCCCACTGGCCCCCCATAAGTCAATCGACCAAATTAGATTTCAGCTGAAATCAGAAATTCCTTTTGCCATCCCTGCAGGTGGATGCCCTCAGTTTCCCCTCTGGGGATCAATAAAGTGTACAAAATAAAATTTAAAAAAAAAATAACCTTAAACTTGTGATAATAAATACAGCTTTCTTGGGTTTTTTTGTATTTAGCTCTGGAAACTGCTTATAAAATGTTATATGAAAGCAGGGACTGACAACAAGGTGATTTTCACAGGTGTGCAGGCTTAAACAGCGGGTGAGGTAAAATATGCACTGGAGCCCCAACAGGAAGCAGAGATCGTGGACATGAGAGAAATAATCATGATTAGTCAACTAATCGAAAAAAATAGTCGTTAAATTAGTTGACTACCAAAATAATCATTAGTTGCAGCCCTAGTGGGGGGGGGGGGTTAGCACATGGTACAGGCAGACTTCCTATAATTGAAGGAAAGATGAATGGAGAAATGTACAGAGACATTCTTGATAAGAACGTGTTGCCATCTGCCAAGATGCCGAAGATGAAACAAGGGTGGACATTTCAGCAAGACAATCCCAAACACACAGCCAAGGAAACTTATCTGGCTCCAGAGAAGGAAAGTAAATCTGTTAGAATGGCCCAGTCAGTCACCTGACAGGAATCCTGTTCAAAATCTATGGAGTGAACTGAAGAGCAGAGTTAATAGACACCCACGGAACCTTCAAGATTTGAAGATGGTATATGTGGAACAATGGGCTAAAATCACTCCTGAGGAGACTTCCGGTTATGGCGGCCATGTAGGAAGACGTGTTTCACACTGCTCTGCCTGTTAAACTAAAAATTTAACTAAAACTCTCTCAATTGGAACAAAAACCCATTCTAGCGTTTTGGCATGGATATGGTAAAGACCAAGGTTGGAAAATCAGGTGGTGGAAAAGGCGACTCGTCAAAACAATCCAAGCTAACGGACTTCCACGCTCAAGGCGAGGCAGGGAAAACTCCAGAGACAATGGCGGAGGATGGAGCTAGCGGCGGAGCGGGAACTGCTGGGGAGGGGACAAGCGTAGTGCTCGCTGCCATCACCTCCATGAGAACAGAGTTTTCGTCTAAATTTGATGGGATTATAGCAGCGATAGAAGGAATGAGGAAAGAAATAAATGACTGCATGGAGCGAATGTCACAGGCGGAGCTCTGAATATCAAGCGGTGAGGATGACGTCACCAGCCTGCAAATTAAGCTGCAAACACTGGAATTAAAATGGAAACGTCTGAAAGATAATGTCCTAGACTTGGAATCCCGCTCGCGATGGAATAATTTGAGGCTGGTGGGCCTCCTGGAGGGACGGGATCCATGTTCCTTTTTGGAAAAGTGGATTCCAGAAGCACTGAACAACGCGGATCTGCAGTCATCAGTCGTCTTAGAGAGCGCCCACCAAATTGGCCCACCAAGAGATAATAAGACACCACCAAGGACGCTGATTATGAAGTTCCTCATCTACAGGGACAAGATGACGGTCACCAATGCGGCGCGAGCTAAAGGGGAAATTAAATACCAGGATCAACAGGTGCGGTTCTATCTAGATTTGGCCACAGGAATTCAACAATTAAGGAGGCAGTTCGACCCCGCCCGCAAAGAGCTGCGCAACCTCGGGATTCGTCACGGAGTGATTCATCATAATCAGAATCAGAATCAGCTTTATTGGCCAAGTATGCACAACACATACAAGGAATTTGACTTTGGCTAAAAATCCGGCAAGACTGCTGGTCACATATAAGGGGAGAACCCACATCTTCAAGACCCCTCAAGAGGCGCACGAGCTCATTAAGCAGATCCAAAAGGAGACTGGTGGGAGCTAAGCATGAACATGACAAAGGTAGAACATTTAAGCATTTGTACAGGCATCTGATTGATCTGAAACAAGTCTACAAAAATACATGTCTACAAAAAACAAGTCTGAAACAAGTCTACAAAAATACATGTCTACAAAAATACAGACTGTATTAAAAAAAAAAAAGTTATGATGTACAAAGTTGCTATAAAACTTTGAAGTTATGTTGAAAAACTACAGAAGAGAGTTAACCCCTTGCACGCCGGTCAATTTCCCTAAAAACGCCAAAAAATAATGTGCCCAAATTAAATCCAAAGCTGTTCTTCAACCCTTTGCAGCATCTTCATGGGGTTGGTCTCATTTAAAAGAAAACACTTTGAATTTTTTGGCAAAACAGTCATAATCTCTCTAAGTGCTCCAGCCACTGAGTTACAGTCATCTAAACATAGTGAACTTGAAGAAAATAAATTTGGCCTGGGTGTTTTTTTGGATACAAATGCTTGCAAATAACACACAGCTTCAGATCCGGGCTGGAAAATGCAACAGAAATGTAGAACCAAGTGTTATCCAGCTGAGGTCCAAATTTTGTAACAATACCACAAAAAAGGAATATATTACACAGCTTTTTCCTCAGGTTGTTCCCAGGCGTTTTGGAACTGTGCCAAATTGTGCCAAATGGCACAGTTTGGAAAAACGTCTGTAACTTTTGAATGCTTCAATGTAGAAGCTTCATTTTGGGCTCTAATGAAAGGTCACACTCAGGGCTCTATGTGTGTGTGTGTGTGTGGGGGGGGGGGTTGTCTTCCCCCCCCCCGCTACAGAGGATGGACATCGGCCATCACTACATGACGGATTAGCCTCATGTGGGATGTGGGACAGCAGCTCAGTCACCGCGGCTTTCCCCCCCCCCCTCGCTAAAGAAGAATAGCGGGGGGGGGGGCGTTCACAGTCTGGACGCGACGAACGAACCGTGTACCGCGGCGCACGAACTTCAGACTTCGTGCGCCGCACAGTTGTAATTTACCGATCGGTCAAAAGTCATTTTGGATTACAATTTTCAGGAATAAAGAATAATTTAGCTTATAACACCTTACCTCTTCACAGCAATGTCCTGGCGAACTTCTCTTCCCCATTGTCAGACGAACGCGACGCTGGTCCGCTTGTGGTTCTGGTCTCGCGACCCGATCAAAACATAATTCCATTATTGCGGTTTTGTGCTTCCATGATTGCGGTTTTTGGCAAACAATTTTTCAAAACAAATAACAGTAGTAATTAAAAAAAGACTGGCGAAGGCGTGTGTGTCACTCAGCCTTTGTCGTCAGCCTCCGTCGGTCTATGACCATGGAAGAAATCATAACGTCTACTCTGCTGGAACAAAAACAAAATAAGCACCGCCTGTGGCCGAACATGCCGATGCGCGAATGGCACTCCCTGTCACACAGGTTGCATTTGTGGATGGTCTCTGTGCTGCTGGGTCTGTGGGGTTCTTCCTGCGGGTCCTTTTTTGATCTGCTGCAGCAGTCAGTCTTCACCCAGCCTTAAAAAAAACAGCTCGCGAACTTCTCTGCTTCAATTGGCTCACTGCATTCACAGCGTTGGTAGGCGGGTCCTTCTTGCTAGGTTTTCAGTCATTGGTTCTTCAAGGTTTCAGAAACCCAATTCAAGGCTCTTATTAGTCAAATGAGAGGTCAATCAGATGAACTAATCTGTTCGCGGCTGTGTCTGCAGCTTTTATTTTCAGTGCGCGCTTGGACGCCATCTCCACCTACATCACCATCTCCATCATGCGTCCTAGAGCGCACGAGAGCACCCTCGTGCGCTCTAGGACGCAGAGACTTGCCCGTCCGTGGTACAACGGAGTGCAAGAGGTTAATGTCATAAAAATAGTAGAGTCAGGGTGATTGAGAGGAGAAAGAGAGAGTGGTTTGACTGATCCTCGCAGGTGTGGAACAGTCACTAGCTATAACAGGAGACGGAATTTTTTTGGATTTTGGGGGGATTACCACGAATGTGTGGAAGGGGAATTTGTTTTTGTTTTTGTTTGGTTTGTAGGATGAATGTTCCATCATCCATGTTTTTGCTTCTCTGTAAGAGTATGTTCATATTGCAAGGTAATCTCAAACTCCTTATTGATCATAGATCAAAGCGTTTATCTAAATTTAACTTCATGGAATTGCAGAGGTCTACAAAATCTAAAAAAAACTTAAACAAGTTATGAATAAAAAAAAAGACATAGATTCAAAAATTGTATTTTTACAAGAAACTCTTCTAATAGAGGAGGATATAAAAAGAATTAGGACGTGTTCACCTCATCATTTTCATCCCGAGCTAGGGGAGTTATGACTCTCATACACAAAACAGTCCCATTTCAAGTGAAAAATTTAATTGGAGACAAATTTGGAAGATATCTAATCATCCAAGGATCTTTGTTATTAAAAAATATAAATCTGGTGAACTTATACGGCCCCAATATTGATGATCAAAACTTCTTTGTTAATTTATAAGATAAGCCTTTATTAGTCCCACAATGGGGAAATTCCAGGATTGCAACAGCACAGGGATAGCAACACTCAGAGCAACAATCAGAAGGCAAGAAAAAACAAGAGCAGCTAGTATACATATGTACATATTAATATATATATATATATATATATATATATATATATATATATATATATATATAGAGAGAGAGAGAGAGAGAGAGAGAGAGAGAGAGACAGAGAGAGAGAGAGAGAGAGAGACACACAGTGCGGAGCATTGTGGTTGGTGGATGTGCAGCAGAAAGTCTAAGCTCTCTCTCCGCGGACGCGGCGGGCCAGCTGGATGTCTTTGGGCATGATGGTGACCCTCTTGGCGTGGATGGCGCACAGGTTGGTGTCCTCAAAGAGATCCACCAGGTAGGCCTCGCTGGCCTCCTGCAGAGCCATGACAGCGGAGCTCTGGAAGCACAGGTCGGTCTTGAAGTCCTGAGCGATCTCCCTCACCAGGCGCTGGAAGGGCAGCTTACGGATGAGCAGCTCCGTGGATTTCTGGTAGCGACGGATCTCTCTCAGAGCCACGGTACCGGGCCTGTAACGGTGAGGCTTCTTCACTCCGCCGGTGGCCGGAGCGCTTTTCCGAGCAGCCTTGGTGGCCAGCTGCTTCCTGGGGGCTTTTCCTCCAGTAGATTTACGGGCGGTCTGCTTGGTTCTTGCCATCGCTCTTTATTATTCTGTCTTATATTTCTTGCACGCCGCCTAAACTCCAGCCTGGCACCCGTGTCGTTTTCGCTTCAGTTCTCCCGGTATGTCGAGTTTCTCCGTTAGCACCGGGTGGCCGTTGAGTGCTAGCTCTTCCCTGCTGTATCGTCTCCTGCTGTAAACAGAGGCTCCGTCCACCGACTCGGGAGACCTTTGGGACGATCTGTGTGTCCGTGATATATATAGAGTGAAAGGTGTGCCGGATCAGAAAGTTATCACCAGATCAGAAAGAAGAAGGAAGATAAAAAGACTCACAATTGAGCCGCTGTTGCAAAAGGCAGCCAACTCGTGTGGCGCCGGAACCTTACTTTATCATCACTTACAGGGCAACATATAATAGCAGGGGATTTTAATTGTACATTGAATCCCAGTATAGACAGATCAACAGGACTGGACTGTACGCACAATGGATGTAGGATGACTATTAATCATTTTATGAAAGAATTGAGATTGCTAGATATATGGAGAGAAATGAAACCACAAGTCAAAGCCTATTCTTGTTATTCTAATACCTATAAGACATTCTCACCTATTGACTACTTTTTGATCTCTACAGAATTAAGGTCCAAGATTCATAACTGTTTCTATGATAACATTGTGATCTCTGATCATGCACCCTGCTGTGTAATATATGTAGATAAGAAATTGACAAAGGATCCAGGTAGGAGGCATTTTCACCATAAATGTCTTCAGGATGAGGAATTTGTTAAGTACATAGAAAAACAGATAGATGAGTTCTTTGATATTAATACTACACAAACAACGGCATGTATAAAGTGGAAGGCTTTCAAAGCTTTTATTAGGGGGCATATTATTTTTTTTTCCACAATATTTTTTATTGAACTTTTTTAACAAACATGACACCAACAATCAAACCCTAACACTAAAGTAAATTAAAATTAAATGTTCTAAAAACACCAAAAACCATTAACAAAACAAGTCAAACAATGCTCCTCTGTTTAGCCTAGGTAATCGTTACATAAGTATACTGTACATATTATACATTCACCAATTTGGAATTTGCAAGGTCCACACATATCATTCACCTTCTTCTTCAGAAGTTATGTATAATTTCTTTACATAATCAATGAAAGGTCTACATATATTCTCAAACACATTTTCCTTTAATTTCAGTATACGTATATGTTATTCTTTCTAGTGGAAGGTTTGTTAACATCTGTCTTAACCACTGAGTCACATCTGGTCTATGAGTCTTTTTCCACAGTAGTGCAATACATTTTTTGGCATTAAGCAAACTGAGGTCTATGAATGTTCTTTCACTCTTATTAAAATTATGGTTTTCTGAATACAGACCCAACAAAAACAATTTAGGATTCAATATGAATTGTTTTGAAATTATTTTTTCAATTGTTACCCTCACCTCTTCCCAAAACATTCTAATTTTTCTACATTCCCATAAACAATGAAATAGAGTTCCTTTACTTTCCATACATTTTGTGCATGTATCTGGTATGTTTTTGTTATATCTATTTAACTCCACCGGTGTAACATACATCCGCATTAACCATTTAAAATGTATCAATTTAAGACGTACATTTATTGATTTGGTTTGAGCTTCTGTACAAGCCAATTCCCATTGTTCCTCTGAAATTTCAGTTTGCAGGTCTTCTTTCCAATAATTCATTCTTTTCTGTGAGTTTTCACTTGAAGATAGTGTCAATGAGTTATAAAACTCTGAAATAATACCCTTTCTCTTACTATTTTTCGTCAAAAATTTTTCCAAGTGTGAATAGGTAGGTCGGGTTAGAGCATTATTTTGATTTGATCGAATAAAATTCCTAAGCTGAAGATATTTAAAAAAATGTGTTCTATTAAGATTAAATTTGATCCTCAGTTCTTCAAAAGACATTATGTTATCTGAACGTGCCAAATATAAGTCTTGAATCTTTTGAATCCCTTTTAAATTCCATAATTTAAATACAGCATCCGCTCTCCCTGGTGTAAAATATTGATTACCCCATATTGGGCTAAATTGTGACAATAAGTGTGGTTTTAAATATTTTTTGATTTCATACCATATTTTGATCATATGCTTTACAATAGGATTTTTAACTTGTTTCTGTAATTTTTTAGCCGAGTCTGAGTATATGAATAAGGGAAGAAGTGTCAAGGGTGGCTCTCGCGAGCCACCATAAGATGCCGCACAGTCACCAGCGAGTTTAGTGAGATTTTTATTTACGGTGAAAATAGTGAAGACACAGGCTGCTGAGATAATGACACATAGCAGTCCTCATACAACAGGAGGCGTAAGGCAAACAGCTCTACAGGTCCATAGCAGGAGACGGTCATACACAAGGCAGGCAAGGTTGGTGAAAATAATAATTACTCAAGCTGCTAAGGCAAAGACTCACAGGGATCGATACACACTGGGAGGGGTAAGGCTATACAGCACACTTACTAGTTCCGGGTAACGACGGTCAGACCAAAAGCAGACATGGTATGAATAAGTCCAGTGCATCCGTAGCGTGACGGAGTGTGAACAGACACTGCTGCACCGATGCGGCCGCCAGCGCGGGTTAAAGTAGCCTGAACGCTAACGACCACAAATGCAGCACAGCTGTTGAGGGTTTGACAGCTGAGCGGAAGCCTCCCCGAGCACTATCACAATAAGAGCTCGGAGAGCTAGAATAATAACGCCGCTGTCAAACCCTGACAAGAATAACCCGAGCACCAAGACCTAGTGCTCGGGTCATGACAAGAGGTAAAGGTAAATTGTATGATTCCATCTCCGTCCAGTGAGGGAGATCATTTGATGAAAAACAATATGTCATAGACCTCAGTTGTGCTGACCAGTAATACAACATAAAGTTTGGACATTTCAGACCTCCACGATCAAATGGTAAATATAGTAAGGACAGACGTAATCTAGCCCTCCTATTGTTCCATATAAATTCCACTAACTTTTTTTTAATTCTTGAGAATAGATCTGAAGGTGGTGGTAAAGGAATGTTAGTATTTTGGGTAAGATATTATTTTTAAGTATATTAATTCTCCCGATCATCGACATTGGTAGTGACATCCATCACTGAAGTAACTCATTAATGTCTGTCATTAAGGCTTCATAGTTGATACTGGCGGCTGATTCTAACTTAGGCACAATTTGAATTCCTAAGTATTTAAACTGATTTACAACATTGAATTGATTTACCTCAGGAGCTGGGTGCTTTCTCTGGGTCTCATTTAGCGTTAATATTGAAGATTTAGTTTTATTTATTTTATATCCTGATATTTCCCCAAAGTTCTTTATTAAATTTAACAAGGTCGGAATTGATTTTTTAAGATTCGACATAAACAAAATTATGTCATCAGCATACAGGGAGATTTTATGTTCTGTTGGTCCTACTTTAATTCCATATATTTGTGGATGTAAACGTACTGCCATCGCTAAAGGTTCAATTGCCATAGTAAGCAGTAAAGGTGAAAGTGGACAACCTTGTCGGCAAACTCTGTTAATTTTTATTGATTTTGAGATATTGCTATTTGTTAGGATTTCTGCTGTAGCATTATTGTATATTATCTGAACCCATTTTATGAAATTCTTTCCAAGTCCAAACCTTTGAAGAACTTCAAAAAGAAAGGGCCATTTGACCCTATCAAAGGCCTTTTCAGCATCCAATGATAGGAGAGCTGTATCCGGCGCTTCTTTATTAGAATAAATAATATTAAATAGTCTTCTTACATTATGGAAGTCTTGTCTTCCCATTATAAAGCCATTCTGATCTCGGTTAATAATATTTGGTAATATTTCTTGTAGTCGTCTTGCTAAAATTTTACAGATTATCTTAAGGTCTGCATTTAATAGATTTATTGGTCTCATGTTTTCACATTTATTAGAGGGTTTACCTGTTTTTGGCAACAGTATAATTAAAGCATTATTTATATATGGCGGTAATTTACTATTTTGAAATGTTTCTAAAACCATTTCCAAAAATGGTTTTATTAATTTATTCTTAAATTTTTTATAGAGGTCAACTGGAAGACCGTCAGGTCCCACACTTTTTCCTGATTTCATATTATCAATGGCTAGCCCAACTTCTTCTTGACTAATTTTTGACTCCAGTATCTCCCTATTTTCATTTGGAATACACCGTATAGATAATCCGTCCAAAAACCCATTTAGTTTTATTAAGTCAGTTTCATTTTTTGTATCATATAGCTTTTCATAATAATCTCTAAAGGCACTATTAATTTCTAAAGGATCTATTACTGCCTGTCCATTACTTATAATACTGGTAATTGGTGTTTTAAATTCTAATTGTTTAATTTGCCATGCCAATAATTTTCCTGATTTTTCACCTTGTTCATAAAAGGTTTGCTTCAATCTTAGAAGACTCGAGGCAGCTCTATTCGCTGATTTTTTGTCATATTCAGCTCTCAGAATCAGTAATTCATTCTCTAACTGTGGGTTACTTCCTGCATACACTTTTTCTTGAAGAATTTTTATTTTATGTTCCAATTGGACTCTCTCCTCTCGAATCTTCCTAGATTTTGAACCTGTATAACTAATAATATGCTCCCTGATCACTTCTGGTTATGGCGGCCGCGTAGGAGGGTGTGCTTCACCCTCGACCACCGGCGAAGATCAAGGAGAAGACGGAGTCGCAGCGGTGGAGACCTGATCGAACTTCCTGACCACCCAGGGTCAGGTGGAGGAGAGAGAGGACAATGGAGAGGGATTACGCTAATGCAGGATGTCAGCTTTGATATGCAATGTCTTTTGTTGAGTGTGGGTATAAGTATGAAGGTCTGACTGCGCTCGACCTCTTCATTCTGCTTCTGCATCGAGATGAGACATGTTAGGTAGTGTCACGGCTGGCCCTCACGAGCCAGCATAAGACGCCTCAGTTCAGTAGATTGCAGTTCAGTTCTTTTATTTATAAAGCACAGGACTTAGGTGTACAACATAACTTTGCCACGCAGGCTTCGTTACACAACACAACATAAATTCACAATAGAGAGTTGAGGCAGTGACGAGGAGCTCTCGTCTGCCGTACATAGGAAGGAACGTCAGCGAGGGAGAAGACAGTTCCAAATAAATCACTTACATGCCGCGGGATACGTCGAGGAACCCAGGGAGCATGTGGTAAGGAGACAGGGGAAAGTCATAGGACTTCTGACGAGACAGCCGCGCCGTCCAGTTCACTCGCACTGACATTTAAAGCCAGCTGCTCATGATTGGAAACTCGGCACAGCTGCCCAGGTTCTGACAGCTGAGAGCTCCCGAGCGTCTGGCCAATCAGAGCCCGGGAAACCCGTGTGACGACACCAGCTGTCAAAAGCTGACAGGGATGAGGAATAACCCGAGCGCGGACAAAGCGCTCGGGATATGACAGGGCCCCTCCCTCTACGCGAACTCCTGGTCGCGCGCAACATCCAGACCCCCCCACCCCACCCCAGGGAGGGTGGAGGGGGAAGCAGGTGGAGGGAGAGCAGGGCCAACTCACAACAAGGGAACAAAAACATCGGGGAAGGGAGGGAGAGAGAAAAAAAAAGGCAGAAACCGTACATAAACGGGGACAGAGATGAATAAAAATTAAAGTCAACGCTAGATTGACATCACTCACATAACCACAAAAAAGAAAGCCAAGATGAGGGTACAAGGAACACCAGTCAATACCACAAGGCAGGATCAAGGAAATAAAAGGACAAATAATACCCTCTTCTCCAAGTTAATGTGAACAGAAAACCGTCAAAACCAAAAGACAACACAGGTGCCAAAAAAAGAGAACTAGACCCGAGTAAGGGAGTAACATAGGAAATAAACAACCACACCCTAAGGAAACATGCAATACCCATGATAGCCACGGCAAGAGAACATATGTCCATCCACGGAAAACAGTCACCTAAAACATGAAGTCCAATCCCCAGTGGGGTATTTCAGTCACAAGTCAGTGGTGGGGCAAGAGAAGGAGAGAAAAAAAAAAAAACATTGGGGAATAGAGTAAAACAACTCCGCTCAGGAGGCCTTCCAGCACCCAGCATCCAGGCCGCCAGCAAAAGCAGCGGAACGTGCCCTAACGGCCCAGCCAAACACCGGGCTGAGGGAAACCATGTCTCCGGCGGGCGGACCAGGGCGCCAAAAGAACCATCCAGCTTGTCAGGAGGCCGGACCCGGACGCCAAAAGGAAAGAGCCGGTCACCGGGTGGTCGAGCAGTATCGGCCTGCCAACAGAATGGCTGGGGGAAGGTCGGCGAACCGGGCCAGCCGGAATTTACCCCCGCAGTCTCAAAGGTGGGGAAAAAGGGGCCACGGCGAGGACGGGGCATGGCCTGGAAAACGCTCAGCGGCGTGTCAGCTACACAGTCTCCAGAACCCACCTGGGTCAAAACGACCATGGTGCCGAGCTCCGATTGAGCGAGAGCGGCACCCGCGTCGGACCCCGATTGGGCCGGAACCCCCATGACGTCAAGCTCCGATCGAGCGAGAGCGGCACCCGCGTCGGACCCCGATTGGGCCGGAACCCCCATGACGTCAAGCTCCGATCGAGCGAGAGCGGCACCCGCGTCGGACCCCGATTGGGCCGGAACCCCCATGACGTCAAGCTCCGCTTGAACCGGCGGAGCACTCCCGGTGGACCCCATGCCGAGAGCCGGACCCTCCAAGGTGGCACCAAGAGCAGGTTCGCCTCCAGTGACCCTGGGGAGAGGCTCAGAGGGACAAAAGGAACCGGGATCAGGATCACCGGCAGCGGCAGGGCCCGGCGAGACAGGCTCGAGCGCAGCAGATGGCTGCACCCGGCTCGCCCCCCCCGAGAGACAGGCAATAATGCTCCAGAAAGAAGAGGAGGGATAGAAAATAGAGCACTTGCCTGATCTCGGGTTCTGCCGCCATCCAGGACTTCGATGCTCCGGGTTCAAACGGGAGGAGGTCGTCGTCCGGTTCCCACTCCGTCGCGACGTCATCCGCCCCTGGAAGAGGGGCTCTTGCAGCTCGAGGACCCCCCGACGTCATCGTCCACGCTGGCAGTTCATGCGGCGTGGAGGTGAGGGGCTCTCGGCCCGCTGGATCGGACTGTTCATCTGCGGAGTCCCGGGGACGCTCCGTCGTCGGCACAGGCTCCAACCAATCGTCCGACCTCCTCTGCCCAGAAAATGGCTGCGGGGCTGGGGTCTTCTGCCCGAGAGCCGCAGGCTCACTCCTCGTCTGGTGACGCTCCTCAGAGGTCGAAGCGTGCTCAGCAGGGGGAGACACAGAGGCAGCGGGTTTAATTAACATATCAGCAGGGAGTTGAGGCTCGGGGGGCTGCAAACCCCGAGCCTCACCCCCAGGAGTCAGACAGAACAAATCACTATTAGATGGAAAAAAGTGAACTTGAACTTGCCTGGCTCCCGGAGGAGCGGTGGAACCTGCCGTTGGGAACGTCATTCCATCCTCCTCCCACCGGGTGGTGGCCGGAGACTCTCTTGGAGGGGAGGGGGCCACTCGGGATGGTGCAGCCGCGCTGTCCACTGGAGCACAACTTCTCAAACTCCCAGCCGCTGGAGAAGGCGTCGAAGCGGAGGGGGCAACAGCCAAGTCAGGCCGGGCGTGACGCGCTGACAGCTCAGCGGGGAAAGCAGGCCCGGGGGGAAAGGCTGCTGGGGTCTCCTCCAGGTGAGACGCTGAAGAGACAGCAGTGGGATGAATGGGGTCAGCCCAGTGAACCGGAGCGGATTCCGGAGGGGAGTCACGCTGAGAACGTCTCTGGCCACGGTGTCGACGTCTACGACGGGCCCCGGATGGTGCGAACTCCAGGACTGGATCGAGGGAAGGATCCGGATTCCAGAGCGGGCAGCGGGAGCTCCGGTTACTCCGCCTTTGGCCTCGTTCCTCCTCGATCTCCTGGAGCGCCTCGCGGTGGACGGCGATCTCTTGTCTCCTCGCTTGGACGTCCAAGTGGTCGGTGTAGCGGGAAGACAACCGGTCGAGCGTTCTCTCAGCGCAGTCCAGGTAGTAGTGCGCTTCGGATGAGTCGTCAAGGCTGGCGGAAGCGCTGATGAAGTCATCCACCTCCTCCAGCGCCTCAGGCAGCTGGAGCCAGAGATCACTCCACCTTGCAGCCTCCTCCTCTTCGTACATCAGAATTGTCTGGCGTTGGGCAGCGATGTCGAGTCTCCTCGCGTCGACCTCGGGGTGACCGTTGTAGCGGGAAGGCAGACGGTCAAGCACCTCCTCAGCCCGGTCTAAATACCACTGTTCATTGGGCTGATAACCGAGGAGAGGAGGGGCGAGGGAGGTGTCTGGATACCCATCGAGGTCGGAGGCGATAATGAGGATTTCATCTACCTCCTCCAACGCCTTGGTCAGCAGGACGTGGGAACCCCGAGAATGACTCCGCTGGGATGGCATATTTCCAACGCCGCGTACCTGGACAGGAAGGACAAAGTTCCCAGAACGCAACTTACTGAGAACGGCGTCTCCTTCTGGCGGCTGTCTACTGTCACGGCTGGCCCTCACGAGCCAGCATAAGACGCCTCAGTTCAGTAGATTGCAGTTCAGTTCTTTTATTTATAAAGCACAGGACTTAGGTGTACAACATAACTTTGCCACGCAGGCTTCGTTACACAACACAACATAAATTCACAATAGAGAGTTGAGGCAGTGACGAGGAGCTCTCGTCTGCCGTACATAGGAAGGAACGTCAGCGAGGGAGAAGACAGTTCCAAATAAATCACTTACATGCCGCGGGATACGTCGAGGAACCCAGGGAGCATGTGGTAAGGAGACAGGGGAAAGTCATAGGACTTCTGACGAGACAGCCGCGCCGTCCAGTTCACTCGCACTGACATTTAAAGCCAGCTGCTCATGATTGGAAACTCGGCACAGCTGCCCAGGTTCTGACAGCTGAGAGCTCCCGAGCGTCTGGCCAATCAGAGCCCGGGAAACCCGTGTGACGACACCAGCTGTCAAAAGCTGACAGGGATGAGGAATAACCCGAGCGCGGACAAAGCGCTCGGGATATGACAGGTAGTGGAAGCTGATAATAAAACTTGATTTATAAAATCACATCGCTTCTTCATTTCAAGCTCCCTACATTGGTGACCAGACATGAGGATGGACCAAAGATGTTCTCCTGCTACAAGCTCATAAGAGGCGAACCGGGCAAACGCCGTCGCCAACGCAGACAGGGGAACGGATGGAAGACGTTCCCCCACAGCAGAATCGTCAGAGATGGCTCAACCGAGCACCGTCCCCAGCCCCGCCGCGAGAACGGAAGAAAGGCGTCCTCGCCCGGCAGACACATCAGAGACGGCCCAGACAAGCGCCGTCACCGTCAAACTCCCAGAGTTCTGGCAAAACGACCCGAGCTCATGGTTCCAGCAAGCTGAGGCTCAGTTTGCACTGGCGGGAATAACGGCGGATGAAACAAAATTCTACCACATCGTCGCCAGACTTGATGCCGCCACATCAAGATGCGCGCGGAGCGTGATACAACAACCGCCCGCCCACGACAAGTACAAAGAACTGAAGGCGACCCTCATCGAGAGCTTCGTCCCCTCGGCCGAGGAAAGAGCAGGGAGGATTCTGGCAATTTACGGCCACAGAGGACACAGACCGATTGCCCTCATGGAGGACATGCTGCAGCAGAGGGAGGCAGACAATGACAACTTCCTCTTCCAACATATCTTCCTCAGCACTCTGCCGTCGCACATGAGAGGGACCCTGGCCAACATGTGGTGCAGCACCCAGCGGGACTTCCGCGCGCTGGCCCGAGAAGCGCAACGGCTCACCAACTCCTGCGGCGAACAGATGGCCACAGCAGCATCTGCAGATCTCGACGCGGAAGCCCAGAGCAGCGGAGATCTGTAGACAACAGAGCAGAGCCCACCCACCATGGCAGCGACGCGACCAAGGCGCAGCAAGCGGAACGACCTCTGCTATTATCATCAACGTTTCGCCGAGAGGGCGTACAAATGCGTGCCCCCCTGCAATTTCAAGAGCCGGGAAACGTTAGCAGCTACGGCTCTCGGCGAGACAAATAAGCTGCTCTACGTGACTGACGGACACTCCGGGAGACAGTTCCTCATCGACACTGGAGCTCAGGTGAGCTTTATCACCCCGTCCAACGCAGACCAAGCAATGGGACCCCGTGGAAACGGAGCGATGGCAGCTAACGGCTCGATCATCGACACCTTCGGTGAAAGAAACCTACCTCTGTCCATTCACGGCCGCAACTATAGGTGGACATTTATTATAGCGGCGGTGAGTTTTAACTTGTTGGGCACAGATTTCTTGTGTGCACATGGGTTGTTAGTTGATCTTGCAAATAGAATAATCATTTTCTTCTATCCCCTGCTTAGCTCGAGTCTCTCCACCACCCGTGCAGGCCAGCCTCACCACAGCAGGAGGTAAGTTTGACCAACTCCTCACTCAATTTCCAGCACTCACGGTTCCCAAATTTTCAGCGACAGTAGCGAAACACGGGGTTGAACACTTCATCCCCACAACAGGCCCACCTGTTTTTGCCAAAGCTCGGCGCTTAGACGCGACCAAGCTCGCCATAGCACGCGACGAGTTTGCCAGCCTAGAAAAATTGGGCATTATTCGGCGCTCGAAAAGCCCTTGGGCATCACCACTACATATGGTCCCAAAAACCGACGGTTCTTGGAGACCTTGCGGTGATTACCGCAGATTAAACAATGCGACAGCGCATGACCGCTACCCAATTCCTCACATCCAAGATTTTTTCTACATCTGGCGGGTGCGCGCATTTTCTCTAAAATAGACCTGGTCCGCGGCTACCACCAAGTTCCGGTTCGACCGGAGGACGTTCCCAAAACGGCTGTATTAACCCCTTTTGGTCTTTTTGAATTTTTGCGAATGCTGTTTGGCCTCAAAGGCGCTGCCCAAACTTTTCAGCGTATGATGGACGCGGTATTACGCGACCTCCCCTTCGTGTTCGTCTACCTCGACGATATTCTGGTAGCCAGCTCGTCAGAGGAAGAACACGAACAACACCTCACTACAGTTTTTCAGAGACTAGAAGAGCACGGGTTAATAATCAACCCAGCCAAATGTCGATTCGGCGTGCCACAAATTGATTTTTTGGGACACAGAGTTTCACCAGAGGGGGCAGTTCCATTGCCGGACAAAGTGCGCGCGGTAGCAAATTTTCCACGACCACAACGGTCAGATCACTACAAGAATTTTTAGGAATGGTGAATTTTTACAACCGTTTCCTCCCCCACGCAGCTCAACTCATGCAGCCCCTATATGCCGCGCTTAGAAAACAAAAGCCTTCCAACGCAGTCGAATGGACCCCGGAGCGGGAACGCGCCTTCGCGGAAGTAAAAAGTGCACTAGGGAATGCCACATTGTTGGTTCACCCCGATCCCTCGGCCCGCATAGCGTTAACCACAGACGCTTCAGACCTGGCCATAGGGGCAGTCGTAGAACAGCATGTTGGCGGAACCTGGCAACCGTTAGCATTTTTTAGTAAATCTTTAAACCAAACCGAGCGCAAATACAGCACTTTTGACAGGGAGCTGCTAGCGCTTCATTTATCCATCTGCCACTTCCAGTTCTGGCTGGAAGGGCGGCGTTTCACGGCTTTTGTAGACCACAAACCACTCACTTTTGCGATGGCTAAAATTTCAGAACCATGATCAGGCAGGCAACAAAGACAACTAGCTGCAATTTCAGAGTTCACCACAGATATTCGACATGTGGCAGGCAAGCTTAATGTGGTAGCAGACTGCCTCTCCCGCGCTGTGACATCGTCAGAGCGCGAGGAAGCAGATTATACTACTGCAGCCGCAGAACTCATGGCCAACGCGGACGCGTACACGGCCCCAATCCACGTAGGGAAAGATTACGTGGCCATGGCAGCGGAACAAAGCAGTGACGCGGACGTGCGCGTGCTCCAGTCTGGACCAACAGGGTTACGACTGGAGGAAAGGGGTTTGCGTGACGGCGTTCTCCCCCTAATCTGCGACGTGTCAACCGGCCAGCTTCGCCCGGTGGTTCCAGCCGCGTGGCGCTGCTGCATTTTTGACTCGGTTCACTCCCTCGCGCGCCTTGGTTAAAATGGTCGCAGAGAAGTTTGTTTGGCCGGGCCTGCGTAAAAATGTAAAGGAATGGGCAAGGACTTGCATGTCTTGCCAACGCGCCAAAATACACAAACACACAAAAGCTCCTCTGGAACCTTTCCGAATTCCAGCCAGGAGGTTTGACCATGTACACGTCGATCTCGTGGGCCCACTACCGTCGTCGCAAGGGTTCACACACCTGTTAACAATGGTAGACTGTACTACGCGCTGGCCGGAGGTGGTCCCGCTGGCGTCAACCACAGCCGCGGAAGTCGCTCGCGTTTTTTTAACAAACTGGGTGCCGCGTTTCGGCGTCCCATCGGACATCACGTCCGATAGGGGGCCTCAATTTGTCTCAGAGCTGTGGTCAGCCATGGCCAGCAGCTTAGGGGTGACAATTCATCGCACCACCGCGTATCACCCTCAGGCTAATGGGTTATGCGAGCGTTTTCATAGGTCTTTAAAGGCCGCCCTCAGGGCCTCACTAACGGATACAGATTGGGTGAATAAACTTCCCTGGGTTTTATTAGGGTTGCGTTTTGCGCCTAAGGAGGATCTAGACGCCTCCCCGGCAGAATTAGTTTTTGCACAACCTCTCAGGCTCCCAGGTGAGTTCTTACCAGAACATCCAGAGCCCGGCCACCTACCAGCCCTGAGGACCCTAAGCAGCACGGGACCGGACACGCTCCCCGGACCCGCACATCACTCTTTTCCGCGGGTTTTTGTCCACCACTGAATTTTTAACAGGATCATGCTGCAAAACTTGAAGGTTAACATGACTGCTGAAGATATTTTTCCTTTTTTCCTGTCGAGATGTATAACAGTATAATATGTCATGGATGTTATCTTAAGCTATAAACTTAATTTGATTGTCCTTTTCTTAGACGTTTGGGGGGGGGCTGTGGCTTATATTATTCATATATCCATACCTACATATGTATAGACATAAGTGGAATGTTTAGAGATTGCATATATAGAATGACCTCACGTCTCAGAGCAGGACAAGAGGTCTCGACCACCGGCGAAGATCAAGGAGCAGACGGAGTCGCAGCGGTGGAGACCTGATCGAACTTCCTGACCACCCAGGGTCAGGTGGAGGAGAGAGAGGACAATGGAGAGGGATTATGCTAATGCAGGATGTCAGCTTTGATATGCAATGTCTTTTGTTGAGTGTGGGTATAAGTATGAAGGTCTGACTGCGCTCGACCTCTTCATTCTGCTTCTGCATCGAGATGAGACATGTTCGGTACTGGAAGCTGATAATAAAACTTGATTTATAAAATCACATCGCTTCTTCATTTCAAGCTCCCTACAACCTCTTCCCTTATTCATATACTCAGACTCGGCTAAAAAATTACAGAAACAAGTTAAAAATCCAATTGTAAAGCATATGATCAAAATATGGTGTGAAACCAAAAAATATTTAAAAGAACCACACTTACTGTCACAATTTAGCCCAATATGGGGTAATCAATATTTTACACCAGGGAGAGCGGATGCTGTATTTAAAGTATGGAATTTAAAAGGGATTCAAAAGATTCAAGACTTGTCACGTTCAGATAACATAATGCCTTTTGAAGAACTGAGGATTAAGTTCAATCTTAATAGAACACATTTTTTTAAATATCTTCAGCTTAGAAATTTTATTCGATCAAATCAAAACAATGCTCTCACCTGACCTACTTACTCATCCTTGGAAAAAAAATTTGACGAAAAATAGTAAGAGAAAGGGTATTATTTCAGAGTTTTATAACTCATTAACACTATTCTCAAGTGAAAACTCACAGAAAAGAATGAATTATTGGAAAGAAGACCTGCAAATTGAAATTTCAGAGGAACAATGGGAAATGGCTTGTGCAGAAGCTCAAACCAAATCAATAAATGTATGTCTTAAACTGATACATTTTAAATGGTTAATGCGGATGTATGTTACACCAGTGGAGTTAAATAGATATAACAAAAACATACCAGATACATGCACAAAATGTATGGAAAGTAAAGGAACCCTATTTCACTGTTTATGGGAATGTAGAAAAATCAGAATGTTTTGGGAAGAGGTGAGGGTAACAATTGAAAAAATAATTTCAAAACAATTCACATTGAACCCTAAACTGTTTTTGTTGGGTCTGTATCCAGAAAAGCATAACTTTAATAAGAGTGAAAGAACATTCATAGACCTCAGTTTGCTTAATGCCAAAAAATGTATTGCACTACTGTGGAAAAAGACTCATAGACCAGATGTGACTCAGTGGTTAAGACAGATGTTAACAAACCTTCCACTAGAAAGAATAACATATATACTGAAATTAAAGGAAAATGTGTTTGAGAATATATGTAGACCTTTCATTGATTATGTAAAGAAATTATACATAACTTCTGAAGAAGAAGGTGAATGATATGTGTGGACCTTGCAAATTCCAAACTGGTGAATGTACAGTATATTATGTATACTTATGTAATAGATTACCTAGACTAAACAGAGGAGCATTGTTGTTGACTTGCTCTTGTTAATTGTTGTTGTTGTTTTTACTACATTTTGTTGTTGTTGTTGTTAGTGTTTTTTTTAATTTTTAAATTACTTTTGTGTTAGTGTTTGACTGTTTGTGCCATGTTTGTAAAAAAAAGGTTCAATAAAAAATATTGTGGGGAAAAAAATCACTCCTGAACAATGCCTGCACCTAGTTTCTCCATACAGGAGGAGTCTGGAAGCTGTTATTACCAACAAAAGCTTTTCTACTAAATATTAAATGAATTTCACCAAGCGTGTTCAATACTTATTCCCTGTGTCATAAGATAAACTTTATTGTCCCTCAAGGGGACATTTGTCTTGGGCTTGTCACCCGTGCTGCAATCACACAATTCACACATACACAATGGATGTAGTACATCCATCCATCCATCTTCTACCACTTTTCCGGAGGTCCGGGTCGCGGAGGCAGTAGTTCAAGCAGAGAAGCCCAGACTTCCCTCTCCCCCGCCACCTGCTCCAGCTCTTCAGAGAGGATACCAAGGCGTTCCCAGACTAGCTGGGAGACATAGTCTCTCCACCGAGTCCTGGGTCTGCCCCAGGGTCTCCTCCCAGTGGGACGTGCCCAAAACACCTCAAGTGGGAGGCATCCAGGAGGCATCCTAATCAGATGCCCTTACCACCTCAACTGACTCCTTTCAATGTGGAGGAGCAGCGGTTCTACTCTGAGCCTCTCCCGGATGACTGAGCTCCTCACCCTATCTCTGAGGGTGAGTCCAGCAATCCTACGGAGAAAGTTCATTTCAGCCGCTTGTATCCACGATCTCATTCTTTCGGTCATTACCCAAAGCTCATGACCATAGGTGAGAGTAGGAACGTAGATTGACTGGTAAATCGACAGCTTTGCCTTAGAACTCAGCTCCCTCTTCACCACAACAGACCGGTACAACGTCCGCATCACTGCAGATACTGCTCCAATCTGTCTGTCTATCTCTCGCTCCATTTTCCCCTCACTCGTGAACAAGACCCCTAGATACTTAAACTCGTCCACTTGGGGCAGGAGCCTGTCCCCAACCCAGAGAGGACAATCCACCTTTTTCCAGCTGAGGACCATGGACTCGGACTTGGAGGTGCTGATTCTCATCCCATCCGCTTCACACTCAGCAGAAAACCGTCCCAGCAAGAACTGTAGGTCATTGCTGGATGAAGCCAACAGGACAACATCATCTGCAAACAACAGAGATGAGATCCTGTGGTCACCAAGCATGACACCCTCCATTCCCTGGCTGCGCCTAGAAATCCTGTCCATAAAAATTATGAACAGGATCGGTGACAAAGGGCAGCCCTGGCGGAGTCCAACTCTCACTGGGAATGAATCCGACTGAGTGTTGGCAATACGAACCAAACTCTTACAACGGTCGTACAGAGACTGAATAGCTCGTAACAACAAGCCCGATACCCCATACTCCTGAAGCACCCCCACAAAAATCCACGAGGGACTCGGTCAAATACCTTCTCCAAGTCCACAAAACACATGTAAACTGGTTGGGCAAACTCCCACGAACCCTCAAGAATTCTTGAGAGGGTAAAGAACTGGTCCGATGTGCCACGGCCAGGACGAAAACCTTATTGCTCCTCCTGAATCAAGAGAGGAACCACCACCCCGGTTTGTCATGCCAAAGGCACTGCCCCCAACCTCCACGCAATGTTGCAGAGGCGTGTCAACCATGACAGCCAAACAACATCCAGGGCCTTAAGGTACTCAGGGCGAATCTCGTCCACCCCCGGGGCCCGGCCACCAAGGAGGTTTTTAACCACCTTGGCGACCTCAGCCCCTGTGATAGGCGAGTCATCCCCCTCATCCCCAAACCCTTCTTCCTCTGTGGAAGGCGTATCAGTGGGATTGAGGAGATCCTCGAAGTATCCCTTCTACCACCCGACGATATCCCCAGTCAAAGTCAACAGTGTCCCATCCGCACCATACACAGTGTGGACGGGGAGCTGCTTTCCCCTTCCAAGCCACCCGACAGTTTGCCAGAATCTCTTTGAGGCAGACCGAAAGTCTTGTTCCATATCCTCACTGAACTCCTCCCATACCCGGGTTTTTGCTTCAGCAACCACCCGAGCTGCACTCCGCTTGGCCTGCCGGTACACCTCAGCTGCTTCGGGAGTCCCACAAGCCATCCAAGTTTGATAGGACTCCTTCTTCAGCTTAATGGCCCCCCTCACCACTGGTGTCCACCACTTGATTCGGGGGTTGTCACCACAAGATGCACCAACCACCTTGCGGCCACAGCTCTGGGCCGCCACTTCAACAACAAAGGTGGAGAACATGGCCCATTCAGACTCCATGTCTCCAGACTTCCTCAGAATGTGGTTGAAGTTCTTCGGGAGGTGGGAGTTGAAGACCTCCCGGACAGGGGCCTCAGCCAGACGCTCCCAGCACACCCTCACTATACGTTTGGGTCTTCCAGGTCTGAATGGCTTCCTCCCTTGCCATCGGATCCAACTCACCACCAGGTGGTGATCAGTTGACAGCTCTGCACCTCTCTTTACTTGGGTGTCCAAGACATACTGTCGCAGGTCTGATGACACGATAACAAAATCGATCATCGACCTGCGTCCTAGGGTGTCCTGGTGCCAGGTGCACATATGGACACCCTTATGCTTGAACATGGTGTTTGTTATGGACAGACTGTGGTTAGCACAGAAGTCCAATAACTGAACACCACTCGGGTTCAGATCGGGCAGTCCGTTCCTCCCAATCACCCCCCTCCAGGTTTCACTGTCGCTGCCCACGTGCGCACTGAAGTCCCCCAGTAGGACAATGGAGTCTCCAAGAGTAGTACATAATAAATGAAATAAAACCCATTGAATAATACAAGTACATGCATAAATAAATATATAACAGCAGTCATTAAGAACAGGCGTTATAAGTGTCCCTGACCTATTTATCTGAGTTTAAAAGTTTTACTGACATTGGGGTAAATGAGTTCTTATATCTATTGAACCTCCGCTTCGGGACTCTGTATCTTCTCCCTGAGGGCAGCTGCACATATTCATTGTTTAGTACATGGCTCATGTCATTCCATTTTATTCAATATAACTTGTTGTGTGAACACAGTTGCCTTGATTTCTTTGCAGATATGGATTACTTGGATTGTTACTGATATCTGATGAAAATCTCAGGTCAGTGGCTCCATCAGAAATACAGTATGTTTAATAAGAAAAAGGTTGATGTGTTCAGTACTTATTTTCCCCGCTGTAAGTGGTCTCGATCTGGACCAAACTGAAACTTGGTCCAGTTTGTTTAGTGTGAAAACAATTTTCAGAAAGGTTTGGACTTTTGTTATCAATGGAGATGGCTAAGGTGATTAATTCGTTCAGTTTAGTGGGTCTCCACCTGAGCCAACTCATCCCGCAGACTAGAACTAAGGCTGCAAACAAAAATACTGCAAAGAGAGGCATCCTCCCACCCAACCTCAGTAGCAACCACTCGAAAATCTATAGAATGATCAGCCACAGATCTTTCCCCCTGTCTCAGATTAAGTAGGCGAGAACACCATCACGGTCAGAATGGTCAAAAACTTGAGAAAACTCTGAAACAAAACGACCATAAGTATAATTGGAATTGGAACGGGTCATGATGGTGCTAGCCCCAGCCAAGGCCCACCCTTCCAGCAGGTTTACCACATAACTAATCTGACTGTGATTGGTGGGGAAATCCTCCAGAGCTCGCTGAAACACAATACTGCACTGCAAGAGAAAACCCCTTGCCTCCCCCAACTTACCACTAAAACGGATGGGAGTGGGGATGGGGGAAAGCTGGAAGTGAGTTGGCAGGGACTGAGAGGGATTGGTCAACCTGTCCAGAACCCCGGAAGCAGGTGAAGGAGACTGTGTTGGGGATAGCTGACCGAGTCGAGAATTAATTTGAGTGAGTTGATTTAAGATCACCTGTTGCTGATGTGTTAATTGATCTAATTGAGCCTCCATAATGTTAAATTTTTGTGCAAAAGCACTGTCTGCTGGGTTTTCCTGATGGAGACGTACTGACATGATTTCAGATAAACCCAGGAACAGACACAGGCTCAAAAACAACAATGATCTTTTATTAAAGGAATGTGGATGTGTGGGTGTGTGAATGGAGCTGTGAGGACCGAAACGTGGAGAGCAGGACAAGTCTGGCAACCCTGTAACAAGAGCAAAGACAGGTGGATGAGTCTTAAGGCTTTCAACAGAGTGGCAATTATATACAGATTGTCTTACAGCATGCAGTTAGGCCCAAAAATATTTGGACAGTGACACAAGTTTTGTTATTTTAGCTGTTTACGAAAACATATTCAGGATACAGTTATATAATCATTATGGGCTTAAAGTGCAGACTTTCAGCTGTAATTTGAGAGTATTCACATCCAAAATGGAGCAAGAGTTTAGGAATTACAGCTCTTTAATGTGACTTCAGGAAAGTCACATCCCCCCTGCCCCCCCCCTCACCATCACAGGCTCTCCCATCACCATTGCAGATTCCTTCCGCTTCTTGGGCACCACCATCACCCGAGACCTCAAATGGGAGCCAACCATCAGTTCCCTCATCAAAAAGGCCCAGCAGAGGATGTTCTTTCTGCGGCAGCTGAGGAAGCTCAAGCTACCCACCAAGATGTTAGTGCAGTTCTACACGGCCATCATTGAGTCCATCCTCACCTCCTCCATAACTGTGTGGTATGCAGGAGCCACTGCCAGGGACAGACTAAGGCTGCAGCGCGTCGTGCGCACTGCTGAGAAGGTGATAGGCTGCGAGCTCCCATCTCTCCAGGACCTGTACATCTCCAGGACCCGGAGGCGTGCTGGCCGGATCATAGCCGATCCTTCACATCCTGGTCACGTGCTGTTTGCCCCCCTCCCCTCAGGTAGAAGGCTTTGGTCCATTCGGACTAAAACCTCCCGGCACATGAACAACTTTTTCCCCTCTGCCATCAGACTGCTGAACACTAAGTGACTTTTGACTCTCGTGCACTATGTACAGCAGCTCAACCAGACTCATGCCAATCATCACTGTTTTTCTGTTGCATTATTGACTGCACTATGTGGTACTTCACATTATCTGCTACATGCTAATTTTTTAAAACTGCCTTGACTAGTACTACTCATTATTACTAGTATTATTATTATTATTACTTATTATTACTTATTTTTCTACACTTATTGCACGTTTCTAGTCCTTTAGTTTATCCCTTTTTCTCATTATGTTTTTAATGTTGCAGCATGGCACCGAGACAAATTCCTAGTTTGTGTATTACATGAACAATGGCAATAAATCTGATTCTGATTCTGATTAATACGTAGCCGCCTCTTTTTCAAGGGACCAAAAGTAATTGGACAATTGACTCAGAAGGCTGCAAAAAAAAAAAAAAAAAAATAAGGCTGCTTGGGCTCTTCCGTTGTTAACCTGTCATCAGTTAAGCAGTTAAAAGGTCTGGAGTTGATTCCAGATGTGGCATTTGCATTTGGAAGCTGTGGCTGTGAACACACAACATACGGTCAAAGGAGCTCTCAATGGAGGTGAAACAGACCATCCTGAGGCTGAAAAAAAAGAAGAAATCCATCAGAGAGATAGCAGAAATGTTAGGAGTGGCCAAATCAACAGTTTGGTACATTCTGAGAAAAAAAAGAGTGCACTGGTGAGCTTGAGAACTGGACGTCCATGGAAGACAACAGTGGTGGATGATCGTAGAATCCTTTCCATGGTGAAGAACAACCCCTTCACAACATCCACTCAAGTGAAAAACACTCTCCAGGAAGTAGGTGTATCAGTATCTAAGTCTACCATAAAGAGAAGACTTCATGAGAGTAAATACAAAGGATTCACCACAAGGTGCAAACCATTAATCAGCTTCAAAAATAGAAAGGCCAGAATCGACTTTGCCAAAAAACACCTGAAGAAGCCAGCCCAGTTCTGGAACAGCATTCTTTGGACAGATGAGACTAAGATCAACCTGTACCAGAATGATGGGAAGAAGAAAGTTTGGAAAAGAATTGGAACAGCTCATGATCCAAAGCACACCACATCTTCTGTAAAACATGGTGGAGGCAGTGTGATGGCATGGGCATGCATGGCTTCCAATGGCACTGGGTCACTTGTGTTTATTGATGATGTGACAAAAGACAGAAGCAGCCAGATGAATTCTGAAGTGTATAGGGATATACTTTCTGCTCAGATTCAGCCAAATGCAGCAAAGTTGATTGGACGGCGCTTCACAGTACAGATGGACAATGATCCAAAACATACTGCAAAAGCAACCCAGGAGTTTTTTTAAAGCAACGAAGTGGAATATTCTGCAATGGCCGAGTCAATCACCAGATCTCAACCCAATCGAGCATGCATTTCACTTGCTCAAATCAAAACTTAAGGCAGAAAGACCCATAAACAAGCAACAACTGAAGACAGCTGCAGTAAAGGCCTGGCAAAGCATCACAAAGGAGGAAACCCAGCATTTGGTGATGTCCATGGGTTCCAGACTTCAGGCAGTCATTGCCTGCAAAAGATTCTCAACAAAATATTGAAAAGTAACATTTTACTTAGGGTTATGTTTATTTGTCCAATTACTTTTGAGCCCCTGAAATGAGGAGCGTTTGTATAAAAATAGCTACAATTCCTACATGTTTAATCATATATTTTTGTTCAACCCCTTGAATTAAACGTTAAAGTCTGCTCTTCAATTCCGTTGTAGTTGTTTCATTTCAAACCCAATGTGGTGGCGTGCAGAGCCCAAATCATGAAGATTGTGTCACTGTCCAAATATTTCTGGGCCTAACTGTATGTAGAGTTGTTCAGGCCCAGAAGAGATGTTAATCCAACGCTAATACCAGAGTCCCGCTGTAGTGCTGTGGTGATGGTGCAAATAATTACAGTGATGAGGAAAGAGTGGACACAGTGCAGAGTACTCCGGCTCACCAGTTAGGAAGAAAGAGAAGCTCACTGTCCACAGGTTCAATCCGGTCCGCTGCCAGGAGGAGGGAGAGGTCTGCCCAGAGGTTGGTCCACCTGTGCACAGGGAAGGAGAGAAGAGAGCAGGTGCGGAAGTGAATTTCTGGATGAAGCTTACGGTTCCATTGGGGAGACGAGACTCCCAGATGAAGAGTTGTCAAAGTAGAGATGAGGGAGGTGAAACTCCCTGAACGTAGAGGAAAAGGTGAAGACTCAAGCTCGGAGTTCTTCACCAGGAGGAGCGTAGATGTCTCCGTACTGATTGCAGGGCAGCACTCCTTATAAAGGCTGCTTAATGAGGAGAAGCAGGTGTGCGCGCAGCTGTGGAAAATAATTAGGGCAAAGGGCACACAGCGCGGATCACCACTATGTGAAAGACTGGAGGAGCAATGCCAACAGAAGATCATCAGAGCTGATGAGGAGGACAGCTGTCCTTTTAATGAAGACCTGGATAATATTCTTGACTCAGTAAGCTAGTTCACTCTAATGTGGTGGAGTCTTCCTCAGTTTCAGCTTGGAATGTGGTTACCATTGTACCCAGAGCTGCAGAAAACACCACCCAGGGTGAGTCGCATGTTTGCTTCGTAAACGCTTAAATGCCATCATGACAGAAGGACGTCAATGTGTTAAGTAAAGTTGTTGGTTGGATAAAGAGCAGTGTGAAACCAAACCTAACCTAATCAAATTGATACAATGTAACAAAATAGAAACTTAAGTCCAGATCTTGGTGCAGACATGTATGAAAACGCCCTAAAAAGCAGTGAAGATACCTAGCAATGTTGGCTAGTCAATAGAAATCAGTTTGTAGATATTTGTGAAGTATTTATTTCTTTTTTGCTTACTATTGCTTTCCAAGTCTGATTTACTCTCAGATCAGGGTCTGCATCTAAAATGACATTCTGCCAATGATAATGATTAGTCCTAGAAGAACAGAATTTTATCTCACGCTAACCGTGCCCAGGTTTTTCTCTACACTCCTGACATGCTTGTATCCCATTCTAGAAATCCAAAGCTATTACTGATTCACTTAACCTGTATAACTGTGTTTTTGTGCTGCAGCCTCCAGTTACCATCAGTCCAGCACTCTGAACTGAACTCTCGGTCCAGCTCTGGCTATGTCCCACAGCGGCTCTTTCCCCAGCCCTGCCTCTGTAATGGGACACTGCTAAATGATGCTGAGAGGAGCCGCCAGTGCAGTCATGGCCTGTTACACCTGACTCGTTCCTCCATGCACTTGCCTGTTGTTAACTTGTCCTCTCTGGGCTAATTTATGACACTATCAGACTCATCGGCTGCTGGCTATACTGGACGTCCTCATGCAAAAACTAATTACTTAAACTAATTACTTGAGGCTGATAACTTAGGATTTCTCTGCGTGTGTTTCTTATTCTTGATGTATAATACATGGCAGAGGTGGCCTGGGTGCACAGGAACAACATCCTGCTCATGCCTGCTGATGCTGTCATCCACGGCCGATACCAAAGCATGCTAATGCATCTAAACAAGAGTAAGTATGCGCTACCTGGGCTGGCTTAAGGAAATGTTTGTATCTTTTCTCCCCTCTCACTTCCTTGGCACAACAAATGTAAACATGGAGACTTGATTTGGATTTCTTATTTGCAAACTCTGGGGAGTGGCTCTGCTTCATCCAGTGAACAGCATGTGTGTGTATGCATATGGGAACGTCTAATCCATGCTTTATACTTACCATCCATGTGCCATTGTTAATTTTGTTCCTATTTACAACCAGCGAATAAAGGTAAGCGAATATTAGAAATATTAAATTGGCTTGGTTAGCTTAAGAATGGTTATGTTTAGTGGGTAAAACTTTGTCTTCTTCCTAGTGTCATTTCTGCCTGTATGTTGGAATTTTAACAAACTTCCATTTAGTTATGATTATTTCTGTTGCAATGCCTTCATTACTGTACTGTCAGCTGCTTTAAACTCCTGCTGTGCCAATGTTCTTCATCTTTTACTGCCACAGTCTTGTTTTTCAAGTCTCTAGATGTCTGAGTTGGAGCATTGTGGTTTTTTGACTTTGATGAGATCAGTGAAGCAGATTATGTTGGCTTGTAGACCAGCAGACTTTGTGTGCCAAGGTTAAGCTGAAACTTTAACCCACTCGTCAGTGCTACAGATTAGCTTCAAGTGGCCAAACCTCTGATAGACACTAGTCAGATCAAAAAGAGAATTTCCACTATGAATAACACATTTTTCCATAAACCTAATTAATCTACAGTTCCAGTGTTAGCAATATGTTTCCTCAGATTATTCGATCCATTGATTCCAAAAATTGTGTTACTTCTATTTAAAGGGGTTGTTGATTGTACTTTTTTCCACTTTTTAACAGTTTACATGCCTTAATGAAATGTTTGTAACATGTTTTGTTCAAATTTTCTCTAATTAGTTAATTATTGCAGCAATTTTTAAAAAACTGTTTTCCCAGCCTTTCTTAAAATGCATCGTTTGAATCCTGTACCTTTAAAAAGTCCCTGACGATATACAGCTCTGCTCTCCCTCCTATGTCTCTTAGCCATTAGCTGACTAGCTCCTAGCCTTTAGCTCAGATGTATCTTGAGCTGAGCTGAATACAAACCAAGTTGGCCCCGAAGTCAGCCCTGGGATCTTTAAGGCATAGTATCTCATGAAGCGGTAAGGAGAGGCGATACTGGCTAGCATCGCGATTTGACGGGTTTCTTTGGGGTTTGTGGGCACGGCAGTTCATTGGCAGTTTTTATGGTTGCGAACTGCTAGCGGACTGCCACCCCTGCAAACCCCGAATCACAATCCTCACCAGCATTCACCAGTCCCCGCTGCTCCGTGAGATATGGGGGTAATGGCGCGAGTGGAGAATTTCTGTAAAACTGTTAAAAAGACTTCTTGGTCACCAACAAGTGTAAGGAATACTGTATGAAATTATCAGTTCTAGACAGCAAAGATCTCAGATCTGACCTGGGGAGCTGACCAGGCCTGTGGCTGACCTCACCTGCTACCCCTGAGGCTGTGCCGTGAACGTTTGTCTTAATTAAAGAAATGTTGCATCACTGGTTGACAGGAGTTTTCGTGTAAAGTTATCTATCTATTGGTCGATAGGATATCAATACACATGCATTGTATCATATGATTCGATAATCATGTGATCAATATACACATTTCAGACAACCTACCAACCTAAAACCTACCAGCACACCATTTTTCAGTCAATGAGTCCTTTAAAACCATGTGATCTTACAGTGAATACATTCCCAGTTACACATGTGCAGTTCATTATTTGTGCCCTCGCACACAGACAATGGCTGATCCCACAACCTTAAGCAACTAATGAAAAGTGACAGCCACCCAAAGCTCCAAGGCACACAAGATAACCCCTTGCATGCAGATACACACACACACATGCACCCGTGCACACACCATCAACTCTAAAGGGTTATTTCCTTCTAGCTTGTGATCATGCTGGAGGCGTCCAGTGTGAGTCCTTGGGTTTCGGCCTCCTGTCTCGTATGTCAAAGCATGTTGACACACACAGGCAGTTATGTATTATTGAAGATGCCTGCAGATTACTTAGGTGCTGTATAGTGGACTAACACAAGTGCAATTACCTGCACAAGGATGCATGTATAGGAGTCTAATTGCTGTGCATAAGCAATGACTGATTATATCTCTGCATAATGTCTGCCGGTTTTATCTTTGTGTCTTCCCAGTTTAAATCATCATAACGATACAAGGTTAGATAAAACAACTGCCGGAAGTGAATCAAAGATAGCACCTTGGGTGGCAGTCTCCTCTGAAGATAGATAAAGGGACTGCTGATGATAAAAAGAAGAATGGCCTTTTTACATGGCCTCAAACCAGCTTTCCTGTGTGCATGAATGGGCGTCTATATGAGGAAAGGCTCATGCCTCAACACTGGCTAATTCCTGCTAATCCCAGCGTATCTCCAACCACTTAGAGATGGTTTCCAATGGCAGCCTTGCAGCAGGGGAATTGCTAGTGAGATTAGCCTTTGTTAGCTCCTCCTCTGTGGTTTACCCTCATTGCCAGGCCGGGCTAGCCCACTGCTGCTAACCTTTTGCACAGAAATGGATTAATTGTTTTTCAAAAATGTGCTGCATTGGCATTCGGTGAAGAATGTAAGTTGGTTTCAACTAGTTCTGCTTTGATGTAGAATTTAGTTGTATGGGCATTTGAGTGTAAATCTGTGAGGGCAGACATGCACCTCTGAAAGATGTGGGAAGGATGTTTTTAGAGGTGTTGTGTGCCTTTTGTTTTATGTCTTCATGTGATTTTTTTTCCCTCTTATCTATCAAAGAAACATGGTTAATTTTCTCTTATTTGAAAAGCAACCTGACAAATGATATACGTATAATTAGTGGTTTTGGAATCACTCATACCAGTGAAACCAAAAACCAAGAATCTACTCAGACCAATTCTGAAAGGGAAAAATAAATGGCCCTGTGATAAGAAATAAACTATGATCTGAAGAAATATTAGAATTTCACTATGAATGAAGGTAAACGCTGTTTTTACTGCCTGTTTCTTTGTATTGAATATATAAAGCAATCCTAACTTTAACATGTGGCCACTTACTCTGTAGGTATATTTACTATAAGAGTGTTACATCACTTTATCAAATTGCCACACACCTTGAATTAACCCCATCTGTATAATTATAGTGGATTATACTCAAACGGTCTTGGGTTTTAATTCCCAAACAAACCAGTATGGACTTTGAACACTTGAAAAGCCACTTACCCAGTTACACTTTAAGTGAAATGAATTCACAATTTAGAATACATAGTTTCAGACATGCTAAACATCATATAATCTAGGCTTTATTCAAATTCATCTGACATCTTTTGCTGTGTTAACTAGTATACTGTATATCAAAGGTCCCATTTACTGGACTTTTTCCACATGTTGACAATTCCCACAGGTCTTAATTAAATGTCTGTGACATTCTTTGGCCAAATTGCTTTTAGTTATTTAGTTACTGTCGCATCATTGTGAATCATCTTTTGCAGCATTCCCCAGAATGGTTCATTTTAGTGTAAGTCTCCTTAAATGCCTATGAGCCACAGTTAACCCCACCCTTCCTCCTTCACCACGATAAAGAGCCTAAGTCATGCCCCCTCTGATTCTGCATATGGGGCCTTACTTCAGAAAAGAATTTCCATTGGCGTGAATGGCAAGAAAGAAATTACTTTTTGATCATGATTGAGTTTTGCAACAAGTTACACACATGATATTTGTCAATTTAAAATAGAATTTTCCACATAAATAATGGTGTATGTTATCTTCTAACTGTTAAAGTGTAAGGTTGTGAAAATACATAAATTGAAAGACTACAAACACAGACTCATGTACGTTATGTCATCGTTTTCAAAGAGCACCAAAGGGGAAGTAACAAAGTCTTCTGGATCAGCTGCATCTCTCAAAATACAATACAATGCATTTGGTTGTTTTTCTCCTCTTTGGAAGCTGTTAATCATCTGTCAGAAAGCAGGAGGTGAGCTTTGAGATGGTAACCACTTTAACTGTGTTTGGTGACATGTACAGTCCGAGACAAGGAGATGTATTCCACTACGTGGTTTCAAAAAAATTAAATATTACTCTTATTATATGACAACATACAGTGTTATGTGGAAAATTATCTTATAAATTGACAAGCGTCATATGTGTAACTTGTGTCAAAATTCGTTGAGGATCGAAAAATAATTTCTCTCTTGCCATTCACATCAATGGAGATTTTTTTCTGAAGTAAGGTTCGATACTTGGAAGTAGAGGGGGCATGGCTTAGGCTCTCTATTCCTAATCTTAGCTGGCTAGATCCTAGCTCAGATAGCTAACATAATCTGATCCAACTAATGTAAATTTGTCCTAAAGAAAGAATGAAACAATGCATCACTGGTGGACAGCAGTGATCAATAGGATACAACTGGTCACTGGAGTACATTAAGCACAGAAACATTTGCAAATAACTGAATGGCTAAGCTGCTGGCATCAGTTAGCCTATGGTCACAGAGCTAAGAAACTATAGTAAAATAAATGAAAGTAACATCTAAGAATGACGTATATACAGTATATGGTCAAATGTTGCTCAAGGATTCACTGGAATCCTTGATCAACATTTGACTATATATATATATATATATATATATATATATATATATATATATATACAGTATATATATATATATATATATATACGGTCAACGTATATACTGTATATATATCGACATTTAAGCTAACGATCAACATTTAAGCTAACACCAGGCGACCTGTCTGTCAGCCTCTCCCCACTAAGGCTAGCTCTCATGTGCTTAGACAACTCTACAGACCAGCTGTGACTGCCTAGCCAAGCTAATGCTAATGGTATAATGGACCGTCACTGTGGGAACACAACAAAACAAGCCAGAGTGACACAAGATATATTATGGACTGTGGATTGGTGAACCAGGAAACAGGAATGTCTATTAGAGTGACTGAAATTTAAAGAAGATAACATCATAGACTGTGCTTTGTAAGCTAACTCCCTAGTAGTACTGTTAGCTCTGAAGCTAACGCCTTGGGCTCACACTCTTGGTGGGGACTGTCATCACAGCCAATAGCACGGTGATGGGTTATAACTGAAGACCGAAGCATTTGTCAGTGACATTAGGAAAAAAATCATGGAGGAGCCAAACCCGCTTCTGACCATTCTGCTGAAATGTTAAAATATAAGTGAAGAGAGATTGTAATATTTTTACTGTAGTTATATGACAGTAGAAAACATTTTAGAAGGTTAAAACCCTTAAACACACCATGTTTGAGTGAATGGCACTTTTAACAACACTTATTGTACACCAACTTGTGTTTATTGGAAGTCATTTATGTTCTCTGATCTTAAGCACGATTTCTTTGCCCCGGCCTCTGTAGGAGATCCCTCCTGAAGATGTTTCCACGGTCAGGGAAATCGATTGTCTTTGACAACTTTCCAGATCCTACGGACACCTGGGAAATCATTGAGACAATTGGCAAAGGGACATACGGAAAAGTGTACAAGGTGCTCAACAAAATCGATGGAAGTAAAGCAGCAGTTAAGATACTGGATCCCATCCATGTAAGTCCACTGTGAACGATGTTTATAATACAGAATGACTCACAGGGCAAAATTTAGTGTATGGTGGCTTTATTTGAAGTTCAAATCAAATCAACTTTTATTGTCATGTTGCTGTACATACAGTACAACTGTAGTGCAGGCAAAATGAAATTATGTTTCTCTAGGCATCCATATTTGTAAAAAGAACATAATTTAAAACACACTCACTCACCCCTTCACCCCCCACCCCAACACAGCCATTCACACATCCCTGAGACACTTTTGGTTATTACAGTAATATTAACTTATTACAGTTGTAGTTTAAAGTGATAATAACTGCCTATGTATAAAATATCAGTTAAAGTGGCTGAGTGAAATAAATACTTGAAACTAACTATGTTGAGATCCAAATGAAAGTCAACCTACCCTACACTTATTATATGGGGAGGCTGATAATTGATAAGTGACTGGTAAATGGAACTAGATGATTGTAAAGGGTTATATGTAGATTTTCCTGGTTGACTAGTAGTTACTGTTTAATGCAATTAGATGACTATTTGTTGTACGTTTATGATAGATACATCATATCTATTTAATTAGTGAAACATACACAGTAGTTTTGTAGCATCAGCAGGCCTAAATGATTTATGTCTCATGCACTCAAGGAAGTGAGCTGCCTGTTAACGGGCTAGACTCAAGTAAACAAACTGTCTTTTTAGCTATTCAAGTTAGCATCACTGTTGTCCTTCTTTATCAGGTGAGCACAGAACATCAGTTTGCCTGCTCGACAAAAACATAACTTGACTAATAGGGGGCAGTCCTATACACACTGTATAATGTATACAATATGTGATATGTACAGTATCTCACAAAAGTGAATACACCCCTCACATTTTTGTAAATATTTTATTATAGCTATTCAAGGGACAACACTGAAGATACAACACTTTGATACAATGTAAAGTAGTCAGTGTACTGCTTGTATAACAGTGTAAATTTGCTGTCCCCTCAAAATAACTCAACACACAGCCATTAATGTCTAAACCGCTGGCAACAAAAGTGAGTACACCCCTAAGTGAAAATGTCCAAATTGTGCCCAATTAGCCATTTTCCCTCCCTGGTGTCATGTGGCACAGTGTTACAAAGTCTCAGGTGTGAATAGGGAGCAGGTGTGTTAAATTTGGTGTTATTGCTCTCACACTCTCTCATACTGGTCACTGGAAGTTCAACATGGCACCTCATGGCAAAGAACTCTCTGAGGATCTGAAAATAAGAATTGTTGCTCTACATAAAGATGGCCTAGGCTATAAGAAGATTGCCAACACCCTGAAACTGAGCTGCAGCACGATGGCCAAGACCATACAGTGGTTTAACAGGACAGGTTCCACTCAGAACAGGCCTCTCCATGGTCGACCAAAGAAGCTGAGTGCACGTGCTCAGCATCATATCCAGAGGTTGTCTTTTGAAAATAGACGTATGAGTGCTGCCAGCATTGCTGCAGAGGTTGAAGGGGTGGAGGGGTCAGCCTGTCAGTGCTCAGACCATACGCCGCACACTGCATCAAATTGGTCTGCTGTTGTTCCAGAAGGAAGCCCCTTTTAAAGATGATGCACAAGAAAACCTGCAAACAGTTTGCTGAAAACAAGCAGACTAAGGACATGGATTACTGGAACCATGTCCTGTGGTCTGATGAGACCAAGATAAACTTATTTGGTTCAGATGGTGTCAGGCGTGTGTGGTGGCAACCAGGCGAGTAGTACAAAGACAAGTGTGTCTTGCCTACAGTCAAGCATGGTGGTGGTAGTGTTTTGGTTTGGGGCTGCATGAGTGCTGCCGGCACTGGGGAGCTACAGTTCATTGAGGGAACCATGAATGCCAACATGTCCTGTGACATACTGAAGCAGAGCATGATCCCCTCCCTTTGGAAACTGGGCTGCAGGGCAGCATTCCAACCTGATAACAACCCCAAACACACCTCCAAGACGACCACTGCCTTGCTAAGAAACTGAGGGTAAGGGTGATGGACTGGCCAAGCATGTCTCCAGACCAAACCCTACTGAGCATCTGTGGAGCATCCTCAAATAGAAGATGGAGGAGCGCAAGGTCTCTAACATCCACCAGCTCCGTGATGTCGTCATGGAGGAGTGGAAGAAGATTTCAGTGGCAACCTGTGAAGCTCTAGTGAACTTGATGCTCAAGAGCATTTCAGCAGTGCTGGAAAATAATGGTGGCCACACAAAATATTGACACTTTGGGCACAATTTGGACATTTTCACTTAGGGGTGTACTCACTTTTGTTGCCAGCGGTTTAGACATTAATGGCTGTGTGTTGAGTTATTTTGCGGGGACAGCAAATTTACACTGTTATACAAGCTGTACACTGACTACTTTACATTGTATCAAGGTGTCATATCTTCAGTGTTGTCCCATGAAAAGATATAATAAAATATTTACAAAAATGTGAGGGGTGTACTCACTTTTGTGAGATACTGTATTATTTTCTTTAGATTTTAGTTACCCTAAAGGTGCGTTCAGACCAAACGTGAACGGGCAAATTTTTCATGCGGTGTGATTACATTGTAACTCAGTGTAAACATGCGACTAGACATGAATTCACGGTCTGAGTGAGATGCAGACAGGTGAAGTTGCCTTTATAACTTCTGCAGCAGTGTTCAACCTACTGTGGAAATCCCCAAAATAATGTCATGCTTTAGCTTTACATTATCCGAAGGAGGGCTCTCCTGAAAAAGTTGTCCCTGTCTCCTAAACTTTATAAGATGATGAGTGTTTCCATTGCTAGCTTGCCAGCCTTGTTAGCACGTCCGTGGCAGGAATCCGTGTGTAAATAACTCCGACATCCCGATTTAGCTGAAAAGCGCCCGGTCCTCCTGTTTCCAGGTGAGTGGCAGTCTCATTTTCAAACTTTACTCTGCAATGGGGATACTTTTACTCTGGTGACAGCAGAATCTCAAAGCTAGCATATTCCCTCGGACGTGAATGTGCGATTTCACATGTACTTGCCTCTTTCCATTCACTTTGTATGAATATAACTGTTTCCACCTATATCACTAATCCACAGTTGATAATATAGCATTGTGCCATTCTAGTTTATTTTGTTATATTTTTGCCTTGATGTTACATCATTAGCACCACCAAGGCAGCTCGCTGATGCTAGCATTTTAACCACTAGTCTTGGCTCATTTATGAATGTTTCTGTGCTTACTGTACTCCAGGTACCAGTCATATCCTGTCAACCACTGAACCACACACCCCTGTTCACCCACCAGTGATGCATTTTCATTCATTCTTTAAGACAAATTTATTTTAGTTGGCTCAGGCTAGATCAGCGCTAGCCAGCTAATGTTAGCAATAGTGATGTAAGAGGGAGGGTGGAGTTGAATGCAGTCTGAGAGATTTAAAGACAAATGCACAAGAGGCTGGAAAAGATGATGAAAAATAATTCTGCTGCAATAATTAAAGAAAATTTGACCAAAATATGTCACGAACATTTCATTAAGACCCGTGTGAGCTGTTAAAATGTGGAGAAAGAGAAATCAATGACCCCTGTAGAGAATCACGCCCCATCGCTCTCAGAATGCACTGTGACGTATTTAGCACAGATGGTGGATAGGAAGTAGGGAAACCACGGATCCAGTGCACAAGTGTGCAATAAAGGCACAGCCAAAGTGCGCCAAGGTGGGGTGGTGAAGCGATACGTAGATCATCCAGTCATTCTCTTCTGTCTGAAAGAAATGATTGGCTGACAGGTTTTTTTACGATCCTGTGACTACCCCACAGGATAGATTTTATTTACATTGATAACTGCTGTTATGTGAGGAGAAAACGGTATCAGTTGTGTGGTGGTTAGTGCTTTTACTTCACACCAAGAAGGTCCTGGGTTGGAATCCAGCATGAGTTCCCTCTAGGTTCTTGGAAGCTTTCTTTTTCTGTAAAATGTGTCATTTCTCAGTTGCTTTTAGTGTAAAAGCAAATAAAACAGCAATTATTCCATTCAGACTTTGCTTTTGTGAACCGAATAATAATTTTACAAAGTCTGAACGAAACAACATATGAATCAAAATTGGCATATTTTTACAAAAGTGTATAAAAATTCACAAATATTTTTAGAGAAGTGAATGTTTTTTTTAGATTTGCAATGACAGTGTTAGTAAAACTTGAAGAGAACATAAAACATAAGGTAACAGGGTCTAAAATAGGTAAAATGTGTAGCAGATTTTTTTCTTGATAAATTGCTGAATTTGTATGACTTTGTGCTTACCAATTTCCCAAAAAATTTTTAACATGAATTTGTGACTTTATTTTTATAGTGTGACTTTTATGTTTTATTAAATAACAGTAAAATAAAGATAAATGACAACAGAATACATTTTCTATTTTTCTTCTCTAAATTTGTGACTTTTCTTTTAAATTTACAGCTTTTGTGTTGCTAATTTGCAGCTTAATTTTTCATAAATTTGCTACTGTTTTCCTCATAAATGTGCAACATTCTTCTTGCATATCTTTGAGTTCTGAATAGTTTTTTTTTACTGTCCAAACCATAGCTATTGACAAATGAGCAGCAGGTTGCAGATCCCTGTGCTTTTCAAATGGGTAGATTTTACTTCATCTTCACATAGCCATTTCGAGACGCTGATGTTACTACAGTTAGACAATATTTCTGGTATAATATATATCATATTATTATAATATTATATATTATATTATTATTATGATATAATAATAATAATATATAATGTTCCTTCTCATGTCTGGCAAAAAAGTCAAAATTGAAGCAACATTTCCTCAAAATAAGTTTTGCTGGTGATAAGACTGATTTTGTACTTCTTATCTTCTTTTTCAGGACATCGATGAGGAGATTGAGGCAGAGTACAACATCCTCAAAGCTCTCTCTGACCACTCCAATGTGGTCAAGTTTTACGGGATGTACTACAAGAAGGATGTGAAATGTGGGGACCAGCTCTGGCTCGTACTGGAGGTAGGAACACACAAACCCATTTTGTGTTTTTGATTCGGGTAGACGTACTGTACTCCTGACCACATGTCTGGCCAAGTATGTGCAGCGGTGGCCAATCTGATCAGGGGTTATGTCACAGTTTTGGCCTCTGTTGGCAGTCTAGGAGTTTACTTATAGGCCACCTGGGGGATTTGGTCACAGGCCAGTTAGCATTGGGAGGGCGGTGGAGTTAGCTTGCCTGCTGAGAGCAGCATAGCGGGGATTTCGGTTAACAAGGCCCCTCTAAGTGAATTAGTTTAGACACCTGCGGTGCAAGGTGTAGACACAGGTTAAAATGTTCTGCGATGTAGCTGATATCTGTGGACTGGATTTGTGCACTCACAGATGGGTAGTTGGAGTTAAATTTACCCAAGTAGCGTTTTCACAGGATTTTACTTTAAGTACAGTAGTTTTATTGTAGGATAGATTTTAGTTTGTCTGGTTTGCAGACTCACAGGAGAGCTTATGTGTTTGCTCCACCATCTACATAGAAAAATGTGAATATGCTACACCCTTTTTCCACATGTTGACACAGCTTGTTCAAAATACCCCAGGGTTTAATTACACTAGCACCATTTTCCACCCAGATTAAACATCCTTCTGGGGGTGGCTGTGGCGCAGGTGTAGTGTGGCTAACTACCAATTGGAGGGTTAGGGGTTCGATTCCCGCTCTGTCTGCAGTCTGCATGTCAAAGTGTCCTTGAGCAAGACACTGAACACCCAGTTGCTCCTGGTGGGTCAAGTCAGTGCCTGTGCATGGCAACTCCACCGCCATCAGTGTGTGAATGTGTGTGTGAATGTGTGGATGGCAGGATCTGTGAAGCGCTTTGGTCATCTACAGATGAGAAAAAGCGCTAATGTAAGTGAATGCCATTTACCATTTCTTCGCAGTGGCCTGTTTCAGTGTCTGTCTCTTTAAACACTAATGAGCCCTAGTTCACCCCACCCTCTTCTCTCACTTCCGAGGCTAATGCTAGCTGGCTAGCTTCTGTTGTTTGACACAGCCTGAAAATTCACTGAATGTGAGAGGGTAAAAGCCCAAATAATCTATCACTGGGGACAGGGAGGTGCAGTTTGTTTGGCCAGTAAGACAGGGCCAGTTGCTGGTGTATAATATACACAGAAATTAGCCGGAATGAGAGAATGGCTAGCTCTGCTAGCTGTGACTAACCATCATTGGTGGAGGAGCTGTCCCAACCAGAGTATGACAAACTATAGTAAAATAAACTACAGTAAAACCTTAAATTAGACATGTGGGCAAGTGTTTTTAGATAATGAATTCACAAATATAAGATGGGGTGGTTGAGTTATATCAAGGGGAAGCGACAGCTAAGCCAATTAGGCTAGCTCAGCTAGAGTGTCTGGCTGTGTGATTACATTGCCATGCCTGGCAAAATATAAAAAGATCAGTCAGAACAACACCTTGAAGTGAGATATACACGTATAATGACGTGTCGATTTGTGAGCCAGCTGGGAACATGAATGACTAATGTGGTGAGAAGTATAAATATAGAATAGCTATAAAAACTACAATCTCTTAATTAACAACTCAGTAGCCTGGAAGTACTTGTTCGGAAGTCAGCATTGCTCCAAGGTGTAGCTACACACCACTACTCCCCTGATAATTAAAATGGTCAGAGAGAAAAATGAGTGGGAGTGGCTATTCCAGAGAGTTCCTGCTGTATCATTTACAAAAAATATAAAAAGTTACAAATTTGTAAGTAAAACGTTGCATATATTGGTGAAAAAAGTCACAGTTTTATCAGAAAAAAAGTGGAATTTTATAAGAAAAAGGTACTAAATTTATTTGGAAAAAAAGCAAATTTATGAGAAAGGCTCGCTAACTGGGGTAAAAAAAAAAAAAATAATGAGAAAATGAATCCTAAATGTATTTTTTTTAAAAGTGCAAAATTTACAAGAAAAAAGTCATACATTTATGAGGAGAAAAATATAAATTTATGAGAAGAGTCAGAAATTAAAGAGAAAAAAATCTAAAATTGCTGCAAGTTGTTATTTACTGTTCAACAACATTTTTAGTACATACTTTCCTACTATTTGATAACTACTGTTATTTATACTTGAGTAACTAATCTGAAATGATAACAGGACTTTTACTTGAGTATAATCTCTGGCTACTCTACCCACCTCTGTGTGTATTCAGCTGCTTTCTTGTACCTGCTGGTGTAAAGGAAACATCAGATGTGTGTGGAATTTTTCTTTTTTCTCCATCATATTTCAAGGGGACCTTGGTGCTGCTGCAGCATTCTGTGCATCTAAAAAATCCTCGCCTCCAGCTGCCCCAGTTCCCCAGCATTTCATGTCTCACTAGTTGTTGTAGCCCTTTTTGAAATGTCAAGCTCCAGACAAACATGTAATGGAGGTCAACCTCAGAGGAGAAAAAACATTTGTGGGGTCCGGTATGGTGCCGGATATCAGTTTTTCTTTGCATTCTGACGTTCCCTCCGTGTAATTTGTGTTCCTGCTTTGACGGAGAACTGTGCAAACTGAATATGTCTGGTAAACACTGTCAGAAAATGTGAAGACGGTTGTTAAGAAATGAAGCAGATGTGCGTCGTAAGGTTTTTGATCTTTGTTGTTTTGTCCCTGATACAGTATTTGGGAGCCTCCTGTCATGACTGATATAATAATCCAGCCCACGTGCGAGATGCAACAAAGAGACAATCAAACAATAGTGCACGTTTGAGGTTCTTTATTAAATAGCAAAAAATCCTCGCAAAGCTACAGAAACAGTCTTCTCACCAGAGGAAGGAGCCTGTGGAGAGAAGACGAGAGCTGTGAGAGGAGGAATGGAGTAAGGGAAAATGGGCAAGCCAAATTACTACTTACGTGGGCTCCGAGGGAGCACCGGCAGGACTCCAGCGGGGCATAGATGAACCAACAGGGTGTGGGAAATGAGCTGGTAGTGCCTGACCGGGTAGAGGTAGCTGTTGGTGAGTGGAGATGTGGCAGGAGAGCACTCGCAGTCCCAGTGACACACCCACACAATGGCAGCAACCTGAACAGGGAGAAGAAGCATACAGGTTAATAATTTTCTCTCACCAGTGTGAACACAACTTGCTGTCTTGAGGCAGTATACCCAGACGAGCCAGCGTTGAATCACTGAAGGATGCCTCCTTAAAGGCCAAATGTCACGTAACAGGGTACTTTAAATATCTTGAAACTAGATATAAAAGGGAACCGATCCGTTCGGGTCTTGGTGCATATGCTTCAGTAACAACGGAATATTCGTTAATTTAAAACTGCCGCGCTTGGCCTGACACGGCCCCTGGAATCGCCTGGGGAAGAAGGCGGAAGTGACGAAATCGATTGTACCCTAGTTTGATGCTTGGGGTATTTCAATTGATTGTTTATATGGAGACTGGAAGGTTGAAGTGAGCAACAAGAAAGAAAAAATTGGATATTTCACCCATACCTTAAAACGGGACTATCAGGGACAGCTGGGTAATAAGGGACACTTCTCTGGGAAATGTTTTCATACCTGTCAAGTGAGACGTTTTCGCCGTACTTCAACACCGTAAAAAGCGGCTATAAGGAACAGCGGAGCAACAAGGCACACCTCTCTGGGATCTCTGTCTGTTCCGCAACCGCTGCACAGCTCAACGTGTTAAACCATTGTCCTAATGACTTCTCATGGTAGTGAGAATAGCTCACGCTGAGCGATCAGCCCGCCCCGACAATTAAACTAATGAGTGACTCCACACTTCGAACAGTAGTGAGAATAGCTCCCGCTGAGCGATCAGCCCGCCCCAGCTGTGAGTGATCACACACAGGAGTGCTCCTCAAGACACTCAGTTTTTTTTCCAGTATATTTTTTCTTTTGGGCGTACAGAAATGGCAATACGCCCGTTTTTGCTAAAATTGCATTTTCCCCGTATTTTCCTTAAAATATTTGACAATAACAACACGAACTACATTTAAAACATTTCCCAGAAAAGTGTCCCAAACCACTCTGCCGTCTCCCACAGCCGCGCTTGGCACCAAAATACGGCGAAAACGTCTCCCTTGACAGGTATGCGCCTCCATTTTCATATTGATCTGGTCAATTTCTTGACAGCAGCAGCTCTCCTCCACTGTAATAATAATGGCTTCCGAAAAATCAATATTTATGGGGCGCCCTCGACAGACCCCCTCCGGCTTCGCAATTCTGGAGGCGATTAATGTCCAGTTCAATGACATTTTCCACTGGTTCTGCTCTCTGGTCATCGTTGGAACTGTTGTCATCAGACAAAGCATCTGATTCCGTCTCGGACGGCTCGAACCGGTAAGGTTCTATGCCTCTGTCACTGTCTGAACCACTGACAAAAAAAAAAAGACAAAAAAAAAAAGACAAAACTAAACTAATTTGTTCACAATCGCTGTCACTTTCCGTCATGATTGTCCAATGTTGATAAGTGTGAATGTGGATAGGCAGGGCAGCCAGGGTACAACTGGTGATGTCAAAAACATGGGCGTGGTCTGGACTGGCTGTCACAAGCCAGCAAGCAAGGTGGGGCCTTCACCTGGTGTATTTTGTGCAATTATGTAAATACAGGTGGGTGATATGGTCTCCGGTATGAATATTTGGTTTAAGCTATGTGTATTTTATCTAAATTCGTTGTCATTTAGAAAAAAAAATTACGTAACAGGGTACTTTAAAGGCCAAATGTCACGTAATTTTTTTTTCTAAATGACAACGAATTTAGATAAAATACACATAGCTTAAACCAAATATTCATACCGGAGACCATATCACCCACCTGTATTTACATAATTGCACAAAATACACCAGGTGAAGGCCCCACCTTGCTTGCTGGCTTGTGACAGCCAGTCCAGACCACGCCCATGTTTTTGACATCACCAGTTGTACCCTGGCTGCCCTGCCTATCCACATTCACACTTATCAACATTGGACAATCATGACGGAAAGTGACAGCGATTGTGAACAAATTAGTTTAGTTTTGTCTTTTTTTTTGTCAGTGGTTCAGACAGTGACAGAGGCATAGAACCTTACAGGTTCGAGCCGTCCGAGACGGAATCAGATGCTTTGTCTGATGACAACAGTTCCAACGATGACTAGAGAGCAGAACCAGTGGAAAATGTCATTGAACTGGACATTAATCGCCTCCAGAATTGCGAAGCCGAAGGGGGTCTGTCGAGGGCGCCCCATAAATATTGATTTTTCGGAAGCCATTATTATTACAGTGGAGGAGAGCCGCTGCTGTCAAGAAATTGACCAGATCAATATGAAAATGGAGGCGCATACCTGTCAAGTGAGAGGTTTTCGCCGTATTTTGGTGCCAAGCGCGGCTGTGGGAGACGGCGGAGTGGTTTGGGACACTTTTCTGGGAAATGTTTTAAATGTAGTTCGTGTTGTTATTGTCAAATATTTTAAGGAAAATACGGGGAAAATGCAGTTTTAGCAAAAACGGGCGTATTGCCATTTCTGTACGCCCAAAAGAAAAATATACTGGAAAAAAAACTGAATGTGTTGAGGAGCCCGTCCTGTGTGTGATCACCCACAGCTGGTGCTGTCAGATCGCTCAGCCTGAGCTATTATCACTTCAATGAGAAGTGTGGAGTAAATCAGTTTGATTGTCTGGGCAGGCTGATCGCTCAGCGTGAGCTATTCGCACTACCATGAGAAGTGTGGAGTCACTCATTAGTCTAATTGTCGGGCGGGCTGATCGCTCAGCTTGAGCTATTCTCACTACAATGAGAAGTCATTAGGACAATGGTTTAACACGTTGAGCTGTGCAGCGGTTGCGGAACAGACAGAGATCGCCTGACAAATACAGAATTCTGCTTTTTTTTTTTTATTTAGCGCCGGACGCTGAGTTGTGTTGTTATTGTCAAATATCCATGAATCCTTAAAATATTTGACAATAACAACACGAGTTGCATTTGGGGCATTTCCCAGAGAGGTGTCCCTTGTTGCTCCGCCGTTCCTTATAGCCGCTTTTTACGGTGTTGAAGTACGGCGAAAACGTCTCACTTGACAGGTATGAAAACATTTCCCAGAGAAGTGTCCCTTATTACCCAGCTGTCCCTGATAGTCCCGTTTTAAGGTATGGGTGAAATATCCAATTTTTTCTTTCTTGTTGCTCACTTCAACCTTCCAGTCTCCATATAAACAATCAGTTGAAATACCCCAAGCATCAAACTACGGTACAATCGATTTCGTCACTTCCGCCTTCTTCCCCAGGCGATTCCAGGGGCCGTGTCAGGCCAAGCGCGGCAGTTTTAAATTAATGAATATTCCGTTGTTACTGAAGCATATGCACCAAGACCCGAACGGATCGGTTCCCTTTTATATCTAGTTTCAAGATATTTAAAGGCCAAATGTCACGTAACAGGGTACTTTAAATATCTTGAAACTAGATATAAAAGGGAACCAATCCGTTCGGGTCTTGGTGCATATGCTTCAGTATCAACGGAATATTCGTTAATTTAAAACTGCCGCGCTTGGCCTGACACGGCCCCTGGAATCGCCTGGGGAAGAAGGCGGAAGTGACGAAATCGATTGTACCCTAGTTTGATGCTTGGGGTATTTCAATTGATTGTTTATATGGAGACTGGAAGGTTGAAGTGAGCAACAAGAAAGAAAAAATTGGATATTTCACCCATACCTTAAAACGGGACTATCAGGGACAGCTGGGTAATAAGGGACACTTCTCTGGGAAATGTTTTCATACCTGTCAAGTGAGACGTTTTCGCCGTACTTCAACACCGTAAAAAGCGGCTATAAGGAACGGCGGAGCAACAAGGGACACCTCTCTGGGAAATGCCCCAAATGCAACTCATGTTGTTATTGTCAAATATTTTAAGGATTCATGGATATTTGACAATAACAACACAACTCAGCGCCCGGCGCTAAATAAAAAAAAAAAGCTGAATTCTGTATTTGTCAGGCGATCTCTGTCTGTTCCGCAACCGCTGCACAGCTGAACGTGTTAAACCATTGTCCTAATGACTTCTCATTGTAGTGAGAATAGCTCAAGCTGAGCGATCAGCCCACCCAGACAATTAAACTAATGAGTGACTCCACACTTCGAACAGTAGTGATAATAGCTCACGCTGAGCGATCAGCCCGCCCAGACAATTAAACTAATGATTGACTCCACACTTCGAACAGTAGTGATAATAGCTCACGCTGAGCGATCTGCCAGCACGAGCTGTGGGTGATCACACACAGGAGTGCTCCTCAAGACACTCAATTTTTTTTCCAGTATATTTTTCTTTTGGGCGTACAGAAATGGCAATACGCCCGTTTTTGCTAAAATTGCATTTTCCCTGTATTTTCCTTAAAATATTTGACAATAACAACACGAACTACATTTAAAACATTTCCCAGAAAAGTGTCCCCCACAGCCGCGCTTGGCACCAAAATACGGCGAAAACCTCTCACTTGACAGGTATGCGCCTCCATTTTCATATTGATCTGGTCAATTTCTTGACAGCAGCGGCTCTCCTCCACTGTAATAATAATGGCTTCCGAAAAATCAATATTTATGGGGCGCCCTCGACAGACCCCCTTCGGCTTCGCAATTCTGGAGGCGATTAATGTCCAGTTCAATGACATTTTCCACTGGTTCTGCTCTCTGGTCATCGTTGGAACTGTTGTCATCAGACAAAGCATCTGATTCCGTCTCGGACGGCTCGAACCGGTAAGGTTCTATGCCTCTGTCACTGTCTGAACCACTGACAAAAAAAAAGACAAAAAAAAAAGACAAAACTAAACTAATTTGTTCACAATCGCTGTCACTTTCCGTCATGACTGTCCAATGTTGATAAGTGTGAATGTGGATAGGCAGGGCAGCCAGGGTACAACTGGTGATGTCAAAAACATGGGCGTGGTCTGGACTGGCTGTCACAAGCCAGCAAGCAAGGTGGGGCCTTCACCTGGTGTATTTTGTGCAATTATGTAAATACAGGTGGGTGATATGGTCTCCGGTATGAATATTTGGTTTAAGCTATGTGTATTTTATCTAAATTCGTTGTCATTTAGAAAAAAAAATTACATGACATTTGGCCTTTAATACCGTGTATTTACTGCCTTTAACATCAATGACAGCTTGAAGTCTTTTGTGGTAGTTGTGGATGAGGCACTTTATTTTCTCAGGTGGTAAAGCTGCTCATTCTTCTTGGTAAAAAGCCTCCAATTCCTGTAAATTCTTGAGCTGTCTTTCATCAACGGCACGTTTGAGAACTCCCCAAAGTGGCTCAATGATATTGAGGTCAAGAGACTGAGATGGCCACTCCAGAACCTTCACTTTTTTCTACTGGAGCCAACGACAGGTTGACTTGGCCTTGTGTTTTGCATCACTGTCATGTTGGAATGTCCAAGTGCATCCCATGCACAGCGTCTGGGCTGATGAGTGTAAATTTTCTTCCAGTATTTTCTGATAACATACTGCATTCATCTTGCCATCAATTTTGATCAAGTTCCCTGTGCCTTTGTAACTCACACATCCCCAAAACATCAGCTATCCACCTCAGTGTTTCACAGTAGGGATGGTGTACTTTTCATCAAAGGCCTTGTTGGCTCCTCTCCAAATGAAGTGTTCATGGCTGTGGCCAAAAAGTTCAATTTTGGTCTCGTCATTCCAAATAACTTTGTTCCAGAAGTTTTGAGGCTTGTCTCTGTGCTGTTTGGTGTATTGTAAGTAGGCTACTTTGTGTCACTGGCCTAGTAATGGCTTTCTTCTGGCAACTCAACCATGCAGCCCATTTTTCTTGAAGTGCCTCCTTATTGTGCATCTTGAAACAGCCACACCATTTTTTTTCAGAGTCCTGTATGTCAGCTGAAGTTATCTGAGGGTTTTTCTTTGCATCCCGAACAATTTTCCTGGCAGTTGTGGCTGAAATTTTTGTTGGTCTACCTGACTGTGGCTTGGTTTCAACAGAATCCCTCATTTTCCACTTCTTAATTAGAGGTTGAACACTGTTGATGGGCATTTTCAATTCCTTGAATACCTTTTTATATCCTTTTCCTGTTTTATAAAGTTCACCTATCTTCTCGCACAGGTCCTTTGATAATTCTTTTGCTTTCCCCATGGTTTGGAATCCAGCAACGTCAGTGCAGCACTGGATGAAACATTCAGGGGTGTCAGGAGCTCAGAAACTCACTGGCTTTTTATACACACACACTAGTTACAAGTAAACAGATCAGAGATGAGGATGGTTACCTTTAGTAACCATTTAAACCCATGTGTGTCAACTCATGTATGCTATCAGTGCAAAACTTCCAGGGTATGTAAACTTTTGATCAGGGTCATTTGGGTAGTTTCTGTTGTCATTATGATTAAAAAAGAGCAAACATAATTGTTTGATAATAAATGGTTTCACCCAATCACTAATTATGAGTGAAAGAAAAGTTTTTGTATTATCATTCATAGTCTCTGGAAAAATGGCCAAAAAATCATAAATTCCACCAGGGTAGAGTGGTGTGAAAAAGTGTTTGCCCCCTTCTTTGATTTCTCATTTTTTGTATGCTTGTCACACTTAAATGTTTCAGATCATCAAACAAATTTAATATTAGATAAAGATAACACAAGTAAACACAAAATACAGTTTTTAAATGTTTTACATCTGTTCTCAATCAAGAAATCACTTAAATAGGACCTGCCTGACAAAGTCAAGTAGACCAAAAGATCCTCAAAAGCTAGACATCATGCTGCAATCCAAAGACATTCAGGAACAAATGAGAAACAAAGTAAGTGAGATCTATCAGTCTGGAAAAGGTTATAAAGCCAGTTCTAAAGCTTTGGGACTCCAGCGAACCACAGTGAGAGCCATTATCCACAAATGGCAAAAACATGGAACAGTGGTGAACCTTCCCAGGAGTAGCCGGCCGACCAAAATTACCCCAAGAGCGCAGCGACAACTCATCCAAGAGGTCACAAAAGACCCCACAACAGCATCCAAAGAACTGCAGGCCTCACTTGCCTCATTTAAGGTCAGTGTTCATGGCTCCTCCATAAGAAAGCGACTGGGCAAAAATGGCCTGCATGGCAGAGTTCCATGATGAAAACCACTGCTGAGCAAAAAGTACATAAAGGCTGGTCTCAGTTTTGCCAGAAAACATCTTGATTATACCCAAGACTTTTGGGAAAATACTCTGTGGACTAACAAGACAAAAGTTGAACTTTTTGGAAGGTGTGTGTCCCATTACATCCAGCATAAAAGTAACACAGCATTTCATAAAAGGAAAATCATACCAACAGTAAAATATGGTGGTGGTAGTGTGATGGTCTGGGACTGTTTTGCTGCTTTAGGACTTTAGTCTGGCTTTAGTTTGGCCCTTCATCCAGGACCAGTTTATCTTGGGTGACCCTACCAAGGGTGAACCTATTTAGAAACAGATTCAGTTCATCAGCTCTCTCCTGGCTCCCAGATGTCTGCCCGACTCTACCCTCGCACCCAGTTATTTGTTTCATTCCCATCCACATATCTTTAGCATTGCTTTGCCTGAGTCTATTCTCCAACTTCCTCCTATAATTGTCCTTGCACCTCCTCAGCATCTCTCTCAGCTCATGCTGCACTCCCCTCAGCTTCTTCTTGTCTCCGGACCTAAAAGCTCTTTTCTTTTAGTTCAGAAGTGCGTTCAGGTCACTCGTGACCCATGGTCTGTTGTTGGAGAAGCATTGTACAGTCTATGCTGGTATAGTTGTGTCTTCACAGAATCCATTGTATCCTGTGATGCAGTCGGTCATATTGTCTATGTCCACCCCATGTGGTTCACATAGTACACCCCAGTCTGTCGTCTTGAAGCAGTCCTGCAGTGCATCAGCAGCCTCCTGTGTCCACCCCCTCACAGTCCGTGTATAAGCAGACTGCCTTTGCACAAGGGGAATGTACTTTGGTGTTAACATGACCATGCAGTGATCCGATTTGCCAATGGGGGGTAGAGCTGTGGCACTATATGCATCCCTGACATTGGCATACAGAAAAGCCAGTGTTTTGTTTTCTCTGATTGTGGGAGCTTGCAAATAATACTTTTGAGTAAAACATTGAATTGTGTTCTCACAGCAGTAGACAAAAAGTTGACATGAGAACGTTGGGTTGCCAGATTTGTTTTTACAAGTAATTTGGGTTACTATTTTAAGCTTGTTTTAAGGCTATCTTACTGTTTCTCTGTGTGAGCAGCTGCCCAAAAGTAACCTTGGACAGATAACAAGAGGGAGCTGCGTATGGCTGAGCAGCAGAAGAGCGCTGCAGGTGGATGGAGGAACCCAGGCATTATCATGTCAGACACTTAGTCTGTCGTCCTTTTTCCCGCTAAAGTTCACTGTTATCCCTCGGTCAGGGAGATAATGCAACTGAGTTAATAAAAATTACAGTAATACTGCAAAAATTGAATAAAAATAGCCCAGTGTTGTTCATGTGCCCTCAGCCATCCCAAAAATTAAAAACTCAAAATAGGGAAGGGAAAAAAAAAAATCTGGTAACTGAAAATGTTGGCTTCAAAAATATGAGAATATTTACCAGTTACGCAACGTTAGATTCAAAACCCACAAGATTAGATTGAAAAACCCACAAAAAGAAACTGTAAAACTCCTAAGCTACATGACCCTGCCCTGGGGGCCCGGCGAGCGGTGTCGCCTTGCCCCTGCTTGCCCCACTCCTCCCGTCGACAACCAAGCCATGTTGGATAAGCCAATAAGTTAACCTGTTGAACTCTGTTCAATTTCCCTAAAAACGCCTAAAAATAACATACCCAAAGTAAATCAAAAGCTATTCTTCAACCCTTTGCAGCATCTTCATGGGGTTGGTCTCATTTAAAAGAAAACACTTTGAATTTTTTGGCAAAACAGTCATAATCTCTGTAAGTGCTCCTGCCACTGAGTAACAGTCATCTAAACATACTGAATTTGAAGAAAATAAATTTTGCCTGGGTGTTTTTTTTTAGATACAAATGCTTGCAAATAACACACAGCTGTCAGATACTGGCTGGGAAATGCAACAGAAATGTAGAACCAAGTGTTATCAAGCTGAGGTCAAAATTTTGTAACAATACCACAAAAAATGAATATATTACACAGCTTTTTTCTCAGGTTGTTCCCAGGCGTTTTTGAACTGAACACAGTTTGGCAAAATGTCTATAACTTTTGAATGCTTCAACATAGAAGCTTCATCTTGGGCTCTAATGAAAGGTGACACTCAGGGCTATCTTGTTAGATATCCAGAAACACTGTCAGTAGTAATGACACAGAGAAAATGAAGTTTAGAATATAAACACGCTTTACTGAACAAAAATGTCAATATACAAAACATACAATTTACAAACAACAAATGTGAATATGAAGTCCTTTATATGTTATTGGCAATATGCCAGTTACTGTAAAATATAAACATGCTTTACTGAACAAAAAAGTCAATATACAAAACGTACTATTTACAAACAACAAATGTGAATAGGAAGTCCTTTATATGTTATTGGCAATATGCCAGTTATTGTAAAATATAAACACGCTTTACTGAACAAAAAAGTCAATATACAAAACGTACTTTTTACAAACAACAAATGTGAATATGAAGTCCTTTATATGTTATTGGCAATATGCCAGTTATTGTAAAATATAAACACGCTTTACTGAACAAAAAAGTCAATATACAAAACGTACTATTTACAAACAACAAATGTGAATATGAAGTCCTTTATATGTTATTGGCAATATGCCAGTTATTGTAAAATATAAACATGCTTTACTGAACAAAAAAGTCAATATACAAAACATACTATTTACAAACAACAAATGTGAATATGAAGTCCTTTATATGTTATTGGCAATATGCCAGTTATTGTAACAGTCTCGGTTTGGGATCAAACAGAGGCACATCACAGGTGGAGCACTTGAGTGGTGTCTTTTTACGGTATTGCCTGCATAGTGCCCGTCCATTTGTGCGGTGCCCTGAGATAAAGACAATCCTGTGATGTGCAGTGGGTGTAGGATGAGGTGGTGTGGGTGTGGCTGATCGAGAGCGCACTTGTGCCAGCTGCTTAGCAAGGGTCTTCCGAAATGCCTTCTGTCTCAATGGCTTCTCTCCTCTTCCAGAGGCGAGTGCCTTGTGGAGGATGTAGGCGTTGACGATGGCAATGTCCATGAAGTGGTTAAAAAAAGCTCTTATACCACTTCATGGTCTTGTGGAGAACACTGTAGTAACCTATCAGGGCATCTGATAGGTCCACTCCACCCATGCACCTGAATGGACAAAAAAACATAATTTTTAGAATAAAAGGAAAAAAACCACTTCAATATATTACTCAAGCCAATTGTTACATTTTCAAATCATTACATACCTGTTGTAGTCCTTTACGCAAGGCGGCACGGAGAGTACTCGTCTGGCACCCACTCCTCACCAGAGTCTTCATCTGAAGTTTGTCTATTATGTGAAAATAAAAAGTCATTTACAAAGTTCAATTTTTGTTTTTCATTATTCTCCTATTTTCCCAGAGTTCACATACACAGCACAGTTCCTGTTTTTTTTACAAGAAAAAATAGCCTGAAGTGCAATAAAAATTATACTAAAATGTTATCACATTTCTAGAGGGTAACAAACACATTTTTAGGTGGCATGCTCCTTTGTGTGTGTGTGTGTGTGTGTGTGAGGGGTGGGGTTGTTTGTTCATTCATGAATGAATGAATGAACAAACAAGCCCCCCACACACAAAGGACCATGCCATGTAAAAAATGTGTGGCCTTTTTTACAAGAAAAAATAGCCTACAGTGCAATAAAAATTGTACTAAAATATTATTACATTTCTAGAGGGTAACAAACAACCCCCCCCCACACACACACACACACACACAAAGGACCATGCCACGTAAAAAATGTGTGGCCTTTTTTTACAAGAAAAAATAGCCTACAGTGCAATAAAAATTATACTAAAATATCTGCAATGTAGAGGATAACACCCCCCCCCCCCCACTACAGAGGAGCTTGGCACACAAAAAAAACTTGTGGCCATGAGGGACTGTTGTAATTACCGATCGGTCAAAAGTTATTTTATTACTATTTTCATCGATAAAGAATAATTTAGCTTATAACACTTACCTGTCCACAACGGCAGTGTCGTTGGCGAACATCTGTTGTCGAAGTTCCTCATTGTCAGACGAACATGAAGCTGGTCCGGTTGTTACTGACTCGTGGTTCTGGTCACCCGACCTGGTCAAACCATCTCCGCTTCCATGCTTGCGGTTTTTGCGAACCATTTTTCTGTACAAATAAGAACAGCAGTAATAAAAAAAGACAGGCTAATGGCTAAGAGTGGCTAATGCTACCCTTACGCACAGGTCTCAATGTGAGTCACCCAGCGGCTTAGGCAAAATAGATTTTACGCACGGAGACGCACGTGTTTTAACGGCAATATAAACACATAACAAAGGCATGTCAGGTATTGCTGAATTCAGAATTTCATTGGCTAAACGACACGTCAGTCGTCGAACTTCTCTGCTTCAATTGGCTCGTTGTATTCGCGGTCGTTGGTAGGCAGGTCCTTCTTGCTAGGTTTTCAGTCATTGGTTCTTCAGGATTTCAGAAACCCAATTTAAGGCTCTTAGTAGTCGAATGAGAGGTCAATCAAATCTAAACCAATCAAACACTCCTTTGGCTTTCTGTTCATGGCTGTGTCTGTACTGGAAGAACGGAAATGCAGCTTTTTTTTTTCAGTGCACACTGAGACGCACTACGACGCAGAGACGTGACCGCCCACGGAATCCCAGAGTTCAGCTGGTTAAGTAAAATTGCATGCAAGGTGGGACAGTCAACAAACTGGTGAAAGTTTGGTCATGTTTTTTCCCAGTGAGACATGATTATAATCACCTGTGATGGCCATAAATGTGTCCGAGTGCTTCTCCAGTAATGTGGCCGTGGTGGAGCTGATGACATTACAGGCCACCGCTGCGTCAGCTGTCTCCTCTTTAGCTCATTTGGAATGAGGGGCTTTGCCCCGGGCAGCATCGCTGGCCTCCTCAGCACAGTCAGCTGGTCGTGTGTGTAAGCAACGCGTCTGCCCACCCCTCTGTTGATCTCCATTGCCTGAAGAAGAGAAAAAACTAAGAAAAAGACCGGGCTAAAATGAAAAAAACTTGGTCCAGCCGTTAGTCCGAATCTTCCTACCAAGCCCTGGTTAGTAAGAGACACACTATATACAGGAATAAGCAGATAGAAACACAAAGACACGAGGGAGTTGCTGCTGGTACGGCCACCCTGCTTCTGGGGCCATTAAAAAAAAAAAAAAACAGGACGGAGTCTCAGCAGCTACTTCACCCATATGCTACCGCTGTCCTTTGCAGCACCGCGGGTTCACCATGGTGCTCCTTCCTGTGCATGGCTATCTAAAAATTGCATATCCTATGCAGACACATGTGCATGCTTTAACGAAACGACTGTGACAAAAAACACCAAAATAACGAAATAAATCATTTTTTATTTACTGACAAGTGGGCAACACTGATGCAACAGTTGCAGCCAAGCGGGTCATTCTGCTGAGTATAATAATGTTCGGGGTTTTGTACTTATAATATTGCTAAAATATAGAAGGATGCACTACAATGGGTCTCAAATATTTGTAAACGTGTCCTATTATAGTACTGCATGAGTTTTTTAACGATAAACCATAAACTGCATATATAAACTAAAACAATTATCATGGTGATTGAACAACTCACATTCCCCAAAGTGCAATATACAACACTTATGAATGTCATAAAAGATCACACAAATAAGTTTGACAAAAAAACAAGGGTTCTTAAACAGTTGCTAATATTGGATGTCCAATTCATTTTCAATAATTCTGTAATTAATATTCACACAATCAAATAAATCTTAGTGTTTAGTCCCTTTTATATTTGTCAAAGTCTAACATGTGATTGCCTACATATAGCCTACACCTCTTTGTATTCCACTTTCAAACACAGCCTACATTTGGTCCTGTAAAGTCGAATAGGGCTACCTGTTTTCAGACAAGAATACTTGCTTTCTACGGGCATACACTAGTAAATAGTAAAACCAGATAAAATGGTAATTTTGCAGTGGTCTTTTTGATCTTGTGGTGATGTGAAAATGACGAGACAGAGTTCTCTCTCAAAGTCAGCTTTTATTCACAACACCATCATCTCAAAGCAGAGAGAAAAAAGAGACTGAAACAGTAAACTCTCGTCCTTCAATATCAGGGACTTCACACTTCATAGATCACATGTCACACAGACCACTTTGCATTATAAAGACAGTTACAATGCATTTCTGTCCATGATATCACTTCCACTGTCTCTAATGCATCCTTTCCTTAATCCTTTAATGACTCAGGTCTTGCATACCAAAGCTAATATTCCTGCAGCTTCCTGCCTTTGTTCTGACCTAAAATGTGAGTCACAAAATCTCCATGAGTGTGTACACCACACAAAGCCCCCCCCAGCATTTTAGACAAACAGAATAACAAGAGAATACACATCAGTCCACATGCTGTATAGGCTTCAGCCTCCTGCCGTATCTGCTGAAGTTGGGGTTCAACGTCTCTGCGGTGCTGTCACGCTGGGGGTTTGCCGTCTGGGGGCGAAAACCCTTTTGTCAGTTTCTGCGGGTGTTCTGGGGAAACATTCTTGTGGGAAACATTACTGTGTGAAGCCCCCTGTGGTGGTCTACCTCTCCGCGGGGCCCTTGCCAACAGCACTTGCTCATCTGCCACCACAAAAGCGGGTTTAAGTCTGTTTATGCCAATTTTCTCTTTCCTACCCCCCAAATCTATCAAAAACTGCTTGTCCCCTGTTTCCAGCACTCTGAATGGTCCGTCATAAGGAGGTCGCAGCGGTGTTCGATGTGCATCGTGTCTAACAAAAACAAACTCTGCGTTCTTCAAAGTTTTAGGCACAAAAACGTGCGGAAAACTGTGGTGCGCGGGGCCGGGCAGCGTGCTTGATTCTATGTTACTCCGCAACAGCTGAGACGGGGAGGCGTCTGGCGCAGGGTTATCTGGGAGAAACTCCCCAGGCAGCCGGAGTGGCTGCGCAAACACGAGCTCTGCTGGGGAGGCTTCTAGATCCTCTTTAGTCGCAGAACGCAACCCCAATAACACCCACGGTAACTTGTCAACCCAATTTGTATCCGTCAGTGACACTCTGAGAGCCGCTTTCAATGACCTATGAAAACGTTCGCATAACCCATTAGCCTGTGGATTGTACGCGGTTGTGCGGTGAATTGTGACACCCAGGCTGCGGGCCATTGTCGACCAAAGCTCGGACACAAATTGAGGGCCTCTGTCGGACGTAATGTCCGACGGAACGCCGAAGCGCGCCAACCAAGCTGTTAAAAACGCACGCGCCACCTCCTCAGCCGTGGTTGATGCCAGCGGGACCACTTCAGGCCAGCTCGTGGTGCGGTCCACCATTGTCAGAAGGTGTGTGCAGCCCTGTGACGGTGGGAGAGGGCCCACGAGGTCCACATGAACGTGATTGAACCTCTTGGCCGGAATGTGAAATGGTTCCATAGGAGCCCTCGTGTGCCTGTGTACTTTGGCTTGTTGACATGCCGTGCAGGCTGCTGCCCACTCTTTGACTTGTTTGCGGAGGCTCGGCCACACAAATTTCTCTCCCACCATTTTGACCGACGCGCGCACTCCAGGGTGCGCCAAAGAATGAACCGAGTCAAAAACACGGCGGTGCCACGCGGCCAGTACTACTGGACGCGGCCGTCCAGTGGAGACATCGCAGATTAGGGGGGGCATACCGTCTTGCAGCACCCTGCTCTCCAGCCTTAACCCTCTTGGTCCAGACTGGAGCGCGCGCACTTCCGCGTCATTAACCTGCTCCGCGGCCATGGCTGCATAATCTACCCCTACGCTGACTGGGGCCGCCACGGCGCGCGAGAGGCAATCTGCCACTACATTGAGTTTGCCCGCCACATGCTGAATATCAGTGGTAAACTCTGATATCGTGGCCAGCTGTCTCTGCTGCCGGCCTGACCACGGTTCAGAGACCTTGGCCATCGCGAATGTTAGCGGTTTGTGGTCAACGAACGTGGTGAAAGCGCGTCCTTCCAGCCAGAACTGAAAGTAGCGGATGGCCAAATGGAGAGCGAGCAGCGCCCTGTCGAACACGCTGTAGTTACGTTCGCTATCGCGCAAGGTCCTGCTGAAAAATGCGAGGGGCTGCCAAACCCCGGCTACATGTTGCTCCACGACCACCCCTATGGCCACCTCTGATGCGTCAGTGGTGAGCACTATGCGGGCCGTTGGGTCTGGGTGTGCCAACAACGCAGCCTTTGCCAAGGCTGCTTTCACCTCCGAGAACGCTTGGTCCCGCTCCGGGGGCCACTCGATCTTATCCGTGGGTTTCTTTTTTTTGAGCGCGGCATACAACGGCTGCATGAGTTGCGCCGCGCGGGGGAGAAAACGGTTATAAAAATTCACCATTCCCAAAAACTCCTGCAACGCCCTGACCGTCTGCAGCCGGGGAAAATCTGTCACCGCGCGCACCTTGTCAGGCAGCGGAACTGCTCCTTCGGGGGAGACGCGGTGTCCCAAAAAATCGATCTGCGCCACCCCGAACTGACACTTCGCTGGGTTGATTATTAACCCGTGATCTCCCAACCTTCGGAAAACTGTGGCCAGGTGTTTTTCGTGTTCGTCTTCGGACACGCTGGCTACTAAAATATCGTCCAGGTAGACGAACACAAAAGGGAGATCGTGTAGCACCGCGTCCATCATGCGTTGGAATGTCTGAGCAGCCCCTTTAAGTCCGAATGGCATGCGTAAAAACTCGAATAGGCCAAACGAAGTTATTACCGCTGTTTTGGGTATGTCTTCAGCGCGCACTGGGACTTGGTGGTAACCGCGGACCAAGTCTATTTTAGAAAAAATGCGCGCCCCTGCCAAATGAACGGAAAAATCTTGGATATGTGGGATTGGGTAGCGGTCGTGCGCTGTAGCGTTGTTTAACCTGCGGAAATCCCCACAAGGGCGCCATGATCCGTCAGCTTTCAGGACCATGTGTAGGGGGGAAGCCCACGGACTGTTTGAACTTCGGATAATGCCCAACCTCTCCAGGTTGGCGAACTCCTTGCGCGCTATGGCCAGTTTAACTGCGTCCAAGCGCCGAGCTTTTGCAAAAACGGGCGGTCCGGTAGTGGTAATAAAATGCTCCACCCCGTGCTTAGCGACTGTTGCCGAAAATGTGGGGACCGTGAGTGCTGGGAAGTGTGGAACTTACCACCTGCTGCTGTGACGTTGGCTTGTGCTGTTGGTGGGGCCACTCGTGCTGTACAGGGGATAGAATCAAAAGAGAGTGCATTAACCAGGCGCCTGTCAGCGAGATCAACCAATAAACCATGTGAGCACAAAAAATCAACCCCCAACATATTGAAATTTACTGTTGCTACAACAAAAGTCCACTCAAATGTACGACCGTGTAGAGACAGGAGCAGAGTCTTCTCACCAAAGGTCTTAATCTCCGAGCCGTTCACTGCCGTCACCCGGGGACCTCCGGAACCAGCCAGTCTGTCCGCGTAGGAAGGTGTGATGAAACTCAACTGGGAGCCTGTGTCGACGAGGAAATGCCTCCCCGAGCGTGCGTCCGACAAGTAGAGCAGCTTGTTCTCTTCCCTGAAGGCCGCGGCTGCTACCGACCCACGGTCTTGGCGTTTCCCGAACGCCCGATCTGGCACGGCGGTACACACTTGCGTGCCCTCTCTGCGAAGTGGTGATAGTAGAAACAAAGGACGTCCGGTCCACGTTCCCTGGCCCCTGCCGCCACCGTCGTTGTTGAGTCTGGCACCGCTGCCTCTGGCTCCCTGTCGTCTCCAGTCGTCGCGCTGAGTTCCGCTGCAGCGGCCGTGGCTGCGCGCCGCTTGGTGGCGTTGACAATCCGCTGCGCCTCTCGGCCCAGCGCAAGGTAGTCCCGTAGGGCCAACAGTGTCGAAGTGGCCAGGGTCGCTCTCGCTGCTGACGTTAGAGTTCTGAGGAAGAGGTGGGTGAAGATGAAGTGATCGTCGTCAGAGTCTTTCACCCTCAACAACTTCTCCATCAGGCTCGCGGGCATGTCGTTTTCCCCCTCCGTCAGCGCCAGGAGCCTCTCTGCTCACTCCTCCGCCGAGCAGGTGAATTGCTGGATGAGTGCAGCCCTCAACGTGCCGTATTTGTCGCTATCCGGCGGCTGGTCGATCAGGCTCTCCACATGCTGGGCCGTGTTGTTGTCCAGCTTTGCGACTACGTGGTAGAATTTCGTGGCATCTACCGATATCCCCCGGAGGTTGAACTGCGCCTCAACCGCGTTGAGCCAGGAGCGCGGATTGTTCTGCCAGAAGTCCGGTAGCTGGACTGTAGCGGCATTCGCTTGGCTGGGGGCTCCTGACGCGGCTGGCCCGGGGGAATTTTCTTCTTCCATGATACGTCTCGGGTCACCAGTGTGGTGATGTGAAAGTGACGAGACAGAGTTCTCTCTCAAAGTCAGCTTTTATTCACAACACCATCATCTCAAAGCAGAGAGAAAAAAGAGACTGAAACAGTAAACTCTCGTCCTTCAATATCAGGGACTTCACACTTCATAGATCATGTCACACAGACCACTTTGCATTATAAAGACAGTCACAATGCATTTCTCTCCATATCACTTCCACTGTCTCCAATGCAACCTTTCCTTAATCCTTTAATGACTCAGGTCTTGCATACCAAAGCTAATATTCCTGCAGCTTCCTGCCTTTCTTCTGACCTAAAATGTGAGTCACAAAATCTCCATGAGTGTGTCCACCACAATCTCTTCATTTTTTCCAGACCTATATTTCTCAACAACAAAGAAAGAGGCTGAGGGGTACCACTGGCAGGCGCCAGTATTTTTATTACTCTTACCTGAGTGCATTTACAGTGGTGTGATAAAGTGTTTGCCCCCTTCCTGATTTCTCATTTTTTGTATGTTTGTCACACTTAAATGTTTCAGATCATCAAACAAATTTAAATATTAGACGAAGATAACACAAGTAAACACAAAATGCCGTTTTTAAATGAAGGTGTTTATTATTAAGGGTAAAAAAAAATATCCAAACCTACATGGCACTGTGTGAAAAAGTGATTGCCTCCCCTGTTCATCATCATCGTCATCATAGCAGTCTGTCGGGGGTGACAATGACTGTTTCATTTAGGTCTGATCAGATTCTTCCACGCAGCTCTGTCCTTTGCCCTCCGCTGCCAGGAACTCCTGACCTTGTTAATCCAGACGATGTCTGAGCCAGTATGAGTTGCTTTCTGACTGACCATTTCATGAAACTGCTTGCAAAGTATTTGAGTACCGCTAGCTTTTTCTTGACTAGTGGCATATTAAAACAGAAATTAACTGTGGTTTATCACATCTTTGGAAAGCTGAGTTCAATTTTTCTAGCCACACCAAGGCCTAATTACTGCCACACCTGTTCTCAGTCAAGAAATCACTTAAATAGGACCTGCCTGACAAAGTGAAGTAGACCAAAACATGCTATGATCAAAAAAAATTCAGGAACAAATGAGAAACAAAGTAATTGAGATCTATCAGAAGGTTATAAAGCCAGTTCTAAAGCTTTGGGACTCCAGCGAACCACAGTGAGATCATCCACAAATGGCTAAAACATGGAACAGTGGTGAATCTTCCTAGGAGTGGCTGGCCGACCAAACTTACCCCAAGAGCGCAGTGACAACTCATCCAAGAGGTCACAAAAGACCCCACAAAAACATCCAAAGAACTGCAGGCCTCACATGCCTTAGTTAAGGTCAGTGTTCATGACTCCACCATAAGAAAGAGACTGGGCAAAAATGGCCTGCATGGTAGAGTTCCAAGACGAAAACCACTGCTGAGCAAAAAGAACATAAAGACTAATCTCAGTTTTGCCAGAAGACATCTTGATGATCCCCAAGACTTTTAGGAAAATACTCTGTGGACTGACGAGACAAAAGTTGAACTTTCTGGAAGGTGTGTGTCCCATTACATCCGGCGTAAAAGTAATAATAATAATAATAATAATAAGTTTATTTATAGAGCACCTTTCACAGACAGAGTCACAAAGTGCTTAACATGGTAAAAAACAAAATAAAAACACAGGCACATAAAACAGTAAAAAAAAAAAAAAAAGGTAGACAGTAAAAGCACATAAAAATACAATCGGCACATAGTTAAAAAGCCAGGCTAAAAAGGTGGGTCTTTAGTTGCTTCTTAAATACACCAATGGAAGGTGCAGATCTAAGTTCAAAAGGCAAGGAGTTCCACAGTCTGGGAGCAACAGCAGCAAAGGCTCTATTGCCTTTGGTTCTGAGCCTAGTACTAGGGACTACCAATAGATTCTGACGAGAAGACCTGAGAGACCTGCAGGGCTGGTATAGAGAGAGCAGGTCACTAATATAAAAAGGTGCCTCTTCATGAATGGCTTTGTAAGTAAGAACAAGAACTTTAAAATCAATTCTATAATATACAGGAAGCCAATGCAAGGAGGCCAAAACAGGAGTGATATGACAGAATCTACTGGACCTAGTTAGTAATCTTGCAGCAGCGTTCTGGACTAACTGTAGGCGGTGTAAAGAGGATTTGCTAAGACATGTAAAAAGAGCATTACAGTAGTCCAAACGTGAAGAAACAAAGGCATGAATAATGATTTCTAACTGAATGTAGGAAAGCAATGACCTAATTTTAGATATATTCCTAAGGTGGAAAAAACAACTCCGGGTCAGAGATTTGACATGCTGATCAAAACTCATCGATTGATCGAAAATGACACCAAGATTTTTTAGATTAGACCATACGTTAGAGCTTAATGAACCAATGCTATTAACCAACTTAGGAATTAGATTATCAGGTGCTACATACAATAAGGACTTCAGTTTTATCAGCATTAAGTTGCAAAAAGTTACTAGACATCCAGTCCTTAATTGCAGACAGACAATCATGAATAATTTTTAAATTGTCAACATGGTCAGGCTTAAAAGAGAAAAGTAGCTGTAAATCATCAGCGTAGCAGTGATAAGACACACCTTTAAATTTGCTGATAATAGAACCAAGTGGCAGCATATATAGGGCAAATAAAAGTGGACCCAGAATAGAACCCTGAAGCACCCCACAGGTTAAAGGAGCAGAGTCAGATGAATAAGAGCCAACAGCCACGGAAAAACTCCTACCAGAAAGGTAGGAGAAAAACCAATCCAAAGCTTTTCCAGAAATACCTACCCAATCTCTAAGCCTTTGTAACAAAATAAAATGATCAACAGTATCAAATGCTGCAGTAAGATCTAATAACACTAAAACAGAGCATTTGCCAGAGTCTGATGACATTAAAATATCCTTTGACACCCTGAGAAGAGCGGTCTCTGTTGAGTGTTTCTGACGAAAACCTGACTGAAATTTGTCGAAAATATTGTGTTCAATCAGAAAGTCAGTGAGCTGCTTGGCAACAACTTTTTCTAAAAGCTTAGAAATAAAAGGAAGCTTAGAAATTGGCCTGAAGTTTTTAAAAACAGATGGATCAAGGTTAGGTTTTTTTAAAAGTGGCTGCACAACTGCATGTTTAAAATATGAGGGTACACAACCAGATTCAAGTGAACTATTAATGATGTTAACCAAAGACGTACCCACTGAGCCAATTACCTCTTTCAACATTGAGGAAGGCAAAATATCTAAAATGCAGGAGGAGGATTTCATGGAACTCACCAACACTAACAAATCCTCAAAAGAAATTGGGGTAAAATCATTTAAAAAGGCCTGTCTGTTAGGACAATCAAGGATTAGGGGAAAGGAATGAGTAAAACCAGCCCTAACAGCAGGGACCTTGTCAACAAAAAAGGAAAGAAACTTGTTACAGTCATTAATTGAATAAACAGGGGGAGCAGAAATGACAGGATTAACTAAACTGTCTATTGTGCTGAAGAGGATCTTTGGATTGTTACTATTGGAGGAGATGATGTTGGAAAAATAAGAAGCTCTTGCCATTTTTATCATGTTATTAAATTCAATTAACAGTTCCTTAAGGTAGAATCGATGCACCTCAAGTTTAGTGGACTTCCACAGTCTTTCCACCCTCCGACATTTACGTTTAAAACAACAGAGATCATCATTGAACCAGGGGGATGAATTAACAGCACGGACAGTCCTGGGTTTAAAGGGAGCAACTACATCTAAGATGCTTGAACAGTGTGAGTTAAAAGAGCAGACCAAGCTCTCAGTGTTGTCACCAGAGGATAAAACCACATTGCTGTCAAAGGCAGCAGAAAATTTCACAGCTGAAAACTGGTCAAGGACACGAGAGCATTTTACCCACTTGCCAGTGTAACAAACTGATTTAACTGATAAATTAAAAAGAACACAAAAATGGTCTGACACAAGAAGCTCCTTAGTCTGAACATTATTCACATTAAGACCGAGTGTAAAAACAAGATCAAGTGTATTTCCTTTTACAGTGGGGTAAAAAAGTATTTAGTCAGCCACCAATTGTGCGAGTTCTCCCAGTTAAAAGATGAGAGAGGTCTCCAATTTTCATCATAGGTATACCTCAACTATGAGAGACAAAATAAGAAAAAAAAATCCAGAAAATCACATTGAAGGATTTTTAATGAATTAATTGGTAAGTTCCTCGGTAAAATAAGTATTTGGTCAATAACAAAAGTTCATCTCAATACTTTGTTATATACCCTTTGTTGGCAATGACAGAGGTCAAACGTTTTCTGTAAGTCTTCACAAAGTTTTCACACACTGCTGCTGGTATTTTGGCCCATTCCTCCATGCAGATCTCCTCTAGAGCAGTGATGTTTTGGGGCTGTCGCTGGGCAACACAGACTTTCAACTCCCTCCAAAGATTTTCTATGGGGTTGAGATCTGGAGACTGGCTAGGCCACTCCAGGACCTTGAAATGCTTCTTACAAAGCCACTCCTTCGTTGCCCGGGCGGTGTGTTTGGGATCATTGCCATGCTGAAAGACCCAGCCACGTTTCATCTTCAATGCCCTTGCTGGTGGAAGGAGGTTTTCACTCAAAATCTCACGATACATGGCCCCATTCATTCTTTCCTTTACATGGATCAGTCGTCCTGGTCCCTTTGCAGAAAAACAGCCCCAAAGTATGATGTTTTCACCCCCATGCTTCACAGTAGGTATGGTGTTCTTTCTTCTCCAAACACGACAAGTTGAGTTTTTACCAAAAAGTTCTATTTTGGTTTCATCTGACCATATGACATTCTCCCAATCCTCTTCTGGATCATCCAAATCTCTAGCAAACTTCAGACGGGCCTGGACATGTACTGGCTTAAGCAAGGGGACACATCTGGCACTGCAGGATTTGAGTCCCTGGCAGCGTAGTGTGTTTCTGATGTAGCCTTTGTTACTTTGGTCCCAGCTCTCTGCAGGTCATTCACTAGGTCCCCCCATGTGGTTCTGGGATTTTTGCTCACCGTTCTCGTGATAATTTTGACCCCACGGGGTGAGATCTTGCGTGGAGCCCCAGATCGAGGGAGATTATCAGTGGTCTTGTATGTCTTCCATTTTCTAATAATTGCTCCCACAGTTGATTTCTTCACACCAAGCTGCTTACCTATTGTAGATTCAGTCTTCCCAGCCTGGTGCAGGTCTACAATTTTGTTTCTGGTGTCCTTTGACAGCTCTTTGGTCTTGGCCATAGTGGAGTTTGGAGTCTGACTGTTTGAGGTTGTGGACAGGTGTCTTTTATACTAATAACGAGTTCAAACAGGTGCCATTAATACAGGTAACAAGTGGAGGACAGAGGAGCCTCTTAAAGAAGAAGTTACAGGTCTGTGAGAGCCAGAAATGTTGCTTGTTTGTAGGTGACCAAATACTTATTTTACTGAGGAATTTACCAATTAATTAATTAAAAATCCTTCAATGTGATTTTCTGGATTTTTTTTTCTCATTTTGTCTCTCATAGTTGAGGTATACCTATGATGAAAATTGGAGACCTCTCTCATCTTTTAAGTGGGAGAACTTGCACAATTGGTGGCTGACTAAATATTTTTTGCCCCACTGTATATGCGTAGGGCCAGATAGACACAAAACAAAATTAAATGATTCAGTAATACCCTAGAAATTCACTGCAAAACTGTCACTGGGATCATTGATATGCAAATTAAAATCTCCAAGTAATAAAATCCGCTCAAATTTAATAATAGAAGTTTAAAAATCGCTAAACTCAGATAAAAAGAAGGCATTAACTCCTGGAGGGTGGTAAATTAAAACACAATAAAATGGGTTTGAGGAGCCAGTTTTTAAAATCATCAGTTCAAATGATAAAAGTTCCATGGCTCACCGTCCGTGTAACGAAACGGCGCCGGTTCACGATGGCCAGATCGCCGCCGCGGCCTGTCAATCTCGGAACACAGGAGAAGGTACAATCCGGTGGACAAAGTTCAATTAAGGAGGTAAATTGCTCACTTTTCTGCCAAGTCTCAACAAGAAATAAAAAGTCCAGCCCTGCAGTAATGAATAAATCGTTCAAAAAGAATGATTTATTTGCGATGGAATGTGCGTTAAGCAACGCCAGCTGGATGGGCTCTGTCACAGCAGCAGTCTCGCCAGGAATGGGGGCCGGTCAAAGTAGACGTAGGCACCCGCTACCTGCAGGGGATTTCCTGGCTTGAAGCAGGGAGAAGGCCGGTTGACACGGTAGAGCAGGAAAAACAGGCCGGAGAAATGATGGCCTCACTCCGGGCACACCCGAGGGCCAGGATCCAGGAAAGAGGCCAGCTGCAGAAGTAAGAGAAGATGAGGCGGAGCGAGTGTAGAAAAATAGGAAATTAATAAATATGATCAGGTATAAATTATTTAATTTATATTGATGTATGGGAATCTGAGATCAAATTTCGTTTCATATACACCAGAAAAGTCAATAACACTCGTAGGGGAACCAGCTTCTATCTTTAAGAAGCAATTTTAATTTTAATTTCACTTTATACCTGTTTAATCACTCAATAAATTAATTAATAATCAGTCTCAAAAATTTTTCCGTGAATTCGATACCTGGGCTTGAAACAGACTCAGAATGGAATAAATTCTCAACAACTTCTCTCATTTTTACATATTTATTAAATGAAATGATTAACAGATATTGCAGTAATTTCATTAATCATAAAATCAATCTTGTAAATGATAGATTAACAGTGTCAATATTTTCGGAACCAGGGTTAAACCGAGAAACCAATTTCTATCAGTTTGAGTTAACAGATTATGGAAACAACACAAATTTATGGAGAAAGTTTACTAATTATATGAAAAGTCCTGGATTAATCTTAAGGAAATAAAAACGGAATTTTAATGAAAAGAAGAGTTATGTTAATGGCTTCTTAATTTGCATCTGATTAGATATACAAATTATTACCGAACCTCAGACGTTTAATTCAGCAGATGAATTAAAGTTTGCAGCTCACGTGATTCTTCTTCGATGATTCCCCGTTGATCTGGTCAACGTTCTTTCGTCGTCCTCATGAAGTTTTGATGTGTTGTTCAGGGGCAAAACCCAGAATATTTGTCCCGCAAATATTCTCAACGATAGATGAGATCGTATGTTTGATCTCAATGGTTGAAATTCAGCAGAAGCGCGCTGATTCCTCAGCTGCGCGTGATGTGGGAGCTGCGTCTTCTCAGAGGCCTTCGGTAATAATTAATTAAAGATATCTAATCCGATCTCAAATTAAAGAGTTTCGGTCTTTAGATAAAAATAATAGCTTCTGGTGTGTGATTGGTCAAGAAAAATATTATAAAAATAAAGTCAAGATTAAAACTTACATTAAAATTAAAACAAACGGTGGTTTTACAGGAAGTTTAACAAAGAAAAAGAGATAAATAAAAATTGGAGTTTAACTCCGATTAAGAATTGAGCTTAAAGAAATAGGAATTCCTAGGCATTTAAGAGAAAAAGAAAAAAACATTAAAATACAAAGTTACATAAACAAATTACGAGTTATCTGCTCTGTGCTCGTAAAAGCAACATGTGGGAGAAGTCTTTGTTCAGACAGTCCTTTGTTCTTCCCAAAGTTCTTTCTTGCTGTGTGTAGACAATGGACAAAGAAGAGAGACAAAAGAGAGCGACGAACGGAGGCGAAAGAGGCGTCCAAAGAGGCATTAAAAGAGATTAAAAAGAGCGTGTCAAAAGAGTGAGTCCAAAGAGAAGGTAGCAGGGGGTCTTTCTCCTTTTATAAGTTCTGTTGAGCTTTCGCGGGCTTCCGGGTTGACAGCAACCTCAGCCAATAAGCCTTCTTCGTGGGCGGGCTTGATGAACTTTAGTCCAATGACAGGCTTTGTCTGTGAGGGACCAATAGGATGGAGAAGCTGGGGCTCAGTGAAGGCTGGGTGAAATTTGATACCGGTCCACATGGACACACAATTTTAATACACTGGAATATGCTTTTACACACTTATGTATAACTAAGCTAACCTTAATGTAACTTATAAGCAGTGCTTCTAAATCAACATGCAGGAATAAACATTCATTTAAACATTTTTAACATGCATATACACTACCGTTCAAAAGTTTGGGGTCACTTTGAAATTTCCTTATTTTTGAAAGAAAAACACTTTTTTTCAATGTAGATAACTTTAAACTAATCAGAAATACACTCTATACATTGCTAATGTGGTAAATGACTATTCTAGCTGCAAATGTCTGGTTTTTGGTGCAATATCTACATAGGTGTATAGAGACCCATTTCCAGCAACTATCACTCCAGTGTTCTAATGGTACAATGTGTTTGCTCATTGCGTCAGAAGGCTAATGGATGATTAGAAAACCCTTGTGCAATCATGTTAAGTCTGCAATGCTGTAATTGCTGCAAATGGAGGATTCTTTGACGAAAGCAAAGTTTGAAGGAAAAAATTATTATTTCAAATACAAATCATTATTTCTAACCTTGTCAATGTCTTGACTGTATTTTCTATTCATTTTACAACTCATGGTGGTAAATAAGTGTGACTTTTCATAGAAAACACAAAATAATTGTCTGGGTGACCCCAAACTTTTGAACGGTAGTGTATATATATAAAATCACAGATTAATGCATTTCACACATATTATTGATTTTCCACATTAAAACATCAGAGTCCATTTGCTTTTCATAGTCCTGAAAAGAAGGGACGATTTAGAATTGAGTTTGTAATAATGTACTTTAAAGTTTACTGGTTAAATCCAGCATGTCCCAGAGTTTAAGGAAATTAACTGAGTTGTGGATCTGTGTAGGCCATGAGGGCTCTATGTCTGTTCCATGTTTATGGGGGCAATAAAGGGGTGCAGGAGGAAATAGGTTGAATTCTTTTAGACTGGTTTTAGCAAAGGAATGGGATTTCAGCTGTGGCCTGGGGAAGAAAATGAGTTCTTGACTGTCTTACTCCTGGGTGAAACAAAATGTCTAAGCAGAAGAACAATTATTGCTGAGCCAAAGTGAGATGATGCTACAGTCCCCCCTCTGGTATCAATGGTGACGTTGATTCAGCGTTGATAGCAATCCTAGGCATCAAATCCCAATTTGGCGAGGCTTGATCCAAATGCTGAACTGAAGTTCTGATGTCGATAAGTCTTAAGCTTGTAAACAGTATCTTTTCCAAAGTATAGGTCCTTAAATTTGGTTTCTGAAAAACTTCTAGAAATTTTCAAAAATAATATGGGTATGACCAAATATAAACATTGTATAATTGTGTAGGATTTACTAAAATTCTGTATACGCCTGTAAAGACTTAAAAATTCTGGGCACAAAAGTATAAACTAGAAGTATGCGGGTTTTGACATACTTGATGTAAATGTTTTGGATTTGCTGAAAAATATCTATTCAAAATTTCAAAAACACTTTAAATGTACATAAAATGTAAATAAATTATAAAGGATTATTTGTATATACACATGTATGTATCCAAAAATCTTAGTCAAAAGCAAAAGTAAAATTCTTTCATACTTGAGGTAGAGGTTCAGACTAATCAATATTGAGGTGAATCAAGGAGGTTCAAATTGAATTTGTTTATTTAGCCTAAACCATGGTTCCACAGATGTCCAAATCATAGGGTGTTTGAGGCTTTTGTTCAGAAAAACTGAGTGGGCATAGGATGTCGTTATCATTCTTTGGATGGCAATGAGAAGTAAATTTGGATTTACTGCAAAAAGGACATGATGAGAGAGCATATTCATTGCTAAAGTGTTAACTGAAAAGCTAATGTTTCTAGCTACTTCTGAGAGTAACATAGACATTAGCTGTGTGTGAGTATAGTCAACCTTCAACACAAAGAACAAAGAGTTCAAGACCTTGTTGAGTTTGACTGAAGCTTCGGAGCAAGCATTCAAAACCAACACAGTGTCTTGTAAGATTTTGGTAACAGTTTGTGGTTCAACAAACTGGTGTTTCGGTTTAGCGGTGTTGACCGAGTTAACAGTGGGCGTGCTAAGGTTAACAAGAGGCTCTAACGATGAGGCTGTTATTAAGAATCCACCCGAGGATCTTTGACCTTTCGTTTTGGTTTGGCCCAATTCTGACTGGGTAACAGTGGGTGTGATTGCTAGGCAGATGGCTAAGCTGATAAACAGGAGGGCCATCATCTTGGCAAACATAAAAGTGAGTGGTTTTGGATCTTTATCTTCTTGTTGATCTTTCTTTAGATACCTGGTTGGCAAACGAAAATTCCTCTCAGAGGTGGAATGATTCCTTTTAGATGGATGTACTTTATTGATCCCAAAACTGGGAGATTACAGAATAGAGATTAAGAGATTGAACTCTTAACCTTGTGCTTGTTTTTCACCTTTGATCGGAGTTTTAAGATTATTAGCACAAGCTAATGGTGTTGAATGTCTTGTGTATACTATTTGGTAATAGATTGATTGAAGTTTATTAGATTTTACAGAAGGTCTTTGAAATTAGTTTAAGGGCTAATTTGGTTTTAATATACCCTTTCCTTTCTGGAAGTTTTGATGCAGTTAACTAATTGTTTGGAGAAATTTGACTGAGTGCACCTGAGGCTAGTAGTTAGCTACGGTTATTTCTCAGACGTAGGTTTGATTTTAATCTTATTTATGGACTTACTTTGACAGTGTTGTACCCGACAAGTCCCATGGAGTTTTGGTAAAGGTTACTCTGATTTTGGTGAGCCCATTTGAAAATGGGGGCCTGGGTTTGGCACTTGAGTGGTCAAAGTTTGTTGTTGACAATGTGTGGATTCATCCACTTGGGCAGGAAGTTAGGAGTGATTTTCCTTTTCTGTAAATTTGTTTCAGGTGTCTGCGGTACAAATGTGGGGTGGAAGATCTTGTCCCCCCTTCGTAGTTTATCATGCAAGAGTTTTTGATCGTTGTACACTTTGTGTCGTTTGGCGAATCGGTCCGAATGTTTTTGAAATACAGCCTTGGGAGCCTTGTATGTCGTTTTGACGCTTTTGTGTTCTGCAGCTGGAATGTTATAAGCATTGGCAGTCATCACCCCCCTCTGGTTTCGAGGAACTCTGAGCGGTGGCGATGATGGTTCGTCGGAAGCATGAACAGGAGTGCCATTGTATAGCTGCAGAGAAGATTGTGTCGCATGAAGTGGGTTCAGGTTTGGTATGTCAAAGGGTTTAGATGCAGGCAGCGCATGTACCGTTTTATCCGACCGGTGTTTGACGGTTGTATGGATCATTTGGTTGCAAGGTTGAGTGACTCTGCAGACACAGAGACCGATGGGAGAATCTTCCCTCCTGATTATGACAGCCAAACCCCTCCATGGAAGATCAAATATCCAGCAGCACTTGGCAATCATAAACAATGGCTGATTGCACATAATCCAGACACAATTACTAACTAACTAACTAACCTGCACTTATATAGCGCTTTTCTAGTCACAAAGACCACTCAAAGCGCTTTCATTAATACTAACCCTCTATTCTAAGGGCCTATAGGAAACAGATATCTAGGGACAATTTAGAACAGCCAATTAACCTAACATGCATGTCTTTGGCATGTGGGAGGAAACCGGAGAAATCCCGGAGTAAACCCACGCAACACGGGGAGAACATGCAAACTCCACACAGATCACTGTTGGTCGGGGGCTGGGATTGAACCCACGATCCCACGATCCCCACAATCCCCCGGCCAAGGGTAAACTGTGCTGCCGCAGTGCTAACCACTGTGCCACCGTGCAGCCCCCAATAACACATAACACACAACACACAATAACACAATCAAAAACAGGACAAACAAGCGGAGACGACCAGCAGCCAGAAACACAGGCGGCGCGGCCATCTTGGAATCATCCAAGTAATCATCCAAAGTAACACAGCATTTCAGAAAAGGAACATCATACCAACAGTAAAATATGGTGGTGGTAGTGTGATGGTCTGGGGCTATTTTGCTGCTTCAGGACCTGGAAGACTTGCTGTGGTAAGCGTAACCATGAATTCTCCTGTCTACCAAAAAATCCCGAAGGAGAATGTCCGGCCATCTGTTCGTGACCTCAAGCTGAAGTGCACTTGGTTTCTGCGGTAGGACAGTGATCCAAAGCACACCAGCAAGTCCACCTCTGAAGGGCTTAAGAAAATTAAAATGAAGACTTTGGAGTGGCCTAGTCAAAGTCCTGACTTGAATTCAATTAAGATGCTGTGGTATGACCTTAAAAGGCGGTTCATGCTCAGAAACCCTCCAATGTGGCTGAATTACAACAATTCTGCAAAGATGAGTGGGTCAGAATTCCTCCATAGTGCTGTAAAAGATTCACTGCCAGTTTTTGTAAATGCTTGATTGCAGTTGTTGCTGCTAAGGGTGGCCCAACCAGTTATTACGTTTAGAGGGCAATCACTTTTTCACACAGGGCCATGTAAGTTTGGATTTTTTTTTGCCCTTAATAATAAACACCTTCATTTAAAAACTGCATTTTGTGTTTACTTTTGTTATCTTTGTCTAATATTTAAATTTGTTTGATGATCTGAAACATTTAAGTGTGACAAACATACAAAAAATGAGAAATCAGGAAAGGGGGCAAACACTTTTTCACACCACTGTATGAAGAAAACATTATTTGGTTGTTCTCTTTGAGTTACTTTTGATTTCACTTTGAAAACTGGTTAGACATGTCGTCTTTTATACTATAACAACATGCTCTCAGCAGAAATGACTGCATACCCATCCATCCATCCATCCATCCATCCATCCATCCATCTTCTTCCGCTTAATCTTTTTTCGGGTCGCGTAATTGTTTAATTGTAATCTGAGTTGAAATATGCTCTAAATTCAGATTCATTTATTGCTGTCTTCTATTTCTTCAAATGATTTTGATTACATTAGAAAATACACGATTAGTTTAAATGTGATTTTAAATTTACTTGGAAAAAGTCACCAATTTATCAAAAAATTATTATATAGTGCTTTTCTAGTCACAAAGACCACTCAAAGCGCTTTCACTAGTACTAACCCTCTATTCTTAGGGCCTATAAGAAAAAGATATCTAGGGACAATTTAGAACAGCCAATTAACCTAGCATGCATGTCTTTGGATTGTGGGAGGAACCCGGAGTAAACCCACACAGCGCAGGGAGAACATGCAAACTCCACACAGAAAGGTTCCAACCCCTGCCAGCCTGGGGATTCGAACCAGGAACCTTCTAGCTGTAAGGTAACAGTGCTAACCACTGCACCACCGTGCTGCCCGTATGTCATACAAAGTCGACTTTGCCCATACCGTGCCAAAGTCATACGTTCACAAGAAAATGATCCCAAACTTATGACAAAAACCTCTCAAATTTATGAGCGGAAGTATCAAATGTACGTGAAAAGTTACAAATGTTTTGAGGAATTCTCAAGGAAAATGCTCGTTTATTTTAAAAAGGGTTGGAAATTTATGCACAAAAAATCTAATTTACTTTTTAATTCACAAGAAAAATGGTGAGCAATTTCTGACTTTAGTTTTATGATGAATTTACAGATTTTTCTTCATAAGTTTGTTCATTTTTTGTCTTACATTTGCATTTTTTAATTCATTTGTGATTTTTTCTTGTAAATTTAAGACTTTATTCTCATCAATTTTAGATATTTTTTCTTGTAGATTTACAATTTTTCTATTAGAAATTAGCAACTTTTTCTTGTAGATTTAGAACTTATAAATTTACAGCTTTTTAAACTGTAAATTTGTGACCTTTTCCTTGTGATTTTGCAGCTTTTTACTCATAAATTTGCAGCTTTTTGCTTGTATGTTTGCCACTTTACTGTCAGCTCTTTAGGAGGATGGGGAGTATGGCCAAATGTACTGAGTAAAAGTGAACTTTTTCATCTTAAATATACTTATAAAAAGTAAAAAGTATCCTGCAATAAGACTACTACCGAGTAAAGTACATTTTAGTGAAAAGTTACTTGCGTAAACATAACTAACATAACATTTGCATCTCTTCCCTCAGTGATTCAGCTCTATAAAACAGACCCAAGATGAATACATGAAAAACTCAAATCCATATATGAAAATGTAGAATTTCCCTTGTGTCTTTAATTAGAGCTTTGCTTGTTTAGTATTTGCTGGATAAATTATTCATGCATTGTTTTTTTGACTGCACAAGGTGTCTTATTCTGGCTGCACTTTAAGCAACATCCATCTCTGTCAGCTGTCTTTCACATTATGATCTTCCTTTTTTCTGTTCTCTTATACTGTAGAGTCCATATTTCTGTGATCTAAGCTTTGTGGGTTTTGCTTCTCAAGCAGCAGTGTTATGCCAGCCCAGTAGATAGTTTTCACCTCTCCATCTTGTGTTTCTTTCCCTTTTCATCACCGTCCTTCCTCCTGACCTCTGCAGAGGACCCTGCAATTACTTTGCTCAGATATCAAGATGCCGGACAGTCAGACTTGCATTCTGGTTTATAGGGAAACTAAGACGTTCATTATTGTTTTATGAGGCAGTTTTGCATATTGTTGGTTGGTTTTTAGCTTTCAGGGTTTATTTTTTGAATGCAAACCCAAATCTCCTGTGATTTTTGTTTACTCTCGTGGTTGCACTCAAAATTTGACTTGCAAATCTGCAACCACAGGGCCAAATCTTGTGGCTAATCCTGAGGTTGAAGTCACTGTCTGACAGTTCAGTAAGTGGCTGTTCTGGAGCTGTGCAACTGTGTGTATGTGCATTAAAGCAGATGCACATGAAAAGACAGGAAAGCAGAGAGTGAGGTGGTCATTCACCATGGTTACTGTCCCTCCTTTCTAAAACTCTAATTTTCCATCCTTTAGCATTGCTGAGAGGAGCCTTTCTCTGGCCTCGACTAACAGTACATGGCTCATTATGAGCTGAATTCATACAAATTGCATCCGCTACTTTGTTAGCCCTTCATTGGGGTCTGCAAGCTTTTGGCTTTGCCTCTGTAGTGCGTGTTCTTTTATGAGAGCAGATGTGGACAGTGATGAGAAAGCTTTCATGTATGAAGGCCTAATATTGCTCCCAAAATACTTCAAAGATCATGACGATGGAGCCACTTTTAGTCTCTAATTGGAAATGAAAAACTGAATTGGATGTGCCTGTCATTTGTGAGAACCCATGTTTTATTCAGTTTTTAAAAGCTAATCTTTTAAAGATGTGCTGGATATGTTAAAATTCATAATACCGTAATTCTAAATTGAAATTGTACCACTCTTTGGCCAGGTTGTATTTTCAATTCTGCGCTGTTGCCTGTTTTGGTTTTTTTGTTTTTTTTCAATGATTCTTGAAGTTGCCTGGTTCTTTTTAAGGATCCAGCAACTGTGAAAATTTTGGGCCAATACTGATACAATGTTAAAAATAATAAGTTGGGAATTTTTTGTCCTGTCCAGCAGCTTGGAAAGCACAACAAAAATCTCCTTGCCTTATTTTGTGACAGATTTACTTTGCCAAAAGAAGCTTTGCTTATATTTGACATATGCTATATAGTGGTGTGAAAAAGTGTTTGCCCCGTCTTGATTTCTCATTTTTTTTGTATGTTTGTCACATTTAAATGCTTCTGATCATTAAGCAAATTTAAATATTAGACAAAAAGTAACACAAGTAAACACAGAATGCAGTTATTAAATGAAGGTGTTTATTATTAAGGGGAAAAAAAAAATCCAAACCTAGATGGCCCTGTGTGAAAAAGTGATTGCCCCCTAAACTTAATAACTGGTTGGGCCACCCTTAGCAGCAACAACTGCAACCAAGCGTTTGCGATAACTGGCAATGTCTTTTACAGCACTGTGGAGGAATTTTGGCCAACTCATCTTTGCAGAATTGTTGTAATTCAGCCACATTGGAGGGTTTTCAAGTACAGCATCTTAATTGGATTCAGGTTAGGACTTTGACTAGGCCACTCCAAAGTCTTCATTTTGTTTTTCTTAAGCCATTCAGAGGTGGACTTGCTGGTGTGTGCTGCAGAACCCAAGTGTGCTTCAGCTTGAGGTCATGAATAGATGGCCGGACATTCTCCTTTGGGATTTTTTGGTAGACAGCAGAATTCATGGTTCCATTTACCACAGCAAATTTTTCAGGTCCTGAAGTAGCAAAACAGCCCCAAACCATCACACTACCACCACCATATTTTACTGTTGGTATGACGTTCCTTTTCTGAAATGCTGTATTACTTTTATGTCGGATGTAATGGGACACACACCTTCCAAAAAGTTCAACTTTTGTCTCGTTAGTCCACAGAGTATTTTCCCAAAAGTCTTGAGAATCATCAAGATGTTTCCTGGCAAAACTGAGACAAGCTTTTATGTTCTTTTTGCTCAGCTGTGGTTTTCGTCTTGGAACTCTACCATGCAGGCCATTTTTCCCCAGTCTCTTTCTTATGGTGGAGTCATGAACACTGACCTTAACTGAGGCAAGTGAGGCCCGCAGTTCTTTGGATGTTGTTGTGGGGTCTTTTGTGACCTCTTGGATGAGGTCACATTTCTGCTGCTTTGAAGGTCCCAGTGAGCCCAGTGGCCTCCATCATCCGTAAATGGAAGAAGTTCGGAACCACCAGGACTCTTCCTAGAGCTGGCCGGCCGTCTAAACTGAGCAATCAGGGGAGAAGGGCGTTAGTCAGGGAGGTGACCAAGAACCCTTTTGTCACGCTTTCAGAGCTCCAGCATTGCTCTGTGAAGAGAGGAGAACCTTGTAGAAGGACAACCATCTCTGCAGCAATCCACCAATCAGGCTTGTATGGTAGAGTGGCCAGCTGGAAGCCACTCCTTAGTAAAAGGCACATGGCAGCTCACCTGGAGTTTGTCAAAAGGCACCTGAAGGACTCTCAGATCATGAGAAACAAAATTCTCTGGTCTGATGAGACAAAGATTGAACTCTTTGGCATGAATGCCAGGTGTCATGTTTAGAGGAAACAAGGCACCATTCATAACCACACCAATGTTGGTAGCAGCATCGTGCTGTGGGGATGTTTTTCAGCAGCAGGAACTGGGAGACTAGTCAGGATAGAGGGAAAGATGAATGCAGCAATGTACAGAGACATCCTGGATTCGATCCAAGATGGCGCCCACAGCGGTCGACATGGTGCTTCGCTGCGCTCTTTGTTTGTTTTTGTTTGTCAATTGTGTGTCTGCTTGCACTTATACCCGTGAAGAACTTTTAAATATCAGGACTTTCACCCCCACGGACCTCCTCCCAGTTTTTCTAGCCCCTGCCGCCGATCTGGTTTATTGTTTGGCTCGGAAAGTGAGACGGCGGAAGAGAGGAAGACGAGCGGGCGCTCTCGTGCGACTTCGCAGGAGAGGCTCGCGAACGGCGCTGCCTGGCATATTTCTGTCCAATACCAACTCTCTCTCTAACAAGGTGGATGAACTGAGAGTGCTGATGCGTTTTAGGGACCTCGCCTCCTCAGCTGTCCTCTGCTTTACTGAGACCTGGCTCCGGGAAAATATACCGGACAGCGCGCTGCGCCTCGACGGCTTCCAGCTCTTCCGTGCTGATCGTGACACAGAGCTTTCCGGCAAGACCACAGGAGGCGGAGTCTGCTTCTACATCAACTGCATCTGGTGCTCTGATGTAACGGTAATTTCCAAACACTGTTCTCCTGCCTTGGAATTTCTTGTTATCAATTGCAAGCCCTTCTATTCCCCGCGGGAGTTTGCTTCTTTTATAATGATCGCTGTGTACGCCCCTCCCGACGCGGACACGCGCGAAGCTCAGCGCGTGCTCGCGGATCACATTCAACACACAGAGCGGAGTTTCCCAGACTCGCTGATTATTGTGGCTGGCGACTTTAATCAGTGCAATCTGAGCCACGATCTCCCCCGCTACAAACAGTTTATTAAATGCCCCACCAGAGGATTAAACACACTGGATCACTGTTACACCACAGTGAAAGACGCATATCGCGCTGTCCCTCGAGCTGCGCTGGGATTATCTGATCACGTGATGGTTCACCTCATTCCCACATACAGACAGAGATTGAAGCTCACTAAACCTGTTGTGAGCACTACGAAGATACGGACCAGTGATGCTGAGGAGAAGCTGGAAACGTGCATGGAAATATCTGACTGGGGCATGCTTAAAGGAGCCACGCATGATCTGGATGAGTACACGGACACTGTGAACTCATATATCCACTTTTGTGAAGAGAACATTCTTCCATCACGCACCAGGGTGAGTTACTCTAATGACAAACCCTGGTTCACAGCTAAGCTCAGACAGATCAGGAAGGAGAAGGAAGCAGCGCTGAAAAGTGGAGACAGGGACTGCTACAGGGAGGTTAAATACCGGTTTAACAGAGAGCTGAAGAGGGCTAAATCTGTGTACTCAGAGAGACTCCAGCAGCAGTTCACTGCTAATGATTCGGCTTCCGTGTGGAGAGGACTGAGGCAGATCACCAACTATCGGCCTCAGGCTCCTAAAGGTCAGGATGACAAAGCCCTTTGTCAGAGACTGTCCCAACACTATGCCCGTTTTGACACCTCGTCATCTGTGTCCAACTCCCCCCCTCCCTCCAGCTCCACAGCCTCCACATTCCCTACTTCATTTAAGGCACCCCCCCCCCTCCTCCCCCCCTCCCCTTATCATCAGTGAGCAGGATGTGCTCAAACAGTTCTCCAGACTGAACCCGCGCAAGGCCCCCGGCCAGACGGCGTGTCTCCCTCCACCCTGAGACTCTGTGCGAAACAGCTGGCTCCTGTATTCACAGACATTTTTAACACCTCCCTTAAGTTATGCCACGTGCCATCCTGCCTCAAATCCTCCACCATCATCCCTGTCCCCAAGAAGCCACGGATCACTGGACTTAATGACTACAGACCTGTAGCGCTCACCTCTGTAGTCATGAAGTCCTTTGAGCGCCTGGTCCTGTCCCACCTCAAGTCCATCACCACCCCTCTCCTGGACCCGCTGCAGTTTGCCTACCGAGCCAACAGGTCTGTAGACGATGCAGTCAACCTGGCCCTCCACTCCATCCTGCAGCACCTGGACTCCCCGGGAACCTACGCCAGGATCCTGTTTGTGGACTTCAGCTCCGCATTCAACACCATCCGCCCCGCTCTGCTCCGGGACAAGCTGTCCCTGCTCAACGTGCCTGACTCCCTCTGCAGGTGGATCATCGACTTCCTGACGGACCGGAGGCAGCATGTGCGGCTGGGAAAGACTGTCTCAGACTATACTAGCATCAGCACCGGATCACCCCAGGGCTGTGTACTTTCCCCCCTACTCTTCTCCCTTTACACCAACTCCTGCACCTCCAGCCACCAGTCTGTCAAGTTGATCAAGTTTGCGGATGACACCACCCTCATCGGGCTCATCTCCAACGGCGACGAGTCCGCCTACAGGAGAGAGGTGGCCCAGCTGGCGTCCTGGTGCAGCAATAACAACCTGCAGCTGAACGCTCTGAAGACAGTGGAGATGATTGTAGACTTCAGGAAAGTCACTACTCCTCTGCCCCCCCCTCACCCTCTCAGGCTCTCCCATCACCACTGCTGATTCCTTCCGCTTCCTAGGCACTACCATCACCAGGGACCTCAAATGGGAGCTGACCATCAGCTCACTCATCAAAAAAGCCCAGCAGAGGATGTTCTTCCTGCGGCAGCTGAGGAAGCTCAAGCTACCCACCAAGATGTTAGTGCAGTTCTACACAGCCATCATCGAGTCCATCCTCACCACCTCCATAACCGTGTGGTACGCAGGAGCCACTGCCAGGGACAGACTAAGGCTGCAGCGCGTCGTGCGCACTGCTGAGAAGGTGATCGGCTGCAAGCTCCCATCTCTCCAGGATCTGTACATCTCCAGGACCCGGAGGCGTGCTGGCCGGATCATAGCCGATCCCTCACACCCTGGTCACGTACTGTTTGCCCCCCTCCCCTCTGGTAGAAGACTTCGGTCCATCCAGACTAAAACCTCCCGTCACATGAACAGCTTCTTCCCCTCTGCCATTAGACTGCTGAACACTAAGTGACTCTCGTGCACCATGTACAGCAGCTCAACCAGACTCATGTCAATCATCACTGTTTTCTTCCTGCATTACCGACTGCACTATATAGTTCTCCACAGTATCTGCTGCTGGCTAATATATATTTTAACTGTTGACCAGTATCACTTAATCTTATCCTACACTTTATTACATGTATAGTTTATTTCTCTTATCTTATCATGTTTAATGTTGCAGCATTGTACCGAGACAAATTCCTAGTTTGTGTACTACATGAACAATGGCAATAAACCTGATTCTGATTCTGATTCTGATTCTGATTCTGGATGAAAACCTGCTCCAGAGCACTCTTGACCTCAGACTGGGGCAACGGGTCATCTTTCAGCAGGACGACGACCCTAAGCACACAGCCAAGATATCAAAGGAGTGGCTTCAGGACAACTCTGTGAATGTCCTTGAGTGGCCCAGCAAGAGCCCAGACTTGAATCCAATTGAACATCTCTGGAGAGATCTAAAAATGGCTGTGCACCGACGAAACCTGATCCAAGCTCCAGCCAACCTGATGGAGCTTGAGAGGTGCTGCAAAGAGGAATGGGCGAAACTGCCTAAAGATAGGTGTGCCAAGCTTGTGGCATCATATTCAAAAAGACTTGAGGCTGTAATTGCTGCCAAAGGTGCATCATCAAAGTATTGAGCAAAGGCTGTGAATACTTATTTGCATGTGATTTCTTAGTTTTTTTATTTTTAATAAATTTGCAAAAATTTCAAAAAACTGTTTTTTCACATTGTCATTATGGGGTATTGTGTGTAGAATTTTGAGGGAAAAAATGAATTTAATCCCTTTTGGAATAAGGCTGTAACATAACAAAATGTGGAAAAAGTGAAATGCTGTGAATACTTTCCGGATGCACTCTATATGGTTTTACTATTGTTTGTAGTGATTGCCGCCAAGGACTCCGCCTTTCGTATTGCCAACACTCGGTCGGACTCATTCCCAGTGAGAGTTGGACTCCGCCAGGGCTGCCCTTTGTCACCGATCCTGTTCATAATTTTTATGGACAGGATTTCTAGGCGCAGCCAGGGAGTGGAGGGTGTCATGCTTGGTGACCACAGGATCTCATCTCTGTTGTTTGCAGATGATGTTGTCCTGTTGGCTTCATCCAGCAATGACCTACAGCTCTTGCTGGGACGGTTTTCTGCTGAGTGTGAAGCGGATGGGATGAGAATCAGCACCTCCAAGTCTGAGTCCATGGTCCTCTGCTGGAAAAAGGTGGATTGTCCTCTCCGGGTTGGGGGCAGGCTCCTGCCCCAAGTGGAGGAGTTTAAGTATCTTGGGGTCTTATTCACGAGTGAGGGGAGAATGGAGCGACAGATTGACAGACGGATCGGAGCAGCATCTGCAGTGATGCGGACGTTGTACTGGTCTGTTGTGGTGAAGAGGGAGCTGAGTTCTAAGGCAAAGCTGTCGATTTACCAGTCAATCTATGTTCCTACTCTCACCTATGGTCACGAGCTTTGGGTAATGACCGAAAGAACGAGATCACGGATACAAGCGGCTGAAATGAGCTTTCTCCGTAGGATTGCTAGACTCACCCTCAGAGATAGGGTGAGGAGCTCAGTTATCCGGGAGAGGCTCAGAGTAGAACCGCTGCTCCTCCACATTGAAAGGAGTCGGTTGAAATGGTATGGGCATCTGATTAGGATGCCTCCCACTTGAGGTGTTTCGGGCACGTCCCACTGGGAGGAGACCCCGGGGCAGACCCAGGACTCGCTGGAGAGATTATGTCTCCCAGCTGGTCTGGGAGCGCCTTGGTGTCCTCTCTGAAGAGCTGGAGCAGGTGACTGGGGAGAGGGAAGTCTGGGCTTCTCTGCTTGAACTGCTGCCTCTGTGACCCGGACCTCCGGAAAAGCGGTAGAGGATGGATGGATGGATGTAGTGATTGCCAGGCATGTGTATTGTATATGTGTTTGTATTGTGTTAAAGGAGAAGTTTACTGATTTTTGATTAAGCCAAATTTGGTATGTTTACGTAGGATATAATTTTCTCAAATATCACCATTTTTTGGAATAAATTGTGATCCGGAGAGAGAAAAAAGTCAGCGAAAGTGACGGTTTCAGATGATGAAATTCACTGGGAATGTCGGCCTGAAAATGTCTGACGTCAGGAGCTGAACAATGAAGTAATTACTAGTCTTATTACAATCCGAAAATGATGTGCTCACGTTCATATATTTTAGGAAAATGAAAGAAAGCATTCTCGATCTGAGTTTGGAAGTGGATACCAACAAAGAGGAAGACAAAGGTGAGGAATGATTTAGCAGACAGCGATAATGATGATGGAGATTTGAGAGATTTTGACCCTGAAGCCGATGAAAACCAAGCTAGTGCTAACACTGCAACTGCAGTCCCTGCAGCTTACCTTTATGAACCGAGTCCAAGACAGCTGGATGGTGAGTTCCTCTTTAATCCATCCCAGAGGTTTTTTCTCACCGTGCAGCTGCTCCCTGTTAGCCGTTAGCTCCAGTTCTCCTGCCTGGCTGCTCCTTCCTCATTGTCCTGCCGCCGCCAGTGGCTGAAGCCACTTTTAAACTTACACCAAACCGATATCCGAGTCCACTGGCAGTCCCTCCTTCACCTCCAAGCCCCGGTGACGTGAGCACTGTGGCGGCCATTTGGTCCCATGTGAGTCTCTGGATCAGAGCGGAGCAACCCAAGTCGGTGCGCCTCCTCCAGGCTGAACCTCCGTGATGAAGCGAGGAGAAATGAAGAGGAGTTGCAGCTTAACCCTAACAACCCTGTGAACCAGTACGTGTAAATGTATTTATTGATGTATCTTGTCTTACTTTTATGTTGTAGAAAATTTAGAAATCCACTTTGCAATTGTCTTTTCTCTAAATTAAATAAAAAATGTGGCAAAGTTATCCCTGAGCGACCGGCAGCTTAGCCGAAATTATTCATCAGATTTTAGAGAATCTAGAGTATTTCTTATTTTAATACCAAATTGTTATGAACCTGGGTTTGATGGTTCCAAACCCAGTTCTGACACTGGGGCTATTTTGTCTCTTCTCACTGGCTATTTTCCATCAGGTGCTTCAGGGGGCCCTTTGGGTCCTCCACTCCCTGACAGCTTGGCGACACCCCCTCCTCCTGTCAGTGTCATCAGCTGTTTCTCATTATCGGTGTCTCACACACATACATACACGCCTCATTCATGTCCATTCACATGCTCAGACACTCACTCCTGAAACTCCATGGTTTCAATTATGTCCAGCCCACACTCTTCCACACGGCGGTCTCTTCCTTCATTAGTATTGTTATTACTTAAGCTCTGCTTGAGTGAGAAGAGATCGCTGGAGCATTGCACTATAGACACTGTAGTGTGTTCCTCTGTGTATGGAAGCCTTCACTCCCTACATCCTACCTTCAGCCTGACTAGTTTAGTCTAGTGATGGCCAAATGAGGCTTTCTGGAGGACTTGAGGCCTTTCATCAAAATGGTTCACATCGGCAAGGTCTCATGTGGGACTTCATTTTCTCTACCACGCCATCTAGTGGACAAAATGTATACAACATGCTGATTTTTACAAGGGTATTGTTGGTTTAATGTGTATTTTTTTCAATTTCAATAAATGGTATCTTTTAAGAAATATCAATGATCATAAGGCAGAAAAATAATAAAACTGAGGTGATTACAGTGAATGTGCTTGTGCTACTTATCCATTTTTTTTTTAAAAGAAATAACTTTTCAGCAGTCATATTGTCTTTCTCAGTACATTCATCTCTGTCCTTATTGTCATGCAGGGCACAATATTGCCTCAGCATAATGATGTGTTATTGTTGTATCCAAGCTCTTTGAAACACAACAGACACTTCACTGTGCAAATAAAAATAAATTATTAGAATGACCCAGCTGGGACTTGAACCCCAGCTTCCCAATTGCAAGAGACATATTTTTCCTCTAAGCTATTACTTAGTCATGAGTACTTGAGGCTTTCTTGAACACTTGAGCCTTTCATCAAAATGGTTCACACAGACAAGGCCTCATGTGGAACTTCATTTGCTCTACAAGGCCATGTAGTCGACAAAAGTATACAGCATGCAGATTTTTACAATGTGTATTTTTCAATTTCAATAAATGTGTTGTCTTTTAAGAAATATCAATGATCATAAGGAAAAAAAGAAATAGTAAAACTGGGGTAACTACAGTGAATGTGTCTGTGTTACTTTGTGTGCTTGTACTACTTATCCATTTTTATTAAGAAATAATAAATTTTCAACAGTCTTATACTCTCCCAGTATAACTCTGGCCTGATTCTCATGCAGGGCGCAATAGCAATAGTGCCTCAGCATAATGATGCGTAATAATGATCCAAGCTCTTCCTTGCAAATAAAAATGAAATTAAAAGGGACAACACAGCTGGGATTTGAACCCAGGTCTCCCGCTTGCAAAATGGATAGACTACCACTAAGCCATCACCTCAGTTGCAATAAAAAGCCACTATTTGTCAAAAATACATCAATGGGAGAAACAAGCTCAAGTGTTTTTGGTGCTGGCTGCATCTGAAAATTGGCTGTGACAAATCCCTTACACAGTCAAACATGACAAAACAAAACATGAGGGATGGGGATTTCCATTGGGTAGCGCTGCTCAGTTTATTTCTCCTGAACCAGTCACGTGGTCCGACATCAACACATACGTCACAAGTCACGCCTCGAAACATGCCTCGCCAACAAGTATTTCCTGGATAAGATTGGATCACCATTCGGAGCACCGGTGCCTGCGTGCCCATCACTAGTTTAGTCTTCTCTACCGCTTCTTAACTGTTGTTGGTTATCTGGCATTAGCAGCTGTTCCTGCCTTGCCCTTCTTCACCGGACAGCACGGACTGCCTTGGACCGCTCCAGCACCTTAAGTTCATGTTTGCCTTTCTCCCTGTGCCGACAGCTGTTTTGCAGCACTAGGCATTCCCCTCCCTCGGGCTGTAGAGCGTCCGTGTGGTGGCCTTTAGCACAGTTATATCAACTGTCTGTTTAAACACCGTGACTGTTTGCTGGACCGTTTGGTTTATGTTCAATAAAAGTGTACGAAACTACTTCTGGTCGTGGGTTTCTATTCCTCCTTCTGTGCACTGTGTAAAGGCTCATGAGGGGTCATAACAGAATGCTCTGGCCAGTAAAAGAAAACCCAGCAGAGTAGTTGTGGGTTTTTTTCTTTTTTCCTTTTGACCCTTTTTTCTTTTTCCCTCCGAGCGACACAATGGTGGTCTGGATGGACGAGGAGCTGAGAGCACAGGACCTACTGGAGCAGGCGCTCTTTTCTGCTCAGTGGCCGCAGTCTCCCGAGGACGTTTGGCTAGCGCGGCTTACCGCTGAAAACATCATACGGTGTCATCCCGACCTCTGGTCAGCTCCGAGGGTGGACGACATCCTCTCCTTCCTCTTTGCCCCGCCAGACGTGGAACCGGAGTGGGCCTCCCCGACGTCGGGAGCCATCCTCCCGCCGAAAGAAGTGCTTGCGGCGGAGGAAGACACCCTCTTCCCGTGGCTCTCCTGCTCCTGCGTCATCCCTCGAGCCCGGGCATGCTCCGTCCCCTGATATTATGACGGAGGAGGAGAGATGGTCCGTTAGCCCAGATAGACCACCGGATCGAGGAGGAGCGCTGCGAGAGGAAGGAGTGGGGGCATGCTTCACTGGTTGTGACTGCTTCATCCTCCTGGCCAGGGGCCACCCAATCCACGGGTATGATGACGGAGGAGGAGAAACTGGATTTGCTTACGCTAATCGACCATCGAATCGAGGAGGAACGTTCAGAGAGGAAAGGAGATGCCTCGGAGGCCGCTGGGGACATCCAGAGCCAGGAGTACAGGCAAGTTCATCCTCATTTAACTTTCACTTTTGATGAACAATTTTGCCTGTTCCCTGGCCAGGTGACTCAGGGGTTGCAGTTCCCTGAGTGCTTCGCACCAGTGGCATATAATAGCTCTTCATTTGACCTCTCCAAACCCTGTATGTGTGCCCCTACGAGTTCAGTTCCGGGGCCACTGGTGAGGCAGTCCCTGGCCGCCACGCCAGATGAGCCGGTGGCGCAGAAGACGGTGCACGGGGACACCGAGATTGCAACCACCATCATGCCTGCTGCCGGGGACCACCGCAGCAGAGTCACCCTCCGGACCAGATCTCCAGCCGATTGGGTCCAGGATGTCGTTGCCGGCATTGTCGGAGTCCTGGACAGCAGTGGAGCTCAAGTACAGGCAAGTAATCTCTCCTGTAATTCTCTTGTCAGTTATTGAGAGATCTTGTCTGGTTCTTGGGGAGGAGAGTCGGGTGCAGCCCTCACCTGCGTCCGGACTACCCTCGCCGGGCTCCGCCGCTGCCGGTGGCCCTAATCATCTTTCCTCTCCCGTCTTCTCCGAGCTCCTTCCTAGGGTCGTCGGAGAGGAGCCACCGCAACCTGGGGTGTCCGCAGATGACGGCGATGTGAGCCCAGCCACTCCAGGAGAGGTCGATGTGGGTGCAGCACCTAGTGGGCCAATGGAACCCACGCACCTAGATTGCTGGAGTCCTGGACGGCGGTGGAGCCCGAGTTCAGGCAAGTGTGCTCCATTATGTCTCCTATGTTTATGTTGAAGTCACACTGCCCAACCCATGGTGAGGAGGGCACGGGGTAGCTTGCAGCAGCTCTCAGGGCCATCTCACCGGGCTCTGCCGCTGCCGGTGACCCTGACTTGGTCTCTTTCTCTCTCCCTCCGGGTTCGGAGCTCCTTGCAGGGTCGCTGGAGAGCAGCCGATTCCTCGAGAGGCGGCCGAGGATCTGGGTTCAGCGCCAGGGTTTGTGAAGAACCCTTCCTCCCTCGCTAGGGAGGCCACCGCGGGAACTGTGAGGCCCCTGATAGGGACCACTGCAGGTGCAACAGCACTCCAGCCGGAGCCCACCACCAGTGCAGCAGAGCTCCAGCCGGAGTCCACCGCCGGTGCAGCAGAGCTCCAGCCGGAGTCCACCGCTGGTGCAGCAGAGCTCCAGCTGGAGTCCACTGCCGGTGCAGCAGAGCTCCAGCCGGGGCAACGCTGTTCCAGACTGGGACCATCGCAGGTGCAGCTATGTCCCAGACCAGGACCATCGCGGGTGCAGCTATGTCCCAGACCGGGACCATCGCAGGTGCTACGGTCCCCCTGCTCCAAGCCTCAGAGGGTGGGGGAGCTCCTATTCCTCAGCCTGGCCACCTACTTCCAAGTTCCCCGGTGGGTAGGCTACCTCTTCGCCTTCCCCTCCGGTCCTGGTGGCTTAACCATGCTGGTCGGCCACCTGAAAGACTTGGCCTTTGGGTATGGCGGCCCATTGGTCCTGGCAGGCCGCCTGACGGGCTTGGGACTTGGGCAGGCCACCCAATCAGTCACCCCTCACCATGCCTGGGTCCTGGGACTCTGGTCGGCCCCCTGAACTGTGGACTCTTGGGGACGGGAGTTAGTATCCTAGATTGGGGGCTGTTAGGAGGTTCACCTATTGTATTTGTATATTATTTTGTGTTATTCACTTGTTGCTTCCCTCCTAACCGGTTTTCCACCACCTCCCACCCTGGGGGGGGGGGGGGGGGTAGGGTTTCCCTTATTGTGTTTTTTGTTGGTTGCACTTGGGTGTCTAGACTCCACCCCTTGAGGGGGGGCTCTGTCATGAACCTGGGTTTGGTGGTTCCAAACCCAGTTCTGACACTGGGGCTATTTTGTCTCTTCTCATTGGCTATTTTCCATCAGGCACTTCAGAGAGCCCTTTGGGTCCTCCGCTCCCTGACAGCTCGGCCACGCCCCCTCCTCCTGTCAGTGTCATCAATTGTTTCTCATTATCGGTGTCTCACACACATACACGCACACCTCATTCACATCCATTCACATGCTCAGACACTCATTCATGCACACATGGTTTCAGTTATGTCCAGCTCACGCTCTGCGACACCAGTGGTGTCTTCCGTCATTAGTATTATTATTTAAGCTCTGCTTGAGTTCCCCGGAGCATTGTGCTATATACACTGTAGTGTGTTCCTCTGTGTATGGAAGCCTTCACTCCCTACGTCCTACCTTCAGCCTGACTAGTTTAGTCTTCTCTACCACTTCTTAACTGTTATTGGTTATCTGGCATTAGCGGCTGTTCCTGCCTCGCCCTCCTCCACAGGACAGCACGGACTGCATTGGACCGTTCCAGCACCGTAAGTTCATGTTTGCCTTTCTTCCTGTGCCGACAGCTGTTCTGCGGCACTAGGCATTCCACTCCCTCGGGCTGTAGAGCGTCCGTGTGTCGTCCCTGTTTTCCTGGTGGCCTTTAGCACAGTTATATCAACTCTGTTTAAACACTGTGACTGTTTGCTGGACCAAGTTTGGTGTATGTTCAATAAAAGTGCATGAAACTACTTCAGCTCGTGGGTTTCTATTCCTCCCTCTGTGCGCTGAGTAATGGTGCACGAGTGGTCATAATACAAATTGTGTTTTTAGCAAGGATAGACCTTATTCTTCAAATATATGTGCTTTATTGATAGGGATGATTTTTTGACAAGTCTTGATCCTCATTTTTGCTTCATATCTTCACCCTCTTCTTGCAAGTTGCATGCTTGCAGTGAAAACGGTGATCTCGCCACCGAGTGACCAAACGATCAGAATCTTTACAAGGTCTATTATCTGCAATATTCGCTTATTTCTACAATTTAGATGCATAATCAAGAGTGCGGGTTGGATCCGCTGGAGCCATTGAGCTTTTAATTTGTTCAGCTTGTGACATCACCCAAATCAGTCGGCAAATACAGAAGTCAGAGCTTTGACGTGGGTTCACAGAATGAGTGAAAAAATTTCAATTTCTTTTCTGTCTAGACATAATTAACTCCTTGACGCCTGTCGTTGCGAATTCGCATCAAACCGCTTCCACTCCAAATGTAACCAAAATACCATCTGTATTCCTCCACTTCCGGTTGGAGCACTTCCAACACATACCTAGGAACCTTTTGCAAGCATTAGTTTCCCGTAGGAACGGTCAGAGACGGAGCACCATCCATTTTCTGATTGCTAGGGTTAGGGTTAGGGATAGGGTTATAGTTTGGCAGTCATGAGAGTTGAAAATACTGAAAATAACTTTGTTGCATAAATAAAAGACTCTTCATACTTGAGATGGGAACAGGTGCTTTTTTACCATTTTTTTTTTTACCATAGATGCCTGTTGTTGCTAATTTGCGTCATACCTAAAATTATATCTATTTTATGTGCTATAGTCAAATTAACTTTCTCAACTTAATTTAGCATCTACTTGAAAGCAAAAACACAAGTGAATTTTTTTTTTCATAATTGGAAATAAATTCAGGCGTTAAGGGGTTAAGGCTACAAAAGTACTACAGTATATTCATGTTTATTATGTTCTCAGCTTTTGGTAGAGGTATAATGTGTTTATTTTAGGATTCTCAATGAGTATTCCCTTTAAAGTCATTTTACCTTTGCTCTCCTGTGCAATACTCTAGTGGGAGAGAAGCTGCAGTGACAGCATTGTTATTCTGTTGTTTGTTGTGGTCCCCAGACATGGTATTTTATTGTATATACAGTCATGTGAAAAAATTAGGACACCCCATTAAATACTCAGTTCTTTATTAAGAAATGTTCACATATGTATGTCTAACCTTGTTTTTGTTTTTATTTGCATTTTTTAACATTTATTTGAGCCATTTTAAGTGGGAATGAATGTGGGGGTGGCCTAAAAAAGATGGGGGTGTCGTAATTTATTCCTTACTATTTGTTTAGAATGTGGAAGAAAGAAGCAGATGAGGCGGCGAGCTGGACGACACACAAACTTTATTTCTCTTCCAACATCAAATACAGTACAACTCTATCTGGGTCTCTGTGCACCTTCCTTTTATAACCTTTAATTCCGTGCCATGAGACCCAGGGAGCCCTACGACAATACATTCAGTGGAACAAAGACATGCGTGGCACATTAACATCACATAATGCCAGTCCCGCTTCTCACACCCTCTCTTCCTCCACCGGCTCTGGCGCCTCCTGAACTCCCCAGGGGGCGAATAATCCTTTCTGTTCCATCTGAGACCCCCCCAGTACCACTTCCTCCTTCAGTCCATTGTTCCCTTTTCCCCCCGGCTCCCGACTCTGGGTGGAGAATCCCCCACACAGTGCCACCACAAGAATTACATTTTACAGAAAATTTGAAAAAGTCTTTAATTCATTTTTAATTGTTTAATTGTATTTCATGAATCTCACAGTATTTTTTAATATTGATATTAAATATCCAGCGCGGTGGCGGAGTGGTTAGCACTGCAGCAGCACAGCAACCCAGCCCCCGACCAACAGTGATCTATGTGGAGTTTGTATGTTCTCCCCGTGTCTGCGTGGGTTTACTCCGGGATTTCTCCGGTTTCCTCCCACATGCCAAAAACATGCAGGTTAGGTTAATTGGCATCAAACTGGGGATTCTAAATTGTCCTTAGGTATGACTGTGAGAGTGAATGGTTGTCTGTCTCTCTGTGTTGGCCCTGCGATGGACTGGCGATCTATCCAGGGTGTACCCTGCCTCTCGCCCAAAGATTCTGGGATAGGCTCCAGCCGCCCCGCGACCCAAAAAGGATTAAGCGGAAGAAGATGGATGGATTAAATATCCATATGTCCAAACATGTTAAAAAAAATACAGGCTTATACAGGGTGTCCTAAGTTTTTCACATGACTGTATGAGTTTGACATCAAGTGATAAAATGATCACTGTAATGGAGAGACACCCTGTATTTACAGTAGAGATCAAAATTGGAGAACAGTGTATTAATACTTGATTTATTCAAAAATACAGTGGTGTGAAAAAGTGTTTGCCCCCTTCCTGATTTCTCATTTTTTGGGATGTTTGTCACACTTAAATGTTTCAGATCATCAAACAAATTTAAATAGACGATAACACAAGTAAACACAAAATGCAGTTTTTAAATGAAGGTGTTTATTATTAAGGGTAAAAAAAAATCCAAACCTACATGACCCTGTGTGAAAAAGTGATTGTCCCCCCCCTTCCCAGTCAAGAAATCACTTAAATAGGACCTGCCTGACAAAGTGAAGTAGGCCAAAAATGGGGCTGTTTTTGCTGCTTCAGGACCTGGAAGACTTGCTGTAGTAAATGGAACCATGAATTCTGCTGTCTACCAAAAAATCCTGAAGGAGAATATCCGGCCATCTGTTCGTGACCTGAGGCTGAAGCGCACTTGGGTTCTGGAGCAGGACAATGATCTAAAACACACCAGCAAGTCCACCTCTGAATGGCTTAAGAAAAACAAAATGAAGACTTTGGAGTGGCCTAGTCAAAGTCCTGACCTGAATCCGACTGAGATACTGTGGCATGACCTTAAAAAGGCGGTTCATGCTCGAAAACCCTCCAATGTGGCTGAATTACAACAATTCTGCAAAGATGAGTGGGCCAAAACTCCTCCACAGCACTGTAAAAGACTCATTGCCAGTTATCGCAAACGCTTGATTGCAGTTGTTGCTGCCAAGGGTGGCCCAACCACTTACTAGGTTCATCACTTTTTCACACAGGGCCATGTAGGTTTGGATTTTTTTCCCCTAAATAATAAACACCTTAATTTAAAAACTGCATTTTGTGTTTACTTGTGTTATCATTGTCTGGTATTTAAATTTGTTAAATGATCTGAAACATTTGAGTGTGACAAACATCCCAAAAAATGAGAAATCAGGAAGGGGCAAACACTTTTTCACACCACTGTATGTTATTCCTCATTGTTCGGAATTTGACAGAATATCTATCAGCTGTGGCTATACCAGTGCTGTACAAGCATGTTCTGGTTTTTTTTTTTAGTAACCAAGGCACTTCAACACAAACGTTTATTTAAAAAAAACAGTGAGCAAAATTAGAGAACAGTAACCACTGTGTCAGAAGACAAGATTTAAACAATGGTTTTTTTTAGGGCTATAAGATTAAAAAATTAATAGGAAGTGTAGAAGCCCTTGCTTTGAATGACTTCAACACATCTGCGTCCACAGGACATCACTAGTTTCTCACTCTGCTCTTGTTTGATCTTGGTTACTATTGCAACAACACATCATCAGTAGGGTAAAAGTAACCCGTCTCATGACTGTCTAATCCCAGCTCACATTCTCTATTAGTGGGTGATAGTGTTTCCTCTGGCTTAAAGACCTAGGCAACATATTTTTCCGGGGGAAGGAGGGGGCAGAAAACACATGACACTATTGTAACCGGAATATGTTAACCTCTTGCGCTCCATTGTACCACGGGCGGGCAAGTCTCTGCGTCCTAGGGCGCACGAGGGCGCACGAGAGCGCCCTCGTGCGCTCTCGGACGCATGATGGAGATCCTGATGGAGATTGTGATGTAGGTGGTGTATGGCGTCCAAGCGCGCACTGAAAATAAAAGCTGCAGACACAGCCGCGAACAGATTAGTTCATCTGATTGACCTGTCATTCGACTAATAAGAGCCTTGAATTGGGTTTCTGAAACCTTGAAGAACCAATGAATGAAAACCTAGGAAGGAGGACCCGCCTACTGTGAATGCAGGAGCCAATTGAAGCACAGAAGTTCGGGCTGGGTGAAGAGAGACTTACTGCTGCCACAGGTGGAAAAAAAAGGACGCAGGAAGAACCTGCTGCAGACCCCGCAGCACGGAGGCCACCCACAAGTGGGACCTGCACTCATTCCAGCAGAATAGACATTTAGGATTCTCTTCCGTCATCATAGACCGACGGAGGCCGACGACAAAGGTCGTAAATCATTCGCCAAAACCGCAATAATGGAATTATGTTTTGACCGGGATCCACGAGCGGACCAGCGTCGTGTTCGTCTGACAATGGGGAAGAGAAGTTCGCCAGGACAATGTGGCTGTGAAGAGGTAAGGTGTTATAACATTTAAACGTTTATTTATCCCTGAAAATTGTAATCAAAAAAATGACTTTTGACCGATTGGTAAATTACAACTGTACAGCGCACGAAGTACGAAGTGCGTGCGCCGCATTACACGGTTCTTCGCCGCCTCCGAACCGTGAACGCCCCCCCCGCCGCTGCAATTCTGTAGCAGGGGGGTGGGGGGAGCCACGGCGACAGCGTTGCTGTGGAAACATGCCACATCCGAGTGTAATCCGTCTTGTAGCGAGGGCCGATCTCCGTCCTCTGTAGCGGGGGGGTGGGGGGACAACCCCCCCCCCCCCCCCACACACACACACACACAGACACAGCCCTGAATGTGACCTATCATTTGAGCCCAAGATGAAGCTTCTATATTGAATCATTCAAAAGTTACAGACGTTTTTCCAAACTGTGCCATTTGGCACAGTTCCAAAACGCCTGGGAACAGCCTGAGAACAAAGCTGTGTAAAATATTCATTTTTTGTGGTATTGTTACAAAATTTGGACCTCAGCTGGATAACACTTGGTTCTACATTTCTGTTGCATTTTCCAGCCCGGATCTGAAGCTGTGTGTTATTTGCAAGCATTTGTATCCAAAAAAACACCCAGGCCAAATTTATTTTCTTCAAGTTCACTATGTTTAGATGACTGTAACTCAGTGGCCGGAGCACTTAGAGAGATCATGTTTTGTTCGCCAAAAAATTCAAAGTGTTTTGTTTTAAATGAGACCAACCCCATGAAGATGCTGCAAAGGGTTGAATAACAGCTTTCGATTTACTTTGGGCACATTATTTTTTGCCGTTTTTAGGAAAATTGACCGGAGTGCAAGGGGTTAATTTTATACTACTTATTTCTTTTTTTAATTTTGCACAGTAACGTTGCATATGGAATTTACCATTTGAAGTATTGTACAACCAAGGCTTGAATGTTGGAATATTGGGCCATTTGGGGTCCCACCTACATGTCCTATGTTTGGTCTTTTTAGTGGTGTCATCTTTCTCTCCTTCCTCTGCTCTCACCTCTCCTGGACCCTCTGCCTGAACGCTTTCCTTTCCTTGGCTCCTCTCTTCTGTCTCATCTTGCCCTCTCTGAGCTCTGTCTAATTCAGGTTCTCTCTCTGTCTATGGTGGTATACAAACAGGTTCAGAAATATCAAGTCTCATGTTTTGTCCTGCAGAATTTATTTTGTCATGGTTTACATAAATGACAAAAATATGTGTATTTTTTTATTTTTATGCTAGTGGTTCTTTTTTTTTCATTGAGAGAGTAGGGAAGGAAAAAAACATTCATAATAGTAATTTACTCATGCATACTTAAAGTATATGATCAGAGGTGGGTAAAATTCTGCTCATGTAAATGCAGTGCTTTGAAATTGATATTTGAAAGTAGACAACCAAACATTTCTAATTGAGCTAAGGGTGCAAAGAGCACCCACTAAAAAAAACTTAAGTAATGACTTCAGTCTTGAAGGTTTGAGGTTTTTCTCCAAAATTTATAACAATTTTCTTATAGTTTTGTACTTTTCTCTGTAAATTTATCTAAATTTGAAACCATTTTCTTCAAATTTGTAATTTCCTCTTGTAAAATTGACTTTTCTTGTACATTTGAGACTTTATTATAAGTTTGTGGATTATTTTATGGCTAATTTTTGTCTGTTTTTTAAAATAAAATTACTGTTTTGTTTTTTTTTAATAAATTTGAAACAGACTGTGGCAATTTTTTACTTTTTTCTTATAACAATTTACATTTTTGACCATCATTTTGTAGAGCCAGAACAGAACAATAATTTAACTCTGATTTCAAAGAAAAAAATATTAATAAAATTGTATTTAATTAAATAAATTAACTTAAATAATAACCAAAGATGCTGTTATTTCTGTTACAATATTTCTATATATTTATAGTTTTTTTTTTTTTTTTTATTACAACGGAAATAAGCTATAGACAGCTTGCTCCTTCTGTAATTGATAACATGGTGGATAGTGTTTCAGCTTCTCTGCATCAGACTCTAGACTTGGTGGCCCCCTTAAAAAAGAAAAAGTCTAATCAGAGATTTCTAACTCCTTGGTTCAACACAGAAACTCGTAGCTTAAAACAGAAGACTCGTCAATTAGAAAGAAAATGGCGCTCCACTAATTTAGATGAACTCTATTTAGCTTGGAGAAATCATCTTTTAATTTATAAAAAATCTCTTAGAAAAGCTAGAACGAGTTATTACTCTGCATTAATAGAAGAGAACAAGAATAATCCCAGGTTTCTTTTCAGTACTGTAGCCAGGTTGACAAAGAGTCAGGACTCTAGCATTCCCTTAGAGCTTACTAGTCAGGACTTTATGAACTTTTTCAATAATAAAATTTCATCCATCAGAGATAAAATCAGATTCTTCCCACAGTTAACTTAAATACTGTAACTACTACAACTCCTTCTATTGATGTCTGTCTTGATGAGTTTACTCCAATCGACCTTTGTGAGTTAGACAAAATAGTTTCCTCATCCAAACCTTCAACTTGTCTTTTAGACCCTATTCCTACCAGGTTATTTAAAGAAGTCTTCCCACTTATTGGTAGCCTTATTCTTCATATAATCAATTCTTCATGAACTTTAGGCCATGTACCGCAAGCTTTTAAAATGGCTGTAATTAAACCCTTACTCAAAAAGCCAACGCTAGATCCAGGAGCTTTAGCTAACTGTAGACCAATCTCTAATCTCCCTTTCATTTCAAAAATCTTAGAAAGAGTTGTTGCTACGCAATTATTTGACCACCTACAGGGAAATGGTTTACTTGAAGAGTTTCAGTCTGGGTTTAGAATCCATCATAGTACTGAAACAGCCTTAGCGAAGGTCACTAATGACCTCCTCATTGCATCTGATAATGGACTAGTTTCTGTACTTGTCCTTTTAGACCTTAGTGCAGCTTTTGATACTATCGATCATAATATTCTACTTGATAGATTATAACACTATGTTGGACTTAATGGAACTTTGTTGCAGTGGTTCAGATCTTATTTATCTGATAGGTTCCAGTTTGTTCATGTAAATAATGAGTTTTCTTTCAACTCAAAGCTCAGTCATGGAGTTCCACAGGGATCTGTGCTAGGCCCTACTCTTTTTAGTTTATATATGCTTCCGTTAGGCAACATTATTAGAAAGCACTGTATACATTTTCATTGTTATGCTGATGACACACAATTATACCTGTCAATGAAGCCAGATGATAGTAATCAATTAGCCAAGTTAGAAGCCTGTCTTAAGGAAATCAAAGCTTGGATGACTTGTAATTTCCTGCTATTAAATTCAGATAAGACTGAAGTCATTCTTGTTGGTCCAAAAAACCTTAGAAATTCCTTTCCAAATCAAACTTTCAGTTTGGATGCGGTTACTCTTTCTCTTAATAGCTCTGTGAGGAACCTTGGAGTTATTTTTGATCAGGATTTGTCCTTCAATTCACATATTAAATTTGTTTCTAAGACTGCCTTCTATCATTTGCATAATGTTGCCAAGATTAGGAGCATCTTGTCTCAGAGTGATGCTGAGAAACTGATCCACGCTTTTGTTAGCTCAAGATTAGATTATTGTAATTCTTTATTATCAGGTTGTCCTAAAACATCTTTAAAAAGTCTTCAGCTGATCCAAAATGCTGCAGCAAGAGTTTTAACAGGTACTAGAAAGAGAGATCATATCTCTCCGGTTCTGGCCTCCCTTCATTGGCTTCCCATAGAGTTTAGAATTAAGTTTAAAATCCTTCTTCTTACTTACAAAGCTCTAAACCATCAGGCTCCTTTTTATTTAAAAGATCTGATACTACCGTATTATCCTAACAGAGCACTACGCTCCCAAAATGCAGGATTACTTGTAATACCTAGAATCTCCAAAAGTACAATGGGAGGCAGAGCCTTCAGTTATCAAGCTCCTCTCCTGTGGAATCAGCTGCCAATCTGGATTCGGGAGTCAGACTCGATCTCTGTTTTTAAGAATAGGGCTAAAACCTACCTTTTTGATATAGCCTACAATTAGGGAGGGATTATGTGTTTCTGAACCCTCCCTTAGTTATGCTGCTAATAGGTTTAGTCAGCCGGGGGACCTCCAGTAATGCACTGGGCCTCACTCCTTTTCTCACTCTCAATGAAATATTTTTTTTTGCTGGTCATTAACATTTGTTTGTTCTCTCCCATAGATTGAGTCCCCATCGTGCTGTTTGCTCTCTACATGTCTGTTCTTTTCTTCTTCTCTATCCCCTCACCCCCCAGCCAGTCGCAGCAGATGACTGCCCCTCCCTGAGCCTGGTTCTGCTGGAGGTTTCTTCCTGTTAAAAGGGAGTTTTTCCTCTCCACCGTCGCCAAGTGCTTGCTCACAGGGGATCGCCTGATTGCTGGGGTCTTTCTGCAACTGTGGGGGTTCCCCCTACAGTTGATAGTGCTATGAGATGACTGTTGTTGTGAAATGGCGCTATATAAATAAAGTTGAATTGAATTGAATTGAATTATTTAGAAATCTCCTCACCACCCAGACAGTAGGAAAAGCCTCCCTTATTTTGAAATCCAAATGTTGGCACGTTTATTTTGTTTGAAGGCTGCTGATGGATTAAAGCAGGGATGGCAATTTTCCGCCGATGTATTTTCAAATTGATCATTTCTGTGAATCGTCTAAATCCGTTGAGAAAATTTTAGGGGGGTAAGGTACCTTATTGTCACGATGTTACCGATTTTAGCGAAAATCAACACGATTACATAAGCGCTCGGCGCTTCCCCGGGTCAAGTCTCCCGCAATAACCCGGATGTTTTGTACTCAAGCTGCTGCTGTTTGTAAACGGCCCTGCGATTGGATAGTTGCAAACGATTGGACCAATCAAATGGCTCGTTGTATGCTTTGTCAAATATTCATGGCGGCTTGTTTGTGTTGGAATTCTGAGCTTTCGGTATTGTTTTCAGCGGAATTATGAGATTTTTATCGAAGGATCAGGAGTCGTCAGTGCTAGAAATAGACAAAAGTGTCAAAAATAAGTTCCGATGGAATTGGCTTGAGAGAAAAGTGACGGTAAAGGTGAAAATTGGCTCAAAGTTCGACGAGGTAACAGAAACACTCGGACAATTTCTGAAGAAACCAGACGTGGCCGGAAAAGCTTTTTGTGTGTGTTGTAAAGACTTGATTAACTATGGATTAACTTTTTTCAGTCTAAATTACTTCTGTTTTACTGAAAACCTCTCAGCTTCAGGGGGGCTGCGCCCCCTTGGCCCCCCCCCATAAGTCAATCGACCAAATTAGATTTCAGCTGAAATCAGAATTTCCTGTTGCCATCCCTGTTAAAGTCATTGACTTCATGAATTTCGGTCATCTTAACTTGCCAGGCACATAATAGTGAACATAAATTAGTTAATTAATATTAACTAAGGTTAAGGTAAAAACAGCTCCTTTTCATTCTTGTCTGAAATAAGAAAAACAAAAAAACTAATGATTACCAACTCGAGCTCTTAACCACATCTGTCAGCTAAGCGACTCTTCCATTATTGCTCCCGTTACCAGTGGGTTAAAACCATGATAAATGCCTTCACTCCTTATATACCTCTTCTGATTTTTTTTCTGCATTTAAATTACTTTAATAAGCTCATGTTTCTCTCGGACAGTGACGTGAGCAAGACACTGCCTGGCGACTGGAGTGGTCAAACAGGCGCAGCGCTTCTGAACTCCATGCAGATGACGGTCACACATGTTGTTCATGTGCGCGCTTGCGGACCGTAATTCCTTCATATTTTTTTCTTAAATTTGTATTTCCTTATAGAGTAGCAGGAAATTTACAAGCGTGGTGGGCCGCCACCAGGAAATGTTACCAGGGGGAACCCTGGGTGAGCAATTCAACGCTTGGTGAATTCTGCTTCACAATGATAGGAAGAGCCGGCATTGAAGGATCAAAAAGTGGTATCGCTGTGAATGCTTTGCCGCCACAAGCCTGTTGTCCCTGTGGTAACTTTTCTGACACCCCCTGCTTGAAACCCGGCTGCACGGTGGCGCAGTGGTTTAGCACTGTGGCAGCACAGTTTTACCCTCGGCCGGGGGATCGCGGGGATCATGAGGTCGTGGGTTTGATCCCAGCCCCCGACCAACAGTGAGCTGTGTGGAGTTTGCATGTTCTCCCCGTGTTGCGTGGGTTTACTCCGGGATTTCTCCGGTTTCCTCCCGCATACCAAAAACATGTAGGTTTAGGGCGCTCGCGCACGCAGCGACCAGCAGCCGGTGGCTTGTCACCAGACTGCAAACCAAGTCTACCTACGGGTACAAATAAGTAACAAAAAAAAAAAAAAGTCAGAAGGATGGTGAGGCCCCGCTTTCACGGTCCGTATTCATACTGAAAATCAAGATCAAGCAAGCTTTTGCCCTTCTGGTCCACAGGGGATTTCTGTCCTCCCTGAGCTCGAGAATGGGTTTGTCTTTTGTTGAGCATAATTTGTATTATGTAAAATTCTGAAAACAGGCATACAGACACATGGCATTTTATGAAGTGTTGCAACATTCTTTGTTACTGTGTGTTACAGAAAACTACTTACCAGCTCCCACTCACATTATCAGAGCTTGTAGTTAAAATGATACTGCCTTTTTGGAAGATTGAAATAAATGTCATACAGCCCATATTGAGCTTTCCCAGCTGAAATTTGTGTTTGTAGGGACAGAAAAGTGTATTTTGCACTGAATAAGATGCATTTGTGGTAGTGGCAAAGTACACACACATCAATGCATTAGACGTGCGAAAGATAATTCCATACCTTAAATCAAGTGTTAAATACTCGTGTAAATAATAAAGCAATATCAGATGATTCTCTAGTGAGTCAGTGGAGAGTCACCACAGTCCTGGCCTTTAGTTTTGTTCTGCTCTGCTGCCTCGGTGAACTAGACATTGCGACCCATGAACCATTTGCATTTCTGCTTGAAGCATATGCTCTAAACGGAGCAGAACAAAAACTACAGCCATCAGCTGTGGAGACTACTGTGTATTTCACTAAGGAGAACAAAATGAATTACCAAGTGAAGATAAAATCCAACATCATAGAGTAGAATAGTAGTAGGACATTAGAGAGTGTAGATGCTGGTTTTGGAGGAGCAGAGAAAGCAGGTGATTGATGGAGACTTGATGAGGCACTCCGGACAACCTGAATGAGGTGAGGGTGAGGAGGAGGGTTTTGAAGCACTGGGGCTAATTGATTATTGAACAGGAATTGTGATGCTGAATTTAAATAATGAGAAAACGGAAGTGACTGATACTATAGAACAGCAAAAATTAACCACAGCGCTGAGAGCAATGTGAGAAATTCATATATTGAATATAAATTCCTCACTCTCTGTTCTCCGGGATGCCTCCCTGTCCCGAGCACGTGTAGGCATGGCTGGTGATGGATTGTGGTTTAATTTTCAAGCATCACGCTAATCACTGATGAGATAGGTGTATGTCAAGATGTGCAAACTGACAGGACAGGCAGGAAGTGAGGCATGGGAAGAGAGAATATTTGGTGATTTTTCCAAATAAAACTCTAGACTTCCATAGTCAATACAGAGGAAGAGAATACATTTCTTCTGTGGCTCTCTGTGGCCTAGTACCAAGTGGTCCGGTTCATGGCCCGGGGGTTGGGAGACTCAGGTTCACCCCCTGCTTTCGATCCATCCAGCTATCCATCTTCTTCCACATACAGTGGGGCAAAAAAGTATTTAGTCAGCCATCAATTGTGCAAGTTCTCCCACTTAAAAGATGAGAGAGGTCTCCAATTTTCATCATAGGTATACCTCAACTATGAGAGACAAAATGAGAAAAAAAAATCCAGAAAATCACATTGAAGGATTTTTAATGAATTAATTGGTAAATTCCTCGGTAAAATAAGTATTTGGTCATCAAATTTGGTCATCACTGCGATGCATCAAAAAAATTGATGCATCGCAGTATTGTGATGGTGATACTGTATCGATTCAGAGACACAGTATTGTGATACTTTATTAAAAATTAATAGTAAATGTAATGAATGCAAACTTATCTATTTAGGCACCACCAGAGTAATAAAAATCAATTGATTTTTCAGTATATTAGTCAGCCACCGAAAAAAAAGTGGCCGCAGTGAATTGGGAAGACTGAAAACTTACATGAAACAGATATTGACAGATGTACAGTGGGGTAAAAAAAGTATTTAGTCAGCCACCAAGTGTGCGAGTTCTCCCACTTAAAAGATGAGAGAGGTCTCCAATTTTCATCATAGGTATACCTCAACTATGAGAGACAAAATAAGAAAAAAAAATCCAGAAAATCACATTGAAGGATTTTTAATGAATTAATTGGTAAATTCCTCGGTAAAATAAGTATTTGGTCAATAACAAAAGTTCATCTCAATACTTTGTTATATACCCTTTGTTGGCAATGACAGAGGTCAAACGTTTTCTGTAAGTCTTCACAAGGTTTTCACACGCTGTTGCTGGTATTTTGGCCCATTCCTCCATGCAGATCTCCTCTAGAGCAGTGATGTTTTGAGGCTGTCGCTGGGCAACACGGACTTTCAACTCCCTCCAAAGATTTTCTATGGGGTTGAGATCTGGAGACTGGCTAGGCCACTCCAGGACCTTGAAATGCTTCTTACGAAGCCACTCCTTCATTGCCCAGGCAGTGTGTTTGGGATCATTGTCATGCTGAAAGACCCAGCCACGTTGCATCTTCAATCTTCAATGCCCTTGCTGATGGAAGGAGGTTTTCACTCAAAATCTCACGATACATGGCCCCATTCATTCTTTCCTTTACACGGATCAGTCGTCCTGGTCCCTTTGCAGAAAAACAGCCCCAAAGCATGATGTTTCCACCCCCATGCTTCACAGTAGGTATGGTGTTCTTTCTCCTCCAAACACGACAAGTTGAGTTTTTACAATATAGTTCTATTTTGGTTTCATCTGACCATATGACATTCTCCCAGTCCTCTTCTGGATCATCCAAATGCTCTCTGGCAAACTTCAGACGGGCCTGGACATGTACTCCCTTAAGCAGAGGGGCACGTCTGGTACTGCAGGATTTGAGTCCCTGGGGGCGTAGTGTGTTACTGATGGTAGCCTTTGTTACTTTGGTCCCAGCTCTCTGCAGGTCATTCACTAGGTCCCCCCGTGTGGTTCTGGGATTTTTGCTCACCGTTCTCGTGATCATTTTGACCCCACAGGGTTAGATTATCAGTGGTCTTGTATGTCTTCCATTTTCTAATTATTGCTCCCACAGTTGATTTCTTCACACCAAGCTGCTTACCTATTGCAGATTCAGTCTTCCCAGCCTGGTGCAGGTCTACAATTTTGTTTCTGGTGTCCTTTGACAGCTCTTTGGTCTTGGCCATATTGGAGTTTGGAGTCTGACTGTTTGAGGTTGTGGACAGGTATCTTTTATAATGATAACGAGTTCAAACAGGTGCCATTAATACAGGTAACGAGTGGAGGACAGAGGAGCCTCTTAAAGAAGAAGTTACAAGTCTGTGAGAGCCAGAAATCTTGCTTGTTTGTAGGTGACCAAATACTTATTTTACCGAGGAATTTACCAATTAATTCATTAAAAATCCTTCAATGTGATTTTCTGGATTTTTTTTTTCTCATTTTGTCTCTCATAGTTGAGGTATACCTATGATGAAAATTGGAGACCTCTCTCATCTTTTAAGTGGGAGAGCTTGCACAATTGGTGGCTGACTAAATACTTTTTTGCCCCACTGTATCCAGGGTTCTGGGGACCTGTTATACCAGACATCGCTCCTGCAGGAGGCAAGTTCACTGGACAGTGAACCCATGTGGCTCAGGTGGCGAGTAACCCAACTCCAGGGTGGGGCCCTGGTAACTCCTTGCCAGGTGGGGTCCACTGGATCCTTGTTGAGCATTTCATGGGGATCCACTGGACTGCTCCTTGTCTGGCCCTTCACATATGACCAGCTTGTCTTGGGAGACCCTAGCAGGGGTAAGTTGTCCCCGACAACACATCTCCTGGGATCTTTAGGGCACCCAAATCCTGATCCACGGAGGGGACCCCCTGCTTTTTCTAAAGTTTAAATTCCGCTCATTGTTCAGGTTTTGTTTAGAATTGGAAACTTGCATTAAAAACTACTTAGTGAGGGTAAGCAAAAGATTGTATACTCAAGTACACTACCATTCAAAAGTTTGTGGTCACTTAGAAATTTCCTTATTTTTGAAAGAAAAGCACTGTTTTTTAATGAAGATAACTTTAAACTAATCAGAAATACACTCTAATATCTAATATACATTGTTAATGTGGTAAATGACTATTCTAGCTGCAAATGTCTGGTTTTTGGTGCAATATCTACATAGGTGTATAGAGGCCCATTTCCAGCAACTATCACTCCAGTGTTCTAATGGTACAGTGTGTTTGCTCATTGCATCAGAAGGCTAATGGATGATTAGAAAACCCTTGTGCAATCATGTTAGCACAGCTGAAAACAGTTTAGCTGGTTAGAGAAGCTATAAAACTGACCTTCCTTTGAGCAGGTTTAGAATCTGGAAAAAATTATTATTTCAAATACAAATCATTATTTCTAACCTTGTCAATGTCTTGACTATATTTTCTATTCATTTTACAACTCATGGTGGTAAATAAGTGTGACTTTTCATGGAAAACACAAAATAATTGTCTGGGTGACCCCAAATTTTTGAACGGTAGTGTATGTGTTAAATTCACTGGAAGTGTTTATAAAATCCATGTGACTGTGAGTCCTACTGTAGTTAGCAGATGGATTTCATCCCCATGTGATTGTTGCGCTATAAGGGTTATGGATTTGGACATTAGTGTCCTCGTTTTCCTGTCTTCTCTCTCCCAGACCCCACAGCTTCTTTACTTCCAACCTTTTGAAGAGTCACCAGTACAGTCGTATCCTGTGTTTGCCCCCATCATCTCTGTCCTCCTAAGCCCTGCAGTCATTAATTGACAATGAAGTTTTAAAATGGAATTTGTTGTTTAGACTTCTCGGTAAGCGGTGCCAGAAAGTGGACACCTCAGCTGTTATGCCTGTGTGAATGATAAGGCCACAGAGACAATGGCAGTGCTTTTCTCTGGAGAGGATCCAGCATGTTGCACACTCAGAAGGACACACTTCTTCATGCATGAGGTGTCTTTACGCAGACATCTATGCCAGTGGCAACACATGAATAATCCCATGTGAATGTATTTAATGTAGGGAAATATTGTGGATATCAAAGAGGACTGAAGTCAGCACCTGTGTGTGATGTTTGTTTCATCTTTATGTTTGCTCTGGCTACTTCTTATGCTTGTCTTTGATGGACTACTTTCATTTGCATGACTAAACAAGCACCTGACCTCATTTGTAATGGAAACCGCCCCACTCTGTATGCAGTGTTTTCACTTTAATCTTTGACATGCGAGATAAGCAAGTCGTGGACATAAAAACTGAATCTTGACAGGCATTTTAGCAAATAAGAAAGTTAAAACAAATCTGTGAAAGCTGTTCATGACTATGAAAGATCTAACAATGTCAGAATTACTATCTATCATTATATCTTCATGATCTGGGCATGGTCATGTGCTTTGTGTTTATTTTTCATCTCTCTGTGTTTATTATTATGATTATTTGTCTGTGTTTTGTCTTCTGTGGTTCCCCGGTCCTTGTCTGTTGTGTCGTCCCCGTGGTCCTGGTTGTTAATGTTCTCTGTGTTCCCCCTAGTCTTCTGTGCAAGTCTCGTGTGTATCCCCTGTACTCGTTTACCTGTTGTTCTCAATCCCTCATGTCTTCCATACCCTTAGCCACTTTCCCTCATGTGTTACCGTTTATCCCCTGATTGTTTCCCAGCTCTCCTGTGTCTTTGATTATCAGTTACCGTATCTATGTCTGTGTCAATCTCTGTTCCTGGTGGCATTGTCGCCTGTGGACCCTGCCAGTGTTCCTGTGTCTTATGCCTTAGTTTACACCTAGTCGGCCTTGTTTAAGTTCCAGCCCCTGCGCTGTGTTGTTTTCGTTATCTTTTGTGAATAAATCATGTTACACTCGAGTTCAGCCTGCATTGAGAGTCCTTCTTACCTGCCCACCGGAGGAAGCTTTGACATGTATAATTTCTGTTATTTAGCAGTGGTTAGAAGAACTGTGGAACTTTATTATAAGAACTGGGGCAAAATGCCTCTGTCATTTGGAGCAATCTGTAGGCAAAAAATAAATGTAAGTGATGTAGGAACTGGATTTTACTTTAATGAGGTTGAAGAGCAAATGGGATCAAACACAAACCTTTGTCAGCGAGTGCATTATACCAAGTGGAAAACAGGCATTAGCTGCAGGGAGAAGTGAATGATTTTTTTTCAAGGCACTTTAAATTGTAACGTACAGATGCTGCAACATTAGAAAGTAAAACTAAACCATCAGGTGATTGCCATGATTAAGCACATGGCAGTGTTGAGAAGAACTGCTCCCTTTGTCACAGGACGAAACCTGAACCCCAACCAAGAGCTGGTTCCTCAAGCGTACGATAACGGAAAGCTTTAGCTTCCACTATACGGTTAGAGAGTCTGGGGACAGTTTGAAAGTCACTGGATCAGATGTAGGGCTTACAATACACAGCTGTCAGATGTGTAATTGGGAGTCTCAATGTCATGATGGGTTCATATTAAATGACTATTACCTCTCTGTTTATTGCACTGTCCCTGTCAAATAAACTAATCTACTACTACTACTCTCCTCGACTGGTCCGCAAGGTCTCAAAAGCAATGTTCTGACATGAAAAGATGTGTGAAAAGAGACATGGGAAAATGAAAATAGTCATTTCAAAATAGATCCCCAAAAAATTAAAAAATAAAGAAATCCAGTTATACTTGAACTTTTTTTAAATTTATCAGTGATATGTGTTATATTAATTACTTTTGGGTTACTTTTTCAATGATCTTATTCCTATTTTTGAAATGCTGTGGATAATTCTACTTCACATCTGTAACAGAAGCCTGTGGTCAGATTTTAAAGGGCAAAATTTAAAATAAAAAAAAAATTGGTATTGACTACATAGACTACTAGCAGTAACCCCATATCTGCAAACTAGTGGCAAACTTTGCACTTTCCATACCTGCCAACTACTCCGGTTTTGCCGTAATGGTTACGGTTTTCAAGACCCCATTCTGGGTTACGGTTTTATTAATCAAAATTACGGTTTTTCACTAAAAATTCAGTCAAAAATTTTAAATCGTAAAAAAAACACGAAAGCAATTCCAAACACGAGATTGCTAGGAATCGCATCTAAATTTAGAACAAAGGCAATCGGCACTGCTTCCTGTAGGTGTATTGCGCATGTGCGAGAGGTCTGAGCCATTGTTTCCATTTGGAATCGCGAAGGAATTAGGTCAGCATTGTATACGTTTTCATCATGGAATCTATCCATCCATCCATCTTCTACCGCCTTTCCAGAGGTCCGGGTCGCGGAGGCAGCAGTTCAAGCAGAGAAGCCCAGACTTCCCTCTCCCCAGCCACCTGCTCCAGCTCTTCAGGGAGGATACCAAGGCATTCCCAGACCAGCTGGGAGACATAGTCTCTCCACCGAGTCCTGGGTCTGCCCCAGGGTCTCCTCCCAGTGGGACGTGCCTGAAACACCTCAAGTGGGAGGCGTCCAGGAGGCATCCTAATCAGATGCCCATACCACCTCAACTGACTCCTTTCAATGTGGAGGAGCAGCGGTTCTACTCTGAGCCTCTCTCGGATGACTGAGCTCCTCACCCTATCTCTGAGGGTGAGTCCAGCAATCCTACGGAGAAAGCTCATTTCAGCCGCTTGTATCCGCGATCTCGTTCTTTCGGTCATTACCCAAAGCTCGTGACCATAGGTGAGAGTAGGAACGTAGATTGACTGGTAAATCGACAGCTTTGCCTTAGAACTAAGCTCCCTCTTCACCACAACAGACCGGTACAACGTCCGCATCACTGCAGATGCTGCTCCAATCCGTCTGTCGATCTCTCGCTCAATTTTCCCCTCACTCGTGAACAAGACTCCAAGATACTTAAACTTCTCCACTTGGGGCAGGAGCCTGTCCCCAACCCGGAGAGGACAATCCACCTTTTTCCGGCTGAGGACCATGGACTCGGACTTGGAGGTGCTGATTCTCATCCCAGCCCCATCACACTCAGCGGTAAACCGTCCCAGCAAGAGCTGTAGGTCATTGCTGGATGAAGCCAACAGGACAACATCATCTGCAAACAACAGAGATGAGATCCTGTGGTCACCAAGCATGACACCCTCCATTCCCTGGCTGCGCCTAGAAATCCTGTCCATAAAAATTATGAACAGGATCGGTGACAAAGGGCAGCCCTGGCGGAGTCCAACTCTCACTGGGAATGACTCCGACCGAGTGTTGGCAATACGAACCAAACTCTCACAACGGTCGTACAGAGACCGAATAGCTCGTAACAACGAGCCCAATACCCCATACTCCCGAAGCACCCCCACAAAAATCCACGAGGGATGTGGTCAAATGCCTTCTCCAAGTCCACAAAACACATGTAAACTGGTTGGGCAAACTCCCACGAACCCTCAAGAATTCTCAAGAGGGTAAAGAGCTGGTCCGATGTGCCACAGCCAGGACGAAAACCACATTACTCCTCCTGAATCCGAGGTTCGACCAACGACCGGACTCTCCTCTCCAGTACCTTGGCATAGACCTTTCCAGGGAGGCTGAGGAGTGTGATCCCTCTAAAGTTGGAGCACACCCTCCGGTCCCCTTTTTTGAAGAGAGGAACCACCACCCCGGTTTGCCATGCCAAAAGCACTGCCCCCGACCTCCACGCAATGTTGCAGAGGTGTGTCAACCATGACAACCCAACAACATCCAGGGCTTTGAGGTACTCAGGGCGAATCTCGTCCACCCCCGGGGCCCGGCCACCAAGGAGATTTTTAACCACCTTGGCGACCTCAGCCCCTGTGATAGGCGAGTCATCCCCCTCGTCCCCAAACCCTGCTTCCTCTGTGGAAGGCGTATCAGTGGGATTGAGGAGATCCTCGAAGTATTCCTTCCACCGCCCGACGATATCCCCAGTCGAAGTCAACAGTGTCCCATCCGCACCATACACAGTGTGGACGGGGAGCTGCTTTCCCCTCCTGAGCCGCCGGACAGTTTGCCAGAATCTCTTTGAGGCAGACCGAAAGTCTTGTTCCATGGCCTCACCAAACTCCTCCCATACCCGGGTTTTTGCTTCAGCAACCACCCGAGCTGCACTCCGCTTGGCCTGCCGGTACACCTCAGCAGCTTCGGGAGTCCCACAAGCCAACCAAGCTTGATAGGACTCCTTCTTCAGCTTAATGGCCCCCCTCACCACTGGTGTCCACCACTTGGTTCGGGGGTTGCCACCACGAGATGCACCGACCACCTTGCGGCCGCAGCTCTGGGCCGCCGCTTCAACAACAGAGGTGGAGAACATGGCCCATTCAGACTCCATGTCTCCAGACTCCCTCGGAATGTGGTTGAAGTTCTTCCGGAGGTGGGAGTTGAAGACCTCCCGGACAGGGGCCGCAGCCAGACGCTCCCAGCACACCGTCACTATACGTTTGGGTCTACCAGGTCTGAATGGCTTCCTCCCCTGCCATCGGATCCAACTCACCACCAGGTGGTGATCAGTTGACAGCTCTGCCCCTCTCTTTACTCAGGTGTCCAAGACATACGGTCACAGGTCTGATGATACGATAACAAAATCGATCATCGATCTGCGACCTAGGGTGTCCTGGTGCCAGGTGCACATATGGACACCCTTATGCTTGAACATGGTGTTCGTTATGGACAGACTGTGGTTAGCACAGAAGTCCAATAACTGAACACCACTCGGGTTCAGATCGGGCAGGCGTTCCTCCCAATCACCGCCCTCCAGGTTTCACTGTCGCTGCCCACGTGCGCATTGACGTCCCCCAGTAGGACAATGGAGTCTCCAAGAGGAGCACCCTCCAGCACCCTAGTCACAGACTCCAAAAAGGGTGGGTACTCTGAAACATCATTTGGTGCATAGGCACAAATGATGGTCAGGACCCATTTCCCAACCCGAAGGCGCAGGGAAGCAACCCTTTCGTCCACCGGGGAAAACTCCAATATAGAGGCAGCAAGGTGGGGTGATACAAGAATACCCACCCCTGCTCGTCGCCTCTCGCCCGGGGAAACTCCAGAAAAGGCTAAGCTCCAGCCCCTCTCCAGGAGACTGGTTCCGTAACCGGAGCTGTGTGTTGAGGTGATGCCGACTATATCTAGCCGGTATCTCTCAACCTCGTACACCAGCTCAGGCTCCTTCCCCACCAGAGAGGTGACATTCCACATACCAAAAGCCAGTTTAGAAAGCTTGGGATCAGTCCGCCAAGGTCTCCGCCTTTGACCACCACCTAATCCACATAGCACCGGACCCCCATGATCCCTCCTGCAGGTGGTGAGCCCACTGGAGGGCGGACCCATGTAACTTCTTCGGGCTGAGCCCGGCCGGGTCCCATGGGTAGAAACCCGGCCACCAGACGCTAGCCTTCGAGCCCCTCCCCCAGGCCTGGCTCCAGGGTGGGGCCCCGGTAACCCCATACTGGGCGGGGTACACTGAATCCTTGATATACAATTTATCATGAGAGTCTGTTGGATCGTTCTTAGTCTGGCCCTTCACCCAGGACGAGTTTGTCTTGGGAGACCCTATCAGAGGCAAATTGCCCCAGAAAACATAGCTCCTGGGATCACTGGGGCACACAAACCCCCCCACCACGATAAGGTGACGATCCATCATCGAATCTGCCGGAGAAAAATCACAAATGAGCGTGAAACCCAAACGAAAATTACAGTCTTTTCGTGAGGAATACTCCAAAGCATTTCCAGGAATTATTATTGCGGACTGTGAGCGCATATTCAGCCATGTGAACAAGAACAAAACTGAGTTCAGGTCCACTCTGTCAACTAAAGTTCTGGGCAACCTCATGACCAGGAAAACAGGGATGAGAATTTTCTGAGGATCCGCGGAATTGCGCGGATTTGATCATGTCTAGGGTCATTCTCGTGAATCGTCTAAATTCGAGGAGAAAATTTTAGGGAGTGGGGGGCGGTGAGGTATGTTATGACCGGCGAGTCGTATTTTCGATCGGCTGCTAAAATCCACCGCGCAGAACGCACTACCCAGCGAGATCAGTAATGTAATGTAACAAGGCCACTGATTGAATTCAATTCAATTCAATTCAATTCAACTTTATTTATATAGCGCCATTTCACAACAACAGTCATCTCATAGCACTAGAAAAGAAAGACCCCAGCAATCAGGCGATCCCCTGTGAGCAAGCACTTGGCGACGGTGGAGAGGAAAAACTCCAGTATTGGCTGATACTTATTGAAGCAACCAATCGGCGATTTTGTTAGATTTCCTTTGTCGTATCCAGCAAGTGCCTACAGGCATGAAAAGGAAGAAAAAAGGAAAGAGAAGGAAATGAAACAGAAAGAACTCAGTCTTCAACATGATTCTGTGGCAAGCAAGGCAGCCATGAAAAAGAACAGAGAAGCTGCAGCTAAGCAGGCACTGCTTGCCCACAGAAAATCAGAGAAGAGGAAGGCTACAGAACGGCTCCAGGCTTTGGTAGCCAAGAAGAAGAAATTGCACAATTAGATGTGAAAAATACATTGACTTGTACTTAAGTTCATAGAGTAGTAGCACAGGCATGTAAATATGGAAGTGACATTTTCTATTTCTCAATCAAGTGTAACACTGAATCAAAACAGTATTGAACATAATTACACGTGTTGCAGCAGCAGATTAAAAAGGTGAACTATAAATGCATTTGTACTTATTTCTAACTTTAAATATAAGACCACATTTGAGCATTCTAAAACACCAGATTTTGTTAGCTTCTGGGGGGCGTTGCCCCCCTAGATCCCCCACCAAGGCTCCACCTTGGATCCGGCTTGGGGGCCTGCGTCCTCCAAGACCCCCGGCTTAGTTTCCTGTTTTTTTCCCAAACCCCATTCTCATCCCTGGGAAAATGATGATGACAGCTTCAGGTAACAAGTGCCACAGCGTGTCCCATTCAAAAGACCAACTGAAGAAAGCTAAGAGGTGCACCATGGAAAACAACAAAGCTTGAGAGTTACCATAGAGTTTGTCCTTGATCTTTTTCATCAGCATATCTGCATTGACAATTTAAGGAAAATAGAAACATGATTGTTGAAGAAATATGAGGTTGTTAGCCACATTTTAACTTTATTTAATGCTAATATTTGTTTGGCGTTGGGGGACTTCGCCCCCCTGAACCCCCCACCAGGACTTTGTCCTGGACCTACCGGGGCCTCCGGCCCCTGGACCCCAGCTAGCTACTAGGCTTTTCAGGTTTTAAAAGTTGGCAGGTATGACTTTTTGGGTTTTATCATGGTTCATAAAAAGGTCATTAAGCGGTCACCAACAGTTTTTAAGGTCCAAAACAGCTTTTTCTTGTCGCCAAAAAATTTTGAACATGTTCCAAATTATTTTTTCCAGAAATGTATTTTTCAGCTAACAGTTACAGGTGTTTGCAAACGGTTTTTAACGTGTGTCACTAAAGTTCTTTTTGGTTCACTAAGAAGTGAACACTAGCAACCATTTAAGAACCTTTACGACAAAACTGAACTGTTTTGCAATCTTTTACACACCAGCTCTGTATCATTTATTTTAAAGAAGTTACTGTAACTTTTTGTACTTTACTGTGCTGTTTTCTTGTAGGATATTTTTTACTTTGACTTGAATCTTCGTCTTCTTTTGGCTACTCCCTTTAGGGGTAACCATAGCAGATCATCTGCCTCCATCTCACCCTGTCCTTTGCATCTTCTGTAACACCAACCCTCTCCATGTCCTCCTTCACTACAACTTACTCGAATACATGTTGTAAATAAAAAACTTGTACTGTTACTCCATTACTGTACCTTTAGTTGTACAGTTTGAGTTACTTTTGATTTGAATTTGGTGTGTCCATAGAGAAAAGAAAACTGCACAAAGAGGAAACTCGTTGCAAATCTGCTTGTTTTTACTTTAACCAAAAACCTATCCTTCCCAGAAGTAAATGAATCAATTAAAATTGATGGATTACATCAGCATAAAAAACAAAATGTTATAAAAACAAAACAAAATTTTATAAAGATTTGTATTCCCAACCTCAAACTTCTAATGAGATACAAATAGAAGATTTTTTAAAAGCATTGAACTTACCAACAATGACAAATACACAAAATGAAAAATTTGTCCAACCAATAACAACCAAAGAACTAAATCTGACCATTTCCAAATTAAAAGTGGGGAAGTCCCCAGGCTCCGACGGTTACACTACAGAGTGGTATAAATGTTTTAAAGAAGAATTGTCCCCTATACTATTAAAAACCTTTAATTGGATTATACAAAATAGTGAAATCCCTCCATCCTGGAAAGATGCAGTCATTTCTGTCATACCCAAGGAGGGTAAGGACAGACAGGATTGCAGTAGCTACCGTCCCATTAGAGTCCTTAACTTGGATTATAAATTATTCACAGCAATAGTGGCTCGAAGACTTGAAAAATTCCTACCTGATTTGATACATTTAGACCAGTGTGGATTTATCCAGCAAAGACAGACCTTAGATAATATAAGATGCTCCTTACATGTGATAGGACAAATAAATAAGGAAAAGACTAAGGCCATTATTGTAGGATTAGATGCCGAAAAGGCATTCGACTCAGTCAGATGGTTATTCCTCTATAAAGTATTGGCAAAATTCGGTTTTGATGAAAATTTTATCACATTAATACAGTCCCTTTATGATAAGCCAAGGGCTCATGTAAAGATCAATGGAGATCTTTCTGACTCCTTCCTCCTGGAACGAGGAACGAGGCAGGGATGCCCGATTTCACCCCTTCTTTTTGCCCTTTATATTGAGCCCTTTGGCCAATTGATAAGACAGACTGGGGAGATTAAGGGGATTACAGTAGCTGGGAATGAACAAAAAGTTGCAATGTTTGCAGATGATGTACTTGTTTTTTTTTTGGAGGAGCCTGAAGAATCTTTTATGAAGTTGATGTCGGTATTAAACAGTTTCGGGAAGTTATCTGGATACAAATTAAATATATCTAAAACTCAGGTGATGACCCTGAATCATAAAGTTTCAAAATCTCTTAAGGAAAAATATAATCTTGACTGGGATGCTGTCTCCCTAAAATATTTAGGTATAATTCTCACTAAAGACATTTCTAGACTGTTTCAAGCAAATTATGACCCACCATCATTAGCAATAAAATCAGACATAAATAGATGGAATCTTGTACCCTTTCTCAATTTAAACTCAAGGATTGTTGCAGTGAAAATGAATATAGTTCCCCGATTGCTGTATTTGTTTAGAACATTACCTATTGAAGTGAGTGACAATCAATTCAAGGAATGGGACAAATGGATTTCATGCTTTATATGGCAGGGAAAGAAACCAAGAATACGCTATACTGTTTTACAATTAAGGAAAGAAAAGGGTGGAGCAATGCTCCCTTGTTTAAAATACTATTATTATGCTTCTCAAGTTATTCCTCTATTATATTGGTGTAACCCAGACTTCCAAGCCAATTGGAAGATAATAGAATCCAACATATCACCTATATTCCCCTTACAAGCTGCAATTTCAGATAAAAGACTAGCTGACCAATTACAGGGTCTAAACCCTTGGATTGAACACACACTTAAGGTATGGCATAAAGTAGTGAAAACCTGTGAAATAGGAAACATGCTAAGAAATTTCAGATGTTAAGATAAGATAAGATAAGATAAGCCTTTATTAGTCCCACAATGGGGAAATTCCAGGATTGCAACAGCACAGGGATAGCAACACTCAGAGCAACAATCAGAAGGCAAGAGAAAAAAAAGAAACAAGAGCAGCAAGTATACATATGTACATATAAACATAAATATATATATATATATATATACTGTATATATAGACACACAGTGCGGAGCATTGTAGCTAGATGGAATAAATATGTAGATATATAAACACAGTATGGAGCATTGTAGCTAGATGGAATAAATATGTAAATATATAAACACACAGTGCGGAGCATTGTAGCTATATGGAATAATATGTAGATATATAAAAACACAGTGCGGCGCATTGTAGCTAGATGGAATAAATATGTAGATAGATAAACACACCCAGTGCGGAGCATTGTAGCTAGATGGAATAAATATGTAAATATATAAACACACGCAGTGCAGAGCATTGTTGCTAGATGGGATGAAATGGCACAACCGTCTACTTAGTTATCCTACATGGTATGATTATGTACCCATACATATTCTCACCCTCCATAGCGACCGGTATTTTCCTAGTTGTATGCCGGAGGGGACCATTGTATAAGTCTATTGCGTCTTTTGCATTCAAAACTATTAGGTTGTCACGTCTTTTTGCTATCTCTACGAGCAGCCCTGCTTAGGTTGTACAGTCTGACAGCCGTTGGTAGGAAGGACCTGCGAAACCTCTCGGTTGTGCACCTAGGATGATGTAGTCTGTTGCTAAATGAGCTCCTCAGTGCATTCAGTATGTCCTGCATAGGGTGGAACTCGGACTCCAGCAGAGATGACAGTTTAGCCACCGTCCTTCTCTCTCCTATCTCCTCCACTGGGTCAAGGCGCTGCCCCAGGACAGAGCTAGCTTTCTTGATCAGTTTGTTCAGTCTCTTCCTATCGGCTGCAGTAATGCCACTGCCCCAGCAGACCACTCCAAAAGTGATGGCTGATGCCACCACCGTGTCATAGAATGTCTTCAGCAGTGCCCCTTGTACACCAAAAGACCTGAGTCTCCTCAGTAGGAACAGCCTGCGCTGTCCCTTCTTGTAGAGTGCGTCAGTATTGTGTGACCAGTCTAGTTTATTGTTCAGATGAACACCCAGGTACTTATAGGATGTCACCATCTTGATGTCTCTTCCCTGTGTATTTACTGGTGCTGTGAGGGGTTGTCCTTGCCTGCGGCAGTCCACCACCAGCTCCTTAGTTTTCCTCGCGTTGATCTGGAGGCAGTTCCGATGGCACCAGTCCACGAAGTCCTGGACAAGCCCTCTGTACTCAGCTTCATCTCCATTGTAGATGAGGCCAACGATCGCAGAGTCATCAGAGAACTTCTGTAGATGGCAGTGTGTTGTGTTGTGTGAGAAGTCCGCAGTATAAAGGGTGAACAGGAAGGGAGCCAAAACCATTCCCTGGGGGGCCCCCGTGCTACCGATGATCATGTTGGACACACAGTCCCGGGTTCTCACAAACTGAGGCCGGTTAGTGAGGTAGTCCAGGATCCATGATGACAGGTGCTGGTCCACCCCTGCGCACAGCAGCTTGTCCTTCAGGATCATCGGTTGGATGGTGTTGAAAGCACTGGAGAAGTCAAAGAACATGTTTGACTTTGTTTGACATTGTCATAGGCACAATGTTGTGCCTATGACACAGATTTTCAAACCAACAAAAGTGATAAAAGATTTCAAACTTGGACCAAAAAAGGGCTAACAACGTACCTCACCTTTACAAGCAAAGGAACACTAAAGAATTTCCAGTCCCTACAAACCAAATTTGGTCTTGAGCAAGTAGACTTCTTCAGGTGCCTCCAAATACGTGATTATTTTAACAAGCATAGCAAATCTCTAAACGTACACTACCGTTCAAAAGTTTGGGGTCACCCAGACAATTATTTTGTGTTTTCCATGAAAAGTCACACTTATTTACCACCATGAGTTATAAAATGAATAGAAAATATAGTCAAGACATTGACAAGGTTAGAAATAATGATTTGTATTTGAAATAATAATTTTTTCCTTCAAACTTTGCTTTCGTCAAAGAATCCTCCATTTGCAGCAATTACAGCATTGCAGACCTAACATGATTGCACAAGGGTTTTCTAATCATCCATTAGCCTTCTGACGCAATGAGCAAACACATTGTACCATTAGAACACTGGAGTGATAGTTGCTGGAAATGGGCCTCTATACACCTATGTAGATATTGCACCAAAAACCAGACATTTGCAGCTATGATAGTCATTTACCACATTAGCAATGTATAGAGTGTATTTCTGATTAGTTTAAAGTTATCTTCATTGAAAAAAAGTGCTTTTCTTTCAAAAATAAGGAAATTTCTAAGTGACCCCAAACTTTTGAACGGTAGTGTATCTTCAACAGAGTCACACTTTTTTAAAATTTTAAAGTCAGCTTATGACACTTCGATGAAAAAGGCAATTTCTAAGTTATATAATGGGATGCTAAATGCAAGGAACGATGATACGCTACACATTAAGAATAAGTGGGAACATGAAGTGGGAATGGACATTTCTGATGAGAATTGGGAAAAAATTTCTATCTTGCAATGGTCCTCCACAAACTCATTGGTATGGAGAGAACACTGTTGGAAAAATGTGATAAGATTTTTTAAGACTCCTCACCAAAGTAAATATAGAAACATAAATAATGAGTGTTGGAGAAGGTGTGGCTCTGTTGAAGTAAATCATTCATTTTCATATATTCTGGGAATGTCCGGTTTTGCATCAATATTGGTCTGGAATTCATAAAGCTTTAAATGATATCTTCAAGGTAAACACTGCAAACGACTTTTTAAATTTGTATATAGGTCTTGTTCTAACTCTGGACAGAAGAGGGGACATAAAATTGCTGCAGGCGCTCTTAGCAGCCAGTAAGAAATCAATTACTAGAAAATGGTTAAACCCAGCCCCACCCACACTCAATGATTGGTTTGGAATAATTTTGGAAATCTTCAAAATGGAAAAATTGACGTATTTGTTAAGAATTCAAAGGGAAAAATTTTATTCAATTTAGAACAAGTGGATTCATTTTATATCCCCTATTCGGAATGATTTTGTATGACTCCAGATGTAAACATCCTTGTTGAATCACCTTACTAAGACTGAAATTTTGTTTATTTATTCTTCAATATGAGAAGAAGGAATGACTCTAAGCCCCCAGTTCAGGTTGGGGTTTGTTTTTTTTTAATTTTTTTTTTTTGGTTTTTAATTTTTTTTTTTGTTGTTCCTATAAAACAAATGAGAAGGACTATGATGTAAATATCTGAATGCTATATTTGTAAAAATGGCATCCTTTTCTAATAAAAACATAAATGAGAAAAAAAAAAACCAAAATCTCACCTTAATGGAGAATCACCAAGAACCCTGAACTTGTAACGGTGAGATGGTCTCATCTGCTGTGTCATCACTGGGCCTTTTCCACTTTTCTAAAGAAACTATCTAAAGACTACAGTTTTTTACTCGTTTTAGCAAGCTAGCTTGTGGTTCAAGCTTCAAGCGTCACCACAAATAATTACTAACACAAGTATGTCAAGATGTGTTGACAGACATTAAAGGCAGGAAGTCAAGCACAAGCATGTGAAGTGAGAGAATATCCAATAATTTTTCAAAATAAAGCATGTAGCAGAGTTGAATAGTCAATAATACCCCTTTTACACAACATGGAGATCTTTGTGAAACCATTGAGAGATTAAGAATTGACCTGATCTCTCAACGATCTCCGTCTGTGTAAAGTTTTGAGAAATTGTTGTAAGATTTTCATGGTGATCTACAGAGATCTTTGAAAGATCCTTGAGAGGGTCACTGAGAGATCGCTGACGCACCAGGAGAGATCGTTGAGAGACCAGGGCAGATTGCTGACTCATCATTAAGGGCCCTTTTACACAGGACGAAGATCATTGAGAGACTGGGCCAATTTTTTGATCTTTGGGATTGTTTGAGAGATCCTTGTCTGTTCTGGACTGAGTCAGAACTTTGAAGAGACTGTGGAGATCATTGAAAATCTCTCAGTGATCTCCACCTCTGTGTAAAGGGGGTGTGAGAGTTTGTTTGGCAGCCAGAGGATTCTAGTGCTCTTCTACTTCATTAAACACTGATAGTTAAAAAAAAATGGTCAGATCTCTGAGCAATCTCGCAGCGATCACCATGATCTCCCAGTGATCTCTCAGTAAGAGATCTTGGTGATTGCTGAGAGATCATTGAAAGATCGTTGAGAGATCTGGTCATTTTGGCTGCCAAGCAAACTCTCAATGATCTCTCAAAGATCTCTGTAGATCACCATGAAAATATTACAGCAGTCTCCCAAACATTTACAGAAACAGATCAAAAATTGACCTGATCTCTCACCAGTCTTCCAAAGATCTCTGTGCTGTGTAAAGGTTCAGGTTCAGGTTACTTTATTTGTACCCGTAGGTAGATTTGTTTTGCATAAAGGGGCCCTAAGTGGAAAAAATTAATCATTTATTATTTCTGTGTGGCCCACTACCGGTCCGCGACCCAGTGGTTGGGGAACGTGCCTCTCTAGTATATCCAGGTGACCTGCTACATCTAGTGCCTGCTGGCAAGATGCCCTTAAAAGTGAGGCCTTTATTTTTAGTAGTTCATTTAGAAGTTTGCAGATGTCTTTTAATCCATCTGAGCATCAAATCAAAACTGGTCTGAAGTTTCATAGATCATTTCCTGCCTGCAGAGATTTGGGTCTTCACCACACCTCTAATAATTAATGTTTGTGTCCAGCATCACTTTGTAGATGTGGGCGCTGTGGTTGAGATTAAAGCACTTACGTTTAGCTCGGCTCAATCTGGCTCCCCTCATTAATATGGATGCCTGTCTGCCCCGTGTAATTTAATGATGACAGGTGATATGGCAGCGGTGATGTGGACTGACGTCAGGCGGGGCTCATTGTCAGAGCGCTGTGCTGTCTGTGAAAACCTCTGCGGTATTCTCTGCTTAGCTGCAGCTTGCCTGCGTGCCTGGTAGCAGGGAGAGACGGAGTGATTTAGCTCCCCATGTGGCAGCTGAGATGCATGCCATCCATCCTGCCGCAGCCCTCTGGGCTTCTGATGAATAGGTAGATTGATAGGCAGATAGAAAACAGATGTGAGGCACGGCGTTGGAAGCATATGCCGACACTTATCCAAGGTCAGAGATTTAGTATATTCTTAGCAGCTAGTGGAGAGAGGTACTTCTGAACAGGTCTACCAGGTCTCCGTTGGAGCAACAAATGAATCAAAGTACTTCAGTCATTTCAGACAAGGTCAATTTTTACTCAAGCTGTGATTATACACACAGTAATGTTTTTGAAACAGTATCCTGACTCAGCTTTCATGTAGGTCTGAAATTACATACAGTTACATGCAACATGCACATTGGATCCTCAGATATCAAAGCAATGCTTGTACAGATGTGAAGCAGGATGATTTGTTACCACTGTTGTAAATACTGAGCCCTATGGGTGTGTTTAAAGTTGACTGACAGGGAACCAGCAAATTCATTTGGAATACAACCAAAACAAAACAGGATGTCTAAATGTTTGGGAAACCTTATTTTATGGTTGAACAAAAATGAATGTAGTGTTACTTTAAAGGCTGTCCCTGTAATTTAGGGGAAATTGTTGCTTTTAATGACACCGATGGTAAATCAAAAGTCTGTCATAATTGGTCCTTTAGGGCAGAAATAAGGCACCATTCACCTGCTGTGAGTTTGTTCATTTAGTAAAGAATAATAAGGAACACAAATGCTGGCCACGAAAGGCAGTTACAAAAAGGCAATAAACATGGACCACGAGGGGTGACTACAGCAAGATGCAATAAAGGAAAACCATGAAAGGTTTCTTTCAGTTAAACACACAAAGCAGAGACTTAAACAGGAATCGGACATGGAGATTCCTGTCTACATGAGGTGAGGTCGCAGCGAGGAATAAACCTTGCCAGCGAACTTAAATAATACAAGGGGCGAAAAAACAAAATGTGAATCAGGTGGAGATGCATGAGTGAGAACATAATTAGAAACACTAAACAGCTGTGACAGGCCGCGAACAGACTTCACAGGCAGAAGTCATGTCACGACACTGTCAAAATAAAAGCACAAATAATAATGGTAGAAACCATGACGAAATACATATACAGAAAAAGGAATATAACCAAAAGACCCGAGCATGGTACAGACCCGCGCTCGGTATCATGACAAAGTCAACACAATATTGGCACTATTTTCCTCAGTTTGGAGTGAGAAGTAGGGGTTTGTGGTGAGAGAGAGAGGAAGACTCTCGGATTACACTGGTTGCATGTTTCCACAGCAACGCTGTCACAGCGGCTTCCCCCCCCTTGCTACTGTGTGTGCGCGTGTGTGTGTGTGGGGGGGGGACAACCCCCCCCCACACACATGCTACCCGCTACCCGCTACAGAGGACGGCCATTGCTGCATGAAGGAATAGACTCGTATGTCTATGTGACGACCGCTGCGCAGTCAGAGCGGCTTCCCCCCGCGGACCGGGGGCGTTCGGACCGTGAAGGGCCCCCCCCCGCTCCTCTTCTGCAGCGGGGGGGGCCTTCACGGTCCGAACACGGCAAATGAACCGTTTATCGCGGCGCACGAAGTACAAAGTGCGTGCGCCGTACAGTTGTAATTTACCGATCGGTCAAAAGTCATTTTTGGATTACAGTTTTCAGGGATAAATAATAATTTAGCTTATAACACCTTACCTCTTCACAGCCACATTGTCCTGGCGAACTTCTCTTCCCCATTGTCAGACGAACGCGACGCTGGTCCGCTCGTGGATCCCGATCAAAACATAATTCCAATATTGCGGTTTTGGTGAATGATTTACGACCTTTGTCGTCGGCCTCCGTCGGTCTATGATGACGGAAGAGAATCCTAAACGTCTATTCTGCTGGAATGAGTGCAGGTCCCACTTGTGGGTGTTCTCCATGCTGCGGGGTCTGTAGCAGATTCGTCCAGTGTCCTTTGTTTTCATCTGCTGCAGCAGTAAATCTCTCTTCACCCAGCCTGAATTTCTGTGCTTCAATTGGCTCCTGCATTCACAGTAGGCGGGTCCTCCTTCCTAGGTTTTCATTCATTGGCTCTTCAAGGTTTCAGAAACCCAATTCAAGGCTCTTATTAGTTGAATGAGAGGTCAATCAGATGAACTAATCTGTTCGCGGCTGTGTCTGCAGTTCTTTTTTTAGTGGCGCTTGGATGCCAACACCACCTACATCACCACAATCTGGACTATGCGTCCGAGGGCGCAGGAGTGCGCCCTCGTGCGTCCTAGGACGCAGAGACTTGCCCGCCCGTGGAACAACGGAGCGCAAGTGGTTAAAAGTGAGCTTGCTACCAATGGGATAAATAACATAAAAGACACTTAAAATCACAAAACATTCACCATCCTCTATCACGGTTTTCAACGATGCCGTGGTCAAGTCAAGGCCACTCTCCCTCCTGTTGCTCGCTGGCCAGTGCCCATAAATGGCATCCATTTGGCGTAACCACTTCCAGTCTTTTCTGTTTGACCCACTTCAGCCGTTGTGGTCCTTAATGGTCTGGTAATCACTTTATAGTTTCTTAAGCTTTTCCTGACATTCTTTTAATGTGCGGTGATACCCGTGAGTAGCCATTAGCTCGGAGACCTTATGGTATACTTTATCATTTCGGGTCGCCCTGTCTACCTCCCTCTGGATTCTCTCGTCAGCCACCAAGCACAGAAGAGTGTGAACCTTGTCGTTGGACCATGGTGTTAATTTGTATGTAGCCATTTATCTCATTCATTATCACAGCAATAACAAAAACTCACGGTTGCTGTTGCAGAATTTTACAAATGGTGGGTTTGATTCTTTTTCCATGTCCCAAAAGCCAGTATAGGAAGCCAAGGTCTCTGCCTTCGACCACCACCTGATCCGCATAGCACCAGACCCCCATGATCCCTCCTACAGGTGGTGAGCCCACTGGAGAGTAGACCCATGTAGCTCCTTTGGGCTGAGCCCGGCCGGGTCCCATGAGCAGATACCTGGCCACCTGACAGTTGCCATCGAGCCCCTCCCTCAGGTCTGGCTCCGGAGCGGGACCCCGGTAACCCCACATCAGACGGGGTACACTGAATCCTTGTTCTAGTATTCATCATGAGAGTCTGTTGGATCGTTCTTAGTCTGGCCGTTCACTCAGGACCAGTTTATCTTGGGTGATCCTACCAGAGGCAAATTGCCCTGGACAACATAGCTCCTGGGATCACTAGGGCACGCAAACCCCTCACCACTCCTGCCCCAAGTGGAGGAGTTTAAGTATCTCTTGGGAACTCTATGGGAAGCCAATGAAGGGAGGCCAAAACCGGAGAGATATGATCTCTTTTTCTAGTACCTGTTAAAACTCTTGCTGCAGCATTTTGGATCAGCTGAAGACTTTTTAAAGATGTTTTAGGACAACCTGATAATAAAGAGTTACAAAAATCTAATCTAAAGTTAACAAAAGCATGGATTAGTTTGTCAGCATCACTCTGAGACAAGATGCTCCTAATCTTGGCAATATTACGTAAATGATAGAAGGCAGTTTTAGAAACAGGTTTAATATGTGAATTAAAAAACACATCTTGATCAAAAATAACTCCAAGGTTCCTCACAGACTATTAAGAGAAAGAGTAACCGCATCCAAACTAAGAGTTTGATTTGGAAAGGTATTTCTAAGGTTTTTTGGACCAACTAGAATGGCTTCAGTCTTACCTGAATTAAAGAGCAGGAAATTACAAGTCATCCAAGTTTTGATTTCCTTAAGACAGGCCTCTAACTTGGCTAACTGATTACTATCACCTGGCTTCATTGACAGGTATAATTGTGTGTCATCTGCATAACAATGAAAATGTATACAGTGCTTTCTATTAATGTTGCCTAGCAGAAGCATATATAAACTATAAAGAATAGGGCCTAGCACAGATCCCTGTGGAACTCTGTGACTGAGCTTTGAGTTTGAGTTTGAGTTTGACATGAACAAACTGGAACCTATCAGATAAATAAGATCTAAACCACTGCAATGAAGTTCCATTAAGTCCAACATGGTGTTCTAATCTATCAAGTAAAATATTATGATTGATTGTATCAAAAGCTGCACTAAAGTCTAAAAGGACAAGTACAGAAAGAAGTCCATTATCAGATGTGATAAGGAGGTCATTAGTGACCTTCACTAAGGCTGTTTCAGTACAATGATGGATTCTAAACCCACGTTGAAACTCTTTAAATAAACCATTTCCCTACAAGTGGTCAAGTAATTGCGTAGCAACAACTCTTTCTAAGATTTTTGAAATGAAAGGCAGATTAGAGGTTGGTCTATAGTTACCTAAAACTCCTGGATCCAGCATTGGCTTTTTGAGTAAGGGTTTAATTACTGCAGTTTTAAAGGCCTGCGGTACATGGCCTAATGTTAATGAAGAATTGATTATTTGAAGAATAGAGCTACCAATGAATGGGAAGACTTCTATAAATAACCTGGTAGGAATAGGGTGTAAAAGACAAGTTGAAGGCTTGGATGATGAAATTATTTTATCTAACTCTAAAGGGTCAATTGGAGTAAACTCATCCAAACAGATATCAATTGAAGGAGTTGTAGTAGTCACTGTATTTAAGTTGACAGTGGGAAGAATTTGACTGATTTTATCTCTGATATATGAAGTTTTATTATTGAAAAAGTTCATAAAGTCATGACTAGTAAACTCTAAGGGAATGCTAGGATTGACAGAGTCCTGGCTTTTTGTCAGCCTGGCTACAGTGCTGAAAAGAAACCTGGGATTATTCTTGTTCTCTTCTATTAATGTGGAATAATAACTTGTTTTGGCTTTTCTAAGAGGTTTTTTATAAATTAGAAGATGATTTCTATAAAGCTAAATAGATTTCATCTAATTTAGTGGAGCGCTATTTTCTTTCTAAATGATGAGTCTTCTGTTTTAAACTACGAGTTTCTGTGTTGAACCAAGGAGTCAGAAATCTCTGATTAGACTTTTTCTTTTTTAAAGGGGCCACCATGTCTAGAGTTTGATGCAGAGAAGTTGTAACACTATCTACCATGCTATCAATTACAGAAGGAGCAAGCTCTCCATAGCTTGTCTCCATTGTGTTGACACATGGCATAGAGGAAACAATCTGCTTAAATTTGATAACAGCATCATCTGAGAGGCATCTACTGTAGTAATATTTTTTTTTTTAGGAGCCACATAGTCAGAAATAGTAAAATCAAAGGTTAACAAACAATGGTCTGACAGTACAGGGTTATAAGGAGACACCGAATTTTCTTTTTCTATGCCATATGTCAGAACAATGTCCGTGTGGTGGAGATAATGGATAGCATTTCCTACTTTCTGAGAAAACCCCATCAAGTCTAATATTGAATTAAATGCAATATTAAGGCAATCACTATCTACATCTACATGTATATTAAAGTCCCCTACTATAATTATTCTATCTGATTTCAGCACTAAATCTACTAAGAATTTGGCAAATTCGGATAAAAACTTTGAGTAGGCTGAGGGAGGACGATAAACTATGGCAAATAAAATTGGGTTTAACCTAAAATTGCTAAAATGCCCAATACTGGGGACCAGGCCCTCAAAGGAATTATAACATGTTTTTTGTTTTACATTAACTAGTAATTTGGAATGGTAAATTGTTGCTACTCCTCCTCCACGACCAGAATTTCTGGGATTTTGACAGTTTAAATAACCAGAGGGAGTTGATTAATTTAAACCAACCGGTTAGTCTGCGTTCCTACTCTCACCTATGGTCATGGGCTTTGGGTAATGACCAAAAGAATGAGATCGCAGATACAAGCAGTTGAAATGAGCTTTCTCCATAGGATTGCTGGACTCACCCTCAGAGATAGGGTGAGGAGCTCAGTCATCTGGGAGAGGCTTAGAGTAGAACCGCTGCTCCTCCGCATCGAAAGGAGCCAGTTGAGGTGGTTTGGGTATCTGATCTGGATGCCTCCCACTTGAGGTGTTTCAGGCACGTCCCACTGGGAGGAGCTCCCAGGACAGACCCAGGACACGCTGAAGAGACTACGTCTCCCAACTGGTCTGGGAACATCTTGGTATCCTCTCTGAAGAGCTGGAGCAGGTGGCCGGGGAGAGGGAAGTCTGGGCTTCTCTGCTTGATCTGCTGCATCCACGACCCGGACCTCCAGATTGGGTGCATGTGTGTGTGTGTGTGTGTGTGTGCGCGCGCGCATACACAGCACTTCACTTGCATGACATTTGAATGTTTTGTTTTGTAGCACCTTAACTCTTGCCACTTTAGCATAGCCACTTTGTACAGTTTTATTGCAGATGTTCTTCTCATGTACAGTATGGTTTGTTTGTGTGTTTTTGTGATGTTTTTGTGACCTGCCGAGGGACTACAGATGCAAATTAGCAGTATTGCTAAATCTGGCATACTTACATTTGTATTAATGTTCATTAGTATGTAATGTCCCTTTCAAATAAACATTAAACTGAAGTGGTAGAAAATGGATGGGTAGGTGGGTGGGTGGGTGGATGGATGGATGGGTTTGATTGTTGTGAAAACGTCATTCTCATGACTCATCCATTGACTTTATGCCCTGGCCAATCAGTGGCCTGAAGTCTGTTAATGTCACATTTTCAGCTGGACTCTGCTCACTTGGAACCCTGGCTGAGTAGGTACTAAAGTACCTAGTACCAGGTGCTTCCACCTAATGGAAAACCCTACAGACCAAGTCGAGTTGAGCTGAGTAGGTGCTAGTGGAAAAGGGCCATAAGTGAACTGCACCCTGTTGTCTTCATTTATTTCTGGAAGGACTGGGGTGCAAAGGACTCCCCAAAGCATCCATACATGTGCTGTAGATTTCCATTTTCTGCAAAAAAAAAATTGCAGTTTTGTGTATAGTGGGTCTTTTGGCTATGCAGATCATGTCAAAAAGTTTAGTAATGAGTTAGAATATAGCTGTTAAAAGTGGGTTACCCAGAAATAAATTATGACTTATATTTATACTTTATAGGAAACAAACATAATAGCATAATTGCACAATTTTTACAACATAATAAGTGTAGGTAAACATCACTTCAGCATCCTGGCTAAATATTTTGATGCATGGTACCCCACTATTCTGTACATACAGTAAAATCATTCCAGGTCTATACTGCACATCAGTTTTCTGATTATAATCACAGCAGGAAACAGACCATTTGGTAGCACACACCACTGCATGTCTAAAGGCTTATTAGGCTTTCAGCGCACGAGTGAAGGGAATTAGTGCAGCTATAAAAGAACATTTGTGTATTACATAAAGATGATGTAGTGGAAGCTTCCTGTTTAGTGCAAAATCATGTATAGAAAAATATTCATAATTGAAAAAAGATGTAAAAATGTGATGCGACAAGTCATGTTTACACACTGTATCCATATGCAAAACTCCACCATTTCTGTTCACAGTGCACAGTGAGTGACATCTTGGAGGGGTTTTTTTTGGTCCACCTCTGGCATCTGCCAAAGAAAGGTCCAAATTAAGGGTTATTATTGTTGCCAAGGCAACCTAGCAGGTAATTTTCTGTAATTTTCTGAGAGGGTCTGCTGTTGACGGCGGAGTCCATGGAAAGATGCAGCGGGAGCCGCCCATAAACACTGAAATAAATGCTGCAGTGAGCGGCGTCCTATAAATGGTCTATAATTTCTAATGTAAATCTTGGCATTGTGTGAAAACATAAGGTTATTTGCTTCATTCCATGCTGCTTAGTCATCGCCGCGTAGATTAATCCCCTCGCCCCAAAAATGTACACTCTCTCCAAATAAGCTGCCTGACCATGATAAGACTCTAAAGATTGACAGAATTATTCCAGCTACCCTTTTTTTTCTTCCCCGCATTGCGAAATCTTACAATCAAAACAGTTTCGCCCTGCACTGTTTCCCCACCTGAAATCCCCGCAGACGTTCTGACATATTGTCTAAGCTTATGCTGACTGGCGTCGAGCTTTCTCTCATCGTCCCCTCTCCTTTGTGTGTGTTGCAGCTCTGCAATGGCGGCTCCGTGACGGATCTGGCCAAGGGCATGCTGAAGAGAGGAGACAGGATGGATGAAGCCATCATTGCCTACATCTTGCACGAGGCCCTCATGGTAGGCTGTGGGTGTGCAAGCGGGGGAGACGGTAGTGTACCGCAGAGCCCCCACCGTCAGAATAAATGGGTCAATTTTGCAGGCAGGTGTCAAAAACAAAGCTGTTAACCCTCCCTTTTTTCTTTTCTTTATTTCTCCTCGCAGGGTCTGCAACACCTGCACATCAATAAGACAATCCACCGTGACGTCAAAGGCAACAACATCCTCCTGACGACGCAGGGAGGGATCAAACTTGTGGACTTCGGTATGTGGCGATTCTCTAATCTGGGAAAATCATGTTACGGCTCTATTTACCAGGAGAGGGTCAAATCCATTACTTTCAGCAGCCTGACGGATGAATTGTGTTGCTAATTAGTTTCCCTCAGAGGTTGGAAAGCATTTACCCAACCCGACAAGGTAGCAGAGGACTATTCTTTCCCATTACGCCCCTATCTTCTTCCATTTCACCTCAGACACCAGAGGATAATGTCGCCGTTCCCTCGATGTTTTCACTCATTTGCTTTTGAGTTTTCTTAACCAAATGAGGCACTCCTAGCACCACGCCACGGCTCCTGGGCTGAGGGATCTGGATAGGCAAAGTGGTTCAGACTATTTCAAGAAGATGACTCACCCCTGTTTTCTTCAGGCGCTGAAAAACCAGCTGCCTGTTTTCATTACAAATACCTCCCCCCACCACCACCATGACTTGTGCGTAGGTTTGCATTTACTCTGCTAATTGTGGTCTTCTCTTAAAAGCTTTTTTTTCCTCCTAACAGTGAAGCAGAAAGTGCACAGCTTTTATGTAAGATGAGGGTGTATTAATGGAGTCACTTAATATTTCAATGAGAAGCAGCTATTAAAGAGTAGGACCATCCTTTGAAGCTGAGGGGACCTTTTTCCTCCTCACAACCTGTTTTTAGTGCTTGTTTGAGATTTTAATAAAACATTAATTTCCATAAATTTTGTCGTATTCTGGCACAAGCCCTCCATCCTTGGGTTGTCCTTGCTATAATTCTTTAAAAGGTTTGCTTTATATTTCAAGATTCAAAGATTTTATTTGTCAGTATTACTATACATACAGGAGAATTGAAATGGTGTTTCTCTCTCTCTTCAGTGGTATGCACAATATTAAAAAAAAAAAAGAAAAAGGAATAAGGCTGGAAAAACAACAGCAGTCTGTGTACAGTAATGCTACCCGTAGTGCAAATGGTGACAAAAGATGGACCCAGACCTCCCATAGTGCAAATAAAGATAAATGATAAATGATGAGACCCAGCAGTCTTATATACAGAAAAGTAGAGCAGTAATACTCGCAGTACCAAGTTCACTGCAGTAGTGTAGGTGCAGACAGTGACAGATGAGACTGCACATGATCAATATTGCAATGACAGACAGCAGCAGATATGACATTTGTGCAGATGGTTTCAGTAAAGTGCAGAGACATACAGCAGCTGTTACTGTTGGTGTGCCAGTCTTTCTGTGCCAACAGCTGAGGTAGTTATTGTGTGGGTGAGTGCATTACGGTCTGGGGGGGGTGGGAGTGGGGGGTGGACAGAGTTCAGGGTCCTGATGGCCTGGTGAACAAAGCTGTTTAGCTGTCTTGTGGAGCAGGCCTGGAGGCTCCGGAACCTTTTCCCGAGGGCAGGGGGCTGAAGAGGGAGTGTGAGGGGTGGGAGGTGTCGCCTGCAATGTTGATGGCTCTGCGGGTGAGGCGGGTGAGGTAGATGTCAAAGACGTAAAATCTTTGAACCTTGAATATTTGTGTTTTATTTGTTGGTACAACAAAGACTGAAACATATGGTAAATGCTTTACAATTAGAAATAGAGAATTTACAAATCGTTTATAAGTAGATTATAAATTAGATTATAAGGGATTTATAAATTGTGAATAAGCAGTTTTAAATGAGCTAAATTTATGGCTTCAGATTCATTAGACTTGAAGGATCTTCTTGTATTGATCCTAATTTTTTAAGATGTGTGACACTGAAAAGTAATTTGGACATTAAAGAAAATGTTATGTTCATTATTATTATTATTATTATTTTTTTTTAGTTTGTCATTATATTATCGACAGAGCGTTCAGTTAAACACATGCACACTTTTGGCTGCTTCCTGCTCAGGGTCGCCACAGCGGATTGTGGGTCTGCATATTTAATTTGGCAAGGATCTTTACGTCAGATGCCCTTCCTGACTAAACCCTCCCCAGGGTTTACTCGGGCTTGGGCCCAGCACAAGGAGTCCACTGGTTTTGTGCTTCCCCCGTGGCTGGATTTGAACGTTCAGTTAAACACACTGTAAAAAAGTAACATTTTAAAGCGAGAACGTGCACAGTTGTTTTGAGTTTGTGATATGTCAGTGCAGGTTTAGAAGTGTACTCGATTTGACGTCTTAAGTGTGTCAAGCGTAATATCATAATTCAAGGGTGCGTTTCCCAAAAGGATTGTTGCTAACTAATGTAGCAACTTCCGTGGTATGAACTATGCAGCTGTGACTCACATGTTTCTCAGAACCAACGATCAAAGTACAGCTGTAGTACTTATAAATCCAAAGTCATCGAAAATGATGCTACTTTTGTCACAGTTTTTTTTTTTTTTAAAGTCATTATATTTTGATTTCCCACAGATGATGTGACGCATGCCGTGTGAGATTGTTTGAAGTGATTCAAACTCACGCGCCTCAATATCATCCAGCCACTTTTTAGCGATATGCCGTCTCTTGTTTATTTAGGATGATCTTATCAAGTGTCTGATGTTGCGCTGGTTGAACCTGAAATAAATTCCCGGTAAAGGCAGGATATACACTATCTCTAGGAAGAATTTATTACATAAATATTCTGCTGGTTAAAAGAGAGAAAGCAGGTTTTTAGTTCCCAGAAGCTCCTGGAACACAGATATGAGCAACTATGTTTAAATTTGAAGAATTTTATCATCAATAAATGATTATCATATTAATTTTGAACTATAACAATAATATCTGTAATGTAATAATGGCACCATCAATCACTAACTGGTCCAAGCTTCCCAGTTTGCTTATCTAGTTGGAATGAATTATTTGCTATATTCACTGGCTGTTATCTGCTCCTTTGTTTTTGCTCAGTGTTATAAATACATGCATGTAGAGATAGTGGGCTCTGTAGTGAAATATGTCTGAGTCTGATTCCTAATGTGCAAGAGAGATTTAGGAGTACAGATGCAAGCTACTCGGTTGTGGTCATCATTGTGTGGCTGTCTAGTTTTGTGCAAACAGAAGAGTGTTCTTTATTTGGGTATATACAGTAGATCCCCATATAGTGCACTCAAAGATGTGCAGAACATAAAGTACTTAATCTGTGTATTAATATGCACTATAGAGATTTCTTCATGACTGTACACTTAGACACCTCTCCAAAGCACACAATATACTGTTGTTTGTAGTGTAGTAACAAAGAGCTCACACAGACAGAAGAAGACAAGCAAACACAAGGACAAGAGGACATGAAAACACTTGAAATAAACACAAAACAAGAATGAACCATCGCCTTAAATACCCGCAACCAAGAATTACTAGCATTAATGACTAAAAACAGAAAGTGAAAGTTTATACCAGGGGTGTCCAATTATGTGCCGGGGAGGGCCAAGACCCTGCAGGTTTTCTCTTCTACCCACTCTCTTCAGCAGGTGTTTTCACTTATCAGCAATCAGTGGGAAGAAGTTCAATGAAATCTGTTGTTGAAGACACTGGTTAGAGGTAAAGCCTGCAGGATCTTGGCCCTCCATGGCGCATGATTGGGCACCCCTGGTTTATACTAACACCAGATTCATAAATTTGTAACCTAAATAGAAAGGACTACATCCGCTAAATTCTCACTTTTCCACAGCACAAAATAAATGCCACATCATTGTCCCGAATCAAAGGCAGCTGCAAACGGAGCAGATAAAGCCTCTGTGCTATAATCTGCCAACAAAGAGCTTTTGGTAGGATTCACAGGGTACACGGATGCTCCAGCAGGAACCTCTTTCTCTGAAATAGCACCAACTTCATTTGTGACTGCCACCTTTTCCGTGTGAGCACCGCTGACAGTTGAAACGTGTATTGGGATCTGTGATGTCACAGAAACGAAAAGAAAAGTAGGAGGTGCTGGAAGTGAATTCGCAGAGTGATGAAAATGACACCCCATCCCCCAAAAAAGAGAGAATAGGCGATCAAGTTGCTCCACACTACACGTGGGTACCGCGTCACGCTGGGTTTAACGGTTTTTCATGTGGATGGGGCACACGCTACACTAAGCAGCTCGGAGAGATAATGCCCCCGCAGTGACTCATCGACAGCGGAGACACAGAATAGCAAAGAGGTGGACCCCAAAAAAAGAGCAAGCAGAAGAACGAGCAGTGCTGCTCCTTCACTGGTCCCTCATGAATATTCTAATTGATGGCGTTATCTCTGTGATGATTATTAAGTGTGGCCCACCAGGCTCTACTCCGGGCTAATGTGGTGGAAATAGAGGAGCCGTGAGGGCTTTAATGGCGGCTCTCTGTGTTTGTCTACTTTCACACAATCATGTACTACTTTGTATGTTTTACGGTGTGGACGTTTGTCTTTCTTTGAGTCTGAAGTATGAGTTAGATCTTAGTAATGTGGAGCGACGTGGCTGTCTGGTGTGTTTGTGATATCCTGGCTGCCCTGGTGTATGACAGAATTTTGCCTGTATCCTGTACACCGCCCACCCACCCCCCCCACCCACCCCCCGGCACATCACTGTATTCCCTTTTGATGATCCTTTTTTTTCCCCTTCACTCTGCTCATCCTGGCAACTCTGGTTTTAAGGCTAAATTACCAGCAGCATCAGAGTATCATACTAATATGCAGATGGTAATTTAAAAAGAGCACAAAGTAGGTTGTTAACTATAAATAGCTGCTGATAAAGGTTGAACCACATTTGTGTTGTTAATGTTTTGTCTCATAGTTGTTTTTGGTTTTTATGCCTTTCACCATCTGGGTATTTCCTCAAATTGCACTTTCATTTCCTGAAAAGCTTTTATGCCGCACATCTGACGGCTGAAACACACATTTTGCACATTTTGTCCAATCTTTGTACTTCACCTACAGCAGCAGCATGCTGTGCATCAGTGCATCACCGTTATTTTTTCTTTTTGTCTCAAGGCTTTGTTTTTGCCTATTGTTCTGGCTGGTTACTTCAACGGAGGAGGCCCTGGGTTACATTGCAGTGTGGCGTAACACTAATTTGTCTGGACTGGACTGAAGTCCCGGTTGTGGGTCAGCATGTTCCTTGTCAGGCATATTAATACACACACTTTAGGACACACACACGGCATGCCTTCCCCCACCCGCATTCCCATTTCTGCTGCATTTATCCCCCTCTGGCTTGACTCTCCTAACGTTGGAGTTCAAGCTAATAAATCACTCACACACAGCTGGTCTGAGGGAAGGTGAAGTGCCCCCAGCCACCAGTTCTATTCAAATGCTGTTCTTGAAATGCCCGGCTGAATGACTTCCACTCACAGGATGAATGTGTAATTTAAAGCGATCTATCATTTGGAGTTAACAAAACATTTTAGATTGCCATGTCTGTGTGCGTGCCCGTGTGTTTTTTCCTCCTTGTCGCTATAGTGACAGCTCTATCAGAAAGCTCTGGGATCCATTCAGTTCAGTTTACTGTTCACAGTTTCCTTTTTTCCCACAGATCATAACTTTAACAGCCTGTCTGATCTTAGAGGGAAATGAAAACATGTTAAGATAAGCCTTTATTAATCCCACAATGGGGAAATTCCAGGATGTTGTTGGCATACCCGTGAATTGTCTCCACTAAGTGTTGTCTCCTCTCTGCAGGTGTTTCAGCCCAGCTCACAAACACCCGTCTGAGGAGGAACACCTCTGTGGGAACTCCCTTCTGGATGGCTCCCGAGGTATAGTAAAACCAACCCCATAAATGCTCCCACAGCCTCTTCTTTTCCACTACATTAGCCTGGAGCAGATCCGACTGGGCCACAGTTAATAATCATCAAAGAGATAATGCTGTCAAATACAGTGTGCTAGGATAAAATGGAATAGGCAGCCTCCAGCATCCATCTCCACTCTAACCATAGCTGACTGAAGTAGATATAACCACCATCAAGTGTACTTTACCTATATAGTCATACCATTTTGTGTTTTATGCAGTTCAGTTCTGCTTTATTTATATAGCACCAATTCACAATAGCAGCCGTCTCATAGCACTTTTAACTCTAGGGCAAAGACCCCAACAATCAGGTGATCCCATGTGAGAAAACACTTGATGATGGTGGAAAGGAAAAACTCCCTTTTAGCAAGAAGAAACCTCCAGCAGAACCAGGCTTAGGGAGGGGCAGTCATCTGCTGTGAGTGGTTGGGGGATGAAGGGATAGAGAAGAAGAAGAAAAGGGCAGTCATATTGAGAATGAGAGCAGACAGATGTTAATGAACAGAAAAATTCTTACAAAACATATTGAGAGTGAAAAAGAACTGAAAGCTCAGTGCATCTTGGGAGGTCCATAAGCTGTCGAAATCCATAGCAGTACAACTAAGCTTTCTCAAAAAGGAAAGTTTTAACCCTATTCTTAAAAACAGAGCTCGAATCTGTCTCTTGGCTGGTTCCATAGGAGAGGAGCCTGATAACTGAAAGCTCAACCTCCCATTGTACTTTTGTAGATTCTAGGTATTACAAGAGACTGCGGTAGCCAGTAACACACATATGCTCTGTGTGTGTGCGTGCGTGCGTGCACACGCGCGCACATATACATACATGCATATAGTGGATATAAAAAGTCTACACACCCCTGTTCAAATGCCAGGATTTTGTGATGTAAAAAAAATTAGACCAAGATAAATGATTTCAAAAGTTTTTCCACCATTAATGTGACCTAGTATAACCTGTACAATCCAATTGAAAAACAAACTGAAATCTTTTAAGGGGAAAAATAAAAAACTCCCAGTAACCTGTTTGCATAAATATGTACACCCTAAAACTAATGCTTCGTTGCAGCACCTTTGGCTTTTATTACAGCACTCAGTCTTTTTGGGTAGGAGTCTGTCAGCGTGGCACATCTTGATGTGGCAATATTTGCCCACTCTTCTTTGCAAAAATGCTCCAAATCTGTCAGATTGTGAGGGCATCTCCTGTACACGGCCCTCTTCAGATCACCCCACAGATGTTCGATTGGATTCAGGTCTGGACTCTGGTCGGGCCATTCCAAAACCTTAATCTTCTTCTGGTGAAGCCATTCTTTTGTTGATTTGGATGTGTGCTTTGAGCCATTGTTGTGCTGATAGATTAAGTTCCTCTTCATCTTCAGCTTTCTAGCAGAAGTCTGAAGGTTTTGTGCCAACACTGACTGGTATTTGGAACTGTTCATAATTCCCTCCACCTTGACTAAGACCCCAGTTTCAGCTGAAGAAAAACAGCCCCAAAGCATGATGGTACCACCACCATGCTTCACTGTAGGTATGGTGTTCTTTTGGTGATGAGCAATGTTGTGTTTGCACCAAATGTACCTTTTGGAATTATAGCCAAAAAGTTCAACCTTGGTTTCATTGGACCTTAACACATTTTCCCACATGTATTTGGGAGATTTCAAATGTGTTTTTGCAAAATGTAGCCGGGCTTTGCTGTCTTTCTTTGTAAGATAAGGCTTCCGTCTTGCCACCATAGACGGGAGATTGTTGTGACATGTACTAAACAGCCAGTACTTGCCAGAAATTCCTGCAGCTCCTTCAGTGTTGCTGCTGGTCTCTTGGCAGCCTCCCTGACCACGTCTCTTCTCATCTTTTCATCAATTTTAGAGGGATGTCCAGTTCTTGGTAATGTCACTGTTGTGCCATATTTTCCTCCACTTGATGACTGTTTTCACTGTGTTCCATGGTATATTTAATGCCTTGGAAATTCTTTTGTACCCTTCTCCTAACTGATAGCTTTGAACAATGAGATCCCTCTGTTGCTTTGGAAGCTCTCTGCGGACCATGGGTTGTGCTGTAAGATGTGACTACAAAAATGTCAGGAAAAGCCTACTGGAACAGCTGAACTTTATTTGGGGTTAATCAGAAGCACTTTAAATGGTGGCAGGTGTGTGCTGACTCCCATTTAACATGACCTTGAATGTGATTGGTTAATTCTGAACACAGTGACATACCCAGTTATAAGAGGGTGTGCATATTTATGCAAACAGGTGATTGTAAGTTTTGTATTTTTTATTTTTTCATTTAAAAGATTTCAGTTTGTTTTTCAATTAGGTTGTACAGGTTATAGGTCATATTAATAGTGGAAAAAGTTTTGAAATGATTTATCTTGGTCTCATTTTTTTACATCACAAAAACCTGGCATTTGAACAGGGGTGTGTAGACATTTTATATCTACTGTATATATACACAACAGTTAGTTCTGACCGAACAATTTGATTGAACAATGGGGATTCCAGGAGTTACTAAAATCCACGATAATTGCACTCCAACTTTCACTCCACTTCAAAGGTGTTCATGTAACCATTATTTACCAACACTAATTTACTGTCAGCTAACTCTGTGACAGTTGCAGTACTGTACTGAATATCTTAATTTTCACAGTGAGGTGCTCTTTGAAAAGATTTCTTACCTGACCTGGAAGTCCCACCCTTTTGAAAAAAGTTTTATTCAATCAGCTTACAGTCTGCTCTTGTATAAACATTGAAGCTATTTCATGTCTGTTTAAAAAAAAAAGGCAGTGCTAGAGTTGTATTTATTGTCTTGTTTAACAAACCACAATGCCTTTGTGGTGATAGACTTTTTGTTTTGTCTGAAAATGTGAAGAAAAGCAAATGAAGTATGCTAAATCACTAGCATGCTAACTACTAGCTACCGGTGTTGGGTTTGATCTCGGGTCTTCTGCAGTACCGTCTCAACAGGTGTATGTTTTATAAACACATTACTTTTGCACTTGACAATATTTAATTTGTTTACATGTGTGTGAAATGACAATAGATGTCTTCATGCTGATTGAGATGTTTGGCAACAGTTACTGGCTACATTTACAGCAGACTATTTTTTTCTCAGCTGTTCAAAATAACTGGTTAGACACAACAAATCATAATATTTTGTCCAGTATTGCTGTCATCCAATAAATTGTGCTTGCGGAACTGTTGTATAAAAGCAATATTACAGTTGATTCATTGATACCGTACTCCCTCTCGTGTATGTGACTCTGTGTGTGTGTGTGTGTGTGTGTGTGTGTGTCTGTGTCTGTGTGTGCATTGGTGTGAAAAAGTATTTGCCCCCTTCCTGATTTATTATTAAGGGTTAAAAAAAAAAGCCAACCGACATGGCCCTGTGTGAAAAAGGGACCCCCCCCCCCCCGCCGTTAAAACGTAAATTAACTATGGTTTATTACATCTTTGGAAAGCTGAGTTTAATTTCTCTAGCCACACCCAGGCCTGATTACTGCCACAGTTGTTCTCAATCAGGAAATCACTTAAATAGGACTTGCTTGACAAAGTGAAGTAAACCAAAAGAGCCTCAAAAGCTAAACATCATCCAAAGAATTCAGGAACAAGTGAGAAACAAAGTAATTGAGATCTATCAGTCTGGAAAATATTATAAAGCCATTTCTTAATCTTTGGGACTCCAGCGAACCACAGTGAGAGCCATTATCCACAAATGGCGAAAACATGGAACAGTGGTGAACCTTCTCAGGAGTGGCCAGCTGACCAAAATTACCCCAAGAGCGCAGCAACGACTCATCCAAGAGGTCACAAAAGACCCCACAACAACATCCAAAGAACTGCAGGCCTCACTTGCTTCAGTTAAGGTCAGTGTTCATGACTCCACCATAAGAAAGAGACTGGGCAAAAATGACCTGCATGGCAGAGTTCCAAGACAAAAACCACAGCTGAACAAAAAGCACATAAAGGCTCATCTTAGTTTTAGCACAAAACATCTTGATGATCCCCAAGACTTTTGGGAAAATACTCTGTGGACTGACGAGACAGAAGTTGAACTTTTTGGAAAGTGCGTGTCCCATTACATCCGTCGTAAAAGTAACACAGCATTTCAGAAAAGGAACATCATACCAACAGTAAAATATGGTGGTGGTAGTGTGATGGTCTGGGGCTGTTTTGCTGCTTCAGGACCTGAAGACTTGCTGTGGTAAATGGTACCATGAATTCTGCTGTCTACCAAAAAATGCTGAAGGAGAATGTCCAACCATCTGTTCATGACCTCAAGCTGAAGCGCATTTGGGTTCTGCAGCAGGACAATGATCCAAAACACACCAGCAAGTCCACCTTTGAATGACTTAAGAAAAACAAAATGAAGACTTTGGAGTGGCCTAGTCAAAGTCCTGACCTGAATCCGATTGAGATACTGTGGCATGACCTCAAAAAGGCGGTTCATGCTCGAAAACCCTCCAGTGTGGCTGAATTACAACAATTCTGCAAAGATGAGTGGGCCAAAATTCCTCCACAGTGCTGTAAAAGACTCATTGCAGTTATCGCAAATGCTTGATTGCAGTTGTTGCTGCTAAAGGTGGCCCAACCAGTTATTGGGTTTAGGGGGCAATCACTTTTTCACACAGGGCCATGTAGGTTTGGATTTTTTTTTTCTCTCTTAATAATAAACACCTTATTTTAAAAACTGCATTTTGTGTTTACTTGTGTTATCTTTGTCTAATATTTAAATTTGTTTGATGAACTGAAACATTTAAGTGTGACAAATGTACAAAAAAATGAGAAATTAGGAAGGGGCAAACACTTTTTCACACTACTGTGTACACACACACACACACACACACACACACACACACACACACACACACATACACACTAGATACGATATGGCTAACATTTTCATGGCAAATGGAGGCACCATTTTTACTTATGGCCCTCCCCGTCACGTGCCACGATTGTGATGACGTCGATCTCTTCTTTCTTCACACATGCAAAGGTAGCTTTCCGTTGAGTTATTTCTGCCAGCGATAAGATGACTATGCCAGTTAGACTGATCCATGGCTGTGGTTTCCCAGGGGATAATGTCCATGCCAAAGTCTTGTCAGTCACGTTTCAGCACATCTTTGTAACGGAGTCAGGGTTGACCACGTTTTCTGGGAGCATTTACTAGTTCCCTGTAAAAAATAGTTTTGGTGAGACGTTTTTCCTCCATTCTCACAACGTGACCAGCCCATCTTAGTCTGTGGTTACGTAGCAGAGTGTACAGGTCAGAGGACCCTGTTAATTGAAGGACAGTACTGTTGGACATAAAGTCAGACCAGGAGACTCTGAGTATTGAATGCAGACAACGTAGGTGGAATGAGTTTAGTCAGTGTTCTTGTCTCCTATATGTAGGCTAACTTTTGCTGCCATACAAAAGAGTACTAAGAACACAGGCAGAGTAGACTTTCACTTTTGTCTTAATGGACAGGTGCCGATTGTTCCAAACTCTGTCCTTCAGCCGACCAAAGGATTTTGCAGCTTTGCCAATTCGGGTGTTTATTTCTATGTCAAGGGAGTTATCAGATGTTACTGTGGATCCCAGGTATGTGAACTGGCCTACAACAGATAAATTTGTCCCATAAATGGAGATAGCAGGGATAGTGTCTGTGTTTTGCGCCAGTATTACAGTTTTTGGTAGGCTTATGTGGAGGCCAAATTCACAACAGTCTGCTGCAAATGCATTGCACATGTTTTGGAAGATCAGATTCTGAGTGAGCAACAAAAGCTACATCATCTGCATAAAGAAACTCTCTGACCAGGACATAACTGACTTCAGTTTTTGCTCGAAGTCTTGCTAGATTGTAGAGTTTTCCGGAGCTACGAGAGTGCAGAGCAATTCCAGATGGGTGTGGAAAAACATGTTTCAGAACTGCAGAGAAGAAAATGCTGAAAAGAGTGGGAGCTAGGACACATCCTTGTTTGACTCCACATCTGATGTTAAATTTGTCAGAGGTTGCACCATTGTGGTGGACTGCTGCTTGCATATCATCATGGAATGAAGCGATGATGCTAAGTAAGGTGCGAGGACAGCCTAGTTGCTGAAGTACAAGGTAGAGCTCAGATCTGCTGACATAATCAAAGGCCTTTGTTAGATCTCATCATAGCACTGTCGTGGGCGACAATGACTGTTTCATTTAGGTCTGATCAGATTCCTCCACACAGCTCTGTCCTTAGCCTTCTGTCTATGTCCAACTTCTCCAAGTTTCTTTTTACAGTGTCTTTAAATCTGAGCCTTGGTCTACCCTGATTGCGTTTGCCCTCGCATAACTGTGAGTAGAGTAACTGCCGAGGGAGACGCTGGTGGTCCATCCTCTCAACATGTCCGAGCCATCTCAGGTTCATCTGTATTAGCATGTCCTCTATTGATGGTAGACCAACTCGTTTCAACACTTCTATGTTGGTTATCTTGTCTTTCCATGAGATGTTCATTATGGCTCGAAGGTGTCTCATCATGTACGCGTGGAGTTTCTTCACCTGCACTCTGTAGACAGTCCAAGTTTCAGCACCATACAATAGAGTAGCCAGTACTGTCGCTCTGTACACTTTGCATTTCACACAGATAGACGCATGTCGATTGTTCCACAGTCTCTCACTCAAGTTTCCAAACACAGCGCTCGCGCTTCCCATTCTGAGAGATAGTTCATCCTCCAGCCTAGCATTCTCTGAAACAGTACTCCCTAGGTACTTCAAAGTCTTGCACTTGACTAGTGGCTCTGTACCAATGCTGATCTCTTCTGGTAGTGATGTTGATAATTGGAACTTTGGTGGTTGATAAAGGCACTCTGTCTTCTTGATGTTGATTTGGAGGCTGAATTGGCTAGCTGCTCTTGCAAACTTCTCCACTAAAGATTGCATATCTTCCACGCTGTGTGCAACTAGAGCACTGCCGTCGGCAAAGAGCATTTCTCTTACTATCTTTATCGATGTATTACTCTTGGCTTTAAACTGTGCCACATTGAACAAGTCTGCTTCTTTCCTTGTTTGAATGTATACTCCTTCTGAAGTGTCTTTGAAGGCCACCTCAAGCATGGCTGCCAGATATAGCGAGAAGAGTGTAGGTGCCAGCACACACCCTTGTTTCACCCCGTTGCTTACTGAAAAGTCTTTAGATACTGAACCACTCATTGCCACGTTTGCTTGCATACCTGTATGGAGTGCCTCGATCAGGCTGACAAACTTCTCTGTACAGCCATATTTCTTGAGTACCTGCCAAAGTCCTTGTTGCAAAACAGTATCAAAGGCTTTACTGAAGTCTATGAAGACTACATAAAGCGGCATGTTCTGTTCAATACACTTTTCTTGAACCTGTTTCAAGCAGAAAATCATGTCCATTGTGCTTCTTCCACTTCTAAAGCCGCACTGGGTTTCCGGTAGTACATTCTGCGAGATGTGTTCATTGAGTCTGTTAAGTAGTACACGTGAGAGAATCTTACCAACAGTGGCTAGTAGTGATATACCTCGGTAATTTCCACAATCCTTCCTGTCACTTTTCTTGAACAAAGGCACAATACTTGCATCCTTCCAGTCTTGAGGTACTTTCTGGGCATCCCATATCTCTTGGATGAGCTTGTGCAGGCAGTTGGTCAGCTGAACGCCACCAAATTTCCACACTTCTGCTGGAATTCCATCCCTTCCTGGAGCTTTACCATCCTGTGTTGCCCTGATAGCTGCCATTAATTCATCAGAAGTTGGTGGTTCATCCAGACTTGATACAGCTGGTCGCTGCACTACAGCTTCTTTAGCCTCTTCAGTGAGATCTCCAGGGCTGTTTAGTAGTTGGTCAAAGTGGTCTGCAAATCTGTCCAGGATCTTGTCTTTCTCCTGCAAAACCGTTTCACCATCCATAGCCTTTAGTTGGATCAATCCTCTTGGTTTAGGGCCGTAGATTTCTCTCAAACCTGTGAAGAATGTTTTCATGTCCTTCCTGTCTGCTGCAGTTTGAAGCTTCTCTGCTTTTTCATTCCACCAGTTGGACTTCATCTCTCTGGTGTACTTCTGTAGCTCACTCTGAGCCTTTGAGTATTTCTTCTTCTTCGACCTTGTGTTACACTGTAGGTTTTCCTGCCTAGCTGTATTCCTCGCTTCTAGTAGTTTCTTCAGGTGTTCATCATGCTCCTCAAACCAATCTTGATGTTTCCTCTCAGGGTGGCCTAATACATCACTCACAGTCTGATACACCGTATCCTTCAGTGTTGCCCATTTCTCTTCTATGTCATTCTCTGAGTTGTTGCTGTCCCAGTCTTTCAAGTTTTCATCCATTTCCTGTGTAAGTTCTTCCTGCTTTTTTTGGCCTTTCAGTGCACTAGTGTTTAGCTTCCGTGGTGGCTTCGCACCCGTCCTGCAGTGCTGTTTTCGTCTGCAAATCCTTAATCTAGATCTCAGCATAACATGATCAGTACCACAGTCTGCGCTTCTCATTGCTCTGGTGTCCAGTACATCCCTTATGTCTCTCTGCCTGACTATGATGTAGTCTAATAAGTGCCAGTGCTTAGATCTTGGGTGCATCCATGTCTTCTCGTGTGTGTCCTTGTGCTTAAATAGAGTATTGGTTATCACAAGGTTGTACTCTGAACATAGTGCAAGTAGAAATTCTCCATTAGCACTGCACTTGCCTACTCCATGACTGCCTAGCACTCTTTTCCATTTCTCGGTGTCCGAACCAACTCTGGCATTAAAATTTCCAATGAGTATCAGCCTGTCATCAGTCGGTACACACCTGATAGTCTCACGTAAATCACTGTAGAACTCTTCCTTCACCTCCTCTGTGTTGGTCATTGTTGGGGCATATACACTGATGAGTGTGGCATACATCTTCCGCTGTAGTGGAGTCTCATAGTCATTATCCTGTCGTTGATTGGCACTGGTTCCTCATCAAGCATTGCTGCTATCTTCTTTCTAACTGCAAAGCCCACTCCTGCTTCTCTCCTTTCTTGAGTTGATCTCCCACTCCAAAAGAAGATGTACTCATGGTCTTCCAAGCTGTCATATCCAGGCAATCTTGTCTCACTAAATGCAGCTATGTCTACATTGTACCTGTTCATTTCCAGGGCCACAAGCGTGGTCTGTCTTTCTGGGTGCTGTGATGTTGTTCTGTCCAACAGAGTGCGTACATTCCATTCTGCTACACACAAGGTTGCTGTTTTCCTCTTCTTTTGTCTTCCTGCTCCTAGCTTACTTTTCGCTGCCTGTCGGAGTGTGAACAGATTAGCGCGGACCTTGTAAGCCTGGGCGACGTCCGAGCCGTTATGAGTTGCTTTCTGATTGACCATTTCATGAAACTGCTTGCAAAGTATTTGAGTACTGCTAGCTTTTGCTGGACTATCTGCACATTCTTGGCAGGTAAAGGTAATATCAGTGGCAAGGACAAGCCAAGACAAACTGACTCCAGTATCTGTTGCAGTGACTGACCAGATGATAGGTTTGTTTATCTCTGCTCTTTGTGTAGTGCATGTCACAATGCACCGACTGGCACAGTCCACCACAGACCTTGTGACAGATGTGGTTATCTGCCAGGATGTCCAGTCTCACCCTGTGTAACTGGGAGTGGTCCACCAAAGACCTGTGGCAGATATTGTTTTTAGTTCTGCCAGGATGCCCTGTTTCACCCTCCACGCCCTCGGAAGGGCGGGGATGCCGGTTAAGTCGCCGACGGCCCGACCCATGAGACAGGTAGTACCAGTTTTCATGGTTATCCGGTAGCAAGCAAGCCAATGCTTGACCTGACAAAAAAAAAAAAATAAAAATGGGGGAGGGGATGTAAGTCTCATTTAAAAGCTGCCAATTTCTGACCAAAACAAGTGCAATTTTTGGGTTAAAAAGCTGCAATTTTTAGCAAAAAGACAAAAAAAGGTGTAAATTTTCAACTGTTTACAACCTAAAAACGCTGCAGATCTAAGATTTGAGTAGAATGCTGCAAGTTTAAGCTTCTTTTTTTTTAAACTGCAAATTCAAGAGTGAGAAAAGTTCTAAATTCATGAGGAAAAAGCTGCAAAATTATGAATAATAAAAAGCTTTAAATTTTCAAGTAAGAAGCTGCACATTTCTGAGTAAAATGGCTGTAACTCTGCAGGAAAATCCTGCAAATTTATGAGAAAAATCCTCACATTTACAAAAGAATGTTTCTAATTTACATGAAAAAGGATGTGATAAATTGGCGTGTGTTAGCCATTTTTTTAAGACAGCCATGAGGAGGAACTAAGCAGTTGTGTTCGGAGGGGTTAAATTCTGCAAATCTGCATTAATCAGCAGGGAAAAGGAGAAGGAGAGGAATAGGTGATCTCCAGCAGCAGAAATAATCCAGTTAGCCCAGGAAAAGTAAACACATGACACCCCATGACACCCAACAGATCACCCCCCATGACATCAGTGGGAACAGCTGGGACAAACTTCACACCTCTGTCGATTTACATGTTCCCTTCTGAGGACAATTCAAACAGAGCTGCTGCTGAGATGGAAACCAAAGGGTTAAAGGGTGACGTGGCTTTATCAGCAGCATTGACCCCCCCCCCCCCCCCAACTGACCTGCTGGACAGGAACTAACAACTCCTCAGACCTGTTAACACAGTTTTAACAACAAAAGGACATGCAAAAGAACGAAGATTCCCTTTGATTTAACAGCGCTTTTTAAAAAAAAGCGCTCCGGCCACCGGCGGAGTGAAGAAGCCTCACCGTTACAGGCCCGGTACCGTAGCTCTGAGAGAGATCTGTCGCTACCAGAAATCCACGGAGCTGCTCATCCGTAAGCTGCCCTTCCAGCGCCTGGTGAGGGAGATCGCTCAGGACTTCAAGACCGACCTGCGCTTCCAGAGCTCCGCCGTCATGGCTCTGCAGGAGGCCAGCGAGGCCTACCTGGTGGGTCTCTTCGAGGACACCAACCTGTGCGCCATCCACGCCAAGAGGGTCACCATCATGCCCAAAGACATCCAGCTGGTCCGCCGCATCCGCGGAGAGAGAGCTTAGACTTTCTGCTGCACATCCACCAACCACAATGCTCCGCACTGTGTCTATATATATACGTATATATACAGTATATTTATAGTAATATGTACATATGTATACTAGCTGTTCTTGTTTTTTCTTGCCTTCTGATTGTTGCTCTGAGTGTTGCTATCCCTGTGCTGTTGCAATCCTGGAATTTCCCCATTGTGGGACTAATAAAGGCTTATCTTATCTTATCTTATCTTATAATGGTTAATCTAAGTCACAATTTCAGGAAACAAACTTCAGGGGAAACTTAACCCATGACACATTGTTTTAAATTTTGCTGATTTTTCTTTTTTTTTCCCCGCTTCTCTTCCAGTCCTTATGGCCACTTTCTGATTGCTTTGAGTTTTTAAATCAAATCAAATCAAACTTTATTGTCATATTGCTGTACATTCAACTGTAGTGCAGGCAAGATGAAATTGCGTTTCTCTTGACATCCATATAAATAGAAGCAGCATGATTTAAGACACACTCACACATAGCTTCACCCCCCCCCCCCCCCATCCATTCATACATCCCTGAGACATACTTGGGAAAAAAAAACCAACTAACTAACTATAATATACAAATAATATACAAAATATCCGTAGGTGCAGTAGTGTGTATGAGAGATTCCGGGTCAACTGTTCAGCAACCTGACAGCTTGTGGAAGGAAGCTGTTGATCAGTCTGGTGGTTCTGCCTCTGATGCTCCGGAATCGTTTACCAGATGGAAGAAGTTCAAAGTGTTTATGCAGAGGGTGAGAACGGTCCTTGACAATGTTCAGTGCCCTGCTCCTACAACGGTTCTGAAAGAGTTCTTGGACAGAGGGGAGGGAGACTCCAATTACCCTCTCAGCCCCCTTGACTATCCTCTGCAGGGCTTTTTTGTCTGACATACTGCAGCTGGAGTACCATGTAGCAATGCAGTACGTCAGAACACTCTCCACCACACCTCTGTAGAAGGTCCTGAGGATGCAAATGGGGAGAGAGGCCTGTTTGAGTTTCCTCAAGAAGTGCAGTCTCTGCTGAGCCCGCTTCCTGATCCCCAAGGAATTCTTGCTCCAGGTCAGGTCCTGCGAGATCTGCACTCCGAGGAACTTGATGTTCTCCACTCTCTCCACTAAACGGCCGCCGATGCTGAGGGGGACGTGCTCAGGCTGTGACTGCCTGAAGTCGATAATCATCTCCTTCGTTTTGTCCACGTTGAGCACCAGATTGTTCTCCCTGCACCAGCCCTCCAGGTCTCTCACTTCTTCCCTGTACATTTATTCCTCATCCCTCTGAATAAGTCCCGCCACCGTGGTGTCGTCTGCAAACTTAATAATCTGGTTCCCCTTGTGTCTGGATACACAGTCATGTGTTAGAAGTGTAAACAACAGTGGACTGAGTACACAGCCTTGAGGGGATCCGGTGCTCAGCGTGACAGAGTTGGAGATTTTAAGAATAATGTTAACTGACTTAAAGTACATTTCTAACTACACTATATCATACAATATGCCATTTAACATACAATTTCATTTGATCGCATTTAGTTCTTAATTCAAACAAGCAGAGTATTTGCAACCAACTTAATTAAGACTTGAACAAAAACAATCAATCTGAATACAACTGGGAGCGTGTAAGAATAAAAATCTTTGGATTCCTTAATTAAGTTCTGTCTGCAGATCACCTGCACTCAAAACATTCCAATTACCACTCATATGACGGACCAGATTCCATACAAAATGTTACAAATTTTACTTTGGCTTCGTCTTTAAGGGGTTGCTGTTTCAGTTAAAAGTCTCAAGTGTTGAAGAGTCCAGCTTTGTATAAAACGGCCAAGTCAGTATACCACAAAAGGCTCAAAGTCGCTAAGATAATCCAGAGGTTAAACTGGCTGTTAATGTCATTTAAGCCCTTCTTGGCATCGACAGCGTGGAACCGGCATTTCACTTTGAAACGGATGGCAGCGAGTTATTGCCAACGAGCAGGTTTAAAACACACATAACATTAAAGTTAAGAGTATTGCAAGAAGGAAAATAGTTTAATATAAAACCCAGCTGTCTTACCTTGGAATGTCCTTTACAAATGAAGATATTCAAACTGAAGTACGGAGGAAAAACATAAAAAATGTCCAAAATATCCAGTAGATTCTCCAGAGGTTTTACAATATATATGTTTTGGAGGATAAAATAAGTTCAGGCGGACACGGCGAGCTGAAGGTTTAAGAGTTTTATTCCTCCATCATCATTGAGATACACAGCAGCACTGTGTGCTGTGTGTGAGCTCTGAGTGCGTTAGTGAGGCATGTAAAGTCAGCTCTTTTTTACAGTGATACAGACAGAGAATGCATGGCACATTAGCATATCGTCATCCAATACACATCGGTCAATACACATGATTAGCATGACATTGGTTGGCACAAAAGATGCATGCATTCAGTCCTGTCTGACTATCTCCTGTGGTTCTTTTGGTGGTATGCAAATCCCTGCTGAGCGTGAATATTATCAGTCTGCATTGTGCTGGGTGCCCACACGTGTGCTGGGTGCCCACACCGCTCCCCCTAGAACGGTCAGAAGGGGTTGTAACACCCCCCACCCCCCGTTGTTTGGCTCCAGCAATGGTAGACCTGTCAGAGGGCATGTCAGTCCATGAGAGGGACGGGGGAGGGGTGGAAAGGGCAGTGTGCTCCGCTCCGAGTTCCAGAGGTGTGGGAAAAGCTCTGTGCAGGAGGAGGTTGAGGGGTGGGAATAAGCGAGTGCCAGCCCGGGACGTGGTGTCTGGGCCGCGCAAAAATTGTGTGTGGATCCGCGATGGTGAGGCACTTTCCTGTAAAACGTGGAGGAGATCCACAGTGGCTGTGAAAAAGTTATATCTCTGACCTCTCTCGTGTTTTGGTCCAGCGAGGATGTGGGGAAGGCGAGCGGCCAAACTCCCCGAGGATGCGTAGTGGCTGTAATAAACTGAAGCTGTGTAAGGGACTCGGCAGTTTGGCTTTAGGTGCGGGAAACAGCCCTAAAGTCATCGGGGAGAGCATTTGGCTAAATTCCCGTTGTGCGCCGCGGCTGAGAAACCCATACAAAGTCCTGTGTGCTGGCTGCACGTCCGCTCCAGGTGCACGAGCAGCCCTGAAGGCTCCGAGGGTGGCGATCGGCCGCTTAACTCGGGCATGGGTAGTGGCGGGGGACGATGTATCAGTCTGTGGAACCGGTTTTGTCCTGTGCGTGGCGCACACTTGGCGCAGTGACCACATAGCTGAAAGCTGCGCTGTCCTCGTAACTTTGCAGAGTGTGTGCAGGGCTTCTGTGCGCGGGAGGTCCGCTGTCCGGAGTTTAGTCAGAGTTGGGGAGCTTGATGGAAATCAGCGCAATCGGCGTCGATGATTTTCCCCGTTCAGGCTGCTTCCTTCGTTCGCTCGTGTTACTGATCCTCGTCGTGCGTCTCGGTCCCAGTGCTGCGCTCTCGTCCCTGGAGGTCGCCATCGTGGAGAGAGGAGAAGGCGCGTGCGCTCCCGTGTGGGTGTGAAGGATGTAGGAAATCTCTGGTCCTCTGGGATCCACAGCGCGGTGAGAGGCAGCAGACGGTCATTCTCTCTTGTCAGGTCACCAGTGTGGAGGTAAAAAATCAGGTGAGGGACGCACCGTGACGTGTTCTGAGGCTTCCCATCCGGGTCATCTCCGGGGTGTTTGCCTCGTGTTCCATTCTTCGTCAGGGTCACCAGTGTGGAGGATAAAATAAGTTCAGGCGGACACGGCGAGCTGAAGGTTTAAGAGTTTCATTCCTCCATCATCATCGAGATACACAGCAGCACTGTGTGCTGTGTGTGAGCTCTGAGTGTGTTAGTGAGGCATGTAAAGTCAGCTCTTTTATACAGTGATACAGACAGAGAATGCATGGCACATTAGCATATCATCATCCAATACACATCGGTCAATACACATGATTAGCATGACATTGGTTGGCACAAAAGATGCATGCATTCAGTCCCGTCTGACTGTCTCCTGTGGTTCTTTTGGTGGTATGCAAATCCCTGCTGAGCGTGAATATTATCAGTCTGCATTGTGCTGGGTGCCCACAATGTATATATTGTGAAGGAATGAAAGGATGAGACATGAGAAGCCCAAATTGTGCACCAGGAGTGCACCAGAGGAAAAGTGGAAAAACACAGATCGTACTGCTTATGCAAAGGGCTGCAAACTAACAAAAAAGTTACATGAAAATGGCACAAAATCACCAGAAAAAAAAAAAGACCCGTTTCAGTACAGAATGTCTGAAGTCGTGTGAAAATGTTAGAAATGTTACAGAGTCAGAGCCGAGGGCTGAACTACTATTTACATGGTAAAAACGCAGAAATCAGGAGCAATTATACACAAACTCACTGCTCCTTTCGCCTCCGTTCTTGAAGCAAATAAAAATAAAAACACTCCAAAAAATCTCACAGTCACTACTAAAACTACTATTTACTATTCTGAACTATTATTTACACGGTAAAAACACCGAAATCAAATCAAAAATAGAAATCAAATAAATAATTTGATTTTGGTGGGGTTTTTTACCGTGTAAATAATAGTTCAGAATAGTAAATAGTAGTTTTAGTAGTGTTAGATCTATGAAAACTATCAATAGAGGCCTGTTTTGCTTCATGCACTTTTCCTGCAGTTGACAGAGGCAGAACACTATGTCAATAGTCGAGCTTGTGGAACAAAATCCACACTGACTCTCAGGCAGTATTCTGTTTACAGTCACATGCAGGCGGGCTAAGACAATACGGGCAAGCGTTTCCCCAACTGTGCTGAGAAGAGAGATACCACAATAATTATTGCAGTCTTGGCGATCTCCTTTATTTTTGTACAGGGTTACAATGGTAGCATCCTTCAGATCTTGTGGGATGCAAGGATTTTCCCAACAGGAATTCATGAATTTCAGCAATGATGGTGACAGCACATCTTCTGCGCATTTGAGAAGCTCGGGAGCAATGCCATCAGCCCCTGGAGATTTATTGTTGCGAAGTGCTTTAATGGCAATGGATACCTCATGAGATGTGATTGGGGTATCAAGCTCTTCCACTACGGGTAGTGTAGGCACAGCTTCACAGATGGCAGTTTCATTGGCAACAACTTCTGAGGCATAAAGGGAGCTGAAGTGCTCAACCCAGCGGTTAAGCTGGGCATCGATGTCAGTAAGGACAGTGTTGTCTGTGGCACGCAGAGGTGCAGTTTTTTTGACTGGTGGACCCAGGGCTTCTTTGACACCTTCATACATTGCACGGATATTACTGGTGTCTGCACTAGTCTGTATTCATGTTGATAGGTTGAGCAAGTATGAGTCAATACAAGCACAAATGTGTTTCTGTGCGTTTTGTTTTGTCAGGTCAGGCATTGGCTTGCTTGCTACCGGATAACCATGAAAACCGGTACTACCTGTCTCATGGATCAGGCCGTCAGCAACTCAGAATCAGAATCAGAATCAGAATGAACTTTATTGCCAAGCATGTTTAACACATACGAGGAATTTGACTTGACATTAAGTGCGCTCATGTTAAGCGCACACTAATGACGCGGCAGCCGACAGGCGCCTAATGCAGTGGGGGTAAAGAGGGAGAGGGGAAGGGGATGACACATTGGGCAGAGAGAAAAAAACATAGTTATCAGAATATCGCTCGAATGAGCAAGATTATAATCACATAGGAAAAAAAACCTCAATGCACACTTAGCAGACAAGTTACAAACAGATCCACACATTAACAAAGCAGAGAGAGACCAGTGTGTGTATATCAGTCATATGATATCAGTGTGAGTGCAGTGTGAATGTATCAGTTACTGGTGCACAACAAAAATCGTCTCCTAGGCAACGGCTGTCCATGTATTCTAAACATAGATAAACATGTCCACAGAGTTCATCTCTCTTCATGCCAGATGGTAAAATTCCATGTTAGTCACATGAAAACGCTGTCCCTGGAGAGTTCAGATTGTTGTACAACAGCAGTTGTTTGGGTTAAGAGAAGCCAAAACTCCCTTCTGCTTTATCGCTTCTCCTGGAGGAATGAGTCTCCCAAGGATGCCGAATCAAGGTCTAATGAGCACAGATCACTTAGAGCATAAAAATTTCCTCTCTCATGCGATTCTATGCATCACACATTCACAGGCTTTAAAATCATTTCCTGGAGAGCACCCAGCGACTCCAAGATGTTTTCAACCTTCTGATTCAGTTCGCCAATCAGTTCACCATTTGCCGCTATCAGTGCCCTCCCCTGCTGGTCGAATTGTTGAAGGAGCTTCGCCGGGTCCACATTTTGACCAGCTCTTCCAACTTCTTTAATTTCCGATACACCAGGAAACTCCAGAGCCAAACAGTAGAAATCCTGTGATCATAAGCCAAACAGATAGATGTCTTCCACATCTTCATCGAATCACACAGACACATGAGTTTCCAATTGTCCCATGAGTCTCCCCACATGGGCTCCCCCTGGCCCGATCTTCTATTAAAGTGGTGTCAATTGCATTTAAAGCCCAGCTCAATTCCATAATTTTCCATTTGGGTGGAGATGCAGCAGAAGAAGAGCGAGACACAGACAGGACACAGCAAGCTGGGATCAGTAAGGGGAGGAGGAGAAGGGAGAGGAGAAGAAATGCATCTGCTCTCTCTGAAAGCCGGAAGAAGAAGACTCAACCAGCATCCCCGCCCTTCCAAGGGTGTGAAGGGTGAAACAGGGCATCCTGGCAGAACTAAAAACAATATCTGCCACAGGTCTGTGGTGGACCACTCCCAGTTACACGGGGTGAGACTGGACATCCTGGCAGATAAACACATCTGTCGCAAGGTCTGTGGTGAACTGTGCCAGTCGGTGCATTGTGAAATGCATTACACAAAGAGCAGAGATAAATAAACCTATCATCTGGTCAGTAACTGTAACAGATACTGGAGTCAGTTTGTCTTGGCTTGTCCTTGCCACTGATAATACCTTTATCTGCCAAGAATGTGCAGATAGTCCAGCAAAAGCTAGCAGTACTCAAATACTTTGCGAGCAGTTTCATGAAATGGTCAATCAGAAAGCAACTCATACCGGCTCGGATGTCACCTGGGCTTACAAGGTCCGCGCTGATCTGTTCACACTCCGACAGGCAGTGAAAAGTAAGCTAGGAGCAGGAAGACAAAAGAATAGGAAAACAGCAGCCTTATGTGTAGCAGAATGGAATGTACGCACTCTGTTGGACAGAAAAACATCACAGTGCCCAGAAAGACAGACCGCGCTTGTGGCCCTGGAAATGAACAGGTACAATGTAGACATAGCTGCACTTAGTGAGACAAGATTGCCTGGATATGACAGCTTGGAAGACCATGGGTCTATCTTCTTTTGGAGTGGGAGATCAACTCAAGAAAGGACAGAAAAGCAGGAGTGGGCTTTGCAGTTAGAAAGGAGATAGCAGCAATGCTTGATGAGGAACCGGTGCCAATCAATGACAGGATAATGACTATGAGACTCCCACTACAGCGGAAGATGTATGCCACACTCAACAGTGTATATGCCCCAACAATGACCCACACAAAGGAGGTGAAGGAAGAGTTGTACAGTGATTTACGTGAGACTATCAGGTGTGTACCGACAGATGACAGGCTGATACTCGTTGGAGATTTTATGCCAGAGTTGGTTTGGACACCGCGAAATGGAAAGGAGTGTTAGACAGTCATGGAGTAGGCAAGTGCAATGCTAATGGAGAACTTCTACTTGCACTATGTTAAGAGTACAACCTTGTGATAACCAACACTCTATTCAAGCACAAGGACACACACAAGAAGACATGGATGCACCCAAGATCCAAGCACTGGCACTTATTAGACCACATCATAGTCAGGCAGAGAGACATAAGGGATATGTTGGACACCAGAGCAATGAGAGGCGCGGACTGTGGTACTGATCATGTTATGCTGAGATCTAGATTAAGGATTTGGAGACGAAAACAGCACTGCAGGACGGGTGCAAAGCCACCATGGAAGCTAAACACTAGTGCACTGAAAGGCCAAAAGAAGCAGGAAAAACTTACACAGAAAATGGATGAAAACTTGAAAGACTGGGACAGCAACAACTCAGAGAATGACATAGAAGAGAAATGGGCAACACTGAAGGATACGGTGTATTAGACTGCGAGTGATGTATTAGGCCACCCTGAGAGGAAACATCAAGATTGGTTTGATGAGCATGGTGAACACCTGAAGAAACTACTAGAAGTAAGGAATACAGCTAGGCAGGAAAACCTACAGTGTAACACAAGGTCGAAGAAGAAGAAATACTCAAAGGCTCAGAGTGAGCTACAGAAGTACACCAGAGAGCTGAAGTCCAACTGGTGGGATGAAAAAGTGGAGGAACTTCAAACTGCAGCAAACAGGAAGGATATGAAAACATTCTTCACAGGTTTGAGAGAAATCTACGGCCCTAAACCAAGAGGATTGATCCAACTAAAGGCTAGGGATGGTGAAACGGTTTTGCAGGAGAAAGACAAGATCCTGGACAGATTTGCAGACCACTTTGACCAACTACTAAACAGCCCTGGAGATCTGCCACTGAAGAGGCTAAAGAAGCTGTAGTGCAGCAACCAGCTGTATCAAGTCTGGATGAACCACCAAATTTTGATGAATTAATGGCAGCTATCAGGACAGCACAGGATGGTAAAGCTCCAGGAAGGGATGGAATTCCAGCAGAAGTGTAGAAATTTGGTGGCGTTCAGCTGACCAACTGCCTGCACAAGCTCATCCATAAGATATGGGATGCCCAGAAAGTACCTCAAGACTGGAAGGATGCAAGTATTGTGCCTTTGTTCAAGAAAAGTGACAGGAAAAATTGTGGAAATTACCGAGGTATATCACTGCTAGCCACTGTTGGTAAGATTCTCTCACGTGTACTACTGAACAGACTCAATGAACACATCTCGCAGAATGTACTACCGGAAACCCAGTGCGGCTTTAGAAGTGGAAGAAGCACAATGGACATGATTTTCTGCTTGAAACAGGTTCAAGAAAAGTGTATTGAACAGAACATGCCGCTTTATGTAGTCTTCATAGACTTCAGTAAAGCCTTTGATACTGTTTTGCGACAAGGACTTTGGCAGGTACTCAAGAAATATGGCTGTACAGAGAAGTTTGTCAGCCTGATCGAGGCACTCCATACAGGTATGCAAGCAAACGTGGCAATGAGTGGTTCAGTATCTAAAGACTTTTCAGTAAGCAACGGGGTGAAACAAGGGTGTGTGCTGGCACCTACGCTCTTCTCGCTATATCTGGCAGCCATGCTTGAGGTGGCCTTCAAAGACACTTCAGAAGGAGTATACATTCAAGCAAGGAAAGAAGCAGACTTGTTCAGTGTGGCACAGTTTAAAGCCAAGAGTAATACATCGATAAAGATAGTAAGAGAAATGCTCTTTGCCGACGACAATGCTCTAATTGCACACAGTGTGGAAGATATGCAATCTTTAGTGGAGAAATTTGCAAGAGCAGCTACCCAATTCAGCTTCCAAATCAACATCAAGAAGACAGAGTGCCTTTATCAACCACCAAAGTTCCAATTATCAACATCACTACCAGAAGAGATCAGCATTGGTACAGAGCCACTAGTCAAGTGCAAGACTGAAGTATCTAGGGAGTACTGTTTCAGAGAATGCTAGGCTGGAGGACGAACTATCTCTCAGAATGGGAAGAGCGAGCGCTGTGTTTGGAAACTTGAGTGAGAGACTGTGGAACAATCGACATGTGTCTATCCATGTGAAATGCAAAGTGTACAGAGCGACAGTACTGGCTACTCTATTGTACGCAGTTGAAGAAACTCCATGCATACATGATGAGACACCTTCGAGCCATAATGAACATCTCGTGGAAAGACAAGATAACCAACATAGAAGTGTTGAAACGAGCTGGTCTACCATCAATGGAGGACATGCTAATACAGATGAACCTGAGATGGCTCGGACATGTTGAGAGGATGGACCACCAGCGTCTCCCTTGGCAGTTACTGTACTCTACTCACAGTTATGCGAGGGCAAACGCAATCAGGGTAGACCAAGGCTCAGATTTAAAGACACTGTAAAAAGAAACTTGAAGAAGTTGGACATAGACAGGAGTTCCTGGCAGCAGAAGGCTAAGGACAGAGCTGTGTGGAGGAATCTGATCAGACCTAAATGAAACAGTCATTGTCGCCCACAACTGTGATGACCCGGTCTCTGCCATCATCTGCCACAGCTGCGCGCACACCTGCAGCTCATCACTCACGGCCTATATAACCGGCTCTGCCTGTTAGATTGGCACGGAGCCGTCTGTCTCCCTGGCTACACGAAGCACTACGCTCTCCAGCCTAACATTCAGCCCTGATCATCCCTGCCATGCCTGCTTCTTCCTGGAAGGATTCTCCCAAACCTCCAAGTAAGCACAGCATTCTGCTAACCTTGTCAGTGTCATCCCCTGTGCACAGGTGGAACTCCCAGGCGGCGGATTCCTCTCCTTCTTGGCGGCGGACTACGCCAATCTCTCTCCTTCTCACCATCTCTCATCAGCAGCGTGGGTAGCAGCCGTTGTCCAACCTCCATTCACCACCACAAACTAGGGCTGAGAACGATCCCTAATTTCCAGAATCGATTCGATTCCGATTCTTGAGATTCTGAATCGATTCGATTCGATTCCGATTCAATCCCGATTCGATCTGGGGAATTACCATTTTAATAGCCATTTTACTTCCCATGAAACAAAAATCTTCGAGACCTAATGCTGCAAATTGTACCAAGAATCTTCTAACTTTGTTAATACATAAATTATCACATATAGAACTGACCCAAAATCAGTTACAATAATGCACTTTTTATTATTTAACTTATCATTTCATAAAGTGCTCACAGGTGCTTTCTTTAGTGCAAAGGGTGTGTCGTGTCAAGTTCACCACCCAGAGTAAGTAAACAAATTCAATGCATGAACCATGCATTCATAATCTCATTGTATTTCAGTCCCTCCAGGATTTTGTCAGCTGTTTTTGTGATTGTTGTGGCCCAAAAAGCCTGGATTTGTGGGAGCTTTTCCAAAAAGTTATGGCACTTTTAGAGTTTTTTTGCACTCAAAGTTGTGTGAGGAAGTACAAATTTTAAAGCAGCTGCTTTTTCCATAGTTTACAGTGATGCTATTCTATGTAACACCACAAGAAAAGTAAAGGATTGCCAAAAATTTCTTGTTAAACAGTGATTTATTTAGAATTAAATGCTCAGTAAAATTGTAAAAAAAAAAAAAAATGACCAATATTGTATTCTTGCTGAGAACTTTAAAAAAGAAATAAAAGAATTTGTCATTCCAACAACTAAATTGCATTGAATGCATGTTAGTGTGGAGAAAGTGATGGCAGCACCTCCTTGAATCTTGAATTTGAAGGTCTTCTGTGCTGAAATCCACATGAAGCAGGGATGCTCCTCCACTGACGACCTCTGACCTTCAGAAGGTCTCCGTGAGGATGAAGCTTCCAGTCTTCACACATCTGAAGGCAGATAAAAAGAATAGATTTCACAGTAAAATTAACATTCATATTTTTAGATCGCCACACCACAGTAGGGTTTAATAATTTAGGGTTTTTTTTTTTATATTTTAACTACAAATTAACTTTCAATGTTGGAAAAGGGTTTCAGTTCATTTCCTGAGAAGGTTTGTTCATTTCAATTTAGTTCTACTGAGTAAAAATAGCTTGTTGTACTGCAGCCTTTATTAATTTTATTGTGATTTATTCTCTTCACATCGCTTAAGTGGCAGAAGTCCATAATCTCATAAAATATACCTTAATTCTGCATTTATTCACAGCGCTTAACCAACAGTTCTCTCTGTGTCCATAGTTTGTAAAAGAAACCACCATCATGCCAGATAAATTATTAATTGACGACATAAACGTTAAAACAAACAAATATACTTACAGTCTCAGCAGCTCCAAGTCTTCCTCTGCTTCACGGGTTTCAGTCTCCGCATTTTCCCTTTATCAGTCGTCAACTTGATGTTCCAACACAGCGCTGCATGGAGTAAAAGTACGTTTATCCCCGCTTTATGAAAAATATTCAGAAGCTGTTGAGGACAGTCTATACGGTGACTTTTGCTGCTAAATTAAGAAACGCACGTTATTAACTCCGCGTCATGTAAACACAAAAGACGTGTGCACGCGCCGCAGGGAACACAGAAGTTTTATTTATGAAAAATATTCAGAAGCTGTTGAGGACAATCTTTACGGTGACTTTTGTTGCTAAATTAAGAGACGCACGTTAATATCGCCGCTCGTGTAAACACGAAAGAGCACGCGCGGCAGGACACTCTTGCCGGATGAGAACCGTTTTAACACCACAGAAGAAGAACTAGCATATCCTTTAGCTTGCTAGCTCCGTTAGCGCGTCAGTTGTTTATGGTTCTCGGCCGGCTCACTGACCCGGTTTCGACCCGATTATACTCAGCAAACGTTCACAAACGTAAAAATATTATATTAAAACATATTAATATTAAAAGATCGATCCACGGATTTTGTGGATCGATATCGGCTCAGTCAAGCATGTATCGATCCATATCGATATATTGATCTTTTGAACCCACCCCTGCCACAAACTGTAACAAGGTTGCCAGATTGTACGATGTTCTGCTCACTCCCTGCTGTCTTGAGTCCACAGATTCACGCACTATATCCACATTTATCTCGCACTCACGCATCCACACACGAACATTATTACAATAAACATTGTTTGTAACTACTCTTGAGCTCATGTCTGTTCCCTGGGTCTGTGCATTATGTCAACGACAGACTGCTATGATGATGATGATGCACTAATCTGTATTCGTGTTGACAGGTTGAGCCAATATGACTCAATACAAGCACGAATGTGTTTCTGTGCGTTGCGTTTGGCAACTTGGAGAGTATTTGGATGTTGTGTTACACTTGTTGGAAAGAAAATATGATCTTGCTGAACGTTTTATGTTGAGAAGTGGGACAATGGTTTCCACGTTTTTGTTGAACCAGTCAGGTTGTCAGGACTTGTGTGAGCCAAAGGCTTCAAAAGCTGAGGTGGTAATACTGTGACGAAGGTTATTCCACAACTGTTCAGTTTCAATGACTGCAGTGTCATAGGCAGTCAGATTTGAATAAAGAAGATCTCGGAAATAAAGTACTGAGGCTGACTGTTTGGTTGCAGCTATATTAATGACACATCTTGGTTTTGGCCTGGCATAGTGGATTCTTTTTGCTTGAAGCTTCAACTTGCATCTGATGAGAGCATGATCAGATCCAGAACATACATAAGTACTGCAGTCTGCTGAGTGTAGGCTCCTGCAGTGCAGCACAGGTGAGAGTTGCCGTCTGTGCACAAGTATGTGATCAAGCTGATGCCATCTATGTGAGTAGACCTTAGACTTTGTTGCACCTTGGGAGAAGATGTTTGGAAAGCAAAGATGGTATGTGGCACAGAATTCCAAGAGAAGTTGTCCATTTGCATTCATACTGTCAATGCTCTAGGGGCCTAGAACATCAGGCCAGTCTAGGGGGTCTTGTCCTATACAGGCATTGAAGTCTCCCAGAATCAGTAGTTCCTCTGTGGGAGGAATGTTGTTGACTTCTTTGGACAGGAGCTGGTAAAATCTGTCTTTGTCTTCTGCATCAGAGTTGTGTGTCAGTGCATAGCACAAGAGCCAAATGTTACCACTTGACAAATAAAGGTGAAGAAGCATGAGACGGGCGGATTTGCTGACAGGTTGGTGAATCAAAGACAGCAAACTATTGCGGACTGCTAAGCCAACTCCATGGTGTGGTCTCTCGCCTTTTGGGTGCCCAGACCAGAAGAAAGTGTAGTTGGCTTCACGGATGGATCCATTGCCAATGACCCAGGTTTCACTTAAGGCAGCAATGTCAATGGTCAAGCTGTGCAATTCCAGGTCAGTGATGGCAGTCTTGCGTAATCTTTACAGGTCATCATTTATACCAAGGGAACGAACATTCCAGCTTGTGCAGATGAGTGAGGCAGTAGCATGATGACGATCGAACCGTGCCTGCCTAGAACAACGGTCCTGCTGAGCAGAGGCAGTGCCACCAAGGGGCTGGGACTCCTGGTTTGCTAGTAACGAAGAACTAACATTTTGTGAATTCATGGTAAGAATTAAAGAGACGTCGAAAGCGCGAGGGCAGGTGTTAGTGGATGAGTGTTTGCCCAGGACAAACATCCACCTCTGGGCCCTCCTGAGACCTGGATCCAGTGGAGTGCAGAGCATGACGACTGGAGCATCATAGGGCTGCCCCGCAGTGGCAACTAACTTGCCTAGTCTCTGCCGACTGTTGAACACTGATATTGGGGTCTGTCCACTCACCAGAAAGCTACTTCATGCCAGGACGTCCAACATCAGGAGTGTGCCACAGGTTCAGGTTCAGGTTACTTTATTTGTACCCGTAGGTAGATTTGTTTTGCAGTCAGGTGACATCCATATTTACAAACCACAATTACATTCAGCATGAACACAAACACAGGCACACATGAAGCTGACTATAAACATGATAAAAGTACTCAAGGGTCCACCAATCAGGACATAAGACAAAGAGATAAGAGAAAAAACAAAGAGAGAAGAGAGAAGGGTCATATTAAAAAGTTAAAGACTAGTCAAAGAGGTTAAAAACTCAAAAGTCTAAAACCAAATAAAAGATTTAGAACTCAAATAAAAAACCTACAAAAATAAGTAAATATAAAATAAAATTAATAAATAGGTAACTAAATTATGTGCAATATATTGTTACATCTTGTTCAAGTCTTTAACAGCAGCAGGAACAAAGCTGTTTTTGTAGCGCTGGGTTTTACTTTTTGGGACAGCAAACCTCCGTCTGGAAGGAAGAAGCTGAAAGTGGCAGTGCAAAGGGTGGGAGTCATCATTAAAATGGAGGTAGCAATCCTCTGTACCTGTCTGGTGTACGGGGATGTCAGGCTCAGCTGTGACTCACCAAGCAAACGACTGGACCATCTAACAACCTGATTCAAGGATTTCCTCTTTCAGTTTTATCTGACCAAACCATGACACTAAAGAAAAGGATAAAACAGATTCAATAAAAGCCCGATAAAACATTGTCATTATGGTTCGGTCAATTTGGAAGCGTGCAAGTTTCTTAAACAATGCAAATGTTGCTGACGCTTTTTGCACACCCTTTCACAGTTCTCTTCAAAGTTTAAATTACTATCCATAATCGTTCCAAGATATTTGTAGGATTGTACACATTCAGTGGTCTGGCCTTTTAGTACAGTGACTTGGTGCCTGGGAGTTTTCCTCCTAAAGTCAATAATCATGTCTTTAGTTTTTGTTGTATTCAGCTGCAGGTAGGAATCCTCATACCAGTGAACAAAATCATCAACTACTGGGCTGTGGCCACTCTCACCATCCTGGAGGAGACTGACAACAACTGAATCATCAGCATACTTTATAATGTGTCTGTTGTAATGTCTGCTCCGACATGACATGTGTGCACTTGTGCCACGAGAGCAGCTGCCACACCCTGCTGCCAGTGCAACAGATCGATACTTTTAAGTCATGCCTAGGACTACTATTTACCCATAGCTGGAGACTGATTAGGTGAGTGTCAGGGCGTATCCACCCGCTGGTGGGCCTATACACTACACCTCATGGGGCACCAGACAGCCCCCTCGATCTCTCACAGTTTAGCCTGGGTCCGGAAACACCCAGTTACCGTGGTGTGCCATGGGGAGGCACTGTGAGAGTCTTGACTTGTAGGAACTGAAACCATCAGGAAGGGACTTACGCATTCTGCCCTTCTTTTCACTCTGGAGAGCTAGATGGTGGCTGCAGCAGAGAGCAACTACACTGTGCTATGCTGCAACACTACAGTATACAAGCCCTGTGCCCAAAAGGACACCACACCACAAGGACACCACGCCATTGTGATAACAAGATACACAAACAATTGTTCATTGTATTTGTTGTAATCATTGAAGTAGGCTATGTATATATGGAATGTGACTAGCTTGGTGGCTATCCATGTCTTATCTAGTACCTATATATATCTATAGTTGGCAAGGATGTCACAGCCGGCCACAGCCAATAGCATAAATGGGTTGATGTCACATATCTCTACCAAACAGTTGGGGCAAGAGTAAGTGCGACACCTACTGGCCAGGAGGTCAGAATGTTGTCTCTATCACCTTTAAGTCGTGATCTGATCTGGTTTAAAAGTTTAACTTGGTGCAATCCAGCCTTAGTTGATACATGAGTTCAACATGAATAATCCTGTTTTCAGTGCAGATTGTTTTTCCTAACATGTTGCCTTGACATTAGGTCTTTTGCTTAAAATAACATCTCTTGCAGTAAATGAAGATGGTACTAACCCATAAACTAAGGGACTGTGTTAGTGTGTTCTCTTAACCCAAGATTTTGTAATTTAGTTTGCAACTTGCGCAAACAGACAAGGCAGATCGTTTGTAGCTGAGAATAATTTAACCCGATGTGCTGGCTCTGCAGTGACGTGATTAAATGTGAGACGCTTCAGCAGCACTTCGTGCAGTAACAGCATTTAACAACATCATACTGGGAGATAACCCCAGTGCTTGAATCAGCAGGAGTAGATCCGCTGTTGGCCTTTCAAGCCGACACCTTTCATATATAATTTATTAAACTGAACCAGGAAAAACCCAACAATCAGAGGAATCCCATAGCCACACATTTGCACAGTTAAATATTTACACTGGTCAAGATGAGATTTTAAGTCAGTAAATTTGTACTTTTGCATAACTACACTGCACCCAGTGCTTATTTGGATGATTTTCCTTTGCACTATGTCCCCTTGTTAAATTTAAAGGAACTTTTTTACATGAGCTTTGCACACCATGCAAATTCATTTTACTTCATTAGACTGCATGCCATGTGACGTATCGTGTCTGGATTTGAGGATTTTAATCTCATTTGTTTAAGTTGAGAATTGATGAAACGAAGAAAGGGCATTGCCTGAGTGGACCAGAAGGGTTTGGCTGAAAGGGTTATGGTTGTGAAGTAGATGTTTCTTTAGCTTTAAATGCAGATATTCTGGATCATAGGAGTATTGCATACATATATTAATATATATTAGCAGTTGACTTCTAAAGAAGATTTGGTTGTATGATTTTGTTGTGGGGTAAGTTGCTTTCACTTGGTATGTTGAAGTGCTTAAATGCAGATTGATGATTTACGCTTTTAGCTTCTAAGAAAACATGCTAACGTTAATTATAGTTTTTCATTGCATAATAGTGATTAAAATGATTGTTTTATAATTTAGATTTGTGGTGTTTTAGCTGTGTGTTGGATAGAATAATGTAAGATTAATGAAGGTTTGTTCTGAGTCAGTTTTTATAATTATGGATGTCTTGCCATTGTGTAAAAGCTTATAACAGCTGAGAACCAGGAATACAAATGAAACTGATATATGACATCTTACTGTAATAGTAAGAATGCATTTTGTGTGCATGTCTCCCACTGGAATGATTCGTATTGCTGTTGATTGGGTACCGTGTTGCCCTTGGGGCAGTCGTGATAGACTCTGTGTGTGTGTGCACGTGCGTGCGTGTGTGTGTGTGTGTGTGTGTGTGTGTGTGTTGCTCAGAGTGCATGATAATGAGGCTGTGGTGGTTTTGGCTGAGCTGTTATAGTCTTTATTATATTAACTTCCTTTGATATTGCACAACTTTGTAATGACTTTTTTTGTGCTTTTACATGTTTGTGTTCATGACTGGAAAAAGCCTAATCAGCGTATATTAAAAATGGCTTTCACCTAAGGAGGAAAGTGGCTTTTTATGGCTTTGGGTCCACATGGAGATCCAGATCAGCCCCTGGAGGGGCGCGAGGCTTTATCATTTGTGAAAATGTGAACGTTTATATTACTCCATGTTAAATAAAAAGTCATGACAAACCCAATTAGATGATTGAAAGTCTGTTTAAAACAACTGAAAACATATTATAGACCCACTTAAAGCTGGGGCTTTAAGGCCCTATTTTGACAGTCACCAGCGGACTTTTGTGCCAGACTTCCTACCGTATGCCAGTGTTTTTGTTAGTTTCTGTCAGCACTTTGTTTTTTATGCTTTGCGTCACGCCATCTAATTAACAGTAGAGAGTGCACCCACTTTCTGCTGGGAGGAGGAGAGTCATTTCAAAGAGGTGTGGCGGCATGCAAGCTCATGCACACTGGTATTATGGTGCATGTTATGACAATGCGCTTTTGATCAGGAAAAAAGGAGGTCTGTCATCAGAAGCGCATTGTTTAATGCAGTTTTAGTGGCATGTTTTGTAATCACGCAGCTCCAGAGCTCATGAGGGAAACAGTATGCGCTGTCATTTTCTGTTATTTTAATGGAGAGAGTTGTAACAATCATAATATAATCACCTGTCATTTTATTTACAGTGGGGCAAAAAAGTATTTAGTCAGCCACCAATTGTGCAAGTTCTCCCACTTAAAAGATGAGAGAGGTCTCCAATTTTCATCATAGGTATACCTCAACTATGAGAGACAAAATGAGAAAAAAAAATCGAGAAAATCACATTGAAGGGTTTTTAATTCAATTCAATTCAATTCAACTTTATTTATATAGCGCCATTTCACAACAACAGTCATCTCATAGCACTATCAACTGAAGGGGGGACCCCCACAGTTGCAGAAAGACCCCAGCAATCAGGCGATCCCCTGTGAGCAAGCACTTGGCGACGGTGGAGAGGAAAAACTCCCTTTTAACAGGAAGAAACCTCCAGCAGAACCAGGCTCAGGGAGGGGCAGTCATCTGCTGCGACTGGCTGGGGGGTGAGGGGATAGAGAAGAAGAAAAGAACAGACATGTAGAGAGCAAACAGCACGATGGGGACTCAATCTATGGGAGAGAACAAACTAATGTTAATGACCAGCAAAAAAAAAATATTTCATAGAGAGTGAGGAAAGGAGTGAGGCCCAGTGCCTCACTTTTTTAATGAATTAATTGGTAAATTCATCGGTAAAATAAGTATTTGGTCACCTACAAACAAGCAAGATTTCTGGCTCTCACAGATATGTAACTTCTTTAAGAGGCTCCTCTGTCCTCCACTCGTTACCTGTATTAATGGCACCTGTTTGAACTTGTTATCAGTATAAAAGACACCTGTCTACAACCTCAAATAGTCAGACTCCAAACTCCACTATGGCCAAGACCAAAGAGCTGTCAAAGGACACCAGAAACAAAACTGTAGACCTGCACCAGGCTGGGAAGACTGAATCTGCAATAGGTAAGCAGCTTGGTGTGAAGAAATCAACTGTGGGAGCAATTATTAGAAAATGGAAGACATACAAGACCACTGATAATCTCCCTCGATCTGGGGCTCCACGCAAGATCTCACCCTGTAGGGTCAAAATGATCACGAGAACGGTGAGCAAAAATCCCAGAACCACACAGGGGGACCTAGTGAATGACCTGCAGAGAGCTGGGACCAAAGTAACAAAGGCTACCATCAGTATCACACTACGCTGCCAGGGACTCAAATCCCACAGTGCCAGACGTGTCCCCCTGCTTAAGCCAGTACACGTCCATGCCCGTCTGAAGTTTGCTAGAGAGCATTTGGATGATCCAGAAGAGGATTGGGAGAATGTCATATGGTCAGATGAAACCAAAATAGAACTTTTTGGTAAAAACTCAACTTGTCGTGTTTGGAGGAGAAAGAACACCATACCTACTGTGAAGCATGGGGGTGGAAACATCATGCTTTGGGGCTGTTTTTCTGCAAAGGAACCAGGACGACTGATCCGTGTAAAGGAAAGAATGAATGGGGCCATGTATCGTGAGATTTTGAGTGAAAACCTCTTTCCATCAGCAAGGGCATTGAAGATGAAATGTGGCTGGGTCTTTCAGCATGACAATGATCCCAAACACACCGCCCGGGCAATGAAGGAGTGGCTTCGTAAGAAGCATTTCAAGGTCCTGGAGTGGCCTAGCCAGTCTCCAGATCTCAACCCCATAGAACATCTTTGGAGGGAGTTGAAAGTCCGTGTTGCCCAGCAACAGCCCCAAAACATCACTGCTCTAGAGGAGATCTGCATGGAGGAATGGGCCAAAATACCAGCAACAGTGTGTGAAAACCTTGTGAAGACTTAGAGAAAACGTTTGACCTCTGTCATTGCCAACAAAGGGTATATAACAAAGTATTGAGATGAACTTTGTTATTGACCAAATACTTATTTTACCGAGGAATTTACCAATTATCCATCCATCCATCCATCTTCTACCGCTTTTCCGGAGGTCCGGGTCGCGGAGGCAGCAGTTCAAGCAGAGAAGCCCAGACTTCCCTCTCCCCAGCCACCTGCTCCAGCTCTTCAGAGGGGATACCAAGGCGTTCCCAGACCAGCTGCGAGACATAGTCTCTCCACCGAGTCCTGGGTCTGCCCCGGGGTCTCCTCCCAGTGGGACATACCTGAAACACCTCAAGTGGGAGGCGTCCAGGAGGCATCCTAATCAGCTGCCCATACCACCTCAACTGACTCCTTTCAATGTGGAGGAGTAGCGGTTCTACTCTGAGCCTCTCCCGGATAACTGAGCTCCTCACCTTATCTCTGAGGGTGAGTCCAGCAATCCTACGGAGAAAGCTCATTTCAGCCGCTTGTATCCGCGATCTCGTTCTTTCGGTCATTACCCAAAGCTCGTGACCATAGGTGAGAGTAGGAACGTAGATTGACTGGTAAATCGACAGCTTTGCCTTAGAACTAAGCTCCCTCTTCACCACAACAGACCGGTACAACGTCCGCATCACTGCAGATGCTGCTCCAATCCGTCTGTCGATCTCTCGCTCCATTTTCCCCTCACTCGTGAACAAGACCCCAAGATACTTAAACTCCTCCACTTGGGGCAGGAGCCTGTCCCCAACCCGGAGAGGACAATCCACCTTTTTCCGGCTGAGGACCATGGACTCGGACTTGGAGGTGCTGATTCTCATCCCAGCCGCTTCACACTCAGCGGCAAACCGTCCCAGCAAGAGCTGTAGGTCATTGCTGGATGAAGCCAACAGGACAACATCATCTGCAAACAACAGAGATGAGATCCTGTGGTCACCAAGGATGACACCCTCCATTCCCTGGCTGCGCCTAGAAATCCTGTCCATAAAAATTATGAACAGGATCGGTGACAAAGGGCAGTCCAACTCTCACTGGGAATGACTCCGACCGAGTGTTGGCAATACGAACCAAACTCTCACAACGGTCGTACAGAGACCAAATAGCTCGTAACAACAAGCCCGATACCCCATACTCCCGAAGCACCCCCCACAAAAATCCACGAGGGACGCGGTCAAATGCCTTCTCGAAGTCCACAAAACACATGTAAACTGGTTGGGCAAACTCCCACGAACCCTCAAGAATTCTCGAGAGGGTAAAGAGCTGGTCCGATGTGCCACGGCCAGGACGAAAACCACATTGCTCCTCCTGAATCCGAGGTTCGACCAACGGCCGGACTCTCCTCTCCAGTACCTTGGCATAGACCTTCCCAGGGAGGCTGAGGAGTGTGATCCCTCTAAAGTTGGAGCACACCCTCCGGTCCCCTTTTTTGAAGAGAGGAACCACCACCCCAGTTTGCCATGCCAAAGGCACTGCCCCCGACCTCCACGCAATGTTGCAGAGGCGTGTCAACCATGACAACCCAACAACATCCAGGGCCTTGAGGTACTCAGGGCGAATCTCGTCCACCCCCGGGGCCCGGCCACCAAGGAGATTTTTAACCACCTTGGCGACCTCAGCCCCTGTGATAGGTGAGTCATCCCCCTCGTCCCCAAACCCTGCTTCCTCTGTGGAAGGCGTATCAGTGGGATTGAGGAGATCCTCGAAGTATTCCTTCCACCGCCCGACGATATCCCCAGTTGAAGTCAACAGTGTCCCATCCGCACCATACACAGTGTGGACGGGGAGCTGCTTTCCCCTCCTGAGCCGCCGAACAGTTTGCCAGAATCTCTTTGAAGCCGACCGAAAGTCTTGTTCCATGGCCTCACCGAACTCCTCCCATACCCGCGTTTTTGCTTCAGCAACCACCCGAGCTGCACTCTGCTTGGCCTGCCGGTACACCTCAGCTGCTTCGGGAGTCCCGCAAGCCAACCAAACTTGATAGGACTCCTTCTTCAGCTTAATGGCCTTCCTCACCACTGGTGTCCACCACTTGGTTCGGGGGTTGCCACCACGAGATGCACCGACCACCTTGCGGCCGCAGCTCTGGGCCGCTGCTTCAACAACAGAGGTGGAGAACATGGCCCATTCAGACTCCATGTCTCCAGACTCCCTCGGAATGTGGTTGAAGTTCTTCCGGAGGTGGGAGTTGAAGACCTCCCGGACAGGGGCCTCAGCCAGATGCTCCCAGCACACCCTCACTATACGTTTGGGTCTACCAGGTCTGAATGGCTTCCTCCCCTGCCATCGGATCCAACTCACCACCAGGTGGTGATCAGTTGACAGCTCTGCACCTCTCTTTACTCGGGTGTCCAAGACATATGGTCGCAGGTCTGATGATACGATAACAAAATCGATCATCGACCTGCGACCTAGGGTGTCCTGGTGCCAGGTGCACATATGGACACCCTTATGCTTGAACATGGTGTTCGTTATGGACAGACTGTGGTTAGCACAGAAGTCCAATAACTGAACACCACTCGGGTTCAGATCGGGCAGGCCGTTCCTCCCAATCACCCCTCTCCAGGTTTCACTGTCGTTGCCCACGTGCGCATTGAAGTCCCCCAGTAGGACAATGGAGTCTCCAGGAGGAGTACCCTCCAGCACCCCAGTCACAGACTCCAGAAAGGGTGGGTACTCTGAAACATCATTTGGTGCATAGGCACAAATGATGGTCAGGACCCGTTTCCCAACCCGAAGGCGCAGGGAAGCAACCCTTTCGTCCACCGGGAAAAACTCCAATATAGAGGCAGCAAGGTGGGGCGATACAAGAATACCCACCCCTGCTCGTCGCCTCTCGCCCGGGGCAGCTCCAGAAAAGGCCAAGCTCCAGCCCCTCTCCAGGAGACTGGTTCCGGAACCGGAGCTGTGTGTTGAGGTGAGGCCGACTATATCTAGCCGGTATCGCTCAACCTCGTACACCAGTTCAGGCTCCTTCCCCACCAGAGAGGTGACATTCCACGTACCAAAAGCCAGTTTAGAAAGCTTGGGATCAGTCCGCCAAGGTCTCCGCCTTTGACCGCCACCTAATCCACATAGCACTGGACCCCCATGATCCCTCCTGCAGGTGGTGAACCCACTGGAGGGCGGACCCATGTAACTCCTTCGGGCTGAGCCCGGCCGGGTCCCATGGGTGGAAACCCGGCCACCAGACGCTAGCCTTCAAGCCCCTCCCCCAGGCCTGGCTCCAGGGTGGGGCCCCGGTAACCCCATACCGGGCGGGGTACACTGAATCCTTGATATACAATTTATCATGAGAGTCTGTTGGATCGTTCTTAGTCTGGCCCTTCACCCAGGACCAGTTTGTCTTGGGAGACCCTATCAGAGGCAAATTGCCCCCGGACAACATAGCTCCTGGGATCACTGGGGCACGCAAACCCCCCCACCACGATAAGGTGACGATCCATGAGGAGGATTTAATTTAATTAATTTACCAATTAATTCATTAAAAATCCTTCAATGTGATTTTCTGGATTTTTTTTCTCATTTTGTCTCTCATAGTTGAGGTATACCTATGATGAAAATTGGAGACCTCTCTCATCTTTTAAGTGGGAGAACTTGCACAATTGGTGGCTGACTAAATACTTTTTGCCCCACTGTATATGATGATACACTAAATAATTTTCTTTTATTCCTTCCACATTCTTATTTTAATTGCAGACTTACCGTTGGGAGTCTATGGATTAGGCATTAATGTATGATTTTTTTAGGGGAGTGAATAGGGAGCATGTATGTGTTTTGGTGGCGCACATGGGGAGGCATATCAGTCTGAAGATTTTCATCCCATCCACATTTTTGTTTTCAACACAGACTTTTTAAGCATTAATGGGTTTAATTTTAGGGGAATGAAATAATAATAATAATAATAATACTTTATTATACTAATAATAAATAATAATAATACTTTTCACTGTAACTCCCCAGAGAGACAGGAGATGCGTCCATATCTGCCTGGGGCCAAGCACCCCCAGGTTTCCAGCCAAGGCTGCCCGCACCGAGCTCCTACGGTCGGGGTTCTCGAGCAACAGGTGCCCCCACGGCCACTGATATAGCCCCTGGGAGGTGCCACTGAGAGTGGGCTCACTTCATAGTGGGTGTTGGGACTGGACAGGACATCCCACTGGATCTTCTCATTCCCTGTCTGAGACAGAGCCACAAACCTCAGCGGAACCCCGCACGAGATGGGGGAGACCCTCTGTTGGTGAACGCAATAGGGGAGGGAGCACTCCATCTCCCCACAGGCCAGGAGCGACTTCCACACCACCGTTAATGATCCTTCTGTTTTATGAAAGTTTGCACAGGCACCATCCTCTTTCCACGAAGTTTAAAACCCATTCATGTCTGTGTTACATTTGTGCGCACTACATTAATCCATTCAGCTTGATTTTTCTAATATGTTGCCCACCACTGGTATTTTTTAGTAAAACCTCCTTCTATTATAGTAAATTTATTATCATCATATTATAGTTCAAGAAATCTCTGTCTGTTTGTGTGTGTCTGTGTGTGTGTCATGATCATAGGACTTACTATGACATCATCAAAGATCAAAGGCAGGCATCATTGAGCAAGTGGTGACGTCAAAGATCAAAGGCAGGCATCACTGAATAAGTGATGACGTCAAAGATCAAATGCAGGTGTCACCATGGTTACTGTTGCCATGGTAACTAACTTTCTGTGGGCATGCAGAAATACTTGCTTATACTTGCTTTCTACGGGCATGCACTATCTATCCATCCATCTTCTTCCGCTTAATCCTTTTCGGGTTGTGGGGGGGCTGGAGCCTATCCCAGCATCTTTGGGCAAGAGGCAGGGTACACCCTGGACAGATTGCCAGTCCATCGCAGGGCCAACACAGAGAGACAGACAACCATTCACTCTCACAGTCATACCTAAGGACAACTTAGAATCCCCAGCTGATGCCAGTTAACCTAACTTGCATGTTTTTGGCATGTGGAAGGAAACCAGAGAAATCCCAGAGTAAACCCACACAGACACAGGGAGAACATGCAAACTCCATTTTTCTGTTCAGCATTATCTGTTATCCATTTGTCCTCTCTAAAATAACTAACTGTGATTGATAGCTTCCTTATTACCAAGCAGCGTTACTATTGTGTGCATTTTCACTCACATGCACATCCTTTGGTCAGCGCAAAACCCGTCTTAAACAAGCCGTCATGATCAGAATTCCATCCATTCATCTTCTATCGCTTAATCCTTTTCGGGTTTGGGGCGGGGGGGCTGGAGCTTATCCCAGCATCTTTGGGCGAGAGGCAGGGTACACCCTGGACAGATCACCAGTTCATAGCAGGACCAACACAGAGAGACAAGCAACCATTCACTCTCACATTCGTACCTAAGGACAATTTAGAATCCCCATTTGATGCCAGTTAACCTAACCTGCATGTCTTTGGCCTGTGGGAGGAAGCTGGGGTACCCGGAGAAAAGCCCACGCAGACACGAGGAGAACATGCAAACTCCACACACAAGGGTCACTGATGGTCAGGGGGTGGGATCGAACCCACGATGGTCAAGGGTGGAATTGATCCCATGACCTTCTTGCTGTGCTGCTACAGTGCTAACCACTGCGCCACCGAGCTGCCTTGATGATCAGAATTCACTTTAGATAATGCACCTCTGTGCATTAAAGGGTTGGGAGCGCTTTGGATTGGATTATCCAAAACACACCTCTGAATAATTAGACCAGCCTCTTCACACCTTGCGCACTTTACATTGCTGTGATAAAGAAATGAACTTGGAAACACCTATAAACACATTCTGCATCAGTGGGAACTTGTCATAAACCCTCCCGTGCACTTTTCCACAGCGCACGGCGAGGGGTGAAATAATGAGGATTTATATGCTGGGTTCACTGCACACATTTATTAACGTAAAGTCACACAACTCCAAAAAGGGTGGAGACATACGGAAAATGGAAAAGTAACTTACAGTGGGCATTCGAGGGTCGGCATCGCCCAGCGAACACATGAGGAGAGACATGTAGCCACGCTGGCATCCCACAGCCGGTATCACTGTGTGGGCGCAAGAGAACCATGGCGATGTGGAGTGGCTACACGTTGTGGCATACAGTTAAGTAATGTAGTCTCCAGACAAAGCAGCAGACAACCAGTACAGTTCATTGAAGACCCAGCAATGCGTGACTGGCACAAGCTGCTTAAGTACACACATTGCTGGTCATGTTGAAATTGGCAGCACCTGTGCGAGGAGCGGGAAGATGGCACACAGGAATAGACACAGCTGGAACTAACGAGAGAGGGGGTGTGGCTGGACCGGTGAGCTGTCAGCAGCGCTAACAGAAAGTAGGTCACCACAGCTGTCTAACAGCTGCCGGTCAGACAGTGGCTATGGGTAAGGAAGGCACACAGAAATACACAATAAACACTTATACAACGGTACCAAGACCCACAGGGAAGGCAGGACCGAGCCGGGGAAACCAAGCTGGCTCGGCTCCTGACAGGAACTGATTATGTACTGCGTCGTTGTAATACGGCCCTTAATTGTTAGGTAGTGATCCAAAGTGAATATCTAAATATTCTGTACATTTTTTATTTTCTCACAATAAACTGTATCAGCACTTCCGGTTATGGCTGCCACGTAGGACGGACGTGTCTCGCTCTGCTCTGCTCCTGGAAAAAAAAAATCGGCAAATAACTCTCTCATTTGGGACAGAACGTATCCCAGCATTTGGGCGAGGATATGTCGGCGAAGCCTAAGGCTGGAAAACCAGGAAAAGGAAAAAGCGAGCCGCCGAAACAGTCCAAATTAACGGACTTTCAGGTCTGTGACGCAGCAAACAAAACTCCATATATGGCGGAGGAGGCTGGCAACGCTGCGATTTCTGCGGGGAATGGCGCAGATGCGCTGATGGCAGCCATGAGTTCAATGAGAGCGGACTTTTCCTCTAGATTTGATGGGATTATGACAGCGTTGGAAGGAATAAGAAAGGAATTGGGTGACTGTGTAGAACGAACGGCGCAGATGGAGCTCCGTCTCGCTAGTGCTGAAGATGACGTCACCCGTCTTCAATTAAAGGTGCGCACTTTGGAAAAAAAAAATAAATCTCTGGAAGATAATATTTTGGATTTGGAATCTCGGTCGAGACAGAATAATTTGAGGCTGGTGGGTCTTCCAGAGGAATCAGAAGGTCGGGACGTATGTTCCTTTCTGGAAAAGTGGATTCCGGAGGTGCTGGGCAGCGAGGAGTTGCAATCAGCAGTGATTCTGGAAAAAGCACATCGTATTGGCCCACGGAGAGATAAGGGACCGCCGAGGACCTTAATTATGAAGTTTCTTAGCAACAGAGACAGGATGAAGATCTTCAACGCTGCACGTGCTAAAGGAGAGATTAAACACCAGGACCAGCAGGTGCGGTTCTACCCAGATTTGGCCACAGGAATCCAGCAATTGAGGAAGCAGTTTGATCCCGTACGTAAGGAGCTGCGCAACCTTGGGATTCGTCATGGTGTAATCTATCCTGCGAGACTGCTGACCACGTATGAGGGCAGAACCCACATCTTCAAGACCCCAGAGGAGGCGCAGGAGTTCATCAAGAAGATCAAAGAAGAAGAAGAGACTGGTGGGAGCTAAGCATGAACAAAATATAAGGTAGAATAATTAAGCATTTGCACAGGCATCTGACTGACTTGAAGTAAATAGTAAGTTTACAAAATATAGATTGTATTATATATTAAAAAAACAAAACAAAAACAAAACAAACAAACAAACAAAAAAAACTATGATGTACAAAGTTGTTAAAAATTTTGGAGTTAAGTTGGAAAACTACAGAGGAGAGTTAATGTTACGTCATTAAAAGCAGTAGAGTTAGGGTGATTGGGAGGATGAAGAAGGAGTGGCTTAGGCTGTTCCCCGTGGGTGTGGAACGGTCGATGGCTATATCGGGAGACAGAATTTTTCTTTTGATTTTGGGGGGTTTGCCACAAGTGTGGGAAAGGGAAATTTGTTTGTGTGTAGTTTGTAGGATGAATGTTCAACCACTCATGTTTTTGCTTCTCTGTATGAGCATGTTTACACTGCAAGGTAATCCCAAACTCTCTATTGATCATGGACCAAAGTGTTAATCTTAATTTAACTTCATGGAATTGCAGAGGTCTACAAAATTTAAAAAAACTTAAACAAGTTATGAATAAAATAAAGGACATGGGTTCAAGAATTGTGTTTTTACAAGAAACTCATCTGATAGAGGAGGATGTTAAAAGAATTAGGAGTAGATGGCAGGGAAGTGTATTCACCTCTTCATTTTCATCCCGAGCCAGGGGAGTTATGACTCTCATACATAAATCAGTTCCTTTTCAAGTGAAAAATGTAATTGGAGACAAATCTGGAAGATATGTAATCATTCAAGGTTCTTTGCTATTAGAAAATATAAATCTTGTGAACTTATATGGTCCCAATATAGATGATCAGAAGTTCTTTGCTAATTTATTTCTCATCTTATCATCACTTACAGGGCAACATATAATAGCAGGGGATTTTAATTGTACATTGAATCCAGGTGTGGATAGATCAACAGGACTGGATTGTACGCACATTGGATGTAGGATGACTATTAATCATTTTATGAAAGAATTGAGATTGTTAGATATATGGAGAGAAATGAAACCACAAGTTAAAGCCTATTCTTGTTATTCCAGTACCTACAAGACATTCTCACGTATTGATTATTTTTTGATTTCCACAGAATTAAGGTCCAAGATTCAAAACTGCTTTTATGATAACATCGTGATCTCTGATCATGCACCCTGTTGTCTAATATATGTAGATAAAAAATTGACAAAGGAATCAGGTAGATGGCAATTTCAGCATAAATGGCTTCAGGATGAGGAATTTGTCAAGTATATAGAAAAACAGATAGACGAGTTCTTTGACATCAATACTACACAAACATCAGCATGTGTAAAGTGGGAGGCTTTCAAAGCTTTTATTAGGGGACATATTATTAGTTATACAGGATCAAAATCTAAGAAGACTCGAGAGGAGAGAGCTAAATTGGAACATAAAATAAAAAATCTTCAGGAAAAAGTGTATGCAGGAAGTGACCCAAGGTTGGAGAATGAATTACTGATTTTGAGAGCTGAATACGACAAAAAATCAGCGAATAGAGCTGCCTCGAGTCTTCTAAGATTGAAACAATCTTTTTATGAACAAGGTGAAAAATCAGGAAAATTATTAGCATGGCAGATTAAACAATTGGAAATTAAAACACCAATTACCAGTATTATAAGTAAAGGACAGGTAGTTATAGATCCTTTAGAAATTAATAGAGCCTTTAGAGATTACTATGAAAAATTATATGATACCAAAAATGAACCTGATTTAACAAAACTAAATGGGTTTTTGAACGAACTATCTATACCGTGTATTCCAAATGAAAACAGGGAGATATTGGAGTCTAAAATTAGTCAAGAAGAAGTTGGGCTAGCCATTGATAATATGAAATCAGGAAAAAGTGCAGGACCAGATGGTCTTCCAGTTGACCTTTATAAAAAATTTAAGAATAAATTAATAAAACCTTTTTTGGAAATGGTTTTAGAAGCATTTCAAAATAATAATTTACCATCATACATAAATAATGCCTTAATTATACTGCTGCCAAAACCAGGTAAGCCCTCTAATAAATGTGAAAATATGAGACCAATAAGCCTATTAAACGCCGACCTTAAGATAATCTGTAAAATTTTAGCAAGACGAATACAAGAAATTTTACCAGATATTATTAATCGAGATCAGAATGGCTTTATAAAGGGTAGACAAGGCTTCCATAATGTAAGAAGACTATTTAATATTATTTATTTTAATAAAGAAGCACCGGATACAGCTCTCCTATCATTGGACGCCGAAAAGGCCTTTGATAGAGTTGAATGGCCCTTTCTTTTTGAAGTCCTACAAAGGTTTGGACTTGGAAATAATTTCATAAAATGGGTTCAAATAATATACAATAATGCTACAGCAGAAATCCTAACAAATAACAATATTTCAAAACCAATAAAAATCAATAGAGGATGTCGACAAGGCTGTCCACTTTCACCTTTACTGTTTACTATGGCAATTGAACCTTTAGCGATAGCGATACGTTTACATTCACAAATATATGGAATTAAAGTTGGACCAACAGAACATAAAATCTCCCTGTACGCCGATGATATAATTTTGTTTATGTCGAATCTAAAAAAATCAATTCCAACCTTGTTGAATTTAATAAAGAATTTTGGGGAAATATCAGGATATAAAATAAATAAAACTAAATCTTCAATATTAATGCTAAATGAGACCCAGAGAAATTACCCAGCCCCTGAGGTAAATCAATTCAAGGTTGTAAATCAGTTTAAATATTTAGGAATCCAAATTATGCCTAAGCTAGAATCAGTCGCCAGTGTCAACTATGAAGCCTTAATGTCAGATATCAGTGAGTTAACTCAGAGATGGATGTCACTACCAATGTCGATGATCGGGAGAATCAATATACTTAAAAGTAATATTTTACCTAAAATACTTTATTTATTTCAATACATTCCCTTATCACCACCTTTAGATCTATTCTCAAGAATAAAAAAAAAGTTAGTGGAATTTATATGGAACAACAGGAGGGCTAGATTACGTTTGTCTTTATTATATTTACCATTTGATCGTGGAGGTCTGAAATGTCCAAATTTTATGTTGTATTATTGGTCGGCACAACTGAGGTCTATGACATATTATTTTTCATCAAATGATCTCCCTCACTGGACTGAAATGGAATCATACAATTTACCTTTACCTCTTCCCATATTCATATACTCAGATTCGGCAAAAAAATTACAAAAACAAGTTAAAAATCCATTTGTAAAGCATATGATCAAAATATGGTGTGAAGCTAAAAACTATTTAAAAGAACCACAGTTATTGTCACAATTTAGTCCAATATGGGGTAATCAATATTTTAAACCAGGGAGAGCGGACGCTGTATTTAAAGTATGGAATTTAAAAGGGATACAAAAGATTCAGGATTTATATTTGCCATGTGCAGACAACATAATGTCTTTTGAAGAGCTGAGGATCAAATTTAATCTCAATAGAACACATTTTTTTAAATATCTTCAACTTAGAAACTTTATTCGATCAAATCAAAATAAAGCTCTCACTCGACCTATTTATTCATCCTTGGAAAAAATGATGATGAAAGATAGTAAAAGAAAGGGTATTATTTCAGAGTTTTATAACTCATTGACACTATCTTCAAGTGAAAATTCACTGAAAAGATTAAACTACTGGAAAGAAGATCTGCAAATTGAAATTTCAGAGGAACAATGGGAATTGGCTTGTACAGAAGCTCAAACCAAATCAATAAATGCACGCCTTAAATTGATACATTTCAAATGGTTAATGCGGATGTATGTTACACCGGAGGAGTTAAATAGATACAACAAAAATATACCAGATACATGCACAAAATGCATGGAAAGTAAAGGAACCCTATTTCATTGTTTATGGGAATGTAGATTAATAAGAATGTTTTGGGAAGAGGTGAGGGTAACAATTGAAAAAATAATCTCAAAACAAATCATATTGAATCCTAAACTGTTTTTGTTGGGTCTGTACCCAGAAAAGCATAATTTTAATAAAAGTGAAAGAACATTCATAGACCTCAGTTTGCTTAATGCCAAAAAATGTATTGCACTATTATGGAAAAAGACTCATAGACCAGATGTGACTCAGTGGTTAAGACAGATGTTAACAAACCTTCCATTAGAAAGAATAACATATATACTAAAATCAAAGGAAATTGTGTTTGAGAATATATGGAGACCTTTTATTGATTATGTAAAAAATTTAAACATAACTCTTGAAGAAGAAGGTGAATGATGTGTGTGGACCTTGTAAATTCCAAACTGGTGAACATAATATGTATACTAATGTATTGGATTGTCTAGACTAAACAGAGGAGCATTGTTGAAGACTTGATTTTGTTGGTGGTTGTTGGTGTTTTTAGTGCATTTTTTTTTTTTTGTAGTACTTTAGTGTTAGTGTTTGATTGTTTGTATCATGTTTGTTAAAAAAAAAAGGTTCAATAAAGATATTGTGGAAAAAAAAAAAACTATCAGCAAGTCTTTCAGAAATGTGATTTTTTTTTTTTTTGCCTTTATTTAATCAGGTTAGTTCCATTGAGATAAAGGATCATCACCAAAATTTTATGGGTTACTCTCTAGCCCAAGGACCACCTCTGGTAAAATTTCATCCAAATTCATCCAGTAGTTTTGGAGTACACACATGCGCAGTGAAAATAATCTGCAGTTCACATGCCCATGCTGTCAGCGGCAGCCAAGAGCCACCAAACTGATTTGAACAGCTGCAGTCCAAACACAAAGAAGAGTACGGTGGCAAACGTTTTAAATGTCGGAAGCAATGGAGGTATGTGAATACAATGACCATCGAGACGAACAGGAGCTTTTGCTGTTTAGTGGTAGAGGAAGAAAACAGACGGGCAAAAAGACGGACATTTGTTCACCCAGTATTAGCTGATTGCTCAGTACTTTCCTCTAGCCGGAGTTTTCCATGCGCATGTGCAGTACCATTCTATTGATAGTAAAGGTGAGCTATTTTTGTGTTTAGTTCAAAAACAAAGCATTATTTCAAAATTATGGCAAACTAAAAGTCATGAAAATATGGTGATATAATGATACAAACCTTTAGTTCCACTTAATTTTGACCGGGCAAGCTGAAACAGAGAGGCGGACGGACAGATACACACACACACAGTCACACACAGACGCACTAACTGACTACTGTATTGCCTCTCACTGAGGAATAATAAAAAGACAGACAATAAATAAAGTAGCTATAAAAACATACTCATATAAAACACTTGCACACAGAAAACCTGGACTCCACTGATTTCACTAGATTTTTAAATTCTGTCATGTATCTGCCTTCCAGGCAGATGATGTTTAAAGTGAGGACTCAGGGTGCAGGCAGACTTAGGTCCAATGATGATGAATTATTGAACTCCAGAACAAAGCAAAGCAGCACGTGGGCTGAAAACAAAACCAGACAGGCAAAACACTCAAGGCAAAGCTAAGCAAACAAGGTGAAAAACTCATGGAACAGGACATGGATACATGACGGGGTAAAGATGATGATGATGCAACACAGAACACAATCCAAGACTCACATATATAGGGGAGGGAACACTTAACGACACGTGGGACAGCTGAGAACAATCAAGAGCTGAACAATGCACACATGAGGGAGAATGGCTAACACGAGGGACTGGGGACAATGGATAGACAAATATACACACCAGACCATAATACTGACACTGAGGACAGACAAGGGATGACACAACATGACTAGAGACACAAGGACAATAATACTAACAGTAAAAATAAACAAGAATGATGCAATGTAACCAAAAGACAACCACAAACAACAACAGGGAATGAGGACAGGACGACATGCAACAACCAATAACTGGGGAGCACAAGGACACTTAATAGTAATAATAATAATATAATTATAATAATGATAATGATCAAAGGGAAAAACAAGGAAACCAAAATGAACATAAAGCGTGGGCACGATCATGACAAATTCAGTCAAAGGTATGAAGTTTTGTAGTTGTAACTCAGAGTTTATTTTGTTTCATGCATCAGGAGGTGAAAACTTAAAAAGGTTTCTTTCCCAATTCTGTTTTTACTTGTGGAACAACCAGTTGCAGATAATCCACTGAGCAGAGATTGTGGCTTCCTTGTTTCCATGTTAAAAGTGAACATACTGTAAATGCAAAGGATTTCTAACCAGAATGACTTTGTAACTGAACATATGCCAGTGACAGAGGTGATGATAATCAGGTCACTTTACTTTTGAGAACACAATGATGAATGAGAGAAACACAGTTTGTAATGAATCTTAAAACCCCATGATAATCAGACAAACAGACAATGGCAGGTGCAGTCATGTAAAGTATATCTCTATAGTCAGTGATGGGTAGAAACGCTGCTTCTTCCAGTTTCAGCTTTAAATTAACAACGTTACATTTTCTTATAATTGTGGAACTTTTTGTTTAATGTTTTTGACATAGATTTGCAGCTTTTCTTGTAAATTTTTCTCTGGAACTAATAAGGGGCCAAAAACACCCCTTTCCCAGCTGCCCCCAAATATTGAGACCTTTCTTTTCCCCCATAAATGTACTTGTGATGACTCAAAGGTAGAAGCTCAAGTACAAGGCAACTAACACCAGAGAAAGACACTCAGACACGGAGTAAAAGTTTAAACACAATTTTATTGAAAACCCAGCAAGTGTAGAGAAAGCAGTGCACGCCAAAGAAGCACACAGCCTGTAGGGGAAGAGAGATAAGAGCTGGTTAGAATGAGGAGTAAAACGGGAGCTAGTGAATTAGAGCAGGGGTTTATCTTACGACAGATGAGCAGAGAGCCCTGCACAGAAACCCAGTGAGGAAGTGGAGGAGCCAGCAGGACTGAGCTGGCGGAGGAAGTGGAGAGGAGAGGAGAGGAGCTGGGGGGAGTCTGACCGGGTGAAGAAGGCAGTTCTTGGGTGAAGATGATGAGAAGGCAGGTGAGCGCACTGCAACCCCAGAGATGCATTGCTGAGAATGCAGCAACCTGGGGAGAGAGGAGGAGAAGGAGGAGAAGGCTGAGTTCCTAATAACACAGTTCTTAACCTTACTTTAAGGCAGCAGTACCCAATGGTTCAGCGCAGAAGAATTCACCGACTGATCCTTTTAAACACTGGCAGAGATGAGGCAACAGGTGCGTCCACTCACGCAGGTGCGTTGATGACCTGCGGAGCCCAGGAAACAGAAGAAGAACCTCCCACAGAAAAGGATGGAGAGCACGCTCACCCGATCATCACAGTGCCCCCCTCAAGGGGTACCTCCTGGCGACCCACCAAGCTTGTTGGAATGAGCCCGGTGAAAGACTTGGACCATTCCCTTGTCATGGAAAAAGGAACCAGGGATCCGTGATCTTTCTTCCGGTCCGTAGCCTTCCCAGTGGACCAGGTATTGTAGACCCCGGCCCCAATGGCAAACGTTCAGAATCCTCTGGACGGTATAGGTGGTCTGGCCATCGAGAATCCAAGGAGGAGGAGGCGGCTTGGGGGGGGGGGCTGATCTTAGATATGTGGAACGTAGGGTGAATACGGAGTGTTGGCGGAAGCTTCAGATGGACCGTCACGTCATTGATGATCTTTGAGATGGGAAATGGACCAAGGAAGCGAGGTGACAGCTTTCTCGATTCCGTCTTCAAAGGACCTGCTTCGCCAACAGCCACACGCTATGACCTACCGCGTACTTGCGTGCAGGGACCCGTTTGCGGTCCACATATTGACGATTCCGCTCAGCCGAACGGAGAAGGGCAGCTTGGTGGACTTCCACAAGCATTGGCAGTGGCGAGCGTGGGCCCCCATGGATAGTACGGCCATGTCCCTCTCCACCATAGGCAGCAGGGGGGAGTGTAGCCCATAAATGCCTTGAATGGCGTAAGTCCGGTGGCAGAAGAGACGGCAGAGTTATGGGCATAGTCCACACAGGTAAGATGGGAGCTCCAAGTGGACGGGTTGCAGGAAGCCACACATCTCAGGGCGGCCTCCAGGGATTGGTTAGCATGCTCAGCCTGGCCGTTGCTTTGAGGGTGGTAACCAGAGGTGAGACTGACCGTGGTGCCCATGGAGCGGCAGAAGGATTTTCCAGACCAGAGAGGTAAATTGAGGACCCCAGTCAGACACAATGTCCAGAGGGATGCCATGGAGATGGATAGCATGAGTGGTGAGTAGATTGGCAGTTTCAGTGGCAGAGGGCAACTTGGGGAGGGGCACTAAGTGAATGGCTTTGGAAAACCGGTCTACTATAGTTAGGATGACGGTGTTGCCCTGCGAGGGAGGGAGGCCCGTGACGAAGTCCATTGCGATGTGTGACTAAGGATGACTTGGAACCGGCGGGGGTGCAGGAGACCAACAGGTGGTGAAGACTCAGACTTGTTCCTAACACATACTTGACAGGCCTTGACGTAATCCTGAATGTCCGTCAGCACCGTAGGCCACCAGAACACCCGCTGCACCAATTGGATAGTCCGGGAGATCCCGGGATGACAGGCAAAGTGGCACACCCCCACCGGATGATGTCACTGCAGATTGAACATACAGGCAATCGTCAGGGCCTCCCTCGGCTTGAGTTCATCAGACTGGGCCTGCCGAACCCTCTTCTCAATGTCCCACGAGAGGGCGCCAAGGATACAGGAAGGGGAAACAGTAGACTCAGGAGTGGATGAGGAGGACGACAGGTCGGAGGTGAACTGACAGGAGTGTCAGGCTTGATGTTGCGTGACCCATCTCGATAGGTGATCACCAGATTGAACCTAAGAAAGAATAAAGCCCAGCGAGCCTGACTAGAGTTCAACCTGTGGGCCGACCTTAAGTATTCAAGATTTTTGTGGTCGGTCCACACAATGACGGGGTGAGTGGCTCCCTGCAGCCAGTGCCTCCACTCCTCAAGTGCCAATTTAATGGCCAGCAGCCCTCGATCTCCTACGTTGTAGTTTCTCTCAACTGGCGTCAACCACCAAGAGAAATACGCACATGGGTGGAGTTTCTGATCTGAGGCCGGATGCTGTGAAAGGACAGCGCCCACCCCCGAATCCGAAGCGTCCTTTTCTACAGCAAACTGGAGCTGAGGACCGACCTGCGCCAAGATGGGCGTGTTAGAGAATAGGGTTTTTAACTCAGCGAAAGCCTGCTCCGCCGCCTCAGACCATTTAAAGGGGACTTTGGTCGAGGTCAGCTGAGTCAGGGGCTGCACTACCCTGCTGTGGTTTCTGATAAACCTCCAATAGAAATTAGCAAAGCCCAAAAAGTGCTGAAGCTGTTTCCTAGATTGTGGTGTAGGCCAATGTAACACTGCCTTCACCTTGGCCTGATTGGCCCTCAGCTCCCATTCGGCCACAGTAAAGCCCAGGAAGGAAGTGGAGCGGGTGGAAAACTCGCACTTTTCGGCCTTTACAAAGAGCTGATTCTCCAGAAGCCATTGTAACACAGCCCGGACATGGACCATGTGTTTCTCCTGCATGCGGGAAAAAAATCAAAATATTGTCAAGGTAAATAAAAACAAACTGGTTTACCATATCGCGAAGGACATTATTTATCATGCACTGGAAGACGTCAGAGGCATCAGTGAGTCCAAATGGCATCACAAGATATTCATAATGCCCCAAATGCATTTTGAATGCCATCTTCCACCCATTACCTTTGCGCATGTGAACCAGGTGATACGCATTGCGCAAGTCAAGCTTGGTGAATACCCGCCCACGCTGAAGGAGCTCGAATGCGTAGTTGATTAGGCGCAGCGGGTATTTATCCTTAACCGTTATCATGCTAAGCTCGTGGTAGTCGATACACGGACGCAGGGATCCGTCCTTCTTCCCGATTAGGCCGGCGTTCAGGGAGTCCTTGATGTACCTGTCCATCGCCTCCCTCTCCGGCCCAGAAAGACTGTAGAGCCAGCTGGACGGCAACTGCACACCCAGGAAGAGGTTGATAGCACAGTCGTAAGAGCAATGAGGTGGTAAAGAGAGCGCTCTCAACTTGGTAAAAACTTCCCCAAGGTCATAGAAGACCTCGGGTATGAGGCTGGGGTCCAGCGGCTCTGCCGGAAGGGAGGTGATGGGGAGTGAAGGCGAACAGGTGGCCGAACTGAAGCAGGAGGATAAACAGAAGGGACTCCAAGAGGAAATTGAGTTCTGAGCCCAATTGATAATAGGGTTATGTTTCTGGAGCCAAGGGTATCCCAGGACCACTGGGGAGGATGAACTAGGGAGAATATAGAACGAGAGAGTCTCCCGGTGGAGACTCTCTTACCGTGCGCTCGGTAACAGAGGCTAGGTTACAGCTGGATAGTGCTGTTACGCTAAGCGCAATCGACAGTTTTATAGTCGGGATGCCTATCTCCCACATGAGCTGCAAAGAAATAAAGTTTTGTTCTGCCCCTGAATCAGTTAATGCCGAGACCTTCTTCTCGGCCCCCGGTAATTGAATAAGAGTCGGGAACGAAAACTTGCTGGGGGGCCTGATAGAATGTCTGCTTGTCAGACCCCCCACGGCTACTGACAGGCTGTGTCTTTTGGCTTCACCAGGCAGCTTGGTAGTTTATGCTCCAAAGAGCCGCAATACATGCACATGCTGGCCTTGCTCCCAGCACCATCGCGTCAGGGGAGGAGTCAGACCTGATGGGACTAGTAGCCGGCGGGGGGCGGACCGAAAAAGGCCTTCTGCTCCTTCTCACGCTTGCGGTACCGATTATCCAAGCTCTCTGTCTATCTGCTGCGTGTCTTGACACACACACAGACACACACACCCGTCTCATCAGACACACATCTTTCATTTACCGGGGCGGGGGGGGGGGTGGAGTTGTCCGTGTTCAGATCAGAGATTCACAGCTTTAAAACTCATTGACAAGCTATAGTAATGATTTTACCTCTAAAGATGTATGAAATGATCAAACACTGGCTGTAGTGTTAGACTTGCTCATTTGTTTGTGATTTTATGGAGTCTCTTGTCACGTGCACTCCCTCAACGGGGTGCTTTTGGGGCAGGCGGACATTTTTCTTCTCATTTATGTTTTTATTAGAAAAGGATGCCATTTTTACAAATATAGCATTCAGACATTTACATCATGGTCCTTCTCATTTGTTTTATAGGAACAGAAAAAAAAAAAAAGAAAAACCAAAAAAAATTTTTAAAAAAACAACAAAAAAACCAACCTGAACTGGGGGCTTACAGTCATTCCTTCTTCTCATATGGAAGAATAAATAAACAAAATTTCAGTCTTAGTAAGGTGATTCAACAAGGATGCTTACATCTGGAGTCATACAAAATCATTCCGAATAGGGGATATAAAATGAATCCACTTGTTCCAAATTGAATAAAATTTTTCCCTTTGAATTCTTAACAAATACGTCAATTTTTCTATTTTGAAGATTTCCAAAATTATTCCAAACCAATCATTGGGTGTGGGTGGGGCTGGGTTTAACCATTTTCTAGTAATTGATTTCTTACTGGCTGTTAAGAGCGCCTGCAGCAATTTTACTGTATGTCCCCTCTTCTGTCCAGAGTTAGAACAAGACCCATATATAAATTTAAAAAGTCGTTTGCAATGTTTACCTTGAAGATATCATTTAAAGCTTTATGAATTCCAGACCAATATTGATGCAAAACCGGACATTCCCAGAATATATGAAAATGATTTACTTCAACAGAGCCACACCTTCTCCAACACTCATTATTTATGTTTCTATATTTACTTTGGTGAGGAGTCTTAAAAAATCTTATCACATTTTTCCATCAGTGTTCTCTCCATACCAGTGAGTTTGTGAAGGACCATTGAAAGATACAAATTTTTTTCCCAATTCTCATCAGAAATGCCCATTCCCAAGGACTTCCGGTTATGGCGGCCACGTAGGAAGACGTGTTTCACACTGCTCTGCTCTTGAAAATAAAAAAAATTACTAAAACTCTCCTAATTGGAACAAAAACCCATCCTAGCGTTTTTGGTGCGGCTATGGTAAAGACTAAGGCTGGAAAATTAGGTGGAGGAAAAGGCAACTCGACAAAACAACCCAAGCTAACAGACTTCCACGCTCGAGGCGAAACAGAGAAAATTCCAGAGGCAATGGCGGAGGAGGGAGCCAGCGGCGGAGCGGGAACAGTTGAAGAGGGGACAAACGCAGTGCTCACTGCCATCAGCTCCATGAGAACAGAGTTTTCGTCTAAATTCAACGGGATTATAACAGCGATAGAAGGTATGAGAAAAGAAATAAACGACAGCATGGAGCGAGTGTCGCAGGCGGAGCTCCGAATTTCAAGCGCTGAAGATGACGTCACCAGCCTGCAAACTAAACTGCAAACACTGGAATTAAAATGCAAACGTCTGGAAGATAACGTCCTAGACTTGGAATCCCGCTCGCGACAGAATAATTTGAGGCTGGTGGGCCTCCCGGAGGGAACGGAGGGACGGGACCCATGTTCCTTTTTGGAAAAGTGGATTCCAGAAGCGCTGAATAATGCGGATCTGCAGTCATCGGTCGTTTTAGAGAGAGCTCATCGAATCGGCCCACCGAGAGATAATAAGACACCACCGAGGACACTGATTATGAAGTTCCTCAACTACAAAGACAAGATGACAGTCACCAATGCGGCGCGAGCTAAAGGGGAAATTAAATACCAGGACCAACAGGTGCGGTTCTATCCAGACTTGGCTGCAGGAATACAACAATTGAGAAAGCAGTTCGACCCCGCCCGCAAAGAGCTGCGCAGCCTAGGGATTCATCACGGAGTAATTCATCCAGCAAGACTGCTGGTCACATATAAGGGGAGAACCCACACCTTCAAGACCCCTCAGGAGGCGCAGGAGCTCATCAAGCAGATCCAAAAGGAGACTGGCGGGAGCTAAGCATGAACATGACAAAGGTAGAACATTTAAGCATATGTACAGACATCTGATTAATCTGAAACATAAACATGTCTACAAAATACAGACTGTATTAAAAAAAAAGTTATGATGTACAACGTTGCTATAAAACTTTGAAGTTATGTTGAAAAAACTACAGAAGAGAGTTAATGTCATAAGAATAGTAGTAGAGTCAGGGTGATTGAGAGGAGAAAGAGAGAGTGGTTTGACTGATCCTCACAGGTGTGGAACAGTCACTAGCTATAACGGGAGACAGAATTTTTTTGATTTTGGGGGGATTACCACGAATGTGGGGAAAGGGAATCTGTTTTTGTTTAGTTTGTAGGATGAATGTTCCATCTTCCATGTTTTTGCTTCTCTGTAAGAGTATGTTCATATTGCAAGGTAATCTCAAACTCCTTATTGATCATAGATCAAAGCGTTAATCTTAATTTAACTACATGGAATTGCAGAGGTCTAAAAAATCTTAAAAAACTTAATCAAGTCATGAATAAAATAAAAGACATAGATTCAAAAATTGTGTTTTTACAAGAAACTCATCTATTAGAGGAGGATGTAAAAAGAATTAGGAGAAGATGGCAAGGTAATGTGTTCACCTCATCATTTTCATCCCGAGCTAGGGGAGTTATGATTCTCATACATAAAACAGTGCCATTTCAAACGAAAAATGTAATTAGAGACAAATTTGGAAGATATCTAATTATCCAAGGATCTTTGTTATTAGAAAATATAAATCTGGTGAACTTATACGGCCCCAATATTGATGATCAAAACTTCTTTGTTAATTTATTCCTCACTTTATCATCACTTACAGGGCAACATATAATAGCAGAGGATTTTAATTGTACATTGAATCCCAGTATAGATAGATCAACAGGACTGGACTGTACGCACAATGGATGTAGGATGACCATTAATCATTTTATGAAAGAATTGAGATTGCTAGATATATGGTGACATGGCTGTTTGACCCAGGAGACAGACACTGACATGAGTAGACTGCTTTTAGACAATTATTTATTAAGTGAAGTGTGTTATGTGTGTATAGGTGTGAGTGAGTGTGATACTATGGAACCGCTGGGGCTGAGCGAGTCCTGCCGCGACCTGGCAACCCTGGAACACACAAGCACAGATAGATTAGGCCTGCCCGCAGTACAGAGATGGGAGGAAGAGTACTGCTTACTTGCAGGTGGTGCTGGAGGGCTCGCGCTGGCTCTGCGGCTCACAGTGGCTCCGTGTGGGTGACGCTGGGTGCTGTGGTGAGGTGGAGGAGTTCTGAGGAGGAGGAGGAGTGGCTCCGTTATCCGGGGAGACTGGTCCGCTGCCAGGAAGGTCCACCTGTGCACAGGGAATTACACTTTGACAAGGTAAGATACTCTGATCCTTACGTGGCGAAGCTTGGCGAGACTGCGTCGTGGATGCTCTGGCGAGAGGCTGAGTCCGTGACGCGTTGCGTGGCGAAGTAGGCAGACGACTCCGTGCTGAGCCCTCAGAGACGCCGGCTTTTAAGACCCGCTGATGATTGGCGGCAGGTGTGTGCGCAGCCGAGGCTGATGATAGCCCAGCGGCCGCCAAGACAGTACTCCCCCCTCTAGAGGTGCCTCCAGGCACCTGCCCTATCTTACCTGGATGCGCCCGATGGAAATTGCGGATGAGCTGTTTATCCAGAATCAACGCTGGGCGAATCCAGGAACGGTGCTCAGGACCAAACCCCTCCCAGTCCACCAAATACTGAAGACCCCAGCCCCGCCAACGGACATCCAAGATGGCAGTAACCCCCCAAGCCGGGTGGTCGTCGATCATCCTCGGAGGGGGGGACGCCGCGGGGGGCGGGCACAGGGGGTCGGAGATGTAGGGCTTCACCTGGGAGACATGGAACGAAGGGCAGATGCGCATGGAAGGGGGGAGAGCTAGGCGCACAGTCACAGGGTTAATAATACGAGTAATCTCGTATGGACTGATGAAACGCTTAACCAGTTTGCGTTTCTCGGCCAGCGCATTGATATTTCTGGTGGATAACCAAACCTGTTGCCCCACCTGATAATCCGGCGCAGGTCTCCTATGACAGTTAGCCACCCGAATATTGCGCTCCGTAGTCTTGAGGAGGGCTCTGCAGGTGAATGGCCACCTCCTTCTCCTCCTCCGGGAACAGTGGGGGGTCATACCCCAGAGATGCCTTGAACGGAGACACTCCCGTTGCTGAGGACACCGTGGCATTGTGTGCATACTCAATCCAGGGCAAGAATGTACTCCAAGACGAAGAACAGGACGAGATGACGCAGCAGAGCGCAGCCTCCAGCTCCTGGTTGGCTCGCTCGCACTGACCATTACTTTGTGGGTGATACCCTGAAGAGAGGCTCACCGTGGCCCCCAACGTCATGCAGAACGCCTTCCAGACCTGGGAAACAAATTGCGGGCCCCGATCCAAGACGATGTCCGCAGGGATGCCGTGAAGGCACACCACGTGCTGAACCAGGAGGTCCGCCGTCTCCTGGGCCGAGGGCAACCCCTGGAGTGGTACAAAATGGGCGGCCTTGGAGAAGCGATCCACTACTGTCAGCACAACGGTGAAATGGTCTGAAAGGGGCAGGCCTGTCACAAAATCCAGGGTGACATGGGACCAGGGGCGAGAAGGGACCGGCAGGGGATAGAGAAGACCCGCCGGGGGGGAGGATGACGACTTCCCAGTAGCGCACTGAGCGCAGGCCCGGACGTAGTTTTTTTTTTTTTTTTTTTTAGTTGGTCACATCTCTCCTCAGCCCTGGCCACCAGAAAGCTCTCTGGAGCAGGTTGACGGTGCGAGCGATTCCCGGATGGCATGCCAACTTGGAGGCGTGGCCCCACTGGATGACTTCACCCCTGACCGACAAGGGGACGAACAAACGGCCCGAGGGATCCCCACCCGGGTCAGGCTCATTCTCCTGTGCCTTCCTGACTTTATCCCGGATCTCCCACACGAGGGCGCCCACCACACAGGATGCTGGCAGAATGGTCTCATCATGGTCCCCAGACGGCTCTACCTTGAACTGCCTGGAGAGGGCGTCCGGCCTGGTATTCTTGCTCCCTGGCCGGTAGGTGATGGTAAAGTTGAATCGCCCGAAAAAAAGAGACCAGCGCACCTGGCGGGCGTTCAGCCGCTTGGCCGTCCGGAGATACTCCAAGTTCTTGTGGTCTGTGAACACGATGAATGGCTGGGCAGCCCCCTCCAGCCAGTGCCTCCACTCCTCCAGGGCGAGCTTGACAGCCAGCAGCTCCCTATCCCCGATGCCATAGTTTCTCCCGGCGGGCGTCAGCCGGTGGGAGAAGAAGGCGCACGGGCGAATCACCCCGTCCACGGGGGAGCGCTGTGAAAGAATTGCCCCGACACCCGAGTCCGAGGCGTCCACCTCCACCAAGCGCTGCAGATCCGGGTCCACCTGGGTCAAAACACGCGCAGAGGCGAACTCCTCCTTCAACTTCCCAAATGCTGCAGCAGCTTCTTTGCTCCAGCGAAAGGGGACCTTAGGGGACGTAAGGCTGGTCAGGGGGTGAGCGATGATCCCGAACCCCAGCACAAACCGACGGTAAAAATTGGCAAAGCCCAAGAACCCCTGTAACTGCTTCCTAGACATAGGAGTGGGCCAATCCACCACCGCCTTGACCTTGGCCGGATCCGGGTGCACTTCGTTATGGGCGATGATGAAACCCAAAAAAGACGTTTCCTTCGTGTGAAATTCACACTTCTCAGCCTTGACGAATAGAGGCGCTGCAGGACCCGCCGAACATGCACCTGGTGCTCCTCCAATGTGCGTGAGAAGATCAGGATGTCGTCCAAATACACAAACATGAAGGAGTTCAAAAAATCCCGGAGGACGTTATTGATCAAACGCTGGAAGACGGCCGGAGTGTTGGTTAACCCAAACGGCATCACGAGATATTCGAAGTGGCCGCTTGGGGTCCGGAACGCCATCTTCCATTTGTCGCCCTCCCTGATGCGCACTAGATGATAAGCGTTGCGAAGGTCCAGCTTCGTGAACCACAACCCCCCCTGGAGGGAGTCAAAAGCCGAGTTCATCAGGGGCAAAGTATACTTGTCCTTGATGGTGATTTCATTCAAACCCCGGAAGTCGATGCAGGGACGCAGTGAACCGTCCTTCTTTCCCACAAAGAAGAAACCTGCTCCCACCGCTGAAGAGGATGGAGGGATGATTCCAGAGCTGAGGGACTCCTTAATGTATGTGTCCATGGCCTCCCGCTCCGGGGCCGACAGGCTGTATAATCGGCTCGCCGGTAATGGGGCCCCCGCCCAGAGGTTGATAGCACAGTCGTAGGGCCGGTGGGGGGGAAGGGACAGCGCCCGTGACTTACTGAATACCATTCCCAGATCGTGGTAGACCTCTGGCACCCTAGACAGATCAGGGGGTGGAAGTGTGGGCGGGGTCACCGAGACCGAGGGAGCACACGCTGCAAATCGGAGGCAGGCGCTGAGACAGAAAGAGCTCCAAGCTGTAATGTTTCCCGCCTGCCAATCAGATGTGGGGTTGTGAAGGCGTAGCCATGGATAACCCAGGATAACAGGCGACGTGGAGATGGGCAGCACCCAGAACTGGATATCCTCCCGATGGTTTCCAGAGGTAATCAACGAAACAGGGGCTGTCTGGTGGGAAACAGTGGTGAGCGGGGTCTTTGACAGCGTGACAAGGTTGACAGACGGGTGGAGTGGTTGACAGCTGAGGCCCAGCCGGGTTGCCAGGTCTTCCGAAATGAAGCTTTGCTCAGCCCCAGAGTCAGTAAGAGCGTGTGTTGTGTATTCTCTGTGCTTGTAGAGTAGTCTAATGGCTACGAGGCAACGGGTGAGGGGCTTTTTCTGGTTTTTGTCCGTGAGTCCCCCTACTGTGACCCACGGACCTCCCCTTTTAACCCATAGTTACACTCAGCCACCCCATGGGACTCACTACCACAGTAGAAGCACAGGCCCAAATCCCTTCGGCGCTGCCTCTCAGCCGCCGAAACACCCGACTGTCCTATAGTCATCTCTTTCTGCCCCGAAGGTTCCTCTGGCGGAGGAAGAGCCGGCAGGGATGGCCAAGAGGAGCAGGGGCGTGGTCTCACTGCGCGACTGGCTGCCTTACGTTCTGCTGCCCGCTCCTTCAACCTGTTATCAACACTTACGGCTAGGGAGATTAGCTCACCCAGTCTGTCAGGTTTCTCCCGCGCCGCCAGCTCATCCCTCAGCTCTGAGCTAAGGCCGCGGAGAAAAATACTACACAGTGCTGAGTCCCCCCACCCCACCTCTGCAGCTAAAACCCGGAAGTCCACAGCAAAATCGGCTGCAGATTTACTGCCCTGCTGAAGATTTAACAGGCAGTCAGCTAACACCGCATCCCTATCCGTGTGATCAAAAGTTTCTAGGAAATCTGCCACAAATTGTTGATAAGTTAATTGAGCGTAGCTGGGTTTCGCCATAATTGCGTAAGCCCAAGCTAACGCTCTGCCCTCGAGCAGATTGGAAATAACCCCGATCTTGCTATGATCCGTGGGAAAATCTCCGGGGACACGATGAAACACTGTCTCACACTGCAGCAGGAAACCTCGTGCCTCCCCGAGTTTGCCGTTAAAGCGGGCGGGGGTAGGCACAGGGGTGAGGCGAGGTGAGGAAGGCTGGTGAGCCTGACTAGCCGAAAAATTAGCAGGGGCTGGTGACGCCCCGGCGACCGGGGGGGAACGCCTGGAATCCTTCCAGGTGATCCAGCCAGTTGTTAATTAAGGTTAATTGATTTAAAATAACTGTCTGCTGGTGGTGAATCAGGTCTACCCGGGCGCTAAGGGTGTTTAGGCGGCGCGATAGCGCGCTGTCTGCTGGGTCGTCTTGATGGAATCGTACTGACATGGCTGTTTGACCCAGGAGACAGACACTGACACGAGTGGACTGCTTTTAGACAATTATTTATTAAGTGAAGTGTGTTATGTGTGTATAGGTGTGAGTGAGTGTGATACTGTGGAACCGCTGGGGCTGAGCGAGTCCTGCCGCGACCTGGCAACCCTGGAACACACAAGAACAGATAGATTAGGCCTGCCCGCAGTACAGAGATGGGATGAAGAGTACTGCTTACTTGCAGGTGGTGCTGGAGGGCTCGCGCTGGCTCTGCGGCTCACAGTGGCTCCGTGTGGGTGACGCTGGGTGCTGTGGTGAGGTGGAGGAGTTCCAAGGAGGAGGAGGAGTGGCTCCGTTATCCGGGGAGACTGGTCCGCCGCCAGGAAGGTCCACTTGTGCACAGGGAATTACACTTTGACAAGGTAAGATACTCTGATCCTTACGTGGCGAAGCTTGGCGAGACTGCGTCATGGATGCTCTGGCGAGAGGCTGAGTCCGTGACACGTTGCGTGGCGAAGTAGGCAGACGACTCCGTGCTGAGCCCTCAGAGACGCCGGCTTTTAAGACCCGCTGATGATTGGCGGCAGGTGTGTGCGCAGCCGAGGCTGATGATGGCCCAGCGGCCGCCATGACATATGGAGAGAAATGAAACCACAAGTCAAAGCCTATTCTTGTTATTCTAATACCTATAAGACATTTTCACGTATAGACTACTTTTTGATCTCTACAGAATTAAGGTCCAAGATTCAAAACTGTTTCTATGATAACATTGGGATCTCTGATCATGCACCCTGCTGTCAAGTATATGTAGATAAGAAATTGACAAAGGGCCCAGTTAGGTGGCATTTTCAACATAAATGGCTTCAGGATGAGGAATTTGTTAAGTACATAGAAAAACAGATAGATGAGTTCTTTGATATCAATACTACACAAACAACGGCATGTATAAAGTGGGAGGCTTTCAGAGCTTTTATTAGGGGGCATATTATTAGTTATACAGGTTCAAAATCTAAGAAGACCCGAAAGGAGAGAGTCCAATTGGAACGTAAAATAAAAATTCTTCAAGAAAAGGTGTATGCAGGAAGTAACCCACAGTTAGAGAACGAATTACTGATTCTGAGAGCTGAATATGACAAAAAATCAGCGAATAGAGCTGCCTTGGGTCTTCTGAGATTGAAGCAAACTTTTTATGAACAAGGTGAAAAATCAGGAAAATTATTGGCATGGCAGATTAAACAATTAGAATCTAAAACACCAATTACCAATATTATAAGTAACGGACAGGTAGTTATAGATCCTTTAGAAATTAATAGTGCCTTTAGAGATTATTATGAAAAACTATATGATACAAAAAATGAAACTGACTTAACAAAACTAAATGGGTTTTTGGGTGGATTATCCATACCAGGTATTCCAAATGAAAACAGGGAGATACTGGAGTCTAAAATTAGTCAAGAAGAAGTTGGGCAAGCCATTGATAATATGAAATCAAGAAAAAGAGCAGGACCAGATGGTCTTCCAGTCAACCTCTATAAAAATTTAAGAATAAATTAATAAAACCACTTTTGGAAATGGTTTTAGAAGCATTTCAAAATGGTAATTTACCATCATACATGAATAATGCCTTAATTATACTGTTGCCAAAACCAGGTAAACCCTCTAATAAATGTGAAAACATGAGACCAATAAGCCTATTAAATGCTGATCTTAAAATAATCTGTAAAATTTTAGCAAAACGACTACAAGAAATATTACCAAATATTATTAACCAAGATCAGAATGGCTTTATAATGGGAAGACAAGGCTTCCATAATGTAAGAAGACTATTTAATATTATTTATTCCAATAAAGAAGCACCGGATACAGCTCTCCTATCATTGGATGCCGAAAAGGCCTTTGATAGGGTCGAATGGCCCTATCTTTTTGAAGTCCTACAAAGGTTTGGACTTGGAAATAACTTCATAAAATGGGTTCAGATAATATACAATAATGCTACAGCAGAAATCCTAACAAACAGCAATATCTCAAAATCAATAAAAATCAATAGAGGATGTCGACAAGGCTGTCCACGTTCACCTTTACTGTTTACTATGGCAATTGAACCTTTAGCGATGGCAGTACATTTACATCCACAAATATATGGAATTAAAGTAGGACCAACAGAACATAAAATCTCCCTGTATGCCGATGACATAATTTTGTTTATGTCGAATTTTAAAAAATCAATTCCGACCTTGTTAAATTTAATAAAGAACTTTGGGGATATATCAGGATATAAAATAAACAAAACAAAATCTTCAATATTAATGTTAAATGAGACCCAGAGAAATCATCCATCTCCTGAGGTAAACCAATTCAATGTTGTAGATCAGTTTAAATATTTAGGAATTCAAATTTTGCCTAAGCTAGAATCAGTCGCCAATGCCAACTATGAAGCCTTAATGACAAATATTAATGAGTTGCTTCAGAGATGGATGTCACTACCAATGTCGATGATCGGGAGAATTAATATACTTAAAAGTAATATCTTACCAAAAATACTTTATTTCAAAACATTCCTTTACCACCACCTTCAGATCTATTCTCAAGAATTAAAAAAAAAGTTAGTGGAATTTATATGGAACAATAGGAAGGCTAGATTACGTTTGTCCTTAGTATACTTACCATTTGATCGTGGAGGTCTGAAATGTCCAGACTTTATGTTGTATTACTGGTCAGCACAACTGAGGTCTATGACATATTATTTTTCATCAAATGGTCCTCCTCACTGGACTGAAATGGAATCATACAATTTATCTTTACCTCTTCCCTTATTCATATACTCAGACTCGGCTAAAAAATTACAGAAACAAGTTAAAAATCCAATTGTAAAGCACATGATCAAAATATGGTGTGAAACTAAAAAATATTTAAAAGAACCACACTCACTGTCACAATTTAGCCCAATATGGGGTAATCAATATTTTACACCAGGGAGAGCGGATATTGTATTTAAAGTATGGAATTTAAGGACTTCCGGTCTGGACACCATGGTGATAGCAGCTTAACGCTGAAGCTCCCAGACCCGATCCAGGAAAATACCTTGAAAATCAGATTTAACGGATTTTTGGAAGAGTGAAAATCAAGAGACAAAGCCATCATGCCTAAAGGAAAACAGAAGAAATCGACATTTACCAGGCCAGGACATGCATCGGCCGGAGAATCTGATCCGGATGATTTCCATTCAGAAGATGAGGAGCTGAATGAAGCTAGCAGCAAGGTTAGCTTAAAAATGGTACTTAAAGAATTAAGACGATTTCGCCGAGAGTGTTGGGCCGAATTCCGTGAAATCAAAGACGAAATAAAAAGGACAAACAGCAGAGTGGACCAGGCCGAGGACCGAATCATGGAAGCAGAAGAAAGAATAAAAGGGCTGGAAGATACCGTGCTGGAACTACACAAAAGACAGTCAAGATTGGAGGCTAAGCTAACCGACCAAGAAGGAAGACTAAGAAGAGACAACATAAGAATTCATGGTCTGAAAGAAGGAGTCGAGGACGGTTTCACCACAATGGCGGCATGCGTGGAATCCATACTGAGAGAGAAGTTGGATATTCCCCAATCCACCGACTTGAAGATAGAAAGGGCGCACCGTACATTAGCCCCTAGGCCGGCAGTGGAAGCGTCACCAAGATTGGTGGTGGTGAAGTTCTCCAATTCCAAAATAAAAGAAGAGGTTGTAAGACTGGCTTGGCAGAAAAAAGGATTTATGCACCAAGACAGAAAAGTTTTCATGGAACACGACTACACCCCGGAGGTCCTTAAAAAGCATCGGGAATACATCGACGCTAAAAAGATACTACGAGAGAAGAAACTGCGCTTTCAGACTCCATTTCCGGCGAAGCTGCGGGTTTTTTACGGGGATGAGACGTGTCTCTACAACTCGGCGGAAGAAGCAACCACGGATATGGCGAGAAGAGGACTCCCTGTAACGGTGTATAAACCCGTGGCAGAAACGATCGAAAGAATCAAGGCTCAAACGTGGTCCACACAGAGACCCTCAAAATCCACGGGCCAGCAGCGGGAAACCCAGCACCAGAGCTATAAGGAAAAACTGGCCGTTTACAGGAGGGAGTAACGATATTTTTAGTCAATCTGCACATCCAACCCTCCTCCTACAAGGTAACAAACATTAAAGGAGATGCAGAATCAGCAAGTGGTAAAGCATTTTATGGAACAGACATAATATTAGAAACAAGTCTTTAAAAAAAAAACTTGTTGAAATAGAAATGTGACAATGAACCACATGATCTCTCCACACTAACAATTACTGTATTAACGTGACTGTTTGCTGTGATGGTGGTGGGAGGTTGCGCACAATTTCATAGGGTATAGGCATAAAAAAAAAAAAATCATTACAAGTTCGGATTGGGATCTGAAATTCACGTTAAAAACATGGGACAACTTACAGCGGTAAGAGAGGGCCCTCAGCATGTAACGGAATCTGAGGAATTTTCCTCAGAGCCAACACACCATCAAGGCTCTTCTAAGGTCACTAAAAAGACGTCAGCTCAGGAAGATCTTTTGTCGGTTTTTTGTTTTAAAGTTTTATATACTATGTTCTTAATGTTTTTTATGTTCTTAATGTTCTTTCAGTTTCTGAGTGGCTTAAAAGAGGGCCACCACACTGTTATACTAAATAAGACAACACAATGGAGAAACAGGGTATAACCAAAATAATCTCATATAATGTAAAAGGAATCCAGAATCCAGTTAAAAGATCCAAGATTCTAGGCAAAATGAAAAAAGACAAAGCAGGAATAATATTTTTACAGGAAACCCACCTAACAGACATGGAGCACACTAAACTCAATAGACAAGGGTTTAAAATGATCTCTTCATCTTCATATAAGTCAAGGAGGAGGAGAGGGGTAGCGACATTGATCTCAACCAAAATTATATTTGAAAAATAATCAGAACACAAAGATAAAGAAGGGAGATACAGTATGGTACTTGGGCGGCTAGAGGGAGAAGATATCACCCTGCTGAATGTATATGCACCTCCAGGGGATAACTGGAAATTTTATAAAAATGTATTTGACCTAATGATAACTAAAGCCCAAGGTTTAGTGATATGTGGTGGAAACTTCAATCTAAGACTGAATCCATACAGGGATGCATCAGGTAATTCTCCACATCAAAATAACACTCAAAGTAGAAAAACTCGGATGCTACTAAAAGAAATGGGAATCTGTGACGTGTGGAGGGAATTCAACCCCAGTGTAAAAGATTATACATTTTACTCAGCACCACATTCATCATACTCAAGAACTGACTATTTTTTTTTATGTTTAATAGAGACATTGGAAGAGTAAAAACATGTAAAATAGGACTGATGGCTCTCTCTGACCACAGTCCGATCTATATGGACTTAGGTACCCAAAAATACACAAATAATACATTTTCTTGGAGGTTAAATTCAAATGTGCTGAAAGAACCACTGAAAGATGAATTGGAATCAGATATTCTCAGATATTTGGAAGAAAATGATAATGGAGAAGTATCCCCTTTAATACTGTGGGACGCATGCAAAGCTTAAGGGGAAAGATTATCGCAAAACTGGCAATCCAAAAGAAACTGAGACAAGAAAACCTAATCACATTAGAGTCAGAACTTAGGAACCTAGAAAAAGAGCACAAAGATAACACTCATTCTAATGACTCGCTCAAAATTAAGGAAATTAAAAAACAAATAAATGAGATCTACACAATAGAAATCCAGAAGAAACTTACATTTCTGAAACAAAAATACTATGAAACAGGCAGCAAATCGGCAAAATTGCTAGCCTCTAAATTGAGGAAACAACAAACGGAGAGAGCAGTCTACAAAATCAGAGACCCAGTATCAAAGGAAATAAAATTTAGAATTCAGGATATTCTTAAAAGCTTCGAGAACTACTATAAGAACTTGTACTCCCTCAAAAAACATAAAAACGCATCCGAAGCATTCCTAAACACATTAAACCTTCCCCAACTTAATGAGTCACAAAATAAAACACTACTGTCAGAAATACAACCTAAAGAATTAGAAAAAGCAATTATGAAACTTAAAGCTAACAAATCCCCTGGAGCAGATGGCTATACAGCAGAGTGGTACAAAACCTTTAAACAGCAACTATCTTCTCTCCTCCTGAAAACATTTAACTGTGTCCTCCACACAGGGGAAATCCCCCCCTCCTGGAGAGAAGGGGTCATTGTAGTCATACCTAAACCTGAAAAGGATAAACTAGAGTGCTCCAACTACAGACCAATCAGTGTGTTAAATCAGGACTATAAGCTTTTTACCACTATCCTTGCCAAAAGGTTAGAAAATATACTGACTTAATTCATTTAGACCAAACAGGTTTTATAAGACAAAGACAGACACAAGTCAACATTAGATGCACTTTACACATAATTCATCATATAAAAAAATATAACTTAAATGCAGCCATATTGGGTTTAGATGCTGAAAAAGCATTTGATTCGGTTGACTGGTCTTTCCTATATAGAATCTTATCCAGTTTCAATTTTCATAACAACTTCATTAGAACTATCCAGGCATTATATATAAAAAAACAACAGCTAAAATAAGGATTAACGGTAAATTATCATCATCTTTTGAACTGGAAAGAGGATGTCGTCAGGGCTGCCCCTTGTCTCCACTGCTCTTTGCAATCTTCATAGAACCTCTGAGCCAATGGATAAGACAGAATCAAAAAATTCGAGGTATTACACTTGGTCAGAAGGAACACAAAATAGCACTCTTTGCTGATGACATTTTAATATACCTGGGGCAGCCGGACACCTCTTTTCCAGAACTAATCTCAGTTTTTTCAGAGTATGGAGATTTATCGGGGTACGAATTAAACATGCATAAAACCCAAGTTTTAACATTCAACTATGACCCAAATCAATATTTACTAAGCAAACTCAAAACTAACTGGGAGATGGAATCTATGAAATATCTGGGGGTCAATATTCCGAAACAACTCAACAAAATTATAACACTAAACTATGATCCACTGATGGCAAAAATAAAATCTGATCTAGCAAGATGGAATATGATACCATTCTTGGGTACCGCACAAAGAATTGAAGCAGTCAAAATGAATATACTTCCACGTCTTCTATACCTTTTCCAAACAATACCGGTAGAACCTCCCAAAAAAACATGGCAGGAGCTGGACAGAAGGATCTCAAGATTCATATGGCAGGGCAAGAGACCTAGAATCCGATACAGAACCCTACAGCTAAACAAAGACAAAGGTGGGCTCGCGCTGCCAAATATCAGGGACTATTTTAAAGCCGCACAAATTAAAACTTTAGTAGAGATATGTAACCCAGTCTACACTGCACAGTGGAAGGAGATGGAATGCCAAATAACAAGTGACATCCCCCTTCAGGCGATAATGGGGAACAATGCCTTACCTAAACTTTTGAATAACACTAACCCGTGGATAGAGACCCCGCTAAAAATTTGGTTTAAGATAGTCAGAGAGAATCAAACTAAAGAACCCTATCGATTACTGCAATGGATTGCCTATGATCAAGACTTTACTCCTAATAAAACAGACACTAGATTTAAAAAGTGGAAAGAGAACGGACTGATAAAATATTACGATTTTTTTAAAGGGCAAATTTTAAGAAGTTTTGAAGATTTGAAAAAACAAGGTCTAATAAATCAAGACCTTTACAGGTTCTTTCAGCTTAGACACCACATAAACAAAATACTTAAAAAGGAGGATTTGGAAAGGGCCCAGTCAGGTGTTCTGAAGGTCTTCTTAATGGCATATAAAGGGATCCCAGGGATCAGATACATCTCTAAAATATACCACGGTCTTCAAGACTTAAAAGAAGACAACACATCATATATAAAAGAGAGATGGGAAAAAGAGGGGAATTTCACTTTACAACTGGAAATATGGGAAAAGCTAAATAAACAACAATGGAAAAGTACCTCATCCCTGCAGTGGAGAGAATTTGAATGGAAAAATTTGGCAAGATTTTTCAGAACACCTGCACAAAACAAATTTACTCCTAAGGGGTTGACTTGTTGGCGCTTGTGTGGTGAAGAGACTGCAAATCATTTTCATGTGTTTTGGTCATGCCCGTTATCCGCCAATATTGGACCAATGTACAGACAATATTGGGGAAAATATTCAAAATAACAGTCCCCTTTTCTTTTGTAACTTTGTATTTGGGTTTACTACCGGAATCACTGGAAAGACGAGGAGAAAAATACTTATTCACTGTTTTAATATTGGCAAGTAAAAAGCTCTAACTAAAAAATGGATGTTGAAGGATTGTCCTACACCTGAAGATTGGATTAGCGTGATTCAAGACATTTACTCGATGGAAAAGTTGACATTCGCACTGAGACAGGACACGGATGGGTTCTTGAACTTTTGGCAACCCTGGATCGCACATGTGTCTTCCATCAGATCTAATCTTTGACAAATACCATTGCAATAATGGCACCTCTCTTTGTTCCAACGCTACTCAGATGCTCTTTTATTTTTATTACCTCCGCCAGGCCGCAGGAGGTTATGTTTTTGCCAGCGTTTGTCTGTCTGTTTGTCTGTCTGTTGGTTAGCAAGATAACCCAAAAAGTTTTGGACGGATTTCGATGAAACTTTCAGGCGTTGTTGGAAATGGTACAAGGAAGAACTGATTAAATTTTGGGGATGATCCGGATCACCGTCTGGATCCAGGAATTTTTTAAAGGATTCTTTAACATTGTGAGATATGGCCATTTTCAACATGTGTGCAGGCGCAATGGAGGGCGCTGGTCGTCGTGTCTGACGAACACGAACTCCACATTCTTCAAAGTTTTAGGCACAAAAGCACGCGGAAAACAGTGGTGGGCCGGGCCTGGCAACGTGCCTGTGTTTGCGCTACGCTGCAAAAGCTGAGACGGGCAGCTGTCCGGCACAGGATTATTTGGCAGAAATTCCCCGGGCAGCCATAGGGGCTGCGCAAAAACAAGCTCTCTGCCGGGGAAGCTTCCATATCCTCTTTTGCCGCGGAGCGCAACCCCAATATAAAACCCATGGCAACCTGTCTACCCAATTTGCATCCGTCAGTGAAGCCCTGAGTGCTGCTTTCAGTGATCTATGAAAACGCTTGCATAACCCATTGGCCTGTGGGTTGTACGCGGTTGTGCGATGAATTGCAATGCCCGCAGCCTGGGAGTTTGGAGATGGAGGAGATGGACACAACACCAACACTTCAGTTTATTACCTCCGCCAAGGAGGTAATGCTTTTACTACTGAACCACTAATCCTATCATTGTGAATCCAATTGCTAGTCATAGGTTTTCATGGTCAAGGAATCTGAAAACGTACACACAAACACTGTATGGGGGGAACTGTGGCGCTTGGCGGAGGTCTACGCTCTCCGAGTGCTTTTCTAGTTTATTTATTTTTTTTATTTTATTTTTTTGTTTCTTTTCTTTTGTTTTTGTTTTTTGTTTTTGCTTGTTTTGTTTTTTGTTTGTTTTTTGTTCTTTCTTTAATTTCTCTTTTTCTTTCACTTAAAAAAAGGGTGTTGTAATAATTATTCTTCCAATGTTGTCAAAAAACAAAAAAAAGGGAACATGTGATGAAAATGTAAACAATGCAATGCTGTAATGACATGTATACCCTTTACAAAACTTTAATAAATAAAAAAAGTATGGAATTTAAAAGGGATTCAAAAGATTCAAGACTTATATTTGTCATGCTCAGATAACATAATGTCTTTTGAAGAACTGAGGATTAAATTCAATCTTAATAGAACACACTTTTTTAAATATCTTTAGCTTAGAAATTTTATTCATTCAAATCAAAATAATGCTCTCACCCGACCTACTTATTCAACTTTGGAAAAAAATTTGATCAAAGATAGTAAGAGAAAGGGTATTATTTCAGAGTTTTACAACTCATTGACACTATACTCAAGTGAAAACTCAGAAAAGACTGAATGACTGGAAAGAAGACCTGCAAATTGAAATTTCAGAGGAACAATGGGAAATGGCTTGTGCAGGAGCTCAAACCAAATCAATAAATGTACGTCTTAAACTGATACATTTTAAATGTTTAATGCGGATGTATGTTACACCAGTGGAATTAAATAGATATAACAAAAACATACCAGATACATGCACAAAATGTATGGAAAGTAAAGGAACCCTATTTCACTGTTTATGGGAATGTAGAAAAATCAGAATGTTTTGGGAAGAGGTGAGGGTAACAATTGAAAAAATAATTTCAAAACAATTCACATTGAACCCTAAACTGTTTTTGTTGGGTCTGTATCCAGAAAAAACATAACTTTAATAAGAGTGAAAGAGCATTCATAGACCTCAGTTTGCTTAATGCCAAAAAATGTATTTGCACTACTGTGGAAAAAGACTCATAGACCAGATGTGACTCAGTGGTTAAGACAGATGTTAACAAACCTTCCACTAGAAAGAATAACATATATACTGAAATCAAAGGAAAATGTGTTTGAGAATATATGGAGACCTTTCATTGATTATGTAAAGAAATTAAACATAACTTCTGAAGAAGAAGGTGAATGATATGTGTGGACCTTGCAAATTCCAAGCTGTTGAATGTACTGTATATTATGTATTCTTATGTAATAGATTACCTAGACTAAACAGAGGAGCATTGTTGTTGACTTGTTTTTGTTAATGGCTGTTGTTGTTTTTATTCCACTTTTTTTTCATTTTGTTATTCTTTTTAATTTTTAAATTACTTTTGTCTTAGTGTCTGACTGTGTGTGCTATGTTTGTAAAAAAAAAGGTTCAATAAAAAATATTGTGAAAAAAAAATGCCTATTCCCACTTCATGTTCCCACTTATTCTTAATGTGTAGCGTATCATCGTTCCTTGCATTTAGCATCCCATTATATAACTTAGAAATTGCCTTTTTCATCGAAGTGTCATAAGCTGACTTTAAAATTTTAAAAAAGTGTGACTGTTGAAGATAGGTTTAGAGATTTGCTATACTTGTTAAAATAATCACGTATTTGGAGGTACCTGAAGAAGTCTACTTGCTCAAGACCAAATTTGGTTTGTAGGGACTGGAAATTCTGTAGTGTTCCTTTGCTTGTAAAGGTGAGGTACGTTGTTAGCCCTTTTTCTGTCCAAGTTTGAAATCTTTTATCACTTTTGTTGGGTTGAAAATCTGTGTCATAGGCACACCATCTGAAATTTCTTAGCATGTTTCCTATTTCACAGGTTTTCACTACTTTATGCCATACCTTAAGTGTGTGTTCAATCCAAGGGTTTAGACCCTGTAATTGTCAGCTAGTCTTTTATCTGAAATTGCAGCTTGTAAGGGGAATGTAGGTGATATGTTGGATTCTATTATCTTCCAATTGGCTTGGAAGTCTGGGTTACACCAATATAATAGATGAATAACTTGTGAAGCATAATAGTAGTATTTTAAACAAGGAAGCATTGCTCCACCCTTTTCTTTCCTTAATTGTAAAACAGTATAGCATATTCTTGGTTTCTTTCCCTGTCATATAAAGCGTGAAATCCATTTGTCCCATTCCTTGAACTGATTGTCACTCACTTCAGTAGGTAATGTTCTAAACAAATACAGCAATCGGGGAACTATATTCATTTTCACTGCAATAATCCTTGAGTTTAAATTGAGAAAGGCTAGAAGATTCCATCTATTTATGTCTGCTTTTATTGCTAATGATAGTGGGTCATAATTTGCTTGAAACAGTCTAGAAATGTCTTTAGTGAGAATTATACCCAAATATTTTAGGGAGACAGCATCCCAGTCAAGATTATATTTTTACTTAAGAGATTTTGAAACTTTATAATTCAGGGTCATCACCTGAGTTTTAGATATATTTAATTTGTATCAAAATAACTTCCCGAAACTGTTTAATACCGACATCAACTTCATAAAAGATTCTTCAGGCTCCTCCAAAAAAACAAGTACATCATCTGCAAACATTGCAAGTTTTTGTTCATTCCCAGCGACTGTAATCCCCTTAATCTCCCCAGTCTGTCTTATCAATTGGCCAAGGGGCTCAATATAAAGGGCAAAAAGAGGGGTGAAATCAGACATCCCTGCCTCGTTCCTCGTTCCAGGAGGAAGGAGTCAGAAAGATCTCCGTTGATCTTTACACGAGCCCTTGGCTTATCATAAAGGGATTGTATTAATGTGATAAAATTTTCATTAAAACCGAATTTTGCCAATACTTTATAGAGGAATAACCATCTGACTGAGATGAACGCCTTTTCGGCATCTAATCCTACAATAATGGCCTTAGTCTTTTCCTTATTTATTTGTCCTATCACATGTAAGTAGCGTCTTATATTATCTAAGGTCTGTCTTTGCTGGATAAATCCACACTGGTCTAAATGTATCAAATCAAGTAGGAATTTTTCAAGTCTTCGAGCCACTATTGCTGTGAATAATTTATAATCCAAGTTAAGGACACTAATTGGACGGTAGCTACTGCAATCCTGTCTGTCCTTACCCTCCTTGGGTATGACAGAAATGACTGCATCTTTCCAAGATGGAGGGATTTCACCATTTTGTATAATCCAATTAAAGGTTTTTAATAGTATAGGGGACAATTCTTCTTTAAAACATTTATACCACTCTGTAGTGTAACCGTCAGAGCCTGGGGACTTACCCACTTTTAATTTGGAAATGGTCAGATTTAGTTCTTTGGTTGTTATTGGTTGGACTAATTTTTCATTTTGTGTATTTGTCATTGTTGGTAAGTTCAAGGCTTTTAAAAAATCTTCTATTTGTATCTCGTTAGAAGTTTGAGGTTGGGAATACAAATCTTTATAAAATAATTCAAAACTTTCCTGTATTTTTTCCAGTTTGTTTTCAACCCTCTTTGTTTGGGGGTGTTTTATTCTATAAATTGTGTTTTCTGCTCTCTGTTTGCGTAATTTATATGCTAGTAGTTTAGTCGATTTGCTCCCAATTTCGTAGTATTTTTGCTTAAAAAAACAATTTTTTTTCTGGGTGTCCTGCTTATAGATGTTATCAATTTCACTTTTAATCTTTTTTTATTTCCTCTTTTACTTTTGAATTACTCATATTACTGTCTAACCGTTGTAATTGTTTTAATTTTCCTTGGAGATCAGCTAATTTTTGTTCCTTTAATTTTTTCAAGTGAGACATCATTGAAATGATCTTTCCTCTCATTACAGCTTTCAGAGCGTCCCACAAAATTATCTGTGACACTTCGCCTGTGTCGTTCAACTCGATAGTTCTTAATGTCATCCTTTAATTTTTGTCTTAATTCGGAATCATTTAATATATTTGAGTTGAACTTCCACAACACTTTCCTGACCTTCTTTTCTAAAATAACAGACAATGAAATGGGGACTATGATCCGAGAGATTAATTGTCTTAATTTTGCAACCTCTTACTCTGAAAGAATCATTATTGAACACAAAAAAATAGTCTATTCTTGAATAAACACTGTGGGGGCAAGAATAGTGTGTATAGTCTTTACTTTTAGGATGTAATTCTCTCCAAACGTCAATAATTCCCACTTCTTTCATCAATGAATTTACCTTTTTAATTAGTGCATTTTCTGCATTGGTTGTACTTGATACATCTAATTTGGATTTAATCTAATATTGAAGTCTCCTCCACAGCTTACCACTCCCTGAGAATTCATCATTAACTCAAATATGTGTCTATAGAGAGTCCAGTCACTTCCAGGTGGAATATAAACGTTTATAAGCGTTATTTCATGTCCCTCTATTTTACCAGTAATTTTGATAAATCTTCCCTCCTCATCTTGTACTTCTGATTTATGATCATAATTTAGTAAATTTGAAATAAGTATAGCAACACCTCGTCGGTGCCCAGCTTTATAAGAAGAGGAGAAAACAAATTTAAAACCCTGCCTTTTTAATTTTGCATGTTCAGATTGACTCAAATGGATTTCTTGAAGGAAGGCAATCTCTGCCTTTTCTCGTTTTAGTTTTGTCAAAATCTTACTCCTCTTTATAGGATTCAGAACTCCATTTACATTGAAAGAAACAATTTCATCCGGTTCTCCTTGCATTCAAATATTTACATTTAACCTCAGTTCCCTGTAAGCACTCCCTTGGAAAAAGAATAACACAATGAATAACCAAAACAAACTTTGTGAACATAGAACAGATTCCAAAACTAACTTCCAACCCTAAGGTCGATTTACTGACCTGTTGCTGGTTTGAGGGATAGCTTCTACACCTCCAGTGTGTCAGAGGGCCCTCCCCTATGACGTCAGCCATATAAACAGATCAATGTCCCGTCGTTGTCCCTTCCTCCAACCAAAATTTTTGTAATTCTTTTCTTATACATCTTTCTCTTTTATTTCTTATCTTTAATCAAAAAAGACCAAATCAACCTGTATCCTCTGTTGCTGTGCGTCTAAATGCTTGCAGCTTTTGCTTGAAGCTCTGCGTGTTCCCGGCCGCGGTGGTCCGTTTGGTCCGCGCTGACTGCCAGGCTCCTCGCTGAATCCTCTCCCACAACGTTGCTGGCTGCTCAATCACTTTCACCGGCAGGCCACGGCTGACCATGTCCGCTGTCGCCTCTTCCGCTGTGTCATACGTTCTCTGCACTTCTTCATAGTGAACTCTTAGGCGAGCTGGATAGAGAGTCTGAAATCGTATTTTGTTTTCTTTCAGGACTCGTCGCGCTTCAGCATATGCTTTCCGTCTGTGTAAAATTACCGGAGCATAATCATGATCCAAGTTTATCTTATGGCCATCCAGAGTAAAGCCTTTCTTCTGCCATGCCAAACGGATTACTTCTTCTTTTGTTCTAAAGCTCTGGAATTTGACAAGGATAAATCTCGGCTTGGCTCCAGGTGGGGGCTGAGGGGCGAGTGCTCGGTGCGCCCTCTCTATATTCAGGTTTACAGTATCAGGGATGCCGAGGTTATCTCTAAGCACTTTCTCTATAAATGTAATCATTGTCTTTGGGTCCATTTCTTTTTGTTCGGGAATTCCATAAATCTTGATGTTTTCTCTTCTCGACCTGCATTCCTGATCCGTTAATTTCTCCTGAAGTTGTTCTTGCAGTTTTAACATTCCTGCAACCACTCCTTCTGTGTCTTGTAGCCTTTCCTCGTTCCCCACAATTCTTTTCTCCGCTTCATCCAGTCTTGAGTTTGTCTTGGCAAATTCTCTCATGATCTCTTATCTGTATTCACGTAGTTCTTTGAGTATTGTGCTGTTAGTCACCTTTTCTTCGTCCTCATTTGCGTCGTTTTCTCCCTGGTTAGCAGCGGTAGGGTTAGCATTAGCTTCTTGATCTTGTGACAAATCTGTTTCTGTGGATGTCGCTACAGTGGTTGATTTATTTCTCCCTTTCGCAGGCATCTCCTCTCCTTTGTAGGCGTTAGGACTAGTTTTGTCGGTTTTAATTTGAGTTTTTCGAAGTAATTTCTTGTTTTTGGTCGGGAGACCACGCTCTATGCTGCCATCCCTTGGTGACCCGGAAGCGGAACCAGGCGGACATTTTTCAACACAAACTCAGCACTTCGTACACACGGTCAGGATGGAGACGTCCACCGGCAGGCTAGGGGACACGGAGGAAGGGACGGTGTTGGAAACCTCGCGGGTGAGTGTTTTTTTTAATCACACACTAATTTTTGCTGATGCATTCCGTTAATACTTACTGTAAACACAGAAGGAACGCGATGTAGCAGTGCATTTGATTGTTTAGACCAGGGGTGCTCACACTTTTTCAGCATGCGAGCTACTTATAAAACAACCAAGTCAAAATGATCTACCCACTACAAAAATGTAAAACATATAATTATTTTCAAATGTATTAAGGATTCTTTGTATGTACAATGTATGTTTTTTTTTCCACAATATCTTTATTGAACCTTTTTTTTTTTTTTTTAACAAACATGATACAAACAATCAAACACTAACACTAAAGTACTACAAAAAAAAAAAAAATGCACTAAAAACACCAACAACCACCAACAAAATCAAGTCTTCAACAATGCTCCTCTGTTTAGTCTAGACAATCCAATACATTAGTATACATATTATGTTCACCAGTTTGGAATTTACAAGGTCCACACACATCATTCACCTTCTTCTTCAAGAGTTATGTTTAAATTTTTTACATAATCAATAAAAGGTCTCCATATATTCTCAAACACAATTTCCTTTGATTTTAGTATATATGTTATTCTTTCTAATGGAAGGTTTGTTAACATCTGTCTTAACCACTGAGTCACATCTGGTCTATGAGTCTTTTTCCATAATAGTGCAATACATTTTTTGGCATTAAGCAAACTGAGGTCTATGAATGTTCTTTCACTTTTATTAAAATTATGCTTTTCTGGGTACAGACCCAACAAAAACAGTTTAGGATTCAATATGATTTGTTTTGAGATTATTTTTTCAATTGTTACCCTCACCTCTTCCCAAAACATTCTTATTAATCTACATTCCCATAAACAATGAAATAGGGTTCCTTTACTTTCCATGCATTTTGTGCATGTATCTGGTATATTTTTGTTATATCTATTTAACTCCTCCGGTGTAACATACATCCGCATTAACCATTTGAAATGTATCAATTTAAGGCGTGCATTTATTGATTTGGTTTGAGCTTCTGTACAAGCCAATTCCCATTGTTCCTCTGAAATTTCAATTTGCAGATCTTCTTTCCAGTAGTTTAATCTTTTCAGTGAATTTTCACTTGAAGATAGTGTCAATGAGTTATAAAACTCTGAAATAATACCCTTTCTTTTACTATCTTTCATCATCATTTTTTCCAAGGATGAATAAATAGGTCGAGTGAGAGCTTTATTTTGATTTGATCGAATAAAGTTTCTAAGTTGAAGATATTTAAAAAAAATGTGTTCTATTGAGATTAAATTTGATCCTCAGCTCTTCAAAAGACATTATGTTGTCTGCACCTGGCAAATATAAATCCTGAATCTTTTGTATCCCTTTTAAATTCCATACTTTAAATACAGCGTCCGCTCTCCCTGGTTTAAAATATTGATTACCCCATATTGGACTAAATTGTGACAATAACTGTGGTTCTTTTAAATAGTTTTTAGCTTCACACCATATTTTGATCATATGCTTTACAAATGGATTTTTAACTTGTTTTTGTAATTTTTTTGCCGAATCTGAGTATATGAATATGGGAAGAGGTAAAGGTAAATTGTATGATTCCATTTCAGTCCAGTGAGGGAGATCATTTGATGAAAAATAATATGTCATAGACCTCAGTTGTGCCGACCAATAATACAACATAAAATTTGGACATTTCAGACCTCCACGATCAAATGGTAAATATAATAAAGACAAACGTAATCTAGCCCTCCTGTTGTTCCATATAAATTCCACTAACTTTTTTTTTATTCTTGAGAATAGATCTAAAGGTGGTGATAAGGGAATGTATTGAAATAAATAAAGTATTTTAGGTAAAATATTACTTTTAAGTATATTGATTCTCCCGATCATCGACATTGGTAGTGACATCCATCTCTGAGTTAACTCACTGATATCTGACATTAAGGCTTCATAGTTGACACTGGCGACTGATTCTAGCTTAGGCATAATTTGGATTCCTAAATATTTAAACTGATTTACAACATTGAATTGATTTACCTCAGGGGCTGAGTAATTTCTCTGGGTCTCATTTAGCATTAATATTGAAGATTTAGTTTTATTTATTTTATATCCTGATATTTCCCCAAAATTCTTTATTAAATTCAACAAGGTTGGAATTGATTTTTTTAGATTCGACATAAACAAAATTATATCATCGGCGTACAGGGAGATTTTATGTTCTGTTGGTCCAACTTTAATTCCATATATTTGTGAATGTAAACGTATCGCTATCGCTAAAGGTTCAATTGCCATAGTAAACAGTAAAGGTGAAAGTGGACAGCCTTGTCGACATCCTCTATTGATTTTTATTGGTTTTGAAATATTGTTATTTGTTAGGATTTCTGCTGTAGCATTATTGTATATTATTTGAACCCATTTTATGAAATTATTTCCAAGTCCAAACCTTTGTAGGACTTCAAAAAGAAAGGGCCATTCAACTCTATCAAAGGCCTTTTCGGCGTCCAATGATAGGAGAGCTGTATCCGGTGCTTCTTTATTAAAATAAATAATATTAAATAGTCTTCTTACATTATGGAAGCCTTGTCTACCCTTTATAAAGCCATTCTGATCTCGATTAATAATATTTGGTAAAATTTCTTGTATTCGTCTTGCTAAAATTTTACAGATTATCTTAAGGTCGGCGTTTAATAGGCTTATTGGTCTCATATTTTCACATTTATTAGAGGGCTTACCTGGTTTTGGCAGCAGTATAATTAAGGCATTATTTATGTATGATGGTAAATTATTATTTTGAAATGCTTCTAAAACCATTTCCAAAAAAGGTTTTATTAATTTATTCTTAAATTTTTTATAAAGGTCAACTGGAAGACCATCTGGTCCTGCACTTTTTCCTGATTTCATATTATCAATGGCTAGCCCAACTTCTTCTTGACTAATTTTAGACTCCAATATCTCCCTGTTTTCATTTGGAATACACGGTATAGATAGTTCATTCAAAAACCCATTTAGTTTTGTTAAATCAGGTTCATTTTTGGTATCATATAATTTTTCATAGTAATCTCTAAAGGCTCTATTAATTTCTAAAGGATCTATAACTACCTGTCCATTACTTATAATACTGGTAATTGGTGTTTTAATTTCCAATTGTTTAATCTGCCATGCTAATAATTTTCCTGATTTTTCACCTTGTTCATAAAAAGATTGTTTCAATCTTAGAAGACTCGAGGCAGCTCTATTCGCTGATTTTTTGTCGTATTCAGCTCTCAAAATCAGTAATTCATTCTCCAACCTTGGGTCACTTCCTGCATACACTTTTTCCTGAAGACTTTTTATTTTATGTTCCAATTTAGCTCTCTCCTCTCGAGTCTTCTTAGATTTTGATCCTGTATAACTAATAATATGTCCCCTAATAAAAGCTTTGAAAGCCTCCCACTTTACACATGCTGATGTTTGTGTAGTATTGATGTCAAAGAACTCGTCTATCTGTTTTTCTATATACTTGACAAATTCCTCATCCTGAAGCCATTTATGCTGAAATTGCCATCTACCTGATTCCTTTGTCAATTTTTTATCTACATATATTAGACAACAGGGTGCATGATCAGAGATCACGATGTTATCATAAAAGCAGTTTTGAATCTTGGACCTTAATTCTGTGGAAATCAAAAAATAATCAATACGTGAGAATGTCTTGTAGGTACTGGAATAACAAGAATAGGCTTTAACTTGTGGTTTCATTTCTCTCCATATATCTAACAATCTCAATTCTTTCATAAAATGATTAATAGTCATCCTACATCCAATGTGCGTACAATCCAGTCCTGTTGATCTATCCACACCTGGATTCAATGTACAATTAAAATCCCCTGCTATTATATGTTGCCCTGTAAGTGATGATAAGATGAGAAATAAATTAGCAAAGAACTTCTGATCATCTATATTGGGACCATATAAGTTCACAAGATTTATATTTTCTAATAGCAAAGAACCTTGAATGATTACATATCTTCCAAATTTGTCTCCAATTACATTTTTCACTTGAAAAGGAACTGATTTATGTATGAGAGTCATAACTCCCCTGGCTCGGGATGAAAATGAAGAGGTGAATACACTTCCCTGCCATCTACTCCTAATTCTTTTAACATCCTCCTCTATCAGATGAGTTTCTTGTAAAAACACAATTCTTGAACCCATGTCCTTTATTTTATTCATAACTTGTTTAAGTTTTTTTAAATTTTGTAGACCTCTGCAATTCCATGAAGTTAAATTAAGATTAACACTTTGGTCCATGATCAATAGAGAGTTTGGGATTACCTTGCAGTGTAAACATGCTCATACAGAGAAGCAAAAACATGAGTGGTTGAACATTCATCCTACAAACTACACACAAACAAATTTCCCCTTCCCACACTTGTGGCAAACCCCCCAAAATCAAAAGAAAAATTCTGTCTCCCGATATAGCCATCGACCGTTCCACACCCACGGGGAACAGCCTAAGCCACTCCTTCTTCATCCTCCCAATCACCCTAACTCTACTGCTTTTAATGACGTAACATTAACTCTCCTCTGTAGTTTTCCAACTTAACTCCAAAATTTTTAACAACTTTGTACATCATAGTTTTTTTTTTTTTTGTTTGTTTTGTTTTTGTTTTGTTTTTTTAATATATAATACAATCTATATTTTGTAAACTTACTATTTACTTCAAGTCAGTCAGATGCCTGTGCAAATGCTTAATTATTCTACCTTATATTTTGTTCATGCTTAGCTCCCACCAGTCTCTTCTTCTTCTTTGATCTTCTTGATGAACTCCTGCGCCTCCTCTGGGGTCTTGAAGATGTGGGTTCTGCCCTCATACGTGGTCAGCAGTCTCGCAGGATAGATTACACCATGACGAATCCCAAGGTTGCGCAGCTCCTTACGTACGGGATCAAACTGCTTCCTCAATTGCTGGATTCCTGTGGCCAAATCTGGGTAGAACCGCACCTGCTGGTCCTGGTGTTTAATCTCTCCTTTAGCACGTGCAGCGTTGAAGATCTTCATCCTGTCTCTGTTGCTAAGAAACTTCATAATTAAGGTCCTCGGCGGTCCCTTATCTCTCCGTGGGCCAATACGATGTGCTTTTTCCAGAACCACTGCTGATTGCAACTCCTCGCTGCCCAGCACCTCCGGAATCCACTTTTCCAGAAAGGAACATACGTCCCGACCTTCTGATTCCTCTGGAAGACCCACCAGCCTCAAGTTATTCTGTCTCGACCGAGATTCCAAATCCAAAATATTATCTTCCAGAGATTTATTTTTTTTTTCCAAAGTGCGCACCTTTAATTGAAGACGGGTGACGTCATCTTCAGCACTAGCGAGACGGAGCTCCATCTGCGCCGTTCGTTCTACACAGTCACCCAATTCCTTTCTTATTCCTTCCAACGCTGTCATAATCCCATCAAATCTAGAGGAAAAGTCCGCTCTCATTGAACTCATGGCAGCCATCAGCGCATCTGCGCCATTCCCCGCAGAAATCGCACCGCCGCCAGCCTCCTCCGCCATATATGGAGCCTTGTTTGCTGCGTCACAGACCTGAAAGTCCGTTAATTTGGACTGTTTCGGCGGCTCGCTTTTTCCTTTTCCTGGTTTTCCAGCCTTAGGCTTCGCCGACATATCCTCGCTCAAATGCTGGGATACGTTCTGTCCCAAATGAGAGAGTTATTTGCCGATTTTTTTCTCCAGGAGCAGAGCAGAGCGAGACACGTCCGTCCTACGTGGCAGCCATAACCGGAAGTACCATGTACAATGTATGTTGATGTACCTTGCATAACCGAATAAGCCAATATTGCACAACACACATAATAAATAACTATTAACATTTTTTGTAATTACCTGAGCTTACTTTGATGACTTGCACTGAATTGAATCAGCCAGGGATGCATAGTCCGGACAGTAGCTGCTGACAGCCAGCCTCAAGCACATTTCCAAATGTTCATCAGTCATGGTGGAACGGTATTTGGACTTAATGATCTTCATGTAGGAAAAGGCTGACTCACATAAATAAGTGGAGCCGAATAATGCAGTCAAGGAGGTAGCACATTTCCTCATATTGGGGTACTTTTCCTCTGTGAGTAAGTTCCAGAACTGTCCATGAGCTCTCGACTTCAGCTCAATGTCGGTTTAGAGTCAAAATCTCATCTTCCACTCCAGAAGAGTTCAAGTGAAACAGTGCTGCAATGTTTGATGCGAGTGAATCAACCTCAGCATCTTCCTGAAAAGGATAGCACATGAATGTAGCGACTGGCTCGAGCAAAGAAAAGTCTTGAAAGCGTTTGTCAAACTCTGACGGACAATCGTTGATCTGCTCCATGTAGCGTGCACTGTCAAGTTGCTCACGGGCCTTCCCTTGCGTCTCCAGCTCTGACGCCAGGTTCTGGAAATTTGCCAAATCATGGCGCAGCAGCTTTGAGGTTAAATGTTGCTGGGTTAAATCCTCAGCCATGGCTTCACAGCGCCGTGTAACTGTATGTCTTGACAGCTGCAAAGCTTTGATTGAAGATAATATCTCTGCCTTATTTTTAAAGTCTCGGAACAATGAGTCAGCTGCTTCAACGAATGCTTCTTTTACCATCTCTCCATCTTGGAAGGACTTATTGTTTTTAACGATGGCGTGACTCACCCGGAACGATGCTTCAGTGGCGGCTTTTGCTTTTGAAGTTTGTTGAGTGAAAAATGACTGCTGTCCGGACAACTGGGATTTTAGTTCCTCCACCTTTCTCTTTCTCAGCTGGCTTTTCGGCGGAAAGTCGATGTCGTATTTTCCATGAACAGTCCGAAAATGCCGCTCCACATTTCCCTTCTTTGGTATTGCGATGGTAGACTGGCAGATGAGGCAAACGCACTTCGAAAATGACATCGTGAAAAAAAAGTCCACCTCCCATTCCGTATGAAAGTGATATGTTTTTGCCTTCTTACTTGGTCCAGCTTTCTCACTCATTTTGATCACCATATGTTTTAGCAAGGGCCTAAAATCTGAGGTAATTCGCTGACTAGCTTGTAAGTTTTGCTGCGCTTAGCGCCATTGTTTACGCATGAGCGGTGACCTAAAGGTCAAAATTCAGTTGTCATCTGAATGGTTGCCCTGTATGTCAATCAAGTGACGGGATGTTTGATAGGCTGACAAATATTTTTTTTAATGTCAAGCTGCGATCGACCAGTACTACCTCCGCGATCGACCAGTAGATCGCAATCGATGTAATGAGCACCCCTAGTTTAGACTGAGCGTTTCAGCGCCACTCAGCTGAAATTTGATTAGTGAAATTGGCGGAAGTTGACGAGAATTGGCCAAAATTGTGGGAAAGTTGTGGTGATTGGATAAAGTTGCAAGGTCGCACAGTAATTGTGCTGATTGGCTGATTTTGTGTGAATTGACGCAATCACAACATCATGAAATCCTGGAGGGACTGATTAGGTGGCTCATATTATTCCCCTCACGGGAAAACTCCTGAACAAAACACTCAAAGGAATGACTGGGGCCCTCGGTGCTACCAAGAACGGACTGAGCCCAATTAAGTGCCCGATCTCGGAGCGGGAGGGTCATAAAATGAATTTTGGACGTGTCGTCCGGGTACTGCCCGCCTACCTGCCGCAAATAAAGACAGACGTGGAGCAAAAACCCCTTACATTCCCCCATCTCCCCCGCGTACGGAGCAGATGATGGAACGGAGATAGTACGGTGGATGGCAACACCCGCTGGGGCGACAGATGGAGAGGGAGGTCCTGAACGAGACATATGGCAGAGGTGGTCGGTGACTGTGGTCAGCTGCTGAGTAATAGTTTGCAGCTGTTCGGTGAGCACAGCCACCTGCCGCTCTGTGGCGTTTATCCGGAAAAGGGCGGAGTGCTCCCCTGATGTAGCGCCTGCTGAGCTTTTGTCATGACTGGACCATTCTGTCATGACCAACGCTAGAAGCTCAAGTGCAAGGCAACTAACACCAGAGAAAGACACTCAGACATGGAATAAAAGTTTAAACACAATTTTATTGAAAACCCAGCAAGTGTAGAGAAAGTGGCACACGCCGTAGGAGCACACAACCTGTAGGGGAAGAGAGATGAGAACTGGTTAGAATGAGGAGTAAAACGGGAGATAGTGAATTAGAGCAGGGGTTTATCTTACGACAGATGAGCAGAGAGCCCAGCAGAGAAACCCAGCGAGGAAGTGGGGGAGCCAGCAGGACTAAACTGGCAGAGGAAGTGGAGAGGAGAGGCGCTGGGGGGAGTCTGACCGGGTGGAGAAGGTAGTTCTTGGGTGAAGACGATGAGGAGGCAGGTGAACGCACTGAAACTCCGGAGATGCATCGCTGAGAATGCAGCAACCTGGGGAGAGAGGAGGAGAAGGAGGATAAGGCTGAGTTCCTAATAACACAATTCTTAACCTTACTTTAAGGCAGCAGTACCCAATGGTTCAGCGCAGAAGTATTCATCAACTGATCCTTTTAAACGCTGACAGAGATAAGGCAGCAGGTGCGTCCACTCACGCAGGTGCGTTGATGACCTGCGGAGCCTGGGAAACAGAAGAAGGACCTCCCACAGAAAAGGAGGGAGAGCACGCTCACCCGATCATCACAGTACTACTTTTTTTGTATACAGTAAATTTGCATTTTTTTGTGTGAGTTTAATATTTTGTCCTACATTTGCTACTTTAGCATTTTCATCATACACATTGCTGCTGAATATTCAGGGTCACCACAGTTGATCATGGGTGCACATATTGATTCGCAAGAATTTTTTGTATTTTTTTTTTTTTTTACCCCAGATGCCCTTCTGAACACTAGGAGTGCACTGGTTTTGTGCTTCCCATGTGGCTGGGTAACCAACTTTCCTTTCCCCATTCTATTTATGCTAAGCACCAAGCTAGAAGGTGGAAAGTACTATTTTTATGAGCTTTGGTATGATCCAGCTGGGGCTTGAACCCACAACCTCCTGGCTGTTGGGCGGATGTGCTACCATTTCATCTTAAATTTTCACAATAGATTTGCATATCTTATCATATAAATTTGATTCCTTTTTTCATGTTTTTCAGTTTCTAGCTTTTCAGACAAATGTTGTGACTTTATCATTAATTAAGTTGCTGTGGAGAATGTGGAAATGATGAGGCTGAGTTTATCTCACGAGTCAGGTTTATTCACATTCTCCAACATCATCAAAAACAGAAAGAGAGAGAAACCCCCAGACATTCGTCCTTTTATACCCCAGGACATCAAAGCACGCAGTCACATTGTATTTAATCCCAAGTCACAATGCGTCTTCTTCCAGGTCTTATCACCTCCATCTAAAGTCACTGGCGGCCAGGAAATCGCCCAAGGCCATCTCTTTGCATACCAAAGACCACATTTCACATCCTCCTGTTATCTCCTAGGAGGCTCAGTCCTTTTGTTCATCTGAGACGTGAAACATACAGTAAGCATACAGTGATATACATATGAAGCATATGAAACCCACATATGTGTCCCACATGACCCCCCCCAAACGTCTAAGATGGAACAATGTAATAACAGTCTGCATGTCATGATAAAATCACACACATCAGTCCACATGCTGCTTGGGCCTCAGTCTTCTCCTGTATCTGCTGTAAGCGGGCTTTACCACCTCCGCAGCGCCCTCCTGCTGGGGAGCTGCTGTCTGAGGATGAGAACTGTTAGTCAATCCCTGTGGGTGCTCTGGGGAATGCTCCGTAGGGGGTCTGCCGCGCCGAGGAGCCCTGGCCAACTGCACACCTTCGTCAGCCACCACAAAAGCGGGTTTGAGCCTGTTTATGCCAATCATTTCTTTTCTGCCCCCCAAATCTAGCAAAAAATGCTTATCTCCTGTTTCCAGCACTCTAAATGGTCCATCATAAGGTGGTCGCAACGATGGGCGATGGGCATCGTGTCTGACAAAAACAAACTCCGCATTTTTTAAAGCCTTAGGCACAAAAACGCGCGGAAAACTGTGGTGAACGAGGCCAGGCAGCGTGCTCGATTCCGTGCTACTCTGCAACCGCTGAGCTGGGGAGCACTCTGGCGCAGGATTATCTGGGAGAAATTCCCCGGGCAGCCGAAGTGGCTGTGCGAAAACTAGCTCAGCCGGGGAGGCTTCTAAATCCTCTTTAGGTGCAGAACGCAACCCCAATAAAACCCATGGTAGCCTGTCCACCCAATTTGCATCCGTAAGCGACGCTCTGAGGGCCGCCTTCAGTGACCTGTAAAAATGTTCACATAACCCGTTAGCCTGCGGATTGTACGCGGTCGTACGGTGGATCGCTGCCCCCAGGCTGCGGGCCATCGCTGACCAAAGTTCGGAAACAAATTGAGGGCCTCTGTCGGACGTAATGTCCGACGGGACTCCAAAACGCGCTGCCCATGCCGTTAAAAACGCGCGTGCCACCTCCTCGGCTGTGGTTGACGACAGTGGGACCACTTCCGGCCAGCGCGTGGTGCGGTCAACCATTGTCAGAAGATGTGTGCACCCCTGTGAGGGCAGGAGGGGGCATATGAGGTCCACGTGAACATGATCAAACCTCTTAGCCGGGATGTGAAACGGCTCCAAGGGAGCTCTCGTGTGTCTGTGCACCTTGGCTCGTTGACAAGCCATGCAGGCTGCTGCCCACTCTCTAACTTGTTTGCGCAGGTTCGGCCATACAAATTTCTCTCCCACCATTTTGACCGACGCGCGCACTCCCGGGTGCGCCAGAGAATGGATCGAGTCAAAAACGCGGCGGCGCCACGCAGCCGGTACCACAGGACGCGGTCGCCCAGTGGAGACATCGCAGATTAGGGGGGGCATACCGTCTTGCAGCACCCTGCTCTCCAGCCTTAACCCTGTTGGTCCAGACTGGAGCGCGCGCACGTCCGCGTCGCTAACCTGATCCGCAGCCATGGCTGCATAATCTATCCCTACGCGGACTGGGGCCGCGCGCACTTCTGCGTCGCTAACCCAATCCGCGGCCATGGCTGCAAAATCTACCCCTATGCGGGCTGGAGCCGCCACGGCGCGCGAGAGGCAGTCTGCCACTACGTTAAGTTTACCAGCCACATGCTGGATATCGGTAGTAAACTCTGAGATCGCGGCCAGCTGTCTCTGCTGCCGGCCCGACCACGGTTCTGAAACCTTGGCCAGCGCGAAAGTCAGCGGCTTGTGGTCAACGAACGCGGTGAAACGGCGTCCCTCCAGCCAGAACTGGAAGTGGCGAATGGCCAAGTGGAGAGCTAACAACTCCCTGTCGAATGCACTGTATTTTCATTCACTATCGCGCAAGGTCCTGCTGAAAAAGGCGAGCAGTTGCCAAGCTCCGGCTACATACTGCTCCACGACTGCCCCTATGGCCACATCTGACGCGTCAGTAGTGAGCGCTATGCGGGCCGTTGGGACTGGATGTGCTAACAACGCAGCGTTTGCCAGGGCTGTTTTGACTTCCGAGAATGCACGCTCTCGCTCCGGAGACCATTCGATTTTATTTGTGGGTTTTTGTTTTTTTAATGCAGCATACAATGGTTGCATGAGCTGCGCTGCGCGGGGGAGGAAACGGTTATAAAAATTCACCATTCCCAAAAACTCCTGTAACGCTTTGACCGTTTGTGGCTGGGGAAAATTTGTTACTGCGCACACTTTGTCAGGCAGAGGAACCCCTCTTTCTGGAGAGACGCGATGCCCCAAAAAATCAATCTGCATCACCCCGAACTGACACTTCGCTAGGTTGATTATTAACCCGTGCTTTCCCAACCTCCGGAAAACTGCCGTGAGGTGGTTTTCGTGTTCGTCTTCGGACGCGCTGGCTACCAATATGTCATACAGGTAGACGAACACGAAAGGGAGATCGCGCAACACCGCATCCATCATGCGTTGGAACGTCTGCGCCGCACCTTTAAGCCCCAACGGCATGCGCAAAAACTCGAATAGCCCGAATGGAGTTATTACCGCTGTTTTGGGTATGTCCTCAGCGCGCACTGGGACCTGGTGGTAACCACGTACCAAGTCTATCTTAGAAAAAACGCGCACCCCCGCCAAATGAACTGAAAAATCTTGGATATGCGGGATTGGGTAGCGGTCGTGCGCTGTAGCGTTGTTCAACCTGCGGAAATCTCCGCAAGGTCGCCACGAGCCATCAGCTTTCGGGACCATGTGAAGCGGTGAAGCCCATGGGCTTTTCGAACGCCTGATGATGCCCAACTTTTCCAGGTTGGCGAACTCCTCGCACGCTATGGTTAGTTTAGCTGAATCCAAGCGCCAGGCTTTTGCAAAAACAGGCGGTCCGATGGTAGTAATAAAATGTTCCACCCCGTGTTTAGCCACGGCCGCCGAAAATGTTGGGACCGTGAGTGCTGGGAACTGAGTGAGCAGTGTGTGGAACTTACCACTTGCAGAATCAGAATCAGAATCAGATTTATTGCCATTGTTCATGTAGTATACAAACTAGGAATTTGTCTCGGTGCCATGCTGCAACATTAAAAACATGAAGAGATAAAGAGATAAACTAAAAAAAAAACTAAACTAAAAGACTAAAAAACATGCAATAAGTGTAGAATAATAAGTAATAATAATAATAATAATAATGAGTAATACTAGTCAAGGCAGATTTAAATAAATTAGCAAGTAGCAGATAATATGGGGTACCACAGTGCAGTCAATAATGCAACAGAAAAACAGTGATGAACGACATGAGCTGCTGTATATAGTGCACAAGAGTCAATAAGTCACTTAATGTTCAGCAGTCTGATGGCAGAGGGAAAAAAGCTGTTCATGTGCCGGGAGGTTTTAGTCTGAATGGACCGAAGTCTTCTACCTGAGGGGAGGGGGGCAAACAGTACGTGACCAGGGTGTGAAGGGTCGGCTATGATCCGGCCTGCACGCCTCCGGGTCCTGGAGATGTACAGGTCCTGGAGAGATGGGAGCTTGCAGCCGATCACCTTCTCAGCAGTGCGCACGACACGCTGCAGTCTTAGTCTGTCCCTGGCAGTGGCTCCTGCGTACCACACGGTTATGGAGGAGGTGAGGATGGACTCGATGATGGCCGTGTAGAACTGCACTAACATCTTGGTGGGTAGCTTGAGCTTCCTCAGCTGCCGCAGAAAGAACATCCTCTGCTGGGCCTTTTTGATGAGGGAGCTGATGGTTGGCTCCCATTTGAGGTCCTGGGTGATGGTGGTGCCTAAGAAGTGGAAGGAATCTGCAATGGTGATGGGAGAGCCTGTGATGGTGAGGGGGGGCAGGGGGGTTGTGACTTTCCTGAAGTCCACAATCATCTCCGCTGTCTTCAGAGCGTTCAGCTGCAGGTTGTTGTGGCTGCACCAGGACACCAGCTGGGCCACCTCTTTCCTGTAGACGGACTCGTCGCCGTTGGATATGAGCCCGATGAGGGTGGTGTCGTCCGCAAACTTGATCAGCTTAACAGACTGGTGGGAGGAGGTGCAGGAGTTGGTATAAAGGGAGAAGAGTAGGGGGGAAAGTACACAGCCCTGGGGTGATCCGATGCTGATGCTAACAGAGTCCGAGACAGACTTCCCCAGTCGCACATGCTGTCTCCGGTCCGTCAGGAAGTCAGTGATCCACCTGCAGAGGGAGTCAGGCACGCCGAGCAGGGACAGCTTGTCCTGGAGCAGAGTGGGGCGGATGGTGTTGAATGCAGAATTGAATGCAGAATTGAATGCAGTGTTGAATGCAGCTGTGACGTTGGCTTGTGCTGTTGGCGGGGCCATTCGAGCTGTACAGGGAATAGAATAAAAAGAGAGTGCATTAACCAGGCGCCTGTTAGCAAGATCAACCAACAAACCATGTGAGCACAGAAAATCAGCCCCTAACATATTGAAATTCACTGCAGCTATGACAAAAGTCCACTCAAATGTACGGCCGTGTAGGGACAGAAGCAGAGTCCTCTCACCAAAGGTCTTAATCGCTGAGCCGTTCGCTGTTGACACCACGGGACCACTGGAAGGCGCCAGCTGGTCAGCGGAGGAAGGTGCGATGAAACTCAACTGGGAGCCTGTGTCCACGAGGAAATGCCTCCCCGAGCGCGCATCCTTCAAGTAGAGCAGCTTGTTCTCCTCCCCGAGGGCCGCAGCTGCTACCGACCCCCGGTCTTGGCGTTTCCCGAGCGCTTGGTACTGGTACTGGTACTGCTACTGGCCCCCTGCCAGCTCCGGACGTAGCGCTGAGCTCCGCTGCCGCGGCCATGTCCGCACACCGTTTGGTGGCGTTGCCGATTCATTGCGCCTCCTGGCCCAGCTCACGGTAGTCTTGTTGGGCCAACAGTGGCGAACTGGCCAGGGTCGCTCTCACCGCTGACGGTAGGGTCCTGAGAAAGAGGTGGGTGAAGATGAAGTGATCATCGTCAGAGTCTTTCAACCTCAACAGCTTCTCCATCAGGTCCGCGGGTCTGTCGCTTTCAAATTCAGTCAGCGCCAGGAGCGCCTCTGCTCGCTCCTCCGCCGAGGGGGTGAAGTACCGGATGAGTGCAGCCTTCAACGCGCCGTACTTGTCGCTGTCCGGCGGCTGGTTGATCAGGCTCTCCACATGCTGGGCTGTGTGGTTGTCCAGTTTTGCAACCACATGGTAGAACTTTGTGGCGTCTACTGAAATCCTCCGGAGGTTGAACTGCGCTTCAACCGCGTTAAACCAGGAGCGCGGATTGTTCTGCCAGAAGTCCGTTAGCTGGGCTGTGGCTGCATTCGCTTGGCTGGCTCCTGACAAGTCTGGCTTGGAGGAATTTCTTTCACTCATGATACGTCTTAGGGTCACTAGTGTGGAGAATGTGGAAATGACGAGGCTGAGTTTATCTCACGAGTCAGGTTTATTCACATTCTCCAACATCATCAAAAACAGAAAGAGAGAGAATCCCCCAGACATTTGTCCTTTTATACCCCAGGACATCAAAGCACACAGTCACATTGTATTTAATCCCAAGTCACAATGCGTCTTCTTCCAGGTCTTATCACCTCCACCTAAAGTCACTGGCGGCCAGGAAATCGCCCAAGGCCATCTCTTTGCATACCAAAGACCACATTTCACATCCTCCTGTTATCTCCTAGGAGGCTCAGTCCTTTTGTTCATCTGAGACGTGAAGCATACAGTAAGCATACAGTGATATACATATGAAGCATATGAAACCCACATATGTGTCCCACATTGCTACATTTTTCTTGTGAGCTTATGATTTTTCCTTTTTTTTTCGTAAAATTGATGAGTACATTTCTGTTTTACCTTTATTAAATCAAACAGTTGGGAGGAAAATCAAATATCCAAGCACCAAATTTGAAAACTGAATGCAGTGAATGACTATCCAGATAATCATCTTAGGGTGGTAAAGCCCTACTTAAAATAAAGGCTATTAGAACATGTTTTTGGTGTGTAATGAATCACTTTATTCTTTATGTGTTTTGGTGTGGATTGAGGGGACTGGCTTTGCTCCTTCGAAAAAAAAGGTTCGGCACCACTGAACCAGAAGTCTTTGAAAATCCATTTCCCTTTTTTGGTTCTGTTCTGTTCCTGTAGGTCATAGCATGTGAGCAGCAGTTGGACTCAACCTACGATGCCCGCTGTGACGTTTGGTCCCTGGGCATCACTGCTATAGAGCTGGGAGATGGAGACCCTCCTCTCTCTGACCTCCATCCAATGAGAGCCCTGTTTAAAATACCCAGGTAAGCTGGTCATCATTACCAAGGTTACTTTTTATTTTAGATTGGCTTTAGACTTATTTTGCTTCACTGCGTGAATGTTTTACTCACTAGGAGTATTTTTTTTCCGGTTCCGGTTCCGCCGGACCGGCGGCGCCACACGAGTTGGCTGCCTTTTGCAACTGCCTTTTTTTTATCTTCCTTCTTCTTTCTACACCTTTCACTCTGTATATATATCACGGACACACGGATCGCCCCAAAGGTCTCCCGAGTCGGCGGACGGAGCCTCTGTTTACAGCAGGAGACGATACAGCAGGGAGAAGCTAGCTAGCACTCAACCGCCACCCGGTGCTAACGGAGAAACTCGACATACCGAGGAACTGTAGCGAAAACGACGCGGGTGCCGGGCTGGAGTTTAGGTGGCGTGCAAGAAATATAAGACAGAATAATAAAGAGCGATGGCAAGAACCAAGCAGACCGCCCGTAAATCTACTGGAGGAAAAAGCCCCCCAGGAAGCAGCTAGCCACCAAGGCTGCTTGGAAAAAGCGCTCCGGCCACCGGCGGAGTGAAGAAGCCTCACCGTTACAGGCCCGGTACTGTGGCTCTGACAGAGATCCGTCGCTACCAGAAATCCACAGAGCTGCTCATCCGTAAGCTGCCCTTCCAGCGCCTGGTGAAGGAGATCGCTCGGTACTTCGGACCGACCTGCGCTTCCACAGCTCCGCCGTCATGGCTCTGCAGGAGGCCAGCGAGGCCTACCTGGTGGGTCTCTTCGTGGACACCAACCTGTGCGCCATCCACACCAAGAGGGTCACCATCATGCCCAAAGACATCCAGCTGGCCCGCCGCATCCGTGGAGAGAGAGCTTAGACTTTGTGCTGCACATTCATCAACCACAATGCTCCGCACTGTGTGTCTATATATACAGTATATATATATATATATATACTGTATATATATATTTATAGCAATATGTACATATGTATACTAGCTGTTCTTGTTTTTTCTTGCCTTCTGATTGTTGCTCTGAGTGTTGCTATCCCTGTGCTGTTGCAATCCTGGAATTTCCCCATTGTGGGACTAATAAAGGCTTATCTTATCTTATCTTATCTTATCATATGCTCAAAATATCCTGTCATGTATTTTTTTTATTTTTTTTTAAGAGTTCTGTGTTGAATATGTCAGATTTGGCTAAAAGAAAAGCCTTGGAGCCTTAAAGTTGCATATCAAGAGCAATCTTAAGGTTGAAAATGAAAATAAAAGCCACTGTGGACAAAAAAAAAAAAAAACACCAGTTCTTTGAAAGACCATTAGAGGCTGGTTTCATAACATATCAATGCTCCTCCCATAGACTCCTATGTTAAAGTTTCCAAATTTACAGCAGCAGTAAACATATTACAGCACACTGGATTCTTGATGATTTAAAATATATTGCAGCTTTAATATTGGAGATATTCATATGATGTGCCTGTTTATTATGTAATAAGTAGGGCTGCATGATATTAAGAAAATATGCAATGATGAAATATGGTGTTTTTGTTGAATACTGTGACAATATGCCTTGTCTAAACAGTATATTGGTATATACATTGGTATATATATATATATATATATATATATATATATATATATATATATATATATATACATACTGCTCAAAAAAATAAAAGGAACACTTTTTTTTCTGAGAAAGCTGGACTAGCCTGCTACAATTTCTTCACTTTAAGTTTTGGAGTGTTTTCATTTCCATCAAAAGATGTGGCATCTTTTCATTCTTAACACATTATCCAGTCCATATCAGTGTAGATATCCAGCTTATTTTTTCCCATTAAAATGTGATGTGTTTTCAAAGTGTTCCTTTTATTTTTTTGAGCAGTATATATATATATATATATACACTACCGTTCAAAAGTTTGGGGTCACTTAGAAATTTCCTTATTTTTGAAAGAAAAGCACTTTTTTTCAATGAAGATAACTAATCAGAAATACACTCTATACATTGCTAATGTGGTAAATGACTATTCTAGCTGCAAATGTCTGGTTTTTGGTGCAATATCTACATAGGTGTATAGAGGCCCATTTCCAGCAACTATCACTCCAGTGTTCTAATGGTACAATGTGTTTGCTCATTGCGTCAGAAGGCTAATGGATGATTAGAAAACCCTTGTGCAATCATGTTAGGTCTGCAATGCTGTAATTGCTGCAAATGGAGGATTCTTTGACGAAAGCAAAGTTTGAAGGAAAAAATTATTATTTCAATTATAAATCATTATTTCTAACCTTGTCAATGTCTTGACTATATTTTCTATTCATTTTACAACTCATGGTGGTAAATAAAAGTGTGACTTTTCATGGAAAACACAAAAATTGTCTGGGTGACCCCAAACTTTTGAACGGTAGTGTATATATATATATATATATATATATATATATATATATATATATATATATATACATACACTGATTGTTGTATATATATATAGATATAGATATAGATATACAGTATATATAGATATATATATAGATATGTCTCACAGGTCTGTGGTGGACCACTCCTAGATACATGGGCTGAGACTAGACATCCTGGCAGATAAGCACATCTGTCGCAAGGTCTGTGGTGTACTTTTGCCAGTCGGTGCATCGTGACATGCACTACACAAAGAGCAGAGATAAACAAACCTATCATCTGGTCAGTCACTGCAACAGATACTGGAGTCAGTTTGTCTTGGCCTCTCCTTGCCACTGATAATGCCTCTATCTGCCAAGAATGTGCCGCTAGTCCAGCAAAAGCTAGCAGTACTCAAATACTTTGCAAGCAGTTTCATGAAATGGTCAGTCAGAAAGCAACTCATACCGGCTTGGACGTTGCCCGGGTTAACAAAGTCAAGAGTTCCTGGCAGCGTAAGGCGAAGGACAGAGCTGCGTGGAGGAATCTGATCAGATCTAAATGAAACAGTCATAGCAGACAGACTGCTATGATGATGATGATGATGATGATGATGATGATATATGCAATGCTCATTACACTCTATACGCTATACTGTAACTTCTTCCTTCTTCTGCGGTTGGCATCCATCTTGGCTCTTCTGCGTTAGTATGCACTACTGCCACCTACTTTGTTGGAGTGTAATGATGCTGAGGCTGTGTAAATGCCACCTCAAAATGGTGTCGCATGAATGCATAAACACATGACAAATATACTGTTATCACTGTTCAAGCCTGTTCATGGTGTTTAAGTCTGGGCTCTGACTAGTCCATGCAATGACCTTCACCCTTTTCTCCTTCAGCCACTGTGTGGTGATTTTTTTTCATTTTGTATTTTTTATTTTTTTTGCCGTGTACTTTGAGTCATTGTCATGTTGGAAGGTGAACCTTGTTCCCATTTAGGACTTTTTTGTAGAGGGCAGCAGGTTTTCCTCAAGAATTTGGTTATCCAATTTTCCTTCCATCCTGACAAGTGTTCCTGTTTCTGCTGTGAAGAAACACTCCCACAACATGATATTACCACCACCATGCTTTACTGTAGAAATAGTGTAATATGGAAGTGAAGAATGCAACATTGTGGCCTATAAACCAATTGGTGATTTATTGGCTCCACACATTGTCTACTCTTGTGCATGAACTAAAAATGTAACATCCATGTGCCCACATGCACTTATATTTTACTGAATATTTTAAATGTAAAATGTATTAGTCTATATGCAATTTCTTGTAATGACATACATTTTTGCTTCAGAAGTGAAAGCCTTCTTTTGAATTACAGGTTTAGGTTTGATCAACTGCTTGTAAAACTGGTAGAAATTAAAACACCAGTGTCAATTATCAGTAGTTTTCTTTCAAAATATAAATAACTTTGCACTCACACAACAATTTAAAGTGACAGCACCCACATTTTAGGCAGTAAAAGAAAGATAGTCTTTATCCTTTTAACTATATTCTTCTAGGAACGCTTTTTACACCAAAGCTCTCAAATGTTGTGACTCTCTAATTATAGCTTATGATATGAGAAATCAGAACTCCTTTAAAAATGTGAGCATCGGGGTATATTATGTGGTAGTGTGTGTGTCAATACTTAATAACAGATGCTTGCAGATGCTAGTTTTCACTTCTTTCAGTTTTTTTTCTTTTTGCCAGTCAATGTGCATAAATGAAGATTGCTTCCTTGCATGCTGCACGGATTACTTGTATGAATATTGCTAAAATTGAAAATAGGCTATAATCTGCAATTTTTTTACTTCCAAAATAACATTTGGTTTAGCTTTTATTCATATTCTGGCTCAATACAGAAGGAAAACTTAATATTTTATTAACTGTGGTCATGCAGATCAGCACATAAAACAGCATGTTTTGTGGTTTTAGGTGTCTCCTCATGTGCTTACAGAGACAGAGGTAATGTATAGTGGTTGCGCTCACATCCAGACTAGTCCTCTCCTGCTCCCAACCTGGTGATTTTCTTCTCTATACACTGTCACCAAAGTACAGTCTTTTAGCTCAAATGGCTTTTTTTTCTGCTTGCGGGGGTTTACCCATAAGATGCTCCCCTCCTGGCGCTGATCTCATTCCTCCTGAGTGCACATATACAGCCGCTCTTTCCCTTTCTGTTTGTGTTGTGGGCAGAAGGTGAAAAATAATTGTTTGTCACCTGATTCCAGTGTGAGAGCTGCACAGCCCCTTGCTGTTACTATCATCTTAGCAGCACTGCTCTTTGTCCATCACTGTCCTAACACATCCAGGCACACGCTCGCCGCTGGTGTGTCATAGCCGTCGTGTGTGTTTGCCCCGGGGGGGCTGTGCACCAGTGGAGCCATCACGCAGCTTTCACAGAATCTATGTGACTGCTGCAGCCAAAGCTTCGGGCTCTCTGTTCACACTTTCTTCCTCTCTTTAGTCAGGGTTTGTTTGTTACAAAAAGCAGTCTTGGTGAAATCCAGGTTCAGGTTGCATATTCAGCCACTTTCTCCTTTTATAATTGCACATGGACAAATGGAAAATAAGGGCCTGCAGTTCTGGCTTTAGTAATATTCAGATTTTTTTAAAAAGAGGCTAGCCTTTTTTAAAAAAAAAAAAAAAAAGAAATGCTACCCTTTTTCAGCTTATGTTCAAACTTAGATACAGTAGATGGATGGATAGATACAGTGGTGTGAAAAAGTGTTTGCCCCCTTCCCGATTTCTGATTTTTTTGGTATGTTTGTCATACTTAAATGTTTCAGATCATTAAACAAATTTAAATATTAGACAAAGATAACACAAGTAAACACAAAATTCAGTTTTTAAAATGAAGGCGTTTATTATTAAGGGTAAAAAAAAAATCCAAACCTAAATGGCCCTGTGTCAAAAAGTGATTGCCCCCTCACCTCCGTTAAAACATAAATTAACTGTGGTTTATCACATCTTTGGAAAGCTGAGTTCAATTTCTCTAGCCACACCCAGGCCTGATTACTGTCACGGCTGGCCCTCATGAGCCAGCATAAGACGCCACAGTCCAGTTAAGTTGCACAGGTGTTTATTAACAGTTAGGGAAAAGGGACAAGATAACCAGCCGCGAGGGCTGGGCAACAAGACTACTAATTAGTACACAGGACAAACGTTGACAGCTGAGACGAGGAACACTCGCTCAGCGTCTGATGAGGAAAGAGGTGAGCCCTACGGCAAAGTACAACAATAAACATAGGTGATGAACACACTTACGACGAGATGAAAAGGATTACGTTGACGATCGTCAGATGAACGTTTGACGAGACTGCCGCAAGATGCAGCCACTGGCGCCGGCTTTTAAAGCCGGCCGCTAACGACCATAAATGCAGCACAGCTGTTCAGGCCCTTGACAGCAGGACACTCCCCCGAGCGTTGTCCAATCAGAGCCTGGGGAGCCAGAATAACAACACCGCTGTCAAAGCCTGACAGGAATGGTGTGTGGCCCGAGCGCGGACAATATTAGCGCTCGGGTTATGACAGACGCCTGTTAACATCCACACACCCCCACCCCACCCCAGGGCGGGTGGATGGGGAAGCAGGCAAAGGGGGGACAGAATCAACCTCACAGAAAATCAAATCAGCACGATATCCTACCACACAAATCACAATAAAGACAGGGCAGGGGCAGAAAACAACCAGGGCATACATTCACAGGGAGAGAAAAAAAAACACACTATACAACACGGGAACACATACCACAGGATAACATGGTCTCATCCCTCCAACAGGGGAGGGGAAAGAAAAAAACAAAACAAAGAAAAACAGCTTTACAATGTACAAATGTTGTCACAACGCTGGATACCAGTCCATTTCAGAGAAAAAAAACCCCTCAAATCTCTCATGAATTGACAGCAAACCCCCCCAAAAAAACCTCCACAGTTATGAACCTACCACTGACGTGGCTGATCAGTGGCCTTCAGTGCACATGAGTAATAGTGGAAAACAGACTGCCTGTTACACATAAGCCAAAGACCCATAAAGTATTTCACCTCCGATACAAAAATGTCAGATCTAAATTTGAAGTTATGCACTAATCACAAGGTTTCTTTTAGAGTCCCCGTCGGTTAGCTTTCACTTCTGAAGGCCAGTTTATTATGCAGATGGCTCTGTTTTGAGCTTACACACGTGGAAGAAATATCAAAGATAGTCCAGGAGAGTTTAGAGATCCCAGTTAGGACTTAACCATTCAAATAAGCAGTTGTGTGACGTGACAATCACCTTTAGATAGTCAGAGTGCAAAGGTTCTTCAAGAAATTTAGCGGCTGAGACTTCAAAGGCTGCACTTCAAATTCTAATTTTAAAACTGATTAGAAAAACATGGCCAAATTTCTGAATACAGAGGCTGAACCAGTTCATCTTCTTGGCATTTGAATCAGACCAACTAGGCCCTATTTGGCAGAATAAAGATCTACTGTAGATATTTCAGCCCGTGTTTGCAACTAAGGGAATGCAGTGGTACTTAGCTCCATGGATCAGCAATAACACGTTGCCTTGAAGCTTTCACAGCATTATTGCAACCCTACAGAGTGCTCAGAGGCAAGCAGAACGGCCAGCAAGAAGAATAATCATGGTGGCATTATGTCTAATGAAGAAAAGGAAAGGGCGGTCTGCTCTGAGAATTCTTTGATCAGAAATGCAGTAGTCAGACAACATTTTACCATAACGGCTCCAAATGGGGACCTAAAGTACCAAACCTAAATACCAAACAAACAGTAGCTCAAAAACATGCACGAATTCCCATGACAAGGGTACATATATCCATTAAGCACAAAATAGGAGTAATATCAATGATGTTCAGTATAGCCATAATAGATCTTAATATTGAGGAAAAGTGTTAACAAAATTAGATTTAACTCAGCTTTCTTTCTTCTTAAGCCTGAAGGCCAAAAGAAAAAAGATCGGTATATTAAACAGACTGAATGGGAAAAAAAAAACAAGCGGCCAAGTCACACATCAGAGTACACCATTAAATCCTATATGTGGAGTATTTCAGCCTAAAAAAAGGAACACAACACAAGATCACTGAACTACTGAGGGGCCGAGGGAGAGAGAAAAAAAAAAACACACCGGGATGACAGGCATAATACACAGTTCAGGGGGCCTCCCAGCACCCAGCATCCAAGCCGCTAACAGGGGTAGCGAGACGTGTTCTGGTGGCCTACCTGAATCTCAGGCCGGGGATAACCGTGCCTCTGGCGGCCGGACCAGGGTGCCAAATATACAGTTCTGTTTATCAGGGGGCCGGCCCAGGACACCAAACGGGAAAAACAGGCTTCCAGGCGGTCAACCCGCATCAACCTGCCCACAGGACCACTGGAGAGGGCTCGGTGGCGGTCTGGTTTCCCAACGGAGAGGGGAAGCAAGGGAGAGCCGGGCCAACTATGGTTAATCCCTGCGGTTCCTGGTGCGGGGGAAGAAGGAATGGGGCGAGGATAAGGAATCAGTTTGGCGTTCTTCAGCGGCGGGTCTGCAGCTCCATCTCCGGATCCCACACAAACGGGCGCTAATTGGGCCAGAACCAATCCGGTAAAGAATTCCGACTGGACCGACGCTGCACCCACAGTGGATCCGGATTGGGCCAGAACCCCTCCGGTGATGAACTCGGGCTGGGCCGACGCTGCACCCGCGATGGACCCCGATTGGGTCACGGCTGCCACCACGTCGGACCCCGATTGGGTCAGAACCACTCCGGTGACGAACTCTGACTGAGCCGACACTGCACCCGCGTCGGACCCCGATTGGGTCAGAACCACTTCGGTGACGAACTCTGACTGAGCCGACGCTGCATCCGCGATGGACCCCGATTGGCTCAAGGCCGCACCAGTACTGACCTCCAACTCCGAACCCGGAACCTCCAGCACAGCAATTGGCGTCTGCTCTGCACCGGCGACCTTGGGAGAGGGCTCAGAAGAAAAAGAAGAACCGGGATCAGGATCACCAGCAGCTCCAGAACCCGGCGAGACAAGCTCGGATGCAGTGGACGGCTGCACCCAGCTCGCCCCTCCAAGAGACAGGCAAAAATGCTCAATAATAGAAAAGACAAAGACAACACTGAGCACTTGCCTGATCTCAAGTTCGGACGCCGTCCAGGACTTCGACGATCCGGGCTCAGACGGGAGGAGGACGTCTTCTGGCTCCCATTCAGCTGCATCGGACTCCGCAGCTGGCACGATGGCTTCTGCAGCCTGAGGACCCTCCGGCGCCGTCGTCCATGCTGGCATCCCGTACGGCGTGGTGGCAGGGGGCCCCTGGCCCACTGGATCGGACTGCTCATCCGTGGGGACCCGGGGACACTTCGTCGTCGGTGCAGGCTCCATACAGCAGTCCGCTGTCCTCCTCCGTCCTTGACGTGGCTGCGGGGCTGGAATTACATGCTCCAGGGCCGCAGGCCCCCTCCTCATCTGATGACGTTTGACTGACATCGAGGGACGCTCCGCGGAGGGAGACACAGAGGCAGCAGGTTTAGTTATTTCCTCAGCAGGTAGTGGAGGCTCGGGGGGCTGCGAACCCTGAACCTCACCCCCAGGAGTCAGACAAGACAAATCACTATTAGGAGAGAAAGAGTGAACTTGTACTCGCCTGTCTCCTGGAGGGGGGATGGTGCCTGCTGTAGGAAACGTTGCTCCTTCTTCTTCCCGCCAGGTGGTGGCAGAGGGCTCCCTGGAAGGACGAGGGGGAGCCGCACGTGATGGACTCGGCACGGGGCTCGCCGGAGTGGAACTCCTCGTACACCCAGCAGCTGAAGAAGGCGTCAGAGAGGAGGGGGCGACAGCCGAGACGGGCTGGGCACGACGCGCTGATGGGACAGCGGGGGAAGATGGCCCGGGGAGAGAGGCTGCGGGGGTTCCCTCCTGGCGAGACGCTGAAGAGACAGCTGTCTGGTTGATGGGGTCATTCCGGCGACCCGGAGCAGGATCCGGACGGGATTCTAGCTGAGGTTGTCTCTGGCCGCGGCGCCGACGTCTTCGACGGGCCTCGGGTGGTGCGAACTCCTGGCCTGGATCGAGGAGAGGATCGGGATCCAAAAGCGGGCAGCGGGGATGCCGTCTTCTCCGCTTCTGGTCGTATTCTTCCTCGTACATCTGGAGTATCTCGCGTTGGGCGGCGATGTCAAGCCTCCTCGTGTCGACTTCTGGGTGGTCGGCGTAGCGGGGGGAAAGATGGTTGAGCACATCCTCAGCGCAGTCCAGGTACCAGCGAACGTCGGGATGAATGTCGAGGAGGGAGGCGGCGATGAGGATTTCATCAACTTCGTCCAGCGCCTCGGTCAGCTTGTAGCTGAGACTCCGAGTGCGGCCCCTCCGCGACGGCATACTTCCAGTACACCGTACCCAGACAGGAAAGAGCAAAGTTCTCCTGAATGCAACTTCACCGAGAACGGCGTCTCCTTCTGGTGGCAGTCTACTGTCACGGCTGGCCCTCACGAGCCGGCATAAGACGCCACAGTCCAGTTAAGTTGCCCAGGTGTTTATTAACAGTTAGGGAAAAGGGACAAGATAACCAGCCGCGAGGGCTGGGCAACAAGACTACTAATTAGTACACAGGACGAACGTTGACAGCTGAGACGAGGAACACTCGCTCAGCATCTGATGAGGAAAGAGGTGAGCCCTACGGCAAAGTACAACAATAAACATAGGTGATGAACACACGACGAGATGAAAAGGATTACGTTGACGATCGTCTGACGAATGTTTGATAAGACTGTCGGAAGATGCAGCCGCTGGCGCCGGCTTTTAAAGCCGGCCGCTAATGACTGTAAATGCAGCACAGCTGTTCAGGCCCTTGGCAGCAGGACACTCCCCCGAGCATTGTCCAATCAGAGCCCGGGGAGCCAGAATAACAACACCGTTGTCAAAGCCTGACAGGAATGGTGTGTGGCCCGAGCGCGGACAATATTAGCGCTCAGGTTATGACAATTACTACCATACCTGTTTTCAATCAAGAAATCACTTAAACAGGACCTGCCTGACAAAGTGAAGTAGACCAAAAGATCCTCAAAAGCTAGACATCATGCTGCAATTCAAAGAAATTCAGGAATGAATGAGAAACAAAGTAAGTGAGATCTATCAGTGTGGAAAAGGTTATAAAGCCATTTCTAAAGCTTTGGGACTCCAGCAAACCACAGTAAGAGCCATTATCCACAAATGGCGAAAACATGGAACAGTGGTGAACCTTCCCAAGAGTGGCCGGCCGACCAAAATTACCCCAAGAGCGCAGCGACAACTCATCCAATAGGTCACAAAAGACCCCACAACAACATCCAAAGAACTGCGGGCCTCACTTGCCTCAGTTAAGGTCAGTGTTCATGACGCCACCATAAGAAAGAGACTGGTCAAAAATGGCCTGCATGGCAGAGTTCCAAGACGAAGGCTACTGCTGAGCATAAAGAATACCGTATAAAGGCTCATCTCAGTTTTGCCAGAAAACATCTTGATGATCCCCAAGACTTTTGGGAAAATACTCTGTGGACTGACAAGACAAAAGTTGAACTTTTTGGAAGGTGTGTGTCCCATTACATCCGTCATAAAAGTAACACAGTTTCAGAAAAGGAACACCATTCTAGCAGTAAAATATGGTGGTGGTAGTGTGATGGTTTGGGGCTGTTTTGCTGCTTCAGGACCTGGAAGATGTGCTGTGGTAAATGGTACCATGAATTCTGCTGTCTACCAAAAAATCCTGAAGGAGGATGTCCAGCCATCTGTTCATGACCTCAAGCTGAAGCGCACTTGGGTTCTGCAGCAGAACAATGATCCAAAACACACTAACAAGTCCACCTCTGAATGGCTTAAGATAAACAAAATGAAGACTTTGGAGTGACCTAGTCAAAGTCCTGATGTGAATTCGATTGAGATGCTATGGCATGACCTTAAAAAGGCGGTTCATACTCGAAAACCCTCCAATGTGGCCGAATTACAACAATTCTGCAAAGATGAGTGGGCCCAAATTCCTCCACAGCGCTGTAAAAGACTCATTGCCAGTTATTGCAAACGCTTGACTGCAGTTGTTGCTGTTAAGGGTGGCCCAACTAGTTATTAGGTTTCGGGGGCAATCACTTTTTCAGACAGGGCCATGTAGGTTTGGATTTTTTACCCCCTTAATAATAAACACCTTCATTTAAAAACTGCATTTTATGTTTACTTGTGCTATCTTTGTCTCATATTTAAATTTATTTGATGAACTGAAACGTCTGTGTGACAAACATACAAAAAATGAGAAATCAGGAAAGGGGAAAACACTTTTTCACACCACTGTAGATGTACTTTATTGATCCCAAACTGGGAAATTACATTACTATTAAATAATAACTTCCTTTACTATTATAGCATATCAGGCTTATTTTGACTGCTTAATTACCTCCGCCAGGCCGCAGGCCAGGAGGAGGTTATGTTTTTGCCAGCGTTTGTCTGTCTGTTTGTTTGTCTGTTGGTTAGCAAGATAACTCAAAAAGTTCTGGACGGATTTCGATGAAACTTTCAGGTGTTGTTGGAAATGGTACAAGGAAGAACTGATTAAATTTTGGGGATGATCCGGATCACCGTCTGGATACAGGAATTTTTTAAAGGATTCTTTAACATTGTGAGATACGGCCATTTTCAACATGTGTGCAGGCGCAATGGAGGGTGCTGGTCGTCGTGTCTGACGAACACAAACTCCACGTTCTTCAAAGTTTTAGGCACAAAAGCACGCGGAAAACAGTGGTGGGCAGGGCCCGGCAGCGTGCCTGTGTTTGCGCTACACTGCAAAAGCTGAGACGGGCAGCTGTCCGGCGCCGGATTATTTGGCAGAAATTCCCCGGGCAGCCATAGGGGCTGCGCAAAAACGACCTCTCTGCCGGGGAAGCTTCTAAATCCTCTTTTGCCACGGAGCGCAACCCCAATATAAAACCCACGGCAACCTGTCTACCCAATTTGCATCCGTCAGTGAAGCCCTGAGTGCTGCTTTCAGTGGAGGAGATGGACACAACACCAACACTTCAGTTTATTACCTCCACCAAGGAGGTAATGCTTTTACTACTGAACCACTAATCCTATCATTGTGAATCCAATTGCTAATCATATGTTTTCATGGTCAAGGAAACTGAAAACGTACACACAAACACTGTATGGGGGGGGAACTGTGGCGCTTGGCAGAGGTCTGCGCTCTCCGAGTGCTTTTCTAGTTACCTCTGTATCTCACAGAGCTGCAAATGCTGCGGAACATAGTGATTTGAACACTTCATCCGTAGAAGGTTGCAAAACAGTTTGCACACAGATTTCAAGGCTACAAACAGTTTTTCTTATCTTGTCTTGAATGTATTGCAGACATTTACCAAATAGTTGTAAGCATTTGCAAACAGTTGTAACTGTCATGTGGTGGCCCTCGCGAGCCACCATAAGACGCCAAAAATCGCCAGTCAGGTTTACATAGATGTTTTAATCACAAACACAAGATAACATACAAAGTAATAGAAAGTAATGAGCCACGGTGGGCTAAAACACACAACACTAAGCACAGGAGATCGTAAGGCTGACACGAAGCTCACTTACAATCCTGACCACGAACAGGGGATGAGCGTTGACGATCCCTTGCCGTGGAATTATGGAGGAATAATGACAAGACTGCTGCATAATACTGCTCCCAGCGCCTGCTTAAATGCCGGGCTGCTGATGAGCCGTAAATGCAGCACAGCTGTTAGGTTTTGACAGCAGGAAGCCCCTCCGAGCGCTGTCACAATAAGAGCTCGGGGAGCCAGAAGGTAACCACTGCTGTCAAACCTGGTGGAGATGATGTATGGCCCGAGCACGGACGAAATCGGCGCTCAGACCATGACAGTACCCCCCCCCCCAAGGGCGGGCTCCGAACGCCCGTTGACACCCAAGCCCCCCCCCCCCCTCCCCCAGGGCGGGCGGATGGGGGAGCAGGCCCAGAGGGAGAGGATCATGATCATAACAGAGGCACATAGAAAACCAGAAGAAATACAATACTCACTACCACACAAATCACAAGACAGGGTACAAATGAGACAGTCACGGGGCACGATAACAGATAATACGGAACTCTCAAATGCGCAAATCATAATAATGACAGCGCGCAACTGAGACAATTACAGAGCATAAATGAAGCAATTACAGGGCACGGTTATGGAAAATACCATACCCCATAATGCACATAAACCCAGGGCCAGAGAGAAAAAAAAGCCAACCAGAAACACACACGTCCCTCAAACAGAAGAGGGGAAAAGAAAAAAAAAACACACACACAGAGCCAGATTATCCCCCCGAATGACCTTTAACTCACAGTTCAGGAAAATGACGACAGGCAGAGACCAAAACCCACGGGGATAACAGGAGCACACAGATAGCCAGAAAAAGGTACGATACTCTCAAATGCACAAATCATAATTAAGAGAGGACAAATGAGACTATCACAGGACGTAAATGATGCAATTACAGAGCATGACTCACGGAAAATACCATACCCCATAATGCACATTGCACACAGAACAAGACTATCACCCCGAATGACCCTTAACCCAGACAGGTTCAGGTTCGGGTTCTTCAGGAAAATGACGACAGGCTGAGAAAAACCACAGGAACAGTTCCGGTGGTCTCCCTTCGTCCAATGGCCGACGGGTGGTCACGGGGAACAGTACATGATCTGGCGGCCTGCCCCAGTCCCAGGCCCGGAAAGTCCAACCCTCCAGCGGCCGAACCAGGTCGCCCAGCAGCAAACACAGTGTGTCGGGTGGCCGACCCAGGGCGCCGAACCGGTGAAACAGTTCCTCGGGTGGCAGACCCGCATCCCGATGCTGATGATGAGCAGGGCTGGTGACTCAGACGAGGGGAATGATGGTGATGACGAGCCCGCACCATGTCAGGCGGCGAAGGGTCTGCAGCTCCTCCACCGACCTTGACCCATACTAACTAACTAACTAACTAACCTGCACTTATATAGCGCTTTTCTAGTCACAAAGACCACTCAAAGCGCTTTCATTAATACTAACCCTCTATTCTAAGGGCCTATAGGAAACAGATATCTAGGGACAATTTAGAACAGCCAATTAACCTAATATGCATGTTTTTGGCATGTGGGAGGAAACCGGAGAAATCCCGGAGTAAACCCACGCAACACGGGGAGAACATGCAAACTCCACACAGATCACTGTTGGTCGGGGGCTGGGATCGAACCCACGATCCCACGATCCCCACAATCCCCCGGCCAAGGGTAAACTGTGCTGCCGCAGTGCTAACCACTGCGCCACCGTGCAGCCCATACCGATGCTGCAATCATGGCTGCACCTGCGTTGGACCCCCACTGGGTCTCGGCTGCACCCATGTCGGACCCCCACTGGGTCTTGTCGGACCCCGACTGGGTTTCGGCTGCACCCGCGTCGGACCCCGATTGGGTCTCGGATGCACCCGCGTCGGACCCCCACTGGGTCTTGTCGGACCCCGACTGGGTCTCGGCTGCACCCGCGACAAATCCCCACTGGGTCTCGGCTGCACCCGCGTCGGACCCCGATTGGGTCTTGGCTGCACCCACGTCGGACCCCGATTGGATCAGTGCAGCACCGGTGACGACCTCCGATCCCGAACCTGGAACCTCCAGCACAGCGACCACGACTGGCTCCGCACCGGTGACTCTGCAACAAGGCTCAGAAGACAGGAAAGAACCGGGATCAGAATCACCGGTAGCGACAGAGCCCAGTGAGATGAGCTCGGGTGCAGCAGGCGGCTGCCCCTGACTCGCCTCCCCGAGAGGCAGGCAGAAATGCTCCAAGGCAGAAAAAAGAAACACAAGATAGAGCACTTTCCTGCACTCGGGTTCTGTCGCCGTCCAGGACTTCGTCGATTCGGGTTCAGGACGGAGAAGTTCATCCTCAGGCTCCCACTTGGCTATGGCGGGTTCCGCAGCCGGCATGATGGTCACTGCAGTCTATGGATCCTCCGGCGCTGACGTCCACGTCGCTAACCCACACGGTGTGGTGGCAGGGAACCCTCGACCCGCTGGCTCGAACCGTTAATAATAAGTAATAATAAGTTTATTTATAGAGCACCTTTCACAGACAGAGTCACAAAGTGCTTAACATGGTAAAAAACAAAATAAAAACACAGGCACATAAAACAGTAAAACAAAGTAGACAATAAAAGCACATAAAAATACAATCGGCACATAGTTAAAAAGACAGGCTAAAAAGGTGGGTCTTTAGTTGCTTCTTAAAAACAACAAAGGAAGGTGCAGATCTAAGTTCAAAAGGCAAGGAGTTCCACAGTCTGGGAGCAACAGCAACAAAGGCTCTATCGCCTTTGGTTTTGAGCCTAGTACTAGGAACTACCAAGAGATTCTGATGAGAAGACCTGAGAGACCTGCTGGGCTGGTGTAGAGAGAGCAGGTCACTAATATAAAAAGGTGCCTCTTCATGAATGGCTTTGTAAGTAAGAACAAGAACTTTAAAATCAATTCTATAATTTACAGGAAGCCAATGCAAGGAGGCCAAAACAGGAGTGATATGACAGAATCTACTGGATCTAGTTAGTAATCTTGCAGCAGCGTTCTGGACTAACTGTAGGCGGTGTAAAGAGGATTTACTAAGACATGTAAAAAGAGCATTACAATAGTCCAAACGTGAAGAAACAAAGGCATGAATAATGATTTCTAATTGAGTGTAGGAAACCAATGACCTAATTTTGGATATATTCCTAAGGTGGAAAAAACAACTCCGGGTCAGAGATTTGACATGCTGATCAAAACTCATCGATTGATCGAAAATGACACCAAGATTTTTTAGATTAGACCGTACGTTAGAGCTTAATGAACCAATGCTATTAACCAACTTAGGAATTAGATTATCAGGTGCTACAATAAGGACTTCAGTTTTATCAGCATTAAGTTGCAAAAAGTTACTAGACATCCAGTCCTTGATTGCAGACAGACAATCATGAATAATTTTTAAATTGTCAACATGGTCAGGCTTAAAAGAGAAAAGTAGCTGTAAATAATCAGTGTAGCAGTGATAAGACACACCTTTAAATTTGCTGATAATAGAACCAAGTGGCAGCATATATAGGGCAAATAAAAGTGGACCCAGAATAGAACCCTGAGGCACCCCACAGGTTAAAGGAGCAGAGTCAGATGAATAAGAGCCAACAGCCACGGAAAAGCTCCTACCAGAAAGGTAGGAGAAAAACCAATCCAGAGCTTTTCCAGAAATACCTACCCAATCTCTAAGGCTCGAACCGTTCCAGCGTGGAGACCCGGGGACGCTTTATCGTTGGCGCAGGCTCCAGGCTGCAGTTTGCGCCTCTCCTCTGCCCACGACGTGGCTGCGAGGCTGGAACCAGGCTCTCCAGAACCGCAGGCCCCCTCCTCGTCCGGCGACATAGGCCTGGCGTCGTGGACCACTCAGCGGAGGGAGACACAGAGGCAGCACTTTAGTAATTAGAGCTACAGCAGGTGGTGGGAGCTCGGGGGACTGCGAACCCCGAACTCCGCCCCCAGGAGTCAGACAAGGCAGATCACAATTATGATGGAAAGAATGAACTTGCATTTGCCTGTTTCCTGGAGGGAGGATGGTGCCTGCTGTAGGGGACATTGTTCCTTCCTTTCCCCGCTGGATGGTGACAGAGGGCCCCCTGGAAGGACGAGGAGGAGCTGCTCGCGATGGATCAAGGACGGGGCTCGCCGAAGCAGGACTCTTGGCACACACAGCAGCCGGGGGAAACGTCGAGGAAGGGGGGACGACGGCCGAGCCGCACCGGGCACGATGAGCTGACGGGACAGCAGGGAAAGATGACCCTGGGGGAGAGGCTGCGGGGGTTCCCTCCAGACGAGACGCAGGAGTGGCAGCAGTCTACTATCATGCGGTGGCCCTCGCGAGCCACCATAAGACTCCAGAAGTCACCGGTGAGGTTTGCATAGATGTTTTAATCACCAACACAAGATAACATACAAACTAATAGAAAGTAATGAGCCACGGTGGGCTAAAACACACAACACTAAACACAGGAGATCGTAAGGCTGACACGAAGCTCACTTACAATCCTGACCACGAACAGGGGATGAGCGTTGACGATCCATTGCCGTGGAATTATGGAGGAATAATGACAAGACTGCTGCATAATACTGCTCCCAGCGTCTGCTTAAATGCCGGGCTGCTGATGAGCCATAAATGCAGCACAGCTGTTAGGCTTTGACAGCAGGAAGCCCCTCCGAGCACTGTCACAATAAGAGCTCGGGGAGCCAGAAGGTAACCACTGCTGTCAAACCTGGTGGAGATGATGTATGGCCTGAGCGTGGACAAAATTGGCGCTCGGACCATGACAGTAATACGTGGCAGTTTTTGGATTCGCCAAGTTTTCTGACAGATGTTGGCGAAAATCAAGCTGGTATCTCACGGAGCAGTGAATGCTGAGAAACGCTTATGAATGCTTCACTTTTTGGGTTTCATAAGGGCTTGTAAAAGGTTGCAAAACAGTTCACACACAGTTTTTAAGGTCACCAACAGTTTTGTCATAAAGTGTCTCTAAACAGCTACGAGTGGTCACTACTAGGTGAATGAAAATGAACTTTAGCGACACACGTTACAATTGTTTGCAAATGCTTTCTTTTAATTTGCAGCTGTTTGTGGGAAAATAAATTAGCAAACTTTGAACATGTTCATATTTTTTTAGCGATAAGAAAACTTGTTGGTGAGGTTGAAAACGCTTGGTGAACTGTTTGACAAAACCCAAAAAGTACAACGTTGGTGAATGTTTCTCAGCATTCACTGCTCTGTGAGATACAGGGGTAAAGTTCTTTTTGGTTCGCCAACAAGTGAACATTAGCAACTGTTTGAGAACCTTTATGTCAAAACTGTTTGGGACCTTAAAAACTGTGTGAGAACTGTTTTGCAATCTTTTATGAACCCCGACGAAACCCAGCAATCATAATGTTTGTGAGCGTCCGTCAGTTTAGCTTGATTTTCACCAACATTTGTCAGATAAGTTGGCGAATCCAAAACCTGCTACATTCATCAGCATTTGTCACTTGGTGAGATACTACCCTTACAGCTGAAACTAAGCAAACTGGTGCTATTGCTGTTGGTGGCTTCTTTTTTTTTTTTCAATATCGTCTGTTTTGACACATGAAATTCCAGCTAATATCTGGATAATTAGGCTCTAGAATGGTTTAATGTTGCTCTTTGGAACCTCTTATTACCACACACTAACTATTAAGATGCACACATTGACCTCTAACTTGCTCTTTGTTTAGATGTAGTATATTAGTGTCCTATTAGATCATTATAAGATAAGCAATATACTCTATTAATGCCTGTTTCTAGCTGACTGTATTTTAGAGCTATTAGGCCATTAACCACATGTTTTCACCCAATATTTTCCCAATTGCTGTTTTTTAAGCATCAGTGAGGAAATCATTGTACAGGACAAATGATCTTAATATACTTTACCCTCTTTGGCTTTACTAACAATAATATAAATTTCTCTTAACTAACAAACCACAAGCTAAGTCTTTACTGTGTTCAATGACTCCTAAATTTCAAACTAAAAATATGCTCCTTGTTTATTACCAGTCCTCATTAGTATTCCGACCCATACATTAACCATTAAAAACTAATTAAGAGGTTGCTGAGGGAAGTAGTCTCACAGCTACTTCATAGATAGATAGATAGATGTACTTTATTGATCCCAAACTGGGAAATTACACTTTTTATTATATATTATAGTAATTATACTATATATTTGTAACATCCATCCATCCATCTATCCTCTATTGTGTATCCGGAGGTCTGGGTCACGAGGGCAGCAGTCTAAGCAGAGAGGCCCAGACTACCGCCCAGTTCACATAGTACCATGTTCCCTCCTGCAGGTGGTGAGCCCACTGGAGGGCGGACCCATGTGGCTCCTTTGAGTACACTGGGTTCTTGATTAAACTTTTTTCATCGGGATCTACTGACCCCTCTTGGTCTTGTCTTGGGAGACCCCAATCTTCACCTTGGAAGCAGTTTTAGAAAAAGCTCGTTTTTCATGTACAAAATGTCATTTATGTATGGATAAAAGGTGAAAACCACATATAGAAAGGTACAGTCATGTGAAAAAAATTAGGACACCCCTTTAAATATTCAGTTCTTTATTAAGAAATGTTCACGTATCTATGTCTAACCTTGTTTTTGTTTTGAATTTGCATTATTTTAACATTTATTTTAGCCATTTTAAGTGGGAATGAATGTGGGGGTGCCCAAAAAAGATGGGGGGTGTCCTAATTTATTCCTCACAATTTTTTAGAATTACATTTTGCAGAAAATTTGCAAAAAAGTCTTTAATTCATTGTTAGTTGTTTAGTTGTATTACATGAAGCTCCCAGTATTTTTTAACATTGATTTTAAATATCCATCCATCCATCCATCTCCTACCGCTTAATCCTTTACGGGTCGCGGGGGGGCTGGAGCCTATCCCAGCATCTTTGGGCGAAAGGCAGGGTACACCCTGGACAGATCGCCAGTCCATCGCAGGGCCAACACAGAGAGACAGACAACCATTCACTGTCACAGTCATACCTAAGGACAATTTAGAATCCCCAGTTTGATGCCAATTAACCTCACCTGCATGTCTTTGGCCTGTGGGAGGAAACCGGAGTACCCGGAGTAAACCCACGCAGACACGGGGAGAACATGCAAACTCCACACAGAAGGGTCACCGATGGTCTGGGGGTGGGATCAAATCCACGATGGTCAAGGGTGGAATCGATCCCATGACCTTCTTGCTGTGCTGCCACTGTGCTAACCACTGCGCCACCGTGCTGCCCCGATTTTTTAAATATCCATATGTCCAAATATGTTAAACACACACACACAGAGAGGCTTATACAGGGTGTCCTAATTTTTTCACATGACTATGTTTGTAAAAAAATACCCTTGCACATGGACTAGGCCTTAAACAGTCAGTTTTCAGCTCATTAATATTGATGAGTCACCACTCTGGTTAAGTTTTTTTTTTTTTTTGAGTGGTCCAATCACAAGGAGGCAGTCAGGTTGTGTTTCTTTTTCCAACTGCAGGAGGGGCTTGTTGGTTTGTGATGTCATAAAAATCAGGAAGAACAACCTGCTTGTTTCTTCAAGTGTCTTATTAAAGGCAGTGTGTGTTTTCTTTGTAAAGTGAATGTCTTAAAATTTTAACATATAAATGTGACCCATGGGCATAATTTACAAGGTTAAAACCTATGAACACACTATTAAGCACACTATGGGACCTTCAGGCTTTACAGTTTTTTTTCAATTTAATACATATACATAAAAAGGCAAATGATATAAGACAGGGAAGTGGTGCAGTGAGTCAGAAATCCCTGCTTGAGGAATTAGACTTTGGAGCAAGTATCAAATTAAAAGTGCTGTCTAATTATGCTCTCATATTAAGAGTTAAGCTTCCATACTGAAACAGAGATTTCCTCCTGTACTTTCAGAGAGATTTCATGGTATAAAGTGGAAGTTATTATCTCTTATGCTTGTGTCCTTTATAGAGAATTTAAAAAGTATCTTCTTTCGAGTAAGAGAAAAACTGTTTAATAGCTGAACAGACGGCAAATAAACGTCCAAAGCATTTCCTGTCTGTATCTGTGGTGTTGTGTGATAAACAGGAGATGAATGCCCCCTCATTAGAACAATTTATCGCTGTCGGAGCCAACGCGTGAAAGGCCCCCGATGCATTAGCAGGCAACATTGACTTCCCCACCATGTGCCAGGAAGCCTTTTGTAAAGAGGTGCTTAACACAGGACGAGGAATCCAATTAGCTCAGTTGTTTCACTGCTGAGAGGCCTTGTTAAGTTTAACCCCTTAACAATGTGTGTCTGATTCACTGTGATTCTTTTTGGGGTAAATCCCTTAAGAAGATCCAACCATGCTGTACTTGTACTAGTATATATAGTGTCCACTGTTTTGATGCCATAAAATCCACTGCATCAGTACCACCCAGCTGCACGGCTCCAATGGCCATTTGTTGTTGCCTCGTGCCACCACAGAAACACCTCTGGATGTCTTCGGTGATGAATTGCTCCGGCGTTAAGATTTCATGCCACCCCTCCACTCTGTGCCTTTGGCTTTTGTTCTCCGCCCTGCCTCCGTAAATCCCATCTCATCTTCCATCCATCCATCTATCCAGCCATCCATCCATCTTCTTCCGCTTAATCCTTTTCGGGTCGCGGGGGGGCTGGAGCCTATCCCAGCATCTTTTGGGCGAGAGGCAGGGTACACCCTGGACAGATTGCCAGTCCATCGCAGGGCCAACACAGAGAGACAGACAACCATTCACTGTCACAGTCATACCTAAGGACAATTTAGAATCCCCAGTTTGATTCCAGTTAACCTAACTTGCGTGTTTTTGGCATGTGGGAGGAAACCGGAGAAATCCCGGAATAAACCCACGCAGACACGGGGAGACCATACAAACTCCACACAGATCACTGTTGGTTGGGGGCCATCTCATCTTATCTTTCCATTTACCTTTTTCCATTTCCTCCCTTAACAGAAACCCTCCGCCTACTCTAAACCAGCCGGAGCTCTGGTCAGATGACTTTAATGACTTCATCAGCAGGTGAGTTCGGATGCTGGTGTGTTTGTCTCCCTGGCCCCTGCGAATGATAAATATTTGCACTGACAGTACGCAACCAGATGCTTTGAATATAAAACTGGGAAATTCATTTACTCTCCTTCCTCTCTTGCCTCGCAGATGTCTGATTAAGGACTTTGAGCTGAGACCAAATGTGCTCGACCTGCTCCATCATGTCTTCATCAAGCAGATTGTTGGCAGGGAAAAAATCCTGCAGAAACAACTGATTGAACTAATTGATCTCAACCAGCAAATTGGAGTGACTGAAAAAACAAGGTATTGTCCATTTTTATGTCGGACATGTGAGAACTGAGATATGTAAGGCTTCAAAACACTGACCAGTTTCCATTGTTCTATGTTACTAGAGCGTGAAAACTGGAAATTATAGACAGTTGGGCTAATTACCAAATTGAATTCTTCCCAGATAGAACTGTTTCTCCTGGGGCTGTACACAACATTTTAAAAAAGATTAAAGCCCATTTCTATCATTTGACTTAAGGCAGCACTGCTGGAACGGTTCAGAATCATAGTAAACACAACACCCCACCACCACAATCAGAGTGACTAAAATAGCGCTGCTAACCCATTTTAACATGAGCTCTCTGATGACTTCCACAGCATGTGAGACACCATGTGGTGTATAGGGGCAGCACCTATATCCATTTCTATGGCCCTAGGCCACAAAGCTAGCTACAGTGGTAGCTTTGTGTGTTAATTTTCTTTTATCCATTCTGTTATGCTGAGCACCAAGCTAGAAGGGAGAAAGTCCCATTTTTATCTGGTCTTTGGTATGACCTGGCTGGGGCATGAATCCATAACCTCCCAGCTTTGTGACTGGTGCAAACTAGGTCACAACTCCAGTCTAGCATTGAAGCACATGCTAATTAATTAGCCTCATCCTGCTAGCTCTCACCAACACTGTACAACACCATGATAAAACCTTTTCAGAATGTCAGCATGTTGCTTAGTGTTTCCTCTGGCTTAAAGACCTTGGCACAGTGGCAACATATTTTATATATACTCATGCATACTTAAATTATATGATCAGGTGGGTATAGTAACCAGAAATTCTACTCATGTAAAAGCAGTGCTTTGAAATTAATAATTAAAAGTAGGCAACTAAAAAATTCTAGTTGAGTTAAAGGTACAAAGAGCACCCACTTAAAAACTTGAGTAATGACTTCAGTCTTGAAGGTTTGAGGTTTTTCTCAAAATTTTATAACAATTTTCTTATAGTTTTCTACTTTCCTCTGTAAATCTAAAGTTGAAACCATGTTCCTCAAATTTGTAATTTCCTCTTATAAAATTGACTTTTCTTGTACATTTGAAACTTTATTATAAATTTGTGGATTATTTTATGACTAATTTTTGTCTGTTTTTTAAAATAAAATTACTGTTGGTTTTTTTTTAAATAACTTTGAAACAGACTGTGGTAATTTTTTTTTTACTTTTTCCTTCTAACAATTTACATTTTTGACCATAATTTTGCAGTCAGAACAATAATTTAACTCTGATTACAAAGAAAACATATTAATAAAATTGCATTTAATGAAATAAATTAACTTAAATGACCAAGGATGTCGTTATTTCTGTTATAATATTTCTTTATATTTATAGGGGTTTTTTTTCCAGAAATTTCTTCACCACCCAGACAGCAGGAAAATCCTCCCTTATTTTGAAATCAAATGTTGACACGTTTAGTTTGTCTGAAGGCTGCTGACAGATTAAAGTCATTGACTTCGTGAATTTTGGTCATCTTAACCTGCCAAGTACATAATAGGGAACTGCAGCGGACTCTAAATTCTAATTCACCACAATATGTGTTCATGTGCAGAATGATTTGTTTAGGCAGTTATAGTTGGGCTCTCAGGCTTTCTCGTCAGGCACCTCTCTAGGCAGCCGCTGAAGGACCTCAGTTTAGAGTGAAAAGAGAGCTAGCGTTTTTAGCTGTTGCTTTTTGTCACTGCCGCTGGAGAATAAAAACGGCACGCCTGCTCATGCGAGAAAAGGGAAACTGCTAGTTTCTTCATTTCTGCAATTCCTACAGAACATAGCTTAATATTGTAGTGGCTGGTGAAATATATCCTCAGCAATTCATCAGTCCCCCTTGCCTTTCCTTTCATATGAAGCCGGCTGCATATGAATTCTAACCACATCTCTTAGCTAAGTGACTCTTCCATTATTGCTCCCGTTTCCAGCAGGTTAAAACCATGATAAATGCCAGTGCTTACATACCTCTTCTGATTTTTTTCCACATTTAAAGTACTTTAACAAACTCATGTTTCTGTCAGACAGTCACGCTTAACAAGACACTGCCTGCTGACTGACTGGAAAACTCTTCTTCTTCTTCTTCTTCTTCTTCTTCTTCTTCTTCTTCTTCTTCTCTTGGTTACTGGCAGGTAGCAAACAACTGAAAGGTACATACCGCCACCTACTGTACAAGAGTATGTAACGTTATGTCATCTGAGCCCGACACCTTCTTCTTCTTCTTCTTCTTTTAGATTTGTTTGGCGGTTGGCAACCAGCTTACACGCGTGAGTGGGGCGCTTCTAAACTCCGCGCGGATGACAGCCACGCGCGTTGTTCATGTGCGCGCTTGCGGAAAGTCATTGCTTCATATATTTTTCTTAATAAATTCATATCTCCTTGGCGTGGTGGTAAAATTTCTGGTGAGGCGGCCCGCCACCAAGAAATGTTACCAGAGGAAAACCTGTTAGTCTTTAAGTCAAAAACTTCCCAACACTTATGTTATGTTCTAATGCACATAACCTAGAGAAACCACACTAAAAGTTGCACTGAGCAGTTAGCAGTAAGCTGTTAGTAATAGCCACACTCAAACGCAGTAAAAGACATTTTGTCAAAAAATAGTTCCCGGACTTCCGGTTATGGCAGCCACGTAGGAAGACGTGTTTCACACTGCTCTGCTCCTAAAAATAAAAAGTTTACTAAAACTCTCTTAATTGGAACAAAAACCCATCCCAGCATTTTGGCGCGGATATGATAAAGACCAAGGTTGGGAAATTAGTTGGAGGAAAAGGTAACTCGACAAAACAATCTAAGCTAACAGACTTCCACGCTCGAGGCGAAACAGAAAAAACTCCAGAGACAATGGCGGAGGATGGAGCCAGCGGCGGAGCGGGAACTGCTGAAGAGGGGACAAACGCAGTGCTCACTGCCATCAACTCCATGAGAACAGAGTTTTCGTCTAAATTTGATGGGATTATAGCAGCCATAGAAGGAATGAGGAAGGAAATAAACGATTGTATGGAGCGAGTATCGCAGGCGGAGCTCCGAATTTCAAGCGCTGAAGATGGCGTCACCAGCCTACAATCCAAGTTGCAAACACTGGAATTAAAATGGAAACGTCTGGAAGGTAACGTCCTGGACTTGGAATCCCGCTCGCGACGGAATAATTTGAGGCTGGTGGGCCTCACGGAGGGAGCGGAGGGACGGGACCCATGTTCCTTTTTGGAAAAGTGGATTCCAGAAGCGCTGAACAACGCGGATCTGCAGTCATCGGTTGTTTTAGAGAGAGCTCACCGAATCGGCCCACCGAGAGATAATAAGACACCACCGAGGACGCTGATTATGAAGTTCCTCAACTACAGAGACAAGATGACAGTCACCAATGCGGCGCGAGCTAAAGGGGAAATTAAATACCAGGATCAACAGGTGCGGTTCTACCCGGATTTGGCTGCAGGAATACAACAATTAAGGAGGCAGTTCGACCCCGCCCGCAAAGAGCTGCGCAACCTCGGGATTCGTCACGGAGTGATTCATCCGGCAAGACTGCTGGTCACATATAAGGGGAGAACCCACACCTTCAAGACCCCTCAAGAGGCGCAGGAGCTCATCAAGCAGATTCAAAAGGAAACTGGTGGGAGCTAAGCATGAACATGACAAAGGTAGAACATTTAAGCATATGTACAGACATCTGATTGATCTGAAACATAAACATGTCTACAAAATACAGACTGTATTAAAAAAAAAGTTATGATGTACAACGTTGCTATAAAACTTTGAAGTTATGTTGAAAAAACTACAGAAGAGAGTTAATGTCATAAGAATAGTAGTAGAGTCAGGGTGATTGAGAGGAGAAAGAGAGAGTGGTTTGACTGATCCTTGCAGGTGTGGAACAGTCACTAGCTATAACGGGAGACGGATTTTTTTGATTTTGGGGGGATTACCACGAATGTGGGGAAAGGGAATTTGTTTTTGTTTAGTTTGTAGGATGAATGTTCCATCATCCATGTTTTTGCTTCTCTGTAAGAGTATGTTCATATTGCAAGGTAATCTCAAACTCCTTATTGATCATAGATCAAAGCGTTAATCTTAATTTAACTTCATGGAATTGCAGAGGTCTACAAAATCTTAAAAAACTTAAACAAATTATGAATAAAATAAAAGACATAGATTCAAAAATTGTATTTTTACAAGAAACTCATCTATTAGAGGAGGATGTAAAAAGAAATAGGAGAAGATGGCAAGGTAAAGTGTTCACCTCATCATTTTCATCCCGAGCTAGGGGAGTTATGATTCTCATACATAAAACAGTCCCATTTCAAATGAAAAATGTAATTAGAGACAAATTTGGAAGATATCTAATCATCCAAGGATCTTTGTTATTAGAAAATATAAATCTGGTGAACTTATACGGCCCCAATATTGATGATCAAAACTTCTTTGTTAATTTATTCCTCACTTTATCATCACTTACAGGGCAACATATAATAGCAGGGGATTTTAATTGTACATTGAATCCCAGTATAGATAGGTCAACAGGACTGGACTGTACGCACAATGGATGTAGGATGACCATTAATCATTTTATGAAAGAATTGAGATTACTAGATATATGGAGAGAAATGAAACCACATGTGGGGAGCGTGGAATAAAGAGACTGAATTGTGTTTTATTCCAGTTTATTCCAACATTCATTTCCCCAGCCTGCTCTCTCCAATAAGCAGGAAGACAAGAGGCTGAGCCACATCAGAGTTTCACATTTATACCTTTTCTCATACAGACTTCCCACGCACAGGGGGGATCACATATCCCCGTCAAAACCCTTTATTGACATTTCTCCCCCCTCCAGTCTTCCGTCTTCTACCTGCGTCCTGGAGGTCAGGAAGTCCTTCGTTCGCACCCCTGTCCTCTCTCGTTGTCCTCCGCAGGTGGTCCAGACTTACTGTCCTCTTCGTCATGAGGTCAATCCACATATGTGCTGTCAGCATCTCTCTTATGTTTAACATACGTATGCACAAATACACAGCTACAACCCCCCCCCAAACGATGAAGAATGGACGATACATAAAAATTCTGCGAACATGTTACTCCTAACAGTACAACCAACATCAAACACTCAGTCTGTGCGCCATCTGGGCTTCAACCGTCTCCCAAATCTGCTGCAAGCTGGCCCCGCCTTGCCTGCGGTGCCCTTCTGCCCAGGCTCTGTTGACTGAGGAAGAGAGTGGTTATTTGACCTCTGCGGGGGCTCCGAGACGCTCCCCCTGGGGGGTCTGCCGCGTCAAGGCGCTCTCGCGACCGGTACAGACTCGTCCTTCATGACAAAAGCAGGTTTCAGTCTGTCAATACTAACTGTCTCCTTTCTGTCTCCCAAATCTAGCACAAAATGCTTATCCCCTGTCTCCAGCACTCTATATGGCCCATCATATGGCGGTTTGAGTGTTGATCTTAGTGCCTCGTGCCTGACAAAAATGAACTCAGCATTTTTTAAAGCGTGATGCATAGGGCCCGGGAGCACGTCCGCTCCCGTGCCGACTAGCGGCCCAAGAGCAGGGAGGGGAGGCGGCTCCGGGTGCTCTGGTAAAAACTCGCCTGGCAGCCTGAGAGGTTGTGCGAACACTAGCTCCGCTGGGGAGGCATCTAAGTCCTCCTTGGGCGCAGAACGCAACCCTACTCTGCTGCCATGGCTGCGTAATCTATACCTACGTGCACCGGGGCTGCGCGCGCTCCCGCGCTGCTGCTCTGCTGCGCGGTCGCGGCGGGCTGGTCCGCCTCTGCGCGTGCCGGTGCCGTGACCGCGCGCGAGAGGCAGTCTGCCACCACATTGAGTTTACCCGCTACGTGCCGAATGTCAGTGGTAAATTCCGAAATTGCAGCCAGCTGCCTCTGCTGCCTGCCTGACCACGGATCTGAAATTTTGGACATGGCGTATGTGAGCGGCTTGTGGTCCACGAAAGTGGTGAAACGCCGTCCTTCCAGCCAGAACTGGAAATGACGAATAGCCAAATGCAGCGCCACCAGCTCCCTGTCGAACGCGCTGTATTTTCGCTCGGCCACGCTTAAGGATTTGCTGAAAAAAGCCAGTGGCTGCCAAACTCTGGCAACCTGCTGCTCTATAACGGCCCCTATGGCCACATCTGATGCGTCTGTCGTTAGCGCGATGCGTGCCGCTGGGTCAGGGTGAGCCAGGAGCGCAGCGTCAGCCAAGGCTTTATTCACCTCTGTGAACGCGCATTCCCGCTCTGGGGACCATTCACCAGCATTGGTTGGTTTTTGTTTCCTGAGCGCGGCATATAACAGCTGCATGAGTTGTGCTGCATGGGGCAGGAAACGGTTATAAAAATTCACCATCCCTTTACTTCTGGTCTGGACGCCATGGCGACTGCAGCTTAACGCTGAAACTCTCAGACCCAATCCAAGAAAATACCTTGAAAATCAAACTTAACGGATTTTTGGAGGAGTGAAAATCAAAAGACAAAATCATCATGTCTAAAGGAAAACAGAAGAAACTGAAATTTTCCAGGCCAGGACACGTATCGGCCGGAGAATCTGAACTGGAAGATCTCCGTTCAGAAGACGAGGAACTGGTTGTAGCTAACAAAAAGGTTAGCTTGAAATCGCTATTTGAAGAGCTACGACGATTTCGCCGAGAGGTTACGGCCGAATTTTGGGAATTCAGAGACGAATTGAAAAGGACAAACAGCAGAGTGGACCAGGCCAACAACCGAATCTTGGAAGCAGAGGAACGAATAAAAGTGCTCGAAGATTCTGTGCTGGACCTACGCAAAAGACAAGCATCTATAGAGGCTAAGCTAACCGACCAAGAAGGAAGACAGAGAAGAGACAATATAAGAATTCATGGTCTGATAGGAGCCGAAAACGGTTTTAACTCAGTGGCAGAATGTGTGGAATCTTTACTAAGAGAGAAATTGGATATTCCACAAACCACCGACTTGAAGATAGAAAAGGCACATCGTTCATTAGCCGCTAGGCCAGCGGCGGAAGCGCCCCCACGTTCGGTGTTTGTAAGATTTTCCAATTTCAAAATAAAACAAGAGGTTGTAAGACTGGCTTGGCAGAAAAAAGGATTTATGCACCAGGAGAGAAAAGTCTTCGTGGAACACGATTACGCCCCGGAGGTCCTTAAAAAGCGCAGGGAACACAATGACGCCAAAAAGGTACTACGTGAGAAGAAACTGCGCTTTCAGACGCCATTTCCTGCAAAGTTAAGGGTCTTCTACGGCGAAGAAACATGTCTCTGTAATTCGGCGGAAGAAGCAACAGCTGACATGGCGAGAAGAGGGCTCCCGGTAACGGTATTTAAACCCACAGCAGACCCGAGTGAGAAGATCAAAACGCAAACATGGACAACACAGAGACCTTCAAAATCCACGGGCCAGCAGCGGGAAACCCAGCGCCAGAGCGTCGCGGATAAACTGTCCGTTTTCAGGTTGGAATAGCGACCATTTATTTATTTATTTATTTATTTTGAGTCAATCTGCACATCCAACCCCCTTCATACAAGGTAACAAACATTAAAGGAGATGCGTATTCAGCATGTGGTAAAACATTTCATGGAACAGTCATAATATTTGAAACAAATAAGTCTTTTTAATTAAAAAAAAAACAACAAAACTTGTTAAAATAGAAATGTGACAATAATCCACATGTTCTCCTCACACTAACAAATACTGTTTTTGCGTGAATGTTTGCTGTGATGGGGGTGGGAGGGTGCGCACAATTTCACAGGGTATAGGCATAAAGGGAAAAAAATAAATCATTACAAGTTCGGATTAGGTTCTGAAACTCACGTTAAAAGCATGGGACAACTTACAGGGGTAAGAGAGGGCCCTCAACACGTAACAGAGTTTGAGGAATTTCCCTCAGAGCCTACACTCCATCAAGGCTCTTCCAGGGTCTTTAAAAAGACCCCAGCTCAGGAAGTTCTTTTGACAGTTTTTTGTTTTAAAGTTTTATACACTATGTTCTTAATGTTTTTCTTGTTCTTAATGTTCTTTCAGTTTCTGAGTAGCACAAAAGAGGGCCACCACACAGTTATACTAAACAAAACAACACAATGGAGAAACAGGGTGTAACCAAAATAATTTCATATAATGTAAAAGGAATCCTGAATCCAGTTAAAAGATCCAAGATTCTAGGCAAAATGAAAAAAGACAAAGCAGGAATAATATTTTTACAAGAAACCCGCCTAACAGACATGGAGCACACTAAACTCAGTAGACAAGGGTTTAAAATGATCTCTTCATCTTCATATAAGTCAGGGAGGAGGAGGGGAGTAGCGACATTGATATCAACCAAAATTACATTTGAAAAAATATCAGAACACAAAGATAAAGAAGGGAGATACAGTTTGGTAACTGGGCGGCTAGAGGGAGAAGATATCACCCTGCTGAATGTGTATGCTCCCCCAGGGGCTAACTGGAAATTTTATAAAAATGTATTTGACCTGAGACTTCCGGTTATGGCGGCCGCTTAGAAGGGTGTGCTCCACTCTGCTCTGCTCCTAATGATAAAAAAAAGTTGGCTAAAACTCTCCCAATTGGAACAAAAACCTGCTCTAGCGTTTGGGGGCGGATATGGTAAAAACTAAGGCTGTGAAATCAGGCGGAGGAAAAACTGATTCGACGAAACAAGCCAAGTTAACAGATTTCCACGCTCGTGACGCAGCAGATAAAACACCTGTGACCATGGCTGAGGAGGGAGCTAGCGGTGGTGCGGTGACTGCCGAAGGAACGAATGCGGTCCTTGCTGCCATCAGCGCTATGAGAACAGACTTTTCGTCTAAGTTTGATGGGATTATAGCTGCGATTGAAGCTATGAGAAAAGAAATAAGCGACTGTATGGAGCGAATAACGCAGGCGGAGCTCCGGATCTCTAACGCTGAAGATGACGTCAACAGCCTGCAATTAAAGGTCCAAACATTGGAATTAAAGAATAAACGTCTGGAAGAAAACGTCTTGGACTTGGAATCCCGGTCTAGACGGAATAATTTAAGGCTTGTGGGCCTTCCGGAGGGGGCGGAGGAACAGGATGCGTGTTCCTTTTTGGAGAAGTGGATCCCAGAGGTGCTGGATAATGCGGATCTACAGTCATCAGTCGTCTTGGAAAGCGCACACCGAATAGGCCCATCGAGAGATAAGAAGACAACACCGAGAACGCTGATAATGAAGTTCCTTAACTACAGGGACAAGATGACGGTCTCCAGCGCAGCCTGCACTAAAGGAGAAATTAAATACCAGGACCAACAGGTGTGGTTCTACCCAGATTTGGCCGCAGGAATCCAACAATTAAGGAAACAGTTTGACCCCGCCCGTAAAGTGCTGCGCAGCCTTGGAATTCGTCACGGGGTGATTTATCCTGCAAGACTGCTGGTCACGTATAAAGGGAGAACCCAAGTCTTTAAGCCCCCTCAGGAGGCGCAGGAACTCATTAAGCAGATCCAAGGAGAGACTGGCGAGAGCCAAGCATGAAGCAAGAACAAGATATAAAAGGTAGAATATTTAAGCAAGTGTTCAAGTGTCTGATTGATTTGAAATATATAGCATGTCTATAAAATATAGATGGTATGATATATTAAAAAAAAAAAAAAAGGCTATGATGTACAAAGTTGCTATAAAATTTTGGAGTTAAATTGGAAAAACTACAGAAGAGAGTTCTTGTCATGTCATTAAAAGTAGCAGAGTCAGGGTGATTGAGAGGAGGAAAGAGTGAGTGGTTTGACTGATCCTCACGGGGGAGGAGCAGATTTAGGCTATAACGGGAGACGGAATTTTTTTTTTGATTTTGGGGGGATTACCACGAATGTGGGGAGGGGGAATTTGTTTGTGTGTAGTCTGTGGGATGAATGTTCAACCATCCATGTTTTTGCTTCTCTGTATGAGCATGTTTATATTGCAAGGTAATCTCAAACTCTTTATTGATCATAGACCAAAGCGTTAAGCTTAATTTAACATCATGGAATTGCAGAGGTCTACAAAACCTAAAAAAACTTAAACAAGTTTTGAATAAAATAAAAGACATAGGTTCAAAAATTGTGTTTTTACAAGAAACTCATCTAATAGAGGAGGATGTAAAAAGAATAAGGAGGAGATGGCAGGGAAGTGTGTTCACCTCATCGTTTTCATCCCGAGCCAGGGGAGTTATGACTCTCATACATAAATCAGTCCCATTTCAAGTGAAAAATGTAATTGGAGATAAATTGGGAAGATATCTAATCATCCAAGGATCTTTATTAGAAAATATAAATCTGGTGAACATATATGGTCCCAATATAGATGATCAAAGCTTCTTTGTTAATTTATTTCTTACTTTAGCATCACTCACAGGGCTATATATAATAGCAGGGGATTTTAACTGTACATTGAATCCCAGTATAGATAGGTCAACAGGACAGGACTGTATGCACAATGGATGTAGGATGACCATTAATCATTTTATGAAAGAATTGAGATTGCTAGATATATGGAGAGAAATGAAACCACAAGTCAAAGCCTATTCTTGTTATTCTAACACCTACAAGACATTTTCACGTATTGACTATTTTTTGATCTCTATGGAATTAAGGTCCAAGATTCAAAGATTCAAAGAAATTGACAAAGGTTCCTGGTAGGTGGCAATTTCAGCATAAATGGCTTCAAGATGAGGAATTTGTTAAGTACATAGAAAAACAGATAGATGAGTTCTTTGATATCAACACTACACAAACATCAGCATGTATAAAGTGGGAAGCTTTCAAAGCTTTTATTAGGGGGCATATTATTAGTTATACAGGTTCAAAATCTAGGAAGACTCGAGAGGAGAGAGTCCAATTGGAACGTAAAATAAAAATCCTTCAAGAAAAAGTGTATGCAGGAAGTAATCCCAAATTAGAGAATGAATTACTGATTCTGAGAGCTGAATATGACAAAAAATCAGCAAATAGAGCTGCCTCGAGTCTTCTAAGATTGAAGCAAACCTTTTATGAACAAGGTGAAAAATCAGGAAAATTATTGGCATGGCAGATTAAACAATTAGAATTTAAAACACCAATTACCAGTATTATAAGTAACGGACAGGCAGTCGTAGATCCTTTAGAAATTAACAGTGCCTTTAGAGATTATTATGAAAAACTATATGATACAAAAAATGAAACTGACTTAACAAAACTAAATGGGTTTTTGGACGGATTATCTATACCATGTATTCCAAATGAAAACAGGGAGATACTGGAGTCAAAAATTAGTCAAGAAGAAGTTGGGCTAGCCATTGATAATATGAAATCAGGAAAAAGTGCGGGACCTAACGGTCTTCCAGTTGACCTCTATAAAAAATTTAAGAATAAATTAATAAAACCATTATTGGAAATGGTTTTAGAAGCATTTCAAAATAGTAAATTACCGCATATATAAATAATGCGTTAATTATACTGTTGCCAAAACCAGGTAAATCTTCTAATAAATGTGAAAACATGAGACCAATAAGCCTATTAAATGCAGACCTTAAGATAATCTGTAAAATTTAAGCAAGACAACTACAAGAAATATTACCAAATATAATCAACCGAGATCAGAATGGCTTTATAATCGGAAGACAAGGCTTCCATAATGTAAGAAGATTATTTAATATAATTTATTCTAATAAAGAAGCACCGGATACAGCTCTCCTATCATTGGATGCTGAAAAGGCCTTTGATAGGGTCGAATGGCCCTTTCTTTTTGAAGTTTTACAAAGGTTTGGACTTGGAAAGAATTTCATAAAATGGGTTCAGATAGTATACAATAATGCTACAGCAGAAATCCTAACAAATAGCAATATCTCAAAATCAATAAAAATTAATAGAGGTTGTCGACAAGGCTGCCCACTTTCGCCTTTACTGTTTACTATGGCAATTGAACCTTTGGCGATGGCAGTGCGTTTACATCCACAAATATATGGAATTAAAGTAGGACCAATAGAACATAAAATCTCCCTGTATGCTGATGACATAATTTTGTTTATGTCAAATCTTAAAAAATCAATTCCGACCTTGTTAAATATAATAAAGAACTTTGGGGAAATATCAGGATATAAAATAAATAAAAATAAATCTTCAATATTAATGCTAAATGAGACCCAGAGAAAGCACCCAGCTCCTGAGGTAAATCAATTCAATGTTGTAAATCAGTTTAAATACTTAGGAATTCAAATTGTGCCTAAGTTAGAATCAGCCGCTAGTATCAACTATGAAGCCTTAATGACAGATATTAATGAGTCGCTTCAGAGATGGATGTCACTGCCAATGTCGATGATCGGGAGAATTAATATACTTAAAAGTAATATCTTACCCAAAATACTATATTTATTTCAATACATTCCTTTACCACCACCTTCAGATCTATTCTCAAGAATTAAAAAAAAGTTAGTGGAATTTATATGGAACAATAGGAAGGCTAGATTACGTCTGTCCTTACTATATTTGCCATTTGATCGTGGAGGTCTGAAATGTCCAAACTTTATGTTGTATTACTGGTCAGCACAACTGAGGTCTATGACATATTATTTTTCATCAAATGATCTCCCTCACTGGACGGAGATGGAATCATACAATTTGCCTTTACCTCTTCCCTTATTCATATACTCAGACTCGGCTAAAAAATTACAGAAACAAGTTAAAAATCCAATTGTAAAGCATATGATAAAAATATGGTATGAAATCAAAAAATATTTAAAAGAACCGCACTTATTGTCACAATTTAGCCCAATATGGGGTAATCAATATTTTACACCAGGGAGAGCGGATGCTGTATTTAAATTATGGAATTTAAAAGGGATTCAAAAGATTCAAGACTTATACTTAGCAGGTTCAGACAACATAATGTCTTTTGAAGAACTGAGGGCTAAATTTAATCTTAATAGAACACATTTTTTTAAATATCTTCAGCTTAGGAATTTCATTCGATCAAATCAAAATAATGCTCTCACTCGTCCTACCTATTCATACTTGGAAAAAATTTTGACGAAAAATAGTAAGAGAAAGGGTATTATTTCAGAGTTCTATAACTCACTGATATTATCCTCAAGTGAAAACTCACAGAAAAGAATGAATTATTGGAAAGAAGACCTACAAATTGAAATTTCAGAGGAGCAATGGGAATTGGCTTGCACAGAAGCTCAAACCAAATCAATAAATGTACGTCTTAAATTGATACATTTTAAATGGTTAATGCGGATGTATGTTACACCGGTGGAGTTAAATAGATATAACAAAAACATACCAGATACGTGCACAAAATGTATGGAAAGTAAAGGAACTCTATTTCATTGTTTTTGGGAATGTAGAAAAATTAGAATGTTTTGGGAAGAGGTGAGGGTAACAATTGAAAAAATAATTTCAAAACAACTCATATTGAATCCTAAATTGTTTTTGTTGGGTCTGTATCCAGAAAAGCATAACTTTAATAAGAGTGAAAGAACATTCATAGACCTCAGTTTGCTTAACGCCAAAAAATGTATTGCACTGCTGTGGAAAAAGACTCATAGACCAGATGTGACTCAGTGGTTAAGACAGATGTTAACAAACCTTCCACTAGAAAGAATAACATACATATTGAAATCAAAGGAAAATGTGTTTGAGAATATATGGAGACCTTTCATTGATTATGTAAAGAAACTAAACATAACTACTGAAGAAGAAGGTGAATGATGTGTGTGGACCTTGTAATTTCCAAATTGGTGAATGTATAATATGTATACTTATGCAATGAATTACCTAGGCTAAACAGAGGAGCATTGTTTGACTTGTTTTGTTAACGGTTGATGGTGTTTTTGGAATATTTGTTGTTTTTTTTTTGGTTTGTTTTAGTGTTGGGGTTTGATTGTTGGTGTCATGTTTGTTGAAAAAAGGTTCAATAAAAATATTTTGGGAAAAAAAATGTATTTGACCTAATGATAACTAAAGCTCAAGGTTTAGTGATATGTGGTGGGGACTTCAATCTTAGACTGAATCTATACTGGGATGCTTCTGGTAATTCTCCACATCAAAATAACACCCAAAGCAGGAAGACTCGGATGCTACTAAAAGAAATGGGAATCTGTGATGTGTGGAGGGAACTCAACCCCAGTGTAAAAGACTATACATTTTACTCAACTCCACATTCATCTTACTCAAGGATTGACTATTTTTTTATGTTTAATAGAGACATTGGAAGAGTAGAAACATGTAAAATAGGACTGATGGATCTCTCTGACCACAGTCCGATCTACATGGACTTAAATATCCAAAAATACACAAATAATACATTTTCTTGGAGGTTAAATTCAAATGTCCTGAAAGGACCATTGAAAGATGAATTGGAATCAGATATTCTCAGATATTTGGAAGAAAACGATAATGGAGAAGTATCCCCTTTAATACTGTGGGATGCATGCAAAGCTGTAATAAGAGGAAAGATTATTGCAAAACTGGCAACCCAAAAGAAACTAAGACAAGAAAAACTATCCACATTAGAGTCAGAACTTAAGAACCTAGAAAAAGAACACAAAGGCAACACTCATTCTACTGACTCGCTCAAGATTAAGGAAATTAAAAACCAAATAAATGAGATCTACACAATAGAAATCCAGAAGAAACTTACATTTTTGAAACAAAAATACTATGAAGCAGGCAGTAAATCGGCAAAATTGCTAGCCTATAAATTGAGGAAACAACAAACAGAAAGAGCAATCTACAAAATCAGAGACCCAGTATCAAAGGAAATAAAATTCAGAATTCAGGATATTCTTAAAAGCTTCGAGAATTACTATAAGAACTTATACTCCCACAAAAAACATAAAAACGCATCCGAGGCATTCCTAAACACATTAAACCTTCCCCAACTTACGGAGTCACAAAATAAAACACTACTGTCAGAAATACAACCTAAAGAATTGGAAAAAGCAATTATGAAACTTAAAGCTAACAAATCCCCAGGAGCAGATGGCTATACAGCAGAGTGGTACAAAACCTTTAAACAGCAACTATCTCCTCTCCTCCTGAAAACATTTAATTATGTCCTCCACACAGGGGAAATCCCCCCCTCCTGGAGAGAAGGGGTCATTGCAGTTATACCTAAACCTGAAAAGGATAAACTAGAGTGCTCCAACTACAGACCAATCAGTGTATTAAATCAGGACTATAAGCTTTTTACCATTATCCTTGCCAAAAGGTTAGAAAATATACTGACAGACCTAATTCATTTAGACCAAACAGGTTTTATAAGACAAAGACAGACACAAGACAACATTAGATGCACTTTACACATAATTCATCATATAAAAAATACAACTTAAATGCAGTCATATTGGGATTAGATGCTGAAAAAGCATTCGATTCGGTTGACTGGTCTTTTCTATATAGAATCTTATCCAGTTTCAATTTTCATAACAACTTCATTAGAACTATACAGGCATTATATAAAAAACCAACAGCTAAAATAAGGATTAACGGTAATTTATCATCATCTTTTGAACTGGAAAGAGGATGTCGTCAGGGCTGCCCCCTGTCTCCACTGCTCTTTGCAATCTTCATAGAACCTCTGAGCCAATGGATAAGACAGAATCAAAAAATTCGAGGTATTACACTTGGTCAGAAGGAACACAAAATAGCACTCTTTGCTGATGACATTTTAAAATACCTAGGGCAGCCGGACACTTCTTTACCAGAACTAACCTCAGTTTTTTCAGAGTATGGAGATTTATCGGGGTACAAATTAAACATGCATAAAACCCAAATTTTAACATTCAACTATGACCCAAATCATTATTCACTAAGCAAACTCAAAACTAACTGGGAGTCGGAATCTATGAAATATCTGGGGGTCAATATCCCGAAACAACTCAACAAAATTATATCACTAAACTATGATCCACTGGTGACAAAAATAAAATCTGACCTAGCAAGATGGAATATGATACCATTCTTGGGTACTGCACAAAGAATTGAAGCAGTCAAAATGAATATACTTCCACGTCTTCTATACCTTTTCCAAACAATACCGGTAGAACCTCCCAAAAAAACATGGCAGGAGCTGGACAGAAGGATCTCAAGATTCATATGGCAGGGCAAGAGACCTAGAATCAGATATAGAACCTTACAGCTAAACAAGGACAAAGGTGGGCTCGCGCTGCCAAATATCAGGGACTACTTTAAAGCCGCACAAATTAAAACTTTAGTAGAGATATGTAACCCAGTCTACACTGCACAATGGAAGGAGATCGAATGCCAAATAACAAGTGACATCCCCCTACAGGCGATAATAGGGAACAATGCCTTACCTAAGCTTTTGAATAACACTAACCCGTGGATAGAGACCCCGCTAAAAATTTGGTTTAAGATAGTCAGAGAGAATCAAACTAAAGAGCCCTATCGACTTCTGCAATGAATTGCCTATGATCAAGACTTTACTCCTAATAAAATAGACACCAGATTTAAAAAGTGGAAGGAGAAAGGGCTGATAAAATATTATGATTTTTTTAAAGGGCAAATTTTAAGAAGTTTTGAAGATTTGAAAAAACAAGGTCTAATAAATCAAGACCTTTACAGGTTCTTCCAGCTTAGACACCACATAAACAATATACTTAAAAGGGAGGATTTGGAAAGGGCCCAGTCAGGTGTTCTGAAGGTCTTCTTAATGGCATATAAAGGGATCCCAGGGATCAGATACATTTCTAAAATATACCAAGGTCTTCAAGACTTAAAAGGAGACAACACGTCATATATAAAAGAGAGATGGGAAAAAGAAGGGAATTTCTCTTTACAACTGGAAATATGGGAAAAGCTAAATAAACAGCAATGGAAAAGTACCTCATCCCTGCAATGGAGAGAATTTGGATGGAAAAACTTGGTAAGATTTTTCAGAACACCTGCACAAAACAAATTTACCCATAAGGGATTGAACTGTTGGCGCTTGTGTGGTGAAAAGACTGCAAATCATTTTCATGTGTTTTGGTCATGCCCAGTTATCCACCAATATTGGACCAATGTACAGACAATATTGGGGAAAATATTTAAAATAACAGTTCCCTTTTCTTTTGTAACTTTGTATTTGGGTTTACTACCGGACTCACTGGAAAGACGAGGAGAAAAATACTTATTCAATGTTTTAATATTGGCAAGCAAAAAAGCTCTAACTAAAAAATGGATGTTGAAGGACTGTCCTACACCTGAAGATTGGATTAACGTGATCCAAGACATTTACTCGATGGAAAAGTTGACATTCGCACTGAGACAGGACATGGATGGGTTCATGAACTTTTGGCAACCCTGGATCGCATGTGTGTCTTCCATTAGATCTAATCTTTGACAAATACCATTTCAATAATGGTTCCGCTCTTTGTTCCAACGCTACTCAGATGCTCTTTTACCTTTATTTACTTACTTTTTCTTTTTGTTTGTTTTTTGCTGATTTGTTTGTTTTAATTTTATTCTCTTTAATTTCACTTTTTCTTTCACTTTAAAAAAAAAAGAGGTGTTGTAATAATTATTCTTCCAATGTTGTCAGATATCAGAAAATAAGGGAACATGTGATGAAAATGTAAACAATGCATTGCTGTAACAACCTGTATACCCTTTACAAAAACTTAAATTAAAAAAAAAAAAAAAATTCACCATCCCCAAAAATTCCTGCAATGATTTGACCGTTTGTGGTCGGGGAAAATCTGTCACTGCGCGCACTTAATCCGGTAACGGGACCGCCCCCTCTGGGGAGATGCGGTGGCCCAAAAAATCGATCTGCGCGATGCCGAACTGGCACTTGGCTGGATTAATTATTAAGCCGTGCTCTCCCAACCTCCCAAAAACCACAGTGAGGTGCTTTTCGTGTTCTTCCTCTGAAGTACTGGCGACCAATATGTCATCGAGGTACACAAACACGAAAGGGAGATTGCGTAACACGGCGTCCATCATCCGTTGGAACGTTTGCGCCGCCCCTTTAAGACCAAACGGCATGCGTAGAAATTCAAAAAGTCCAAACGGGGTTATTACCGCTGTTATAGGAATGTCCTCCGGCCGGACTGGAACTTGATGGTAGCCGCGAACCAGGTCTATTTTGGAAAAAATGCGTGCCCCCACTAGATGTACTGAAAAATCCTGGATGTGTGGGATGGGATAACGATCGTGTGCCGTGGCGTTGTTCAGCCGGTGGTAATCGCCGCACGGTCTCCAGGAGCCATCAGCTTTCGGGACCATATGCAGCGGCGAAGCCCATGGGCTTTTCGAACGGTGAATGATGCCCAGCCTCTCCAGGCTGGCGAACTCCTCACGCGCTATAGAGAGCTTGGCAGCATCTAAGCGCCGAGCTTTCGCAAAGTCGGGGGGGCCAGATGTAGTTATAAAGTGCTCCACCCCGTGTTTTGCGACCGTTGCTGAGAAAGTGGGTACCGTGAGTGCTGGAAACCGGGTGAGGAGTGTGTGGAACTTATCACCTGCTGCGGCGACGTTGGTCTGTACTGGTGGCGGGGACACTCGAGCTGAACAGGGGAGAGAGTAAAAAGAGAATGCATTTACCAGCCGCCTATTGGCAAGATCAACTAACAGACCGTGTGAGCACAGAAAATCAGCGCCTAACATGTTGAAACTCACCGCCGCTACAGTGAGGCAAAAAAGTATTTAGTCAGCCACCAATTGTGCACGTTCTCCCACTTAAAAGGTAAGAGAGGTCTCCAATTTTCACCATAGGTATACCTCAACTATGAGAGACAAAATGAGGGGGAAAAAATCCAGAAAAAACCCAGTGAAGGATTTTTAATGAATTAATTGGTAAATTCCTCAGTAAAATAAGTATTTGGTCACCTACAAACAAGCAAGATTTCTGGCTCTCACAGACCTGTAACTTCTTCTTTAAGAGGCTCCTATGTCCTCCACTCGTTACCTGTATTAATGGCACCTGTTTGAACTCGTTATCAGTATAAAAGACACCTGTCCACAACCTCAAACAGTCAGACTCCAAACTCCACTATGGCCAAGACCAAAGAGCTGTCAAAGGACACCAGAAACAAAATTGTAGACCTGCACCAGGCTGGGAAGACTGAATCTGCAATAGGTAAGCAGCTTGGTGTGAAGAAATTAACTGTGGGAGCAATTATTAGAAAATGGAAGACATACAAGACCACTGATAATCTCCCTCGATCTGGGGCTCCACACAAAATCTCACCCCGTGGGGTCAAAATTATCACGAGAACGGTGAGCAAAAATCCCAGAACCACATGGGGGGACCTAGTGAATGACCTGCAGAGAGCTGGGACCAAAGTAACAAAGGCTACATCAGAAACACACTACGCCACCAGGGACTCAAATCCTGCAGTGCCAGACGTGTCCCCCTGCTTAAGCCAGTACATGTCCAGGCCCGTCTGAAGTTTGCTAGAGAGCATTTGGATGATCCAGAAGAGGATTGGGAGAATGTCATATGGTCAGATGAAACCAAAATAGAACTTTTTGGTAAAAACTCAACTTGTCGTGTTTGGAGGAGAAAGAACACCATACCTACTGTGAAGCTTGGGGGTGTAAACATTATACTTTGGGGCTGTTTTTCTGCAAAGGGACCGGGATGACTGATCCGTGTAAAGGAAAGAATGAATGGGGCCATGTATCGTGAGATTTTGAGTGAAAACCTCCTTCCACCAGCAAGGGCATTGAAGATGAAACGTGGCTGGGTCTTTCAGCATGACAATGATCCCAAACACACCGCCTGGGCAACGAAGGAGTGGCTTCGTAAGAAGCATTTCAAGATTCTGGAGTGGCCTAGCCAGTCTCCAGATCTCAACCCCACAGAAAATCTTTGGAGGGAGTTGAAAGTCTGTGTTGCCCAGCGACAGCCCCAAAACATCACTGCTCTAGAGGAGATCTGCATGGAGGAATGGGCCAAAATACCAGCAACAGTGTGTGAAAACCTTGTGAAGACTTACAGAAAACGTTTGACCTCTGTCATTGCCAACAAAGGGTATATAACAAAGTATTGAGATAAACTTTTGTTATTGACCAAATACTTATTTTACCGAGGAATTTACCAATTAATTCATTAAAAATCCTTCAATGTGATTTTCTGGATTTTTTTTTTTTCTTATTTTGTCTCTCATAGTTGAGGTATACCTATGATGAAAATTGGAGACCTCTCTCGTCTTTTAAGTGGGAGAACTTGCATAATTGGTGGCTGACTAAATACTTTTTTACCCCACTGTATGACAAAAGTCCATTCATATGTGCGGCCATGTAAGCATAAAGACAAAGTCTTTTTCCCGTAGGTGCTGATGCTCGAGCCGTTTGCCGTTGTTGCTCCGCTACCACGGGGTCCAGCCAACCAGTCAGCATATGTCGGGGTGATGAAACTCACTTGGGCTCCGGTGTCTATAAGGAAATCCCGTCCGGAGCTCGCATCTGTGATGTAGAGCAGCTTGCTGCTTTCACCGAGAGTCGAAGCTGCTAACGACCCTCGGTCTTGCCGTTTCCCGAACTCCTGAAGCTGCAGGGCGGCACACACCTGCGTGCCCTCTTGGCGAACCTCCGATGATAAAAGCAGAGATCCTCTCCTCCGCTGCATCGGGGCCGCGCCTCTGCCACTGAACCATCACCTCCACCGCGTCGAGGCCGCGCCGCTGCCGTTGTTGGTAAGCTTGGGTCTGCTGCCTCTGGCTCCCCGCTGCTTTGGGTCGCCGCTGTGGTTGTCTGCTCGCCGCAGGCGTCCAGGATCCTGTCTGCCTCCTGGGCCAGCTCCCGGAAATCTTCCTGTGTCTGACAACGTACACCGGCCAGCGTCCCTCTCATGTGCGCCGGGAGGTTGGTGAGGAAGATGTACTGGAAAAGGAAGTCGTTGTTGTCTGACCCCCTCAGCTGTAGCATATCCTCCATTCGGGGCTCCAGAATACCTCCCCCCAGGCCATGGGGGGCAGGGAGTGGGCGAACAACCTGAATCTGTTTTTCAATAGATTTGACCAACCGCCCTCCCCCCTGTCTGCACAACAACCACTGCTGCCTCTAAAGAAATCAAGTCCTGCTGCCCACTCCCCACTCCACCAACATCCCCCCACTCCCAACACACAGCCCCCCATCCTGACCCTGACCAGGACCCAGGTGAGGACGGAGCTGAGGAAGATCAAAGCGAGGAAGGCGCCGGGACCGGACGGCATCAGCGCAAAGCTCCTCAAGTCCTGTGCAGACCAGCTGTGTGGGATTGTGACGTATATCTTCAACATGAGCTTGAAACTGGGGAGGGTACCACAGCTGTGGAAAACATCTTGTGTGGTACCTGTACCAAAAACTTCCCACCCCAAAGACCTGAACAGCTACAGACCGGTGGCCTTGACGTCCCACTTGATGAAGACCCTGGAGAGACTGCTCCTTGCTCACCTCCGCCCCCTGGTGGAACCAGCGATGGATCCACTCCAGTTCACCTACCAGCATGGCATTGAGGTGGAGGATGCGGTGATCTTCCTCCTTCACCGTTCTCTGTCCCACCTGGAGAAGCCCGGGAATATGGTGAGGATCATGTTCTTTGACTTCTCCAGTGCTTTCAACACCATCCAACCGATGATCCTGAAGGACAAGCTGCTGCGCGCAGGGGTGGACCAGCACCTGTCATCATGGATCCTGGACTACCTCACGAACCGGCCTCAGTTTGTGAGAACCCGGGACTGTGTGTCCGACACGATCATCAGTAGCACGGGGGCCCCCCAGGGAACGGTGCTGGCTCCCTTCCTGTTCACTCTTTATACTGCGGACTTCTCACACAACACAACACACTGCCATCTACAGAAGTTCTCTGATGACTCTGCGATCGTAGGCCTCATCTCCAATGGAGATGAAGCTGAGTACAGAGGGCTTATCCAGGACTTCGTGGACTGGTGCCATCGGAACTGCCTCCAGATCAACGCGAGGAAAACTAAGGAGCTGGTGGTGGACTGCCGCAGACATGGGCAGCCCCTCACAGCACCAGTAAATATACAGGGAACAGACATCGAGATGGTGACATCCTATAAGTACCTGGGTGTTCATCTGAACAATAAACTAGACTGGTCACACAATACTGACGCACTCTACAAGAAGGGACAGCGCAGGCTGTTCCTGCTGAGGAGACTCAGGTCTTTTGGTGTACAAGGGGCGCTGCTGAAGTCATTCTATGACACGGTGGTGGCATCAGCCATCACTTTTGGAGTGGTCTGCTGGGGCAGTGGCATTACTGCAGCCGATAGGAAGAGACTGAACAAACTGATTAAGAAAGCTAGCTCTGTCCTGGGGCAGCGCCTTGATCCGATGGAGGCGATAGGAGAGAGAAGGATGGTGGCTAAACTGTCATCTTTGCTGGAGTCCGAGTTCCACCCTATGCAGGACATACTGGATGCACTGAGGAGCTCATTTAGCAGCAGACTACATCATCCCAGGTGCTCAACCGAGAGGTTTCGTAGGTCCTTCCTACCAACGGCTGTCAGACTGTACAACCTAAGCAGGGCTGCTCGCAGAGATTGCAAAAAGACGTAACAAACTAATAGTTTTTTGAATGCAAAAGATGCAATAGACTTACACAATGGTCCCCTCCGGCATACAACTAGGAACATACCGGTCGCTATGGAGGGTGAGAATATGTATGGGCACATAATCATACCATGTAGGATAACTAAGTAGACGGTTATGCTGTTTCATCCCATCTAGCAACAATGCTCTGCACTGTGTGTGTTTATATATTTACATATTTATTCCATCTAGCTACAATGCTCAGCACTGGGTGTGTTTATATTTATATATCTATATATTTATTCCATCTAGCTACAATGCTCCGCACTGTGTTTTTATATATCTACATATTATTCCATCTAGCTACATTGCTCCGCACTGTGTGTGTTTATATACTTGCATATTTATTCCACCTAGCTGCAATGCTCCGTACTGTGGGTGTTTATATATTTACATATTTATTCCATCTAGCTACAATGCTCTGCACTGTGTGTTCATATATTCATATATTTATTCCATCCAGCTACAATGCTCTGCACTGTGTGTCTGTGTGTGTGTGTGTGTGTATATATATATTTTATAGTAATATGTACATATGTATATTAGCTGCTCTTGCTTGCTTGTTTTTTCTTGCCTTCTGATTGTTGCTCTGAGTGTTGCTATCCCTGTGCTGTTGCAATCCTGGAATTTCCCTGTTGTGGGACTAATAAAGGCTTATCTTATCTTATCTTATCTTATCAGGGCACTTGGCCTGTGTCCTCCCTGGTCGAGCAAAGCCAGGAGCCTCCTAGCCCTCACTTCGGCTGAGGGCGTGAAAAACTTGATGAGGGTAGCTTTCAACCTGCTGTATCTGTCGGTGGCGGGTGGCTGCTGTACCAAGCTCTGCACGCACCGAGCCGTGCGGTTATCCAGCTTAGCGATGACATGGTGGAACTTAGTGTCATCCACCGTTACGCCTGCGAGCGCGAACTGTGACTCCGCTTGTAGGAACCACGACCGTGGACTGTCATGCCAGAATTCCGGCAGCTTAACGGCTACGGCGCTCGCCAGGGCAGACTCCAGCGAGTCTGGAACGCGGAGACCTTCTCCAGGCATTCTCTACGTCGATAGGTCACCAATGTGGGGAGCGTGGAATAAAGAGACTGAATTGTGTTTTATTCCAGTTTATTCCAACATTCATTTCCCCAGCCTGCTCTCTCCAATAAGCAGGAAGACAAGAGGCTGAGCCACATCAGAATTTCACATTTATACCATATCCCCGTCAAAACCCGTTATTGACATTTCTCCCCCCTCCAGTCTTCCGTCTTCTACCTGCGTCCTGGAGGTCAGGAAGTCCTTCGTTCGCACCCCTGTCCTCTCTCGTTGTCTTCCGCAGGTGGTCCGGACTTACTGTCCTCTTCGTCGTGAGGTGTCAGGAATCTGAAACTCAAGACTCATAGAAATGATAGTACTCTGTTAGGTTCGTACCTTAATCAGACTCGAGACATAAATATAATCAAAGGTTTTTACTTGCAAGGAGCAAATCACAACACACCTCTTGTTACAGACGGGAGTGAATGCTGGTGCGTAGAGTCAGCACCTCCCTTTTATACACGACAGAAAAAGCATCTGCTGCTCCCACACTGGGAGGGACAGAGAGCACAAAATCACATAACAAGTTCTCATCTCGCGAGACAGAAAAAGGGAAACAACTCCATATAAGGTATAAACACAGTTGGCTAACATAAGCATCTCCAGTGTGTCTGGCTACACTGTTACAGGGCAGATTAAACTTCTCATGCAAAGATATTACTTCAGCAGTTCCCGTGTCAGGTACAGCACAGAGAAAAAACAGTTACACAAGCATTGTTCATCATGAAATGTTAACACATATATACATTTATACATTTTCCAACAATTTCCTCCTGTTTAACGTTTCATAATTTCATTTCCCATACAATCATCAGTACAATGCATCTTCAATTGATTTTCTGCATTGACCTCATAAAGCATCATTTCCAAATTTAAACAGTGGTTTTGTCATCACAATCACCATCACTTTGCTGTCTTAAGGCAGTATATTGTACAGGGACTTCTCTTTGGAGCATAACAGATTGTAACATGAAAGTGCGTTGAGCAAGAGCTCTACTTATCATGGACCTTATACAGGGAATGACACACATGAAAAGCACATAGAATAAGATTAATATCACAATCAATGGGGTTAACTATTTCAAAAGAATTTGCCACCAAGTTCTACTTTGAAACCAATCCCAGGAGCCCCAACCTTTATCTTCATCTAAGCCATGCTGTAAGTGTAAAATATCATTCAAATGGCTAATTTTTGTTCTTCATTTAAAGTTGTGAATCCTTGCTCCACTAATACAGTCAGATTTTCCATTGTCCATGCTAATGCATTTATGTGGTGTATAGCTAGAGCACTGCCATACATTGGAAAAAGAGTACCCATTGGTTTTCCAAGAATCCATACCCATCATCATTTGGCCAAAAACAGTAGGATTATTGCTACAGTTAAAAGTACAATTTTTCCTCTTTAAGGTGAATTTTCCAGCAGCAATATAGGGAAAGTGAAATACATTTCTATAAACAGAATCATAATATGACACTTCACAGGTCACTTCCTTAGTATCATTGCATCTTTGTGAAATACCCAGGTTGAAACTGTTTTTACTACAATTTTTGTGAAAGCAGATTGGTGAAGTAAACAGTGTAGGATTTACTTTCATTAAATGCTTCTTAACTGCAAGCAAAGAAGTTCCAATCCCAATAATATTAAATATTCTAATCTTAGACCCAGTGTAATCAGTAATAGTGACATTCAATCTATTAAGATACCTTTCTGACAAATTCCCCACCAACCAATGTCCAACTTTATTACTTGTATTAAACAGACTGAGACGAGAGTTCATCGCTATTGTCGCTCCGGGCGTTTTCTCTTCACTCAGTGGAACAGGGATCATGGGTATTGTAGTCAATCATGGGTATTGCAGTCTTGTGTAAATGGGGTAGCAATGAACACACATAGCAAGAAGTATTGATTCCCAGTCCTCTCACCAAAACCACCATTGTCTGGTACCATAGGTTATGCGTATTGTTCATTGTCCGTGCTTCGTGGGTTCCTTGTCCTTGAATCAGAAAGAGATTACCACCCCACTGTCAGGAGAAGTGCTGAACACAGAGTCATCAATAATTTTGGTGCCATGCTTCCACCTGAGAGAGTACCCCTCCGGGCCTCTTTCTTCACCAGGGTTGAGACGGCCTTGTCCTTAAAAGGACATGCCCCCTTTGTAACTGGACTTACTCAGGGAAACAAGTTAGTTAGTTCACTTACAGGCACCCGTAGTCTTTTAACGTGTGAAAGGTGAATCCGAGGTGGTCATTCAGCAATACGTACTGCAGTGGGAGTGTCTAGTGTTTTTTTGTTTTTGTTTTTATTTTGTTACTTATTTGTACCCGTAGGTAGATTTGGTTTGCAGTCTGGTGACAAGCCACCGGCTGCCGGTCGCTGCGTGCGAGAGCGCCCTAAACCTACATGTTTTTGGTATGCGGGAGGAAACCGGAGAAATCCCGGAGTAAACCCACGCAACACGGGGAGAACATGCAAACTCCACACAGCTCACTGTTGGTCGGGGGCTGGGATCGAACCCACGATCTCATGATCCCCGCGATCCCCCGGCCGAGGGTAAAACTGTGCTGCCACAGTGCTAAACCACTGCGCCACCGTGCAGCCAAGTGTTGTCGGTGGTGGTTCTTTATGAAGACATAGTCTCCAGGTTTCAACGGTTATCCGTTTCTTTCTGTGGGGCAGAGAGAGCTTCTGACAGAATCAAAACATTCTCTGAGATGTTCACCAAGATCTGTGTATTTGTTAGGTGTGGTTAGTGGTGAGAGGTCAGGTAATACATAAGGATGGTGAAAAACACATTCAAAAGGTGATAATCCTGTCTTTGGGTCTAGTATAGAGTTAATGGTTAGTCTGACTAATTTCAGAGCTTCTGGCCAAGTAATACCCCTTCCATGTGTGGTTTTTGCCAGCATTTGTTTGATTGTACCGGTACTATGAAATTTGATCTTACTTCTTACAGCTTGGATTAAGTCTTGAACTGTTTGTGCTGTAAAATGAGTTCCATTATCTGCATAAATCAGTTCTGGAACCCCAAAAATGGAAAGAGCATCATTCAATAGAGTTTCACACACACAGATGCGGCATTTGCTGAGGATGTGTGATGAATTCCTGCCCACTTTGTGAAGGTGTCAATCAACACCAAGCAATATTGTAGCTCTCCATTGCTCCTTGAGCATTATTTTATAAACAAATGATGCACTTTTGGCATGTTTTTGTTACTTCTTTCAAAATATTAGGACAGTTTTTCCAACATCCTCATCATTGATTTCCCTCCTGCTGGCACATGATTGGCCATGTGCCACCAGGACAGCTCATCTGTATAATGTGGGTGGCAGAGCAAATTTTCGTCAGGCAAGCCAAATGTATATCTAATTATTTACACATGAAACAAGAGGAAGGTCCATATTATCTTGACAGTCTTTTAAAACATCAACATTATTAATAAGACAGACGGTTCTTAAAAGACCAATAGCAGCACAGTGAGTAGCGTTATCAGCCAAGTGATTATCGCAGCTAAACAAGTCAGTGCCATTAGTGTGGGCAGGGCGGTGAACAACTGCCACAGAACATGGTAGCATCAGAACATTACATAGCTGCAACAATTGCTGTCGATGTTTTGCTGGTTTTTCTGTGGAGATGACAAACTCCCACAGATTCAAGGTAACAGTATGCAGGTGGCATGCGTCATAAGCATATTTACTGTCTGTACAGATAGTTACATTCAGGTTAGTTTACAAATTCTATTTAAGGAAAACAAAATAACTATCTGTGCATTTTTTATATGCTTCAGCATTGATAAATAAGATCAGTTTGTCCAGTTGAACACAGAGGGGTTGAATTTGAAATATTGTGTCACATTCTTTCAGTCAAAGGAAAGGCGGACGTTTTGCCTAATTAGAATTTGATTTAATGTTTTACAAGGAATGCCCCTATTTCATACATTCCTTGGTAAATTATGGAGTGCAATGTAGTTCACCCTGACCCAGCTTGGCCACCGCTGAATCAGGAGAAGCACATTCCTCATTGCTGTTACATTTCTGAAATATATTGTTACCGCACCATTATGTGGTGAGTAACATCAGTATAAAACCATATAAACATTACATTTGTAAAGTCAAAGTCATTTGAATCAGTACACCTTATGTTATCTACAATGTCATACAAAGTCATACTTGGCTTCAAAAAATGCTTTTCAATTTAAGGATTCTTTCTCCAAAACCTTTGTCTGATAATCCATAGCCTCTGGCAGATCATATGCACAGACACATTAATTTTCAATCTGTTTTGAACCTCTGTGCTTTAAATCATGTGATATAGGGTAAACATAAAACCTTCAGTGATTAGGCATTATTAAACGACATCATAATATGATCATAGCATGGCCTGTAGTCACATTGTCACACGTCAGTCCTTTTTTCTATAAAGTGCTCTGTCATGTTTCAGTCAAGGACAAAGGTCAGTAATGCGTCAAAATTGCTTTTTTAAAAATATGTAAACAGTTTATCACGTACGCCACATTAATCAAGATCCCACACAGTTAAATTGAAAAAATAAAAACCCAAAACCTTGTAAAAGTACCCATATTTAGACCACTTTCTTCACAGATCAACCACACACACACACACACACACACACACACAAACAGAGAACATATATTATATTATGGTCTAATTATTATGATTTTATTTGCCTCCTCCATTTCCCAACCTCTTGGGCTTCTTTAAATAATTTGCCGTATGGACCCTCCTTAGGATCGTGGCATTGATAAGTTGGGGAAGGATTATCTTTTTCATTTAATAATGGTTCGATGCTCGGTTGGTTTTGATATTTATCTCTTTTTGTTGTAAGTTTTTCCGTCGACGCTAAGACTGTGCCTTCATCATCTACTACACCTGATTCCACACTGCCAGTATTAGAGCATAAACTATACTGAGAATCCTGTTTGTCTTTGCAAATTAGTTACACCAGCTTCAACATTCTGCAGCCGTTCTCCCACGGAGTTTTCCAACCTTAATCTTTCAAGCTCTTCCTGCAACCTGTCCATCTCCCGTCTGTCTGCCTGCATTTTCTGTGTCTGAGTTTCCAGCCAACCTTTCAACTGTTCACATTGTTCCTGTGATGTCACCTCCTCAACTTCCACTAATCCTTCTTTTAACTTAACCAAAGGCATCTGATTAACACAATATGGCGGTGGGGGCAATTCCCCTTTCAAATCTTCCAAATTAGGGTAGAGGGACAGCACCCCTCCCTTTTGTTTGTCCAGCTGCTTATCAATCATTAAACCTTTATTCTTCTTAGTCTCACTCACACACCCCACTGGGTCAACCGCTGCTGACTCCTGCAGCAAACCACACCATCCATTGCAGCAGAGCATGTAGCCAAATTATGAATCAGCCTGCGCTCACGTTCACACTCCTCAATATGATACTTATGTTTTCTTTTCACCAAAAACCCTGTAACATCCATATCTTTCATAGATTGTATATCATCTAGTCTTCTTTGTTCCAAATCCATTAAAAACTGGGTCAAACTGTCCTCTTTGTTTAAATTTAGAATGTCGTCTTCCCTCAATTTCTGATACAATTTATCACATTCTGCTTTAACTCCCTTTCTGTCTTTGGGTAATGTACCACTGAGCACTTGAGTCACTGTTGAATCCCATTGTTTTTTCATATTTCCTTTATACAACTCAGCATCTCCCAAGCCTTGTGAGGCACACAGCCCCGCCTCTTGCATTCTTCAACTGAGCTGAGCAAAAATTCACACTTCTGTTTTTTCTACAGGCCAAATCTGCCTCTCCCCCGCCCCTGAGGCAAAAAGGGGACCAGAGAGAGAGAGAGAGAGAGAGAGAGAGAGAGAGAGAGAGCTGCTCCTCCAGCAGCCCCTCCTTTCACATTCCACAACTGTACTGAGCAAAAATGCCCTTTTCTTTTTTTTTTTTATAAAGTTTTCCTTTCTCACTCACAGCATTCCCAATATAAAACAAATAACAACAGATTACCAATATAAAACAAATAGCACTTGCAGCAGTGATTAAATAGTATCCGGATCCTTCACTTGTTGTTTTTCATTTTTTTTCTGTCATTAAAATTTTTAACAGTCCTGCGCGCTATGTCCTCTTTCTTCCTTTGTTTATTCGTCTGCCTATCCGATTTTCCAGCACAATTTCCCATTATCGCGTGGTCAGGGACGTTACCAGTACGCCCACTGTAACACTATTACTGCCCAATTTGGGATGGGTTCGTGGTCAGGAACGTTATCAGTACGCCCACTGTAACACTATTACTGCCCAATTTTGGGTGAATTCCTTCACCCTATTTATTTTTAAAACCTGACCACTAAGTAGTTGTGAATCGCCGTCACACTACTTCCTACACCCTTTTTTATTTTTAAACCTGACCACTCAGTAGTTGTGAATCGCCGTCACACTACTTCCTAAAACCACTGCATTCCTGCAATAGTTTTAACCAACAGGAAAAGTACAGGGCGCCACCTTATACTACCATTACTTGCTCGTCAGCTGACCTGTGGTTCTTGATAATGACAATTGGCTTTCTTCTCAAAATAGGAGAATAAAATTCACTCACTTTCAGGACTCTGTTATGCGGATGGCTGTCACCAGACAGAGTCAGGGTACCGGCGCTCACAGAGTTCCCTGAAGGCGGGTTTCCAAAACTGACTGTTAGGTCAGGCCATGCATGGACTTTTCAACCTGGAGATCCGGCTGTTCCCCCACTCCGTCTGGATAGACGGAGTGGGGGAACAGCCCCCACTTTTTTTTTTTCCATCTTGCCTTGAGAGAGAGCAGTCGCATTTTTCTTCCCTCCTCCCCTGCCTTCCTGATCTATTCCCAGCTTTTGTAATGTTGTGTTTTTGTCTGTGTTTAGTCGCTCTTCTTCTGCTGAATCTTAATCTAAACGGAAATTATGGATTTGGAAGCGGCTTAAATGTGCTATTGTCACTATTTTTTCAACAAGAATTGGGCCAAGGGGGAGCCCAAGAATTGGAACCTACGAGGAGACTCATGGACATTGGAATTCATGCGTCTATGGAAACATTATTGGTTATGATCTCAGGACTTCTATTTTTGGCTGTGGAGTTCCCTGATGCATCAGAAATTGAAGGAAAGTGAGAGAGCTGTTCAAGCGGACCCAGCAAGCTCCTTCATCAAATTCGACCAGTTGGGGAGGGCACGAGTAGCGGCAACGGTGAACTGAATGACAGTGATTCAGTGAAGGAATACATCTGAAGCCCTGTGCTCTCTATGGAAAAACAGTTTAAGCCTGCATATATAATGAAAGCACAGAACTACACGGATGAGGACAAATTCTATTCTCTGAGTGCACTGTGCTGATTTGATTTGATTTGACCTTGTTTGCCCCGTGTTTACATTCCTCCTGACTGAGATAAGTGGAAGGATCGGCTCATGTCTACCCAAACAATCAACAATCAGTTGTTTGTCGTCAGCGGATTGGACCCCCGAGGACAATGCCCATGTGCCTTCTGCAAGCAAGAGAGAGAGAGAGAGAGAGAGAGAGACTCTGGACTCTGGACTTGTTTATAAGTCACATGATTATAACATCTATCCACTGCCAGGAGGCGCCCTCTGCTGCTCACTAACAACTGTTACATTACACAATGCATACAACACTACATGCATACGATATACACACACTGCTCTCCTTCTGCGTGTGATTTGTCTACTAAATGTCTGCTAAATATGCATTGAGGATTTTTTTGCCTGCAATCAAAATTTCGCTTACTCATTAAGCGTCAATTTGATAAAACATGTTTTTTTTCTCTCGCCTATTGTGTCATATCCTCTCTTTTCTTTTTTTTTCCTTTCTTCTTTATGACTGGCGCCTAGCGGCTGCCCCGGCCTTGGATGCGCTCTGCAGAGCGTGCCCAAATGCCAAGTCACGTTTCGTTACCTTGTATTCATACATGTGTAATGACAATAAAGTTGAATCTCATCTCATCTCATCTCATCTCATATTGGCCATCCGGGTCACGGCACTACGAATGTCAGGAATCTGAAACTCAAGACTCATAGAAATGATAGTACTCTGTTAGGTTCGTACCTTAATCAGACTCGAGACATAAATATAATCAAAGGTTTTTACTTGCAAGGAGCAAATCACAACACACCTCTGGTTACAGACGTGAGTGAATGCTGGTGCGTAGAGTCAGCACCTCCCTTTTATACACGACAGAAAAAGCATCTGCTGCTCCCACACTGGGAGGGACAGAGAGCACAAAATCACATAACAAGTTCTCATCTCGCGAGACAGAAAAAGGGAAACAACTCCATATAAGGTATAAACACAGTTGGCTAACATAAGCATCTCCAGTGTGTCTGGCTACACTGTTACAGGGCAGATTAAACTTCTCATGCAAAGATATTACTTCAGCAGTTCCTGTGTCAGGTACAGCACAGAGAAAAAACAGTTACACAAGCATTGTTCATTATGAGATGTTAACATATATATACATTTATACATTTTCCAACATGAGGTCAGTCCACATATGTGCTGTCAGCATCTCTCTTATGTTTAACATACGTATGCACAAATACACAGCTACACCACAAGTCAAAGCCTATTCTTGTTATTCTAGTACCTATAAGACATGGTCACGTATTGACTATTTTTTGATCTCTACAGAATTAAGGTCCAAGATTCAAAACTGTTTCTATGATAATATTGTGATCTCTGCTCATGCACCCTGCTGTCTAGTATATGTAGATAAGAAATTGACAAAGGACCCAGTTAGGTGGCATTTTCAACATAAATGGCTTCAGGATGAGGAATTTGTTAAGTACATAGAAAAACAGATAGATGAGTTCTTTGATATTAATACTACACAAACAACGGCATGTATAAAGTGGGAGGCTTTCAAAGCTTTTATTAGGGGGCATATTATTAGTTATACAGGTTCAAAATCTAAGAAGACCCGAGAGGAGAGAGTCCAATTGGAACGTAAAATAAAAATCCTTCAAGAAAAGGTGTATGCAGGAAGTAACCCACAGTTACAGAACGAATTACTAATTCTGAGAGCTGAATATGACAAAAAAAAATCAGCGAATAGAGCTGCCTCGAGTCTTCTAAGATTGAAGCAAACTTTTTATGAACAAGGTGAAAAATCAGGAAAATTATTGGCATGGCAGATTAAACAATTAGAATCTAAAACACCAATTACCAGTATTATAAGTAACGAACAGGTAGTTATAGATCCTTTAGAAATTAATAGTGCCTTTAGAGATTATTATGCAAAACTATATGATACAAAAAATGAAACTGACTTAACAAAACTAAATGGGTTTTTGGGTGGATTATCTATACCAGGTATTCCAAATGAAAATAGGGAGATACTGGAGTCTAAAATTAGTCAAGAAGAAGTTGGGCAAGCCATTGATAATATGAAATCAGGGAAAAGAGCAGGACCAGATGGTCTTCCAGTTGACCTCTATAAAAAATTTAAGACTAAATTAATAAAACCACTTTTGGAAATGGTTTTAGAAGCATTTCAAAATAATTTACCACCATACATGAATAATGCCTTAATTATACTGTTGCCAAAACCAGGTAAACCCCCTAATAAATGTGAAAACATGAGACCAATAAGTCTATTAAATGCTGATCTTAAAATAATCTGTAAAATTTTAGCAAAACGACTACAAGAAATATTACCAAATGTCACGCCGCGCCATTCATCAGCGGCGCCACCTGCTCACACACCTGCTAATCATCAGCGGCGAGGGATAAAAGCCGCCTCGCCCTGAGCTTCGGCCTGAAGCCGTTAGACTTCATCGCCTTCCATGCGAAGCATCAACTCTCTCTTCAGCATCACGCTAAGCGGTAAGAAGATTCCTTACCTTACATTTCCCAGTCTGCTCCCCTGTGCACAGGTGGATTCCTCGGCGGCGGACAACTCCGTCCCTCGTCCTTCCTTGCTGCTGCACCGAGTCCTGCAGGTGACTGTCTCCCGGGGTTCCGTCCTTGAAGTGCCTGCCATCAGTCTAACACAAGTAAGCTTCTCTCCCTCGCCTATTCTCCTCCTGTATTGGTGTGTGCCCGTCACCCTGTGTCTGTTCTTTCCCATAGGGTTGCCGGCTGAACGGTCTCCTGCCTCTGTGCCCGAAGCAGACGCCTCCACCAATACATTTACATTCCGCTGACACACACCCATACACCCCTGTTGTTAATAAACAGTTTGAACTACTCTGAGCCTGTGTGTGTGCGTCTCCTGAGCCGAACGTTGTCAGTATGGCTTCAGCAGAGCGGCTCGGCAGACGGCGGGCTCGCGCACCGGCTTACCACTCTCGAGGTTCGGGTGGATCAAATTGCTTATCAGCAGCAGGTGATTCTAAACCAACTCATTAACATCACTAACCGATTGGACCGCCTGGACCCCCAACAGCCGTTCCCCCCGGCTCACCAGGGTGGCGCAGCTCCTGCTGTTCCAGCAGCCGTCCAGCCGGCTCCAGTGGCACCGGCTCGGCTCACGCCGATTCCAACCCCCGCCCACTTTAGCGGAAAGCTCGGCGGAGCGCGGGGGTTCATTATGCAGTGTGAGTCCGTGTTCCACCGTGTGCCCGGAGACTTTCCCTCGGATCACAGCCGAATTGGCTACATAGGGAATCTCCTGGAGGGGCACGCGTTAACTTGGACCTACGCCATAATGGCGAAGCCCAGTTACGCCACCCTCACCTATGACCAGTTCGTGGCACGCTTCCTGGAGGTCTTTGACCATTCCCGAACCGAGACGGTCCAAGTCGATCGGCTTCTCGCTCTCCAGCAGGGAAGCCGGTCGGCAGCGGACTATGCGGTCGACTACCGGGTAGCGGCGGAGGAATTGGGCTGGGACGAACGCTCCCTCTGTGGCCTGTTTCTCCGCAGCCTGAATGATGATCTGAGGGATGAACTGGCTGGTCGGGATATCCCTGGGACGCTAGCTGAGCTAACTTCACTCGCCATCAGCTTGGATAACAGGCTGCGTGAGCGCTCCTCTGGACGGAAGTCGTCTACTTCTCGCCCTCGGGGAGCCTCGTTGCGCCTGCCCCAAGCTCGCCCCCTGGCGACGCCGCCGCCATCGCGCCCCGAGGAGTTGGAGCCGATGGTGACGGGCTGGACAAAGCTCTCCCCGGCAGAGAGACAACGCCGCCGTGAGTTGAATCTCTGCATGTATTGCGGAGATAATCAACACACGGTGGAGCTTTGTCCACAAAAGCCAAACGGCGGGGTCCGCAAGTCACTGTAGGGGGCCTCGCGGACATCAATCGGTTAAGTCCCCTTACCCAATTGAAGCTGCCCATCCATTTTTGCCACAGTCCCACTGGGCATCTCACCCACGCACTGGTGGATTCGGGTGCAGAAGGCAGCTTTATTTCACAAAGCCTGGCAACCCGTTTGGGCATTCGCTGTCAGGCACTGAAGAATCCCATCTCCCTTGTTAACCTCTCCCGTGCCTCCCTTGGGAGAGTATCACACCAAACCATCCCCGTTCCGGTCATCATCTCGGGAAATCACCGGGAGGAGATGACCTTCTATGTCCTTCCCAACTCTGTGTCGCCCGTCATCCTGGGGTATCCCTGGCTTCGCCTTCACAACCCGGTCCTGGATTGGAAATCAGCTGGGATATCGGCATGGAGTACATTCTGCATGGGCACCTGCCTTCAGTCCGCTGCCTGCTCTCCGTCCACTCCTCCCCCTGCGACGGACGCTGCACCCCCGGACTTGTCTCTGGTGCCTCCGGAATTTCACGACCTGGGTATGGTGTTCAGCAAAGCGAAAGCTATGTCTCTCCCCCCTCATCGGCCCTATGACTGTGCCATCAACCTCCGCCAGGGGGCTCCCTTACCTTCTGGTCGCCTTTACAGCCTGTCTGCGCCGGAGAAGGAGACGATGAACGCCTACCTGAAGGAGTCATTAAGTGCTGGGATAATCCGCCCATCTTCGTCACCCGTGGGGGCAGGGTTCTTCTTCGTGGGAAAGAAGGATGGGTCCCTCCGCCCTTGTATCGACTACCGGGCCCTCAACGATATCACGGAGAAGGACCGTTACACCCTGCCTCTCATGGACACTGCTTTCCACTCCCTCCAGGGGGCGACCTGGTTCACCAAGCTGGATCTACGCAGCGCTTACCACCTCGTCCGGATCCGGGAGGGAGATGAGTGGAAAACAGCCTTCCGTACCCCAAACGGCCACTTTGAATACCTGGTGATGCCGTTCGGGTTGACCAACGCTCCTGCAGTCTTCCAGCGCCTCATTAATGACGTCCTCCGGGACTTCATCGGCCTTTTCGTGTTCGTCTACCTGGACGATATCCTCATCTTCTCCAAGTCCAGGGACGAGCACCAGGTCCACGTGAGGCGGGTCCTCCAAAGGCTGCTGGAGAATCGTCTGTACGTAAAGGCAGAAAAGTGTGAATTTTACGCCAGGAGTACGTCCTTCCTGGGGTTCATCATCGCCCATGATAAGGTGCTCCCTGACCCAGAGAAGGTAAAGGCGGTGGTGGAATGGCCTACACCTGCATCCCGGAAGCAGGTGCAGCAATTTGTTGGCTTCGCCAATTTCTACCGCCGCTTTGTCCCCAACTTCAGTACCATCGTTGGACCACTGACCCGCCTCACGTCCCCGAAGGTCCTGTTCCGGTGGACCGAAGAGGTCGCTGCCGCCTTTGAGGCGCTGAAGGCAGAATTCTCCTCCTCCCGGGTCCTTCGCCAGGTCGACCCCGCGCTGCAGTGCATCGTAGAGGTAGACGCTTCGGACACGGGAGTGGGAGCAGTGCTGTCCCAGCGGTCGCCGGACGATGGCGCCAAACGACCCTGCGCCTTCTTCTCCCGGCGCTTGTCCCCGGCGGAGAGAAATTACGATGTGGGAGACAGAGAGCTCCTGGCCATCAAACTCACCCTGCAGGAATGGCGTCACTGGCTGGAAGGGGCGAACCTGCCGTTTGTGGTCCTTACGGACCACAAGAACTTAGAATATCTACGATCTGCCAAGCGCCTGAACGCCCGCCAGGCACGTTGGTCTTTGTTCTTCGCCAGGTTCCAATTTTCAATCACCTTCAGGCCTGGCTCTAAGAACGGCCTGCCTGACGCCCTCTCCAGGCAGTTCACTCCCGTGGAGTCGGAGGAGGCGCCCCACTCCATCCTGCCCAGGTCGTGCGTCGTGGGAGCCATCTCGTGGGACATCAAGAGCAAGATCCAGAAGGCACAGGAGGTGGAACCTGACCCTGGCGGCGGACCGGAGGGGAGGCTGTTCGTGCTATCCGCGGTCCGAGGAGAGGTCATCCACTGGCTACACACCTCCAAGCTCACCTGTCACCCTGGCACCTCCCGGATGATAGATCTCCTCCAACGGTCCTTTTGGTGGCCAGGCCTGCGGAGGGATGCAGCCCGCTACGCCCGGGCTTGCCCAATCTGTGCCACCTGCAAGTCGGGAAATGCCCCTCCAGCGGGTCTGCTCCAGCCCCTGCCCGTCCCTGGCAGGCCCTGGTCACACATCGCGTTGGATTTCGTCACCGGACTCCCTGTCTCCAACTCCTATGACACCATCCTGACCATTGTGAACCGCTTCTCCAAGGCCGTGCACTTCGTCCCCCTGCGAGGCCTCCCTACTGCCCTGGAGACGGCGGACCTCCTCGTCCAACACGTGGTCAGGCTGCACGGGATTCCGGTGGACGTGGTCTCGGACCGGGGCCCCCAGTTTTCATCTGAGGTTTGGAGGTCTTTCTGCAACGCCATCGGAGCCAAGGTGAGCCTCTCCTCCGGCCATCACCCCCAATCCAACGGGCAGTGTGAGAGGACCAACCAGGAGCTGGAGGCTGCGCTCCGCTGTGTGTCCAGATCCAAACCCACGTCCTGGAGCAACCATCTTGCCTGGGTTGAATATGCCCACAACACCGCTTGCTCTTCTGCTACAGGGATGTCCCCCTTCAAAGCGTCCCTGGGTTACGACCCCCTGCTGTTTCCGGAGCAGGAGAGTGAGGTAACTGTCCCGTCAGTTAGGGCCCATCTCAGGCAGTTCCGCTCCACCTGGACTGCCGCGCGCAATGCGCTATTACGCACAGCGGAGCGCAACAGGACTGTGGCGGACCGGCGTAGAAGACCTGCCCCGGCGTACAGAGTTGGGCAACTTGTTTACGTTTCCACCCAGGACGTCACTTTAAAAGGCGAGAGGAGAAAGCTGGCACAGCGCTTCATGGGTCCCTATCCCATCACCCGGATCATCAACCCGGTGGCTGTGCGCGTGGCTATTCCCCCCTCCCTCCGCATTCATCCCACTTTCCACGTGTTGAAGGTGAAGCTGGCAGTCACTGACCCCCTTTGCCCTCCTCCTGCAGCGCAACCCGCGCCCCGGATGATTGGTGGCCATCCGGCCTGGTCCGCCTCCTCCATCCTGGACTCCCGGCGCCGGGGTCGTGGGTTGCAATACTTGGTGGACTGGGAGGGCTATGGGCCCGAGCATCGACAGTGGGTGCCCCCGTCGTTTGTGTTGGACCCATCGCTCATCGCGGACTTCCACCGAGCGCACCCGGATAAGCCATCGCCAGGAGGCGCTGCTAGAGGGGGGAGTACTGTCACGCCGCGCCATTCATCAGCGGCGCCACCTGCTCACACACCTGCTAATCATCAGCGGCGAGGGATAAAAGCCGCCTCGCCCTGAGCTTCGGCCTGAAGCCGTTAGACTTCATCGCCTTCCATGCGAAGCATCAACTCTCTCTTCAGCATCACGCTAAGCGGTAAGAAGATTCCTTACCTTACCTTTCCCAGTCTGCTCCCCTGTGCACAGGTGGATTCCTCGGCGGCGGACAACTCCGTCCCTCGTCCTTCCTCGCTGCTGCACCGAGTCCTGCAGGTGACTGTCTCCCGGGGTTCCGTCCTTGAAGTGCCTGCCATCAGTCTAACACAAGTAAGCTTCTCTCCCTCGCCTATTCTCCTCCTGTATTGGTGTGTGCCCGTCACCCTGTGTCTGTTCTTTCCCATAGGGTTGCCGGCTGAACGGTCTCCTGCCTCTGTGCCCGAAGCAGACGCCACCACCAATACATTTACATTCCGCTGACACACACCCATACACCCCTGTTGTTAATAAACAGTTTGAACTACTCTGAGCCTGTGTGTGTGCGTCTCCTGAGCCGAACGTTATGTCACCAAATATTATTAACCGAGATCAGAATGGCTTTATAATGGGAAGACAAGGCTTCCATAATGTAAGAAGACTATTTAATATTATTTATTCCAATAAAGAAGCACCGGATACAGCTCTCCTATCATTGGATGCCGAAAAGGCCTTTGATAGGGTCGAATGGCCCTATCTTTTTGAAGTCCTACAAAGGTTTGGACTTGGAAATAATTTCAAAAAATGGGTCCAGATAATATACAATAATGCTACAGCAGAAATCCTAACAAACACCAATATCTCAACATCAATAAAAATCAATAGAGGATGTCGACAAGGCTGTCCACTTTCACCCTTATTGTTTACTATGGCAATTGAACCTTTAGCGATGGCAGTACGTTTACATCCACAAATATATGGAATTAAAGTAGGACTAACAGAACATAAAATCTCCCTGTATGCCGATGACATAATTTTGTTTATGTCGAATTTTAAAAAATCAATTCCGACCTTGTTAAATTTAATGAAGAACTTTGGGGATATATCAGGATATAAAATAAACAAAACAAAATCTTCGATATTAATGCTAAATGAGACCCAGAGAAATCATCCAGCTCCTGAGGTAAACCAATTCACTGTTGTAAATCAGTTTAAATATTTAGGAATTCAAATTTTGCCTAAGCTAAATTACCTAGCTAGAATCAGTCGTCAATGCCAACTATGAAGCCTTAATGACAGATATTAATGAGTTACTTCAGAGATGGATGCCACTACCAATGTCGATCTTCGGGAGAATTAATATACTTAAAAGTAATATCTTATCAAAAATACTTTATTTATTTCAAAACATTCCTTTACCACCACCTTCAGATCTATTCTCAAGAATTAAAAAAAAGTTAGTGGAATTTATATGGAACAATAGGAAGGCTAGATTACGTTTGTCCTTACTATATTTACCATTTGATCGTGGAGGTCTGAAATGTCCAAACTTTATGTTGTATTACTGGTCAGCACAACTGAGGTCTATGACATATTATTTTTCATCAAATGATCTTCCTCACTGGACTGAAATGGAATCATACAATTTACCTTTACCTTTTCCCTTATTCATATACTCAGACTCGGCTAAAAAACTACAGAAACAAATTAAAAATCCAATCGTAAAGCACATGATCAAAATATGGTGTGAAACCAAAAAATATTTAAAAGAACCACACTCACTGTCACAATTTAGCCCAATATGGGGTAATCAATATTTTACACCAGGGAGAGCGGATGCTGTATTTAAAGTATGGAATTTAAAAGGGATTCAAAAGATTCAAGACTTATATTTGTCACGCTCAGATAACATAATGTCTTTTGAAGAACTGAGGATTAAATTCAATCTTAATAGAACACACTTTTTTAAATATCTTCAGCTTAGAAATTTTATTCGATCAAATCAAAATAATGCTCTCACCTGACCTACTTATTCAATTTTGGAAAAAATTTTGATTAAAGATAGTAAGAGAAAGGGTATTATTTCAGAGTTTTACAACTCATTGACACTATTCTCAAGTGAAAACTCACAGAAAAGACTGAATTACTGGAAAGAAGACCTGCAAATTGAAATTTCAGAGGAACAATGGGAAATGGCTTGTGCAGGAGCTCAAACCAAATCAATAAATGTACGTCTTAAACTGATACATTTTAAATGGTTAATGCGGATGTATGTTACACCAGTGGAATTAAATAGATATAACAAAAACATACCAGATACATGCACAAAATGTATGGAAAGTAAAGGAACCCTATTTCACTGTTTATGGGAATGTAGAAAAATCAGAATGTTTTGGGAAGAGGTGAGGGTAACTATTGAAAAAATAATTTCAAAACAATTCACATTGAACCCTAAACTGTTTTTGTTGGGTCTGTATCCAGAAAAACATAACTTTAATAAGAGTGAAAGAGCATTCATAGACCTCAGTTTGCTTAATGCCAAAAAATGTATTGCACTACCATGGAAAAAGATTCATAGACCAGATGTGACTCAGTCAGGGGTCTGCAACATTTGCCAGCCGAAGAGCCGTTTTGCCCGTCTCCGACTAAAACAGACGTGGCTGAGAGCCGCAACGGCAGTTTGACCTTTAAAATAAAGATTATGCTGCTTATAAAGTTTTTTATATACTGTACATAGCTCTGAATATTATGTGGCATTAATGAATTCCTACTACAGCAGTGGGAAAAAACTGCTTATAGCTTCATTTATATAGCTTCATTCATGAAATAAATGTTAGATATATATTATAAATTGTTTTGTGCTGAAAAATAAATTTCTGAATATCTGACCATAATTTTTGCATAGTTTTAATTATCAGCACATTCATAAATTGTTTAAATCTGAAAAATATCACCCATCTCCTACTTTCAACAGTGATCACACAGCTTTAGTTCCTGATATTTTCATAAATTAGAGATGAAAGTTTTATTTAGAAGAAGCTACTTTTCATCCTGTTTCCTCATAATGCTCCTTGTTCAAATGTATTAATATAATATAAATCTGTATCCTTCACTTGTTCTCCAGACTCTCAATTTGACAACTAGTGGATTGGTTGTGGGCGGCGCGGTGGAGAAGTGGTTAGCACTGCGGCAGCACAGCAACTCACCCTTGGCCGGGGGATCCTGGGTTCGATCCCAGCCCCCGACCAACAGTGATCTGTGTGGAGTTTGCATGTACTCCCCGTGTCTGCGTGGGTTTACTCCGGGATTTCTCCAGTTTCCTCCCACATGCCAAAAACATGCAAGTTAGGTTAATTGGCATCAACTGGGGATTCTAAATTGTCCTTAGGTATGACTGTGAGAGTGAATGGTTGTCTGTCTCTCTGTGTTGGCCCTGCGATGGACTGGCGATCTGTCCAGGCAAACAAACTATAATGTGTTGCATTTATGAAATCAGGGAACTCCTGCAGAGAAAACAAAATTACATTTCTGCATGCAACAAAAACATTTTGAACTCCGAAAAAAAAAAGACATTGGGTTGAAGGTTGACATTGGGTTGAAAGGAGAGTGCTATTTCTAGCACTGATGACTCCTGATCCTTCGATAAAAATCTCATAATTCCGCTGAAAACAATACCGAAAGCTCAGAATTTCAACACAAACCAGCGATGTGATTTGGGGTTGGGGAAATTATCTGAAAATTCAGCAGGGGGTCTGGGGGACATAGTCCCCCAGCGGGGTCTGGGGTGGGATGGGGGGCAAGGGGGGCAAAGCCTCCCGAAGCTCCTGGGTTTTTATGATTTTTAAGTACCAGAACTGTGCTTAAATGACATAAAACAAACAGCTGAATGCCACTTATTAATGTATAATATTAACTTATGTTCCAAGAAAATAGCATTCCTAAAATATTCCAACAAGCATTATCCATCACATGCTTTAACACATGATCAAATCAAAATCAGTTAATTTTATATAATAAAATAAAATTCCAACATACCATTACTTTTTATAATTTCAGCATTCATTTCAGATCACCAGTTTCAATCTCTATTGAGTCTTGAGCAGTTCATTTTGCACAATCACTGATGTAGCCAAGTCTTAGAAATATTCAAAAGTTATGAGTCAATGTCCACTGTGCACTGTCAATTTCAAACTGTTTGGAATCATAAAAGGGGATGGTTAACTTTTATTACCGTTTAATCCCTCGCGCCAGCCCAGCTCATACAGCCGTTGTAGAGTTAATGACTCTCCACCTGGCCATATCGATTACCGGTGGCCATACGCCACTTCCAGTCCTGCCTGAAAGGGCGCAGCTTCACTGCGTTCGTGGACCACAAGCCGCTAACGTACTTAACGTACTTTATCTTCCTGGAAGATAAAATAAAGCGGAATTCGGCGAATTAACAGAAAATCACATCCCTGAGAACACGCCGCCATGAATCTTTGAAAAAGCATACAACGAGCCATTTGATTGGTCCAATCGTTTGCAACTATCCAATCGCAGGGCTGTTTACAATACAGCAGTAGCTTGAACACAACACATCCGGGTTATCGCGGGAGACGACTTCCGACTTCGTGTTGATTTTTGCTGACGGTGATTAAACTTTAACACGTTTTTTTTTTAGATTTTACAAGATCACCATAATCTTTAAATTTAGAATTACATTTTAAAAACTAATGAACTAAAATAAAATACATTTTAATTAAATACTCATTATTTATTTTCCAAAGCCACAGGGAGCCGCAGCAGAGGGATGAAAGAGCCGCATGCGGCTCCGGAGCTGCGGGTTGCCAACCCCTGGACTCAGTGGTTAAGACAAATGTTAACAAACCTCCCACTAGAAAGAATAACATATATACTGAAATCAAAGGAAAATGCGTTTGAGAATATATGGAGACCTTTCATTGATTATGTAAAGAATTTAAAGTAGAACTGAACTGAACGGCATTGAACGGCACTGGGTGATAGTACATACAATTATAAAGATAATTTATCATTGGCACCCCCTCCACAAATCCCGGAATCTTGGAGAAAATCGCGATTTTGAATTTCCCGCCCTGAAAAATCAGACAAATCTGCCGAAGTGCAGCCGGAGTTCCGCGTGACGTCACGAGTGTGACACAGTCCTCCATGTTTACCATTGCGAGCACGTCGACACTGGTTGTTTTTGGTGCATTTTGTCATGATAGTCGACTACAAAACACTTCCAACACCTGGGAAGATCTGTTCAGTGGCCAAGGAAAGCTGTCATGGCGACGAAAGAAAAGAAAGGGGGAGGAAAAGCGACCGGGAAGCGATGCGTTTCTAGATATAGATATTACAGTGATCCCTCACTTACCGCGTTTAATGGGGACCAGAACCGACCGTGAAAAGTGAAAAACCGTGAAGTAGCGTCACCCCCCCCCCCCAAGGGCGTCATAAGCACTATTTTGCACAAAAAGGCACAAGAGAACAGCGAAAAGTGCCACTAAGCAACACGAGCGATAAAGAAGGCGCTCTGCAGGGAGAGAAGCTGGGTAAAACGTCTCGGCCAATCAGCTTGCGAGGTAAAACGTCTCGGCCAATGAGCTTGCGAGATTCCCGAGCGGTGAAGAGGTGGGCGGAGAGGAGTGGAGCGGTGGTCAGAGAGGTAGATTTTCAGTTGTGCGGGCTCTCCGTGTTGATACACGGTGTTGATACACGGAGAGCCCGGACAACTCAAAATCCACCTCTCTGACCACCGCTCCACTCCTCTCCGCCCACCTCTTCACCGCTCGGGAATCTCGCAAGCTGATTGGCCGAGACGTTTTACCTTGCAATCTGATTGGCCGAGACGTTTTACCCAGCTTCGCTCCCTGCCGAGCGCCTATACCCAGCGAAGGAAGACCACATTCATTGTTCTTTATCGCTCGTGTTGCTTAGTGGCACTTTTCGCTGTTCTCTTGTGCCTTTTTGTGCAAAATAGTGCTTGTGACACCCTTGGGGGGGGGGGGGGGTGACGCTACTTTGCGGTTTTTCACTTTTCGCGGTCGGTTCTGGTCCCCATTAAACGCGATAAGTGAGGGATCACTGTAATAAGTTGGAAAAATGCTGATGGTTTTTTTTTCCCTTTCTTTTTTATTGTTAATTTTCCTTATCCTGACACCCCAAACATGCCAAAGTAAAGACTCGCCATTCTGTATTCAATAAGCGACTCTCCTCCCCATCACTGCTGCGGTCTGAGTCGGTGCCGGAATCCCCCGAAAATTCTGGCTCTAATCTGTACGGTTCGATGCCTCCCTCGCTCTCTTCCTGTTCACTTGACACTCCTGCATCCTCCTCTGTCTTGTCACCGATCCTGAATGCCTCTTCACTCTGAAAACTCTGGTGTTTTTGACTGCTGGAACTGCTATCATCTGCCATTGTTGTTTTGATAAGGGTCACACTCGTGACGTCACGCAGCGTCGTCTGCACTACTTCCGGTTTGTTTGGCACTGCCAGCCAGAGGCAAAAGTTTATCGGCTTATAGCTTGGCCATCGCACGGCCTAAAAATTTCTTTTATGTGTTGAAAAATACAATAGGTAATAAGGAATTAATCTGCTATTCTACTTTTTTGGCAAAAAGGTGAGTTCAGTTCTACTTTAAACATAACGTCTGAAGAAGAAGGTGAATGATATGGTGGACCTTGCAAATTCCAAGCTGTTGAATGTATATTATGTATTCTTATGTAATAGATTACCTAGACTAAACAGAGGAGCATTGTTGTTGATTTGTGTTTGTTAATGGTTGTTGTTGTTTTATTACACAATTTTTTTTTTGTGTGTGTGTTATTGTTCTTTTTAATTTTTAAATTACTTTTGTGTTAGTGTTTGATTGTTTGTGCCATGTCTGTAAAAAAAAAAAAAAAAGGTTCAATAAAAAATATTGTGGAAAAAAAAATAGTTCCCTCTTTCCTGTTCGGATTTTCTGTCTTCTCTCCAGTGTTTTTCATACCTGGCAGTAGGGGTGGGAATTGCGAGGGACCTTATAATACAATATGTATCACGATACTTGGTTCACGTTGCAATAAGATACCTTCCTTAAATAGTGCGGTACCATATATTCCCCTCCCCATTCAATGTCACGTTTTGTCCTCAAAGTACAGTGGGGGAAAAAAGTATTTAGTCAGCCACCAATTGTGCAAGTTCTCCCACTTAAAAGATGAGAGAGGTCTCCAATTTTCGTCATCGGTATACCTCAACTATGAGAGACAAAATGAGAAAAAAAAATCCAGAAAATCACATTGAAGGATTTTTAATGAATTAATTGGTAAATTCCTCAGTAAAATAAATATTTGGTCACCTACAAACAAGCAAGATTTCTGGCTCTCACAGACCTGTAACTTCTTCTTTAAGAGGTTCTTCTGTCCTCCACTCGTTACCTGTATTAATGGCACCTGTTTGAACTCGTTATCAGTATAAAAGACACCTGTCCACAACCTCAAACAGTCAGACTCCAAACTCCACTATAGCCAAGACCAAAGAGCTGTCAAAAGACACCAGAAACAAAATTGTAGACCTGCACCAGGCTGGGAAGACTGAATCTGCAATAGGTAAGCAGCTTGGTGTGAAGAAATCAACTGTGGGAGCAATTATTAGAAAATGGAAGACATACAAGACCACTGATAATCTCCCTCGATCTGAGGCTCCATGCAAGCTCTCACCCCGTGGGGTCAAAATTATCATGAGAACGGTGAGCAAAAATCCCAAAGCCACATGGGGGGACCTAGTGAATGACCTGCAGAGAGCTGGGACCAAAGTAACAAAGGCTACATCAGAAACACACTACGCCGCCAGGGACTCAAATCCTGCAGTGCCAGACATGTCCCCCTGCTTAAGCCAGTACATGTCCAAGCCCGTCTGAAGTTTGCTAGAGAGCATTTGGATGATCCAGAAGAGGATTGGGAGAATGTCATATGGTCAGATGAAACCAAAATAGAACTTTTTGGTAAAAACTCAACTTGTCGTGTTTGGAGGAGAAAGAACACCATACCTACTGTGAAGCATGGGGGTGGAAACATCATACTTTGGGGCTGTTTTTCTGCAAAGGGACCAGGACGACTGATCTGTGTAAAGGAAAGAATGAATGGGGCCATATATCGTGAGATTTTGAGTGAAAACCTCTTTCCACCAGCAAGGGCGTTGAAGATGAAACGTGGCTGGGTCTTTCAGCATGACAATGATCCCAAACACACCGCCCGGGCAACGAAGGAGTGGCTTCGTAAGAAGCATTTCAAGGTCCTGGAGTGGCCTAGCCAGTCTCCAGATCTCAACCCCACAGAAAATCTTTGGAGGGAGTTGAAAGTCTGTGTTGCCCAGCGACAGCCCCAAAACATCACTGCTCTAGAGGAGATCTGCATGGAGGAATGAGCTAAAATACCAGCAACAGTGTGTGAAAACCTTGTGAAAACTTACAGAAAACGTTTGACCTCTGTCATTGCCAACAAAGGGTATATAACAAAGTATTGAGATGAACTTTTGTTATTGACCAAATACTTATTTTACCGAGGAATTTACCAATTAATTCATTAAAAATCCTTCAATGTGATTTTCTGGATTTTTTTTTTCTTATTTTGTCTCTCATAGTTGAGGTATACCTATGATGAAAATTGGAGACCTCTCTCAACTTTAAAGTGGGAGAACTCGCACAATTGGTGGCTGACTAAATACTTTTTTTACCCCACTGTACATCTGTCAATATCTGTTTCATGTAAGTTTTCAGTCTTCCCAATTCACTGCAGCCACTTTTTTTTCGGGGGCTGACTAATATACTGAAAAATCAATTGATTTTTATTACTCTGGTGGTGCCTAAATAGATAAGTTTGTATTCATTACATTTACTATTAATTTTTAATAAAGTATCACAATACTGTGTCTCTGAATCGATACAGTATCACCATCACAATACTGCGATGCATCAATTTTTTTTTCCCCACCTCTACCTGGCAGGTGTTGCAAAGGCAGACATGCTACCCTCCAAAACTCATAGCAGCTCCTTCAGACTACGCTGTCTTCACTTGTTTACCTTTGCTAATTTATCTGCTCATCTCTGCCTTCTAAGGTATGAGACAGGTGAAAGCAGTTACAGTTTGTGGACTGTGGTGGTTTGGAATTGCCACAAACTGAGCTATGAAATCCACATTTTTCTCACATATAAATCCCTTTAAATCACTGTTTGCCTGTCAGTTTGATGAAGTATGCATCAGGAAGTTATTCATCTCCCATAAGGAATTCTGTTGGGTTTTACTTGTGCGTAAGTCACATTCAGACATCATACTACTGTTTTCCATCTTGCTGTTTTAACACTCACCATGAAGAACTTAGTCTACAGCCATTCCTGTCAGGCGGGTTTATGTATATTCGCTGGGCCACAGCTTAGCTGACAGCATAATCCAAATTAGCCTCCTTGTTGGATGTTTTAGCATCTCTGTCACCCTCACACAGACTACAGCTCAGTCCTGCCCCAGCTTCAGCATCTGTCAGACCAGAACTTGTGTATCTGTGTGTTTCCTGTATGGTTATAAAAATGTTAATCCTGTTTGTGTCATTTAAGCCATCATGGAAAGACAGACAGACGTGCAGACAGTAATGACAGGTAACAAATGTCCGTATGAGCTTTATACCACCGTAGGAGCTTTTTTAGTTTCAGTCAGAGCTCTTGATGTAGTTGCCATCACACATGTATTTGTCATCAAACTACATGGGTTGATTTAGATTGTTCATGCGCTTCCACCTTGTCCTTATTTATGTTGTTGTTGTGTTACTGTTTAAGACATCGTATTTCACACTTTTAAAAATACAGTATGTTGTAATTTGATACAGTAGTACAGTAGCACTCAAAAGTTTTATTTTTATCTGATGTAGTCAAAGGGTCGAGGTCATTTGAACTTTTTTCACTACATCAGTTACCTGTTATACTTCCAGCCAAAAATTTATCCAGTTCATTTTCCTGCTACTCCTTAAACACCTGTATTAATATAATAGCAGTTCAGTTTACTCTAGGGCTGGGATAATTAATGCATAAACATTTTCATTAATGTGGGTCATTTAATGCATTAAAAAATTACACTGTCAGGTCACTCCTTGAGGTGGTATCTGCAGTAGTGATTGGGTTGTCTCAGCAGCTGGCTGAGCTTAAAACAAGAGTAGGTCTTGTTTTTCAGCATTTAAATTTGCACCACACTAAACTTATCCTCCAGTACTCAGGGCGACACTCATCCTGCACACACACCCCACTTAAAGCAAGCAGACATATGCATACACACACACTGGACCTAGTGTCATTGATTGGGGCTGCTAACTCAAACGTATGAAAAGAGGAGAGTTTTAATCAGAGTGAGCAGAGAAAAACACACTCCACTATAAAGTGAATAGAATCTTGTAACTCACCATTCAGGACAAGAGCTCTGGAAATCTATTAAGAATTGCTCCGTTTGTTTGTACTTTTCAGTTTTGAGATAATTAGAGAAGTTACCTTAAGTAGAGGCACTGACTTTATCTTTGAGCATTTCAACATAAAACAGGAAATATGACTACAAAATTAAAAATGGTAGTTTTGCAGAGAAATCGACTCCTTCTTTATGATGAATGGAAAAAGGATATTACTTATTTATATCATGAAGTGTACTTTTTCATTGATTCTTTTATGCAAGTTTAGCGATTGGTCACAATTAATTATAGAAAAATGTGCAATTAGTTAGTTAAAAAAATTAGATCTATGCACAGCCGTAGTTTATACACATAGCAAATAATTTAACCCCTTGCACTCTGGTCAATTTCCCTAAAAATGCCAAAAAATAGCATACCCAAAGTAAATCAAAAGCTGTTCTTCAACCCTTTGCAGTATCTTCATGGGGTGGTCTCATTTAAAAGAAAACTCTTTGAATTTTTTGGCAAAACAGTCATAATCTCTCTAAGTGCTCCTGCCACTGAGTAACAGTCATCTAAACATACTGAACTTGAAGAAAATAAATTTCGCCTGGGTGTTTTTTTGGATACAAATGCTTGCAAATAACACACAGCTGTCAGATCCGGGCTGGAAAATGCAACAGAAATGTAGAACCAAGTGTTATCCAGCTGAGGTCAAAACTTTGTAACAATACCACAAAAAATGAATATATTACACAGCTTTTTTCTTAGGTTGTTCCCAGGCGTTTTTGAACTGTGCCAAATTGTGCCAAATGGCACAGTTTGGAAAAACGTCTGTAACTTTTGAATGATTCAATATAGAAGCTTCTTCTTGGGCTCTAATGAAAGGTGAAACGCTGTGTGTGTGTGTGGGGGGGGGGGGGTTGTTTATTCATTCATGAATGAATGAATGAACAACCAAGCCCCCACACACAAAGAAGCATGCCACGTAAAAAATGTGTGGGGTTTTTTTACAAGAAAAAATAACCTACAGTGCAATAAAAATTATACTAAAATATCTGTAATGTAGAAGATAACAACTCCCCCCCCCTTCCCCCGCTACAGAGGACGGACATCGTCCATCGACACATGACGGACCGCGGCCATGCGCCGCGGTCTACTACACACAGTTGTACTAAAATATCTGCAATAATATCTGCAATCCGCTACAGAAGAGTAGCGGGGGGGGGGGCGTTCACGGTCCGTGCGCCGCAGTCTTCATGTTGCGATGACGCACAGTTGTAATTTACCGATCGGTCAAAAGTCATTTTGATTACAGTTTTCAGGGATAAAGAATAATTTAGCTTATAACACTTACCTGTCCACAACAGCAGTGTCGCTGGCAAACGTCTCTTCCTCATTGTCAGACGAACATGACGCTGGTCCGCTTGTTACGGACTCGTGGTTCTGGTCACGCGACCCGGTCAAACCATAATTCCATTATTGCGGTTTTGCGCTTCCGTGATTGCGGTTTTGGCGAACGATTTTTCAAAACAAATAAGAACAGTAGTAAGAAAAAAAGACTGGCAAACGCGCGTGTGTCACCCAGCGGCTTAGACAAAACAGATTTTACGCAAGGGACGCACGCTTTCGAACTTCTTTGCTTCAGTTGGCTCGCTGTATTCGCAGCCGTTGGTAGGCGGGTCCTTCTTGCTAGGTTTTCAGTCATTGGTTCTTCAAGGTTTCAGAAACCCAATTCAAGGCTCTTATTAGTCTAATGAGAGGTCAATCACATCTAAACCAATCAAAGCACTCCTTTGGCTTTCTGTTCACGGCTGTGTCTGTAGTGGTAGAACGGAAATGCAGCTTTTTTTTTTCAGTGCCCTTGTGTGCCCTAGGACGCAGAGACGTGACCGCCCGCGGTACTCCGGAGTGCAAGAGGTTAATGTTTACCCACTTCTCATTCAAATATTAATCCAGACCATGTAAACTAGCCTACCACTTTGATGTGCTTTTAGCTTAACAATTTCCAGGTTTTATTCCTGTTTTTATATGATGATCTGTTGGTCAGTGCAGTTATCTGTCAGCTGGTAATCCATATATTAGACCAGATTTCTTCAACTTGCAGCTGCAGATCCATATGTAACATTTGCTCATAACCACGTGGTTCCCTGCCACAGAGTAAAATTTTGTTTTCAAGTGAAGACTCACAAAATAAATTGAAAAAAGTTGTAATTGTATGGGGAAAAATTGCAAATTTATATGAGAAAGTTACAGATTTACCAGAATATATATATATATATGTTGAGAAAAAGATTACATTTTAAGAGAAAAAAATGACAAGAAGTGAAATTTCAAGAACAATTCCTATTGCTAATATTGACACATCATTTTATACTTCTAACTCAGTTTCCCTTCATTTTATGGCTGAATTATAGTATTAGTCAACCATTTCAGCAATTAGCCATAAATTTAAAAAGGTACTGATCAAATTTTTTACCATTGTCTGTTGTAGTAACATGTGCTGCTTCTTCTGTAGCTCATCTTCTAGTGCATTTTGACTGTGTGACAAGTTTCGAGCAGAAATGTCTGGCTTTAATTCCAGCTTACTTTGCAAAGCTATGACAAATTCTCCAGGATGTACCTTCACTTTTGTCCGGGAATAGCCCCCCCTTCAAAATCCCAAAATGTGTGGATGGAATCATACAATTTGTTTTTCAACTGCTGTTAACTTTTCTACTCAGATTGAGATAGTTCTTAAAGTTCTTTGTGCCACGATGAAAACCTTTGTCCTTGAATATATTTTGGCATTTAAATGTCACATCCTCCTGTACCATTGGTGAAGAAAGTGATTTGGCATGAATAATACATTTTCTATTATATCTACTGAGTTCTCAATTAAAATTTGTGATTTGGGTATATTATGATTGTTTAAAGCAAAGCGAAAATAATGCTGTCTGTGTAGTTGTCCTGATAATGTTGAATCGTCTGTATGTTCTGAGTGTTTTTAATAGTGTGTATGTCATATAACCGGATGAGTAAGAGGTTTGTTGTGCGTCCTGTGAATTCCAGGCATGAACGTATCCACACTAAAAAAGGAAGCAACATGAAGTCACAGTCAGACGGAGATGAGGTGGACGACCTCGCCACCCTTGAAATTCTAGATGAGGTAAAAGAAAACAAAACAAATAAATGTAGTTTTGTTACAGAAGCATGTCACAAGAACTGTCTGTTTGATAGAAAATAATTGATTCCCATAATGCATGTACTGTATGATGACATAATTCTTGTGTGTCTGCCTGCAGTTTTGGTTAAATGGCAAACCATAGTGATCGCAAAAGATATACATAGACACCAGTAATTTCAAACTCTGAGTTCGTCTGCCAAGATATGGAGCTTGAAGGAAGTATTTATAATCAATATATCATTTAGACTCTTTGGCCACTTCATTAAGCCCATATCTGATGTAGCAGTGAATGCTAAGGAATGTTCACAAACGCTGCAATTTGAGGGGTTTCGTCAAGGCTCATAAAATGTTGCACAACAGTTTGCCAACATTTTTTTCACAGTGACAAACAGTTTTTCTTGTTGCAGAAACAGTTTTTGCCTTGTGGTTGTTTAGATATGTTAGTTCATGCTGTTCCTTATATTTGAGAAATTGCTGATCTATTGGGTTTACAGAGGCTTTATAGATAACAGTCAAAAACAAATAGAAAATATCCAGCAGTTCTCTAGGCCCAAAGTCCTTGTTGATGCTAGAGGCTAGAAAACTGCACTCATTACAGCCGAGTTCTGCAGAAGACCACACCAGGTGCCCTCCTGTCAGGTAAGAACAGGAAACAGGCTAGAACTTTCACAGGCTCACCAAACTTGGGCAGCAGAAATTTGGAAACATTGCCTGGTCTAATGAGTCTCAGTTCCTGCTGCAACAGTCAGATGATACGGTCAGAATAAAACAACACAAAATCATGGCTTTGCAAATCTGCAGCTACTGTACGATGCTCTCCAGTGGTTGCTTGACAGAAAGGGTTGTAACAATTTCATCATAATCTATTATTACTTGTCATTTTTATGTTCATATAATAAAAAGATACTGAATAGCTTTTGTTTTTGTTCACATTTACAGTTTTAAGCACAAACTTACAGGACAAGCTTATTGTTATGCATCAGAATAGGCATGGAGGAAATAGGACCGAAATGCAGGCAGAATTTCAGTTCAAAGAAGTTTATTTATAATAGAAAACAAAGTGCAGCATGGGGGCTGAAAATAAACTAATCGAAACTTAAGAGAAGTAACTAAGATAGCAAACTGATAACTACTGTAACAGACCTTGGGAGAGATAGAAGCCAGGAAAGACGGGAGTAATCCAAGAATCACAGGAAATAGATACCATAACAAAGTCAATGACGCTGCAGGGCCGGGAAGGGCAAAACTAAACTTAAAGACTAGCTAATAATTGAACATAAGAAACAGGTAGGGGACGCATGAGGAATTGATGAGATTACATAACGTAAAAACCCCCACAAAGTAGTCAATCATAACCAAGGACAAACAGGGAGAGACAACCTAAATAAAACTAGACAGAACCAAAACAGGAAGTCAAGTTACTAAAGACTAACCAAACAAGGGATGCTCCAAAATAAAACCAAAGACCTAGGGAGACTAAGGGATAATGCAAGAGACATACATTCAGAATAACTGAGGGCAGAGGAATCTAAAACTCAGTGGCGAACCGTGTATTTTACAACTAGGCCTTCAGTGATGAGCTACCCGATTTAAGTGCCATTCATACTAAACACCATGAAAATAGCCTATACGGCCGTCCACACAAAGCATGTTAAAGATAACTTTAACTATAAACTTATAGTTTTAAAAATCTTTTCCTTTTCATTGTAGAGCTCCATTTCCCTGTACATTTGTTCGTTGAGCTGCAGATCCAATCTTGTTTCCCCAAAAGTTTAAAAGTACTGTTGCTTATCCAGCTGGTGGCAATGCTTTGGTGCCTCGCTGCTGCCTTGGTTAAGGCCCTGTCACACCTAGATGATTTGGGTAGTGTTTGCAAAACGTATGAAAAATTTAGAGAATACGCTGGGGGTACGTGAATCAGTTATGGCTCAGTTTTGTCTAAGTTAAGAACTCATTAAAGCACGCTGGTACATGGTGTTGTTCGCCAAGCTCCTCTGAAAATTAATTTTCAGTATGCTGAAAATTTTCCAACGTATCCAGTGTATGGCTGATAACGTCCCGCATTCGTGGAGCAAATGGCACATTTGCAGCATTGGTTCACAGGAAAAGCCCGTACAGAGTTCTCTGCCTGCGGCACATACATGCACGCGCGCACGTGCGCGCGCGCACACACACACACACACACACACACTCAGGGACCTGTTGGGAGGGGCTTATATTTAAGTGAAGTCTTTACGATCATCTGTCCTGTGTTGTTGTGATAGATATGCCAAAATGTCAGAACACCGGAGGAGGAGGATTCATTCAGCTGATCGCCTGAAGCGCAGAATGCAGCTGTGTATGTTGCTGTTTGCTGTGCCTCCCAGCAAAAGCACACTCCATGTATTATCTTGGTTTTATTTTTTTCACTTTATTGAAAATAAACTTTTTTATCGCCATCAGTTCGCGTACCTTTGAGCCAGGTTGTGACAACTGTCATCTGATGTTCCTAACGTGTCACATCAGCTGTTTTAGGCATGACTGACCAGACAGATTTGACAGCTCTGCTAGGTCGGTCACTCCCCCCCGCCTGGTCTTTGTAGGGGAGAATCATCTCGGTTGAACAGAGATGATGTCTCCCAAAACTAGGATTCATGGATCGCGAGGCAACAGTAGTTTGGCATGACTGCGCTATGCATAAGTTAGACTGTTGTTGTGCATAAGTTGTGAATGTCGGCAACACGTTAAGCATTAGTTGATTTAAGTTACTATTACTTAATTTTATGTCCAAGTTGTTATGGATACACGATGCATATGGCCAAAAGTGAAAATTTCGGCATATCCCAGCATTTCAGACCAATTTTTATACGTTTGGCTGTAATCCAAGGATATCGCTTGTTGTTAATATGGAAGTGACGGACAAATCCTTTCCCCCCCCGAGACGGGCCTGCTAGCTTCAGGGTTGGCCGACCTCTCTTCACAATGACCAGCTCTTCTTGAAAAGTCCATCTGGAAACTTGATTTTTTTTTTAATATATCAGCGACCAAACCATTTTCCTCTCCCCTGTCAGCCATTGTGGGTGGAAAAACGGCTATTATATTTAAACAGATACAGTATATTGTAGCTGCTTAAGCAAGTCCTTGCACTGGTGTTTTGCTAGCTAGGATCCTCAACATTGTGGGTGGAGGAGTATAACCATCCAATCAAGACGTAAAAATGCTGACGTTCTTGGATGCCTTCTATACGTACCCCTGGACATACAGAAGACATCTGATTGGTTAAAGCAACAGGATAAGTTTAACAGTCAATTTAACCTACTGAGCCACACTGTTAATTCATGAAGGTCCAAGGCAGATTTGCTTGACCTTGGCAACACAGATGGCTGAAGTATGATTGGACAAAGAAACTCTAACATGCATTACACTACTGGAAGGAGTGCAACCAAGAGAAAAGCCACAAAATGAAGAGAATAGACTATTGGGAATAATTTAATACATCCTTATGGAACAAATATGCTGTAAAGGTTGTAAATGTAACTCTGATAGTGTTTAGACCAGCAGAGAAGGCTTTGCTGGCCCTGAGGGTCCACCGCTGCTAAAACTAAGGCAACAAAAGGCCTATCGCCACAAAAAGCAGACTAATATTTTTGTAAATGATAACGATATAGGATACAATGACCGCTGTGGTTCCAACGGGGAAGTCAGAGTGGGACAAGCCCACAAACTTCTGGATAACAAAGGTGGTCTGTGACAGCTCCAGCCATTTTAGGTTCCAAGGGGGTCTGAGATTGACTGAAAACCAGTCTGTGTGTCCTGCAGTTCACATTAGAGTGATCAGAAACTCCCAAGTGCTCCATCCCACCTGGTCCCCTCAAGGAGGTGGTCATGTCAGGGGAGGAGGTATTAAACCCCCCTGTGCTTCCTTTGGTACCTGGTGGCTGTTGGTCCTTCATCCTCTACTGCATCCGTCGCTCCTTTTTCACCTCTTTTGTCAGCAACATTACAACTATTTGGCCATTCAAAGACACTTTTAACATTCAGCATTCATTTAGCTGTGCACAGATGAAGAAAAGTGAACTGCCGTAAAGACATCGCACGCTAAAAATAAACATGAGACAATACTAGATAATAACTTTCACAATCATTGATGCTGTCATGTCAATATGGGCCACCATCTGTGAGGAATGTTTCCAGCATCTTGCCACCAAGAATTTAAGCAGTTCTGAAGGCAAAAGATGGTCCACCTAGGTACTTGCATGGTGCACCTAATAAAGTAGCCCACGAGTATATATTGAAGCAGTATTGTATATAACCATAACTATGGGAATTTCACATCAACACTGATTTAATTTGCCTTTACTGCCAAAAAGAAGATTTAGCACCATTTTCTTTTCATGTTGGTCTATGAAAAAAAAACCAAAAAACACCGTAGCATCTCTTGCAGAAATAACATTTGGAGCAATTCATCAAATCCAAGCTCAGCATTGACATATTGAATGATACAAGCCGTCTCAGGCAGTTGCCAACGGATATTTTCACCCATCCTTCAAGCTGAGGAGCTCTTCTGGTGTGAGGGAGGCAGCAGAACCCCGCCGTTGTTGATGTACCTGTCCATGGCCGTGAGCCGACGGGAGAATTAATCACCATGTTGTGAAAATAATACATCGGCACAACAGACGTCACCGATTTTGACTCGAGGCATGACGTGAGCTGAAGTGCTTCTTGGTTGTGCTTTGATTTTTCTGCATTTGTCTCCCATGCTTTGTTTTTCTTATTGTTCCTAGAACATGGTCACAGAGCATCTTCAGAGTCGCTATAGCAGAGATCAGATTTACACGTATGTGGGGGACATCCTCATCGCAGTCAACCCTTTCCATAAGATGGAGATATATACGCCCGAGGTCAGTGGAGATGGGCCCCTATGTACCTTCCTTCCCATGCTTGTGTGCTCCAACATTTGGTCAATAATGCAGTAAATGTAGCCTGGCATATCTCATTAGTGCCTCTGCAGTTCTACAGTTGGCTGCGTACCATTTAGCCGCACAGAAATACACACACAAACCGCTCGTCTTTCTGCCTTCGTACCTCACTGACTGTATTTTTCTCTCAATTATCATGTTCTTTTGCTTCAGGTATGCCCCCATTTTTCTTCCCCTCCTTGCAAAATAGAAATGTAACGGAGTTGTGTGATAAAAAAAATCTACTCAGTTTCCTTCAAATTGTGTTTACTTTTTCCTGTCATATGTTTGTAACCTTTGTTTTTCACAGTACACAAAGATGTACATCGGAGCCAAGCGCACAGCAAACCCACCACATATCTATGCTGTGGCCGATATTGCCTACCAGTCTATGGTGTCATACAACGCAGATCAGGTAATATGCTATATTGGATGTTTTAAGAAATCATTCATTTTTTTCAAGTTGTTTAAGTCACTTAATTTTGATGCCATCAGCCCAGATGCCATTAGTACAAATGCATAAATACAAAAAGGAAAAACTGAAAGTAGATGTGTACAGTGGTGTGAAAAATTGTTTGCCCCCTTCCTGATTTCTCTTTTTTTGGTATGTTTGTCACACTTAAATGTTTCAGATCATCAAACTCATTTAAATATTAGACAAAGGTAACACAAGTAAACACAAAATGTAGTTTTTAAATGAAGGTATTTATTATTAAAAGTAAAAAAAATCCAAACCTACATGGCCTTATGTGGAAAAAGTGATTGCCTTCCCTGTTAAAACATAAATTAACTGTGGTTTATCACATCTTTGGAAAGCTGAGTTCAATTTCTCTAGCCACACCCAGGCATGATAACTGCCACACCCGTTCTCAATCAAGAAATCACTTAAACAGGACCTGCCTAACAAAGTGAAGTAGACCAAAAGATCCTCAAAAGCTAGACATCATGCTGTGATCCAAAGAAACTCATAGAACAAATGAGAAACAAAGTAATTGAGATCTATCAGTCTGGAAAAGGTTATAAAGCCATTTCTAAAGCTTTGGGACTCCAGTGAACCACAGTGAGAGCCATTATCCACAAATGGCGAAAACATGGAACAGTGGTGAGCCTTCCCAGGAGTGGCTGGCCAACCAAAATTACCCCAAGAGTGCAGTGACAAAAGACCCCACAACAACATCCAAAGACCTGCAGGCCTCACTTGCCTCAGTTAAGGTCAGTGTCCATGACTCCACCATAAGAAAGCGACTGGGCAAAAATGGCCTGCATGGCAGAGTTCCAAGACGAAAACTACTGCTGAGCAAAAAGAACATAAAGGCTCATCTCTGTTTTGCCAGAAAACATCTTAATGATCCCCAAGACTTTTAAGAAAATACTCTGTGGACTGACAAGACAAAAGTTGAACTTTTTGGAAGGTGTGTGTCCCATTACATCCATCGTAAAAGTAACACAGCATTTCATAAAAGGAACATCATACCAACAGTAAAATATGGTGGTGGTAGTGTGATGGTCTGGGGCTGTTTTGCTGCTTCAGGACCTGGAAGACTTGCTGTGGTAAATGGAACCATGAATTCTGCTGTCTACCAAAAAATCCTGAAGGAGAATGTCCAACCATCTGTTCGTGACCTCAAGCTGAAGCGCACTTGGGTTCTGCAGCAGGACAATGATCCAAAACACACCAGCAAGTCCACCTCTGAATGGCTTAAGAAAAATAAAATGAAGACTTTGGAGTGGCCTAGTCAAAGTCCTGACCTGAATCTGAGTGAGATGCTGTGGCATGACCTTAAAAAGGCGGTTCATACTCGAAAACCCTCCAATGTGGCCAAATTACAGCAATTCTGCAAAGATGAGTGGGCCAGAATTCCTCCACAGCACTTTAAAAGACTCATTGCAAGTTATCGCAAATGCTTGATTGCAGTTGTTGCTGCTAAGGGTGGCCCAACCAGTTATTAGGTTTCAGGGGCAGTCACTTTTTCACACAGGGCCATGCAGGTTTGGATTTTTTTTCCCTTAATAATAAATGACTTCATTTAAAAACTGCATTTTGCGTTTACTTGTGTTATCTTTGTCTAATATTTAAATTTGTTAGATGATCTGAAACATTTAAGTGTGACCAACATACAAAAAAATGAGAAAGCAGGAAAGGGGCAAACACTTTCTCACACCACTGTATGTTCAAAGGTGCATGCATGTATTAATTTGGATGCTGTTTTGGCCAATGAAATGCATGAATTAATAAAATATAGTTTCTGGGGGAAGAAAAAGAGAACCTTTTCCCCCTTGTTTTTTTTTTCCTTCCCTGTAACAGTACCAATTTACCACATGTTAAAATCTGCAAATGTAAGACAGAACTTCTGTAATTTATGTGAAATTTGAAAAATTAATAGAAAAAAAGTTGCATAAGGCCTGTTTCCACTACAGAAACTGGGAACCAGTTTCACAGGAACTCCCCCCATGGTGTGTGTCTCCACTACAAGAACCTCTCTGACAGTGCTGATTTGTAAAATCGGATGTCCTGGAACAGAGAGGCTGATGGTCCTGCAACTCAGTGTGAGAGGAGCCCCCACCCCCCCACACGAGAATACAGACACAACAGTCACTAAACAAAGAAAAACATGCAACAAAGAAACTAAGTGCTAAATTTTCCAACTGAATATACTTATTTCACAACCAGAGCAATATTTTTATGTACTGTAGATGCATTAATATATGTATTAATGCTATTAGAGATGCATTTAGGAATGACAGATGAAAAATAGCCTTTTGGCTAATTCTGGCACATTCACAAAACTGTTTATTAATGTGCACTGTCCCTGCTAAATAAACCAATAAATAATAGTAACAGGTGTTAGGCTAACTTTTACCACACTTTTATCCATAATCCTGGCTCCACGTGCTGTCCATGTCCACTGAAAGGTTTTCCTCTCTAGAATTCAACTGTTCCATGGGTTTAAAGAAATTTAGTAAAGTTGCCTGTCTTTTTGGCAGTTCCTTTCCTTTCCTCCTTGACGCTGAGACCTAATTCAAACAGCGTGCTGTGTCTGAACTGAACTGCCTGGTGACGCCTACCCCTGCCCCTTGCTACAATCCCATTTTAAAATGCAGATAACAGAGGTGAGGGATTTTTGTGTGTGTGTGCAACAAATAAATAAAGACTGTTAACACAGAAAACATTAATTAAAAGACAAAACCTTACTGACATGTTTTCATAGTGAAACAAGAGGTGGGGGATCCCACTCAAGAGGTTTCAGATCCAAAGTGGAAGGTACCGGATCTTGTTCTGGCAGGATCCAGCTCAAATTAAACCCTGCTCCCTGAAAGGGGAAGTTTTTAGGAGCTCATTGTGGCCGAAATAAGGCCCTGGTCAGGTGTAGATACTTCACAAAGCAGCCCCGAAAACTGCTGGCTGGAGTTTAGGATTGACTTGATGCCAGCTGGATAAAACTCGGCATCATGATGTAAACAAAACACGAGGAAATGAGAAGCACCAAATTTGACCAGAAAAAGAAAATAGTAACAATCTAATGCTTAGAAATTTTTATTTATATAATGCTGCCATGATTGTGGAAAGCCTGAACGATTATTTTGCATATGCGGCCATACAGTGTTAGCTGCAGGAGGAAATGAGTGTTACAGTGGTGCGGGACAGCACATAACACCAGCTGCTACCACTGTCATTCACGAGGATGTGATCCCACACAACCAGCACAACAGCTGTGTTGGTTTACACAGCATGCACATCAGGGTAGCATGAACACGGCGGAGAGGCAAGGCTGGTAGCTCAGGAGAGTAGCCGGAGAGTGGACACAGTGGTGCTGTATAATTGATCCGGTCCTCTTCACAATTATTAAGATAAGATAAGATAAGATAAGATAAGCCTTTATTAGTCCCACAATGGGGAAATTCCAGGATTTGCAACAGCACAGGGATAGCAACACTCAGATCAACAATCAGAAGGCAAGAAAAAACAAGAGCAGCGAGTATACATATGTACATATAAACATAAATATATAGACACACAGTGCAGAGCATTGTAGCTAGATGGAATAAATATATGAATATATAAATACACAGTGCGGAGCATTGTAGCTAGATGGAATAAATATGTAAATATATAAACACACACACAGTGCGGAGCATTGTAGCTAGATGGAATATATATGTAAATATATAAACACACTCAGTGTGGAGCATTGTAGCTAGATGGAATAAATATGTAAATATATAAACACACAGTGCGGAGCATTGTAGCTAGATGGAATAAATATGTAAATATATAAACACAGTGTGGAGCATTGTAGTTAGATGGAATAAATATGTAAATATATAAACACAGTGCGGAGCATTGTAGCTAGATGGAATAAATATGTAAACACACACAGTGTGGAACGTTGTAGCTAGATGGAATAAATATATGAATATATAAACACACAGTGTGGAGCATTGTAGCTAGATGGAATAGATATGTAAATATATAAACACACACAGTGTGGAGCATTGTAGCTAGATGGAATAAATATGTGAATATATAAACACACACACAGTGTGGAGCGTTGTAGCTAGATGGAATAAATATATGAATATATAAACACACAGTGCGGAGCATTGCAGCTAGATGGAATAAATATGTAAATATATAAACACACACACAGTGCGGAGCATTGTAGCTAGATGGAATAAATATGTAAATATATAAACACACAGTGTGGAGCATTGTCGCTAGATGGAATAAATATATAAATATATAAACACACACAGTGCGGAGCATTGTAGCTAGATGGAATGAAACAGCATAACCGTCTACTTAGTTATCCTACATGGTATGATTATGTACCCATACATATTCTCACCCTCCGTAGCTACCGGTATTTTCCTAGTTGTATACCGGAGGGGACCATTGTGTAAGTCTATTGCGTCTTTTGCATTCAATACTATTAGGTTGTCACGTCTTTTTGCTATCTCTGCGAGCAGCCCTGCTTAGATTATACAGTCTGACAGCCGTTGGTATGAAGGACCTGTGAAACCTCTCAGTTGTGCACCTAGGATGATGTAGTCTGCTGCTAAATGAGCTCTTTAGTGCATTCAGTGTGTTCAAGTTGGTCCCGTGCACTCCACTCTACATTCATTTCATGTATGGTGGAAGATGGAAACAGACGAGGCAGCGAGCTGAACGACACACAACTTTATTCCACTTTCAACATAAGCACAGAAACTCTGAAACCTGAGTGCCTGAGTGAACTCCTTTATACACTTTAATTCCCGCCTCTGGCACTCAGGGTGAACACATTAACATTCAGACTGCAAGACATGCACACACATTAACATAACATTGACCCACGTGTCACAGAGCAGGTCTTGCTACAATACATTCACACCATTGCCTCCTCAGGTGTCAGCCTGGCACGGCAGGGGGCGAAAGGCACATCTTTGTTTGGTTGGCTCCTCTCAGCTTTCCCCATTAGCATCTCTAGCTATCTTCTCTCCCACCAACCCCCTTGTCCTGGGTGGAGTGCCATGTGCATTGTATCCACCACACAGCCCCCCCCCCCCCCGAACACCCAGAAGGGCCTCTAACCCTCTGGCACCTTGGGCTTGAGCCGGTGCCCGAAACGGCTATAACGTGGACCGGCCGAAGTGTCATGCTGTTGAGGAGGGCAAGAGACAAACTCGGTCTCCGGCGCACAGTCCTGTGGAGGGGGAAAGGGTGGGGAGGGGAAAAACCTAGTCTGCTGCCAACAGTTCTCTGCAGGGGGAATACCAACTTGCAGAGCCACTGTAGGTGGGCGTCAGCACCGGGGAACTTGAGCCAACACCACCTGTTTGTCTGCCAGCACATAAGCGGGCTTAAGCCTGCCAATGCAGACAGTTTTCTTACGCCCCCCATGTCTAACACAAAATGCTTTGCCCCCATTTCCAGCACTCTGAACGGTCCATCATACGGTGGGCGCAGTGGGGTTCTGTGTACGTCGTGCCTAACAAAAGCGAACTTGGTGCTCTGTAAGCTCTTTGGGACGAAGGTGTGGGGAAAACAGTGGTGCGCCGGACCCGGCACGTTAGCGGCCCCTGTACTGTAACATGATCGTGTGGGTGGGTCGGTCCCAGGTGTGGAGTTTTCAGGTAAAAATTCCCCGGGGATCTGTAGCGGCTGAGAAAAAATGAGTTCCGCCGGGGAGGCTGCCAGATCCTCTTTAGGCGCAGAGCACAACCCCAATAGGACCCAGGGCAGGCGGTCGACCCAGTTTGCATCCGTGAGTGAGCCTCTGAGCGCTGCTTTAAGCGATCTGTGAAAGCGTTCGCGTAACCCGTTAGTCTGGGGGTTGTACGCAGTGGTGCAGTGAATTTTGACCCCCAGGCTCTGGGCCATCACATTCCAGAGTTCTGAAATGAATTGCGGACCCCTGTCGGAAGTGATGTCCGATGGGGATCCGAACCGTGCAACCCAAGCTGACAAAAAAGCGCGAGCCATTTCTGCGGACGTGGTGGAAACCAGCAGGACCACTTCAGGCCAGTGCGTGGTGCGGTCCATGATTGTCAAAAGGTGCGTGAACCCTTGCGACGGCGGGAGGGGGCCCACCAAATCCACATGGATGTGGTCAAACCTCCTGGCCGGAATTTGAAATGGCTCGAGGAGGGCTTTGTTGTGCTTGTGCACTTTGGCCTGCTGGCACGCGACGCACACTGCAGCCCACTCTTTCACGTTCCTGGGTAAGTGCGGCCAGACAGATTTCGCCCCCACCAGTTTAATCAAGGCGCGCACGCCAGGATGTGAAAGGGAGTGGACTGACTCAAAAACACGGCAGTGCCAAGAGCTTGGAACCACCAGGCATGGGCAATCAGTGGAGACATTGCAGAGCAAGGGGGGGCACCCTTCTTGCACCACCCTGCTCTCCAGTTTTAACCCAGTAGGCGCAGACTGGAGCACGCAAATGTCCGTGTCCGCAGTTTGCTCCGCGGCCATGGCGGGGAAATCTATTCCCATGTAGACCAGTTAAACTAATGTGCATGACAGGCAGTCGGTCACAACATTAAGCTTGCCAGCTACATGTTGAATGTCGGTTGTGAACTCCGAGATCGCGGCCAAATGTCATTGCTGCCAGGCTGACCATGGTTCCAAGACTTTGGACATTGCGTACGTTAGCAGCTTATGATCGACGAATGCAGTGAACTCGTGCTCTTCCAGCCAAAACTGGAAGTGGTGCGTTGCCAGGTGGAGGGTCAACAACTCTCTGTCAAACGTACTGTATTTGCGTTCGTTGTTGCACAAAGTGCGACTGAAAAATGCGAGTGGCTGAAACGTACTGCTTCACCACTGCCCCTATGGCAACGTCAGACGTGTCAGTGGTGAGTGCTATCCGCACTGACGGGACAGGGTGGGCTAGCAAAGTGGCGTTAGCGAGTGCTGTTTTGGCGTTTGTGAAAGCCTGGTCTCGCTCAGGGGTCCAGTCGATGTTTTCCGCAGGCTTTTTTTTCTTGAGCACAGTGTACAGCAGCTGCAGCAGCTGGGCTGCTCTGGGGAGGAAACGGTTGTAAAAGTTGACCATACCCAAAAATTCCTGCAGGGCGGAAAATATGATACGGCATACACCTTAACAGGCAGCAGAACTGCGCTCTCCAGCGAAATGTGGTGACCCAAAAAATCAATCATTGGCACACCGAACTGGTACTTCGCCAGGTTTACGATAAGCCCGTGCACGTCCAACCTCTGGAAAACTAGTTTGAGATGGGTGAGGTGCTCCTCCTCGGACATGCTAGCAACCAGAATGTCATCTAAATAGACAAAAACGAAGGGCAGGTCACGGAGCACTGCGTCCATCATTCTTTGGAAGGTTTGTGCCACGCCCTTTAACCTGAACGGCATGCATAAAAACTCAAAAAGGCCAAAAGGAGTTATTACCGCTGTTTTGGGCACGTCCTTCACGTGCACCAGGACCTGGTAGTAACTGCGGACTAGATCCACTTTCGGAAAAACACGAGTCCCAGCCAGGTGCACGGAAAAATCCTGGATGTGCGGGTATGGATACCGATCGTGTTCCGTGGTGTTGTTCAAATGCCGGAAATTGCTGCACGATCGCCACGACCCGTCAGCCTTAGGCACCATGTGTAGTGGGGATGCCCACGGGCTGTTGGAGTGCCTAAGAAAAGCCCAGCTGCCCTAAGTTGGTAAACTCCTCACGCATGCTGTCTAGTTTAACCACTTCCAGGTGCCAAGGTCGCACAAACACCGGCGGGCCTTTTGTGGTTATGAAATGTTCGACCCCGTGTTTGGTCACTGTAGCAGAAAACGTCGGAACCATGAGTGCTGAGAACTGTGAAAGTCATACCTGTCAAGGCATACCTCATGCCTCCCTTATTGGGGGGGCTTTCACACCTGTACTGAGTACTTAAAAACTGTATTTATCGGCAGATGAAAGAAAACTGAAGCAAAAAAAACAAACAAAAACCAAACAAACAACAATTGCAACATGAGCTATTTCAAACATATTTATTCAAATGTACACTTATATGGACACAATCTTGAGCCATAACTTTTTGGTAATGTGAAAATAATAAGACAATTAGCACAAATAAATAAATTAATTAATTAATTAATTAATTAAAAAAAATAAATGATAATATTAATAATAAATAAATAAAACCAATATTTTTCAAATTTACATTAGCACAAGGTAGATTGCTTAATTTGAAAGTACACAATAAGAATAATTCTGAATATAGTTCCTAGGAAACAATGTTGACACCAAATCACTGAAGTGATCTGCCACCGATGGGGGTAGATTGTGCTCTGCCACAAAATGACAAAACATCACTTCTGCTTGTGATGCATTGGATTTGGAAGGCGTCGGTTCTCTCACTGGCTGAAAATGTTCATCCATCCATCGATACGTTTTCGATTTGGCTACACAGTTTTTGTGGCCCTGTGTAGCGAAGTGCGACTTCAGGTCGAAAATCCCCGATGCAGTCACTTTTATGCTCTTCCTACATGGAACACAGAAGGAGTGTGTAGGGCCCTCTGGAGAAGCCTTTATCCATCCAGCGTATTTTCCCTTCTCGAAGCTCGGACTCTCCCATTCTTTTCGGTGACGTTCAGTCCCTCGATTTCCTTTTCTTCATGCTTTGTTTTCTTCGCCGGCGGTGCACTGCATGAAGCCATTTTGAAAATCACAAAAAGACTGCTTAGGTGCGCTCAATTTCGCCAGGCATCGAATTACTGTTCAGTTGATTTTAGGTTCTCTCAATAATTTTTTTTTTTGCTATATATTTTTCTTTTTGGCGTACAGAAATGGCAATACGCCCGTATTTGCTAAAATTACATTTTCCCCGTACTAAAATACGGCGAAACTGTATCACTTGACGGGTATTTTTAGGGGGAAGTACCAGCATTTTTCCTAAATGCTGGTACTAAGTACCAGCTAAGTAGTAAGTACCAGCTAAGTACCAGCTAAATGCTGGTACTTCCCCCCTGGACTTATAACACTAGCCTGTGTTGTTGGCCCAACTTCCCGGGCTGTGCAGGGCAAGGAGGTAAAAGAGACAGCATTCACTAAACGTCTGTTGGCAACATTGACTAACAACCCATAAGCACATAAAAAATCTGCGCCTAAAATGGGGACAGAACATGCCGCCACCACAAAATCCCATTGGTAATTGCATCCGTGTAAGCACACCGTCATCGTCTATTCGCTAAACGTCCTAATGTCGGATCCGTTGGTGGCCGTGAGCTCGGGACCACTGTCTCCTGCTGATCTGTCTGCACTGACTGGCAAAGTGAGGCTCTTCTGGGAGCTGTAGTCCACTCAGAAACGTCTCCCCGAACGTGTGTCTGTCATGAAAAGCAGCTTGTTCCTGTCGCCAGCAGTTGCAGCTGCTACTGACTGCTGGCCGTGTCATTTCCCTGGCTTCTTGAGTTGGCACGGTGGCAGACAGCGTTGCGCATCCGAGCCAAAGTGGCAGTGATAGACACAGAGCATCCCATTCCTGCGTCTCTTGGTGTCCATCCCAGCCACCACCACTGGCTCCTCGAACTCACTGGAGTCCTTTCCGGATGCCGGTGTCATTGCGTGCATGCTGAGAGTTCTGGTTGCTAGGATGATCCAGTCCACTTCCTGCATCAGAGCACGGTAGTTCCTGGTTACCAGCAGCGGCGAGTTGGCCAGGATCGCCCTTGCTGTAGCAGGTAGGTTCCTGAGGAAGAGGTGGGCAAAAAGGAAGGATTTGTTGTTCTTCCCTCTAAGTTCTAACATGCTCTCCATTAGCTCCACAGCTGATCTGTCACCTGACTCTGAACGCGTTAGGAGTCTCTCTGCTCTCTCACTGTCCGACAGGGTATACCGCTGAATCAGCATCTGCTTGAGATCGTTGTATTTCCCCTGGGCCGGCGGTTCCTGGAGCAGGCTCATCACTTGCTGCGTGGCACGCACATCCAGCGCAGCAACCACATAATAATATTTGGTGTCGTCTGTTGTGATCCCACGGAGTGCGAACTGGGCTTCAACGTGTAGAACCCAAGCGGTTGTGAAGCCAGAAGTCCGAGAGCTTGACTGTGACAGCGCATGCTGCACTGCTGTTCTCCCTCTGGGTTGTCTCCCGGGCAGTGCTCGACTCGTTTTCCATTGCACGTCTTTGGATCACCAATGTGGAAGATGGAAACAGATGAGGCAGCGAGCTGGATGACACACAAACTTTATTCCACTTCCAACATAAACACAGAAACTCTGAAACCTGAGTGCCTGAGTGAACTCCTGTATACACTTTAATTCTTGCCTCCGGCACTCAGGGTGTACGCATTAACATTCAGACTGCAAGACATGCACACACATTAACATGGCATTGACCCACACGCCACAGAGTAGGTCTTGCTACAATACATTTGCACCCTGCATCCTCAGGTGTCAGCCTGGCGTGGCAGGGGGCAAAAGGTACATCTTTGTTTGGTTGGCTCCTCTCAGCTTTCCCCGTTTCCCCATTGGGAAGCACAGTGGTGCAGTGGTTAGCACTGTTGTCTAACAGCTAGAAGGTTCCAAGTTTGAATCCCCAGGCTGGCAGGGGTAGGAACCTTTCTTTGTGGAGTTTGCATGTTCTCCCTGTGCTGCGTGGGTTTACTCCAGGGGCTCCGATATCCTCCCACAATCCAAAGACATGCATGTTAGGTTAATTGGTTGTTCTAAATTGACCCTAGATATCTGTCTCCTATAGGCCCTTAGAATAGAGGATTAGTACTAGTGAAGCACTTTGAGTGGTCTTTGAGACTAGAAAAGCGCTATATAAGCGCAGGCCCTTATCCATTAGTATCTCTAACTATCTTCTCCCCCACCAACCCCCTTGTCCTGGGTGGAGTACCATGTGCATTGTGTCCACCACAGTATAATCGTTTCTGTATGATTTCAACATATTTTACTTTGCCATGCTGCATCAGGGTCGAAACTGTGAAACGATTATGTCAAGAATAAATCCTCCGAAGACTGATGGTCCCTATCCCCTAATGGAGACACGACAGGAGAGATGGCCAGATACAAGGCCCTTATCAGGTTCCCGTCCCCTAAATTTGGTTCCTGATTCCTGTAGTGGAAAGAGGGCATAATTTGTAGTACTGTAAATGTGACTGACCGCCTGTGTGCAGTGTGTTGTGATCAGTGGGGAAAGTGGAGCAGGAAAAACAGAGAGCGCTCATCTGCTGGTGCAACAGCTGACAGTTCTTGGGAAGGTAAGTTGTAACGATTGCACAACACTGTTTTTTATTGATGTTTCCCTTTGAGTTCCTTTATCAGTTTGTGTACCAATGCACTGTATTACATTGATTTAAAACTTGTGAGAATTTAACAAAACATTAACATGAGAAAATAAATTCTACCCTACTAGCCTGAGCTGTCACTGTGTGAACATTTATTGTCACATTTTTAGATAACTGTTGGGACATTAATAGTATGTTAGCTAAAGCTTGTCATAAAAAATATTTAACCTCAAGACTATGTTTTATTTGTATAAACAAGAAGTGCTTAACAACTGTTAAGTTTAGTCAGTGTGTTTCCATGCATAGTTAAATTAAGCTATGGTTACAGCCTTACTAGGTTTTTTTTAATCAGACTACTGTCCTGGGGCCTCATGTACTAAGGGTACTTATGCACAAAAACATGTCGTACGTCCTTTTCCATGGAAAACTTCAGATTTATCAAGAATGAAATGGCCGTGGAAATATGCGCAGCCTCACGCCAACTTCATGGCTGGTGTACTTACGTTTCTACTGATACTGGTCCATTGACGACACTTAGAGGTGATGTTGGGAGACTGATAATGATGTGAAAATAATTGTACACACCAGAGACACATGATGAGCAAACATCCAAGTGTGTGCAATTAGATGAGTGGATGTAAAAGCAAGCACAAAGAAGTGCAGAAAATGCCTCTAACAACAGAGGATTAGAGGATATTGCAAATCGCACAGTGAGAAGAGAAAGGGTATTTTAGAGACAGAAGATTTTCTGGCTCAGGATGATGACTGGCTTGTCAGCCGGTTTAGGTTTCCATGGGCAGTCTTTGTGAAACATGCCTATGCGCCCCAAATATCACCCTGTCTTCAAGGCTTCATTACAACTCAGTGATTTGAGTAAGTTACTTTTTTTTGTTGATTAAACTACAGTTTCACAGCATTCTACCAAGCCCCCAATTGTCTCTGTGTGTACAGTAGTTATGTCAGTAAACATGTGCATAAAGTTTGAAATGCAACAGTCTCACCCTTTCCCCGGCGCACTTCATTTATTTAGTAGTGTGTATAATCAATGTAAGTTGTATATAACGATAAAGGATGAGATTTGCATTTTGGACATAAAATATGTACTTGTCGAGTCTTATATGATTTGCTTTCAACTGACAGGTGACCGTGGCTACCCACTAAATAGGTTCATATTGTCTTCTTTTTCATGACTGTTTTCCTTTAATTCAAACAGCTGATCCACCTGACTGGTCACAAATTGATTGCTTGATTGATTTATTCATTGTTTAAAATAATATTGTATAAAAGATACAACATACATTTAAAAATAATGGGATGGCACAAGAAAATGCACACACTTATTTCCATTGTTGTCCCTAAAAGAGGTCACCACTGGTCTCGTACCTGCAACCTTTGCTTTTAAATTTGGCACATTAACCACCACATGCTACAAATAACATTGATCAGCTGACACTTCTGAGGATGACTGCAGACATCAGTCTAAATATGTCAAAGGTGAATAAGCATCTCCTTATAATAATAATACCAAAGCATAAAGACCAAAATGCTAATAATAAACACAGAGTCTTACAATAACCAAGGGCGAGGACATGGGCTGTGCCCATATCCCGGTCAAGACAAAATACCAAAAAACCAAAACGAGGACATGGGCACAGTCCACGTCCCAATCCTGACAGCACAGAGCACCTAGGCCAGTTTTGGTCCAATTGAGTTGTTTGTGTTTTATTAGAAATTTTACTTCAAACCATATTATCTAGTTATGTTAGTCTGACTTGGAGAAATCCAGTTTAGTGTAATTCCAGTCACAATTCCAGTTTTAATCAGATTAACGTTGTTGAAAACCTTTGTTGGAGCAGCAGAGTAATGGCTGAGGATAAGAGAGGCTGCAGATGGATGCTGGGCTGGTGAAGAGGTTGAGGCACTGATGCAGGACAACAGCAGCATTGATATGGCAGATGGATGAATGCATGCAAAATCTTGGGTGCAAGAGTATAGTTGTTTGAATGAAATGATTTGAAAAGGGTTCCGCACTCATGCCTTTGCTCTGGGCTCTGCTGCAGAAACGCAGGAGCATGGCACTGCATATGATATCCCATTAACCAATAAAATAATGACAGAGAAGAAGGACCTTATGTTGAATTCAAGCTCTCATTAGTTTTTGTTTTGAGTGGCTTATGAATAAGATCATAAGCCACTTCGTGAAGCGGTAGAGGCAACCTCAAATAATGAAGTTTTTTTTTAAATTCCTGCATACTTCAGCTGCATGAGCACATGATAGGAAATAGCTAGAATAAATCTGCCACAGTACTACAGTATCACTTATCTCCCAGTTACTAACGTGGGATCTTCTTTTTCATGCAGGCCAACAATCGAACACTCCAGGAGAAGATCCTCCTGGTCAACAACCTGGTGGAAGCATTTGGAAACGCCTGCACTGTCATCAACGACAACTCCAGCCGCTTTGGCAAGTACTTGGAGATGAAGTTCAGCTGCGGGGGAATGGTGGTTGGAGCGCAGATATCTGAGTACCTGCTGGAGAAATCCAGAGTCATCCACCAGGCGATGTAAATATCACTTCCTATCTTGTTTCTGATTGTTGCTGCGACCTTCATCTGACAGCGACATCCATAGAAATTTAAATCATGCCTGTTCCATTCGTTTTCTGAAAGAACGTCACCATGAAGGTTATTGTTCTGCCCGCTGGCCACGGATCAGCGTGTAATGGACTGTCTCCCTCACTCTCACTCCTTTTTCACCATTTTCACCTCCATCTGAAACTGGTGGCATTTGCTTTCAACCTGCACTTCAGACAGCCCCATCTTTCCCTGTTATCTTGTGTCAGGGAAGAGCAGCAGGTCAAGTGGAGGGCCTGGCTTATTTCCTGTTTGATCAAAGATTGCGGTCTTACACGTGTCTGCAGTGAAACTTCAAAGAAACAGAGAAGTATTCCATTAGAAATCAGACACACAGGTCAGAGTGGAGGGTTTGATTTGACTGTAAGCTTTATTTGGAATACTGGGTGATCTTTTTTGCAGAATATCACAGGTGGTAGAGTTGACAGAAACTGTTCTTAAGTAAAAGTAGTGTGCATTAACTCATGATTAAAAAAAGAGTAGTCATCAAAATAATTACTTAAAAAAGAGTAAGAAAGTATATTGTAATCTGAAAAAAGCACTTTCATCAATTTGTGAGGGTTTTCTTGTCAATTTGAGACTTTTATCATAAATTAAAGACTTCTTCATATAAATTTGAGATTTTTTCTCATAAATTTATATTTTTTCCAAAATAAAATTACTACTTCTTGCTTATAGATTTGGGTTTTTTGCTCATAGATGAGCACCTTTTTTTCTCAGAAAATTGTGGACTTTTCTTATGAATTTGTCATTTTGATTACTGACCCCATATTGTATTTTTATTAATCCTAAATAGTCTTTGCCATTAAGCTCATTGCATTTCATTTTTGCATGTTTTTGTCATTTATCCAAGTAAGTATGTAAAATTTATTTATATATCACTTTTCACAGATTAAAATGATAAAGTGCTTGACAGTAAAAGTAGCAAAACAGTAAAACAAAACAACAAGGAAAAATAGTATAGCATAATGATTTAGAACATAATAGGATATAGTAAATTAAAATAAGAAGCTTGCCTGTTTTTTAAAAGAGTCAATGGAGTCTGTACAGTGTAACATTAGGGGAAGAGAATTGCCTGGAAAGCCCTAGTCCCATGAATTTTAAACAGTGTGTGGGGGTAGCAGCAACCTCTGACCTGATGACCAAAGAGCCCGGGAACGGATGTAAAAGTTAAAATTGAATTTTTTTTCCACAATATTTTTTATTGAACCTTTTTTTTTTACAAACATAACACAAACAATCAAACTCTAACACTAAAGTAATTTAAAAAAAAATGTACTAAAAACACCAACAACCACTAACAAAGGCAAGTCTTCAACAATGCTCCTCTGTTTAGTCTAGGCAATCCATTACATAAGTATACATATTATACCTTCACCAATTTGGAATTTACAAGGTCCACACACATCATTCACCTTCTTCTTCAAAAGTTATGTTTAATTTCTTTACATAATCAATGAAAGGTCTCCATATATTCTCAAACACATTTTCCTTTGATTTCAGTATGTATGTTATTCTTTCTAGTGGAAGGTTTGTTAACATCTGTCTTAACCACTGAGTCTTTTTCCACAGTAGTGCAATACATTTTTTGGCATTAAGCAAACTGAGGTCTATGAATGCTCTTTCACTCTTATTAAAGTTATGCTTTTCTGGATACAGACCCAACAAAAACAATTTAGGATTCAATATGAATTGTTTTGAAATTATTTTTTCAATTGTTACCCTCACCTCTTTCCAAAACATTCTAATTTTTCTACATTCCCATAAACAATGAATTAAGGTTCCTTTACTTTCCATACATTTTGTGCACGTATCTGGTATGTTTTTGTTATATCTATTTAACTCCACCGGTGTAACATACATCCGCATTAACCATTTAAAATGTATCAATTTAAGACGTAAATTTATTGATTTGGTTTGAGCTTCTGTACAAGCCAATTCCCATTGTTCCTCTGAAATTTCAGTTTGCAGGTCTTCTTTCCAATAATTCAGTCTTTTCTGTGAATTTTCACTTGAGGATAGTGTCAATGAGTTATAAAACTCTGAAATAATACCCTTTCTCTTACTGTCTTTCGTCAAAATTTTTTCCAAGGATGAATAAGTAGGTCGGGTGAGAGCATTATTTTGATTTGATCGAATAAAATTCTTAAGCTGAAGATATTTTAAAAAATGTGTTCTATTAAGATTAAATTTGATCCTCAGTTCTTCAAAAGACATTGTGTTATCTGAACATGACAAATATAAGTCTTGAATCTTTTGAATCCCTTTTAAATTCCATACTTTAAATACAGCATCCGCTCTCCCTGGTGTAAAATATTGATTACCCCATATTGGGCTAAATTGTGACAATAAGTGTGGTTCTTTTAAATATTTTTTGGTTTCACACCATATTTTGATCATATGCTTTACAATTGGATTTTTAACTTGTTTCTGTAATTTTTTAACCGAGTCTGAGTATATGAATATGGGAAGAGGTAAAGGTAAATTGTATGATTCCATTTCAGTCCAGTGAGGGAGATCATTTGATGAAAAATAATGTCATAGACCTCAGTTGTGCTGACCAGTAATACAACATAAAGTTTGGACATTTCAGACCTCCACGATCAAATGGTAAATATATTAAGGACAGACGTAATCTAGCCTTCCTATTGTTCCATATAAATTCCACTAACTTTTTTTTAATTCTTGAGAATAGATCTGAAGGTGGTGGTAAAGGAATGTATTGAAATAAATAAAGTATTTTTGATAAGATATTACTTTTAAGTATATTAATTCTCCCGATCATCGACATTGGTAGTGACATCCATCTCTGAAGTAGCTCATTAATGTCTGTCATTAAGGCTTCATAGTTGGCATTGGCAACTGATTCTAGCTTAGGCACAATTTGAATTCCTAAATATTTAAACTGATTTACAACATTGAATTGATTTACCTCAGGAGCTGGGTGATTTCTCTGGGTCTCATTTAGCATTAATATTGAAGATTTAGTTTTATTTATTTTATATCCTGATATTTCCCCAAAGTTCTTTATTAAATTTAACAAGGTCGGAATTGATTTTTTAAGATTCGACATAAACAAAATTATGTCATCGGCATACAGGGAGATTTTATGTTCTGTTGGTCCTACTTTAATTCCATATATTTGTGGATGTAAACGTACTGCCATCGCTAAAGGTTCAATTGCCATAGTAAACAGTAAAGGTGAAAGTGGACAGCCTTGTCGACATCCTCTATTGATTTTTATTGATTTTGAGATATTGCTGTTTGTTCGGATTTCTGCTGTAGCATTATTGTATATTATCTGAACCCATTTTATGAAATTATTTCCAAGTCCAAACCTTTGTAGGACTTCAAAAAGAAAGGGCAATTCGACCCTATCAAAGGCCTTTTCGGCATCCAATGATAGGAGAGCTGTATCTGGTGCTTCTTTATTAGAATAAATAATATTAAATAGTCTTCTTACATTATGGAAGCCTTGTCTTCCCATTATAAAGCCATTCTGATCTCGGTTAATAATATTTGGTAATATTACTTGTAGTCGTCTTGCTAAAATTTTACAGATTATCTTAAGGTCAGCATTTAATAGGCTTATTGGTCTCATGTTTTCACATTTATTAGAGGGTTTACCTGTTTTTGGCAACAGTATAATTAAGGCATTATTCATGTATGGTGGTAAATTACTATTTTGAAATGCTTCTAAAACCATTTCCAAAAGGTCTTACACTTTTTTCTGATTTCATATTATCAATGGCTTGCCCAACTTCTTCTTGACTAATTTTAGACTCCAGCATCTCCCTGTTTTCATTTGGAATACACGGTATAGATAATCCATCCAAAAACCCATTTAGTTTTGTTAAGTCAGTTTCATTTTTTGTATCATATAGTTTTTCATAATAATCTCTAAAGGCACTATTAATTTCTAAAGGATCTACAACTGCCTGTCCGTTACTTATAATACTGGTAATTGGTGTTTTAAATTCTAATTGTTTAATCTGCCATGCCAATAATTTCCCTGATTTTTCACCTTGTTCATAAAAAGATTGCTTCAATCTTAGAAGACTCGAGGCAGCTCTATTCGCTGATTTTTTGTCATATTCAGCTCTCAGAATCAGTAATTCGTTCTCTAACTTTGGGTTACTTCCTGCATACACTTTTTCTTGAAGAATTTTTATTTTATGTTCCAATTGGACTCTCTCCTCTCGAGTCTTCTTAGATTTTGAACCTGTATAACTAATAATATGCCCCCTAATAAAAGCTTTGAAAGCCTCCCACTTTATACATGCTGATGTTTGTGTAGTATTGATATCAAAGAACTCATCTATCTGTTTTTCTATGTACTTAACAAATTCCTCATCCTGAAGCCATTTATGCTGAAATTGCCACCTACCTGGATCCTTTGTCAATTTCTTATCTACATATATTAGACAGCAGGGTGCATGATCAGAGATCACGATGTTATCATAGAAACAGTTTTGAATCTTGGACCTTAATTCTATGGAGATCAAAAAATAGTCAATACGTGAGAATGTTTTGTAGGTATTAGAATAACAAGAGTAGGCTTTGACTTGTGGTTTCATTTCTCTCCATATATCTAGCAATCTCAATTCAAAAATTGAAATTTTAAAATGAATTCTAAAATTTACTGGCAACCAGTGAAGAGAGGCTAAAACTGGAGTAATAGCGGGATCTTCTGTTGGTGCTCGTTAAAAGTCTTGTTGAAGCATTCTGCACAGTTTGAAGGTGATCTAAAACTGGTTTGTTAAAACAAGGTAAAAAACCATTACAACAATCTAAATGAGAAGAAATAAAAGCATGGACAGTCATCTGAAGTTCAGCCTTTGACATTTAAATTGTCAAACAGCAATGACTCTTATTGTGTGTCCATCCATCCATCTTCTTCCGCTTAATCCTTTTTGGGTTGCGGGGGGGGGCTGTGTTGCAAATACTGTCACACTCATTGACTGATTATTAAGACTGTGGAAGATGAAAGCAGACAAGGCAGCGAGCTGGACGATTCATGAACTTTATTCCTCTTCCAACATAAAGCACAGAAACTCTGACTCTGAGTGCCTGAGCACACTCTTTTATACACTTCTATTCCCGCCTCTGGCACACAGGGTAAACACATTTACAGACATGAAAGACAGGTACACACATTAACATGACATTGACACACATGTCACAGAGCAGGTCTTGCTACCATACATTTGCACCCCTGCATCCTCAGGTGTGAACCTGGCGCGGCGGGGGGCAAAAGCCATGTCATTGTTTGTTTAGCTCCTCTCACCTTTCTCCATTAGCATCCCTAACTATCTTTTCCCCTACCAACCCCGTTGTCCTGAGTGGAGTGCCGTGTGTATTGTGTCTACCACACGTCCCCTCCCCACCGAACACCCGGAAGGGGCTCTAACCTTCCAACACCTTGGGCTTGAGCCAGTGCCCATAACAGCTGTGACGTGGAGCTGCCGGACCGGCCGAAGCGTCCTACTGTTGAGGGGGGCAGGAGTCAAACTCGGCCTCCAGCACGCAGTCCTGAGGAGGAGGAAAGGTTGGGGAGGGGAAAGACCTAGTCTGCTGCCACCAGTTCTCTGCAAGGAGAACACCAACTTGCGGAGCCACTGTAGGTGGGCATCTGAGTCGGGGAGCTTGAGGCAACACCACCTGTTCGTCTGCCAACACATAAGCAGGCTTAAGCCTGTCAATGCAGACAGTTTCCTTACGACCCCCCAAGGTCTAACACAAAATGCTTTGCCCAGGTTTCCAGCACTCTGAACGGTCCGTCATATGGTGGGCGCAGTGGGGTTCTGTGTGCGTCGTGCCTAATAAAAACGAACTTGCCGCTCTGTAAGCTCTCTGGGACGAAGGTGTAGGGAAAACAATGGTGCACAGGGCCCAGCCCAGCACATTGGCCGGCCCTGTACCGTGACAAAATTACACGAGCAGGTTGGTCCCAGGTGTGGAGTTTTGCGGTAAAAATTCCCCGGGGATCTGTAGTGGCTGAGAAAAAATGAGTTCCGCCGGGGAGGCTGCCAGATCCTTCTTAGGCACGGAGCGCAACACTAACAGGACCCAGGCCAGGCGGTCGACCCATTTGCAGTCATGAGTGAGGCTCTGAGCGCTGCTTTAAGCAACCTATGAAAACATTTGCATAACCCATTAGCCTGGGGGTTGTACACGGTGGTGTGGTGGATTTTGACCCCCAGGCTCTGGGCCATCCCGGACCAGAGTTCCAAAACGAATTGCAGACCCTTGTCGGAAGTGATGTCCGATGGGGATCCAAACCATGCAACCCAAGCCTACAAAAAAGCGCGAGCCACTTGGAAGCTTGGTGGAAGCCAGCGGGACCACTTCAGGCCAACGCATGATGCTGCCCACAATTGTCAAAAGGTGCATGAATCCTTGTGATGGCGGGAAGGGGCCCACCACATGGATGTGGTCGAACCTCCTGGCTGAAATTTGGAACAGCTCGACGGGGGCTTTGTTGTGCTTGTGCACTTTGGCCCGCTTGTACACGATGCACACTGCAACCCACTCTTTCACGTTCCTGGGTAAGTGCGGCCAGACAAATTTCGCCCCCACCAGTTTAACCGAGGCACGCACGCCAGGGTGTGAAAGGGAGTGGACTGACTCAAAAATGTGGCAGCACCAAGACCTCGGAACCGCCAGGCGTGGGCGACCGGTGGAAATGTCACAGAGCAAGGGGGGGCACCCTTCTTGCACCACCCTGCTCTCCAGTTTTAACCCAGTAGGTGCAGACTGGAGCGCGCCAATGTCCCTGTCCCCAGTTTGCTCCACTGCCATAGCGGGGGAATCTATTGGAATATAGACGGTTGTAAAAGTTGGCCATGCCCAAAAATTCCTGCAGGGCCTTCACGGTCTGGGGACGCGGAAAATCCGACACGGCACACACCTTATCAGGTATCAGAATCGCGCCCTCCGGTGAAATGCAGTGACCCAAAATATCAATCACTGGCACACCGAACCTGCACTTCGCCGGGTTGTCATTAATCTCATGCGCTTCCATCCTCTGGAAAACTAGTTTGAGATGGGCGAGGTGCTCCTCCTTGGACGCGCTAGCAACCAGAATGTTGTCTAAATCAGTGCTTCTCAATTATTTTTTGCAAAGCCCCCCCTAGGAAAGAGAAAATATTTCGCGCCCCCCCAACTCGCCGCAGTGACTATAAATAAGATCATTATCTATAAAAATTGTATAAGTATACCTAAAATTGTATCCTTTTTAACATTAACAAAAGAAAAAAGCAATATAAATCAACTTTCAACAAATATTAACTTTATTTTGCCACACAGAAACCCTGTTATAGTCTAAAACAGAAAAAAAAACTTAAAGTGCATCAAAGTGCCTGAAATAAAAAATATGTCAATCCTTATTTAAACTAGAAACATTTTTGACCAACTGAACCATTTGATGCTGAGAAAAATAATTCAATCAATAAATAATATTAAATGTAAATTGATCTGGAACATTAACACAGGAGTACCAATATATTTAACATTTTAGGCTGAAGAAAAAGGTAGAAAAAGGCAGTATCAACTCCTCTGCAATTGTGTGGGGTTTTTTGCACTGCGCAATTTGGTACGCCACTTTAAATGATGCTGAAAGTGCTCGCTGGTTTACTGATGTAGCGTTCACAAAGCGGGATGATTGTTGGCCGTACTCCGCACGTTTTCGCTGAAAAAAATCAAGTGGCTTATCAACGTGTTGAGGATGTAATGTCTGTAGGTGACGTCTTAATTTATTTGGCTTCATGCTGTCCGGTGCCAACACTTTCAGACACAGTGAACACACCGGTCTTTCCTCGTCTCCCACCGTAGTCAGAGTGAAGCCAAGCGCTAGATAAGCTTCGTCATATTTCCTCGTCTTAGCTTTTGGGAGACTTTCATTTGTCTCTTTACCTCTGTCTCTCTCCGCCTTTCTTTTCGTTACTGTTAAATATTTCTCCATGGTGTCTCTCGAGGGGTTTGTTGACAGCAATTTAAAAAGTTTTAAACTCCCGCACAGACTTTGACAATGAGAGCGCCACTGCACCACCTGCTGCCGTGGATGTGCAATTACACTTTACATGGCAAAAGCAAAGCCTGTTCCCCGGGGTCACACGCGTCCTCCCTGGCATCGCATCGCGCGCACCCCACTATTTGAGAAGGACTGGTCTAAATAGACAAAAATGAAAGGCAGGTCATGGAGCACCACGTCTATCATTCTTAGGAAGGTTTGCGCCACGCCCTTTAACCCGAATGGCATGCGTAAAAACTCGAAAAGGCTGAAAGGAGTTATTACCACTGTTTTGGGAACGTCCTCCATGCACACCGGACCTGGTGGTAACCACAGACCAGATCCACTTTAGAAAAAACATGTGTCCTGGCCAGGTGCACGGAAAAATCCTGGATGTGTGGGATGGGATACTGATCGTGTTCCGTGATCAGAACCAGAAGAATCAGAATCAGAATCAACTTTACTGCCAAGTATGCTTACACATACGAGGAATTTCACTTATCACTAAGGTGCGCTCATGTTAAGCGCTCCCTAATGACGCGGCAGCCATACAAGGCGCCTCATACAGTGTGGGATAAAGAGGGGGAGGGAGAGGGGATGACACATTGGGCAGAGAGAAAAAACATAGTTATCATAATATAGCTCGAATGAGCTAGATTGTGATCACATAGAAAAAAAAACCCTAATTGCACAATTAGCAGACAATACAGATCCACACATTAACAAAGCAAAGAAGCAGGAGAGAGACCAGTGTGGGTATGTCAGTCATATGATATCAGTGTGAGTGCAGTGTGTGAAGTATCAGTTACTGGTGGACAACAAAACTCGTCTCCTAGGCAACGGCTAGATGTTATGTCTTTAGTGTCCTAAACATAGATAACATGTCCACAGAGTCCATCTCTCAGTTCATGCCAGATGGTAATTTCCATGTTAGTCACATGGCTGTCCTTGGAGAGTTCAGATTGTTGCACATCAGCAATTGTTTGGGTTAAAAGGAAGCCAAGCCAAAACTCCCTTCTGCTTTATCTCAACTCCTGGAGGAATGAGTCTCTCAAGGACGCCGAATCAAGGCCTGATGAGCACAGTACACTTGGAGCATAAAAATTTCCTCTCTCATGCAATTCTGTGCATCACACATTCACAGGCTTTAAAATCATTCCCTGGAGAGCACCCAGCGACTCCTAGATGTATCCCACCTTCTGATTCAGTTCGCCATTCAGTTCGCCATTGCCGCTATCAGCGCTCTCCCCAGCTGGTCAAATTGTTGAAGGAGCCTCGCCGGGTCCGCATTTTGACCAGCTCTTCAACTTCTTTAATTTCCGATACACCAGGAAACTCCAGAGCCAAACAGTAGAAATCCTGTGATCATAAGCCAAACAGATAGATGTCTTCCACATCTTCAATCGAATCACACAGACACATGAGTTTCCAATTGTCCCATGAGTCTCCCCACTTGGGCTCCCGCTGGCCCGATCTTCTTTTAAAATGGTGTCAATTGCATTTAAAGCCCAGCTCAATTCCATAATTTTCCGTTTGGGTCGAGATGCAGCAGAAGAAGAGCGAAACACAGACAGGACACAGCAAGCTGGGATCAGTGAAAGGAGGAGGAGAAGGGAGAGGGGAAGAAATGCGTCTGCTCTCTCTGAAAGCCGGAAGAAGAAAAGTGATGTTGTTCAAGCGCTGGAAATCACCGCACGGTCGCCACGACCCATCGGCTTTAAGCACCATGTGTAGTGGGGATGCCCACGGGCTGTTGGAGCACCTAATGATGCCCAGCTGCTCTAAGTTGGTAAACTCCTTGCGCACGCTGGCTAGTTTAACTGTGTTCAGGCGCTGAGGTTGTGCAAACACCGGCGGACCTTTTGTGCTTATGAAATGTTCAACCCCGTGTTTGGTTACTGTAGCAGAAAACGTTGGAACTGTGAGTGCTGGGAACTGTGAAAGTAAATGCTGGTACCTCCCCCCTGGAGCTATAATGTTAGCCTGTGTTGTTGGCCCAACTCCCTGAGCTGTGCAGGGCAAGGAGGAAAAAGAGACAGCATCCACTAAACGTCTGTTGGCAACATCAACTAACAACCCATAAGCACATAAAAAATCTGCTCCTAAAATGGGGACAGAACATGGCACCACCACAAAGTCCCATTGGTCATTGCTTCCATGTAAGCACACCGTCAACGTCTGTTCACTAAACATCCTGATGTCGGATCCATTGGTGGCCGTGAGCTCAGGACCACTGACTCCTGCTGACCTGTTTTGACCCACAGAATGAAGCTCTTCTGGGAGCTGACGTCCACTAAGAAACGTCTCCCCAAACGTGTGTCTGTGATGAAAAGCAGCTTGTTCCTGTCGCCTGCAGTTGCAGCTGCTACTGACTGCTGGCTGTGCTGTTTCCCTGGCTTCTTGAGTTGGCACGGCTGCAGACAGCATTGGGCATTCAAACCGAAGCAGCGGTGATAGAAACAGAGTGTCCTGTTCCTGCATCTCTTGGTGTCCGTCCCAGCCACCACCAACAGCTCCTCAACCTTGCTGGAGTCCTTCCCGGATGCCAGTGTCGTTGCGTGCACACTGAGAGTTCTGGTTGCTAGGATGATGCGGTCCGCTTCCTGCACCAGAGCGCAGTAGTTCTTGGTTACCAGCAGCGGCGAGTTGGCCAGGATCACCCTCGCTGTAGCAGGTAGGTTCCTGAGGAAGGTGGGCGAACAGTAAAGATTTGTCGTTCTTCCCCATTAATGCTCACATGCTCTCCATCAGCTCCACAGCTGATCTGTCACCTAAATCTGAGCGCGTTAGGAGTCTCTCTGCTCTCTCACTGTCCGACAGGGTATACTGCTGAATTAGCATCTGCTTGAGCGTGTTTTATTTTCCCTGGGTCAGTGGTTCCCGGAGCAGGCTTGTCACTTGCTGCGTGGTGCGCACATCCATCGCAGTGACCACATGATAATATTTGGTGTTGTCCGTTGTGATCCTGCGGAGTGCAAATTGGGCTTCAACATGTAGAAACCAAGCATTTGTGAAGCCAGAAGTCCGGGAGCTTGACTGTGACAGCGCATGCCACACTGCTGTTCTCTCTCTGGGTTGTCTCCCGAGTGGTGCTCGACTCGTTTTCCGTTGCACATCTTTGGGTCACCAATGTGGAAGATGGAAACAGACGAGGCAGCGATCTGGATGACATACAAACTTTATTCCACTTCCAACATAAAACACAGAAACTCTGACTCTGAGTGCCTGAGCAAACTCTTTTATACACTTCTGTTCCTGCCTCCGGCACACAGGGTAAACACATTAACATACAGACATGAAAGACATGTACACACATTAACATGACATTGACACACACGTCACAGAGCAGGTCTTGCTACCATACATTCGCACCCCTGCATCCTCAGGTGAGACCCTGGCGCGGCAGGGGGCAAAAGGCACATCTTTGTTTGTTTAGCTCCACTCACCTTTCTCCATTAGCATCCCTAACTATCTTCTCCCCCACCAACCCCGTTGTCCTGGGTGGAGTGCCATGTGTATTGTGTCCACCACAAGATTTTAATTTTTCAGTGAAATTCCTGTGTTCCCACAGAGGAGAGAAGAACTTCCACATCTTCTACTACATTTACGCTGGTCTGGCTGACAGGAAGAAGTTAGCCCACTACAAACTCTCTGACAGTAAAACACCAAAGTAGGTTTGACATTCTTTCAGCTCTTGTCCTAAAAATGATTTCAAATTTCCTTCTTCACGAAATCTCACTCCTAACTTTTGTGGTTCCTTTCTGTGCTGCAGGTACCTGTATAATGAACACATTAAACTGGGATCTGACATAGTGAGCAACCCCTTGTACAAGGAGCAGTTTGATGCTGTAGAACAGTGTTTCAAAGTCATTGGATTCACCCTGGAGGTACAAACCGCTGCATTAATTACTGGGCAGAAAAACACTGAAAGAATATTGGCCACAAGTTGAACACTACAACCTTGATCTAAATGAAAAACTGTGTAAAAGATGGGCAAACCTTTTAAGTCTGAAAAGTGTAGTCAACATATGCAGTAAGTGCTTTAAATGTGCCCTGTTTTTACACGTTGGCACACTTCCCAGAGGTGTTAATGAATTCTCTGTGATATGTTTTGATCAAAATATCTCAGGGTGTAAATACTACATCACCATTTTCCACTCAGATTAAACACCCTACTTCACGTTTCTTTAAATACTAATGAGCCCCAATTCACCCCACCAAGTTTCCTGGGGGGACTTTGGTAATGTCACAAACTGACCCACACCGCTACACCTATTAGCTCACCATCTAGGGGAAAAACATTGTCATAAACTTGCCCCTCCAGGGCGGAATGGAAACCCAAACGCAGCTTCTGTGAGTTGCTGTGGTTTAATGAAAACACAAAAATATAACAGGGCAGGATACAAACAAGCAGAATAACCAACGAGTTAAATCATGAATAAGTAGAATAAGGAATAGGTTGAAGTGTGTAATAACATCGGTAAGACACACTAGGACGTCACCCCGAACAGCGGGGCAGCATCCCTTAAGTAAGGCAAGGAGGAATTACACAAATGACAAACAGGTGTGGATAATAAAAATCCAAGGGGGAGGGTAATAAAGCAGAAGAGTGAACAGCTGGGACGAACTGCGAACTAGCTAGGAGAAGAAACAGAAGAAACAAAGAACACTGTCAAAATAAAAGCACAGGAGAAACATGACAACTGAAATGAACACAAAACTAGATCCAGGCCAAATAATACAAAGGGAGAAAATAACCCACCAAGGCAAGGACAAGATAACCGAAAGATGCTACTCATCATCATCATCATAGCAGTCTGTCAGGGGCGACAATGACTGTTTCATTTGGGTCTGATCAGATTCCTCCACGCAGCTCTGTCCTTCGCCCTCTGCTGCCAGGAACTCCTGACCTTGTTAACCCGAGCGACGTCTGAGCTGGTATGAGTTGCTTTCTGACTGACCATTTCATGAAACTGCTTGCAAAGTATTTGAGTACCGCTAGCTTTTGCTGTACTAGCGGCACATTCTTGGCAGATAGAGGTATTATCAGTGGCAAGGACCAATAAGAAATACCAATACTACAAAAATGGAACTAAAGGCGAAGAAGTGAGAACGCTCATGTCCAAACACAGGAAGATATAATTTATAATACAGACAAAACCATAAACAAATTCAATAGCTAAACTGAGGTGGAGAAAATACAGAAAATAATCAGAATAAACTGAGAGCGTGAGCATGGCTCCCCAACCATGCTCAGCATCATGACAAACAGTCTATACAGCTGACACATACTTGAAAGTGTTCTATACAAGAGCACTCTGAGGTGAGTGCAGTATCCCCCACCTCCATTTTCTTTGAAGATCCCAATACTTAGTGACGGAAAGCAGTTTTCAACTTTTCATTATAATTACTGTGGCAGAAACAAATTATGATAAGCCCATCATCCATGAATATACAACAAAGTATACAGCCCATAGTTGTAGGTCAGGATCCCATGGTGAAACCATGTAGCAAGTATGGTGACCCTAGAAAGCTTTACATGTTCTATAGTAAGAGATCATAGGGAGTGCCAACCTTGACCTTTTGACCCCAAACCTGTAGTCAGAGGTTATGGTCTCAGAGTGAACCTCTGTACCAGGTTTGGTGACCCTAGCTTTGTTTGTTGTTGAAATATGCTTTATAAGGCATTTTGATGTTGACTTTTGGCCTTGCAATCCTAAAACCACAGTAATACTTAAGGGTCACAGGGTGAACCTGTGTACCAAGTTTGGTGGCTCTAGTTTTTCTCGTTGTACAGTAATAAGACATAAGGAATGTTCTTCTTCTTCTTCTTCTTTTAGATTTGATTGGCGGTTGGCAACCAGCTTACAGGTGCATTACCGCCACGTACTTTACTCTATACTCTTTGTATAAGGAGTTCTTATAAGGAGTTCTGAACAACTCCTTATGTGGTCACGTGACCGGAATTCTATCCATAATGAATGCTAACCTTGACCTGTGACCCCAAACCCATAGTTATAGGTCAGGATCCCAAGTGAATGGAGTCTTAATTGCCTAACTGTGTTGGTGTGTGTGTTATTAACATCCATTAGTATTAGGATTGAGTTACTGTGTTAGTGTGTCATTATTAGAATTGTTGTTTCTGTACCTATTACCTTGGCATTCGTTAGGAGAGCAAAGAATTTCATTGCTCAGGAAATGTAGCATTTCTTAACTGTGCACATGATAATAAAGCCTGTGAATCTTGAATCTGGAACCTGTGTACCAGGTTTGGTGATCCTAGCTTTACTTGTACAGTAACTAGGCATAAGAAATGCTAACCTTGACCTTTGACCTTTTGACTTCAAACCCATAGTCTGAGGTCAGAATCCCAAGGTGAACATGTGTAGAAAGTTTGGTGACCCTGGCTTTTTTTGTTGTTGAGATATAATTTATAAGCCATTTTGATGTTGACCTTTGACCTTGTAATCCCAAAAACCATAGTCACAATTTAGGGTCACAGAGTGAACCTGGGTTCTAAGTTTGGTGACCCTAACTTTATTTGTTGTGCAGTAATAAGGCATAGGCAATGTTAACCTTGACCTTTGACCTTTTGACCCCAAACCCATCGTCAAAGGTCAGGATTCCAGGGTGAACCTGTGTATCAGGTTTGGTGGCCCTAGCTTCCTGCGTTGTACAATAATAAGGCATAAGGAATGTTAACTTTGACCTTTTGACTGTAAACCCATAGTCAGAGGTAAGGATCCCAAGGTGAACCTGCATACCAGGTTTGGTGGCCCTTTACTTGTTTTGTAGTAATAGTAAATGTAGCATTACCATTTACCATTGTGCAACTGCAATGTTAACTTTGAACTTACCATTGTGTAACTGCAATGTTAACTTTGAACTTTGACCTTTGACCCCTTGACCCCAAACCCATAGTTAGGTAAGAGTGTAAGTCATCCAAGATGTGTATTAGCTACAGCTACTGTATTTGAAAAGCCTACATCATTTCTTTCAGTAGTTATTGTGTTTAGAAGATTTAGGGGAAAATCTGACCTTTGACCACAGGGTTATCCGTTGAGAGTCAAATTGGAATATGCGCATCATCAGAGTATATCAAACCATGGTACAAAGTTTCAAAACAATCGGAACAAAACTGTAGGATGAGTTGATTTCACAGTTACTGTCTATGAAGTGAGGTGAAACAGGAGGTCATAGGTCAAGGGCTACAACTCCTGCAAAAATCATCCGATCAGAACCAAATTGCAATATGCGTGTCACCAGAGTACAGTGGATATAAAAAGTCTACACATCCCTGTTCAAAGGCCACGTTTTTGTGATGTAAAAAAATGAGACCAAAATAAATCATTTCAAAACTTTTTCCACCATTAATGTGACCTATAACCTGTACAATCCAATTGAAAAACAAACTGAAATCTTTTAAGGGGAAAAATAAAAAATGAAAACTTACAATAACCTGGTTCGACCTCGGATTCAGGAGGAGCAATGTAGTTTTCATCCTGGCCGTGGCACATCGGACCAGCTCTTTACCCTCTCGAGAATCCTTGAGGGTTTGTGGGAGTTCACCCAACCAGTTTACATGTGTTTTGTAGACTTGGAGAAGGCATTTGACTGCATCCCTCGTGGTTTTTTATGAGGAATGCTTTGGGAGTATGGGGTGTCGCACTTGTTATTACGAGCTATCTGGTCACTGTACAACCATTGTGAGAGTTTGGTTCATATTGCCAACACTCGGTCAGACTCATTCCCAGTGAGAGTTGGACTTCGCCAGGGCTGCCCTTTGTCACTGATTCTGTTCATAATTTTTATGGACAGGATTTCTAGGCGCAGCCAGGGAACGGAGGGTGTCATGCTTGGTGACCACAGGATCTCATCTCTGTTGTTTGCAGATGATGTTGTCCTGTTGACTTCATCCAGCAAGGACCTACAGTTCTTACTGGGACGGTCTGCTGCTGAGTGTGAAGCAGCTGGGATGAGAATCAGAACCTCCAAGACTGAGTCCATGGTCCTCAGCCGGAAAAAGGTGGATTGTCCTCTCCGGGTTGGGGACAAGCTCCTGCCCCAAGTGGAGGAGTTTAAGTATCTCGGCGTCTTATTCACGAGTGAGTGGAGAATAGAGTGAGAGACTAACATTGTGATTTAGACATTGTACCGGTCTGTTGTGGTGAAGAGGGAGCCAAGCTCTAAAGCAAAGCTGTTGCTTTACCGGTCAATCTACGTTTCTACCCTCACCTATGGTCACAAGCTTTGGGTAATGACCAAAAGAATGAGATTGCGGATACAAGCAGCTGAATTGAGCTTTCTCCGTAGGATTGCTGAACTCACCCTCAGGACTCACCCTCAGAGATAGTGTGAGGCGCTCAGTCATCCGGGGAGAGGCTCAGAGTAGAACCGCTGCTCCTCCGTATTGAAAGGAGCCAGTTGAGGTGGTATGGGGATCTGATCAGGATGCCTCCTGGACGCCTCCCATTTGAGGTGTTTCGGGCATGTCCCACTGGGAGGAGACTCTGGGGCAGACCCAGGACTTGCTGGAGAGACTACATTTCCCAGCTGCTCTGGGAACACCTTGGTATCCTCTCTGAAGAGCTGGAGCAAGTGGCTGGGGAGAGGGAAGTCTGGGCATCTCTGCTTGAACTGCTGCCTCTGCGACCCAGACCTCTGGAAAAGTGGTAGAAGATGGATGAAACAGGATATTGGTATACATAGTGGTAATGTTTCTTTGTCTCAGTCTTGACCTCTGCATACTCTCTCTACCCTCAAACTTGGGTTCCACGGCTGGCTGTGGTCAGTCCATGTGGCACAGTTTGTTTTGTTTTTTTTTTTAGTTACATGTTTGTTGGATAAGACAAAAAACAAATAAACTTTCCTTTGCTCAACAGATACCAGTTTCAAGTCACTGCTCTATGCTATCAGTGACATGCATTAACTTTTTTTGACATCACCACAGCAAGTCTGAGCTCAACTTGTGACAAAAGCAGCAATTTCCAGTCAGAACACATGTTATCCACACCCAAATAATAAAGAAAATAACATAAACTAATGTGAATGCAACATTAACCCCCAGATTATGTTTTGTTTGCTACATTGATTCTTTATTGATTCTTTAACCTCCGGTCATGCGCACAGTGAAGTTATGGTCTGAGGAGGCAATGGACGCTCTAAAGGACTGCTTTGAAACCACTGCCTGGGAGCAGCTCTGCGATCCACATGGTGAGGACATCGATGGCCTCACTCACACCATCACGGACTATATCAGCTTCTGTGTGGACAACACCGTACCCACCAAGACCATACGGTGTTGCTCGAACAACAAACCCTGGATCAAACCTGAGATAAAAACACTTCTGAGAGAGAAGAAGAGGATCTTCAGGTCGGGGAACAGGGAGATGCTGAAGTCCGTACAGAGGGAGCTGAGGAGGAAGATCAGAGAAGGCAAGGACAGTTTCAGGAAGAGGATGGAGGACAAGCTGCAACAGAGTGACATCGGTGGGGTCTGGAGAAACCTTAAAACCATCTCTGGGCTCCAGAATACCTCTTTCCAGGCCATGGGGGGCAGGGAGTGGGCGAACAATCTGAACCTGTTTTTTAATAGGTTTGACCAACCGCCCTCCCCCCTGACTGCACAACAACCACTGCTGCCTCTAAAGACATCGAGTCCAGCTGCCCACACCCCACTCCACCATCACCCCCCCCACTCCCAACACACAGCCCCCCAACATGACCCTCATTAAGACCCAGGTGAGGACGGAGCTGAGAAAGATCAAGGCGAGGAAGACGTCGGGACCGGACGGCATCAGCGCAAAGCTCCTCAAGTCCTGTGCAGATCAGCTATGTGGGATTGTGGAGCTCATCTTCAACCTGAGCCTGAAGCTGGGGAGGGTACCACAGTTGTGGAAAACATCTTGTGTGGTACCTGTACCAAAGACCTCCCGCCCCAAAGACCTGAACAGCTACAGACCAGTGTCCCTGACGTCCCACATGATGAAGACCCTGGAGAGACTGCTCCTTGCTCACCTCCGCCCCCTGGTGGGACCAGCGATGGATCCACTCCAGTTCGCCTACCAGCATGGCATTGGGGTGGAGGATGCAGTGATCTTCCTCCTTCACCGTTCTCTGTCCCACCTGGAGAAGCCCGGGAATGCGGTGAGGATCATGTTCTTTGACTTCTCCAGTGCTTTCAACACCATCCAACCGATGATCCTGAAGGACAAGCTGCTGTGCGCAGGGGTGGACCAGCACCTGTCATCATGGATCCTGGACTACCTCACTAACCGGCCACAGTTTATGAGAACCCGGGACTGTGTGTCCGACACGATCATCGGTAGCACGGGGGCCCCCCAGGGAACGGTTTTGGCTCCCTTCCTGTTTACCCTTTATACTGTGGACTTCTCACACAACACAACACAGTGCCATCTACAGAAGTTCTCTGACGACTCTGCAATCGTCGGCCTCATCTCCAACGGAGATGAAGCTGAGTACAGAGGACTTATCCAGGACTTCGTGGACTGGTGCCATAGGAACTGCCTCCAGATCAACGCAAGGAAAACTAAGGAGCTGGTGGTGGACTGCCACAGGCAAGGACAACCCCTCACAGCACCAGTAAATGTACAGGGAACAGACATCGAGATGGTGACATCCTACAAGTACCTGGGTGTTCATCTGAACAATAAACTAGACTGGTCACACAATACCGACGCACTCTACAAGAAGGGACAGCGCAGGCTGTTCCTACTGAGGAGACTCAGGTCTTTTGGTGTACAAGGGGCGCTGCTGAAGACATTCTACGTCATGGTGGTGGCATCAGCCATCACTTTTGGAGTGGTCTGCTGGGGCAGTGGCATTACAGCAGCCGATAGGAAGAGACTGAACAAACTGATCAAGAAAGCTAGCTCTGTCCTGGGGCAGCGCCCTGACCCAGTGGAGGAGACAGGAAAGAGAAGGATGGTGGCTAAACTGTCATCTCTGCTGGAGTCCGAGTCCCACCCTATGCAGGACATACTGAACGCACTGAGGAGCTCATTTAGCAGCAGACTACATCATCCTAGGTGCACAACCGAGAGGTTTCGCAAGTCCTTCCTACCTACGGCAGTCAGACTGTATAACCGAAGCAGGGCTGCTCGCAGAGATAGCAAAAAAAACGTGACAACCTAATAGTATTGAATGCAAAAGACGCAATAGACTTACACAATGGTCCCCTCCAGTATATACAACAAGGACAGTATCGGTCGCTACGGAGGGTGACAATATGTATGGGTACATATTCATACTATGTAGGATAACTAAGTAGACGGTTATGCTGTTTATTCCATCTTGCTACAATGCGCCACACTTTGTATATATATTTATATGTTGATGTGTATGTATGTATATCCACTGCTCTTATATCTTCCGTATCTTCTTAATTATTGCTCTGAGTGTTGCTATCCCTGTGCTGTTGCAATCCTGGAATTTCCCCATTGTGGGACTAATAAAGGCTTATCTTATCTTATCTTATCTTATCTTATTTTATATTGTCACAACCCAGCTCAAGGCTGGACACAAAGGGAGACCACACAGAGGTACCAATTAATCAAAGGTTTATTTAATGAAAATAAAGATGTCTGTAATTATCAGTGGTGTAAGTGTGTGTTGGATGCATGAAACCAACAAAAAAAAACAGTCACTGGCCAACCCAGTAACCACATGCCTCTGTCAGGGGTGGCAGCAAAGGCAGTAGCAAACCAAAACCAGAAACCGCAGGCCACAAACTGAAACTGCCAGCACAGCCCTGACCAAGCAGCAGAAACAGAAGTGGCGGGCAGAACGCAAACGCAGCAACAAGGCAACTGGCCTCCACGGGAGCCAAAAGCTGCTGACAGATGCGCAGGTGTGGCTTAAATAGGGAACCTCTTGGACAGGGGCGGTCCTCTACAGCTCCACCTACAACATAAGGGAAAAGGCACACACAGGACCTACTCCAAAAGGAGTGGGGCCGTAACAGTATGCAGTCTGTGAACCTAGCAGTCATTCACATTTATTTTTAAATGCAGAATTAAGAGAAAATCAATATAGTTACTACTGACCTCTAAAATGCCTAACAATTGGCACCTACACTTCCTCACCTACACTTCCTCTGCTCCTCTATATGACATGTGATTGAGCATAATGCTACAGGCACATGTAGGCAGTCAGCTGTTGACATTGTGAAGGCTAATGAGGCTCAAAGTACTGATTGCTCTTGGGATTTGCACGTCAATAGCACTTATCCTGTAATCACTTGGCGGTACAGGGGGAACAGACTCCTATTCTACAGTACGTCTTGTCTTGCATGAAATCAGAGTCCATATGATTGGTCAAACTTAGCAAGCTTAACCTTTTACTGTGTGTATACGCTACAACTGCATAAAGGTCCTTTTAAGCTAAATCAGCACTCTCAAGCTATGCAGCACAGTAAATCAGGCTGTTTTTACCTTTTAATGTCCTCAAATCAAAATTGCTGAACATCTGAAGTCATACCTGATGTTTTTAGGTTTCTGCAAACTGTCTGTTTCTGTCATTTTTGCAGGAACTGGGCAATGTTTACAGCACCCTGGCTGCCATCCTGAATTCAGGTGATATTGAATTCTCTCCAGTTGCCTCAGAACACCAAACAGACAAGAGCAACATCTCGAACATTTCTGTCCTGGAGAACGGTGAGGAAAAAAGAGAGAAAAACATGTTTTATATATCAGAAAACCAAAAATAGCAGTGAATATCCTCTCCTCGCTCTGCCTCTTTGTTTTGCTGTCTGCAAATAAAGAAAATTCTGCAGGGAGCTTCAAGTATGGGGTGCAATAGTATTTATTTTTCTTTTTAAAAATCTTTTCTTTTAATCTGATGAGACTGATGAGCTCTAGGACTGACTGCAACATAATCTTGTTCTGCATTGCACCTTTGAAGTAGTGCTTGAATGACAATAAAGTAATCTTGAATCTTGAATGTTTAGCTAAATATAGTAATTAATTATTTGGATTTATCCAAGCCTGTGGAAATACAAAAAAAAAATCATCAACAAACAAACATTGGCAATTATTAGATCTAATCTGCAGTGCTCAGGATTATTAATTAGATGTAAAGGATAAATGTTTTCTTGCTCAGACTGATTGATGACAGTTAAAGCTGCATATTTCCATGCCCTACATGAACTACTTACACTTGCTCCACTCAAGAAATGTGTTTAGAAATGTTTATTCCATTCCTTATCCCCACAGTGGCATCTCTGCTCCGTATCCGCTCAGACGAGCTTCAGGAGGCCCTGACTTCCCACTGTGTGGTGGCCCGCGGTGAGACAATCATCAGGCCCAACACAGTGGAGAAAGCAGTGGAAGTGAGGGACGCCATGGGTAAAGCTCTCTACAGCCGCCTCTTCAGCTGGATTGTCAACCGAATCAACTCGCTGCTGCAGCCTGACGGCCACCTAAGGTACATTCAGTGGCAGAAAGCCTGATAGGGATCTTGGTTGTCAGGAGAGAGGTCATCTCAGCTTTCTGCTTCTTTAAAAAAATTCACAGAAGTTTCCAGGCAGCCTAATAGTTACAAATCAAACAATAAAAGGATGTAGCTCAAATGCAGTGATCCCTGGTTCAATAACAAACAAGAGAATTTCCTCCTGTTTGTCGCTTTCCTGCTCTTCATCCCATTTCACATATCTTTCTTCACTGTATCTCCAATAAAGGTGAAAATAAATCTTAAAAATGTATTAGGAATTTTATAGTACTGAAACAGCTGTGGTTAAGATCACAAATGATCTGCTGGTGGCCCCTGATGCTGGCACCCCCTCTCTACTCATCTTCCTTGATTTGACTCCAGCTTTCCACAATGTTGATCATAACATCCTCCTCAGAATCAGAATCAGATTTATTGCCATTGTTCATGTAGTACACAAACTAGGAATTTGTCTCGGTGCGATGCTGCAACATTAAACATGAAAAAATAAAAGATAGAAATAAAAACTATACATGCAATAAAATGTAGAATATGAATGAGTAATACTAGTCAAAGCAATTTTAAATATATTAGCGAGTAGCAGATATTGTGGAGTACCACATAGTGCAGTCGGTAATGCAAAAAGAAAACAGTGAATTGACATGAGTCTGGTTGAGCTGCTGTACATAGTGCACGAGAGTCTAATAAGTCACTTAGTGTTCAGCAGTCTGATGGCAGAGGGGAAGAAGCTGTTCATGTGACGGGAGGTTTTCGTCTGATTGGACCGAAGTCTTCTACCTGAGGGGAGGGGGGCAAACAGTACGTGACCAGGGTGTGAAGGATCGGCTATGATCCGGCCTGCACGCCTCCGGGTCCTGGAGATGTACAGGTCCTGGAGGGATGGGAGCTTGCAGCCGATCACCTTCTCAGCAGTGCGCATGACGCGCTGCAGCCTTAGTCTGTCCCTGGCAGTGGCTCCTGCGTACCACACGGTTATGGAGGTGGTGAGGATGGACTCGATGATGGCCGTGTAGAACTGCACCAACATCTTGGTGGGTAGCTTGAGCTTCCTCAGCTGCCGCAGGAAGAACATCCTGTGCTGGGCCTTTTTGATGAGGGAGCTGATGGTCGGCTCCATCAGCCGACCATTTTATCTCCTCAATCACCTCCATCAAGACTTTGGAATCTGACACAGCACTTCACTGGTTTCACTCATACCTCACTGAAAGAACTGAGTTTATCTGTTTAGGAAGTGCTCAATCCAGAGCACACATCGTCACCTGTGGTGTCCCACAGGGATCTGTACTTGGTCCAGTCTTGTTCACACAGTATATGCTTCTGCTTGGTCATGGAGTATCATTCCATTGCTATGCTGATGACAAAAAACTTTACATCCATACTGATCCAACCCCTTCTCCACTGACCACCGTTACTTCATGCCTGGAGGAGATTAAGGCCAAGATGCAACAAAAGTTTCTACAGCTGAACAGCACCAAAACTGAAGTTATTCTTATTGGCACCCCACATCAAATACGTCTATCTTCCATTACAGCTGCCACCTTTTCTGGCCATCACATCCCATTGCCATCGTCTGTCGCCAACCTTGGTATTAAACTGGACTCCCATTTGACTTTTGATGATCACATCTAACAGCTATGCAAATTTTCCTAGTTTTATCTCAACAACATTGCCAGACTTCGCCCCACACTCACACTACCTGGTACAGAAAAACTGATACCTGCCTTTATCTCCTCCAGACTGGACTATTGTAACTTGACTTTTATAGGGATTCACAGCAAAAGCCTCCAGAAACATCAACATATTCAGAATGCTGCTGCTAGAATCCTGATGAAAGTGTGGAACCATGAACATATCACACCCATCCTTCATACACTTTACTGGCTTCTGGTTTCTTCCAGAATTCAGGGTGAAATCTGTCTGCTGATCCATTAGTGCATCCATGGTCATGCATCGCAGTACTGCAAGGACCTGCTTTCCATCCACACCTCAGGAAGAAATCTCCGCTCTGTTAACATAAGCCTCCTTGTTTCCCCCAGGATCAAGGTCCTCACCATGGGAGATCAAGCTTTCTGTTGAGCAGACCCCCATTTATGGAACACTCTCCCTGATTACCTGAGAGCTCCACAATCGTATGACACTTTTAAAAAAGACCTAAAAACTCTCCTGTTAAGGAACTTTTCCTATTTTTAGCTTGACCTTTTGCTATTATTACCTTTGCCAAGGGAGAACGAAGGTAATGCTTTCAGTAGCGTTGGTTTGTCTGTTTGTTTGTTGGTTGGTTGGTTTGTCTGTTATCAACATAACTCAAAAAGTAAAAGTGTGTAATGGCATGGGGAACAGATGATTAGATTTTGGTGTTGATTCGGACCATTATGTGGATGCAGGAATTTTTTGAATATTATATATTAATCTGGCACTTTTCATGTACTGCCCCTTTAATTCGTGTCCACTCAGTTATGTGCTTGGTCACGCCGTAGGACCACACACCTCGGCAACCCGGAAGCCAAACACTGCAGAAAAAGTATTGGGGGGGGGGGGTGTCCACCAAACTCATTTTTCCTGCTGTGGGTAACTATTTTCTATTCATTCTCTATGTAGTCCAGCATTTACAGCGCTGAGTGCCCTTGGCGCTGAAACTCTTTGAGCGGTGGCCACTTTTTGTCGCAGTGCTCAGGGCTGAAAAAAGTTCAACTTGTCAGACTACTGTACAGCTGCGCTCGTCAATGTCAGACCTTTCTAAGCAGCCAATCGGAAATAAGGAAGGGCAAGACATAGGACGCTGGTACAGGAAGATGAGAACGGGAGGTGACAGTGGAGGAGGTGGAGGCTAAACTTTGCTGCATCAAACAATGTGAATTTGTAGTTGATAACTGCAAAAAATGGTATGATACCGCATTGTTGTGTAATATTGCTTAATAATTATGAACCTTGTCAGTAAACTGTAATGGAGAACAGAGGAGGAAAAAAAAACAAAAACTGACTTGAAAGATTCAGTAAACCATGATGTTGACTTAAGGTGGAATTGCTCAGCACCAATGTATGGTCAATACAATTATGACTGTCTTATTATTATTATTATTATTATTATTATTATTATTATTATTATTATAATGTAGTCATATAATGTAGTCATATTGTTTTTGCTGTTGTTTCTCTGTCTGATAATAATAATAATAATAACTAGAAAAGCACTCGGAGAGCGCAGACCTCCGCCAAGCGCCACAGTTCCCCCCCATACAGTGTTTGTGTGTACGTTTTCAGATTCCTTGACACAACATATGACTAGCAATTGGATTCACAATGATAGGATTAGTGGTTCATTAGTAAAAGCATTACCTCCTTGGCAGAGGTAATAAACTGAAGTGTTGCTGTTGTGTCCATCTCCTGCATCTGCAAACTCCCAGGCTGCGTGCGTTGCAATTGAATGAATGAATGAATGAATCTTTATTTGGAATAGATTAAGAGTACAGGTTAAAAGAAAGTGAATAATATAACAAAGGGGGTAATAAAATCCAACAAGGTCAAATTAGACAATAACTCCTCTGATTATACAGTTCAACATAAGTTATCCGAAATGTGTGATGGGTGAATCCGCAGCTTATATTGCCCACCCATGTTCCATCCAAGAATTCAAAAGAAAAAACAAAAGAAATCATGACACAACCGCATACAACCCACAGGCCAATGGGTTATGCGAGCGTTTTCATAGATCACTGAAAGCAGCACTGAGGGCTTCACTGACGGATGCAAATTGGGTAGACAGGTTGGCGTGGGTTTTATTGGGGTTGCGCTCCGCGGCAAAAGAGGATTTAGAAGCTTCCCCGGCAGAGAGGTCGTTTTTGCGCAGCCCCTATGGCTGCCCGGGGAATTTCTGCCAAATAATCCGGCGCCAGACAGCTGCCCGTCTCAGCTTTTGCAGCGTAGCGCAAACACAGGCACGCTGCCGGGCCCTGCCCACCACTGTTTTCCGCGTGCTTTTGTGCCTAAAACTTTGAAGAAGGCGGAGTTTGTGTTCGTCAGACACGACGAGCAGCGCCCTCCATTGGACCTGCACACATGTTGAAAATGGCCGTATGTCCCAATGTTAAAGAATCCTTTAAAAAATTCATGTATCCAGACGGTGATCCGGATCATCCCCAAAATTTAATCAGTTCTTCCTTGTACCATTTCCAACAACGCCTGAAAGTTTCATTGAAATCCGTCCAAAACTTTTTGAGTTATCTTGCTAACCAACAGACAGACAGACAGACAAACGCTGGCAAAAACATAACCTCCTCCTGGCCTCCGGCCTGGCAGAAGTAATAATAATAATAATAATAATAATAATTAAAGCTGCAAGCAGCTGTAAGCAGGCCCTCACCCCCCGCATGGCCACAGACCCCGCTGCCCATTGGACCTAGCAAATTTCCTGTCGTTGCAACAAGCACTGCCTGAATAATAACGAAAACTGTTTGGCGAAGTACTTTCCTGTAAGCAGTAGGTGGAGCTATAACTTTTGTCAATCATTTTTATGCAGGAGCATGCGGGGCGGGCTTAAGATCCATCATAGCAGTTATGGGGTAAATTGGACAAAGTTTGTCCAAGTTACAGCTGTCTGACGTATTGCCAGGAAGGAAATGTTGGCATGTGGCCGTGGCAGCGCTTGCATGTTAGGTACGTGTTGCAGACACATATAGGACTACAGAAGAGTTACCTTGACTTATGTTCCACATTTCGTGACGCTTGGATTTTCCCAACCTTCGAAAGTAAAAAAAACATATTGAATCGCAAGGAATGGGTTTCCATGGCAACTGTGATGATCATAGAACAAAAGTGACTTCCACTGAGGGTAATCCAATGCACTGTGAGAAACCTCTGAAAATGTCATGTCATTCTGACGACTGGTCTTTGCGTGAAAGTTGTTACAATTTTGTGCAGAACCTCATGTCAGCACTAGGTGGTGCTGTGACAATTTTGTGAATATTGATATACAGACGTGTTCAGAGTGGGATTAGTAGGATTCTTGCAGAGTTTGGTCCAAATCAGACAAGGATTGTCTGAGCTGTAACTCTCATGTTTTGCATGGTGAGGAAGCCATTGAAGCATGCCGGTCGCCATGGAAATAGTTCTGTACTATGTACATGTACTGTCAATGAGTCCTAGTCATTCCTTCAGTTCATTTTTGCTCCTGGAGAGAGAAAAATCATTAAAAAAAAATTCCAGCGATTCATCCTTTAATCACTAGGTAGTGCTATAACTTTTGTTAATTATTTTTATATAGACACGTTTGGGGCAGGACTAATATCGATCATAGAAAATTTGGTGAAAAGCGTACAAAGTTTGCCCAAGTTAGAAGTGTCCGTTGTTCTCACCACAAGGTGACGCTATAACTTTTGTAAATTATTTTTGCATAGGACCGTGCAGGGTGGGACTAATATCCATCATAGAAAATTTGGTGAAAATAATACAGAGTTTGCGGAGTTACAAGATAAGATAAGATAAGATAAGCCTTTATTAGTCCCACAATGGGGAAATTCCAGGATTGCAACAGCACAGGGATAGCAACACTCAGAGCAACAATCAGAAGGCAAGAGAAAAAAAAGAAACAAGAGCAGCAAGATACATATGTACATATAAACATAAATATACTGTATATATATATATATATATATATATATATATATATAGACACACAGTGCGGAGCATTGTAGCTAGATGGAATAAATATGTAGATATATAAACACACACAGTACGGAGCATTGTAGCTAGATGGAATAAATATGTAAATATATAAACACACACAGTGCGGAGCATTGTAGCTAGATGGAATAATATGTAGATATATAAAAACACAGTGCGGCGCATTGTAGCTAGATGGAATAAATATGTAGATAGATAAACACACCCAGTGCGGAGCATTGTAGCTAGATGGAATAAATATGTAAATATATAAACACACGCAGTGCAGAGCATTGTTGCTAGATGGGATGAAACAGCGCAACCGTCTACTTAGTTATCCTACATGGTATGATTATGTACCCATACATATTCCCACCCTCCATAGCGACCGGTATTTTCCTAGTTGTATGCCAAGTGTCCATTGGTCTAACCACTAGGTGGTGCTATAACTTTTGTTAAGTATTTTTATAGAGGAGCGTGCAGAGTGGGACTAATATCCATTGTAGAAAATGTGGTGAAAATCGGATAAAGTTTGTCTAAGTTAGAAGTGTCCGATGTTCTAAGCACTAGGTGGCACTCTAACTTTTGTTAATTATTTTTATGTAGGAGTGTTCAGTGTGGGACTAATATCCATCGTAGAAAATTTGGTGAAAATCAGACAAAGTTTGTCCAGCGTAGTAGCTGGAGTAGGTTCATTTTGTCTTCTTTTAATTATTTACCTTTTTTTTCTTATTAAAGACTGTCACTGTAGTCTTCATCAGAAGACTGCAGTGACAGTCGAAACATGTAAAGAAGGTAAAAACATGTCCTTTCTATCTTTGTCTTTAATAAGAAAAAAAGAAAAAGAAAGTATAAAAGTTTGTCCAAGTTACAACTCTCCAATGTTCCATGGCAAGGAATCAACCTGTGCCATGTCACCATGGCAACACTTACCCATCAGTTATTTGTTGCCCACCCATATAGGACAACATATGACAGTCACCTTGACCAATGTTCCACATTTCATGACTCCAGCTTGTTTCCAACCCTCCCAACAAGATCACAAATTGATTGGCAAGGAGGGCGTGTCCATGGTAACAGCAGTAACGCCATGCTAAAGTTGATGTGCATTTATGATCATTCATGTGGTCTGATAAACCTCAAAAAATTTCACGTCATTCTGGCAAGCGGCGCATGAGTAATAAATAAAACAGTTTTCATCAATTCTTCCTTTAACCTCTAGGTGGCCCTATATCTTTTGTCAGGTATTTTTATATAGATGCATTCGGGGTGGGACTATTGTCCATCATGGCAACTTTGGTGGACATCGGACAAGTTTTGCTCGAGTTACAGCTGTCTGATGTTGTAAGGGGCGGAGTCAAAATTCGTCATGGCACCCTGGCCACACCTTTGAGCTTTTTACTGTGACTTATGCAACCTTTGATGGCCCATTCCTGTAGATGTTGCCATGTGAAAATGAGCTCAATCGGAGCAGGCCCCTAGGAGAAGTTTGTTCAAATGCGAGGGGTGGTTTTTGGCCAAATTGGAGGCGGGGCGACTTTGAGGCAAGATGGCGGAGTTCCTGTTGGCTGTGGGTAAGGGCCACAATTATGTTTTTTGCGTGTCTTGAGGTGATGCACACCTCACCCAAATTTCGTGTCTGTACGGCAAACTTTACGGTCGCCGGTCTCCAATGACCTTGTACGTTTGGCCCTGCCCACAAAAATTGGGGGTGGGGGGGGGCACATATTTTTTCTAGTTTATCAAATTTTTCACCAGGTCTGAGGTGTGTGTGGGGAAAAAAATTGTGTTTTGGTTAACGTTTAGAGGGTCAAAAATGTGATCCGTTGGAAGAAATAATAAACACAGTGGATACAATAGGGCTCTCGCCCACTGACGTTGTCAGTGGCTCGGGCCCTAATAATAATAATAATGGATTGCATTTATATAGCCTCTTTCATTCATATTTTCAGGAAGGGTAATGGCACACTGAACATGATTAGATTTTGGTGATGATCTCAAAATGCATACCTCCGCCAAGACTCTTCCCACAGAGTGTTTGTTATGACCCGAGCGCCGGTTCTGTATGCGCTCGGGTTAAAGTTATGTCTCGCTGCCGGCCTTGACAGCTGCGGGCGGTATTTTGGCCTCTCCGGGCTCTTATTGTGAAAGTGCTCGGAGGGGTTTCCGCCTGTCAACGGTCGGCCAGCTGTCTGTCATTCTGTCATTAGTCACTGATTATTTAAGCTGTGTGCTAGCGTCAGTATGACGCAGCAGTGTAAGTCGCTATACGTCTGAACTACGGACGACTTGGATCTGTATCTACCTCGCATGCTTGTGATTGACCGTCGCCTCTCCGGCACCAGTAAGTCAGCTGTTAGCCTTGCTCCTCCCGGTGAGAGTGGACCTTTGTGTGTCTTTCCTTTAGCAGCCTGTGTAGCTGATTAGTTAATCAACCTTTGCCTGTGTATGACTGTCTCCTCCTTTGGACTCGTAGTGAGCTGTCTAGCCTCACGCCTCCAGAAGTGTGGAGACTCATGTGTCATTGCCCCTGCATCTTGTGTTGTTAACCTTTCACCGTAAATAAAACTCACTGTAAACTCACTGGTGACTCTGTGCGTCTCCAGCTGGCTCGCGAGGGCCAGCGCATGACAGTACACTGCTGCCAAAACAGCGTTACGGTGACGCCAACCCGAGACTCTATTCACCAGTGAGTTTGAGTTTTTTGGGACATTTGCTTTTTCCTGTCTGGGTGCCGTGTATGTGAAGAATGCCGTCGCGGAGGAACCGTGTGTGGAGTCCGAGCCACGAGCTGTCTGATGTGCTGGAAGTGGTGGATGAGCTTCTCATCTCCGCTTCTCAGCTGGACTATGACCACGGCATACACTGGTACCTGGACGCCGCCGAGGATATACTTTGTCATCTCTCTCCCCGCTACGCTGACCACCCGGAAGTCGACGCGAGGAGGGAGGACATTGAGATGAGATGAGATGAGATGAGATTCAACTTTATTGTCATTACATTGCTGCGCAACGCGAGATTTACCTGATGATGGAGGAGGAACGCGGCATGAAGCAGGAGAAGAGGCACTCCTGCCCTTTGCTCTTGGATCCTGATCCTTTCCTCGATCCGTTCCGGGAGTTTGCACCGTCTGGGGGCCGGCAAAGGCGTCGGCGCCGCGGCCGGGCGCGTCCTCGGCAAGCTCCTGCTCCGGATCCAGTTCCGGGCTGCCGGGATGACCCCCTCAACCAGCTGGCTGCTGTGAGTGAGCTGAGTTCTGTGCCGGTGGGTTCCGTCCATGGGTCCGTTTCCACCATCCAGCGAGCGAGGGAAGGAGCGATGTCCGCTACAGCTGATACCATCCTCCCCCCGGGAGACAGGCAAGTTCAAGTTCACTTACCTATCGATCATAGTGATCTGTCTTGTCTGACTCCTGGGGGTGAAGCTCGGGGTTTGCAGCTCCCTGAGTTTTTTTCCCCAGCTGTAGCCATTGTTATTAAACCTGCTGCCTCTGTGTCTCCTCCTGTGGAGCGGTCCTCGGCGTCAGTCCCACGCCATCGAACGAGGGGGAGGCCTGCAGCTCTGGGAGATATCCCGGCCCTGCAGCCTAACATTGGACAGAGAAGAACGGACTGCAGTGAGGAGCCAGAGCCGACGAGAGAGCGTCCCCAGGGTTCCTCAGGGATGCAGCCCGAGTCAGCAGGTCCAGGGTCCTCTCCCTCCACGCCATGCGGGTTATTGGCGTGGACGCCAGCGCGTGAGGATCCAGCTGCAGAGACCATCAGGCCGGCTGTGGAACCCAACGCAGCCGAGTGGGAGCCCGACGACGAGCTGCTTCTTGAACCTGGATTGGCGAAGTCCTGGACGGCTCCAGAGCCCGAGTGCAGGCAAGTGCTCTTTCTTGTTTTCCTGTATGGTGTGTTAGAGCATTTTTGCCTGCCTCATGGGGAGGCGAGTGAGGGGCAGCCGGCCGCTGCACCCGAGCTCGTCTCGCTGGGCTCTGGCGCTGCCGGTGGAACTGATCCCGGTTCTCCCTTGTTCTCTGAGCACCTCCACAGCGTTGCCGGTCCGGAGCCAGTCAGGGTCACGGAACCGGGGGTTCCAGGTTCGGAGATGGAGGTCGTCGCCGGAGCAGTCCTGACCCGGTCGGGGTCCGACGTATGGGCCGAGGTGACCCAGTCGGGGTCCGTCGCATGGGCCGAGGTGACCCGGTCGGGGTCCAACGTGGGTGCAGCGGTGACCCAATCTGGGCCCGTCCTGACCCAGTCGGGGTCCGACGCATGGGCCAAGGTGACCCAATCTGGGCCTGTCCTGACCCAGTCGGGGTCCGACGCATGGGCTGAGGTGACCCAGTCGGGGTCCAACGTGGGTGCAGCGGTGACCTGATCAGGGTCCGTCCTGACCCAGTCGGGGTCCGACGCTTGGGCTGAGGTGACCCAGTCGGGGTCCAACGTGGGTGCAGCAATTACCCTATCGGGGTCCGACGAGGTCCAGTGGGGGTCCAGCGCAGGTGCGGCTGTGACCCAATCAGGATTCGAGGGGGCCCAAGGTTTTGGTTGTCCCCCTCTCAGGAGCCACCAGCTGGGGTCCGTGAGAGGGCTCTGTTTGATGGTCTGGTGCTCCCCTGTCTTGTTCTGTTCAGGTGAGCGGCTGCAGGCAATCCCTCCACGGTCCTGGTGGTTGTGGGATACGGGTCGGCCACCTGAGGAACTGCTTGGAGCATTCGGCGTCTTGGGTTGGCCACCCAATAAACTGTGTGTGTTACGGGGTGACCTGGTTCGGCCACCAGAGGACGTATTCCTGGGGGCATGGGACTGGGGCAGGCCACCTGACTGATTATCATGCACTGTGTGACTATCTGTGGGCCCATACGGGGCCTGGTCATGTGAAGTTTGTCTTGAGATTTTTTTTGTTGTTGTTTTTTGGAAGCCTAAGTCACAGTCTTAGTCACAGTCTAGTCTGAGCAATTTTTAGATTGCCTCTTGTTTTCTTGTTACCCAAAGTCATAGTCTTAGTCATGTCTGAGCAATTTTTTGGATTGTCTCTTGTTTTTTTTTTTGTAAGCCAAAGTCACAGTCTTAGTCACAGTCTAGTCTGAGCAATTTTAGATTGCCTCTTGTTTTCTTGTTTCAAAGTCATAGTCATAGTCAGGTCAAGATCGAGCAATTTTTTTTTGATTGTCTCGTGTTTCTTTGTTTTGTCATGGTTTTGGTCAAGTCTGAGCAATTTTAGTTTGCTCCTTGTTTTTTGTTGTAGCCTAAGTCTTAGTCTTGATCACGGTTTAGTCCGAGCAATTTTTTGTTACCTTGTGAGTCTTTGCCATAGTCTAGTTAGAGCATTTTTTTTTTGTCTCGTTTTTTATTTCCTGTATTGAGTCTTGTCTTAGCCTTGTTTTGTCATGTGTTTTCTTTTCCTTAGTCTTGTTTTTTTTCCAGAGTCATGTATTTTCCTGTATGTTTTTTGTCTGGTCTTAGTCTTGTTTTTTTTTCCCAGTCATGTATTTTCCTGTATGTTTTTTTTTTTTTGTCTGGTCTTAGTCTTGTTTTGTTTTTTCCCCAGAGTCATGTTTTTCTTTTCCTAGTCTTGTTTTTTTTTTTATCCCTGAGTCATGTGTTGGTATGTATTTGTTTGTTTGTTTGTTTTGTGCGTATTTTGAGAACCAGAGTCAGGTAAAGCAATTTATATTGCTTTTTGTGTTTTGTATTCTTAGTTTGGTCAAGTCTTGTCTTTGTTTTGTTCTTCCCTCCTTTTTTGAGGGGCTATTGTATGAGGATTTTGTTTGTTTCCAGGTATTGTCATGTATGTTTTTTTTGGTCTGGTCATGGTCTTGTTCAGGGGTTGGTTTCTCTCCCTCCACACCTGTCCTCCCACCCTGGGGGGGGGCGGGGGGGCAGGGTGGTTCCTTGGGGCGTTCAGAGTCCGCCCGTGGAGGGAGGGTACTGTTATGACCCGAGCGCCGGTTCTGTACGCGCTCGGGTTAAAGTTATGTCTCGCTGCCGGCCTTGACAGCTGCGGGCGGTATTTTGGCCTCTCCGGGCTCTTATTGTGAAAGTGCTCGGAGGGGTTTCCGCCTGTCAACGGTCGGCCAGCTGTCTGTCATTCTGTCATTAGTCACTGATTATTTAAGCTGTGTGCTAGCGTCAGTATGACGCAGCAGTGTAAGTCGCTATACGTCTGAACTACGGACGACTTGGATCTGTATCTACCTCGCATGCTTGTGATTGACCGTCGCCTCTCCGGCACCAGTAAGTCAGCTGTTAGCCTTGCTCCTCCCGGTGAGAGTGGACCTTTGTGTGTCTTTCCTTTAGCAGCCTGTGTAGCTGATTAGTTAATCAACCTTTGCCTGTGTATGACTGTCTCCTCCTTTGGACTCGTAGTGAGCTGTCTAGCCTCACGCCTCCAGAAGTGTGGAGACTCATGTGTCATTGCCCCTGCATCTTGTGTTGTTAACCTTTCACCGTAAATAAAACTCACTGTAAACTCACTGGTGACTCTGTGCGTCTCTAGCTGGCTCGCGAGGGCCAGCGCATGACAGTGTTAGCAACAATACTCCAAAACTACTGGATGGATTTGGATGAAATTTTCACCAGAGGTGGCCCTTGGTCCAAAGATGAACTCATTAGATGTTGGATGTGATCCGTGAGTGCATACTTCCACCAAGGCCCTATCTCGCATTGTACAGATGGATGGCGATATGGATGGACAAAGGGACGGAGGGGAGGACAGAGGAAGGGAGGGATGGCGCTTTGGCGGAGGTATGCACTCTCTGAGTACTCTAGTTATTTTTCTGTTTTTAAGTATACATTTTATGGTATTTTTGTATTTATATTGTAGCACTTTGAGATTGCCTAAAATGAAAGTGTGTTACAAATTTAATGTATTATTTTTATTATTATTACTAGTGCATACCTGTGCATGCCCATGCAAAACTGTGCATGACCTAGAAACCAAGTATAAGCAAGTATTTCTGCATGCCCGTAGAAAGCATGTGTAAGCAAGCACGTCGCCACTCGTTCAGTGATGACTGCTTTTGATCTTTGACGATGTCATAGCGAGTCCTATGATCGTGAGTGATGCTGCATGCCCGTAGAAAGTTACTGTTACCATGGCAACAGTAAGTATTGTGAAACCTGCCTTTGATCTTTGATGTCACCACTCATTCAGTGATGTCTGCCTTTGATCTTTGATGATGCCATAACGAGTCCTATAATCATGAGTGATGCCTGCCTTTGTTCTTTGATGATGTCATAGCAAGTCCTATGATCTTTTAGCAAGTCCTATGATCGTGAGTGATGCCTGCCTTTGTTCACATAGCGAGTCCTATGATCTTTTAGCGAGTCCTATGATAATTTTTTTCACACATAAGGAGTTGTTCCGAACTCCTTATAAGAAGTCCTTATACAAAGATATACGTAGAGTGATGATAATCAAATCAGTGACAGTAATGCACCTGTAAGCTGGTTGCCAACCACCATCCATCCATCCATCTTCTTCCCCTTAATCCTTTTTGGGTCGTGGGGGGACTGGACCCTATCCCAGCATCTTTTGGGTGAGAGGCAGGGTACACCCTGGACAGATTGCCAGTCCATCGCAGGACCAACACAGAGAGACAGACAACCATTCACTCTCACAGTCATACCTAAGGACAATTTGGCATCCCCAGTTTGATGCCAGTTGACCTAACTTGCATGTTTTTGGCATGTGGGAGAAAACCAAAGAAATCCCGGAGTAAACCCACACAGACACGGGGAGAACATGCAAACTCCACACAGATCACTGTTGGTCGGGGACTGGGATCGAACCCAGGATCCCCCAACCAAGGGTGAGTTGCTGTGCTGCCGCAGTGCTAACCACTCCACCCACCCGCGCTGCCACCCACCAATCAAATCTGAAAGAAGAAGAAGATATAGAGTGACGATGATCAAGTCAGTGGCGGTAATGCACCTGTAAGCTGGTTGCCAACTGCCAATCAAATCTAAAAGAAGAAGAAGTTTAAGCAAGCATTTCTGCATGCCCGTAGAAAGTTAAATTCAAGATTAAAAGGCTTTATTGTCATATGTACAGTTAAAAAAATGCTACATTTCCTGAGCAATGAAATTCTTACTTTACTCTCTGAGCAAACACCAAGTTAAAGGTATAGAAACAACAATTCTGATAGGTCATGACACACTAACACAGTAACTCAATCCTAATACTAATGGATGCTAAGACACACACACCAACACCCAGTTAGGCAGTAGAGGAATGAAATTGAAAATTCACTGCATGACTAAAGTGATAGTGGTATATTGATATCAGAGATGATGTGAACCTGAGATTGCATAGACTTATGTACAGTGTGCAAAAGAGCATTGTGCAACAAGCAGTGTATAATTACAAATTATTGATAAGTAGCAGCAGAGATGATATGGACATCAGACAGGTGATACTATGTCTACTGTACAGGTGAGCAGTGTGCAAATTTAGAAGCCGGTGTGTGAGTTCCTGTATGCGAAGCTGTGTTACAGAATTTTGGGAGTTGTTATCTGTTCATGAGTCTGATGGCAGTGGGAAAGAAGGAGTTTTTCAGTCTGGTTGTCCGGCATTTCACACTTCTGTACCTCCTGCCTGAGGGTAGAAGTGTGAACAGTCTGTGTTGGGGGTGGGTGGGGTCCCGGAGGATGGCATCAGCTCTCTTTGGACTCTGCGGTGGTAGATGCTCTGCAGAGAGGGGAGTGGAGTCCTGATGATCTTCTCCGCTGTCTTCACCACTCTCTGCAGGCGTTTGCGCTCCAGGGCAGTGGTGCTGCCGTACCACACAGTGATGCAGTTGGTCAGGATGCTCTCGATGATGCAGCTGTAGAAATTGTTGAGGATCCTGAAAGACATGCCAAATTTCTTCAGCCTCCTCAGAAAGTACAGTCACTGTTGAGCTCTCTTAACCAGCTCTGTGGTGTTGTGTGTCCACTTAAGGTCCTCGCTGATGTGGATGCCCAGGTTTTTAAAGCTGCTCACCCTCTCCACCTCAAGCTTCCGGATGAACAGTAGCCAATGGGGTCTCCTTCTCCCTTTCCCTATGTCCACTGTCATCTCCTTTGTCTTGTCCGTGTTGAGGGTGAGGTTGTTGGCCTCACACCATGACACCAGGTTGGCCACCTCCCTCCTGTAGGATGCTTCGTCATCACCAGTGATGTGTCCTATCATGGCTGTGTCATCCACAAACTTTAGGATGATATTGTTTTTGTGGGAGGCAACACAGTCATGGGTGAAGAGGCTGTAGAGGATGGGGCTGAGAACACAACCCTGGGGGACACCTGTGTTCGTGATGATGCTGGCTGAGGTCCTGTTACCCATCCTGACAGACTGGGGCCTGCCAGTTAGAAAGTCCAGTAGCCAGTCACAGAGGGTGGGGTGCAGGCCAAGTGAAGAGCGTTTGTCGGTGAGTTTGTGGGGGATGACCATGTTGAAGGCGAAGCTGTAGTCGACAGAGCATCCTGATGTAGGAGTCTTTATCTTCCAGGTTGGAAAGAGAATAATGGAGTGCTGCAGCAATGGCATCTGAGGTGGACCTGTTGGGCCGGTAGGCATACTGCAGGGGGTCCAGGGTGCCCGGTATGCTGTCCTGAATGAGGGGCAGCACCACTCTCTCAAAGCACTTCATGATGATTGGAGTGAGTGCTACCAGTCTGTAATCATTCAGACAGGTTGGCGGGCTCCTTTTGGGGATGAGGATGATGGTTGTCGTTTTGAAGCAGGAGAGGACTATGTTCTGGTTGAGGGAGAGGTTGAAGATTGCTGTGAGGACGTCAGTCAGCTCAGCAGCGCATGCTCTGAGGGCCCACCCAGGGATGTTGTCTGGTCCTGCTGCCTTGCGGGGTTGATATTCCTCAGTGCTTTGTTTACCTGGCCTGGTGAGACTCTTAATGGGGGGGGGGGTGAGTGTGTGTCTCTTCTCTGTGCTGTGGCTGATGGTCTCGAAGCGGGTGTACAAGATGTTGAGATTGTCCGGCAGGCTGTCTGTAGAGCTAGTGGTGCTGCTGTTGGTCTTCCTGTAGTCTGTGATGTGTTACAGGCCTTGCCACATGCCCCCCGGGTCAGGAGTGGAGTAGAGGCTGTCCAGCTTTTCTCTGTACTGCCTCTTGGCTGTTGTTATAGCTTTCCTCAGTCCATACTTTGCAGCTTTGTACTTAACCTCACAGCCTGATTTGAATGCATGAGAGCGAGCACGCAGCATCTGACTTACTGTACCTGACTGTTGATCCAGGGCTTCTGGTTGGGGAACTTCCTGACCTGTATGGTGGGTACAATTGTATCAACGCACGTGCTGATGTACCCAGTCACGTATTCAGTGTAGTCCTGTAAGTTAACAGAAGAGTCCTCTTGGGTGGCTGCAGCTTTAAACACATACCAGTCTGTGCAGGCAAAACAGTCTTGCAGGGTGCTCTCAGTCTCTGGAGTCCAGCACTTAATTTGCTTAATAACTGGGTTTTGTCACGTCTGGCCCTCACAAGCCAGCATAAGACGCCACAGACCAGTAAAGTTGCACAAAGGCTTATTTAAAGTTCAAGGCAAGGGTAGGACACGATAACTAGCCGCGTGGGCTGAGCAACACGATTATCCATTAACAAAACACTGATTGATGACGGCTGAGACGAGGAACGCTCGCTCACTGTCAGATAAGGGAAAGGCAAGGAACACGAACGATTACTACAATGATAAACACACATCAGCGGGGAATCGTGGATTAACACAAGGAGACGTTAACACGAGTGATGACACGAACGCTGACAAGAATGCTTGACAGGAAAGTTGACGAGACAGCCGCAAGATGCAGTCGCTGGCGCCGGCATTTAAAGCCGGCTGCTAACGACCGCAAATGCAGCACAGCTGCTCAGACTCTGACAGCGGGGAATTCCCGAGCGTTTGACCAATCAGAGCCCGGGGAACCAGAATGACAACACCGCTGTCAAAACCTGACAGAAATGGTGTGTGGCCTGAGCGCGGATAAAATAGCGCTCGGGTGTGACAGTACCTCCCCCTCAAGGCGGACTCCCGGATGCCTGTAACATCCACCCCACCACCCCACCCCAGGGCGGGTGGATGGGGGAGCAGGCAGAGAGGGGACAGAATCATCCTCAGAAAAGAAAACACGATAACCTACCACACAAATCACAATAAAGACAAAGCAGGGGCAGAAAAACAAACGGGATAAATTCACAGGGGAGGGGGGGAAAAAAACTAAACTGTACAATACAAGAACACATATCACAAAGAAAAAACAGCTTAACAATGTACAAATGTCGTGACAAGGCTGGATTACCGGACCGTTACAGAAAAAAAACCTCAACTCATGAATTAGCAGCAAATCAAAAAAGTCATTAGTTATGAACCAAACACAGATGTGGCTGAACTAGTACTTAGCCATTCAAATAAGCTGCTGGCTGAAGTGACCATCACCTTAAAACAGTCAGAGTGCAAAAGTTCAACAAGAAACTTAGCGGCCGAGAATCTCAAAGGCTGCACTTCAAATTCGAATTTTAAGAGTGATTAGAAAAAACAAGGCCAAACTTCTGAATGCAGAAGCTGAACAAGTTCATTCTCCTGGCATTTGAATCAGACCAACTAGACCCTATTTGGCAGAATAAAGATCCACTTTAGAAACTTCAACAAGTGTTTAGCAACAGCCAACAAGAAAAAATAATCATGGTGGCATTATGTCTGATGAAGAAAAGGTCTGCTCTAAGGATTCTTTGATCAGGAATGCAATAGATAGACAACATTTCACTAAACAGTAATTCAAAAACATGTGAATTGCCCTGACAAGGGTACATATATTCATTAAACACAAAATAGGAGTAATAAACACGATGTTCAAAATAACCATAGTAGATCCAAAAATAGAGGAAAAGTGCAAACAAAATCAAATTAACTCAGCAGTCCTCAAGGCCAAAAGGTCAAAGTCACACATCGGAGTTCACCATAGACCTTACCTGTGGAGTATTTCAGTCCAAAAGAAAAAACAAAATCACAGAAACTACTGAGGGGCGAGAGAAGGGGAAAAAAGCACACCAGGATGACAGTTATAATATACAGTTCAGGAGGCCTCCCAGCCCCCAGCATCCAAACCGCTAACAGAGGCAGCGGGTGTGTTCTGGCGGCCTACCCGAATCCCGGGCTGAGGATGACCATGCCTCAGGCGGCCGGACCAGGGCACCAAATGAACAGTTCTGTTTATCGGGAGGCCGGCCCCGGAAGCCAAACGGGAAGAACAGGCTTCCAGGTGGTCGACCCGCATCCACCTGCCAACCAGATGACTAGTGAGAGATCGGCAACGGTCTTCCAACAGCGGGGGAAAGCCAGGGAGAACTGGGCCAACTATGATTAATCCCCGTGGTTCCAGATTCGGGGGAGGGAGAAACATGACGAGGGTAGGGAATTAATTTGGGGTTATTCAGCGGTGGATCTGCAGCACCATCTCCGGATCCCACCCAAACAGACGCTGGCAGGGCCAGACCCAATCCGGTAGGAAGTCCTGACTGGACCGACGCTGCACCCACGGTAGGCTCAGATTGGGCCAGAACCCCTCCGGAGACGGACTCAGACTGAGCCGATGCTGCAGCCGCGTCGGACCCCGATTGGGTCAGAACCACCCCGGTGACGAACTCTAATTCAGCCGACGCTGCACCCGCGTCGACCTCGATTGGGGCTGAACCACTTCAGTGACGAACTCTAATTCCGCTGACGCTGCACCCACATCGGACCCCGATTGGGTCTGGACCACCCCGGTGACGAACTCTGATTCAGCCGTCGCTGTACCCGCGTCGGACCCCGATTGGGTCAGAACCACTTCGACGAAGAATTCTGATTCGGTCGACGCTGCATCCGCGTCAGACCTCGATTGGGTCAGGGCTACACCAGTACCGACCTCCAACTCCGAACCCGGAACCTCCGGCACAGCGATAGGGGTCTGTTCTGCACCGGCGATCTTGGGGGAGGGCTCAGAAGAAAAAGAAGAACCGGGATCAGGAACACCGGCAGTGCCAGAACCCGGCGAGACAAGCTCGGATGCAGTAAATGCTCACCAATGGAAAAAACAAAGACAACACTGAACACTTGCCTGATCTCAAGTTCGGACACCGTCCAGGACTTTGACGATCCGGGCTCAGACGAGAGGAGGTCGTCTTCTGGCTCCCATTCGGCTGCGTCAGATTCCGCAGCCGGCATGATGGCTTCTGCAGCCTGAGGACCCTCCGGCGCCGATATCCACGCTGGTAACTCGTACGATGTGGTGGCGGGGGGCCCCTGGCCCACTGGATCGGACTGCTCCTCCGTGGAGACCCGGGGACGCTCCATCATCGGCGCAGGCTCCAAACAGTAGTCCGATCCTCTCCTTCGTCCTTGATGTGGCTGCGGGGCTGGAATCCTCTGCTCCAGGACCGCAGGCCCCCTCCTCATCTGATAACGCCCAGCTGACATCGAAGAACGCTCAGCGGGGGGAGACACAGAGGCAGCGGGTTTAGTAATTATCTCAGCAGGTGGTGGGGGCTCGGGGGGCTGCGAATCCCGAACCTCACCCCCAGGAGTCAGACAAGACAAATCACTGTTAAGGGGAAAGGAGTGAACTTGTACTCGCCTGTCTCCCGGGGGAGGGATGGTGCCTGCTGCAGGGAACGTTGCTCCTTCCTCCTCCCGTCGGATGGTGGCAGAGGGCTCCCTGGAAGGGCGGGGGGGGGCACTCGAGATGGAACCGATGCGGGATTCGCTGGAGCAGAACTCCTCATAAAATCAGCAGCTGAAGAAAATGTCGGAAAGGAGGGGGCGGCAGCCAAGACGGGCCGGACTAGAAGCGCTGGCAAATCAGCAAAGGAAGATGGCTTGGGGAGACCGGCTGTGGGTGTTCCCTCCTGCCGACACGCTGAAGAGACAGCTGTCTGGTTAAAGGGGTCATACCAGCGATCCGGAGCAGGATCCGGACGGGACCTTTGCTGAGAATGTCCCGTCTGGCCGCGACGCTGGCCGTCTGGCCGCGACGCTGACGTCTTCGACGGGCCACAGGTGGTGCGAACTCCTGGACTGGATCGAGGAAGGGATCAGGATCCCAAAGCGGGCAGCGAGGATTCCGTCTCCTCCGCCTCTGGGCTTCTTCTTCCTCGTACCTCTGGAGTATTCTGCGTTGGGCGGCAATATCCAGTCTCATCGCGTCGACTTCTGGGTGGTCGTCGTAGCGGGGAGACAGTTGGTCGAGCACATACTCAGCCCGGTCTAGGTACCAGCGTACTTCGGGCTGATAGCCGAGGAGGGGAGGGGCGATGAGGGTATCAGGATTAAGATCGAGGTCGGAAGCGGCGATGAGGATTTCATCCACTTGCTCCAGCACCTCGGTCAGCTGGTCACTGGAACCCCGAGTGCGACCCCTCCGCCACGGCATAATTCCAGTACGCCGTACCCAGACAGGAAAGAGCGGAGTTCTCCTGAATGCAACTTACTGCGAACGGCGTCTCCTTCTGGCGGCTGTCTACTGTCACGTCTGGCCCTCACGAGCCAGCATAAGACGCCACAGACCAGTAAAGTTGCACAAAGGTTTATTTAAAGTTCAAGGCAAGGGTAGGACACGGTAACTAGCCGCGTGGGCTGAGCAGCACGATTATCCATTAACATAACACTGATTGATGACGACTGAGACGAGGAACGCTCGCTCACTGTCAGATAAGGGAAAGGCAAGGAACATGAACGATTACTACAACGATAAACACACTTACATCAGCGGGGAATCGTGGATTAACACAAGGAGACATTAACACGAGTGATGACACGAACGCTGACAAGAATGCTTGACAGGAAAGTTGACGAGACAGCCGCAAGATGCAGTCGCTGGCGCCGGCATTTAAAGCCGGCTGCTAACGACTGCAAATGCAGCACAGCTGCTCAGACTCTGACAGCGGGGAATTCCCGAGCGTTTGACCAATCAGAGCCCGGGGAGCCAGAATGACAACACCGCTGTCAAAACCTGACAGAAATGGTGTGTGGCCCGAGCGCGAATAAAATAGCGCTCGGGTGTGACAGGTTTGTTTGTTTCAGCTTTTGTCTGTAGGCTGGGTACATAAACAGGGAGATGTGATCTAACTTTCCGAAGTGGGGGCAGGGTGCCGCTCTATAGGCGCCACTTATGTTGGAATAAACATGATCCAATGTGCTTTTATCGCAGGTGGGAATGTCCACATGCTGGTAATATTTGGGGAGTACGGTCCGTAAATTGCACTGGTTAAAGTCACCAGCAACAATAAAAACAGCATCAGGATGTTTCGTCTCTGCTGCGCTGATGATGTCATGGAGTTTGTTTAGCGCTACTATGTAGTTGCTCTGTGGACAGATGTATACAGCCGCCAAAAACACAGCAGTAAATTCCCTTGGTAAACAATAGGGATGGCATTTCAGCAGTAAAAACTCCACGTTGGGTGAGCAGTGCTTGTAAACGGTTTGTACATCTCCACACCACGAGTGGTTTATAAATACACGCACACACCCTCCCCTCGTCTTACCAGAGTTTCCTGTTCTGTCTGCCCGGTGTGTTGAGTGTGTCTGGAGCTGAATAACGCTCTCTGGGACTCTGTCTGAAAGCCAAGTTTCACAGAATATTAGGGCACAACACTCTCTTGTCTCCTGCTGGTCTTCAATCCTTGCTCTTAGTTCATCTAGTTTATTTTCCAAAGACCGAACATTTACAATTAAGAGACTGGGTAGCGGTGGCTGGCTGGAGCAAGCCTTTAGCCTAGCATGCAGCCCTCCTCTCTTGCCTCGCCTTCGGTGTCTTCGATCCCACCTCCAACGCGCTCTCTTGGGGTCAGCATGCTCACGCGGGCTCAGTGCTTCGGGGCCTTCCTGGGGGTGCTGATGGTCACTGCGGGGGCGGATGATGCATTGCAGGTCGGGTGGTCTAAAGCCAGTAAACTCTGTGTGGCTGCTTGACTTGGCGATATCCAGTAGTGTTTGTTGGTCGCATGTTAGCAGTGCATGACCTCCATGCACTGTAGAAAGAACAACTATGCAAAAAAGGAGAAAAGTCGGCATTTGGGAGCGGAACGTCTTGCTACTGTTACTGTTACCATGGCAACAGTAACCATGGTGAAACCTGCCTTTGATCTTTGATCTTTGACATCACCACTCATTCAGTGATGACTGCCTTTGATCTGTGATGGCTGCTTTTGATCTTTGATGATGTCATAACGAGTCCTATGATCTTTAGCAAGTCCTATGATCGTGACATAGCGAGTCCTATGATCTTTGATGATGTCATAGCGAGTCCTATGATCGTGAGTGAAGGCTCTCTTTGATCTTTTGGTGTCTATGTGACATCATATAGACATCATGTAGACATCATAGGCAATAGGCACATCATAGGCGATCCTGTGATCTTTTAGCGAGTCCTATGGTCGAGACAGACAGACAGACAGAGATTTCTTGAATATACAGTATAATGTGATGACTTGACGCCGCCAAGAGAACACAGTCCAAGGACGGATCATTTTTTCACACATAAGGAGTTGTTCCGAACTCCTTATAAGAACTCCTTTTACAAAGATATAGAGTGATGATAATCAAGTCAGTGGCGATAATGCACCTGTAAGCTGGTTGCCAACCACCAATCAAATCTAAAAGAAGAAGAAGAAGAAGTGCACAGACAGACACAAAGATTTCTTGAAATATATATATAATAAAGTGATATATAGAGTGAAGTGCATGGCAGTAATGCACCTGTAAGCTGGTTGCCAACTGCCATTCAAATCTAAAAGAAGAAGAACTATGCATTGTGAAGGCTATAGAGTGATACAATATGTAGAGTGAAGTACATGGTGGTAATGCACCTGTAAGCTGGTTGCCAACTGCCAATCAAATCTAAAAGAAGAAGAACTGTGCATCCTGGAACAGGATCGAGTCAGGTGAGCATGAGCTTAGAGTGATGATATAGAGTGAAGTACGTGGCAGTAGCCGGCGGTAATGCACCTGTAAGCTGGTTGCCAACCACCAATCAAATCTAAAAGAAGAACTATGCATCCTGACCAGATAGAGTGATGATATAGAGTGAAGTACATGGCGGTAATGCACCTGTAAGCTGGTTGCCAACCGCCAATCAAATCTAAAAGAAGAAGAAAGCATATTCTATTCTATTGTATGCAATAACTAAAATTTATTTTGAACTGCATCATCCCTCTGATTAACCACTTAATTGGAGGATGAATGGCATAATCTAAGTATGCCATCACAAAAACTCATTTTTTAAATTTCTGTCATCTCCAGTGAGAATGAAAAGGGCCTGAACATCGGCATCTTGGACATCTTTGGTTTTGAGAACTTCAAGAAAAACTCCTTTGAGCAGCTCTGCATCAACATTGCCAACGAGCAGATCCAGTTCTACTTCAGCCAACACATATTCGCCTGGGAACAGGTAAAAGTTCAACTGACACCAGCATGCACTCTGGAATAAAGAAGGGTTTTGTGACGGGCTCTCTTGAAAAGCACTCAATGGGCAGTTTTCACCTTGGTGCCTCATTTCCATCTAAATTGTGATAGCATGTCATCGTTTGTCACTTAGGAGAGACGACAGAGATAAAATATGCTGCCATCTCTATTTACGGGCAAATGAAGTTCCCTATTCTCCCTTCATGAAGTCTCGTGGGACAGTTTTGCCTTGGGGGGGGGGGGGGGGTCAGAGAATGGTTTGCTAATGTTAAATGATTTAAACTCACCCACGGGGAGGTGCTATAAATCATTCTAAACGAGGGTCAATTAGGAGTTGAAGACACTTAGTGTTGGACTTAAATTCACTCTTGGGTATTGTTGGAAGCCAGCCCAGAAATACATTGTTCTATAGTGCCAGGGCATATATTGAGAGCATAAGGGAGACATGCTGTGCTGTGTGGTTATTAGACGCTACCTAGCTTGGCACATCTATAGTGAAATGCAGCTGATTTAAAGAGTCTTTGCTGGGATTTATCAATAATCCACTTACATTTTTTCTTTCACCTACAGTGTATGCTGGAGCATATTGTCCTAATCTATTTGTGTCCCTGCCGATTTCCCACTGTGCTTCATTTACTTCTCAGCCAGAGCTCATGCTTGAATAAGCAGATTGATTTGATATTGTTTGTTCCATTTTTGTCTTTCTCTTCACGGAGTTGAAGTCTTTTGTGATTTTGCTGACTCACACTAGCAGCTCTGAGTCAGCCTGATGTGATCAGGTTAGCTCAATATGAAGTGGAGGGCTAAGCTCACTGTGCCCTCCAGTCCAGATTTATCTGCTTCAGAAGGACAGACCACTGTTAAGAGAAAATGAAGCACAACATAGCATAAAACTCTATAGTTATGTAGTTGCTTTTATTTGTAAGTTCTGGCTTTCCAAGTGCTCAGCCGTCAAGTTAAGTAAATAAATCTGAATGTGGGTAGTAAATCCTTTAGATGTCTACTTCAGAAGAGACAGCAATAACATTAACAATAGAATAAGCACAAATGAGCCTAATGTGAAGCAGCATAGAGTCAGTTCTGAAGGTTATCCTGAACTAAAAGGCACTCAGTGGAGGTGTAGACCAATGAAAACCTAAAAAAGTCTAGAACTTTGGATGTCGTATTCCTTTGTTCTTGTTTAGAGTCTGGAAAAACAAATATTTGGTGGTCAGGCGACTCTGACCTTTGATCTCAACATGAAAGCATGTCTAGAATTTTGGATGTAATATTTTTGCATAACGTTGACTGTTCTTGTTAGAAAATCAGAAAAATAAGACAGATATGAAAATCCTATCCACATCCAGACTGCCATCTCCTATAGGCCCTTAGAATAGAGGGTTAGTACTAGTGAAGCGCTTTGAGTGGTCTTTGAGACTAGAAAAGCGCTATATAAATACAGGTCCTTATCCCCTTATCCCTTACCCATTGTCATAGACAAATGTAGGTTATCAATGGTCAATATATCAGATTATTTATTCAAAAAGAACAGGTTCACTTGGAACAAATATTTATTTCATAAAACCATGCAGCTATTAGAGCTTAAAAGCTTTTTCTAGATCATTTCAACTCACCAAAGTTGATGCTTTATAGAGTAGAATGGCCTTTATTGTCATTGTACAGTTGTATAGTACAACGAAATTGTGGGTGCTCCACCAGGCTACTGCACAGTAAAGTAAGAGAGAAGGATTAGATAAAACACAGTTACAGAACACATGATTAAACACACGACTGAAAAAAAAATAGCCCAGGATTATGGAAATATTCACAGGTATGGTAGTGGCTTCACATATGAAACAAAGTACATAAAAATGTGGAGTGCATAACAGAAAATTGAACACACGATTGAATAAAATGGCCCAAGGATTATGGAAAATATACATAGGTATGGTAGTGGTTTCATGGATAGGTCAATATACATGAAAGTGCGGAGTGCAAAGATAGCTGTGTTATTATGATAATTAAAAAGGTCCTCAGTTCTATGCATGTGAACGTTTGGAGGGAGGGGGGTGGGGCCTCTGACTGCAGTTCATATGGCCTAGGGGAAGAATCTGTTTGTCAGTCTAGAGGTGTGGGACCTGATTGATCTGAACCATTGTCCAGAGGGAAGCAGGTCAAACAGGAGGTGGGTGGGATGTGAGGGGTCGCCTGTGATGGCCTTGATCTTCCTGAGACAGGAAGATCTGGAGAATCATCGGTGGCCCTCTGCCTGCCGATGATTTTTTTTTGGGTGGTGTTGATGACCCTCTGCACAGCCTTCCTGTTCTCGGCCGTGGAGCTGGCGTACCACACACCCGGGCAGTAGGTGAGCACGCTCTCCACTGAGCAGTGGTAGACGGCCAGCAGCAGCTTCTGGTCCAGATTGTTCTTCCTCAGGATACGGAGGAAGTGCAGCAGCCGCTGCTGGGCTTTCTTCACCAGGGCCTTGGTGTTGACAGACCAGGAGAGGTCAGAGGAGATGTGGGTGCCCAGGAACCTGAAGGTGGGGATGGTTTCCACGTAGTCACCATTTATGAGGAGAGAGATGTGGTCCTGCCTGTTCTTTCTGAAGTCCAGTATGAGTTCTTTGTTTTTTTGGACATTCAGTTTCAGGTTGTTTGCTTGGCACCAAAGCAGCAGATTCTCTACCTCCACCCTGTACGCCTTCTCATCGTCATTGGTGATAAACCCAACCAAGGTAGTATCGTTTGTGTACTTAATGATGATGGTGGTTGGGTAGGTTCGGAATACAGTCAGGGGTGTGTAGGGAGTACAGTAGTGGGCTTAGCACGCAGCCCTGGGGGGAGCCAATGCTGAGAGACAGTGTGGAGGAGTGGTGTGGACCAAGTCTAACTGTTTGTGGGCAGTTGGTGAGAAAGTTTTTTTTTTTGTTTGTTGTCTTTGAGGAAGCCCTCCAACTTCCTCCTGTAGGTGTTCTTGTCAAGTTTTATGCCTCTTTTCAGGTTGGCTCTAGCAGTGCTGTACAGAGAACTGTCCCTCTGCCTGAACGCTGAGTTGCGGGCTCTGATCAGAGCCTGGACCTCACTAATCATCTAGGGCTTCTGCTTTGGAAAGACCTGGATGTGTTTGGTGACTGTCAAATTTTCTCTCAAGTTCTGTCGAGTCGCGTACGACCCCTGGTTACTTCACACACCAACTTTCTCCATCTTTCTCGATCCCTCATCCTTTCCTTCAGGAGCACTTGTGGCATTCCTGTGGCTTCAGCAATGCCTTCCATCCGTCTTTGTCGCACCCTTCCTCTTCATCGTCTTCCGTTGCACCTGGCCAGCATGAGACTTTTCTCCAGGCTCATCCTTCCTCATTATATGGCCAAAGTACTTGAGCCTTGTCTTCACAATTTCACCTTCAAGAGATGTTTTAGGACTTACTCTGTCAAGTACAGACTTGTTGGTTTCCTTCCTGTTCCAAGGAATCCTCAGTACTCTCCTCCAGCACCATAGCTCAAATGAATCTATATGACGTCTATCCCGTTTCCTGATGGTCCAAGTCTCACATCCATATATGGCCACGGGAAACACAGGCATAGTCACCATCTTGATCTTGGTCTTTTTATTGAGTCTACTGCTTTTCATCAGGCATTTGAGCTTTATCATAGGTATTCTTACCAGGTTGAGCCTTCTCTTGATCTCTGCAGAAGTTGTACTGTCACATGTTCTACAAAGCATTTAATGTAGAAAAGGGCAGACTCAGTGTAGGAGTCCAGGTCCTGCTGTTCAAAGATGTTCCAATCTGTGCAGCTATCTTAATAGTAATACAAAAAATCTTCCTATGGTTTTCTGTACATCTCTACAACCATTTATCTAAAATGCTTCAGCCACCTGTGCCAAACTCCAATTTGCTTCCATCTTGGCAGGTGTATTTATAAACACACTGAAAACATCCATAAACGCACTCCTAAACCTTGTGGAAAGCCTTTCCTGAAGAGCTGAAGCAGTTATAGCTGCAAATGGTGTCTTTCCACAGTGTTTAGGAATATGTTTATGGCCATTTTTGACCATTCTTCCAGAAGCGCATTTGTGAAGTCATGCACTGATGTTGGACAAGAAGGCCTGGCTCACAGTCTCCACTCTAATTCATCCCAAAGGTGTTCTGTCGGGTTGAGATCAGCGCTCTGTGCAGGCCAGTCAAGTCCCTCCATACCAAACTCACTCATCATTGTCTTTATGGACCTTACTTTGTGCACTGGTGCCCATTTATTTGTAGTATTTTTGGCAGTATAGTGTATGTACATGAAAACCTATTGAACAATCTTTAGCTATGATGCGTTCTTTGATTTTAATGTAAATTTACTGTATGTGATTTTATGATTCTCTGTTACTCACCATATGATAACACAAGCTAAAGGTTCTGGTATTAGGAGAGTGTATGGTCCTAGATATAGTTTTTCACCTATCTACATAAATAGCACTGGAGACACTGTCAAAAATATACAGCAATTTGCTGTGCCTCTGTTGTTGTATATGCAGAAGCCAGTGGACAACCTGGTATTGGCAGACCTTCTCACCAAACAGTTTTTCATGATATTTAAGAAATGCACAATCCCAAGTTTTTACCTGTAAAAGTATTTATTTCTTCCACAGTCTCATGGTGTCTGCATCTTGGTTAATCATCTTTGTCGCAAGCTTGTGATCCCACCCCAAACACTTACTTAAGTCATTTCCTTGAGCCAGAAAGAAAGGCATCATTTTGTGCTAAGATTATGAAACTAATCATAGCGTCCTACATTCCTGTGTAGGATGAGTACTTGAATGAAGAAGTTGATGCTCGTGTGATCGAGTATGAAAACAACCTGCCCCTCTTGGACATGTTTTTACAGAAGCCCATGGGGATGCTCTCTCTTCTGGATGAAGAGAGCCGCTTCCCACAGGCCACTGACCAAACACTCGTAGGTCAGTGCTGAGAATTTTCTCTTTCTGATACCTTTTTTAGTCATGTACACACTGTCTCAATGTCAAAACTGTAGTTAATTGCCTTTCTCAACTTGAATTGCCACAGTGACAAAAGCCTTTAGTATCTGATATCTTGAATGGAAAAAGTGTTTTTTTAGCTGATGTATTAATCATTTGGTGTTTTAGAGAAATTTGAAGACAATCTCAAGACAAAAAGCTTTTGGAGGCCAAAGAGGGTTGACCTTGGCTTTGGGATTCACCACTATGCTGGAAAGGTAATAATTCATTATTATTACATTTGCACAGAGGCTTCAAAAGTGAAGCTCATTTACATGCCTTTTCCTCTTTACCAATGTTTAAGGTGATTTACAACGCTGCAGGTTTCTTGGCCAAGAACAGAGAAACCTTACCAGCTGATATTATCCTGCTGCTGCGGTCGTCAGAGAACGAGCTCATCCGCAAACTCGTCACCCATCCCCTCACTAAAACAGGTATGTACGCAGCCTCGTCTTGAATGACAATTGAAAGATGAACCTTTCCTCATTGAATATCCCCTTACCAACAGAAAACAAACCATATTGATGTACATCGTAATTTTTCTAGGTTTGATAATTGCATTGGTGTGCCTCAGGGCTCTAGTTTGGGACAGCTGATATTTAGTTTAGATTTTATTTATTTAGATTTTATTTTATTTATTAGATTTTATATATTTAGTTTAGATTTTAATATTTTGTTCAAAGTTTGGTCAGCTGCTGTGACTTATTCATTTATGCTGATGATATAGTTGTATAGCTACATTATAAAAACAAAAGGCAAGTGACAGAAAAGAACTGCTTTTCAAGGTGTAATTGGTTGACAAATTTATATTCACACCTCAGTAGCCATGACCAAAAAAGACAAATAGAAAAAAATGCTGCAAATTGGAGAAAAATTATAATTTACAAGGAAAGATAGACATTAACCCTCATCCTACCAACATATTTTACATACAAATAGTACCAACTGGGGTCCGTTTGGACCCCACACAAAATTTAACTGTTAATTGGATTATTAAGCAATACCAAAGTATTTTTTTCACTTAAAATGTTTTATTTGGTTAAAACAAAGAGTTGTGCTTGAAACATGATCCAAAAATCCAGGAATGGGGCTAGTTTGTCTGTTGCCTGCCTTTCAGCACGAGTAGCCCGGTTGTAATGTGTTTTTCAACCAGTGTGCCCTGGTGCGTTCAGGTTTTTGTGGGAAATTATCTAATTTCACTTCTTAATTGGTACAAGAAATGCAAATACTTTGCCATTGTTGTGCATGTGTTCTGTAGGGCCTACAGAATACAATGCTACATGCTACATGTAGCATGCTACATGTATGTAGCATGCTACATGCTACATATAGCATGCTACATGCTAGTATACAATACTACTTTGCTACAATGGCAAAGTATTTGCATATTTGCATGGCAAAGTCTACCTCGTTGAGCCATCATTCACTGAAATATAACACAAAATTCATACATTTAATATCATTAACATCATATTTTTCCCTGGGGTCCGATTGGACCCCAGTTTGGGCGCATGCGCACGCAGCGACCAGCAGCTTGGTGATATAGTGCGTGTGTGCGTGTGTGTGTTTTTTGTACTTTTTTACGTTTTTAGAAAATCCTCTGTGTCGTTTCTGCCCTGGAGCGTTTGTGGAATATATGGCGAACAGCTCCCTGGTATCTGCAACATGGATTTCCTCTCATATCTCGCACTGCTGCTATCTGTGCTGTGGCTCTTTGTCTCTGAGGTAAACGCGTTCGGCTCCATGACGAGCAGAATAGCGGGCAGAATACAATATTCCAGGGACGTGTTGCTGCGCTTTAACACAGCTGGTGCAGAGTCTCTGATTGCGCCCAAATTTCAGCTGCCGGACTTTATTTTGAGAGACGGACACAGCGGTGAAAAAAGAAGCGGCAGGAGGAAGCGTGGAAGACGTGGAGGTGTGAAATTGCGCCTTAGGAGACGTCAGTTTGGTAACATTCCTCTTCCTTCGATCATTTTTGGGAATGCACAGTCTGTGAGAAACAAGGTGGAGGAAATTCAAGGCAGTGTACGTTACCAGAAGGATTTTAAGAACTGCTGCGTCATGGTTTTCACTGAATCTTGGCTTACTGCGCATGATCGAGATGCAGACTTGTGGATTGACGGCTTTGGAGCTCCGCTGCGCTCGGATCGGCAGGAAGAGGTAACTGGGAAGCGTCAGGGGGGCGGAGTATGTTTATACATTAATAAGCAGTACTGCACATCTGTCACGGTCAGAGAGCGCATCTGTACACCCCATGTGGAGCTGCTGTCTGTGTCACTACGCCCCTTTTATTTGCCTCGAGAGTTTCCCCAACTTTTCATCACAACTGTGTACATTCATCCGAGGGCAGACGCTGACTCCGCCTCCAGCACCATCTCTGATGTGGTGCAGCGGCTGCAGTCAATTTCTCCAGAGGCGCCAAACTTCATTCTTGGGGATTTTAACCATGTTTCTTTAAAGAAGACACTTAAAAACTTTCATCAGTATGTCTCCTGCCCAACCAGGCGAAAAAAGACATTGGACCTGTGCTATGGATCCATAGAGAGGGCCTATAAATCACTCCCCCTTCCTCCTTTAGGATCATCAGATCACAACTGTGTTCATTTGCTGCCCACATATAAAACTGCTCTCAGAAGAGGCAAAGTGGAGACCAGAGACATTGATGTGTGGACAGAGGATTCAGAGCACAGCCTCCAGGAATGCTTTGACTGTACAGACTGGAAGATGTTCATAATGGCCTGCGGGGATGATTTGGACTCTCTGGCTGAGCTCACATGCTCATACATGGCTTACTGTCAAAATAAGTTTGTTCCACGTAAACGTGTCAAAATATACCCCAACAACAAACCATGGGTTACTAAATCAGTTAAATCCTGCTTACAGAGGAAAGCTCTTGCCTTTAAACAAGGGTCTGTTTCTGCACTACAGGTTGCCACCAAGGAGCTGAAGGCCGAAATTTTAAGAGCAAAACAGAATTATAAATCAGAGTTGGAAAGCAAGATGGCAGCAAATAAACTTGGTTCGGCCTGGGCCAGTATGAAAACTATTGCAGGCCTTCAGAGCACAGAGCGCAGTAATCGTGTGTTTTTAGATGGTTTTAGTTCAGACACAGAGCTGGCTAATGCTCTTAATTGTTTTTATGGTTGTTTTGACTCCTTTGATTTTAGCACAGAAATCCAAGATTTGAAACAGAAACTCAAAGACAATCAGCACTTTAATATTGAGATGCAGGATGTTAAAAGGGAGTTCCGCGCTGTAAAAGTGAACAAAAGTCAGGGCCCTGATAATATATGTGGACGCCTGGTAAAGTCCTGTGCACATGAACTGAGTCCTATATTTCATTATATTTTCAATAAGTCCTTACAGACACAACATGTGCCTAAGATCTGGAAAGATGCCGTGGTTGTTCCCGTTCCAAAATCCAGCTGTCCTAAAACGGTAAACGACTTTAGACCAGTTGCTTTGACTTCAATTTTAATGAAAATTTTTGAAAAACTGGTCAGACGTGAGGTCCTAAGGCAGACTGAACATGCATTGGATCCTCTGCAGTTTGCCTATAGGCCTCACAGAGGAGTGGAGGATGCCACTGTCACTCTGTTTGACATGCTTTTTAAACATCTGGATTTTAATGGGACACACGCCAGGCTTTTATTTGTGGACTTTTCTTCTGCCTTTAATACAATCCAACCTCATATTTTAGTTGAAAGGCTCCTGCAACAATTTGATTTAAGCAATAATCTGGTGGGTTGGATTCTGGATTTCTTAACCAACAGGACGCAGAGAGTAAGGGTCAATGGCACATTGTCTGACCTAAAGTGCTCTTCTACTGGCTCTCCTCAGGGGTGTGTGTTGTCACCACTACTCTTCATCCTGTACACAAACATGTGTTGGAGCAGACATGACAACAGACACATTATAAAGTATGCTGATGACTCAGTCATTGTCAGTCTCCTCCAGGATGGTGAGAGTGGCCACGGCCCAGTAGTTGATGACTTTGTTCACTGGTGTGAGGATTCCTACCTGCAGCCGAATACAACAAAAACGAAAGATATGATTATTGACTTTAGGAGGAAAACTCCCAGGCACAAAGTCACCATACTAAAAGGCCAGACCACCGAATGTGTACAATCGTACAAATATCTTGGGACAATTATTGATAGTGGATTGAACTTTGAGGTGAACTGTGAAAGGGTGTGCAAAAAGGGTCAGCAAAATTTGCATTGTTTGAGGAAACTTGCACGCTTCCAAATTGACCGAACCATAATGACTGTGTTCTATCGGGCTTTTATTGAATCTGTTTTATCCTTTTCTTTAATGTCATGGTTTGGTCAGATAAAACTGAAACAGAGGAAATCCTTGGATCAGGTAGTCAGATGGTCCAGTCGTTTGCTTGGTGAGTCACAGCTGAGCCTGACATCCCTGTACACCAGACAAGTACAGAGGATGGCCGACTCGATTTTAAATGATGACTCCCACCCTTTGCACTGCAACTTTCAGCTTCTTCCCTCCAGACGGAGGTTTGCTGTCCCAAAAAGTAGAACCCAGCGCTACAAAAACAGCTTTGTCCCTGCTGCTGTCAAAGAGTTGAACAAGCTATAAAAATTATATTGTACATATTTTATATTTACCTATTTTGTAAGATGTGTGCCTGTGTTTGTGTCTATGTTGAATGTAATTAGTGGCTTGTAAATATGGATGTCACCAACTGCAAAACAAATCTACCTACGGGTACAAATAAAGTAACCTGAACCTGAACCTGAACCTGAACCTGAATGAAAAATCTGAACTGACAGTACAGAAGAAAACTGTATTTTAAATCAGATTTATTTTTTGTGATTCACAGATGATGACAAAGTCAGAAAGCATGATAGCTGTGATCGATAATATGTCTGTGTTGTGCATAAGAACATATGTGTGGGGTCAATTGGGACCCCACTCGGTAGGATCAGGGTTAATAAGAGAAAAAGTTGCCAATTTATAATAATGTTTGCAAAAAAAGTTACAAAAGTTGCAAATTTATCTTGAAAAAAGTAAAGTTTACAGGAAAAAAACAATAAAAAAAATTTTGCAATTAAAAAAATTGCAAAAAAGTCAAATAAATACAAAAAAGTTTTGAATTTATGAAGAAAAATGGTTCAAACTTCTAAGATCACCAAAAATTTAAAAGAAAAGTTGCACATTTACAAGGGAATTGGTTGCCAATTTATGACAGAATGTTAGAATTTTATGAGAAAAAGTTGTAGCTTTATTTTAAAAATTGTCAAATTTATAAGAAACACATCAACAAATTGATGAAAAATTACAAATTTTCAAAAAAAAAAAGAAAAATAATAGAAAAGAGTTGAAAATCAGAGGCAAAGGGCACAACTACAAGTTGTAAATTTATGACAGGTAAATTCAAGCTTGCCTGATAATATGCATTCTGCAGACCATTTTCAGACCGCTGTCTCACCATTGAGGGCTGTCTCCTGGCTGATTCCCTCTCTAATCCTCTATTCACTTCACAGGCAACCTTGCCCACACCAAGGGTAAAGGCATAAACAGAATGCAGACCCCGTCACACACCAACACCCTTGCCAAGGTACTTACAGCTCCATCTGCATTGTCACTGTATTAGCTTTCATATAAAGAACTTCCTGTGAAAAGTTACTCAATTTATTTTTCCCTTTATTCTCCCACTGCTCCCACCACAAACAGCTCTTGAGTGAGCCAGTTTTATTTATTGTGGGTTTTTTCTCCTTTATTTCTTTCTCTGTCTCTGCTTTTCTGCCATCAAAGATGGGATTTTTAACCTTTTACAGCTCTTTTTCTTTTTGTGAGGTAATATACATGTCTCTACTCTACCAATTTAGACTACTAGATATCCTTGAGAAAAGTAGTGCTTTTAAGGCTTGTTGATGTTAATTTCTGCATAGATGTTGCATATGTCTGAACAGTTACTGATTTCTAAATGTAAAAATACCCTAATCTATTTAGATACTATAGCTGTATACATAGTATTTATAGCAATCTGTCTAATAACAGTAATTTAAACAAAATTGCTAACATAGCAAATTAAATATTAAAAAAAAACCTGTAGAAAAAGTAAAAAAAACTTTTCACTTTGCACTATAAGCATTCCGCAATTAGCTCGACTCTCTTTCAGCTGCCAGTGTCTAAATAAAACTCCTCCTGGCAACTTAATTACGCAGATTACGTACTTCTGCGAATTACTTTCGATTACGGCGGTGCACATTTGTAAACGTAAGCCCTGAGGCGGTTTGCTCACCTAAAAGCAATTGACAGTTGCTGCATTTAAACGTACTGCGTCTGATGAGTTCTGAATTTATTTCCATTCATCTGCATATTTTAGGAAGAGCTCATCAGAGGTTTTGCTGCTAAGAAGGCACAATGAGCGGCTTAAATGTCACAAATGCAACAAACAGGCCGACGGTGTTCTGTAAATGTGGATCCCCCTGAGAATTAGATGTAGAGATTGTCAAAATGTAGCAGGTTAGCATGTACTCACTTAACATTTTGAGTAGTTTCTTTGCAGGATGGTTTGAGTACATTTTTGAAGAAAAAACTGTACGTTTACATTGTTCTTCTGGCTCAGCACATATATTCATTACTGCCTACTGTTTCTTTATTTAATCTAGAATATATTAGAGGGTGCGTGTAGATTGTTTCTTTATTTTCGTCAGACAAACAAATTTAAAGGAAGAACCCCCCCAAATTGGTGAAAGTAACGTTGCAAATTTGCGAGAAAAAAGTTGCAAATTTACAAATAAAAAGCTGCAAAGCAATGATATATATCAGCTAATTTATGAGTAAAAAGGCCACAGATTTACTTGAAAAAAATTCACAAATTTTTTCACAAAAAGTTCTAAAATTATTATTAAAAGGTAGTACATTTATTATATAAAGTCCAAAAATTTATAAGGGAAAAAATGCATATTGCATATAAAACTTGCAAATGGATGATAAAAAGTTATACATTTATGTGGGGGGAAAAGTAGTTTCAAATTTACAAGAAAAAAGTAGCACATTCATAAGAAAAATGCAAATTTAAGAGGACATAGAAAGTTCACCAAATGACAAGAAAATAAGCTTGTGAGAAAAACTATTTTATAATAAAAAAGTATCAAATTTACCAAAAGAAATTATAAGAAGAGTGACAAATTTAAGAGAAACTCCCCACAAACGTGTACAGGTAAAACTGCAAATTTATGGGGGGGAAAAGCAAATTAATGAGTAAAAAGTTGCACATTTACTTAAAAAATATCTTGCATTTATCTCAAAAAAGTTACAAATTTATTTTAAAAAGTAGTAGATTTATTCTAAAGTCACAGATTTTGAAAATAATTCTATGATTAAAAAAAGTTGAAAATTTATGTGAAAAAGTCACAGTTATAGTAAAGTGAGTAAGTAAAGTAAATTTATTATTTAAAAAAAAGAGTAAAAAAATGTAGGGGAAAAGGTGGCAAATTTATCTAAAAAGCTTGACACGTGAGCAAGGAAAAAACTAGTTTATAAGAAGAAAATCCCAAAATTTTAAGAAAAAATTTGAACATTTACAAAAAAACAAAGTCACAAATTTTAAGAAAAATGCACATTTATGAGGCGCCACGAATTTTAGAGGAAAACTAAAATTTTGAGAGTAAAGCCTTCACTTCCTACTCAGTAATGTCTTATTCTTGTTCAAGTCATATTTTTGGTGACTATTCATACCTGAGTGAGTAATATCATCTGGTAATGCTACTTTAACTTGAGTACAGTGTCTCGCTACTCTACCCACTTCTGGCATGTTAACACAATTGAATGGTTACTTTGATCATTTTAATTTTTTAATGATCCTGGGATCGATCCCAGCCCCCGACCAACAGTGATCTGTGTGGAGTTTGCATGTTCTCCCCGTGTCTGCGTGGATTTACTCCGGGATTTCTCCGGTTTCCTCCCACATGCCAAAAACATGCACGTTAGGTTAATTGGCATCAAAACTGGGGATTCTAAATTGTCCTTAGGTATGACTGTGAGAGTAATAATAATAATAATAATAATACATCAGTCTTATATAGCACTTTTCTAAATACTCAAAGACGCTTTACAAAGCAGCATAGGGACAAACATACAGAGAACGGGTAAACAGACAAGGTAGGTACACATAGGTAGAAGAGGCAGTCAGTTTTTATAGGTAGATTTGAAAAGATGGGTTTTGAGTTGACTTTTAAAAGAAGCAAGTGTGTTGGCAGACCGGATGTGAAGGGGCAAGGAATTCCAGAGGGTTGGTGCGGCGATGGCGAATGATCTATCACCCAGGGTGCGGAATTTTGTCTTGGTGATGGGGGTAAGAAGGTGAGCATCAGCAGAGCGGAAGAGACGAGTGGGAGAATGACGAGACAGAAGGTCCGTTAGGTATGAGGGGGCGAGGTTATGAAGAGCTTTATAGGTGATGAGGAGGATCTTGAAGTTGATGCGCTGTTGAATGGGGAGCCAGTGGAGCTGATGGAGGGGAGGAGTGATGTGGTCTCTGGAGCGGGAGTGAGTAAGTAGGCGGGCGGCTGAGTTTTGGACATACTGTAGTTTTTGGAGGATGGTGGAAGGAAGTCCATACAGAATGCTGTTACAGTAATCAAGTCTGGAGGTGATGAAGGCGTGGATGAGTATTTCAGCAGCAGAGGGTAAGAGGGTGGGACGGAGGCGTGCAATATTACGAAGATGAAAAAATGATGTTTTGGTGATATGGTTGATGTGAGATTTGAAGGAGAGGGTGGGGTCCATGATAATGCCGAGGTTTCTGGCCAGGGGGGAGGGGGTGACTGAGTGACCATCGATTTGGAATGAAAAGTTCTGGGAAGAGGGTAAAAGAGATTTTGGTCCAAAAATGATGATTTCTGTTTTATTGCTGTTTAGCTTGAGAAAGTTGTTAGTCATCCAGGTTTTTATGTCTGTAAGGCAGTTGGTGATGGTGGAGAGAATGGCGGGGGTGATGGATTTAGAGGAGATGTACAGCTGGGTGTCGTCGGCGTAGCAGTGAAAGTGAAGACCATGTTGACGGATGATGTGACCAAGCGGAAGCATGTAGAGAGTGAAAAGGATTGGACCGAGCACAGAGCCTTGAGGGACACCGTGTGAGACGGGGGTGGTGCGTGATTTATGATTGTTGATGGAGATGTACTGGAATCTCTCAGACATGTAGGAGGTGAAGAGAGGGCGGAGTCAGTGATGCCAATAGAAAGCAGACGACGGCGCAGGATGGAATGATTGATGGTATCGAAAGCAGCGCTGAGATCGAGGAGGAGAAGAATGGTGAGGGAGCCAGAGTCAGAGGCGAGCAGGAGGTCATTGGTGACCCTGAGGAGGGCGGTTTCAGTGCTGTGGTGAGAACGGAATCCAGATTGAAATGTTTCGTAGAGTTTGTTGGAGAGGAGGTGTTTCTTGAGTTGGGTGGCGACAGCTTTTTCCAATATTTTAGCCAGAAATGGGAGGTTGGAGATAGGTCTGAAATTGTTGGGGTCATCAGAGTCAGAGTGAATGGTTGTCTGTCTCTCTGTGTTGGCCCTGCGATGGACTGGCAATTTGTCCAGGGCGTACCCTGCCTCTCGCCCAAAGATGCTGAGATAGGCTCCAGTCCCCCGCGACCCGAAAAGGATTAAGCGGAAGAAGGTGAATGAATGTTTTTGTTGATCATAACAGTTTTTATCCAGTATTCTACATGAGTTGAAGTGCCCTAAAGCAAGTTCTAATGAAGTACCTAGTCTTGCTCCTTTTTTGTTCATTTATTTATTCTCTGCGTCTCCCTTTTCAGCCTCCACAGGAATTAAAGCTCACTCCTGACAAAAAATTCTTGCTTGGTGTGCCTCTTGATGACATGGCACACAAGCAAATGGTGATTGATGATTTGTTAAAAACAAATAAATAAATAATAAATGTATTTTGATAATAAAATGCACAGGAAAAAAAATCACATCTCTTTAATATGTAATCTACAGGTGTGATTCTGCTGCAGCAGAATTAAATTTGTCTGTCAAACTTTGTTTCGTACTTGGTGGATGCTTGTGTTAAAAATGAACAGCATATTTAAAAGTAATCTCTGCGACACAAAAGCTTCAGAAGAAAGCTGCACCAAGGATCAGTAGTAATTGAAAATACCCTAAGAAAAAATATAGCACAGGAAATAGGCATAATGCGTCCACTTTAGATACTGTAATTAGATGACCCATTTCCCCATCTTTGCATGTAAATCTGTGCAAAAATCTTCTGAAATATGTATTAGTATTGTGGAAAGTGATGTAGCACTGCAGTGCAGTAGGTATCTAGATTTCTTTTAGTCCTTTCAGTGTGTTTAAAGTTGTGTTTTTCCAGCCTGGAGATTCTGGGGAACAACCCTACCACCCAAGAGAAACCACCAACATGAGAACGCAGACAGTGGCCTCCTACTTCAGAGTAAGAGCTTTTCTTACGCACAGTTCTTGTTAACATCCAATTGTTTCATCGAACCTGTAATCCTTTTCCTCCTTTCAGTACTCTCTGATGGACCTTCTGTCCAAGATGGTGGCAGGGCAGCCTCATTTTGTACGTTGCATCAAGCCCAACAACGACCGCCATGCCAACAAGTTTGACCGGGAGAAGGTTCTGCTGCAGCTGCGATACACGGGCATCCTGGAGACGGCTAAGATCAGACGGCAGGGCTACTCTCATCGCATCCTGTTCGCCAACTTCATAAAGAGGTCAGATGTTTGATCCGGAGCAGATGATTGGTTGTGATCCTTATACCGCCGTGTTGACCCTGGTTTTGCTGATTGTTGTAGATATTATATTGTGGCTTTTCATGCGCACGAGGAGCCTGCTGCGACTCCGGAAACATGTGCGGCAATACTGGAGAAGGCCAAGCTGGAGAGCTGGGCAATGGGGAAGACCAAAGTGAGCATGCTCAGATATTAACATGAGAAAAGCCCTCAAAGTATTGTACATTGTGTAAGATTTAATTGGCAAAATTTTTAAGAAAATAACTGGAACAAGCAAAAATGTAAAGCATTGAGGTAACCATTGGTAAACATTTTCTTTACTACTTTTAAGATCCAGAAAGATGAATCATAACCTCAACACACATTCAAAGTTCCAAATATCCTTCAGCACAAAATATTATATAATGATCATGTTGACTTATAATAAGGCCACCCTCACAGGGTATACTGATATAATGCTATCAGGTAATCACTCGTTTTTGGATTCATTGCAAAATGTATAGGTGCTTCTTTTACATATACACTGGAGGAAATGGGGGTTGAGCTTGTCAACATTTTTTTCAGTACCTGCAGCTCTGGAATAATTAAGAGCCCAAAGAGACCACTGCAAAATTATCACTTTATCTGGTTTTATTTTATTTGTATGTGTTTGAATAAAATGAACAACTTAGTTTTATTCTCTAACCTACTGAAAACAACGCACCCAAATTCCAACTAAAAATATCTCCATTTATAGCATTTATTTACAGAAAATGACAACTGGCCAGAACAACAAAAATATGTTGCTTTTTGACCAAATAATGCCAAGAAAACAAGTTCATGTTTGTTCTTAAACACTACAAAACACAAGTTTTAACTTAGGAAGAACTCAGAAATCTGTATTTGTGGAATAACTCTGGATTTTTATTCACAGCTTTCATGCATCTCCCCATGCCTAGGTGATCACCTGATCAGTACCTCCTTAAGTAGACTGACATGTCCTTGTGTTCAACAGATACTTAAATTCAATGGCTGCCACACATGTAGAGATAGTAATTTAGGAAAGATTTTGCAGTGGTCTGTTACTTATTTTTCTCCACAGCTGTATATTTCCATTGAGGCTACTCATGTGAAATGTCCACCAGACTTTGGTGTTAAATCAGGAAATCCAGTCCACACATAAAACGAAATCAATACATTTAACAACAGAAACCAACTTAAGTTAAAAGGCTACATCTGTGTGAGAATTTAAAAAAAAAAACCCCACACATTTCAGTCTATCTGAGGTTTTACAAAATTGTTTCTTTGTGCAATATTTGTAAATGTGGGGTACTCCTTTAAACTTGCAGCATAAACATGTTTTTGACTGTCAGGTGTTCCTCAAGTACTACCATGTCGAACATCTGAACCTGATGGTGCAGCAGGCCACCCAAAGGATCATCCTGCTCCAGGCTTGTGTTCGAGGCTGGCTGGGAGCCAGACGCTACCGCCGGATATTAAAGGAACGAGAACAGAGCGCTCTGGTGCTGCAGTCAGGTTAGCAAGCCGTGGTCATGTCCCAGAATGCCAACAAGTCATGGGGCAGCCATATTGATTAATACTTTCATTTTCAGCTTATAGAGGTCACAAAGTTCGGAGGAGGGTGGCCGACGAGAAAAGCAAAGCAAAGACGGAGGCCTTCATCATCCAGTTTCAGGCTGGTCAGGATAAGCCTATACGTAAAAAGTAATTTCACAAAAATATAATCATGGCGAGTGGGTTTATTTATTCCCTGTCATGTCTGTTCAGTCTGCAGAGGCTATCTTGCAAAACAGAAATACAAAGAGATGGTAGATGAGAAGAACAAAGCAGCAACCAAGATTCAGGCTCGCTACAGGGGACACAAGGAAAGAAGAAGCTTCAAAAGAAAGCGGTAAGATGGACTGAAAACGCACACCAGACAGCACTACAAAAGATTGCATGTTATTCTTTTTTTTTGGGGGGGGGGGGACTATTTTGTTTCCAGAGAAGCAATGGAGAAGGAGAAAGCAGAGAAGGCTCTCAAAGAAAAGGAGGAACAGGAGCCAGAACCAGAGAAAAGCGCCAATGAAGAAAGTGCCTCTGCTTCAGAAAACAAAGTACACAATGAAGAGGAGGAAACCAAAGCTGCCGTAGTTCTTCAGAGCAACTTCAGAGGGTACAAAGAGAGGAAAAAGTTCAAGGAGAGAAAAAAGACTATGTCTGGGGCCGAGCTAGAGCTATCAAGCGAAGAGGTGGAGGAGAAGCAGGAGGAAGGAGGGTCGGAGCCAAATGGTGAAGAAGAAGAGAAGACTGAAGATAAAAAAGAGAACGAGGAAGAGGAGGAAAGCACTTATGAAGCGGAAGACAACAACGACAGCGATCAGACTCAAGTGCCAGAAGATGAAGAAGAACACACAGAAGTGGCAGATGAAGTGGTGATTCAGGATGCTGGAGCAGGGGAAGAAGAACAGGAGCCAAAAGAGGAGCAAGAGACTGCAGGGATCAAAACTGTCAACGTGGAAGAAGAAACCAGGGCGGCCACTGTGATCCAAAGCAATTTCAGGGGCCACAAAGAGAGGAAGAGGCTGCAAGAAGAAGGAAAAATCCCGGCGAGGAAGCAGAAAGACAAAGAAAACAAAGAATCAACAGAAACTCCAGAGGAAGAAGTGGATGTTTCTCAGAGCAGTGCCAAGTCTGACAGTCCAGATGAGACCAGAGCTGCTGTGGTGCTGCAGAGCAACTTCAGAGGCCACAAGGAGCGCAAACGCCTCGAGGAGGAGGGAAAGCTCCCCATGAAAAAGAAGAAGGAAACGGAGGTGATCCCAGAGCCTCCGAAGGAAGAAGAGGAGGTGGCCCAGACAGAAAAGTCGGAGCCAGAACCTCAGGGGAATGTTTCTGCTGAGAGCCCAGAGGGGTTGGATGAGGAGAGAGCAGCCACCGTGATTCAGAGCAACTTCAGAGGCCATCAGGAAAGAAAGAAACTGAAGGCGGAGAGAGAAGCACGGAAAGCGGCTGGGGTGGAGGGAGTGAGTTCCAATGATGCAGAGGGGGACATTAAGGAGGAAGAGGAGGAGGCCCTGGACGTTACCGATGTGCTGATTGAGCGTAAAGACGAGGCAGACATGGAGAGGGAGAGGCTGGAGGAGGAGCAGGCCGCGGTGAAGATCCAGAGCAACTTCAGAGGCTACAAGGAGAGGAAGAACCTGAAGACCAACAAGGAGGCAAATAAGAACAAAGCAATGAGGCTGGAGAGCTTCTCCAGAGAGGTGAGCGGTTTCATTTCCGTCCTTCACATCTCTGTCCTGTCATTTTTTCCCCCTTCATGGACAGACTTCATTTCTTATCATTTCGGCAGATTGCAAAGACGTCCGAGAATTTTCTGGCCCTGCAGCAAAAGCTGAATGAGATCATCCAGGCCCATCAATCAAACCCAGAGACTAACGGCATGTTTGTGAGAGGAAAAGCAATCAATGGCTTCGCTCCACAGCGCCACCAATCAAGTACGATGAGTGAGATCGGCTCGGTAAAAGGCAGATTATACAGAGATAAATATGACTCACAACCCTGCCATGGTTTGACCTAAAGTTAACGTGCACGGTTTTGGGTCCTTGATTTTACTGTAAGGAGGATGATAACTGCACAAATTAAAAGAGAAATAAAAAAATAAAAGTAAATGTAACCAGTTTATTCAATATAATACCAAAGTATTCAACATTATTTAAATCTATTCTATATAATCTTCAATTTTTTGCGGTGGGTAGTAACTAGTTGCATTTATGCAGGCACTTAAGTACTCATGTACAGTGGGGTAAAAAAGTATTTAGTCAGCCACCAATTGTGCAAGTTCTCCCACTTAAAGGATGAGAGAGGTCTCCAATTTTCATCATAGGTATACCTCAACTATGAGAGACAAAATAAGAAAAAAAAATTCCAGAAAATCACATTGAAGGATTTTTAATGAATTAATTGGTAAATTCCTCGGTAAAATAAGTATTGGGTCAATAACAAAAGTTCATCTCAATACTTTGTTATATACCCTTTGTTGGCAATGACAGAGGTCAAACGTTTTCTCTAAGTTTTCACAAGGTTTTCACACACTGTTGCTGGTATTTTGGCCCATTCCTCCATGCAGATCTCCTCTAGAGCAGTGATGTTTTGGGGCTGTCGCTGGGCAACACAGACTTTCAACTCCCTCCAAAGATTTTCTATGGGGTTGAGATCTGGAGACTGGCTAGGCCACTCCAGGACCTTGAAATGCTTCTTACGAAGCCACTCCTTCGTTGCCCGGGCGGTGTGTTTGGGATCATTGTCATGCTGAAAGACCCAGCCACGTTTCATCTTCAATGCCCTTGCTGGTGGAAGGTGGTTTTCACTCAAAATCTCACGATACATGGGCCCATTCATTCTTTCCTTTACACGGATCAGTCGTCCTGGTCCCTTTGCAGAAAAACAGCCCCAAAGTATGATGTTTCCACCCCCATGCCTCACAGTAGGTATGGTGTTCTTTCTCCTCCAAACACGACAAGTTGAGTTTTTACCAAAAAGTTCTATTTTGGTTTCATCTGACCATATGACATTCTCCCAATCCTCTTCTGGATCATCCAAATGCTCTCTAGCAAACTTCAGACGGGCCTGGACATGTACTGGCTTAAGCAGGGGGACACGTCTGACACTGCAGGATTTGAGTCCCTGGCGGCGTAGTGTGTTTCTGATGTAGCCTTTGTTACTTTGGTCCCAGCTCTCTGCAGGTCATTCACTAGGTCCCCCCATGTGGTTCTGGGATTTTTGCTCACCGTTCTCGTGATCATTTTGACCCCACGGGGTGAGATCTTGCGTGGATCCCCAGATCGAGGGAGATTATCAGTGGTCTTGTATGTCTTCCATTTTCTAATAATTGCTCCCACAGTTGATTTCTTCACACCAAGCTGCTTACCTATTGCAGATTCAGTCTTCCCAGCCTGGTGCAGGTCTACAATTTTGTTTCTGGTGTCCTTTGACAGCTCTTTGGTCTTGGCCATAGTGGAGTTTGGAGTCTGACTGTTTGAGGTTGTGGACAGGTGTCTTTTATACTGATAACGAGTTCAAACAGGTGCCATTAATACAGGTAACGAGTGGAGGACAGAGGAGCCTCTTAAAGAAGTTACAGGTCTGTTAGAGCCAGAAATCTTGCTTGGTTGTAGGTGACCAAATACTTATTTTACCAAGGAATTTACCAATTAATTCATTAAAAATCCTTCAATGTGATTTTCTGGATTTTTTTTTCTCATTTTGTCTCTCATAGTTGAGGTATACCTATGATGAAAATTGGAGACCTCTCTCATCTTTTAAGTGGGAGAACTTGCACAATTGGTGGCTGACTAAATACTTTTTTTCCCACTGTATCTTTGTCACCAACTTGTACTTTATTGAGTACTTTTATTGTAGAATACTTTTTGTAGAATTGTAGAATAACTTTTTCTAATAATTTTGTGACATTCTCTCAAAAATGTGTAACATTTTTCTCACTAATTCAGTACCTTTTTAAATACATTTCTCTTTTTCTTATACATTTTCAGTGATCGTAATGATTGTAATTGTACATACAGTACTGTGAAAAAATATCTCCCCCCTTCCTGAGTTCTTAAATTTTTGCATATTTGTCACACTTAAATGTTTCAGATCAAACAATGTTTTATTAATATTTGACAAAGATAACCTGAGTAAATACAAAATGCAGCTCTTAAATGATGATTCCATTTAATAAGGGGAAAAAAGCTATCTAAATCTATCCCTGGCCCTACTGTATGTGAAAAAGTAATTCCCCCTCCCCCCACATCATAAATTAACTGTGATTATCCACATTTTTTGGAATAGCTGAGTTCAGTTTGACTAATCACACCCAGGCCTGGTTACTGCCAGACCTGTTGAATTAAGAAATCACTTAAATAGAACCTGTCTGACAAAGCAAAGTAGGCTAAAAGACCTCAAAAAGCAACACATCATGCTGTGATCTAAAGAAATTCAAGAACAGATGAGAAACAAAAACCCAGAACAGCATCTAAAGAACTGCAGGCCTCACTTGCCTCAGTTTGGACACTGGCCCATGATTCAACAATAAGAATGAGACTGGGCAAACATGGCATCCATGGGAGAGTTCTAAGGTGAAAACCACCGCCGACCAAAAAGAACACAAAGGCTCGTCTCAAATTAGCCAAAAAACGTCTTGATGATCCCCAAGACTTTTGGGAAAATAATTCTGTGGACTGAGGAGACAAAAGCTGAACTTTTTGGAAGGTGTGCATCCCATTACATCTGATGTAAAACTCACACAGCATTTCATAAAAGGAACATCATATCAACAGTCAAACATGGTAGTGGTAGTGTGATGGCCTGGGGATGCTTTGCTGCTTCAGGACCCGAACCACTTGCTGAAACTGATGAAACCATGAATTCTGCTCTCTACCAGAAAATCCTGAAGGAGAATATCCGGCCATCAGTTTGTAACCTCAAGCCCAAGCCTCATGAAAACAATTCTGTCAAGAAGAGTGGGACAAAATTCAACATTGATGTAAAAGACTCATTGTCAGTTATCACAAATGCTTAATTGCAGTTGTTACCATCCAAGGTGGCACAACCAGTTAGTAGGTTTAGGGGACAATTACTTTTTCACATAGGGTCAGATAGGTTTGAATAGCTTTTTTTCCCCCTCAATAAATGAAATCAACATTTAAAAACTGCATTTTGTATTGGTCCACAATGACAATAAAGCCTATTCTATTCTGTTCTAGTTTACTTGGGTGACCTTTGTCCATCCATCTTCTACCGCTTTTCCGGAGGTCCGGGTCGCGGAGGCAGCAGTTCAAGCAGAGAAGCCCAGGCTTCCCTCTCCCCTGCCACCTGCTCCAGCTCTTCAGAGAGGATACCAAGGAGTTCCCAGACCAGCTGGGAGACATAGTCTCTCCACCGTGTCCTGGGTCTGCCCCGGGGTCTCCTCCCAGTGGGACTTGCCTGAAACACCTCAAGTGGGAGGCATCCAGGAGGCATCCTAATCAGATGCCCATACCACCTCAACTGACTCCTTTCAATGTGGAGGAGCAGCGGTTCGACTCTGAGCCTCTCCCGGATGACTGAGCTCCTCACCCTATGTCTGAGGGTGAGTCCAGCAATCCTACGGAGAAAGCTCATTTCAGCCGCTTGTATCCGCGATCTTGTTCTTTCGGTCATTACCCAAAGCTCGTGACCATAGATGAGAGTAGGAACGTAGATTGACTGGTAAATCGACAGCTTTGCCTTAGAACTCAGCTCCCTCTTCACCACAACAGACCGGTACAACGTCCGCATCACTGCAGATGCTGCTCCAATCCATCTGTCGATCTCTTGCTCCATTTTCCCCTCACTCGTGAACAAGACCCCAAGATACTTAAACTCCTCCACCTGGGGCAGGAGCCTGTCCCCAACCCGGAGAGGACAATCCACCTTTTTCCGGCTGAGGACCATGGACTCGGACTTGGAGGTGCTGATTCTCATCCCAGCCGCTTCACATTCAGTGGAAAACCGTCCCAGCAAGAGCTGTAGGTCATTGCTGGATGAAGCCAACAGGACAACATCATCTGCAAACAACAGAGATGAGATCCTGTGGTCACCAAGCATGACACCCTCCATTCCCTGGCTGCGCCTAGAAATCCTGTCCATAAAAATTATGAACAGGATCGGTGACAAAGGGCAGCCCTGGCGGAGTCCAACTCTCACTGGGAATGACTCCGACCGAGTGTTGGCAATACGAACCAAACTCTCACAACGGTCGTACAGAGACCGAATAGCTCGTAACAACAAGCCCGATACCCCATACTCCCGAAGCACACCCCACAAAAATACACGAGGGACGCGGTCAAATGCCTTCTCCAAGTCCACAAAACACATGTAAACTGGTTGGGCAAACTCCCACGAACCCTCAAGAATTCTCAAGAGGGTAAAGAGCTGGTCCGATGTGCCACGGCCAGGACGAAAACCACATTGCCCCTCCTGAATCCGAGGTTCAACCAACGGCCGGACTCTCCTCTCCAGTACCTTGGCATAGACGTGCCCAGGGAGGCTGAGGAGTGTGATCCCTCTAAAGTTGGAGCACACCCTCCAGTCCCCTTTTTTGAAGAGAGGAACCACCACCCCGGTTTGCCATGCCAAAGGCACTGCCCCCGACCTCCACGCAATGTTGCAGAGGCGTGTCAACCATGACAGCCCAACAACATCCAGGGCCTTGAGGTACTCAGGGCGAATCTCGTCCACCCCCGGGGCCCGGCCACCAAGGAGATTTTTAACCACCTTGGCAACCTCAGCCCCTGTGATAGGCGAGTTATCCCCCTCGTCCCCAAACCCTGCTTCCTCTGTGGAAGGCGTATCAGTGGGATTGAGGAGATCCTCGAAGTATTCCTTCCACCGCCCGACGATATCCCCAGTCGAAGTCAACAGTGTCCCATCCGCACCATACACAGTGTGGACGGGGAGCTGCTTTCCCCTCCTGAGCCGCCAGACAGTTTGCCAGAATCTCTTTGAGGCCGACCGAAAGTCTTGTTCCATGGCCTCACCGAACTCCTCCCATACCCGGGTTTTTGCTTCAGCAACCACCCGAGTTGCACTCCGCTTGGCCCGCCGGTACACCTCAGCAGCTTCGGGACTCCCACAAGCCAACCAAGCTTGATAGGACTCCTTCTTCAGCTTAATGGCCCCCCTCACCACTGGTGTCCACCACTTGGTTCGGGGGTTGCCACCACGAGATGCACCGATCACCTTGCGGCCGCAGCTCTGGGCCGCCGCTTCAACAACAGAGGTGGAGAACATGGCCCATTCAGACTCCATGTCTCCAGACTCCCTCGGAATGTGGTTGAAGTTCTTCCGGAGGTGGGAGTTGAAGACCTCCCGGACAGGGGCCTCAGCCAGACGCTCCCAGCACACTGTCACTATACGTTTGGGTCTACCAGGTCTGAATGGCTTCCTCCCCTGCCATCGGATCCAACTCACCACCAGGTGGTGATCACTTGACAGCTCTGCACCTCTCTTTACTCGGGTGTCCAAGACATACGGTCGCAGGTCTAATGATACAATAACAAAATCGATCATCGTCCTGCGACCTAGGGTGTCCTGGTGCCAGGTGCACATATGGACACCCTTATGCTTGAACATGGTGTTCGTTATGGACAGACTGTGGTTAGCACAGAAGTCCAATAACTGAACACCACTCGGGTTCAGATCAGGCAGGCCGTTCCTCCCAATCACCCCCCTCCAGGTTTCACTGTCGTTGCCCACGTGCGCATTGAAGTCCCCCAGTAGGACAATGGAGTCTCCAAGAGGAGCACCCTCCAGCACCCCAGTCAGAGACTCCAAAAAGGGTGGGTACTCTGAAACATCATTTGGTGCATAGGCACAAATGATGGTCAGGACCCGTTTCCCAACCCGAAGGCACAGGGAAGCAACCCTTTCGTCCACCAGGGAAAACTCCAATATAGAGGCAGCAAGGTGGGGCGATACAAGAATACCCACCCCTGCTCGTCGCCTCTCGCCCGGGGAAACTCCAGAAAAGGCCAAGCTCCAGCCCCTCTCCAGGAGACTGGTTCCGGAACCGGAGCTGTGTGTTGAGATGAGACCGACTATATCTAGCCGGTATCTCTCAACCTCGTACACCAGCTCAGGCTCCTTCCCCACCAGAGAGGTGACATTCCACGTACCAAAAGCCAGTTTAGAAAGCTTGGGATCAGTCTGCCAAGGTCTCCGCCTTTGACCGCCACCTAATCCACATAGCACCGGACCCCCATGATCCCTCCTGCAGGTGGTGAGCCCACTGGAGGGCGGACCCATGTAACTCCTTCGGGCTGAGCCCAGCCGGGTCCCATGGGTGGAAACCCAGCCACCAGACGCTAGCCTTCGAGCCCCTCCCCCAGGCCTGGCTCCAGGGTGGGGCCCCGGTAACCCCATACCGGGCGGGGTACACTGAATCCTTGATGGTTACCTTTGTGTCTTATTAAAAAGAGACAAAGGTTACCTTTGTCTCTTATTAAAATTTGTGAATCGGGTGGCAGTCTGGGCTACTCTGTTTGGACTGCTGCCCCCGTGACCCGGACTCCCGGATAAGTGGTAGAGGATGGATGGATGGATAGAATATTAAAATTTGTTTGATGATCTGAAACATTTAAGTGTGACAAATATGCAAAAATATAAGAAATCAAGAAGGGGGCAAAACTTTTTCACAGCACTGTATGTGACTCTTTTCCTCATAAATGTGCAATTTGTCTCACGAATTTGTGACTTTTTTTCTTATCCCAGATTATTATTTTTGTTAGATATTTGACATTCCCATCCCCCATTTTGAACCATCAGATAATTAAGGTTGTTACTCTGAAGAAGCAATTTCTGTTTTCACAGTAAATATTCACCTTTTGGACATTTCAAAGATGTCACAGTATTATATTCTAAAGTCACAGAGTGACACAGATTTTTATTGCTGTGTTCGTTCTGTAAAAGTTGATACTATTGACATGCAGCATCATTAGATCAGGAAATCTGAGGGAGTCAAGTGCCCAAACAGGAAGCACTTCTCCACCTGATGTGTCATCGAATATAAAATTTGATTTCCACGGGCGATAGCTGTAATTGGTTTTTTTGGCGGACGAGTGGGGGGAGGGGTGGCAAATTGAAAGTTCACAGTGGGAGGAAAAAACTGATCTGGCAGCTGGAGCATCGCTGTCATCATAGATTCAGATGTAATTGAACGAGTAATGACCTTCAGTTTGGGATCTTGATTATTCTGTCATTCACTGGCTCTTTTCTGGGCTTTTTGAATTTTATTGTAAAAGGAGAAGGTTTAAAGTACAGTGTTAACTTTGTGTTAAATTAGTTTGAAATGGCTACACATCTTCCTGAAGTGAGTTTGCCTGAACAGTTGTCTTAACGCATCACTTTTTTGGTACCTAATGTTTTCTTTCTATTCTTTCAAACCTTTATTGTTTTCTCCATCTGTTGTAGTTTCACCTGTTTTTAAAAAATTAGTTATATTCATTCTTTTGTAGATTTTATCTGCTCCCAGGCTTTTTATGATGGCAGGGCTACACCTGTGTTCTAACTTGAAGGCCTTAAATCACATTTGAACCTTAAAAACCAAGGAAAACATCTGAGTTATTGTTTCTTTTATTGGCAAGTTTTATCCTCTTAAATTTTCAACCTATTGCCTTCACCCTGAAGTTGTTTGTGGTGCTGTTTGTCTGTTAGCAGATTACTCCAAACTTACTCACCTGGAAGATTTTTTTTTAAGATTTTGGAGCAGATCCAAATAAAGTGGAGACTCACTTTTTTCACTTACATTAACATTGCAAGATACTGTATGAATTTTTTTAACCTTTTATTTAATTTTCTGAGATGCATAATAATTTTAAAAATTCAGGAATATATGGGTGGATTATTAGAGATTTTTAAAAGTGAACTAGACAGCATTTTCATGAAAACAAATATGGTTTTAAAAATAATGCATGAACAAAATTTTTAGAAAGATGCAGAATTAAAGTCTTTATATTCTTCAAAAAAAATACAACCTCAATTCCAATAAAGTTGGGATATTGTGTAAAATGTAAATAAAAAACAAATGCAATGATTTAAAAGTCCTTTTCAACCTATATTCAATTGAATACACTAAAAGACAAGATATAATAGGCTGTTTTACAACGATGCGGTCCATAATCAGTTCTCACTGACGCAGAACCACTGATCTGTATAGAAAACACTGGCTCAAGCACGCCCCATTAGCGAGTACAGAGCTGAGTGAAGCCACCGGGCCACCATATTAGTACACCCAAAACACTCAGAGTCATTGGAGAATGAATGGTTTAGTAGTAAACGGTGCCACTTTTACCTCAGTAACTTCCCAAAAAATTAACAGATTTTGAATTTCTTGGTATGGAGACACAGCTTATAATCTTGCACAACTGCTGAACTATAGTAATCGAGTTGACCTCTCTGCTAGATCATGTACACCTTGTTTCCGGTTACAATTAATACAGTTTAAGGTTCTCAACAGAGTTTATTTCTCAAAGTCTAGACTGTCAAAAATCTATCCCAACATAGTGGATCAGTGTGACAGATGTCATGCCTCACCCTGTAACCTGACCCACATGTTTTATTCCTGTAGTCGGCTGCAGAAGTTTTGGAGGGATTTTTTCATTACCTTTTCCACAGTTTTGAGAACCCAGATTCAAATGGACCCTTACATTGTTGTCTTTGGGATTCCTCGTGTTCCCCTCCCAATAACTCCCACACAACATAAAATATTGGCCTTTACTTCTCTATTAGCGAGGCGCCGTATCCTACTCCTCTGGAAATCTCCTAAACCTCCATCTATCTCTATGTGGCTGAAAGACATTGTGTCATTTATCAAAATAGATAAGATCAATTCCACAACTGGAGGTAATTCAGAACTTTTTTCCAGAAATGGAACAACTTTATTGATTATTTCACCTCTTTGCAAACATTGTAAATTATCTTCACTCTTTTCATATGTTTATAATTCCTCCCCAGGGTTTTTTTTTTCCTTTCTTCAATTAATGTTATATAAGTGCAACAGTGCAATTTTGCAATGTTTATTTTCAAATTATTTCTATACAGCTAATTTTAAGTTTAATGCAAACTTTTGATTTGTTTTAATTGCACTGATACAGGGACATAGCAGGGTGTTCTGTGTGTTTATAAAAAAAAAGCTGTAATGTATGTGATTTTTTTTTTTTTAACGTGTGCTATTCTAAAAAATCGATTAAAACCAGAAATCGAGTTGACATGTTTAGCGGCCGTGGAAAAGCTGGATAATCGGAAAAGTCAAGCCAAGGAGAGCAGTTCTGTGAGTAATGCATGCAGTTAATGTATTTGAGCATGCCATCATAATAATAGTCCTAATGATAGTCCTACAGTGGATATCAAAAGGTGAGGTCCAAAGGTGAATCCGACACATTAAAGACCAATGGTGGGCTGAAAAAGCCAAGGAAATTCAAGAATTGGCGGATAGCCATGATAGTCGTAGCTTTTTTAGTGCCACAAAGGCGATCTACGGTCCTAGTACATGTGGGGCCACTCCAATAAAGGAAAAAGATGGCAGTCTCCTTAAGGACAAAGATTAATCACCGCTGGAAGGAGCATTTTCAAAATCTCCTCAACCGCGAATCTCTGGTAGATGAGTCTATCTATCTAGAGATCCCTCAGCTGCCTGTGACTAGCAAGCTTGGTTTAGAACCCTCCCTTGTTGAAGTAAAAGCTGGCATCAGTCAGCTAAAGAACGGGAAGGCTTCTGGTTGCGACGGAATACGAGCAGAGATCTTCAAACTCGGTGGGGAAGAGCTTACCTGCTGTCTCTACCAGCTTATATTTCTCATCTGGCAACGAGAGAAAATCGCTCTGGATCTAAGGGATGCTGAAATCATGAAAATCTTTAAGAAGGGAGATAAGTCGGACTGTGGAAACTACTGGGGCATCTCACTTCTTGCCATTGCTGGCAAAATCCTCGCCCGAATCCTTGCCAATTGTCTGTATCCCCATGTGGAAAAATTTCTCCCAGAATCACAATGTGGTTTTGGACCTAATCGAGGAACTATCGATATGATTTTCTCCGCCCGTCAGCTACAAGAGAAGTGTCGTGAACAACACCAGCCACTTTACATGGCCTTCATTGACCTCACAGAGGCATTCGATTCAGTAAACCGCGAAGCCCTATGGAAAATCTTGGCCAAGTGTGGATGTCCTGAAAAATGTATTCGTATTCTCAGGCTTCTCCATGTCAACATGACTGCAAGAGTCCTTAATAACAACACTGCCGCCAATGAGTCTTTCAATGTGCAAACAGGCATAAAACAAGGCTGTGTAATTCCACTTTGTTTTCCATTTTTGTAGCAGCCATCATGCATCTAGTAAAGAACAGAGTGACTGGTGGGATAGAAGTCGTCTATAGAATGGACGGTGGCTTATTCAGTCTTAACCACTTGCGCTCCGTTGTTCCGCGGGCGGGCAAGTCTCTGCGTCCTAGGACGCACGAGGGTGCACTCCTCGTGCGCACTCGGACACATAGTCCAGATTGTGGTGATGTAGGTGGTGTTGGCATCCAAGCGCCACTGAAAAAAAAAGCTGCAGACACAGCCGCGAACAGATTAGTTCATCTGATTGACCTCTCATTCGACTAATAAGAGCCTTGAATTGGGTTTCTGAAACCTTGAAGAGCCAATGAATGAAAACCTAGGAAGGAGGACCCGCCTACTGTGAATGCAGGAGCCAATTGAAGCACAGAAATTCAGGCTGGGTAAAGAGAGACTTACTGCTGCAGCAGATGAAAACAAAGGACGCTGGACGAATCTGCTACAGACCCCGCAGCATGGAGAACACCCACAAGTGGGACCTGCACTCATTCCAGCAGAATAGACGTTTAGGATTCTCTTCCGTCATCATAGACTAACGGAGGCCGACGACAAAGGTCGTAAATCATTCACCAAAACCGCAATATTGGAATTATGTTTTGATCGGGATCCACGAGCGGACCAGCATCGCGTTCGTCTGACAATGGGGAAGAGAAGTTCGCCAGGACTCTGCTGCTGTGAAGAGGTAAGGTGTTATAAGCTAAATTATTATTTCTCCCTGAAAACTGTAATCCAAAAATGACTTTTGACCGATCAGTAAATTACAACTGTACGGCGCACGCACTTCGTACTTCGTGCGCCGCGATAAACGGTTCATTTGCTGTGTTCGGACCGTGAAGGCCCCCCCCCCCGCTGCAGAAGAGGAGCGGGGGGGGGCGTTCACGGTCCGAACGCCCCCGGTCCGCGGGGGGAAGCCGCTCTGACTGCGCAGCGGTCGTCACATAGACATATGAGTCTATTCCTTCATGTAGCGATGGCCGTCCTCTGTAGCGAGGGGGGGGACAACCCCCCCACACACACATACACACAGTAGCGAGGGGGGGAAGCCGCTGTGACAGCATTGCTGTGGAAACATGCAACCAGTGTAATCCGTCATGTAGCGAGGGCCGAACTCCGTCCGTGGTAGCGGGGGGGGGACAACCCCCCCCCCACACACACACAGACACAGCCCTGAGTGTGACCTTTCATTAGAGCCTAAAATGAAGATTCTACATTGAATTATTCAAAAGTTACAGACCTTTTTCCAAACTGTGCCATTTGGCACAATTTGGCACAGTTCCAAAACGCCTGGGAACAGCCTGAGAACAAAGCTGTGTAAAATATTCATTTTTTGTGGTATTGTTACCAAATTTGGATCTCAGCTTGATAACACTTGGTTCTACATTTCTGTTGCATTTTCCAGCCGGATCGGACAGCTGTGTTATTTGCAAGCATTTGTATCCAAAAAAACACTGTGTCCAAATTTATTTTCTTCAAATTCAGTATGTTTAGATGACTGTAACTCAGTGGCCGGAGCACGTAGAGAGATTATGTTTTTTTTTGCCCAAAAATTCAAAGTGTTTTCTTTTAAATGAGACCAACCCCATGAAGATGCTGCAAAGGGTTGAATAACAGCTTTCGATTTACTTTGGGCACGTTATTTTTTGGCATTTTTAGGAAAATTGCCCGGAGTGCAAGGGGTTAAGAGGCTTAAGGAAGAGACTAAGACCAGTAGTATATCGATGATGGAACTGCAATATGCTGACGACAACTGTGTCTGTGCCTCCTCGGAGGAAGATCTTCAAGCGACTCTGAACGCCTTTGACGATGCTTACCGGAGACTTGGCCTTTCTATAAATGCAAAGAAGACAGAGATACTCTTTCAGCCAGCACCAGGGCAAGCTCATACCAGTCCATCCCTTAAGATTGAAGACTCGGCCCTACACAATGTAAATAGTTTCTCCTACTTAGGCAGTATCCTCTCAAACAAGGCAGACATTGATGTTGAGATCCAACATTGACTTCAAGCTGCCAGCTATGCCTTTGGACGACTGCGAGAGAGAGTATTTGACAAATGGGGCATACGTACTGACACCAAAATCCGGGTGTACAAGGCTGTTGTAATTCCTATGTTCCTGTATGGTTCAGAATCATGGACAACTTATTGACGGCACGTGAAGACCCTTGAGAAATACCATCAGCGCTGCCTCGGTCAAATTCTTGGCGTCAGCTGGGAGGATTAACAGACAAATGTCAGTATTTTGGAAGAGTTGAATTGCACCAGCATTGAAGCAATGGTCATCCAAAACCAACTTCGTTGGTCCGGTCATCTGTCACGGATAAACAATTCTCGTCTTCCAAAACAGTTGCTGTTTGGACAACTTCAATCCGGAACAAGATCAAGGGGAGGTCAAAGAAAGTGTTTTAAGGACAACATCAAAGCCTTCTTAAAAGCATGTGGCATCAATACAGATTAGTGGGAGGATGTCGTTTCCAACAGATCCTGTTGGCGTAAGACTGTGTATGAGGGCGTGTCCCATTTTGAGGTCCAAAGATGAAATAGGGTCCAAGAGAAGCACCTGATGAGGAAAGAAAGGGAAAAGGAACCCACACCGCTAACTACTGCCTACAAATGTGACGAGTGTGGACGACTATGCGTGTCCCGCATAGGACTGATCAGTCACTTGCGGGTGCACAAAACCCAATAAAAAGATACCCGTTGGACGACAATCTTACTCGAAGTCGAGTGATACCTGATGATGATGATCAAAAGTCTACACACCCCTGTTCAAATGCCAGGTTTTTATGATGTAAAAAAATGAGACCAAGATAAATCATTTCAAAACTTTTTCCACCATTAATGTGACCTATAACCTGTACAACCCAATTGAAAAACAAACTGAAATCTTTTAAGGGGAAAAATAAAAAATAAAAAACTTACAATAACCTGTTTGCATAAATATCCACACTCTTAAACTAATACTTTGTTGCAACACCTTTGGCTTTTACTACAGCACTCAGTCTTTTTGGGTAGGAGTCTATCAGCATGGCACATCTTGATGTGGCAATATTTGCCCACTCTTCTTTGCAAAAACGCTCCAAATCTGTCAGATTGTGAGGGCATCTCCTGTGCACAGCCCTCTTCAGATCACCCCACAGATGTTTGATCGGATTCAGTTCTGGACTCTGGCTAAGCCATTCCAAAACATTAATCATCTTCTGGCGAAGCCATTCTTTTGTTGATTTGGATGTGTGCTTTGGGTCATTGTCGTGCTGAAAGATGAAGTTCCTCTTCAGCTTTCTAGCAAAAGCCTGAGGGGTTTGTGCCAACACTGGCTGGTATTTAGAACTGATCATAATTCCCTCCACCTTGACTAAGGCCCCAGTTCCAGCTGAAGAAAAATGACCCCAAAGCATGATGGTGCCATCACCATGCTTCACTGTAGGTATGGCGTTCTTTTGGTGATGAGCAGTGTTGTGTTTGCGCGAAATATACCTTTTGGAATTATAGCCAAAAAGTTCAACCTTGGTTTCATCTGACCATAACACATTTTCCCATATGTATTTGGGAGATTTCAAATGTGTTTTTACAAGATGTAGCCGAGTTTGGATGTTTTTCTTTGTAAGATAAGGCTTCGGTGTTGCCACCCTAGATGGGAGATTGTTGTCACATGTACTAAACAGCCAGTACTTGCCAGAAATTCCTGCAGCTCCTTCAATGTTGCTATCAGCCTTTTGGCATTTTTTGGTAAGGGTTAGGGGTTCTTGGTAATGTCACTGTTGTGCCATATTTTCTCCACTTGATGATGACTGTCTTCACTGTTGTCATGAACGTTAACGGGCGCAAAATAGGACACCAAACACTCGCCATAAAGATTGCACATTGATTAACAAAGACACAAACAAAAACATCACATACAAATATAATAAATGAAATGGAATAACACAAATGCTGGAGGCAAGTTGGGCTCAACATCAGTTGTGCCAAATACAGGGAACGCCTGAGCAGGAGTAAAAACTCAGTTGGAGGACCCCGAGAGCAATGGGGCTCGACGGCTGAGAAAAACAGAGGAGAAAAAGGCACCAAGACGGAGCACACCAACTTACCGCAACAGCGGAACCTAAACCATGAAAATAGGTCACGGCAGGAGATGAAGAAGAAGCAGGAGGACACGGCAACAACAGAAGTTGTTGTGTCTCTTAAATACATACACACATAATCAAAGACAGGTGCAATCCATGAATAGAACAATTGGCAGCAGCTGTGCAGTCCCGAAGAAATTGACAGCCGGAAGCTGCACAGCGCTGTCAAAATAAACAACTGGAAACATAAAAATACAAACATAACAGAACTCAAAACCATCATAATGATCTAAGAGATAACAGAAAATAAACAGCAAAATGTTCACTGGGCAGACAAACTGGGCACGGCGCTAACCCGTGCCCCAGGAACATAACAGACCCCCCCCCCCAAGGGGTGGAGACCAGACACCCCAGGGTACATCACAAGAAAAAACAAACCTCCCACACACAACGAAATGACCCACCCTGGGGGGGAAGGAGGGGGAACCCAGGAACGGAGGGACCAAAACTGGAGCAAAAAACAAAAGAACACCAAAAGAAAACACTCAGGACTTACTCTCTGTCCACCAGGTGGCAACACGGGACTCTAAGCCCAATTGATGAGTGGCTGAAACAGTTCAGGTGGTCTTCCCGAGTCCCACAGCCCCCGGCATGTGTGCTGGAACACATCGGGTGGCCTCCCCATGCCCCAGCACCAACGAAGCAGGAAGGGCAGTTCCGGCGGTTTTCCTAAGTCCCACGACCACAGCATCTGTACTGGGACACGTCAGGTGGCCTTCCCGTACTCCAGAACCAACAAAACTGAGGATGCAGTCTGTCAGGCGGTCTTTCAAGAGGAACTTTTCGGGACGCACCATGGTGGCCCAGGGCTGGAGCTGAGTTGCACCCGCGGTGGTTTTGGGCTGAAGCTGAGCTGCACCCACGGTGGCTCCAAACGGGAGCAACGTCGCACCCTCTGTGGCTTCGGGCGGGAGCAATGTCACACCCTCGGTGGTTCCGGATGGGAGTAATGTTGCACCCTCGGTGGCTCCGGGCTAGGGCACTGCAGCACCCTCGGTGGCTCCGGGCTGGAGCACTGCAGCACCCTCGGTGGCTCCGGGCTGGAGCACTGCAGCACCCTCAGTGGCTCCGGGCTGGGGCACTGCAGCACCCTCGGTAGCTTCGGGCTGGGGCACTGCAGCACCCTAGGTGGCTCCGGGCTGGAGCACTGCAGCACCCTCGGTGGCTCCGGGCAGGAGCAACGCTGCACCCTCGGTGGCTCCGGGCAGGAGCAATGCTGCACCCCCGGTAACCTCAGCCGGAGAGGAAGCAGCACCCATGGAGATCCTGGGCTGGGACGGAGCGTCCGTGACAACCCCAGCGGGAGAAGCTGAACCCACAAGGGTTTTGGGCGGCGACCCTGGACCCACAGAGACTTCTGGCTCAGGTGGATCTTCCCCGGTGACCCTGGAAGAAGGCTCAGGAAAAACAAGCAGAAGAACAGGGCAGGGTCACCGGCAGCGGCAGAGCCCAGTGAGGTGAGCTCAGGTGCAGCTGGTGGCTGCACTTGGTTCTCCTCCCCATGAGCCAGACAAGACCTCTTCAATATAGGAACAGGAGAAACAGAAGAGGGCAGTTGCCTGAACTCAAACTCCACTGCCATGCAGGACTCCGTTGATCCAGGCGACGATGCTCTGGACTCAGTCCTCTGAAGGTCTGGTTATAACTCTGCTGCGGCGGTCTCCACAGCAGGCATGATGGTGTGTGCAGTCTCGTTCTCCCCAGATGAAGTGGACCATGCTGGTGGCTCATCCAGCGCGGCAGCTGGGGGTTGGCTCCGCGGTGGCACTGGGTTCAGATCTTCCAGGGCCACTGGCTCCTCCATCGTCCCTCAGGTCAGGATCCGGCAGACACTCAGGAACAGATGGAGGAGACACGGAGGTAGCAGGTGAGAGACACTCATTAACAGCTGGCGGAGAAAACCCAGTGGACTGCAAAAATTGGGTTTTCTCTCCAGGAACCAGGCAAGAAAATTCATCCATCAGTAATGGAATGCAAGAGTTCACTTGCCTGAATTCCTGGGGGATGATGGAGCCAGTTGCTGCTCCGAGGTCTGGCTCTCTCTCTCAGAGAGCCTCGAGCACTGTCTGGGTAGAGGTTGATGGCGTGGACTGGAGGTGGGAGTGGCGAGCCCTCCGTCCCCGTGAACGCTTCTTCTGCCTGGGTTGAACTGAGGGAGAATCCTCCAGCAGCTCCACAACTCGTTGCCTAGTTTCATAAATCATTGTGAGAAGAGGAGTCAGAGCTGGGTAACTCCAGAGATTAGGACAAGTCTCTATCAACCCGGCAGCGAAGTCCATGAGGCCATTAACAGTCTCGGGAGCATGGGTGACCTGAGCTTTAGAGGTAAAATCCATAACATCCTCTGCCACCGCGCACTCCTCCGCACTCAATCCTAAGACCCGGAAGTCCATGGTGGTAAACCCTACACTACCTCAGACAGACAACTCAAAAGAAGAAAAACTCCAAAACCTACAGCGGCTGGTGTCCGCACTGGCCATGTCCTTCTGTCATGAACGCGCCCGTTAACGGGCGCAAAATAGGACACCAAACACTCACTGTAGGTTTGCAAATTTATTAACAAAGACAAACAAAAATGTCATGTACAAATATAATAAATGAAAATGGAATAACACAAATGCTGGAGGCAAGCTGGGCTCAACGTCAGTGGTGCCAAATACAGGGAACGCCTGAGCAGGAGAAAAAGCTCAGCTGGAGGACCCCGAGAGCAATGGGGCTCGACGGCTGAGGAAAACAGAGAAGAAAAAGGCAAGATGGAGCACACCAACTTACCTCAACAGCAGAACCTAAACCATGAAAATAGGTCACAGCAGGAGATGAGGAAGAAGCAGGAGGACACAGCAACAACAGAAGTTGTCGTGTCCATTAAATACATACACACATAATCAAAGACAGGTGCAATCCATGAGTAGAACAATTGGCAGCAGCTGTGCAGCCCCGAAGGAATTGACAGCCAGAAGCTGCACAGCGCTGTCATAATAAATAACCGGAAACATAAAAATACAAACACAACAGAACTCAAAACATCATAATGATCTAAGAGATAACCGAAAATAAACAGCAAAATGTTCACTGGGCAGACAGGCTTGGCACGGCTCTAACCCATGCCCCAGGAACATGACAACTGTATTCCATGGTATATTTAATGCCTTGAAAATTCTTTTGTACCCTTTTCTGACTGATACCTTTGAACAATGAGATCCCTCTGATGCTTTGGAAGCTCTCTGCGGACCATGGCTTGTGCTGTAAGATGTGACTACAAAAATGTCAGGAAAAGCCTACTAGAACAGCTGAACTTTATTTGGGGTTGATCAGAGACACTTTAAATGGTGGCAGGTGTGTCCTGATTCTCATTTAACATGACTTTGAATGTGATTGGTTAATTCTGAACACAGCCACATCTCCAGTTAAAACAGGGTGTGCATATTTATGCAAATAAGTTATTGTTTTTTATTTTTTATTTTTCCCCTTAAAAGATTTAAGTTTGTTTTTCAATTGAGTTGTACAGGTTATAGGTCACATTAATGGTGGAAAAAGTTTTGAAATGATTTATCTTGGTGTCATTTTTTTACATCACAAAAATCTGGCATTTGGACAGGGGTGTGTAGACTTTTTATATCCACTGTATGAGTGAATTAAAATATCATGCAGTGCTTTAGTCTTGCTATTTGGTGCCTAGGCCTAATCTAATTAGCAAAATATGATGACCAGCATGCTGAATAAATTAATTTAATCAGGATGCTGGTCATCATACAGTGTAAATATCCATGAACTTGTAATTTACTGTACTTGTGATGCTGGTCATCAGTGCATAATGATCATGATGGTAGTACACATATGATGACTGAATTATAATATACTTACCAGGAATAGTGATCACCAAGGACACCTAAGGAGGACTTCTGATTCCTGATCATCTGACAGTGTTTGTATCTGTGCTAAATTATTCCTGATGCTGGTCATCAACTACTGACTGCCAGTCAACACTGGATCAATTCTACATGTCAATTTTTGTTGATTACCAATCACCTTTAACTGCACCATTGCCTGTGCCCAAGTCCAGGATGTGTAAGCAGGAGGGAAGGTGTCATGTTTTGTATCAGAATCCCAAAATTGATGAAAATAATTATACTGCTCAAAAAAAAATAAAGGGAACACTTTGAAAACACATCAGATTTTAATGGGAAAAAATAAGCTGGATATTGAAATTGTGGCAGGCTAGTCCAGCTTACTCAGATTTTAATCTGAGTAAACTGAGTAAGCAGGCTAGTCCAGTTTACTCAGATTTTAATCTGAGTAAGCTGGACTAGCCTGCCACAATTTCGATATCCAGCTTATTTTTTCCCATTAAAATCTGATGTGTTTTCAAAGTGTTCCCTTTATTTTTTTGAGCAGTACTGTATATACTGTATAAGAATTAGCATTAGGCCGTAAGTTTTGTTCCATTTGGGTCTATTCATCATAGTGTGACAAATTATTTCAATATATGGTTAGTCTATACTAGTTAAATAGGCTATGTATAGCCTATTTAACACCTGGAAAGACAGCTGAGATTCCCTGACAACATCATAATGACCACACTTAAACCAGACATGGTTCTTGTGTCAGAATCTTCCAAGCAGGTGATCTTGTTGGAACTGACTGTGCCCTGGAAAGACAGGATGGAAGAGGCCTTTGAAAGGAAGAGGGCCAAGTTTGGGGAGCTTGTTGGTGATTGCCGTAGTAGGGGATAGAAGACCTGGTTCTACCCCATGGAGGTTGGCTGTCGAGGTTTTGCCGGTCAGTGTCACACGTGGCTCTAGGGAGCCACGCAATAAGAGAGTCAAGGGCGAGCCAGTCAGTTGTGATGTTTATTAGTGACAGGGGGAAGGGATGAGGAAAGCACAAATGCTCATACATAGTAACATACGCGAGCAGTACAGCACCAGAGTTAACAATTGGCACCGGGCGAAGGGGTAACAGCATGAAAACTCACAGCGGGTACACTCACGGGTTTAGCAGCCAGAGAGCTGGCACTGGCATAGGGCTCCAGTACTCAGATATTCATAAGGTGATACACCCAAGTGATACAATAAGCAGCAGCGGGCTAGCACCGGACAAGGGGGTACAGAGGCACAACAGCTCCTTACAGGGTAACACTTACAGGTAATGCTGCAGATGAGTCAAGGGCTGGAACCGGACGAAGGGACTCCAGCCTATGTTGCAGCCCCGAATGATCGAAGCTGCTCCTTTTTATACTCATTAGCAGCGCCCCAGCTGATGAGGATTAATCGGCCCCAGCCGTCCCGTGACACTGACAGCTGGGAACCAGCTGAGGCGCTGCCCAATGAGAGGCAGGGATAAAAGGAGCATGGGCTGAGCGCCGAGCCGGCGTCTCACCCCATGGTGACAGAGCCTCCCCCTCACGGTCGGGCTCCCGAACGACCAGGAACATCCCAGCCCCCCCCCACACACACACACACACGCACACACACCTAGGGTGGGCGGAAGGGAGGCAGGACCGGAGGGGAAGATACAAAGGGAAGGACAAAAAAAAAACAAAAACAATAGACCAATGTAGGGCAGAGAAGAAAAAAAAAACCAAATACAATATCCTACATCACAGGGAAAAAAATTAACCCAGAGCACAGTTGGGGAGAAAACTGAGTTAGGACACAGGTAGGGAAAATACTAAATATGACTACAGACACACAAATAACGTGTAGATCGGGGCAAAGAAAGAAAACCAAAAACCCACCAAAAAGGTGGCAGGAATGAATAAAGCAATCACAGACTATGGTTAAGGGGAACAAAACACACTACTCCATAATGCACCAACAAGACAAAGGTCAGGACAAAAAATGATGAAAAACGCTGTGCATGGATAATAAAAAACAAAATACACAGCACTGAATATATAAAAGATCACCTAAAGAAACAGAGGTGACAAGGACAAATGGGTAATAATGAAGTACGGTTAAGTGGGAACGAAACACATTACTTCAAACAATAACACACACAGTCAATGTTAAAGTCGGGGCTAGGGAAGGCCACCAACGAGGATAATAAGACAGAATGGGGTGATCACAGAGTATGGTTGAACAGGAAACCACACACACTCCATGATGCACCGACGAGGCCAAGGCTAAGGTAAGGATGAATGAAAACGCTGAGTAAAGATAAGAAAATGCAATACACAGCGCAACACATAAGGTGAGTCACCAAGAGGAAAAAAAAAAGGTGACAGGGTAACAGGATAACAATAAGATAAAAATGCTGAGTATGGTTAATAAAAAAAAAACACAACACACAGCACAAAAACATATACTGTATATTCCTCTAATGGACAAAGAAACTACACCCGAGTGACCTCAATAATAATAAAAGAAGTAAAGGACACCCGAGGAGACGGCAGGCAGAGTCCAAAACGGCCAGAATTGTTCTGGTAATCTCCCCGCCCATTGTCCAGTTGGCAACCCGGGGAAGAGACAATGTTCGGGCGGCCAAGTCCAAACCCAAGTTCCAAGAAACTAGGCCACCGGTAGCCGTGCCAGGCCACCCAGCAACAATACAGTTCGTCGAGAGGTTGGACCAGCTCGCCGAACCAGAAGACTTGCAGGTCGAGCCGTCGACCCGCGTCACTCAACCACCAGGACCGTTGAGACGGGCGAAGGGTCAGAGCGGACCCCGGAGGAAGAGGCTTAGGGGAGAGCCGATGATGAGGTAGACGAGCGTCAGGCTGCAGGGGAACAGCCACCTCCCCACCAGACCTGGACAACACTGGGGTGGCACCCGCGTCGGAGCCCGATTGGGTCTTAGGCGAACCCACGCTGAACGCCGCTGGAGCAGCACCCGCGTCGGACACGATTGGGTCTCGGGCGAATCCACGTCGAGCACCGCTGGAGCAGCACCCACGACGGACCCCGATTGGGTCGGCACCGCACCAGAACCGACCACCAACACTGAACCTGGACCCCACAGCACCACGAGGAACGGCAACTCCTCACCGGCGACCCTGGAAGAAGGCTCAGAGGAGAAAACAGAACCGGGGTCAGGATCACCAGCAGCGCCAGAACCCTGCGGAACGAGCTCGGATGCAGCGGGCGGCTGCACCCGGCTCATCCCCCCTAGAGACAGGCTAAAGTGCTCAGAGAAATAGAGGGAGAAAAGAGAGAGGAGCACTCGCCTGATCTCAGGTTCTGACGCCGTCCAGGACTGCGAAGATCCAGGATCCGTTGTCCGGAGGTCGTGTCAGGCTCCCATTCGGCTGCGTCGGGCCCCGCAGCCAGGACGATGGTCAGCGCAGCTTGAGGTTCCTCCAGCGCAGGTAGCCACGCTGACAGTCCACGCGGCGTGATGGTAGGAGAACCTCGTCCTGCTGGACCGAACCGCACCTCCGTGGAGACCCGGGGACGCTTGGTCGTCGGCGCAGACTCCACACAGCAGTCGGTCTTCCTCCTCCGCCCACAATGTAGCTGCAGAACCGCAGGCCCTCTCCTCGTCCCACCACGTTGACCCGGAGCCGGGGAGCGCTCGGCGGAGAGAGACACAGAGGATGCAGGATTAAAGGCAGGTGGTCCCAGGTGGTGGGAGTTCAGGGAGCTGCGAACCCCGAACTCCACCTCCAGGAGTGTGACAGAGCAAATCATTAAACTGATGTAAATAAACTGAGACTTGCCTGCCTCCTGGAGGTTGGGTGGAGCCTGCTGCGGTGAACATTGCTTCCTCCTCTCCCCGCCAGGCGATAACGGAGGACCCCCTGGGAAATCGTCTGGGGACTGCTCGCGTTGTCTCCAGGAGAGGACTCACCAGGCCAGGATTCCAGGCACACACAGCAGTCGGGGAGCGCGTCGAGGAGGAGGGGGTATCAGCCGGGGTGAGCCAGCCCGAATGCCCTGGAGTGACAGCCGGGGAATGAGGCTCAGGGAACGAGGCTGTAAAATCTCCACACTGACGAGGCGAAAAGGTGACAGCTGCGTGGGAGGAGAGGTCCTGGTGGAAGCCCAGAACTGGATCCGGACGGGGTTCATGCTGAGGTGACTTGGCGAAGTGATGACGGCTATTCCCAGGGGACGAAGCGAGGGGGGAACCCAGGAATCGCCACTCCTGAGCAGAGACCGAGGTGAGGAAGGCGTTGAGCTCGGGAAAGCTTTGCTGCCCTGGAGTCCTCTCCATCAATCTCACTGCCGCCGCCACATGCCTGCAGATGGTGAATGGATGCACAGCGGGAATCGCGTCAGCCGCTCGGTCCCAGACGTAACTGCTGTCAGCTGCGGCTCCATGGGAGGAATCCCGAGTGACGTGGTGCAGAACGGGGGAAGCCCTCTGGGTGGCGCGAACTCCCGGGCTGGAATGGCAGCAGGAACGGGGTCCCGAAGCGGGGGGCAACGTCATCCACTTCGGTGTTCTGCCGGGGTTTCCATCCAACCCGCGGAGCTTCTCTCGCTGTGTGTCCATGGCGTCAATCCTGGCACTGACCTCGAGATGGAATAAGGAGCGAGTGTAACTGTCCAGAAGATCCTCAGCACGGCCCGGATGCCAGCGTCTCGCGTTGGAGGCGTCGTGCAGGGTGAAGAGCGTCCTGTCGACAGCCCCCAGGATGGACCTCAGCTCGTCGCCCTGGTGTCGGAGGTGACTCCTGGGAAACGGCATGCTAACGGCGCTAACACCCGAACAGGAAGGTACAAGTCCAAACCATTTACGGCCGCCGGCAACTCGTTCTGGCTGCGACATACTGTCACACGTGGCTCTAGGGAGCCACGCAATAAGAGAGCCAAGGGCGAGCCAGTCAGTTGTGATGTTTATTAGTGACAGGGGGAAGGGATGAGGAAAGCACAAATGCTCATACATAGTAACATACGTGAGCAGTACAGCACCAGAGTTAACAATTGGCACCGGGCGAAGGGGTAACAGCATGAAAACTCACAGCGGGTACACTCACAGGTTTAGCAGCCAGAGAGCTGGCACTGGCATAGGGCTCCAGTACTCAGATACTCATATAAGGTGATACACCCAAGTGATACAATAAGCAGCAGCGGGCTAGCACCGGACAAGGGGGTACAGAGGCACAACAGCTCCTTACAGGGTAACACACACAGGTAATGCTGCAGATGAGTCAAGGGCTGGAACCGGATGAAGGGACTCCAGCCTAGCAGTGCTTATGTCGCAGCCCCGAATGATCGAAGCTGCTCCTTTTTATACTCATTAGCAGCGCCCCAGCTGATGAGGATTAATCGGCCCCAGCCATCCCGTGACACTGACAGCTGGGAACCAGCTGAGGCGCTGCCCAATGAGAGGCAGGGATAAAAGGAGCATGGGCTGAGCGCCGAGCCGGCGTCTCACCCCATGGTGACAGTCAGTCACTCTGCAGGGCCCTCAAGCAGTTGGGGATCAGAGGGAGACTCAACAAGAAAGCCATCATGAACATCACTGATGATGCTGAAAGAGCATCACGATGGCTGTGGATCAGAAGGAGTGATCCTTGGACGTCTCGAGCCACCTAGACACAAGTCGGGGTTTGATCAACCCTGGCTGGGTCGCCTGTGAGAGGGTGTATGATGTATAATGACCTGAAACACCCGATGACCGCAGGTTACATCACTGATGATGTGTCTAGGCAGCACCGTAAGGTGTGTGTTAGAATCAAGGCCTAGATCTACAGTGGTGTGATAAAGTGTTTGCCCCCTTCCTGATATTGCATTTTTTTGTATGTTTGTCACACTTAAATGTTTCAGATCATTAAACAAATTTAAATATTAGACAAAGATAACACAAGTAAACACAAAATGCAGTTTTTAAATGAAGGTGTTTATTATCAAGGGGAAAAAATATCCAAACCTACATGGCCCTGTGTGAAAAAGTGATTGCCCCCTAAACCTAACAACTAATTGGGCCACCCTTAGCAGCAACAACTGCAATCAAGCATTTGTGATAACTGGCAATGAGTCTTTTACAATGCTGTTTAGGAATTTTGGCCCACTCATCTTTGCAGAATTGTTGTAACTGAGCCACATTGGAGGGTTTTCAAGCATGAACCGCCTTTTTAAGGTCATGCCACAGCATCTCAGTTGGATTCAGGTCAGGACTTTGACTAGGCCACTCCAAAGTCTTCATTTTGTTTTTCTTAAGCCATTCAGAGGTACATTTGGTAGTGTGCTTTGGATCATTGCTTTGACATCATTGTCCTACTGCAGAACCCAAGTGTCATGCACTGGCCCTCGTGAGCCAGCTAGAGACGCACACAGTCACCAGTGAGTTTACAGTGAGTTTTTATTTACGGTGAAAGGTTAGCAACACAAGATGCAGGGGCAATGACACAGGAGTCTCCACACTTCTGTAGGCGTAAGGCTAGACAGCTCACTTACGAGTCCAAAGGAGGAGACAGTCGTACACAGGCAAATGTAGATTAACTAATTAGCTACACAGGCTGCTGAAGTAAAGACACACAAAGGTTCACTCTCACCGGGAGGAGCAAGGCTAACGGCTAACTTACTGGTACCGGAGAGGCGACGGTCAATCACAAGCATGCGAGGTAGATAAAGATCCAAGTCGTCCGTAGTTCAGACGTATAGCGACTTACACTGCTGCGTCATACCGTCGCCAATGCTGGGCTTATATAGCGAACTAACGACGGTAATGACGCTCAGCTGGCCGACCACTGACAGGCGGAAACCCCACCGAGCACCTTCACAATAAGAGCCCGGTGAGGCCAGAATACAGCCCGCAGCTGTCAAGGCCGGCAGCGGGACATAACTTTAACCCGAGCGCGATCAGAACCGGCGCTCGGGTCATAACACCAAGTGCGCTTCAGCTTGAGGTCAGGAACAGATGGCTGGACATTCTCCTTCAGGATTTTGTGGTAGACAGCAGAATTCATGGTTCCATTTACCACAGCAAGTCTTCCAGGTGGTGAAGCAACAAAACAGCCCCAAACCATCACACTATTACCACCATATTTTACTGTTGGTATGATGTTCCTTTTCTGAAATGCTGTGTTACTTTTATGCCGGATGTAATGGGACACACACCTTCCATTAAGTTCAACTTTTGTTTCGTCAGTCCACAGAGTATTTTCCCAAAAGTCTTGGGGATCATCAAGATGCTTTCTGCCAAAACTGAGATGAGCCTTTATGTTCTTTTTGCTCAGCAGTAGTTTTCATCTTGGAACTCTGCCATGCAGGCCATTTTTGCCCAGTCTCTTTCTTATGGTGGAGTCATGAACACTGACCTTAACTGAGGCAAGTGAGGCCTGCAGTTCTTTGGATGTTGTTGTGGGGTCTTTTGTGACCTCTTGGATGAGTCGTCGCTGCGCTTTTGGGGAATTTTGGTCGGCCGGCCACTCCTGGGAAGGTTCATCACTATTCCATATTTTTGCCATTTGTGGATAATGGCTCTCACTGTGGTTCGCTGGAGTCCCAAAGCTTTAGAACTGGCTTTATAACCTTTTCCAAACTGATAGATCTCAAATACTGTGTTTCTCATTTGTTCCTGAATTTCTTTGGATCGCAGCATGATGTCTAGCCTTTGAAGATCTTTTGGTCTACTTCACTTTGTCAGGGGGGTCCTATTGTCAGGTGGGTCCTGGCCAAAAAGCTATCTGAATCTACCCCTGGCCGTACTGTATGTGAAAAAGTAATCCCCCCTCCCTCCACATCATAAATTAACTGTGATTATCCACATTTTTTGGAAAACTGAGTTCAGTTTGACTAATCACACCCAGGTCTGATTACTGCCAGACCTGTTGAATTAAGAAATCACTTAAATAGAACCTGTCTGACAAAGCGAAGTAGGCTAAAAGACCTCAAAAAGCAACACATCATGCTGTGATCTAAAGAAATTCAAGAACAGATGAGAAACAAAAACCCAGACCAACATTTAAAGAACTGCAGGCCTCACTTGCCTCAGTTTGAACACTGGCCAATGATTCAACAATAAGAAAGAGACTGGGCAAACATAGCATCCATGGGAGCATTCCAAGGTGACAACCAAAAAGAACGACCAGAAAGAACACAAAGGTTTATCTCAAATTAGCCAAAAACCATCTTGATGATCCCTAAGACTTTTGGGAAAATAATTCTGTGGACTGGTGAGACAAAAGTTGAACTTTTTGGAAGGCATGCATCCTATTGCATCTGGTGTAAAACTCACACAGCATTTCATAAAAAGAACATCATACCAACAGTCAAACATGGTGGTGGTAGTCTGATGGTCTAGGGCTGCTTTGCTGCTTCAGGACCTGGACCACTTGCTGAAACTGATAGAACCATGAATTCTGCTCTCTGCCAGAAAATTCTGAAGGAGAATGTCTGGCCATCAGTTTGTAACCTCAAGCTCAAGCCTCATGAAAACAATTCTGTCAAGAAGAGTGGGACAAAATTCAACAGTGATGTAAAAGACTCATTGTCAGTTATCACAAATGCTTAATTGCAGTTGTTACCATCCAAGGTGGCACAACCAGTTAGTAGGTTTAGGGGCAATTACTTTTTCACATAGGGTCAGATAGGTTTGAATAGCTGTTTTACCTCAATAAATGAAATCATCATTTAAAACTGCATTTTGTATTGGCCCACAATTTTGTTGTACTATATACAATGACAATAAAGCCTATTCTAGTCTATTCTATTCTACTTGGGTTACCTTTATCTCTTATTAAAATTTGTGAATCGGGTGGCAGTCTGGGCTACTCTGTTTGGACTGCTGGCCCCGTGACCCGGACCCCCGGATAAGTGGTAGAGGATGGATGGATGGAATATTAAAATTTGTTTGATGATCTGAAACATTTAAGTGTGACAAAAATGCAAAAATATAAGAAATCAGGAAGGGGGTAAAACTTTTTCACAGCACTGTATGTGACTCTTTTCCTCATAAATGTGCAATTTGTCTCATGAATATGTGACTTTTTTGAGACTGATAGATCTCAAATACTTTGTTTCTCATTTGTTCCTGAATTTCTTTGGATCGCAGCATGATGTCTAGCTTTTGAGGATCTTTTGGTCTACTTCAGTTTGTCAGGCAGGTCCTATTTTAGTGATTTCTTGATTGAGAACAGGTGTGACAGTAATCAGGCCTGGGTGTGGCTAGAGGAATTGAACTCATCTTTCCAAAGATGTGATAAACCACAGTTAATTTATGTTTTAACGGGGGGAAATCACTTTTTCACACAGGGCCATGTAGGTTTGGATTTTTTTTCCCTTAATAATAAACACCTTCATTTAAAAACTGCATTTTGTGTTTACGTGTGTTATCTTTGTCTAATATTTAAAATTGTTTGGTGATCTGAAACATTTAAGTGTGACAAACATACAAAAAAAATGAGAAATCAGGAAGGGGGCAAACACTTTTTCACACCACTGTACATCATCACAGAAACTATGTGAGGCCTTTTTTTTCCTCAAATTTCCCCCTCAATTTAAATAGGACCTTTGTGAAAAGGTTGTGATCCCATATTTTGCTAATTAGATTAGTCTTAGGCACTTAATAGCAAGATTAATGCACTGCATGATATTTTAGTTTACTCATATAGGACTATCATTAGAACTGTTATTGTGACATCATGCCTAAACACACTAACTGCATGCATTACTCACAGAACTACTTGCCTTGGCTTGACTTTTCCGATTATCCAGCCTTCCCATGGCCTCTAAACATTATTGGCATTATTGTCAACTCGATTTCTATAGTTCACAGGTTGTGCAAGATTATAAGCTCTGTCTCCATACCAAGAAGTTCAAAATCTGTTATTTTTTTTTTTGGAAGTTATTGAAGTAGAAGTGGCACCATTCACTACTAAACCCATACATTCTCCATTGACTCGACAAGTGTTTTGGGTGTACTAAAATGTCGGCCACAGAGTTTCCAATGGCTCCACTTCTGCCGGCCAGTGCACGATCCAGTGTTCTCTATACAGATAAGTGTGCAGAACACATTTATGGACTTTTCCAAGTTCATTTCCTTATCACAACGACTCAAAAAACAAATTTTCCACCACACGCAAGGTGTAAAAGAGGCTGGTCTAATTATTCAGAGGTGTGTTTTGGAAAATCCAATCCAAAGCACTCCTGCCTATCCCTTTAATGCAGAGAGGCTCATTATCTAAAGTGAACTCTGATCATGACTGCTTGTTTAAGATGGGTTTTGCGCTGGTCAAAGGATGTGCATGTGAGCGAAAATGCATGTGATAGTAATGCTGTTGGCAATAAGAAAAATATCAATCACAGTTGATGCCCAGTTACTTATTTTAGAGAGAGAACAAACAGAGAAGTGATAACGCTGGGCTTAAAAAATCAAGCTGAATGGTTTAATGTAGTGTGCACGGATGCAACACACAAACGTGAATTGGTTTGAAACTTAAAAAAGAGGACAATGCCTGTGCAAACTTTCTTAAAATGGAAGGCTCATTAATGGTGGTGCAGAAGTCGCTCTCAGTCTGTGGGGAGATAGAGTGCTCACTCTCCCATTGCTTTCACCAACCTAGGGTCTCCTCCGTCTTGTGCAGGGGTCTGCCAAGGTTTGTGGCTCCCTGTTCCAGTCACTCCCAGGCAGGAGTGGAGGAGGAGATCTTTTTGAGTGTTGTTAAAAGGAAAATTGATGTAACACAGTGGTAAACATGCCCCTCTCCCAGCTTTTTTGGAACGCGTTGCAGGCATCAAATTCAAAATGAGTGAATATTTGCAGCAAAACAAAGTTTTATCAGTTTGAATATTAAATACCTTGTCTTTGTATTGTGTTCAGTTGAATATAGTAGGTTGAAAAGGATTTTTAAATCATTGTATTTTGTTTTTATTTACGTTTCACACAATGTCCCAACTTCTCCAGAATTGGGGTTGTAATTTATTGATGAAAAAACAAAAAATCTTAATATTTACATCTGAGTAGCTGCATGATGGGACTACAGTGGCCGATAACATAGATATATACTGTATATAAACACTAGAGAGGACACGGCTAACATTTTCATGGCAAACAAACACATATTCTGTAGGTAATTATAATGGTTGACAGCACCTTCAGCTGTTGTGATAACAGGTTACAGAAATGATTGTTTATTGTATTGTAATCATATAAGTAAGCTATGTACAGTATATGGAATGTGATTAGCTTGGCAGCTACCCGTGCGTGTCCTGTCTAGTGTTTATATATATCTTTGGCTGGTAAGGAAGTTACAGCCAGTTACAGTCAATAGTATAACTGGGTTGATGTCACGCGTCTCTACCAAACAGTTGGGGCAATAGTAAGTGCAACACCTACAGGCCAGGAGGTCACAATGTTGTCTGTCTCACCTTTAAGCGTGTACAGTATTGTGTTCGCTAAAAAAAAATCTGTTTTTAGTACTCTAGTATTTCTGACATGGTTGTTTTTTGTTTTCTTTCTGTAAATTTTTGAATTTATTTCCTCTTAAAATTATAGCTGCTATCAAAATTTGCCATGTTTGTCTTTCAAATGTCAGACTTTTTCCTCTTTTTTTTATTTGGACCATTTTTTTTTTATCTTCAATTTTGCATCTAGAATTTGGATCATTTTGAGCCTATTTTCCAATCTTAAAGCTAGGAGACTTGCTGCTTGTTTCATAGATAGGAGAGTGCCATCACAGTATATATGGCACACTGTCTTCCTTTAAATCTGGGCATGATTGCCCTTTACAGGCATCTCTCAGTCAGCACAGCACATTGCCTGAGGCAGAGCTAAATGCACTATCTGTGTTATTTCTGAGGGCATCTTTCAGCTACACAAATTCCTCTCCCCATCGACAGTGCTAATAATCTGTGCCCATGAATTTCAATAAACACAATCAGGATCATTTTTGACACACACAATGAAAGCAGAGGAATGCTGCCAACATTGTTCTTCATGGGAAAGGTCATCAAATGTTAATTGTGTTTCACGAGTTGGCGTTCGCAACAATAATTTCAGAAATTAATAAGACTGTGTGGAAAATTGGCTTCACTTATGTGGGCAATCTAGAATGACCTTTTGGTGGAGTTGTTCAATAATGTTACAAACTTTTCACCTTTACCTGAGAGCTGCTGCGCATGATGGATTGTTTTCCCACCTACATGTACAATGATTAATAATAAGCAACAATCAAAGGTCACTGTGATATATTTTTAATTGCAATAACGCTTATGAGGGATGTTGTTATTGTACATTACCCACAACATGTGTGATAGATCGAGATGTCCATGCATGAAAAGCTACCAAACTGTTACCAAATCATTGAACACTTTGTGGGAATATTGAGCCTGTCTGAAGGCTAGAGGTTAAACTGGAGCTTATATAAGAACTATGACCTGAGTAAGAAATGATGAGAGTGACTATATGTGATCATTTTTCCAGCAGCTGTTACAACCGATATGTACGACGTCAAGTAGTTGTGGAAATAATGACATGATAAAACCTGGCAGAGAGTTGCAGTTGCAATCTGTGTAAATTAGACCCTCACTTTTCCTTAACTCTCTCCAACCTTAACCACCAAAAAAAATTTATATTTAATGTAGGGATGCACAATGATATCGGCGTGTTTTCTGTATCTGCAAATAAAGCATTTATTGGCCGCCGCCCGGTGCTAATGGGAAACTCGACATACCGGGAGCTGTAGCGAAAACGACGCGGTGCCGGGCTGGAGTTTAGGCGGCGTGAAAGAAATATAAGACAGAATAATAAAGAGCGATGGCAAGAACCAAGCAGACCGCCCGTAAAATCTACTGGAGGAAGAAGCCCCCCCCCCCCCACCAGGGCTGCTCGGAGAGGCGCTCCGGCCACCGGCAGAGTGAAGAAGCCTCGCCGTCACAGGCCCGTGGCTCTGAGAGAGATCCGTCGCTGCCAGAGATCCACGGAGCTGCTCATCCGCAAGCTGCCCGTCCAGCGCCTGGTGAGGGAGATCGCTCAGGACTTCAAGACCGTCCTACGTTTTCCTGAGCTTCGCCGTCGTGGCTCTGCAGGAGACCAGCGAGGCCCACCTGATGGTCTCTTCTTCGCTAAGGGGGTCACCATCATGCCCAAAGACTTCCAGCTGGCCCGTCGCATCCGCGGAGAGAGAACTTAGACTTTCTGCTGCACATTCACCAGCCATAATGCTCTGCACTGTGTGTCTATATATATACATTTATAGTAATATGGACATATGTTTACTAGATGTTGTTTTTTCTTGCCTTCTGATTGTTGCTCTGAGTGTTGCTATCCCTATGCTGTTGCAATCCTGGAATTTCCCCATTGTGGGACTAATAAAGGCTTATCTTATCTTATCTTATCTTATTTAAAATTATTTATCAGCATCGGCAAAAATGAATATGTAACAACGTTACGCTTTTCCCACAGTATGAGAGAATGCCGTTATTTTAATAACGTCATTAAGGCGAGCGTTCAAAACAAACGTGTCTGCCTTCACACAACCATGTGAGGAGGAGCAAAAAAACACAACACAAGGAATCCACTAAGCCTGAACAAGAGAAACCCTCCACAGTGCCCACTGGTGCCAGGACCACAGCCAGGACATCCCCGTCCCTGGAGGAAGCACCAGTGCCACTGCCAGACCCGCCACGACCTCCGCCCAAGCACAATGATGGACGGCAAAGTTGGCCTGCCAGAGGAACAAAGAAGCCAGACAACTCCAGATCGGTGAAAACACCATGGGAACCAAAGAGGAGAAGGGAACATCCTCACCTACCCCCAACCACCAAGATCAAGGCAGAACACCCAAGAGATGGGTCAACTAAGCGCTACATGGTAGCTGGCACACCAGCTGCCCCGAGACACTCCAGTGAGGACAGTTGGGAGCTGAAGGCAGCCCGACACCGAAAGAAACCTGAGACAAGTTGCTCAGTGGAGGCCAGCTCATCTCATCCCATCTCAGTGACAAGCACGGAGGTAACCATACTGTCCGTTTAGTCCTTTTCACAATGATATTCAGCAGTCTGTGCTGACAGATTATCTCTTCCTTGCCTCACAGCTTGGAGCAAGTCTCTGCCAATAGCAGGCATGTAAATGTAAAAAAATAAAAAAAATCCTTGGTCCACATTGAAACCAAATTGTTAAAAGCAGCCAAGGTTTAAAATATTCAGGATTAAAAAGTTTCTGAAGTACCATAAAAGAGCAATAAAATAGGCCAGTAAATGGGAAAAATTAAGTGAACATATAATTATATCTCTGTGACTACTGCTTCGTGTTGTTCGTCTCCTTCCTGTTCTTCCTCTTTGTCTTAATGTTTCAGTGGTGCCCCTGTTTGGATGGGAGGCTGACTCTTGCACATGTGTAGTAAGCTGTGGAGGGCCCCTGCGACGGGAGATGATGACGAAATTTACGTAACTGAAGCCTCGCGGTTGAGCGGATGAGGAACACAGAAAGGGAGCATAAATCCAGCTTTATGGGGAATGTGTCTTTATATGCCAGTTAATCATCACTGTAAAACAAGAGATGTAAACAGGTGGGAAAAATTTAGGGCATATATCAGTATCGTCATCAGCAATTGGAATAAAAAACTATTTTAAAAATATTTGCCTATCAGTTATCGACAGGCAAATAAATAAATTTAGTATTGTGCATCCCTAATTTAATGCTTATCATCAACCTGAAAGTGGCTAAAAGTCAAGATGGGAACGCAAGCACAAAAGTTCAGGGTGGGAGTGCATTTTTATGAGGCATTCCTTCTATCTCTGATAGTCAGTTTTGAGCTGTGCAGTCAGATTTTCAGCTGAGCCTTTACATGACCGACATAAGAATTCAAGATGGCTGCGTCCAACACTGGTGTAATGTGTGCTATTTATTAGCACACAGCACCAGAAAAAATGGATAGTGTAATATCACTTTACATCAGCAATAATGTATCAATTCAAAGACACCAGTTTTGCAATAATTTATTTAAAAAAGTTATTAAAGGGGTCATTGACTGCACTTTTTCCACATTGTAACAGCTCACTCTTGTCTTAATGAAGTGCTGGTGACATATTTTGTTCACATTTTCTTATTGAAGCAAATTTGTTTTTTATTTTTCTGCTCTTTCTTGAAATGCTCTGATTTAAAACCTGTCACTTTAAAAAACAGACTTCAGCTGTTCAACTCCACCCTCCCTTTTACGCCAGTTAGCCATTAGCTGAGAAGCCTCTAGCCAGCTCCTTCCAGCTTGGATGAGCAGTGCTGGTTCACCGATCCACAGTCGTTTGTGCATCTTGTGTCATCCCGGCTCACCCCCCAACAACCCCACCGAGACGCCACATTAAATCGCCAGCACCGTGCGTTCCACCGATCGCCACAACCCGTGGCCGGTGACTGAGCCACGGGATCTTGGCCATCAGCTGGCTGGGGAATGCCCCATCACAAAGCAGCTCTCAGCAGCTCTGTTGGCTCTCAGCTCCCCATGACCAGCATGCCGACGCCGATGTTCTATAATTCTGTGCTACTTACAGAGACGTGCTACCCTGCATCTTTGCGCATCTGCCTGCATCTTCGGGCCAGAGCGACATGAGGCACATTATGGACTGCGGACCGGTGAACCAGGTGGTAACAGGGATGGTTATTAGGGTGACTAAGATCTGAAGAAAATAACAATATAAGCCACATTCAGTTTGAGCTTCCTGTTACCAGTGTTAGCTTGGGGGCTAATAGCTCAGAGGCTAGTGGGCTACCTTTAGCATCACTTCCATATACACTACCGTTCAAAAGTTTGGGGTCACCCAGACAATTATTTTGTGTTTTCCATGAAAAGTCACACTTATTTACCACCATGAGTTGTAAAATGAATAGAAAATATAGTCAAGACATTGACAAGGTTAGAAATAATGATTTGTATTTGAAATAATAATTTTTTCCAGATACTAACCTGCTCAAAGGAAGGTCAGTTTTATAGCTTCTCTAACCAGCTAAACTGTTTTCAGCTGTGCTAACATGATTGCACAAGGGTTTTCTAATCATCCATTAGCCTTCTGACGCAATGAGCAAACACACTGTACCATTAGAACACTGGAGTGACAGTTGCTGGAAATGGGCCTCTATACACCTATGTAGATATTGCACCAAAAACCAGACATTTACAGCTAGAATAGTCATTTACCACATTAGCAATGTATATTAGATATTAGAGTGTATTTCTGATTAGTTTAAAGTTATCTTCATTGAAAAAAACAGTGCTTTTCTTTCAAAAATAAGGAAATTTCTAAGTGACCCCAAACTTTTGAACGGTAGTGTACATGACAGACAGCTAGGCGGGCCAATAATAGAGCAGTGGGCTGGTCTCAAGGTCAGCGGTGGGTTGGCTTTTTCTAAATGTGACGTTAACAATTTCCATAAAGTCAAAAACGTCATTTCTGGGAGAGAAAAATGAGGTAAAGGCTGTGCGTGGGTTTTTTGGTTTTTTTTTTTTAAGAGAGTTGACTGTTTTGAAAATTTTTGGATAATTTGGTAACCAAAGGATTCAGAGGCTTTATTATCATGTGCACAGTTAAGAAATGCTACATTTCCTGAGCAATGAAATTCTTACTTTGCTCGCCGAACGAATGCCAAGGTAGTAGGTACAGAAACAACAATTCTAATAAGGTAATGACACACTAACACAGTAGCTCAGTCCTAATACTAATGGATGCTAACACACACACCAACACACAGTTAGGCAATTAGGACTCCTTAAACACACCTTGATACTAAATACTAAAACTAATGAGTACTAATAACACACACTAGGCAATTTGGACAATTAAAGCAGTTTAAGCAGTTAAACCAGTAGACTCATTTCAGACATTTAAAACTTACAAACACACCATTTTTCAGTCAATTACCCCTTTAATAAATACAAAAACAAATATTTATTACTCTCGTACCCAAAGGTACCAGCGGCTGCAGAAAGGAAGGTGTGCAAATAAAAACCTGAATTGAAACTCAAACAATTGCAGCTTATACTAAAAGTTTCTTTTTGAGTCACTATTCAAAACAAACGGATGTTTTTTTGTTCACCTCATTTGTTCTATGCAGTCAATAAAAAAAACCCATCTTTGTTATTTTTCAGCTGACAGAAGGGTGTCGAGACCCCCCCGCAGGACCCAACAGCCAAAAACCCTGAACACGCCGGAGGACTCCACCTATTACACCCTGATCCATGTGAGTCACAGAAAAAGATGGGAATGATTTCAGATATTTCTGCAACAATGCTTTGCTGTCAGCGGCACCTGTAACAGCTCCCCCACTGATTGGCTTTCACAATGCAGTATTGATTGACACGTTTTTCTTTTTCCCATTGTAAAATAACTTTACCACATCCTGGATGTTCTTGAAATGAGAAATATCAGACTATTAAAAAGTTGTCCTTAAAGTTTTTCTTTCAGTGTGTTTGTCATTGTTTTTTTTAGTACTGAAAGGCTTTCCTTTTACTGTTATCTTAACATCGTTATTTCTGATCTTTCACTCTTTCTTACCATCTATTTACCATGCTGTAGTTTTGACAGTATTTACTAAATCCATAATTACACTGTATTTTTACACTTGTTCTAGTTAATTTTTTAGTTCAGTTACGACAGCAGTGACCCCTACTATGCGAGAAACCCCCTTTGAGCCTTAAAGTGGTGGAAAAACAACCGAACAAGTACAACTAAACAAAACAAGAGGTGCAAGCAGTCACATGGACATTATGCATCCTTTTGCAAACCCTGACGAAATCACAAAAGCACAGTGTTCCTGAACATGCCTGAGCTTTTTCAGCTACATGAAATACTAGCTTGATTTTCACTTGATTTTCTCCAACATTCTTCAGGAAAGTTGGCGAATCCAAAAATTGCCATGTTTCTCAGCATTCACCACAGCATGAGATACTCCCCTAATAATTTTTGATTTGGATCTAAATCATGTACTAAACACTCATAAAGAGCCACCTCTCATACAGTAGACACCAGAATTTGTCATGAAGTTCTATTGCGTAATTCTTAGAGAAACTGAGAATGTCCAAAAAACGCTATGTCTCAAAATATCAACAAAGAAAATGACATAAAAAATTCTGGATTTCACGCTATGATTCAGGTCCACTCCAAAATCTAACGGATTCTTCTGCAGTTCCTCCAAATTACATTGAAATATGGTCAGTGGTTTTTCTTTAATCCTAATAACAGACAGACACAGGACACAGAAAACACAACCTGAAATATGTGATCTACAGACCCTTGAACCAGCTCTACAAGAACTGTCATATAGTCTTCATTTGTAGGAATACTGTATGAAACCCTTGGTAAGCACATATTTGACAGGAAACCGCTTTTCTGAACTCTGTTGTCATGCGTTACCTGAAAATGAGCATTATTAGCAATGACATAATTGGTTCTCCGTCTCTCCCCCTTTCAGCGCTCTGTCCAGGACGATAAACGCAAACCCAGGAAAGACGGGTAAGTGTTCACTTCTTAGCCTAACAGCCCATCACTGCTGTTTTAAGGCTTTGGCCCACTGCCGGCTGACTGCTGCTCCAGAGTAATGTCTGCAGCCCTGCTCCAACATGAGGATGGTGTCTGAGTCCAAATTTAATGATGTGCAGCTTCACACACTTCCTCACTTAAATTAATCACCCTCATCTTTTGTCCTTTGTTACTCTGGCTGAATATTCAGTGAAATTTAATGTTAGGAATCACAGATTGTTGTGCCATCTCATTCATTTAATCCCCCTCTACACGGGGGTGGAGATCACTGAGAGATCGTTGCAAGATCTGGCCAATTTTTGATCTATCAATGATCTTCAGTGATCTCCACAGTTGCCACGGTCTCCTCAAAGTTTTCACTCAGTTGAAAACATGCAAAAATCTCCCAAACGATCCCAAAGATCTAAACTTGACCCAATCTCACAACAATTTCTGTGCTTTGCAAAGTGGCTCTTAGGTTTTCATATATATTGCTCATTTTTTAGATAATATTTTGGTAACAGATTAGCTCATTAAGATTCAGATTTTCCTGCTTTTGGAAGGTGGCATCCCCAGACAAAACTGCAATATTGGCGATAAAATGAAATTGCTAACGTTAGCTACTAACTTTCAGCGTGTGTATCAGTCTGCAGAGAAACTTCTGTCACTTCTCTCCTCAGTGTCGGTCTTGATGCAGGGTTAGCCCGTAGCGAGGGACATGAGGAGATGAGCCCTATTACTGTGTGCAGGATTTTTCCAAATCTAAAATTAGACTAAAATTATTCCAAAAAACATTTTCTATCCTCATAGGTAGCTGCTACCGTTTTGATTCATGTTCAAGTGTTCATTTTTTCAAGATTCAAAATTCAAAGGCTTTATTAACATGTGCACAGTTAAGAAATGCAACATTTCCTTAGCAATGAAATTCTTACTCTGCTCTCCGAACGAATGCCAAGGTAAGGGGATAAGGGATAAGGACCTATACTTATATAGCACTTTTCTAGTCTCAAAGACCACTCAAAGCGCTTCACTAATACTAACCCTCTATTCTAAGGGCCTGATGATGATGATAGGAGACAGATATCTAGGGACAATTTAGAACAACTAGTTAACCTAACATGCATGTCTTTGGATTGTGGGAGGAAACCGGAGCCCCCGGAGTAAACCCACGCAGCACAGGGAGAACATGCAAACTCCACACAGAAAGGTTCCTACCCCTGCCAGTCTGGGGATTCGAACCTGGAACCTTCTAGCTGTTAGGCAACAGTGCTAACCACTGCACCACCGTGCTGCCCAATGTAATAGATACACATCAATACTAATAAGGCAGTAACACACCTAATACTAATGAATACTAAAACACACACTAATAACACACATTTGTCAATTAGGACACCTTAAACACACCTTAATACTAAGTAGTAATCACTATCACTTCACTCTATAAAAGCAAGAAATCTGTGTGTGTCAGTCTGTCTGTGTGTGTGTCTGTCACATAGGACGGCCTATGATCTCTGCCTGAATATCATAGGACATCCTATGAACTCAGGCATCATAGGACACATAGACAAATGTGTCTTTATGACGTCCTATAGACCATGAACTCAGGCATCATAGGATGACTCGCGATGCCTATATGATGGCACATAGACAAATGTGTCTTTATGTCATATACATCAAGCCTGCCTTCATGTCTTTATGATGTCATATACAGTGACAGACATCAGGCAACATGTCTTTATGATGTCATATACAGTGAGTCCATGCCGGAAAGCCTCTTTTTGCTCAGATCTATTTTCATGATCCTGTCCATGAACTGGAATTACAACGCACCTATATCTGTGTGTGTGTCTGTCTGTCTGTCACATTCATAGGACATCATAGGACGGTCTATAATCTCTGCCTGAACATCATAAGGACATCCTATGAACTCAGGCATCATAGGACACATAGACAAATGTGTCTTTATGATGTCACATAGACCATGTGTCTTTGAACTCAGGCATCATAGAGCACATAGACAAATGTGTCTTTATGATGTCATATAGACCATGTGTCTTTGAACTCAGGCATCATAGGACACATAGACAAATGTGTCTTTATGATGTCATATAGACCATGAACCCTGAGTTCATGGTTCATCATACGACGACTTGCGATGCTTATATGACGGCACATAGACAGATGTGTCTTTATGATGTCATATACATCAAGCCCATGGCACATAGACAAATGTGTCTTTGTCATATACATCAAGCCTGCCTTCATGTCTTTATGATGTCATATACAGTGACAGACATCAGGCAACATGTCTTTATGATGTCATATACATCATGTCTTTATGATGTCATATACAGTGAGTCCATGCCGGAAAGCCTTTTGCTCAGATCTATTTTCATGATCCTGTATATGAACTAGAATTACGACGCACCTATCCCTCAACCAGTGGTGACAACGAAGAAGAAGAAGACCCACCAGATGGAGAGCAATAGAATGACGACAACTGCTGCACGTCAGAAAAGATGCCATGAAGATGAAACACCTGAGGTTCCAGCAGTACATCACACCCGTCTGAGACAGGAGGACACCCTTCACCAGCATAGGGTACGACAGACTTTAAAGCATGTTTCTAGGACATCATAGGATGGCCTATGATCTCTGCCTCATCATCATAGAGCGTCCTATGAGCTCAGGCATCACAGGACGACTCGACATGCCTACATGACGGCAAATGTGTAATCTCGACGAATGCCAGTCTACACTACAAATGTGTAAAATGCCAATCAAAGTGCTGATTTTCTCCGGGTGCTCCGGTTTCTTGGTTTCTACGGGCATGCATGGGCCTTCCTGAACAGGGTCAAAAGCCACTTTTTCAGAATCGTGCCCATAAACCGGAATTACGATGCAGCTATCCCTCAACCAGTGGTCTGAATGAAGAAGAATAAGACCCACCAGATGGAGAGCAATAGAGTGAGAACTGCTGCACGTCAGAAAGGATGCCGTGAACATGAAACACCTCAGGTTCCACCAGTACACCGCAGGCATGACTGTGAACAACACAGCCGTCTGAGACAGGAGGAGACCCTTCAGTGGTCTGAACGAAGAAGAAAAAGACCCACCAGATGATGTCTATATGACGGCACATAGACAGAGCACATGACTCCCTACAAGACATGTATATAGACACAGGTAAGCAAACATAACACGAAAAAGTGACAGGCAGGAGAAGAAGTAACAAGCAGGGGCAAACAGCTCCAGATGGCAGGGCATATTTTGTGTGATTTTTATATTTTGCTGCATACAAAAGCCATCACATGTGATTGCCACTTAGTGTTGTGTTATTATACCAACTGTCCTGTAACTGGCAAGAATTCTCTTCCAATACATCCCCTCTACGGGCATGCATGGGTATGCACTAGTACTAATGAATATTAATAACACACATTAGGCAATTAGGACAGTTAAAGCAGTTAAACTAGAGGAAACAAGATGAATGAAAATTGAAAATTCACTGGATGACTGTAATGGACAATGGTACATTAATATCAGCGATGATATGAACCTGAGATGGCATAAGCCTGTGTACAGTGTACAAATGAGCAATGTACAAACTAGCACCTAGTGTGAGAATTTCTCTGTAAAGATAATACCCAGTAGACTGTACAATGATAATTTAGCAGCAGAGATGATATGGACATGAGACAGGGTGAGGCTATGTACACTGTGCAAGTGAGCAATGTGCAAATTTAGCAACCAGTGTGTGAATTCCTGTTTGCAAAGCTGTGTCCGGAGTTTGTTATTTATTCAGGAGTCTGATGGCAGTGGGAAAGAAGGAGTTTTTTTTTTTTTTAAGTTTTTGTAAAGGGTATACATGTCATTACAGCATTGCATTGTTTACATTTTCATCACATATTCCCCCTTTTTTTGTTTTTTGACAACATTGGAAAAAAATTATTACAACACCCTTTTTTTAAGTGAAAGAAAAAGAGAAATTAAAAGAAGAACAAAAAAAAACAAAACAAAACAAAAAATAAACCAAAACAAAAGAGCAGAAAAATAAAAGACCATCTGAGTAGCGTTGGAGCAAAGAGAGGTGCCATTATTGAAATGGTATTTGTCAAAGATTAGATCTGATGTCTTGGACACCCGAGTAAAGAGAGGTGCAGAGCTGTCAACTGATCACCACCTGGTGGTGAGTTGGATCCGATGGCAGGGGAGGAAGCCATTCAGACCTGGTAGACCCAAACGTATAGTGAGGGTGTGCTGGGAGCGTCTGGCTGAGGCCCCTGTCCGGGAGGTCTTCAACTCCCACCTCCGGAAGAACTTCAACCACATTCCGAGGGAGTCTGGAGACATGGAGTCTGAATGGGCCATGTTCTCCACCTCTGTTGTTGAAGCGGCGGCCCAGAGCTGCGGCCGCAAGGTGGTCGGTGCATCTCGTGGTGGCAACCCCCGAACCAAGTGGTGGACACCAGTGGTGAGGGGGGCCATTAAGCTGAAGAAGGAGTCCTATCAAGCTTGGTTGGCTTGTGGGACTCCCGAAGCAGCTGAGGTGTACCGGCAGGCCAAGCGGAGTGCAGCTCGGGTGGTTGCTGAAGCAAAAACCCGGGTATGGGAGGAGTTCGGTGAGGCCATGGAACAAGACTTTCGGTCGGCTTCAAAGAGATTCTGGCAAACTGTTCGGCGGCTCAGGAGGGGAAAGCAGCTCCCCGTCCACACTGTGTATGGTGCGGATGGGACACTGTTGACTTCAACTGGGGATATCGTCGGGCGGTGGAAGGAATACTTCGAGGATCTCCTCAATCCCACTGATACGCCTTCCACAGAGGAAGCAGGGTTTGGGGACAAGGGGGATGACTCGCCTATCACAGGGGCTGAGGTCGCCAAGGTGGTTAAAAATCTCCTTGGTGGCCGGGCCCCGGGGGTGGACGAGATTCGCCCCGAGTACCTCAAGGCCCTGGATGTTGTTGGGCTGTCATGGTTGACACGCCTCTGCAACATTGCGTGGAGGTCGGGGGCAGTGCCTTTGGCATGGCAAACCGGGGTGGTGGTTCCTCTCTTCAAAAAAGGGGACCGGAGGGTGTGCTCCAACTTTAGAGGGATCACACTCCTCAGCCTCCCTGGGAAGGTCTATGCCAAGGTACTGGAGAGGAGAGTCCGGCCGTTGGTCGAACCTCGGATTCAGGAGGAGCAATGTGGTTTTCGTCCTGGCCGTGGCACATCGGACCAGCTCTTTACCCTCTCGAGAATTCTTGAGGGTTCGTGGGAGTTTGCCCAACCAGTTTACATGTGTTTTGTGGACTTGAAGAAGGCATTTGACCGCGTCCCTCGTGGATTTTTGTGGGGGGTGCTTCGGGAGTATGGGGTATCGGGCTTGTTGTTACGAGCTATTCGGTCTCTGTACGACCGTTGTGAGAGTTTAGTTCGTATTGCCAACACTCGGTCGGAGTCATTCCCAGTGAGAGTTGGACTCCGCCAGGGCTGCCCTTTGTCACCGGTCCTGTTCATAATTTTTATGGACAGGATTTCTAGGCGCAGCCAGGGAATGGAGGGTGTCATACTTGGTGACCACAGGATCTCATCTCTGTTGTTTGCAGATGATGTTGTCCTGTTGGCTTCATCCAGCAATGACCTACAGCTCTTGCTGGGACGGTTTGCCGCTGAGTGTGAAGCGGCTGGGATGAGAATCAGCACCTCCAAGTCCGAGTCCATGGTCCTCAGCCGGAAAAAGGTGGATTGTCCTCTCCGGGTTGGGGACAGGCTCCTGCCCCAAGTGGAGGAGTTTAAGTATCTTGGGGTCTTGTTCACGAGTGAGGGGAAAATGGAGCGAGAGATCGACAGACGGATTGGAGCAGCATCTGCAGTGATGCGGACGTTGTACCGGTCTGTTGTGGTGAAGGGGGAGCTTAGTTCTAAGGCAAAGCTGTCGATTTACCAGTCAATCTACGTTCCTACTCTCACCTATGGTCACGAGCTTTGGGTAATGACCGAAAGAACGAGATCGCGGATACAAGCGGCAGAAATGAGCTTTCTCCGTAGGATTGCTGGACTCACCCTCAGAGATAGGGTGAGGAGCTCAGTCATCCGGGAGAGGCTCAGAGTAGAACCGCTGCTCCTCCACATTGAAAGGAGTCAGTTGAGGTGGTATGGGCATCTGATTAGGATGCCTCCTGGACGTCTCCCACTTGAGGTGTTTCAGGCACGTCCCACTGGGAGGAGACCCCGGGGCAGACCCAGGACTCGGTGGAGAGACTATGTCTCCCAGCTAGTCTGGGAACGCCTTGGTATCCCCTCTGAAGAGCTGGAGCAGGTGGCTGGGGAGAGGGAAGTCTGGGCTTCTCTGCTTGAACTGCTGCCTCCGCGACCCGGACCTCCGGAAAAGCGGTAGAAGATGGATGGATGGATGGATGGATAGATCTGATGGAAGACACATATGCGTTCCAGGGTTGCCAAAAGTTCAAGAACCCATCCATGTCCTGTCTCAGTGCAAATGTCAACTTTTCCATCGAGTAAATGTCCTGAATCACGTTAATCCAATCTTCAGGTGTAGGACAGTCTTTCAACATCCATTTTTTTGTTAGAGCTTTTTTACTTGCCAATATTAAAACAGTGAATAAGTATTTTTCTCCTCATCTTTCCAGTGATTCTGATAGTAAACCCAAATACAAAGTTACAAAAGAAAAGAGAACTGTTATTTTGAATATTTTCCCCAATATTGTCTGTACATTGGTCCAATATTGGTGGATAACTGGGCATGGCCAAAACACATGAAAATGATTTGCAGTCTCTTCACCACACAAGCGCCAACAATTCAACCCCTTACGAGTAAATTTGTTTTGTGCAGGTGTTCTGAAAAATCTTACCAAATTTTTCCATCCACATTCTCTCCACTGCAGGGATGAAGTACTTTTCCATTGTTGTTTATTTAGCTTTTCCCATATTTCCAGTTGTAAAGTGAAATTCCCCTCTTTTTCCCATCTCTCTTTTATATATGATGTGTTGTCTCCTTTTAAATCTTGAAGACCATGGTATATTTTAGAAATGTATCTGATCCCAGGGATCCCTTTATATGCCATTAAGAAAACCTTCAGAACACCTGACTGGGCCCTTTCCAAATCCTCCTTTTTAAGTATTTTGTTTATGTGGTGTCTAAGCTGAAAGAACCTGTAAAGGTCTTGATTTACTAGACCTTGTTTTTTCAAATCTTCAAAACTTCTTAAAGTTTGCCCTTTAAAAAAATCGTAATATTTTAACAGTCCGTTCTCTTTCCACTTTTTAAATCTAGTGTCTGTTTTATTAGGAGTAAAGTCCTGATCATAGGAAATCCAATGCAATAATCGATAGGGTTCTTTAGTTTGATTTTCTCTGACTATCTTAAACCAAATTTTTAGCGGGGTCTCTATCCACGGGTTAGTGTTATTCAAAAGTTTAGTTAAGATATTGTTCCCTATTATTGCCTGTAGGGGGATGTCACTTGTTATTTGGCATTCCATCTCCTTCCATTGTGCAGTGTAGACTGGGTTACATACACTACCGTTCAAAAGTTTGGGGTCACTTAGAAATTTCCTTATTTTTGAAAGAAAAGCACTGTTTTTTTCAATGAAGATAACTTTAAACTAATCAGAAATACACTCTAATATCTAATATACATTGCTAATGTGGTAAATGACTATTCTAGCTGTAAATGTCTGGTTTTTGGTGCAATATCTACATAGGTGTATAGAGGCCCATTTCCAGCAACTATCACTCCAGTGTTCTAATGGTACAGTGTGTTTGCTCATTGCGTCAGAAGGCTAATGGATGATTAGAAAACCCTTGTGCAATCATGTTAGCACAGCTGAAAACAGTTTAGCTGGTTAGAGAAGCTATAAAACTGACCTTTCCTTTGAGCAGGTTAGTATCTGGAAAAAATTATTATTTCAAATACAAATCATTATTTCTAACCTTGTCAATGTCTTGACTATATTTTCTATTCATTTTACAACTCATGGTGGTAAATAAGTGTGACTTTTCATGGAAAACACAAAATAATTGTCTGGGTGACCCCAAACTTTTGAACGGTAGTGTATCTCTACTAAAGTTTTAATTTGTGCGGCTTTAAAATAGTCCCTGATATTTGGCAGCGCGAGCCCACCTTTGTCTTTGTTTAGCTGTAGGGTTCTATATCTGATTCTAGGTCTCTTGCCCTGCCATATGAATCTTGAGATCCTTCTGTCCAGTTCTTGCCATGTTTTTTTGGGAGGTTCTACCGGTATTGTTTGGAAAAGGTATTGAAGACGTGGAAGTATATTCATTTTGACTGCTTCAGTTCTTTGTGCAGTACCCAAGAATGGTATCATATTCCATCTTGCTAGATCAGATTTTATTTTTGCCATCAGTGGATCATAGTTTAGTGTTATAATTTTGTTGAGTTGTTTCGGGATATTGACCTCCAGATATTTCATAGATTCCATCTCCCAGTTAGTTTTGAGTTTGCTTAGTAAATATTGATTTGGGTTATAGTTGAATGTTAAAATTTGGGTTTTATGCATGTTTAATTCGTACCCCGATAACTCTCCATACTCTGAAAAAACTGAGATTAGTTCTGGAAAGGAGGTGTCCGGCTGCCCCAGGTATATTAAAATCTCATCAGCAAAGAGTGCTATTTTATGTTCCTTCTGACCAAGTGTAATACCTTGAATTTTTTGATTCTGTCTTATCCATTGGCTCAGAGGTTCTATGAAGACTGCAAAGAGCAGTGGCGACAAGGGGCAGCCCTGACGACATCCTCTTTCCAGTTCAAAAGATGATGATAATTTACCATTAATCCTTATTTTAGCTGTTGGTTTTTTATATAATGCCTGGATAGTTCTAATGAAGTTATTATGAAAATTGAAACTGGATAAGATTCTATATAGGAAAGACCAGTCAACCGAATCAAATGCTTTTTCAGCATCTAATCCCAATATGGCTGCATTTAAATTATATTTTTTTATATGATGAATTATGTGTAAAGTAATTCCTTTGAGGGCCTGGTCCTCAGTATTGGGCACTTTAGCAATTTTAGGTTAAACCCAATTTTATTTGCCATAGTTTATCGTCCCCCATCAACCTACTCAGAATTTTTATCCGAATTTGCTGATTTCTTAGCTGATTTAGTGCTGAAATCTGATAGAATAATTATAGTAGGGGACTTTAATATACATGTGGATGTAGATAGTGACTGCCTTAATGTGGCATTCAATTCAATATTAGATTCGATTGGGTTTTCTCAGAAAGTAGGAAATTCTACTCATTACCTCCACCATACATTGGACCTTGTTTTGACATATGGCATAGAAATAGAAAATCTTGTAGTGTTTCCTCATAACCCTGTACTGTCAGACCATTGTCTGTTAACCTTTGATTTTACTATTTCTGACTATTTGGCTCCTAAAGAAAAATATTATTACAGTAGATGCCTCTCAGATGATGCTGTTTCCAAATTTATGCAGATTGTTTCCTCTATGCCATGTGTCAACACAACGGAAATAAGCTATAGACAGCTTGCTCCTTCTGTAATTGATAACATGGTGGATAGTGTTTCAGCTTCTCTGCATCAGACTCTAGACTTGGTGGCCCCCTTAAAAAAGAAAAAGTCTAATCAGAGATTTCTAACTCCTTGGTTCAACACAGAAACTCGTACCTTAAAACAGAAGACTCGTCAATTAGAAAGAAAATGGCGCTCTACTAATTTAGATGAAATCTATTTAGCTTGGAGAAATCATCTTCTAATTTATAAAAAATCTCTTAGAAAAGCTAGAACGAGTTATTACTCTGCATTAATAGAAGAGAACAAGAATAATCCCAGGTTTCTTTTCAGTACTGTAGCCAGGTTGACAAAGAGTCAGGACTCTGTCAATCCTAGCATTCCCTTAGAGCTTACTAGTCAGGACTTTATGAACTTTTTCAATAATAAAATTTCATCCATCAGAGATAAAATCAATCAGATTCTTCCCACAGTTAACTTAAATACTGTAACTACTACAACTCCTTCTATTGATGTCTGTCTTGATGAGTTTACTCCAATCGACCTTTGTGAGTTAGACAAAATAGTTTCCTCATCCAAACCTTCAACTTGTCTTTTAGACCCTATTCCTACCAGGTTATTTAAAGAAGTCTTTCCACTTATTGGTAGCTTTATTCTTCATATAATCAATTCTTCATTAACTTTAGGCCATGTACCGCAGGCTTTTAAAACGGCTGTAATTAAACCCTTACTCAAAAAGCCAACGCTAGATCCAGGAGCTTTAGCTAACTATAGACCAATCTCTAATCTCCCTTTCATTTCAAAAATCTTAGAAAGAGTTGTTGCTACGCAATTATTTGACCACCTACAGGGAAATGGTTTACTTGAAGAGTTTCAATCTGGGTTTAGAATCCATCATAGTACTGAAACAGCCTTAGCGAAGGTCACTAACGACCTCCTCATTGCATCTGATAATGGACTAGTTTCTGTACTTGTCCTTTTAGACCTTAGTGCAGCTTTTGATACTATCGATCATAATATTCTACTTGATAGATTAGAACACTATGTTGGACTTAATGGAACTTCGTTGCAATGGTTTAGATCTTATTTATCTGATAGGTTCCAGTTTGTTCATGTAAATAATGAGTTTTCTTTCAACTCAAAGCTTAGTCATGGAGTTCCACAGGGATCTGTGCTAGGCCCTACTCTTTTTAGTTTATATATGCTTCCGTTAGGCAACATTATTAGAAAGCACTGTATACATTTTCATTGTTATGCAGATGACACACAATTATACCTGTCAATGAAGCCAGATGATAGTAATCAATTAGCCAAGTTAGAAGCCTGTCTTAAGGAAATCAAAGCTTGGATGACTTGTAATTTCCTGCTATTAAATTCAGATAAGACTGAAGTCATTCTTGTTGGTCCAAAAAACCTTAGAAATTCCTTTCCAAATCAAACTTTCAGTTTGGATGCGGTTACTCTTTCTCTTAATAGCTCTGTGAGGAACCTTGGAGTTATTTTTGATCAGGATTTGTCCTTCAATTCACATATTAAATTTGTTTCTAAGACTGCCTTCTATCATTTGCGTAATATTGCCAAGATTAGGAGCATCTTGTCTCAGAGTGATGCTGAGAAACTGATCCACGCTTTTGTTAGCTCAAGATTAGATTATTGTAATTCTTTATTATCAGGCTGTCCTAAAACATCTTTAAAAAGTCTTCAGCTGATCCAAAATGCTGCAGCAAGAGTTTTAACAGGTACTAGAAAGAGAGATCATATCTCTCCGGTTCTGGCCTCCCTTCATTGGCTTCCCATAGAGTTTAGAATTAAGTTTAAAATCCTTCTTCTTACTTACAAAGCTCTAAACAATCAGGCTCCTTTTTATTTAAAAGATCTGATACTACCGTATTATCCTAACAGAGCACTACGCTCCCAAAATGCAGGATTACTTGTAATACCTAGAATCTCCAAAAGTACAATGGGAGGCAGAGCCTTCAGTTATCAAGCTCCTCTCCTGTGGAATCAGCTGCCAATCTGGATTCGGGAGTCAGACTCGATCTCTGTTTTTAAGAATAGGGCTAAAACCTACCTTTTTGATATAGCCTACAATTAGGGAGGGATCATGTGTTTCTGAACCCTCCCTTAGTTATGCTGCTAATAGGTTTAGTCAGCCGGGGGACCTCCAGTAATGCACTGGGCCTCACTCCTTTCCTCACTCTCTATGAAATATTTTTTTTGCTGGTCATTAACATCTGTTTGTTCTCTCCCATAGATTGAGTCCCCATCGTGCTGTTTGCTCTCTACATGTCTGTTCTTTTCTTCTTCTCTATCCCCTCACCCCCCAGCCAGTCGCAGCAGATGACTGCCCCTCCCTGAGCCTGGTTCTGCTGGAGGTTTCTTCCTGTTAAAAGGGAGTTTTTCCTCTCCACCGTCGCCAAGTGCTTGCTCACAGGGGATCGCCTGATTGCTGGGGTCTTTCTGCAACTGTGGGGGTTCCCCCCTACAGTTGATAGTGCTATGAGATGACTGTTGTTGTGAAATGGCGCTATATAAATAAGTTGAACAAACAAACAAATAAGTTGAACAAATAAAGTGCGTAATGTTATCTTGTGTCTGTCTTTGTCTTATAAAACCTGTTTGGTCTAAATGAATTAAGTTTGTCAGTATATTTTCTAACCTTTTGGCAAGGATAGCGGTAAAAAGTTTATAGTCCTGATTTAACACACTGATTGGTCTGTAGTTGGAGCAGTCTAGTTTATCCTTTTCAGGTTTAGGTATGACTGCAATGACCCCTTCTCTCCAGGAGGGGGGGGGATTTCCCCTGTGTGGAGGACATAGTTAAATGTTTTCAGGAGGAGAGGAGATAAGATAAGCCTTTATTAGTCCCACAACGGGGAAATTCCAGGATTGCAACAGCACAGGGATAGCAACACTCAGAGCAACAATCAGAAGGCAAGAAAAAAAAAAAAAAAAAAAAAAAAAAAAACAAGCAAGCAAGAGCAGCTAATACGATCTGTGTGTCCGTGATATAAGTGGGGTGAAAAAAAAAAAAGTGATCAAAAGAGAGAGGAAGGGAAAAAAACTCGGAATCGAGCCGCTGTTGCAAAAGGCAGCCGACTGGTGTGGCGCCGAGAGGGTAAATAGTAGCTATTTAAAGGTTTTGTACCACTCTGCTGTATAGCCAGCCATCTGCTCCTGGGGATTTGTTAGCTTTAAGTTTCATAATTGCTTTTTCTAATTCTTTAGGTTGTATTTCTGACAGTAGTGTTTTATTTTGTGACTCAGTAAGTTGGGGAAGATTTAATGTATTTAGGAAGGCTTCGGATGCGTTTTTGTGTTTTTTGAGGGAGTATAAGTTCTTGTAGTAGTTCTCGAAGCTTTTAAGAACTTCCTGAATTCTAAATTTTATTTCCTTTGATAATGGGTCTCTGATTTTGCAGATTGCTCTCTACGTTTGTTGTTTCCTCAATTTGTAGGCTAGCAATTTTGCCGATTTGCTACCTGTTTCATAGTATTTTTGTTTCAGAAATGTAAGTTTCTTCTGGATTTCTATTGTGTAGATCTCGTTTATTTGTTTTTTAATTTCCTTAATTTTGAGCGAGTCATTAGAATGAGTGTTGTCTTTGTGCTCTTTTTCTAGTTTCTTAAGTTCTGACTCTAATGTGATTAGTTTTTCTTGTCTCAGTTTCTTTTGGATTGCCAGTTTTGCGATAATCTTTCCTCTTATTACAGCTTTCCATGTGTCCCACTGTGGTGGACACACAGACGTGACCTGTTTTGGACTCACATTTTAGATCAGAACAAAAGCAGAGCTTCCTTGGTGATTACAGGAAGCTGCAAGAATCTTAGCTTTGGTATGCAAGGCTGGAGACTGTGGGGGGTATAATTAAAGGATTAAAGAAGGGATGCAGGGGAGACAGTGGAAGTGATATCATGGAGTGAGGATGCATTGTTACTGTCATTATAATGCAACGTAGTCTGTGATACATGTGACCTGTGAACTGTAAGAGTCCTGATATTTAAGGATGAGAGTTTCCTGTGTGGCTCTCTTTTCTGCTTTCTGCTTTGAGATGATGGTGATGTGAATAAAGCTGACTTGAGAGAGAACTCTGCCTCGTCATTCTCACATCTCCACACCACAGTATTAAAGAAGATACTTCTCCATTATCATTTTCTTCCAAATATCTGAGAATATCTGATTCCAATTCATCTTTCAATAGTCCTTTCAGCACATTTGAATTTAACCTCCAAGAAAATGTATTATTTGTGTATTTTTGGATATTTAAGTCCATATAGATCGGACTGTGGTCAGAGAGATCCATCAGTCCTATTTTACATGTTTTTACTCTTCCAATGTCTCTATTAAACATAAAAAATAGTCAGTTCTTGGGTATGATGAATGTGGTGCTGAGTAAAATGTATAATCTTTTACACTGGGGTTGAGTTCCCTCCACACGTCACAGATTCCCATTTCTTTTAGTAGCATCCGAGTTTTTCTACTTTGAGTGTTATTTTGATGTGGAGAATTACCTGATGCATCCCAGTATGGATTCAGTCTTAGATTGAAGTCTCCACCACATATCACTAAACCTTGGGCTTTAGTTATCATTAGGTCAAATACATTTTTATAAAATTTCCAGTTAGCCCCTGGAGGTGCATATACATTCAGCAGGGTGATATCTTCTCCCTCTAGCCGACCAAGTACCATGCTAAATCTCCCTTCTTTATCTTTGTGTTCTGAATTTTTTTCAAACATAATTTTGGTTGAGATCAATGTCGCTACCCCCCTCCTCCTCCCTGACTTATATGAGGATGAAGAGATCAGTTTAAACCCTTGTCTATTAAGTTTAGTGTGCTCCAAGTCTGTTAGGTGGGTTTCCTGTAAAAATATTATTCCTGCTTTGTCTTTTTTCATTTTGCCAAGAATCTTGGATCTTTTAACTGGATTCAGGATCCCTTTTACATTATATGAGATTATTTTGGTTACACCCTGTTTCTCCATTGTGTTGTCTTATTTAGTATAACAGTGTGGTGGCCCTCTTTTATGCTACTCAGAAACTGAAAGAACATTAAGAACATAAAAAAACATTAAGAACATAGTATATAAAACTTTAAAACAAAAAACTGTCAAAAGGTCTTCCTGAGCTGAGGTCTTTTTAGTGACCTTAGAAGAGCCTTGCTGGTGCGTTGGCTCTGAGGGAAATTCCTCAAACTCTGTTACGTGTTGAGGGCCCTCTCTTACCCCTGTAAGTTGTCCCATGTTTTTAACGTGAATTTCAGATCCCAATCTGAACTTGTAATGATTTTTTTTTTTAATGCCTATACCCTATGAAATTGTGCACAACCTCCCACCACCGTCACAGCAAACAATCACGTTAATACAGTATTTGTTAGTGTGGAGAGTTCATGTGGTTCATTGTCACATTTCTATTTCAACAAGTTTTTTTTTTCTTTTTTTTTTTTTTTAAAGATGTACTTGTTTCTAATATTATGACTGTTCCATGAAATGTTTTACCACTTGCTGCTTCTGCATCTCCTTTAATGTTTGTTACCTTGTAGGAGGAGGGTTGGATGCGCAATTTGACTAAAAATATCGTTATTCCCTCCTGAAAGCGTTCAATTTTTCCTTATAGCCCTGGCGCTGGGTTTCCCGCTGCTGGCCCGTGGATTTTGAGGGTCTCTGTGTGCACCACGTTTGAGCCTTGATTCTTTCGATCGGGTCTGCTGCGGGTTTATACACTGTTACCGGCAGCCCTCTTCTCGCCATATCCCTGGTTGCTTCTTCCGCCGAGTTGTAGAGACACGTCTCTTCCCCGTAAAAAACCCGCAGCTTTGCCGGAAATGGAGTTTGAAAGCACAGTTTCTTCTCTCTTAGTACCTTTTTAGCGTTGTTGTATTCCCAACACTTTTTAAGGACCTCCGGGGCGTAGTCGTGCTCCACAAAAACTTTTCTTTCTTGGTGCATAAATCCTTTTTTCTGCCAAGCCAGTCTCAAAACCTCTTCTTTTGTTCTGAAGTTGGAAAACTTCACCACCACCGATCGCGGGGGCGCTTCCGCCGACGCCCTTGGGGCTAATGAACGGTGCGCCCTTTCTATCTTCAAGTCGGTGGATTGGGGAATTTCCAACTTCTCTCTCAGTATGGATTCCACGCATGCAGCCATTGTGGTGAAACCATCCTCGACTCCTTCTTTCAGACCATGAATTCTTATGTTGGCCCTTCTTAGTCTTCCTTCTTGGTCGGTTAGCTTAGCCTCCAGTCTTGTCTGTCGTTTGAGTAATTCCAGCACGGTTTCTTCCAGCCCTTTTATTCTTTCCTCTGCTTCCATGATTCGGTCCTCAGCCTGGTCCACTCTGTTGTTTGTCCTTTTTATTTCGTCTTTAATTTCACGAAATTCGGCCCAACACTCTCGGCGAAATTCTCTTAATTCTTGAATTATCTTTTTTAAGCTAACCGTGTTGCTAGCCTCATTCAGCTCCTCTGTTTCCGGGTGGATATTGTCCTCCAGGTCAGATTCTCCGGCCGATGCGCGTCTTGGCCTGGCAAATGTCGATCTCTTTGTTTTCCTTTGGCATAATGACTGTCTTTTGATTTTCATTCTTCCAAAAATCCATTAAATCTGATTTTCAAGGTATTTTCACGGATGGGGTCTTGGAGCTTCAGCGTTAAGCTGCTATCACCATGGTGTCCAGACCGGAAGTCGAAAGAAGGAGTTTTTTGACTGGATGTCCTGCATTTCACATTTCTGTACCTCCGGCCTGAGGGTAGAAGTGTGAACATTGTGTGCTGGAGGTGGGTGGGGTCCTGGAGGATGGCGGCAGCTCTCCTTTGGACTCTGTGGTGGTAGATGATCTGCACAGAGGGGAGTGGAGCCCTGATGATCTTCTCCGCTATCTTCACCACTCTCTGCAGGCGTTTGCGGTCCAGGGCAGTACTGCTGCTGTACCACGCAGTGATGCAGTTGGTCAGGATGCTCTCGATGATGCAGCTGTAGAAATTGTTGAGGTTCTTGGGGGACATGCCAAACTTCTTCAGCCTCCTCAGAAAGTATAGCCGCTATTGAGCTCTCTTAACCAGCTCTGTGGTGTTGCGTGCTTGGGGGACATGTCTTTATCTTCCAGGTGGGAGAGAAAACAATGGAGTGCTGCAGCAATGGCATCCGAGGTGGACCTGTTGGGCCAGTAGGCGTACTGCAGGGGGTCCAGGGTGCCCGGTATGCTGTCCTGAATGAGGGGCAGCACCACTCTCTCGAAGCACTTCATGATGATTGGCGTGAGTGCTACTGGCCTGTAATCATTCAGACAGATCAGCGGGCTCTTTTTGGGGAGGGGGATGATGGTTATGGTTTTGAAGCAGGTGGGGACTATGTTCTGGTTGAGTGAGAGGTTGAAGATGGATGTGAGAACGTCAGTCAGCTCAGCAGCACATGCTCTGAGAGCCCATCTAGGGCTGTTGTCTGGTCCTGCTGCCTTGCGGGGTTGATATTCTTCAGTGCTCTGTTTACCAGGCCTGGTGACACACTTAGTGGAGGGGGAGGGTGTGTGTGTGTGTCTCTCCTTTTTGCACTGTAGCTGGAGGTCTCAGAGTGGGTGTAAAAGATGTTGAGATCATCTGGCAGGCTGTCTGTGGAGCTAGTGGTGTTGCTGTTGGTCCTGTTGTAGTCTGTGATGTGTTGCAGGCCTTGACACATGTGCCCTGGGTCAGGAGTGGAGAAGAGGCTGTCCAGCTTTTCCCTGTACTGCCTCTTGGCTGTTGTTATAGCCTTCCTCAGTCCATACTTTGCAGCTTTGTACTCGACATCATTGCCTGATTTAAATGCAAGAGAGCTAGCACACAGCATCTGACGTACCTGGCTGTTGATCCAAAACTGCTGGTTGGGGAACTTCCTGACTTGTATGGTGGGTACGATGGTATCAACACACATGCTGATGTACCTAGTCACATTCTCAGCGTAGTCCTGTATGTTTATAGAACAGTCCTCCCTCGTGGCTGCAGCTTTAAATACATCCCAGTCTGTACAGGCAAAACAGTCTTGCAGGGTGCTCTCAGCCTCTGGAGTCCAGCGTTTAATTTGTTTAATAACAGGGTTTGTTTGTTTCAGCTTTCGTCTGTAGGCTGGGTACATAAACCGGGAGATGTGATCTGACTGTCTGAAGTGGGAACAGGGTGCCGCTCTGTATGCACCGCGTATGTTTTTTGGATCAGTTTGGTTTTAATTAGTTAATTAATGCTATAAAAAGAGGGGTGTGGTCATGACAGAGCATGGTTGTGATTGGTCTTGTTTGAGGGCGTTTCCTGTGGACCGCTGCATAGACTGTAATGGCAGCCCTATGGGAACACTACACCACAGTTCTGCTTCATGGTAACTACTGCAAAGGCACTTGGTCCAAAAGCTAAGATGGCAGTGCTTTAAATTCAGGACATAGAGTTACGATTTTCTGAGTAAATAAATGGTGGCTGTTTATGGTCTAAGTTGTAGACCCACCTGAGTATCATTCTGTGTGAGTTAATGGGCATCTGGGCAATTGCCTAGGAGAGGGGTCTGCAACCTGTGGCTCCAGAACCACATGTGGCTCCCTGTGATTTTGAAAAACACAAATTTACAGAAAAAAGTTCATAAATATGTGACAGAATAAATTTCACTACAAGGGGGGCTGAAAAGCTCATAGTGGTCAGATCTGACCAAATGTGGTTTATTTTTCAACATAGTCTCCCCTTCGGTCCACAAACTTCTTCCATCGGTGTTGCAGCGCTTGGATCCCTGCAGTTGAAAAATAAACCACATTTGGTCAAATTTGACCACTATGAACTTTTCAGTCCCGTAGCTCCCTCTGGGTTCTCTCGTCAGCCACCAAGCACAGAAGAGTCCGCACCTCGTCGTCGGACCACAGTGTTGATTTGTGTGTAGCCATTTACACACGTGGACAAAATTGTTGGTACCCCTCTGTTAATGAAAGAAAAACCCACAATGGTCACAGAAATAACTTGAATCTGACAAAAGTGGTAATAAATAAAAAATTCTAGGAAAATAAACCAATGAAAATCAGACAATGTTTTTGAATTGTGGTTCAACAGAATTACTTTAAAAAACAAACTCATGAAACAGGCCTGGACAAAAATGATAGTACCCCTAGAAAAGATTGAAAATAATGTGACCATAGGGACATGTTCAACCAAGATGTGTCCTCTAATTAACATCACAGGTGTCTACAAACTTGTAATCAGTCAGTCGGCCTATTTAAAGGGTGACAAGTAGTCACTGTGCTGTTTGGTGACATGGTGTGTACCACACTAAACATGGACCAGAGGAAGCAAAGGAGAGCGTTGTCTCAGGAGATTAGAAAGAAAATTATAGACAAGCATGTTAAAGGTAAAGGCTATAAGACCATCTCCAAGCAGCTTGATGTTCCTGTAACTACAGTTGCACATATTATTCAGAAATTTAAGATCCACAGGACTGTAGCCAACCTCCCTGGACGTGGCCGCAGGAGGAGACGGATAATACGAATGGTAACAAAAGAGCCCAGAACAACCTCTAAACACATTCATGGTGAACTCCAAGGTCAAGGTACATCAGTGTCAGATCGCACCATCCGTTGTTGTTTGAGCCAAAGTGGACTTCATGGGAGACGACCAAGGAGGACACCACTGTTGAAAACAAATCATAAAAAAGCCAAACTGGAATTTGCCAAACTGCATGTTGACAAGCCACAAAGCTTCTGGGAGAATGTCCTATGGACAGACGAGATAAAACTCGAACTTTTTTGGCAAGGCACATCAGCTCTCTGTTGATCTTTCTGCAACTGTGGGGGTTCCCCCTACAGTTGATAGTGCTATGAGATGACTGTTGTTGTGAAATGGCGCTATATAAATAAAGTTGAATTGAATTGAATTGAATTGAATTGTTCACAGATGCAAAAATGAAGCATACCAAGAAAAGAACACTGTCCCTACTGTGAAAGATGGAGGAGGTTCTGTTATGTTCTGGGGCTGCTTTGCTGCATCTGGCACAGGGTGTCTTGAATCTATGCAGGGTACAATGAAATCTCAAGACTATCAAGGTATTCTAGAGAGAAATGTGCTGCCCAGTGTCAGACAGCTTGGTCTCAGTGGCAGGTCATGGGTCTTGCAACAGGATAATGACCCAAAACACACAGCTAAAAACACCCAAGAATGGCTAAGAGCGAAACATTGGACTATTCTAAAGTGGCCTTCTATGAGCCCTGATCTAAATCCTATTGAAGATCTGTGGAAGGAGCTCAAACATGCCGTCTGGAGAAGGCACCCTTCAAAGCTGAGACAACTGGAGCAGTTTGCTCATGAGGAGTGGGCCAGAATACCTGCTGAGAGGTGCAGAAGTCTCATTGACAGTTACAGAAATCGTTTGATTGCAGTGATTGCCTCAAAAGGTTGTGCAACAAAATATTAAGTTAAGGGTACCATCATTTTTGTCCAGGCCTGTTTCATGAGTATGGTTTTTTTTTTAAATAATTCTGTTGAACCACAATTCAAAAGCATTGTCTGATTTTCATTGGTTAATTTTCATAGAATTTTTATTTATTTCCACTTTTGTCAGATTCAAGTTATTTCTGTGACTATTGTGGGTTTTTCTTTCATTAACAGAGGGGTACTAACAATTTTGTCCACAGCTGTATCTCGTTGATTATCACAGAAATAAAAACTCAGGGTCGCTGAATTCACAAATGACATTTTTGATTCTTGTGAAGATGTCGTTCTCATGACTCATCCAGTGATGTTACGCCCTGGCCAATCAATGGCCTGCAGTCTGTTGATGTCACATTTTCAGCTTGACTCAGCTCGTTTGGAACCTCGGCTGAATAGGTACTAAAAAAGTACTTAGTACCAGGTACTACGTACTACACCGCGTTCCAAGTTATTATGCAAATAGGATTTTAGTGTCATAAACATTCAGTTTTTTGTTTTTCAGTTAAACTCATGGATGGTATTGTGTCTCAGGGCTCTTTGGATCACTGATATCAATCTCAGACACCTGTCGTAATTAGTTTGTCAGGTGAGCCCAATTAAAGGAAAATTACTTAAGAATGATGCTCCACATTATCAAGCATGCCACAGGTTTCAAGCAAAATGGGAAAGAAAAAGGATCTCTCTGCTGCCAAAAAGCATCAAATAGTGCAATGCCTTGGACAAGATATGAAAACATTAGATATTTCACGAAAGCGTAAGTGTGATCATCATATTGTGAAGAAATTTGTGGCTGATTCAGAGCACAGACAGGTTAGTACAAATAAAGGCACAATGAGGAAGGTTTCTGCCAGACAAATTCATCAGATTAAGAGAGCAGCTGCTAAAATGCCATTACAAAGCAGCAAACAGGTATTTGAAGCTGCTGGTACCTCTGGAGTCCCACGAACTTCAAGGTGTAGGATCCTCCAGAGGCTTGCAGTTGTGCATAAACCTACTATTTGGCCACCCCTAGCCAATGCTCACAAGCAGAAGTGGTTGAAGTGGGCCCACAAATACATGAAGACTAATTTTCAGTCTTGTTTATGTCATGGTCCGAGCGCCGATCTCGTCTGCGCTCGGGCCATACATCATCCCCTTCAGGCTTGACAGCAGTGTTTACCTTCTGGCTTCCCGAGCTCTTATTGTGACAGCGCTCAGAGGAGCTTCCTGCTGTCAAAGCCGAACAGCTGTGCTGCATTTGCGGCTCATCAGTGGCCGGCATTTAAGCGGACGCTGAATGCAGCCCAATGCAGCAGTCTCGTCAAACATCCCTGTGTTCAGACGTCGAGGGCGCGTTCCTCATCTCAGACGTCAGTTCTCCTTATTGATTCCTTGGCTGCGATCATCCCTCATCCTAATCCTGTATCGTAAGTGTGCTTGATCAGCCTTACAGTCTCTGTTCCTAGTGTTGTGTGTTTTAGCCCATCGTGGCTCATTACTTTGTTACTTTGTATTATCCTTTGTCCTTAATAAAACATCATGCAAACCTCACCGGCGACTGTTGGCGTCTTATGGTGGCTCGCGAGGGCCACCGCCTGACAGTAGACTGCTGCCAGGGCGCCTAAACGGAGGCGCCAAACCGAGACACCATTCCCGGTGAGTTTGCATTTGGACATTGCTCTTTCCTGTCAGGGTACTGAGTGCAGAGAGAATGCCGTCGCGGAGGGGCCGCGCTCGGAGTCAGAGCTACGAGCTGGCGGACGTCCTGGAATACGTAGATGAAACGCTCATCTCCGCCTCCCTCTTCAACTATCACAGCGATGTACACTGGTACCTGGACTGCACTGAGGACGCCTTAAATCGTCTTCCCCACTACGCTGATCACCCTGAAGTCAGCGTGAGGAGGAATGACATCGCCGCACAGCGTGAGATACTCCGTGTGGTGGAGGAGGACTACAGCAGGAAGCAGAGGAGGAGGCATCCCCGCTCCCCGCTTTGGGATCCCGTTCCTGTCCTCGGCCCAGCCCAGGAGTTCGCACCATCCAGGGGCCGCCGAAGATGTCGGCGCCACGGCCAAACCTCAGCAAGAACCCCATCCGGATCCTCTTCCAGGCCGCCAGAAAGACTCTACCTCACAGCCAGCTGCCTCTTCGGCGTCTCGCCTGGAGGGAATCCCCGCAGCCTCTCCCCCCGGGTCATCTTCTCCTGCTGTTCCGTCAGCGCTCCGTACCCAGTTCGTCTTGGCTGTCGCCCCCTCCTCCTTGACGCCTTCCCCGGCTGCTGTGCATGCCAAGAGTCCTGCTTCGGCGAGCCCCGTTCCTGATCCATCGCGAGTGGCTCCCCCTCATCCTTCCAGGGGGCCCTCTGTCACCATCCGGCGGGGAAAGGGAGGAGCAACGTCCATTACAGCAGGCACCATCGGACCTCCAGGAAGCAGGCAAGTGCAAGTTCATTCTTCTCCTCGTTGCTATGATTTGCCTTGTTTGACTCCTGGGGGCGGAGTTCAGGGTTCGCAGTCCCCCGAGCGCCCACCACCTGCTGTAGCATTAATTGCTAATCCCGCTGCCTCTGTGCCTCCCTCCACTGAGCGATCCACTACGCCAGGCCTACGTCGCCGGACGAGGAGGGGGCCTGCGGTTCTGGAGAGCCTGGTTCCAGCCCCGCAGCCACGTCGAGGGCAGAGGAGAAGAGTGGACTGCAGTGTGGAGCCTGCGCCGCCGCCGAAGCGTCCCCGGGTCTCCACAGATGAGCGGTCCGATCCAGCGGGTCGAGGGTTCCCTGCCACCATGCCATGCGGGTCGTCGATGTGGACGTCAGTGCCGGAGGGTCCTCAGGCTGCGGAAACCATCATGCCAGCTGCGGAGCCCGACGTAGCTGAGTGGGAGCCGGAAGACGATCTCCTTCCGTCTGAGCCCAGATCGTCGGAGTCCTGGACAGCGACAGAACCCGAGTACAGGCAAGTACTCTACTTTGTTTTTCTCCTCTCTATTCTGGAGCACTTTTGACTGTCTCTCGGAGAGACAAGCCAGGGGCAGCCATCAGCTGCACCCGAACTCGTCTCGCTGGGCTCTGTTGCTACTGGTGATCCTGATCCCGGTTCTTCTCTTTCTCCTGAGCCTTCTCCCAGGGTCACCAGTGCGGAGCTGGTGCCGATCGCTGTGCCGGAGGTTCCAGGTTCGGGGTTGGAGGTCGGTCCTGGAGCTGCGCCGACCCAGTCGGGGTCCATCGCGGGTGCAGCCGTGACCCAATCGGCGTCCATCGCGGGTGCAGCCGTGACCAAATCGGGGTCCATCGTGGGTGCAGCCGTGACCCAATCGGGGCGTATCGTGGGTGCAGCACCAGCAGAATTCAAGGTCGGTGAGGGAGCTGCAGATCCCCTGCCACCTGACACTGGACTGGCTCATCATCATCATCCACTTGATCTTCATCCCAGCTCATCTCCACCGGGGGCCATTGGGGTTCCTAATACTCCGCCCGGCTCTCCCTCGTCTTCCCCCTCTCCGGGGAGGCTGTCGTCAACTTCTTCCCTACAGTCTTGGTGGCTGTGTGATGCGGGTCGGCTGCCTGGTGAGCTGTTTTGCCAGTTCGGCGTTCTGGGTTGGCCACCCGACAAACTTTCCCGGCCTTTCGGCGATCTGGCCCGGCCGCCGGAGGAACTGTGTTTCCGGGCAGGGGACTGGGGTAGGCCGCCCGAACTGTTCCTTTTACCCCGCCTGCGATGTGGACGCTAGATGCGGGGCGGCCCCCCCGAACTATCGGCTTTCATGCCGCGGTACTAGGACTGCCGTCATCCCTGGTTTTCATTTTCGGTGTTTCTTAACCTTTCGGGATGTGCGGGGGGTCTTGTGTATGATATTGTGTATCTCACTCCTTCCTAGTGGGTGCTTTTTGTTTGTTTTCCTCTGTTTAAATGTTCATTCGTTGCCTGTAACAGTTGGTGTGTTTTTGTGCCTTTGGGAATATGGCATTTTCTGTTGTCGTGCCCTGTAATTGTTTAATTTCAGTCTGCCTTAATCATGGTTTTTACATTTGTGAATATCCTGTTTTCTGTTATTTTGCCCTGTGATCATTTCGTTTACGCTCTGCCTTGGTAATAATTTGTGCATGGGAGTGTCGTCTTTTTTCTCTATCTGCCTATGTGCTCCTGTTATCGTCATGGCTTTTTTTTTGGTCTATGGCTGGGCCTCTCCCTCCTGGCCTGTTCCCCCATCCGCCCGCCCTGGGGGGGAGGCTTGGGTGTCATTGGGCGTTCAGAGTCCGCCCTCGGGGGGGAGGTACTGTCATGGTCCGAGCGCCGATCTCGTCCACACTCGGGCCTTACATCATCCTCTTCAGGCTTGACAGCAGTGTTTACCTTCTGGCTCCCCGAGCTCTTATTGTGACAGCGCTCGGAGGAGCTTCCTGCTGTCAAAGCCGAACAGCTGTGCTGCATTTGCGGCTCATCAGTGGCCGGCATTTAAGCGGACGCTGAATGCAGCCCAATGCAGCAGTCTCGTCAAACATCCCTGTGTTCAGACGTCAAGGGCGCGTTCCTCGTCTCAGACGTCAGTTCTCCTTATTGATTCCTTGGCTGCAATCATCCCTCATCCTAATCCTGTATCGTAAGTGTGCTTGATCAGCCTTACAGTCTCTGTTCCTAGTGTTGTGTGTTTTAGCCCATCGTGGCTCATTACTTTGTTACTTTGTATCATCCTTTGTCCTTAATAAAACATCATGCAAACCTCACCGGCGACTGTTGGCGTCTTATGGTGGCTCGCGAGGGCCACCGCCTGACAGTAGACTGCTGCCAGGGCGCCTAAACGGAGGCGCCAAACCGAGACACCGTTCCCGGTGAGTTTGCATTTGGACATTGCTCTTTCCTGTCAGGGTACTGCGGGCAGAGAGAATGCCGTCGCGGAGGGGCCGCGCTCGGAGTCAGAGCTACGAGCTGGCAGACGTCCTGGAATACGTAGATGAAACGCTCATCTCCGCCTCCCTCTTCGACTATCACAGCGATGTACGCTGGTACCTGGACTGCGCTGAGGACGCCTTAAATCGTCTTCCCCGCTACGCTGATCACCCTGAAGTCAGCGTGAGGAGGAATGACATCGCCGCACAGCGTGAGATACTCCGTGTGGTGGAGGAGGACTACGGCAGGAAGCAGAGGAGGAGGCATCCCCGCTCCCCGCTTTGGGATCCTGTTCCTGTCCTCGGCCCAGCCCAGGAGTTCGCACCATCCAGGGGCCGCCGAAGACGTTGGCGCCACGGCCAAACCTCAGCAAGAACCCCATCCGGATCCTCTTCCAGGCCGCCAGAAAGACTCTACCTCACAGCCAGCTGCCTCTTCGGCGTCTCGCCTGGAGGGAATCCCCACAGCCTCTCCCCCCGGGTCATCTTCTCCTGCTGTTCCGTCAGCGCTCCGTACCCAGTTCGTCTTGGCTGTCGCCCCCTCCTCCTCGACGCCTTCCCCGGCTGCTGTGCATGCCAAGAGTCCTGCTTTGGCGAGCCCCGTTCCTGATCCATCGCGAGTGGCTCCCCCTCATCCTTCCAGGGGGCCCTCTGTCACCATCCGGCGGGGAAAGGGAGGAGCAACGTCCATTACAGCAGGCACCATCGGACCTCCAGGAAGCAGGCAAGTGCAAGTTCATTCTTCTCCTCGTTGCTATGATTTGCCTTGTTTGACTCCTGGGGGCGGAGTTCAGGGTTCGCAGTCCCCCGAGCGCCCACCACCTGCTGTAGCATTAATTGCTAATCCCGCTGCCTCTGTGCCTCCCTCCACTGAGCGATCCACTACGCCAGGCCTACGTCGCCGGACGAGGAGGGGGCCTGCGGTTCTGGAGAGCTTGGTTCCAGCCCCGCAGCCACGTCGAGGGCAGAGGAGAAGAGCGGACTGCAGTGTGGAGCCTGTGCCGCCGCCGAAGCGTCCCCGGGTCTCCACAGATGAGCGGTCCGATCCAGCGGGTCGAGGGTTCCCTGCCACCATGCCATGCGGGTCGTCGATGTGGACGTCAGTGCCGGAGGGTCCTCAGGCTGCGGAAACCATCATGCCAGCTGCGGAGCCCGACGTAGCTGAGTGGGAGCCGGAAGACGATCTCCTTCCGTCTGAGCCCAGATCGTCGGAGTCCTGGACAGCGACAGAACCCGAGTACAGGCAAGTACTCTACTTTGTTTTTCTCCTCTCTATTCTGGAGCACTTTTGACTGTCTCTCGGAGAGACAAGCCAGGGGCAGCCATCAGCTGCACCCGAACTCGTCTCGCTGGGCTCTGTTGCTACTGGTGATCCTGATCCCGGTTCTTCTCTTTCTCCTGAGCCTTCTCCCAGGGTCACCAGTGCGGAGCTGGTGCCGATCGCTGTGCCGGAGGTTCCAGGTTCGGGGTTGGAGGTCGGTCCTGGAGCTGCACCGACCCAGTCGGGGTCCATCGCGGGTGCAGCCGTGACCCAATCGGCGTCCATCGTGGGTGCAGCCGTGACCCAATCGGGGCGTATCGTGGGTGCAGCACCAGCAGAATTCAAGGTCGGTGAGGGAGCTGCAGATCCCCTGCCACCTGACACTGGACTGGCTCATCATCATCATCCACTTGATCTTCATCCCAGCTCATCTCCACCGGGGGCCATTGGGGTTCCTAATACTCCGCCCGGCTCTCCCTCGTCTTCCCCCTCTCCGGGGAGGCTGTCGTCAACTTCTTCCCTACGGTCTTGGTGGCTGTGTGATGTGGGTCGGCTGCCTGGTGAGCTGTTTTGCCAGTTCGGCGTTCTGGGTTGGCCACCCGACAAACTTTCCCGGCCTTTCGGCGATCTGGCCCGGCCGCCGGAGGAACTGTGTTTCCGGGCAGGGGACTGGGGTAGGCCGCCCGAACTGTTCCTTTTACCCCGCCTGCGATGTGGACGCTAGATGCGGGGCGGCCCCCCCGAACTATCGGCTTTCATGCCGCGGTACTAGGACTGCCGTCATCCCTGGTTTTCATTTTCGGTGTTTCTTAACCTTTCGGGATGTGCGGGGGGTCTTGTGTATGATATTGTGTATCTCACTCCTTCCTAGTGGGTGCTTTTTGTTTGTTTTCCTCTGTTTAAATGTTCATTCGTTGCCTGTAACAGTTGGTGTGTTTTTGTGCCTTTGGGAATATGGCATTTTCTGTTGTCGTGCCCTGTAATTGTTTTATTTTCAGTCTGCCTTAATCATGGTTTTTACATTTGTGAATATCCTGTTTTCTGTTATTTTGCCCTGTGATCATTTCGTTTACGCTCTGCCTTGGTAATAATTTGTGCATGGGAGTGTCGTCTTTTTTCTCTGTCTGCCTATGTGCTCCTGTTATCGTCATGGCTTTTTTTTTTGGTCTATGGCTGGGCCTCTCCCTCCTGGCCTGTTCCCCCATCCGCCCGCCCTGGGGGGGGAGGCTTGGGTGTCATTGGGCGTTCAGAGTCCGCCCTCGGGGGGGAGGTACTGTCATGGTCCGAGCGCCGATCTCGTCCACGCTTGGGCCTTACATCATCCTCTTCAGGCTTGACAGCAGTGTTTACCTTCTGGCTCCCCGAGCTCTTATTGTGACAGCGCTCGGAGGAGCTTCCTGCTGTCAAAGCCGAACAGCTGTGCTGCATTCGCGGCTCATCAGTGGCCGGCATTTAAGTGGACGCTGAATGCAGCCCAATGCAGCAGTCTCGTCAAACATCCCTGTGTTCAGATGTCGAGGGCGCGTTCCTCGCCTCAGATGTCAGTTCTCCTTATTGATTCCTTGGCTACAATCATCCCTCATCCTAATCCTGTATCGTAAGTGTGTTTTATCCCATCGTGGCTCATTACTTTGTTACTTTGTGTTATCCTTTGTCCTTAATAAAACATCATGCAAACCTCACCGGCGACTGTTGGCATCTTATGGTGGCTCGCAAGGGCCACCGCGTGACAGTTTACTGATGAGTGCCATGCAACTTGCGATGGTCCAGATGGATGGAGTAGTATAAGGTTGGTGGATGGCCACCATGTCCCAACAAGGCTGCAATATCAGCAAGGAGGTGGCGGAGTCATGTTTTGGGCTGGAATTATGGGGAGAGAGCTGGTAGGCCTTTTTAGGGTCCCTGAAGGTGTGAAAATCACCTCAGCAAAGTATATAGAGTTTCTGACTGACCACTTTCTTTCATGGTACAAAAAGAAGAACCGTGCCTTCCATAGCAAAATTATTACCTTCTCATGCTGCAAAGAATACCTCTGTGTCATTGGTTGCTATGGGCATAAAAGGAGATAAACTCATGGTCTGGGCCCCATCCTCCCCTGACCTCAACTCTACTGAGAACCTTTGGAGCATCCTCAACCAAGAGATCTATGAGGGTGGGAGGCAGTTCACATCAAAACAGCAGCTGTGGGAGGCTATTTTGGCATCTTGCAAAGACATTTAAGCAGAAACTCTCCAAAAACTCACAAGTTCAATGGATTCAAGAATTGCTAAGGTTATATCAAAGAAGGGTTCCTATGTTAACATGAAACTTGGCCTGTTAAGATGTTTTTGATTGAAATAGCTTTTATTTCAGTAAATATGACCTCCTAGTGCTGCAAATTCAACAAATGACCATTTTCAGTTCTTTACAACCAATAAAATGTTTTGAAACTCTGTTGTGCATAATAATTTGGAACAGTGCATTTTGAGGTGGGTTTTTTTTCTTTATTTTTGCAAAAAATAGTTACCATTGGGAAGTTTGTTTAATAGGGCAGCGCGGTGGTGGAGTGGTTAGCACTGCGGCAGCACAGCAACTCACCCTTGGCCTGGGGATCCTGGGTTCGATCCCAGCCCCCGACCAACAGTTATCTGTGTGGAGTGTGCATGTTCTCCCCGTGTCTGCGTGGGTTTACTCTTGGGATTTCTCCAGTTTCCTCCCACATTCCAAAAACATGCAAGTTAGGTTAATTGGCATCAAAACTGGGGATTCTAAATTGTCCTTAGGTATGACTGTGAGAGTGAATGGTTGTCTGTCTCTCTGTGTTGGCCCTGCAATGGACTGGCGATCTGTCCAGGGTGTACCCTGCCTCTCGCCCAAAGATGCTGGGATAAGCTCCAGCCGCCCCCACCCCCCCGCCCCCGCGACCCGAAAAGGATTAAGCAAAAGAAGATGAATGAATGAAAGTTTGTTCAATAAAATTTGAATTATGCTCTCACGGTTGATGACTTGAAAATTATACTGACTGTCATTTGCATCGACTATTTAGGAAAATCAGAGACAAATATCATTTGCATAATACTTTGGAACGTGGTGTATGTTGCAGTTTTATTTGAATCTTTACCTCTTTTTTAAGAGGTGGCTCTATGACAATTTTTTGGGACAAAAATGGCCCTCTTCATGGTAGAGGCTGCTGACCCCTGTGCTAGGAAGGAGCCGGGATTCTCATAAATGATGGACAGGTGGGCAGACATACTGGCAGATGGATGACAGATTCAGCACCATGGTATAATATTAATCAGTGGTGAAGTTTCCTGACATACTAAGATGAGCTAAAAATGGAACGAAAAAGACCACAACGATGGCATAGATGTGAGCATTCATCCATATGCATGCCCCATACAGCTCACAAGGTGAGCGCACCGCCCAGAGCGAGGGGGGTGAAGATAGGCCAACAGGGCTGGAAGAACAAGCGGGGGGGGGGGGAGGCAGGGTGCTTCATCACAACAGCTTCAGACACGTGCACACTCGTCCACCTCTATGTGTGCTCACACACTGCGCCGAACATCAAGGGTAATAATTTGTTAGCAGATAAATAAAGCCGGCGATGGACAGGAGCAGTTTACATGCATCATTAAGGATGAGAAGGTCAGCAGGAGTGATCGCATCTCTGGTTGATGCTGACAGCGGTGGAGGACGGGGGTGCTGGGGAAAGAAAACGTGCACAGAAGTGGTGATAATAAATAGGAAGGAGAAACAGGGAGGAATACTGTCATTGTTCACCAGATATCTGCATTCTAGCGCTGCTATCAGCCACTTTGAATTCCAGCTCTGATGCTTGCATAATGGGTGTGATACAGCCTGTTTCCAGCTCATGAACCCTTTTATATCAGCCATTTAATGGACCTGGAGTGTTGTTGAGTTAAAAATTCCACAGGAAGCCTCATCTTTTGGATTTCCTCTCATAGCTGCAGCAATTTGTTACATGAGAGCGGTCTGCTTACCTCTGCCAAGGCTAAAGCGTCCCTCCATTCCATTCATAAATGGAAATAATGGATCCAGGAATAGATCTGGATCTGCAGAAGTTTCTCATCTATCACAAATGTAAAAACTCTGTGGGTCTATATTGACTCAAAGTTTGTTATGTCTAAGCCAGGGTGATTGCCTCTTTTGAAAACATTGCCACAGAAATCTGCTAACTTTTTGATTATTCTTTTTAGCAAACAAAGTAGATTACATAGCCTTTTAGCAGGGGTAAATATAATTAGCATATATTTACAGAGTGGATGCATTAGGATGCAAGAATTTTCTGTGGAAACACATCTTAATATGCACCATGTCCAAAATCATCTACTCATTCCCTACTAATTATATAGTGAATTCAAACGTATGGGCCCCTTTATACCCCCTTAACATAGGGGTGGAGGTTATTGAGAGATCTGGCCAATTTTTGATCTATCAGTGATCTTCAGTGATCTTCACAGCTGACACGGTCTCCTCCATGTTTTGGCTCAGTCCAAAACACACAAGGGTTTCCCCAAAAATCTGAAAGATCAAAAATTGGGCCAATCTCTCAACGATTTCTGTGCTATATAAACAGGTCCATAGATAGCACAGAGATCGTTGGGTGACCGTTGTGCGATCCGAGCAGCTCCGTGTGCGCTACGGGGTTCCAGAATACAGTAGCCCCAGCGGTGGAAAACTGCGGGCGGCTGTGATCGGTTTCGCGCCATCCCTGGGAAAGGACACTGACTGTCAGCGTGGTCAGTGGTAGGTAGAGGAGTGTTGGCCAAAGTGTTGTACCTCACCACGGGACCCTCGGTGACAGGTCCTCTCAGCTCATTATCTTGCCAGCTCACTGAGGGCCTCATTCAAGCCGAGTCCCCCCCTCCCCTTACTCCCTCCTCTCTGCCTCTCATCCGCTCTCTCTGTTTCAATCCTGCTTGCGCCTCGGCTCCTCCCTCTTCCCCCAAGGCAGTGAACTCAGGTCTGTAGCCATGCCCACTGCTTAGCCTGATTAGTTAATGTTATAACCAATCAGGCTAAGCAGGAATGCTTAAGTAGCTAGAAACGCTGTGTTCAAAGTTGCCCATTTGGGGGTGGGCGGCGCTTATCTGGCATTTCACAGCAGCAGAACACAGACTTGGGACTGCAGTCAGATTTTGCTCTGGATATGTCTTGTCAATCACAAAAAACATGTTACAGACATGTTAACAACAGAAAAACATAAATTTTGGTGGTGTGTCACTTTAAGACCAATCACATATATCCATGTCACAGTAAGGTTTCCGTATTTTCTGTGGTGATAACACGTATATTGTTTGTTGGGATTTTGTGACACCCTCCCAAAAAACTGCAAGTTTTTCTTAACATCAGTATTTTTACAGAAACTATAGAGTAATTCTTCTGATGTAAATACAAAAAGTGTCAGTGTCCTTGAGGTTTTCCTTTGTTACATAATGTAGCAAATGATCCAGACAACAGGGAGGTAATTATAATCAAGTAGAAATTTTCATTTTAGCCCCAGAGCAGCACATTTATCACGATTCAACAGTGGGATGATTGTTTGCTGAGCAAACCAACTGTGACGGGGTCGGGCCAGGCCTCACAAACACACCAGTGCTGGCGTGAGATCCGTTTAGTGGGCAGTGGTAGGGACGCAGGTGGATTTACAGTAGCAGCCATTATGATGGTGATAATCAGTGGGAATCATTGATCTCTGTGCAAAAATTGTTCTCACTTTTTTGCTTGAATGAAGGTCAGAGAGAAGGTTCAACTGAGTGGGCCTTAACTGCTTGACATTAAAGCAGTTATTCAGTTTCATTGTTGTTGGCTTGATTCTTAAAAAGATCAAAGGTTAAATGGTTGATTCCTCTTTTCCTGCCCTTAGTCCTGGGAAACTGCTGGACGTAGATGACCAGTACTACCCAGCCCTCTCCACCAGCAAGTCTGAACCCTCCATCTCTACTGAGAGCGCATCACCCAGCGGCATGCCTAAGAGGAGACCGTCTGTAGAGAGGCGGCAGTCGGTGGAGCGAAGGCGGTCTATGGACAGGAGGCAGCTTGGGGAGAGGCGGCAGGATGCAGAGGAGAGACTCTTCGGGGCCAATCGCCAGACCAGAGAGAGGGCCGTGACGGATCCAGAGCTCCCCAAACCTGCCAAAGTTAACAGGTGTGTCAGATCTCCAAATGTATGAGCTGACAGACCTTATTCATGTGTTGAACAAATGTCCAAACAATTCGTAGAGTGGATTCAGATATTTGAGGTGTTCAGGTTAATGTAACTGTTATTAAGCCCGTAGAATAGAGGGTTAACATTACTCCTAGTTTGCGTGGTCTTTGAAAGTAGAAAAAGTGTTTGATTGATCCAGGTCCTTGTGCTCTTTGGAACTTGTGGAAGTCCTGTGGAAAAAAACTGCCTAGGGTAAAATACACTTGTGACCTTCTACTGCTCTTCTACTGAGGTACCGCATCACTGTGTGGTACAGACGTGTCACTGCTGCGGACAGGAGGGGTCCTCAGCAAATCATCGGCACAGCTCAGAAAATGTCACTGTGGTGTAAATTAGCCACATAATGCAATAACTGTTTTTCAACCACGCTGCAAGCATGAATGTTTTTTTTCTTCTTCTTCTTCTTCTTTTAGATTTGATTGGCGGTTGGCAACCAGCTTACAGGTGCATTACCGCCACTGACTTGATTATTCTATATCTTTGTATAAGGAGTTCCCACAAGGAGCTCTGAACAACTCCCCATGTGCAAAAAAAATTATCCGTCCCTGGACTGTGTACAGGTGCATATCTCTTACTACACTTTGCTTTTTTAACACAGAAGTTTATGGTGATTGAGTCGCTTTTATAAAGCCTCAAGTAGCAGTATTGACAGCTTGGTTTTATATGACCTGTGACCAAAAGGCATTTAAATGATCTGCCACATTACAGAGCTATTTAATAGTGCTGAATATGGGGGCGCAAAAATTTTGAGACGGCACATACCAGTACAGAAATCATGGTTTAGTTCATTTTTGGTACAATTGGGGAGAATTCTGTAAAACATCAAAATTGCTTGTTTTTTTCCTAAAATCTTTAATAAACATAAACTATTTATGATACCAGTTTATTTATTTTCCATCTGAATATTGCCATAAAACATAAGTTTTCCAATAAATAACGTATTCTTAAATAAGCCAACGAAATATCAATTGCACTTAACGATCATAAACTCTGGCAGTGAGTAGCAGGGTTCCACGGGCATAAAAACCCCACCCGATGTGGTGTCAGCCGTGTTTATTCCGGGCACATCTGCACCGAACCAGGAGGGTCATGTGGGAATGGTTTGGTGTAATTACATTTTGCTGAATGTCACGTCTCTTGTTTTCATCACTTTATGATTAGCTTCATGTTTCTATTGAAAAGCCAATCTACACCTGCGATCATACACCCACACATTGTACATTCCAGCTGTTTAAAGGAACAAAATCATGTATGATTATCATCTTTTTTAGACAGCCCTGACATGATTAAGGACTGATGATGATAACCAGTATGGAAACCCACTACTGGATGTTATATCTAAAACGTCTCTCCATTTTTAATGTTTTCTCCTTTTTCTCATTATGCTGATGGCTGTCTCCTTTTTTTTTGTGTCGACAGGCGTTCTTTTTCCAGAGCGTCATCCACCGAGAGCCGAACTGGGGAGAACCCATACGACTATAGACACCTGCTGAGGAAGACCTCTCAGAGACAAAGGCTCATCAAACACTGAAACTTTTTTGGCACATCATCTGAATCACTGTAGCATGAGGCAGTGCATTATTACCCTGTGGTTTCCCAGCTGTTTAGTTAGGATGTAAACCTGCTGACTTCACCATACTGGTGTTTTCCTTCCTTATACTGGCTACACAGTAGAGAGAATGTATGTAAATAAAGTGACTTACCTTTAAATTTGCTGTAAATGAAGGCTTTGTGTATGAAATCTGTAATTTAGCCTTTGATTTTATGCATTTCCTCTTTGGGATATCTTGATTTCCTTTTTAAAACATGCAGGTTGTGCTTTTATTATTTGCATTCTGGTTCATTCTGAAGCGTAACCAGCTTGATACTGAAGAAATGTGCATTCTGATTGTTAAATTAAACGTGAAACATGCCTATAATTCTTTGTCATGTTTCATTTATCTCCATTAACTGTTCTCATCATGTAGTTGCATGCCTTTGGTCAAAATTACAGCACCCATTCCTGGAAATACATTATTATTTTGCTCAGTCGTGTAGCTGTGCTGTGATTACATCTTTACCAGCAAGTTCTTGCAGTCTGAACACTTGTTTCAGATTCAACCTCTGACTTTTATGCAACATTTTAAAGGAGAAACCCCCCACAGGGGTTGTTAGTGAATCCCCAGCTCCATCCTGACTGCACACACTGGAACAGAAATAGGAGGACTAAGGGTCCCTTTGCAAAGGACGGAGATCGTTGAGAGATTAGGCCTTTTTTTTTTAATCTTTGGGATCGTTTGGGAGATCCTTTTATGTTTTGGACTGAGTCAGTACTTTGAGGAGACTGTGGCGACTGTGCAGATCACTGAAGATCATTGATAGATCAAAAACTGGCCACATCTCTCAGCGATCTCTCAATGATCTCCACCCCTGTGTAAAGGGGTATAAAAGAATTCCTGAAAAAAACAGACAAAGCAAGGAAGAACAATGGGTTTTATACCCACTATACACAGGGGTGAGATTGTTGAGAGATCGCTGAGTGATGACAGAATGGCCAGATCTCCAAGCGATCTTTCAATGATCTCTCAGCAATTGCCAAGATCTCGCAATGATCTTCAGTGATCTTTACAGTCTCCTTGAGGTTTTGACTCAGTCCAAAACAACCTCTCAAAGATCACCAAAAGGAAGTGATCTCTCAATGCTACCACTTAGGCTACCACTGCCCAAATGATCTCTCAGTGATCTTTCAGTGAACGCCAAATTTTTTCACCCCAAAGTTAGAGCTGGCTGCAAGATCAATCAATCAAAGCTTTATTTATATAGGACTTTTCATAGAAAAAGATGCAACGCAAAATGCTTCACACATTGAAATAAAACACAATTTACCACACACACACACACAAAGAAACTTTCATCAGTGTAAAACTTGTGACTTAAGGCTTATGGTGGGCACTGAGGATCCAAGTGTGGAAGCACCATCACTAGGGAGCTATCACCAGCAGGGAAAGTGCCAAGTTCACGGCTACAGGAACACCGACTCTGAGACCGCCCAAGTCCAACCCGAGGAGTCGACACCACAGTGCGTGACCCCCTCAGCCGGGTAGACCAGGGCAATCACAGGCCAGCGCCCCACAGTCAGAAAACAGGCACAACCCCCACGGGAGGGCCCCATGAGGAAACATCAGAGCTTGGACAGGGTGATAAAAAGTCACTGATAAATAAGATAAGATAAGATAAGATAAGCCTTTATTAGTCCCACAACGGGGAAATTCCAGGATTGCAACAGCACAGGGATAGCAACACTCAGAGCAACAATCAGAAGGCAAGAAAAAAAAAAAACAAGCAAGCAAGAGCAGCTAATATACATATGTACATATTACTATAAAATATATATATACACACACACACACACAGACACACAGTGCAGAGCATTGTAGCTGGATGGAATAAATATATGAATATATGAACACACAGTGCAGAGCATTGTAGCTAGATGGAATAAATATGTAAATATATAAACACCCACAGTACGGAGCATTGCAGCTAGGTGGAATAAATATGCAAGTATATAAACACACACAGTGCGGAGCAATGTAGCTAGATGGAATAATATGTAGATATATAAAAACACAGTGCGGAGCATTGTAGCTAGATGGAATAAATATATAGATATATAAATATAAACACACCCAGTGCAGAGCATTGTAGCTAGATGGAATAAATATGTAAATATATAAACACACACACAGTGCAGAGCATTGTTGCTAGGTGGGATGAAACAGCATAACCGTCTATTTAGTTATCCTACATGGTATGATTATGTGCCCATACATATTCTCACCCTCCATAGCGACCGGTATGTTCCTAGTTGTATGCCGGAGAGGACCATTGTGTAAGTCTATTGCATCTTTTGCATTCAAAAAAAACTATTAGTTTGTTACGTCTTTTTGCTATCTCTGCGAGCAGCCCTGCTTAGGTTGTACAGTCTGACAGCCGTTGGTAGGAAGGACCTACGAAACCTCTCGGTTGTGCACCTGGGATGATGTAGTCTGCTGCTAAATGAGCTCCTCAGTGCATCCAGTATGTCCTGCATAGGGTGGAACTCGGACTCCAGCAGAGATGACAGTTTAGCCACCGTCCTTCTCTCTCCTATCTCCTCCATCGGATCAAGGCGTTGCCCCAGGACAGAGCTAGCTTTCTTAATCAGTTTGTTCAGTCTCTTCCTATCGGCTGCAGTAATGCCACTGCCCCAGCAGACCACTCCAAAAGTGATGGCTGATGCCACCACCGTGTCATAGAATGACTTCAGCAGCGCCCCTTGTACACCAAAAGACCTGAGTCTCCTCAGCAGGAACAGCCTGCGCTGTCCCTTCTTGTAGAGTGCGTCAGTATTGTGTGACCAGTCTAGTTTATTGTTCAGATGAATACCCAGGTACTTGTAGGATGTCACCATCTCGATGTCTGTTCCCTGTATATTTACTGGTGCTGTGAGGGGCTGCCCATGCCTGCGGCAGTCCACCACCAGCTCCTTAGTTTTCCTCGCGTTGATCTGGAGGCAGTTCCGATGGCACCAGTCCACAAAGTCCTGGATAAGCCCTCTGTACTCAGCTTCATCTCCGCTGGAGATGAGACCAACGATCGCAGAGTCATCAGAGAACTTCTGTAGATGGCAATGTGTTGTGTTGTGTGAGAAGTCCGCAGTATAAAGAGTGAACAGGAAGGGAGCCAGCACCGTTCCCTGGGGGGCCCCCGTGCTACTGATGATCGTGTCGGAAACACAGTCCCGGGTTCTCACAAACTGAGGCCGGTTCGTGAGGTAGTCCAGGATCCATGATGACAGGTGCTGGTCCACCCCTGCGCGCAGCAGCTTGTCCTTCAGGATCATCGGTTGGATGGTGTTGAAAGCACTGGAGAAGTCAAAGAACATGATCCTCACCATATTCCGGGGCTTCTCCAGGTGGGACAGAGAACGGTGAAGGAGGAAGATCACCGCATCCTCCACCCCAATGCCATGCTGGTAGGCGAACTGGAGTGGATCCATCGCTGGTTCCACCAGGGGGCGGAGATGAGCAAGGAGCAGTCTCTCCAGGGTCTTCATCAAGTGGGACGTCAAGGCCACCGGTCTGAAGCTGTTCAGGTCTTTGGGGTGGGAAGTTTTTGGTACAGGTACCACACAAGATGTTTTCCACAGCTGTGGTACCCTCCCCAGTTTCAGGCTCATGTTGAAGATATACGTCACAATCCCACACAGCTGGTCTGCACAGGACTTGAGGAGCTTTGCGCTGATGCCGTCCGGTCCCGACGCCTTCCTCGCCTTGATCTTCCTCAGCTCCGTCCTCACCTGGGTCTTGGTCAGGGTCAGGATGGGGGGCGGTGTGTTGGGAGTGGGGGGGGTGTCGGTGGAGTGGGGAGTGGGTAGCAGGACTTGATTTCTTAGAGGCAGCAGTGGTTGTTGTGCAGACAGGGGGGAGGGCGGTTGGTCAAATCTATTGAAAAACAGATTCAGGTTGTTCGCCCACTCCTTGCCCCCCGTGGCCTGGGGGGAGGTATTCTGGAGCCCCGAGATGGTTTTGAGGTTTCTCCAGACCCCGCTGATGTCGCTCTGTTGCAGCTTGTCCTCCATCTTCTTCCTGAAGCTGTCCTTGCCTTCTCTGATCTTTCTCCTCAGCTCCCTCTGTACGGACTTCAGCATCTCCCTGTTCCCCGACCTGAAGATCCTCTTCTTCTCTCTCAGAAGTGTTTTTATCTCAGGGTTGATCCAGGGTTTGTTGTTTGAGTGACGCCGTATGGTCTTGGTGGGAACGGATTTGTCCACACAGAAGCTGAGGTAGCCCGTGAAGGTGTGAATGAGGCCATCGATGTCCTCACCATGTGGATCGCAGAGCTGCTTCCAGGCAGTGGCTTCAAAACAGTCCTTTAGAGTGTCCATTGTCTCCTCAGACCATAACTCCACAGTGTGCATGGCCGGAGGTTGTCTGTGCACTAGGGGTTTGTACACCGGTCGGAGATGAACCAAGTTGTGATCCGATCTCCCAAGTGGGGGGAGTTGTGATGAGGTGTACGCCTCCTTAGTGTTTGCGTAGAACAAATCCAGTGTTTTATTGTCTCTAGTGTGGCATGTGACATACTGGGTGAAAGTGGGCAGAATGGGAGACAGTGAAACGTGGTTGAAATCGCCTGAGATGAGGAGAAGAGCATCTGGGTGTTCTGTCTGCAGCCTGCTGGTTACTGAATGGATGACGTCACGCGCTGTCCCAGCGTTCGCCGTCAGATTTGCATAAACAACAATGCAGATCACGTGTGAGTGTTCTCTCGGGAGATATGTAGGCCTCATGCTAACAGCTAGCAACTCAATGTCTTTGCTGCAGTGTCGTTGTTTAACAGTGATATGTCCCGGTCTACACCAGTTGTTGTTAACATACATTATCACTCCACCGCCCCTAGTTTTGCCACTCTCTGGTGTTCGGTCAGCTCGTATCATGTGAAAACCCTCCAGCTCAATGTTAGCATCTGCTGCTAGTTCAGTTAGCCACGTCTCAGTAAACAAAAGGAGAGAGCACTCCCGGTAAGTGCTATCATAACGGGAGATAGCCGCTAGCTCATCTAACTTTCCCAGTATCGACCGTACATTTCCCATGACAACAGATGGAAGGGAGGGTCTGTACCTTATATTTTTTGTCCTCCGCCTTACTCCAGCCCGGCAGCCGCGGCGTTTTCGCCTCAGTTCTCTCGGTATGTCGAGTTTTTCCAGTGGGACCGGGTGGCGGTTAAATGCTAGCAGCTCTTCCCTGTTGTATCGAATCCTGCTATAAACAGTGGCTCCGTCCACCGGCTCAGGAGACATTTGGGACGATCTGTGTGTCCGTGATATAAGTGGGGTGAAAAAAAAAGTGATCAAAAGAGAGAGGAAGGGAAAAAAAAAACTCGGAATCGAGCCGCTGTTGCAAAAGGCAGCCGACTGGTGTGGCGCCGAGAGTTAATAAGATAGTTAATAATAATAAGATAGTTTGCTGATAAAAAGACTAGGCAGTTAAGATGATTAGAAAAATAAAACACCACCTAAATACAGTCAGACATATATTCATAAATTATAATTCACAGTAAGATACGTAAGTGATTGTGACATAAAATAGATTTAAAATCAGAAGAGAATTAAAATAGGAAACTAATCAAAAGCAAGGTTAAAATAGTAGGTCTTGAGCCTGCTTTTAAAGACATGGACATTCTCGGCAGCCCTGATGTTCTCCGGCAGGTTGTTCCACAGACGTGGGCCGTAGTAACTAAAAGCCGCCTCACTGTGGGTGTGTGTTCTGAAAGTAGAAATAGTTAAAAGGCCAGTGCCGGAGGACCTCAGGGACCGCGGTGACTCACATGACAAAAGCAATTTTGATAAATAAGAAGGCCCAAGACCATGCAGACATTTATAAACCAGTAAAAGAACCTTAAAATTGATCCTGAAGGACACAGGGAACCACTGCAGTGATTTTAAAACCGGTGTGATGTGAGCCTGCCGTCTGGTCCTCGTCAGAACATGTGCAGCTGAATTCTGTAATAACTGCAGATTTAAAATTTTTTGGGAAGACCAGAGCATTACAGTAATCAGTACGACTGGTGATAAAAGCATGCATCAGTATCTCCATGTTTGCGCGAGAGAGAAGTGGTCAGACTCTGGCTATATTCTTTAGATGGTAAAATCTTGTTTGTGTTACATTTTTAATGTGTGGAGTAAAACCAAGCTCAAAGTCTAAAATGACGCCCAAATTCTTAACCTGATGGGATGGGGTAAAGGACAGACTATGTAATTTTGGTAAAATTTTCTCTCTCTGAGCTTCAGGACCAATGACTTAACCTTCAGTTTTGTTCTAGTTGAGCTGAAGAAAGTTTGCTGCCTTCCATGACTTAATGTCTAAAATGAAGTTAAAAAGGGTGTTAATTGGTTCCATGTCATCAGGAGACACAGCGATTTACAGTTGGGTGTCATCAGCATAACTATGGTAATTAACGCCATGTCTCCTGATAACATCCCCCAGGGGCAGCATGTAAAATTAAAAAGTACTGGACCTAAAATTGAACCTTGGGGCACACCACAATTTATTTTGTAGACTCTGGAAGAACATGTATCCATACTCACAAAAAAGTTCCTGTCTGTGAGGAAGGACTTGAACCAATTAAGAACAGTACCAGAGAGGCCAACCAGATCCTTTAGTCTGGTTAAAAGAATATGGTGGCCTACTGTATCAAAGGCAGCAGATGAGTGAGGAATCGCTGAGTCTTCAATGAAAGACCAACAGAGTTCAATGAAAGATCATTGGGAGATCAATGAAATTGTGGTGTGCTCGTTGAGAGTTTGTTGAGAGATCACTTTCCTTTGGCGATCGTTGAGAGATTGTTTTGGACTGAGTCAAAACAATCTCTCAACTGTGGTGACTGTGGAGATCACTGGAAGATCATTGACTGGCACCGCACCGTGGCTGCAGCACAGGTGTCATGTGACTGACTACTGATCAGAGAGTCAGGGTTTCAGTTCCCGCTCTGCAGTCTGTGTGTCTATTCACACACTGATGGCGGCAGAGCTGCCATGCACAGGCGCTGGCCTGACCCATCAGGAGCAACTGGGGGTTTAGTGTCTTGCTCAAGGACACTTGGCGATGAGAAAAAACGCTATATAAGTGAACGTCATTTACCATTGAAAGGTCCGTGAGAGATCTTAGTGATCACTGAAAAATTTTCATCTTTCACTGATCTCTCAGTGGTCCCCCCCCCCCCCCATAGGAGGTAGAAGAGTAGAAACCTCTGAAATATATATATATATATGTATGTGTGTGTGTGTGTGTGTGTGTGTGTGTGTGTGTGTATACCTCTTTGGTCGCCCAACAAACTCTGATCCCTCCTGGTCTCTTAGAGATCTCTCAAGGCCTTTAGTGATTAACTATGTATTATCAGGCAATATTAGTATTTCTTTCAAAATTACACCTTATCCTCATTAAGAAAAACACTGAAATCAGAATATGGTATACAGTGATCAGTTTGGGAAACCCCAAAAAAGCCCAGTTAGTTTAGTTTTGGGTGTTGGCAATGCTTTCATGAATCACAACAGCTGTGGCTGAGTGCAGCTTTGATGCCTGCAGGGTCAGTTTGTTCCCGTGTACAGTGACATGAAGAAAACGGCGGGGGAGGTAACAGTGGACTGGAATTCGGAACAGTTTGCCGCATTATGTATTTTATTTTGATATGCAGATATGCAAAGAGAAAACTGAGAAACAATATAGCTTCTTCACTCCTCCCACCAGACAAGCCTATAAGGCAATAATCAGGACATAATCAATCTACCATGTCCTTAAACTTTGATATAATCCTCTCCTCACAAAACAGCAGTGCTGGGAACACGTTATGTTAGTGTTAAATTACTAAATTACTCAAAATGTGACAGAATCACATTTGCGTGCAAACAAATGGGAGTGAAATCAAAGATGCTGCGTATTTTTTTTTTTTTTTTGCCAAGAACACTTTAACGCGCCCCAGCACAGAGGAGAGAGGAGGGGACCCGTGCGCATTTTGTCCCCTCTCCTTCCCGCTGGTTCCTCCACCGGAGGCGCTCAGTCAGAAGAGCCCAGAAACAGTCTGCTCCGGCTGGGCAGATGAGTTAGTTGGCAGTCGGTGGCTGTATGGAGGGCAAGTTCAGCGCGCGGGGGAACGGGGATGTTGGGGGATGTATGGAGTCACGACGCGCCACGCAACGCGCTCCGTCATGACCTGAAGTGAATCACCATGGGACTGCTTTAGTGACGTGAAAATTTAGGTTGGCTGCAATCAGGCATGGCTCGCACGCGCGCTGCGTATTTACCACCAGCTGTAGCGCCATAGTTGCTTTTTTTTTTTTTTTTTGCACCATTTCTCATCACCGTTTTCTCCTCTTTCTGCTTTTGTTTCAGCCCAGTTTAAGTTACAAATGTCACGGGCATTTCATTCCAACCCGAACTTGCGCAAACCACACACATTTGCGCCATCTGGTCTTTTTGTCCTTTGAGTGAAGCGCGTGGATCCGCGGCGGATTTCCTCAGCGGAGACGCCGCTTCACGCTCCGCGCGCCTGCAAGAAGGGAGCAGCGCGTGGGCGCAGCGCGTGTTTCCACCTTGCGCGCACGGGTCCGTTTCTTTTCGGGGACTATACCCGTGGCGCGCGCGCGCGGGGCGTCCGTCGGACGGCTCGGCTGGATCTCCTTCAGCGCCACCGCAGCAGCCGCCGGCGGAGGCGCGTGGATGGGCTCCGTGGGTCCCCGTGTCGCCTGCAGCTCCTCGTAACCACCGGCAAACCATGGCGTCGCACGGGTTCTGGTCCCTCGGCGGGGATAATGCGGGGGCCAACACCGGCAGTCAGAGCCCCAGCACGCGTGAGTGGCTTTTTTGTCTTCAAACCGCCTGTGATGGACCGAGCAAAGCGCACAGGCCTGCTCTGCCTTTTTTTTTCATTGTTATTGTTATTGTTGTGCTCCACGTGAGGCTTTTCCTTGCATTAAGGGTTATTGTATCAAGCTGCATGGATGTTTTTTTTTTAAATTCTGTTTATTTACTAAAGTTGGACTCATCTTGAAGCCCCCGCTTTTTTCTTTTTTTTTTACCTGATTTACCTTCTATCTTTTCAGCCAGGGCTTGGTGCCAAGCAGCGGCCCAGAAATTATCCGGCGGGATTGGATCGAAATTATATGGTATGTCTGGGCGGGAGGTTCGGAGAGGAGGGCATCCCCCCCATCACTACACCCAGGCCTCATCGATGCATTTTCATTTTTTATTTTTTGTGTGTGTGTGGGTTTCCAAAGCGCTGCTGAATGTCGGGGAGGTGGAGAAAGCCGCCGAGCCGGCCGCCAAGCAGCCGCCCCAGACGGCTGCAGGAAGCTGCGGCTGCAACAAATCCTGCAGCTGCACCAAAGCGGCCGCGGGCTTCTCCCACCTCTACTCAACAGGTACGCGAGCGCTGCACGGCCGCGCGTTTCCGTGCGGCTCGACACCAAAACTTGGCCTCACTGCTTCAGTTTAATTGTGCAACGAAAAATGCGTAGAGATCATTAACGAATAAAAATGAGTTTAAAAGATGCATAAATGCCTAATTTTTGTGTCATTAAATTGTTGTTGAAATGTGCAGATTTTGACCGATTCCAATGCATATCACAGTGATTATTATTTAAAAAAAATAAATCTATAGGTGTGACTTTCCAAGTATTTCCGGGGGTCACCTTCAGCTTTTGAGCGCTTTTTAAATGCATCAGAAAATATTTTAAATCAATCACGTTTAAATGTGTAATGCTATTTTTGGTTTACACCTATTAAAAATGTTTTAAAGACAGCAAAATTTGCACCCTAATCTCTGATATATAAACCACTAAAACGTGTCTGCATTGCTGATTATTGTTATTATTATTATTATTATTATTATTATTATTATTATTATTATTATTATTATTATTATTGATTCAAGCGTTTCTCCTCCCCGCCTGTCAGACCTGTTACCCGCCATGGACGGTGACACCAAAACTATGACCTTCCTGCAGGAGGTGGTGGACATTTTACTGGCCTACATAGTGGAGTCCTTCGACCGGAAAACGAAAGTTATCGATTTCCATTATCCCAACGAGCTGCTGCAGATGAACAACTGGGAGCTGCAGCACGAGCCAGCCACGCTGGACGACATCTTGATCAGCTGTCGCGTCACTCTGAAATACGCCATCAAAACAGGTAGGCCCAGCTTTGATTTAAAAAAATATATATATATGCTTGGATTGTGTAGGCTATATTTAAAAGAAGGGAACAAATGTTTGACATTTGGGTACATTTATATTTTCGGGGGGGGGGGGGGGAAGCCTTTATCTTTGTGCGTAGAACGTGCGTAAAAGGGTGCGTAAAGTTAAAAATAAATATATAAAACAGAAAAAAAACGATATTTTATTCATGTAGCATCCTTCCATAATGTCCCACTAAAGTGAAAACAACTCAAAGAGGATATGTCATTATATTCTGGATTTAATTTAAAATAAATAAAATGATAAATGAGGCCCATAAAGCGCCACCAACGCAGCCCGTCCTCCTGACCAGCAGACCGATAAACGCACTGACGCGCTAAATCTGGTGGAGGCGATAACGGGCTAATAACCAGGCTTGAGAGGCCAAGGCCATTACTCTCTCCAGAGTGACGCGCAGCAGGGGTGCAAATTTACAGCAGTGGCACAGTACACCGTCCTCCAAAAACAAATGTTTGAATAGATATTAACAATTTGATATGTGGTCTGTTTCTCACTGTAAGCAGGGATGAAAACGCTGACGTTATATGCACTTAAACTTTCCAGTATTTATTAATAGTTTATGAGTAGGTTATTAATTAGGTTGCAAACACTTTATAAATCATTAATACGCAGTTGTAACACATAAGATAAAGGCTTCCATTTATTTTTTCTCAGCTAGGTTTTCACCATCACATTTTTAAGCACTATCAATGGATGAAAAATGTTTCACAGCTTATTTTTAATTGCTTGATTTATAAAGCCTTTATTTATATGCTTATAAACCATTTATAGACACTTTATTTTGATAGTGTTATTGAAAAATAGTGCTCCACATCCTAATGTGTTATAAAAGAGGATGCACAGCAGTGCTTATATCTATAATTCACATTATTATTTTTACAGTTCTTTATTTTCTGCCTGTCTATTTAATGTGCTCATAAATTATGGGTGTTTTTTTTTTTTTAAAAATCTCCAGATCACCCAAATCGACACACCGTGTTTTCCTCATATTAAATGGTTGCTGCAGCTTCGTTTTCTAACCCCATAATTAAAGCGTTTAGACAATGGCAGCTTTTGTTCCTTCTCTTCCATTTAAATTTTCCCGTCACCGGATAAAATGCTCTGGCTCTCTGCTTCTGCTCCCCATCAGCCCACCCCAGGTACTTCAATCAGCTCTCCACAGGATTAGACATGGTCGGGCTGGCCGCCGATTGGCTAACGTCCACCGCCAACACCAACATGTGAGTATGCAGCCCGCTCGCCAGCGATTTAAACGCTGATAATGGCGGGGACAATGGCTTCCATTTCCGGTGCGTGGGTGTGCACTCTCTGCTCCACGTCTGCACGGGCTGATAGCGTGATTTTTTTTTTTTTTCCCCACTCAATCCCAGCAAATGAAAAGGGTGAAATGAAGCAGCCCTCCCTTACCCCCCACCCATATACCCACCTCTGCCTTTTATCCCTCCCCCCCCCCTCACCTCTGATTCTCAGGGAGGATCCAAGAGGAGAAAATTAGCTCTGAAATTAAATTCAGACTAATCTGCTGCTAATTTCAGATGTGTGTTTTGGGGGTGATAAACTCTCCTGGCAGCTGTTGGGGGGCGGCTAAGTAAAGCAGTTTCAAGTGAAAAAAAAATCTATGTTCAGAGTTGCAGCTAGAACACATTTGTAATGCAGCAGAGGGGGTGAGGACGCATCCCTTAAATCCACCTTCTGACCTTAGATGATTTATTGTGAATTTACTGTTTTTATCAAAAAAATATTTCTTATTTTTGCCACTAATGACAGTGAAAATTGAATAATTTTCTGCCTAATTAAGTGTGTGTGTGTGTGTGTGTGTGTGTGTGTGTGTGTGTGTGTGTGTGACAGCAGCACCACAGTTGTGTAACCACCAGTCCAATGCAGTGGGACATTTGTTACTTTTTTAACGGGGGGGGGGGGGGTCAAATTTAGCATAAGGTACAAATGGATAAATGTAAATTAGGTACAAATTTATGAGAATAACAGTGCAAAAATGTGACAAGAGGCCAATTAAAACATTTAAAAAGGTCACAAATTTCAATTTAATTACATAGAATAAAAAATTAACCCTTTATTGGGCAGGGAACCATATTTGGTAACTTCAGGAGGCATGATATATTGTAATACTATGATAATAATAATAATAGTAACAACAATCATTGAAGCAGTCTTCTAATAGCTACCAATATTGGCACATTATGAGTACCCTATAAAGGGCTACTAAGCGTCCAGATGAGCATTGCAAATTTATGAGAAAAAAAGTTGCTGTATTATAAGAAAAAAGTAGAAAATTTACTGGGAAAAAAACTGCAAATTTATGGGAAAAAAAGTTGGAAATTTATGAGGATTTTATTTTATTTATTTATTATTTTGCATTTCTGCTTAGAATTAGTGCAACAAAGTCATTTTATTCAGCTCTGTAACATGATAAAAAAATATTTTATGATGATATGGGGGGGGGGGGATTCTCTTTTTTCCCGGGTTGGGGGGATTGCCCCCCCCCCTTTGATTTAAACCTATGAATGGGGATGGGGGGATGGCATGGTTAACAAGGAGCATGATTTGGGGTCATTTTGCTAACCAGGGGGATGGCATCCCCCCTTTCAAATCATGTACTGCCCCAGTGTGATGCGTCTTGTGTAACGCAGGTTCACCTATGAGGTGGCTCCCGTCTTTGTGCTGCTGGAGTACGTCACACTGAAGAAGATGAGGGAGATCATTGGCTGGACGGACGGGCGAGGAGACGGCATTTTTTCGCCCGGTATGTTTGTATGTGAGGTGATGCAAAAAAGAAAGAGAGAAACAAAAGGAGGGGATCCCCCCCCGTCTGACTCGAAATGGAACAGGCTGTGTGTTGCAATGTGTCAATTTGCATTTTGATGATATAAATGGAACTCGTTTCAAAGTCAATTAGCATAAAATAATTCTCCCTTTCTTGCTTCAGCACACCTCCCCCCCCCACCACCACCTCCTTCCACCTCCTTCCCCACCCCAATCTTTAATTTCTTCCCTGCACTTCATAATGAGGAGTAATCATTCGGAGGAGAATTTAATGACAAAGCCTGTGATTGGCTGTGACACTGGGGACACTTAGCTGTGGTTTTGGGTGCTTCATCATCTCTGACTAAAAAAAAAGAATGACGTTTGTTCATTTTACACATGTGTGGACATTTTGAAATCCTCTCACATGGTTGTTTTTTGAGCTCGAACCGTCATGCATCGCCTCTCTGACTGACGGAGTCCCGTCTGTCCTCTAGGTGGTGCTATTTCCAACATGTACGCCATGCTGCTGGCCCGCTTCAAGATGTTCCCCGAGGTGAAAGAGAAAGGAATGTCATCTGTTCCCCGACTGGTAGCCTTCACATCTGAACACGTGGGTGTTTAATCTCAGCTCATTAACGTCCTGATTGGATCAAATGATAAGGCCCAGATCACCATTCTGACCTTTTTTTTTTTTTCCTAACTAAAAGGCCAAAGATGCCTCCTTCACATGCAGGAAAAAAATGGATTAGACTTTCTGTGATTGTTTTTGAAAAAATGTCACGTTCCGTCCACCGGTGCTGATAAAAAGCCGACATTATGATTGTCAGACACAGAAGGACACAAGGTGATGGTGTGTCTGTCACATTATGTCCCCTCCGTCATCGTTCAAGGGCATTTGGAATATGTTATCAGAAAGAAGACCATAAAAGACACAAAAATCTCTCATCGTTATTACATATCTACTGATTTTTTTAACCTCTTGTGAGGTGGTTACTCATTCTCCTTTTCCCCCTCCTTGCCTCTCAGAGCCATTTCTCTATCAAAAAAGGAGCAGCAGCTCTCGGCATTGGGACGGAAAGTGTGATATGTATCAAAGCAGATGAAAGGTAAGGTAACATTTAATCAAATATCATATTTGCTGAAGTAAAAGTTTACATTTTTTGTCATTTATTAGCAAATAATGTGTCTAAATTCAAAGTTAATGTATGGTTAGATAAATTTTAAAGCTTATTGTCTGCTAAATTTTTCAGATTGTTTCATTTAAAGGGGTCAATACCTGTACTTTTTCCACATGTTGACAGCTCCTACAGGTCTAACTGACATGTTTGTGACATGTTTTGGTCAAATTTTATTTAATTATTGCAACATCATTGTGAATCATCTTTTGCAGCCTTACTCAGAATGGCTCGTTTCAGTGCATGTCCCTTTAAATGCCCAAGAACCACAGTTAACTCCACCCTCCCTCTTACATCACTGTTGCTAATCTTAGTTGGCTAGCTCCTAGCTTGGATAGGGAGCCTGAGCCAACTAACATGAATTTGTCTTAAAGAATAAATTAAAAAAAGCATGACTGGTGAACAGGGGTGCGCTCAGTGGGCGATCAGATATGACCAGACCCTGGAATAAAATAAGCACAGAGACATTCATGAATGAGTGGCTAAACTTCTTCAGCTAGCTGCACTGGGTCCCAGTTAGAGAAAATAAACTATAACTAAGCTAAAATAACATCTGAGAACAATGTATAAGGTCATTGTTGTTAAATGAACAATGATTCCAGGGGTGGGTGAATAGAATTTATAGATAATAATGATCAAAACTGGCCGAATCGACAGTTAAGGAAACGTCAGGCTTGCCAGCTTCTCCCTGCTGAGGTGAGCTCTAATGTGGTTAGACTGACTGACTCCAACCACCTAGCCAAGCTAATGCTAACGGTTCGATGTAGCATCACAGCAAAAATATAACAAAAAAAGCCAGAATGACGCAAGATATATTATCGACTGTGGATTTGTGAACCAGGTGGAACCAGAGATGTCTACTAGGGTGACTGAAATGTAAAGAAAATAACACTATAAATTGTGCTTGGTAAGCTAACTCCCTAGTAGCACTGTTAGCTGTGAAGTTTGTGGCCCCCACTCATCTACATTTTTTGCAGACAGCTCACTTGGCCAATAATAGAACGTGAGCAGTTTTCAACGCTGGGCTCACCGTGTTTATGATGTTCTGTGGCAGACCTGGAAGAATTAACACGATTCCTCAGAGATGGAAATTATATAAAGGCTGTGTTAAGAGAAATTAGTGTTTTTTCCCAATAACTATGTGACCAGTAGATGCATTTCAGAAGGTTAAAACGTATGAAAACGTGCTTTTCAGTCAGTGATGCCTTTAACATTTTTTTTAACAAAGAATTGAAAATATTGAGAATTATTTTTTATGATGCTGCACAGTGGTGCTGAAGATTGTGTTCAAACATTTCTGTGGTGTTTGCAAGTTCTCCCTGTGCCTGTAGGGGCTTACTCAGGGTTCTCCGGTTTCCTCCCACAGCCCCACAGACAGACTCAATAGAGTAATTGGTGATTATGAATTTCACATAGTTGTGAATTTGAGAGTGTTATGGACAGGCAATCTGTCTTCATCTTTCATCCTACCGCATGTCAGCTGGATTGGTCTCCCGCCCCCCACATTCTGGAACTGGATAGGTGGTTAAAAAGACTGATGGATAGTTGGATTTGGTTTGTGCCATTTTTCGTGCAACGCAGATTTGATCTTGTAACCCATTAGAAGGAGCACAAAAGCTAAATGTTGGAAACTGTAAAAGATGTCTAAAGGCTTGATCTGCCATGAAGTCAGATTAATATAGTATTAGGACGTTTTAGAGTGAGTGGCCTTGTTTGTAAATGCATTGGAAATTAAATGTAAAATAATTTGCTTAAACTTCTAACAGTTTCATTTTTACCTCTCAGTAAACTGCATCAACATCAGTGTTTTTCAGTATCGTTGCTTTCTTCATATTCTGAACTTTTTCATCCAAATTTTCCACCTTTTTTTTCATACATTTGCAAATTTTTTGTGAATTTAAGACACCTCTTCCTCATGAATTTATATTTTCAGAATAGTAAATATGCCATTATTTCCTTGTGTGTAAAGTTAGATGTCTGTTATTTAGCAGTTTTTATTGTACATTTTAAGACATTTTTCTCTCATAAATTTGCAATTTTGGACTCGTAAAGTTGAACCTTTTGTCTTTTATTGTATTTGCAAGTTTATTCATGTAAATTTGTGACCTTTTTGCTACTTTGTGACTTTATCATCATGCTACTGCTTTTTTATTGCAAGTTTGTGAGCATTTTCTCCTAAATTTGCATTTTTTTTGGGGGGGGGGGTAAATTTAGTAATTAAACCGTTTCAGAGGGGAAAAGCAAATTATCTGAATACAACTGAAAACCAAACTCCAACGTAACAAGCAAATATCACAATTCAGGTTAAATATCTGTAAACCCTATTGATTTTTTTCCTGTGATATATGACGTCGTGCAGCACATGCTGATTTTCACGTGAGATCAATGTAAGTACGTCACAGTGTGTGCGTACAGAACAGGACGGGGAACCTGTTGTGACTTGAGCAGGACCGTGTGTGCTGAAACGGAGGAAGCAGGAGCAGCTCCATCCATAGTATCAAGGAAAGGAAAACAGTTAAATATTATTAATGACTTAGCCTCGATGCTGCAGTCTTTGGAGGCTCATGTCCATCTATGACACGTATCAGTGCTTTAGTAGCCCTTAAATCAGCAGGGAGGAAGCCGATCTTGAGCAGCTTTGAATAGATAAATATTTTGTCCCAGAAACCACAACTCTGCTTCTTAAAATACAAAAACTATTTAAAAAAACATAAAATTGTGGCAACCAGGTTCACATATAGGAACTATTTTCTTCCATTTTCTCAGTCAGGAAAAAATCTTGCAGCTGGGCAGCATCGCAGTTAAAATTTCTGCTTTTTGCATTTCGAGCACCACAAGAAAAATACCATTCAGTCCCATTATGAGAAGGCAGACATCTTTGCAACAAACATTTTAAAACCTGGCCAACTCACTGCTAAATTTTGCCAAGAGGAAAAAAATTCTGTTTTTGCTCAGCATTGAATTAGGTTTTTTTTTTGTCTTCACAGTGGCAAATTGATCCCAGCTGACCTTGAGAGGAGAATACTGGAGGCCAAACAGAAGGTAATGTGATGGGCATACATCACCCTGCTATAAACAGACAAATATCACATCATACAGTGCTGATTTTTATGGGATTCGCTGGACCGTAGCGGCACAGGCGTTGGAGGAAATTTGGAAAACGTCTTGCCTGGTGTGATTTGTCTGTGCCTGTTCAGGGTTTCGTCCCTTTCTTTGTGAGCGCGACTGCCGGGACGACCGTGTACGGAGCCTTCGACCCTCTCATCCCCATCTCTGAGATCTGCAGGAAGTACAACATCTGGATGCATGTGGATGTGAGTGTTAAAGCAGTCCCAACGAGCGGACAAAAAGGGGGGATTTTGGTACACAAAACTACAGAGCTCACCGCCGAGTTTGACAAATCTATTATGTCTGTCTCGCCTCTAACTGCTCGCGGTTGACCCAGATAGAGAGCTCGCCATTTCCTATCTAACACTGGAGATTAGAAAAACTAGAACAGAGGCTGTAAATCATCTCCTCCCCTGACTTCGCCATCACGGGCCCTCTCACTGAAGGAACTCTATCTATTAATGAAGGTGATTTAGTCCTGGCAGGGGGACACCTCTATTAAGAGGCATAAATGGCCTTGTCTATCATCCCTCAAGTGGCTGAGATGCGGGAGGAAAACATCCTTTTTTTTACTAGTGCGTCATTTACTGCTTTTTTCCAGCACGTGTCATGAAAGCAGCTTTGAAAAATAAGTGTGTAGGAGGATTGTGAAACTACTGGTCTGCTATATTTAGATGTTTCTTTTAAAGGAAAAAAATGACAGCCAATCACCAGTTTCATCATTTGATATAGTAATTAATATTTATTAGTGAAAAGGCTTCTGATAATTGTAGAAAATAAACTGTTAATACCAAAATGACGAGAGTCTTTATCGCTGTTCTGTAAAGTGAAAGAGAACAGTAATAAATCAGTGTAGCATTTTATCCACAAGACAAATACATGCTGTACAATGTGCAACTTTAAGGATAGGCAGAAAATATAGATTCTTTTGTCTATGACTAGTGGCTCTCCATAACTTAAAATGAGACAAATATGTAAAAAGAAAAAGAAAAAAAATTGCAAGGAGAGATAGAGGCAGAGAGAGAGATGCAAAGTTGCATATTTACAAGGAAATATTCTTACGTTTAATAGAAGAAAATATTCAAGGTCACAAGGAAAAAAATACAAGAAAGCTTCAATTGAATAATACAAGGAAAACACATTAATGAGAAAAAAATAGTAGATTTTTGACTGGTCCTAAATTTTTGAGACAAAAATTGAAAATTTATGTAGAAAAAAAGTCCATAAATTTCAGAAAATAGTTTCTTGTTTAGAAAAAATAATCTCCCCCTTCAGGTCAGTTTATTCTTATGACTCAGCTGTTTCACCTTCATTTAATGAAGATAAAATTTGTTTTAATAATATGTTTCTAATATGTTTTTCAAAGTGTCTCCTTCCGTCCTACAGATTCCCAACCCCTGAGCTAGACTAATCTGGTATGATTCACATTTCATGATAAGCTTATTCTTACTAGGCCTTGATTTTAGGTCACAGAATTTTTCCGGGCAATAAAACATCCTTTTAAAGGGGCAACATTGTGAAAAAATTAACCTTGTGTCAAAATGCCCATGGGTCACATTTATGCCATTAAAATATCACAATGCTCAATTCAAAGAGAAATAAGCACAGCATTTATTTAGACAGACTAGAAAAGAAGCGAGTGGATTGTGCTTGCTTTGTTTTATGACATCATAAACCAACAAGCCCCGCCTTCTGTTCTCTAAGTTAGCAAAAAAGAAATCCTGACTGCCTCCTTACTTGTGATTGGTCCACTCATAAAACCTTTATCCAGTCAGATTAGGGGTTTATTAAAACTGATATCAATCTGAAAACTGAATGTTTTGGATTGACGTTTTTTGATGAGCTATAAAATGACAGACAAATGGTTTTTAGTTTTAAAAGCTATGGCCATATGTCCTCAAGGATGTAAAAACTTCAGGGACCCTTCAAATATTAGTTACATTTATACCACTAGACACAAAGTAGCTATAAGAAAAAATATACAATAATATATTCTACTTTCATTGAGCTAATTATTTTCACCTACATCTGACCTAATTATTGATATGAAATATTCATTAATTCTTAAAGATTAAATGCCAGGTTTTTGTCATAATGTCACCATGTTTTAGATGAAAAAAACAACAACAGAAAAAAAGATTTATTTTCAATATACATGCAAAGTAATTTTTTGTGTTGAATTAGTACAGCCTGATGTGTCAGTGGTTAGTAGCAAGGAAGGTTGTGACAGTGCCATCTGTTGGAAGTAGCATGTCAAATATGGTCAGAAAATGGCACCATCTGGTGGAGAGTAGTAAAAATGATCAAGTCCAAGGCAAAAGCCCAGATTGACACCCAGATATAATAAAATGTATGTATTGCACTTTAATGGCAGTGAGATCAAAGATAACAGTTTGAATGGGTTTCAATGGCTCATTTTCCGTTTAACAGTATGAGTGTAACAATTGCTTGTACACAGTGTATTTTAAACTTGCTGCAGGAGCTGAGTTGGAAATAACAAGATCAAATAGAAATACACAGTCTTTCCAAAATTCATCAAAAAATGAAGAAGGAAAAGCACGTAAAATGAGCTCAAAGGCCCTGGAGGGTTAATCCCTGGAAAATGCACACGATGGGTCATTTTTTTACTTCTAGACACTGCCAGAGAACAAGTTTTCTAGAAATCTCACTTTTCCATATAAGATCCAAACAACCAGTAACACCATGGCCATAGTTAATTACATTTAAATCCACAATGACACAATTTTACACAATATAATCCTTAAGAGATTATATCAAACCATATTTTTAAAACCTACTGCTAAATAAGCCACCGGTGCAACCCTCAAATTGCTTTTCCAGTGTGGCGTATATGATAAATTGTGTCTGTGCCATCAGGGAGCATGGGGAGGGAGCCTGCTCATGTCCAGGAAACACAGATGGAAGCTGGACGGCGTTGAGAGGTGAGTAGCTACTGGATACAAGAAGGCAAACATCAGAATAGAAGTTAACGAGCTTTGACATAACGATGAATGACGGTTGCTTTTATCTACCGCAGGGCCAATTCGGTAACGTGGAACCCCCACAAAATGATGTCGGTCCCGCTGCAGTGCTCTGCCCTGCTGGTCAGAGAGGAGGTAAGCCTCCATGTTCATCACCTCATGCCGCGTTGTTCTGGTTTCGTTTATTCAGGAAATGCTCTAAAACGCTCTGGCTCTGACTCCACAGGGCCTGATGCAGAACTGCAACCAGATGCACGCCTGCTACCTGTTCCAGCAGGATAAACACTATGACCTTTCCTACGACACTGGAGACAAGGCGCTGCAGTGTGGACGCCATGTGGACATCTTCAAGCTGTGGCTCATGTGGAGAGCTAAGGTAAGAGTGGGTTGTTCGTCCGTCTTTGTAAGGAACTAGTGTTGATGCATAGTAAAAAAAACTCTGACCAGTGCTTAATTTAAAAAAAAAAAAAGAAAAACTGTCAAAAAAGTGACATGCACTAAGTATATTTTAATTACTAAAGATTTTATTTTATTGGAGTGTTCTTTATAAAGTGAAGAATGCTAGATGCAGCCGCATTCTATATTAGCTTTAATTGTCAATAAATTGTGGGTTGTTTTTTGTTTTGTTTTTTTTACATTTGCAGACTAAACGAAGCTATAAAAATGAAATTGCAAGTAATAATTTTTACAAATGAACGCTAAGCTAGCTTTAAACTTTAGCTAATGCTGAAATATGCATGGCCGTTCAGAGGATGTAGCTAGTTAAAGATACTGGAACATCTGTTTTAGCAGCCATATAGGAATTTTATACTCCGACAAACTAGGTGGTAGTAATGCGCCTTAAAGAAGAAGAAGAGCCAGGGTAAATGTCACCTGCAGAAGGCGAAGTTATAGCACTTGGAGTGTGGTTAGTATCGTGGTGATTGAAGGGATGGAGGCGGGAGGAAAATGTAGGTGAAGAAGAGCTTGTGGCTAAGGGTAGTGTCTCTCTCTGCTAGTTGGAGATAAAAAAAAAAATGCGAGACAAATCTGAGAATTTACGACAATTTTCACTTGGAATCACACTGTGTCACAAATGTTGCACAAACTCCCAGCGAGTTTTTGGCCAAAATTCTGCGGGTGTTTGCATACATGTCATGTAAGTGTTGCAGGTCATTCTCGCAACATGTGTGAGACAAAATTTAGGGTCTTTTTGCACTTGAGACAGTTCCGCAATGGCTGCCCAACACTGACATGACAGATATCCGTGCCACGTGCGCAACCACTGCCTTATACCTACAGGGTGCCTCTCCATTCCAGTGATCATTTTATCATCTGATGTCAAACTCAGTATATACTGTGACGTTATGAGGGTTCACACAAGAAAGGAGAGATGACTGTGGCGAAACAGGCTTTATTTATACACACCCACTCAACACAGAACGGAGGGGAGATTATTCACACAGACCCCCGTCTCACTTATGGTGACACAAACACATGATCAATCACTACGCTAACTGGTCTTATAACACTGCTGTGCCATTATAACGCAGTTATAATGACACAGCAATAACACACGAATAATAACACTCTTTGAATCCTCCGCGGCGCAAGCATGCCGGGAGAATCCCCACCCCCTTAACACAGCCCCGACGTTACACTGTCCCCTTCTGGACTGGTTTCTGTCCCCAGAATAATAAAGTCCAGCTCAAAAGTCCAACATGAATCCGTCCAGGTGTCGGGGCAGCCGCCGTTGTCGGCGACCAGTATTTACAGGTCCACTAGTGTCCATCTGTGCCTTGGCTGGAGTATCTGGTCGGGATGAAGGCCCCGGCTCGACCACCTGCGGGGCAGATGGCTGGTACGGGGCGAGACGGTCATGGTGGAGCACCACAACCCGGTCCCTTTTCTGCAGCCTCACCCTGTACACTACATCTGACAGTCGCTGTAGGAACTCGCATGGTCCCAACCAATGGCTCGCCAGTTTTAGTGACAGTCCCCTTTTTTACTCCGGGCAGAAAACCCAGACTCGATCTCCTGGTGCAAAGTCCCTCCCCTGGCAGCAGGAGTCATATGCCCGCTTCTGCCGGCTCCCCGCTGCTGCCAGGGCCTCCTGAACCAGTCCGTGCACCATGTGGAGACGTTCTTTCAAGCAAAACAAATAATCCAACCCTGGTTTGCCCTCCACCTCCAGCTCCGGGGGGTGGGGGGGAGACACCAAATCCACTGGTGTGCACAGCTCGCGTCCAAACATCAGTGCTGCAGGAGTGCACCGGGTGCATTCCTGTGCTGCCGTTCGGTATGCCCACAGAACAAGGGTAGATGCAGGTCCCAGTCTCGCTGTCGCTGGTCCACTAGGACAGCGAGCTGGGTGGTGAGGGTCCGGTTGAACCATTCAACCACGCCGTCGCTCTGTGGATGCAGCGGGGTGGTCCGGGTCTTCCGGATGCCCAGCCGCCTGCAGACCTCCCCAAAGACCTCAGCCTCAAAGTTCTGTCCCTGATTGCTGTGCAGCTCCTCTGGTGCGCCAAACCAACAAAACATCTTGTCCACCAGTTTTGATGCTGTGGTGGCGGCGCTCTGATCAGGGACCGCGTATGCCTCTGGCCATTTGGTGAAGTAATCCATTGCAACCAGCACGTAGCGGTTCCCCCGGTTTGTGGTTGGGAAAGGGCCCAGAATGTCCACTCCTACCTGCTCCATCGGTGCTCCCACCCGGTACTGCTGCAAGGGGGCGTGGGATTGCTGAGTCGGCCCTTTCTGAGCTGTGCAGGTGTTGCAGCGATGGACATGGAGCTCTACATCCTGGCAACATCTGGGCCAGTAGAACCGGGCCCTAAGACGTTGCAGAGTCTTCATCACCCTGAAGTGGCCCGCCCCCACCACCCCGTGGACCAGCTGGAGTACGTTGGGCTGGAGCCGCCGGGGAACCAGCAGCTGCCAGAAGTGACGCTGCCCATCTGGACTCTGCCACTGCCGATACACAACACCCTCGTGACAGCGGAGATTGGCTCACTGGGAGTGTAGGGCCTTGGTCTCTGGGTCCAGCGCAGACACAGCCTCCCAGGTGGGCCACTGGCCCACATCCAGCCACTGCCAAACCCGGGAGCTGACCGGATCTCTGTCCTGCTCGCTCTGCAGCTGCTGCATGCTGAGGGCCTCTGTGACGTCACCGCTGGGGAGAGCTGACTGATTATCCGAGGAGGAGCTGTGTGCCGCTGTGTTGTTCCTGCTCACAGCGGTCCGGAGAGCAGCAGCCCGTGGGACGGCTTGGTCTTGATCCTCTGCCCGCTGGCAGTGCCGACAGTCCTCCGCCACACAGGGACGCCGAGACAGCGCGTCAGCGTTGGCATGGAGGCGTTCTGCCTGATGCTCAATCAGAAAATCATAATCCTGCAGTGCCTCCAGCCACCTCGCCAACTGTCCATCCGGCTATTTAAAGTTCAGCAGCCAGGTCAGGGAAGCATGATCTGTCCTGAGCTGGAACCTCCCCCCGTACACATACGGGTGAAAATGGCGAAGCCCCTGGATGACAGCCAACAGCTCTCTGCGAGTAATGCAATAATTCCTTTCAGCTCGGCTGAGAGTGCGGCTGAAAAAAGCAACTGCCTGCTCACCGTGTTCTCCCTCCTGGGATAGCACCACCCCGATGCCCTGGTTGCTGGCGTCCGTGTCCATGATGAAAGGGCGGTTCGGGTCAGGATACTGCAGGATGGGGGCTCCGATGAGCACTGAGCGAAGCCGGGAAAAAGCAGCAGCACAGCTCTCACTCCACTGAAACGCACGGCCCTTCTGTGTCAGCTGATGCAGCAGGCTGGCGATGGTGGCAAAGTCTTTCACAAATCTCCTATAATAGGAGGCCAGTCCGAGAAAACTCCGTAGCTCTCCCACATCCCGCTGCACTGGCCAGTATTTCACCGCTGCCACTTTCTCTGGATTGGTGGCGACTCCCACTGCGCTGGCGACGTGGCCCAGGAAGGTGGTCTCACGCCAAAATAAGTGGCATTTCCACGGGTGCAGCCGCAGCCCGGCATGTTGGATGGCGTCCAATAACTCCCAGGGGTTGGACAGGGTGCCATCAAAGTCAGCTGCGTGAACCAGCAGGTCATCCAGGTAAACAATGCAGCAGCTCCGGGGCATGTGAGCCAACACTCGCTCCATCAGACGTTCAAAGGTGGCCGGGGCGTTGCAAAGTCCAAACGGCATCACCTTGAACTGAAGCAGTCTCTGCCCGATGGAGAAGTCTGTTTTCTGGCGGGCCTCAGGTGACAGTTCTACCTGCCAATAGCCGCTGCGGAGGTCCAGCAAGCTGAACCAGCTGGAGCCGGCGATATAATCCAGTGCGTCATCGATGCGGGGCAGGGGGTAGGAATCCTTGCAGGTGACGTCATTCAGGCACCAGTAATCCACACAGAACCGCCACGAACCATCCTTCTTCCTAACCAGAACCACCGGCGCTACCCAGGGGCTGCTGGAGGCCTCAGTAACATCTGCCTCCACCATTTCCTATATTTTTTGTTCTGCCGCCGCCCGCCTTGAAAAAGGCAGATGGCGGGGGCGGAGCCAGATCGGCCTGGTCTCACCAGTGTCGATCTCGTGCTGCACCAAGCTGGTTCGGGTGCACTCCTCATCCTTGGCAGCGAAGCTGTCAATGTAGCAGTCCAACAGCTCCCGCATCTGGCGTCTCTGTCCCGATTCCAGTCCACTGCAGCTCTGCTGGAGCAATTCCTCGACCGCCTGCTGCGTTTCTGCTGACACATTGACCCGCACCGCTGTGGCCTTCCCCCTTGCTGTCTCTATCGATGATTGCGCTCCCTCTGCTTGTGCTGGTGGTGCCATTGTGTTCAGTTCTTGCGGTGACCCACCCGGTTCGGTCTGTCCTGGCGGCCCCTCGATCACACAGGCCCCCGGGTTCCCTCTCTGGGTCCCGCTGCTGAGCATGATGGTCTGAGCCCCCAGCAGGAGGGATGATCTGGTGGTGTCAATTTTTGCGCTCCATGCTGCGAACAGATTGAGTCCAATAATGCAGGGATCTTGAATGTCAGCCAGCCAGAACGGGTGGTTTGTGTTGGCCGGCCACCCCCACCACAAGAACTCGCCACCCTCCCAATCTGGCGTGCTCACCGGTGGCTGTGGTGACACAGCGCCCGGTGGGTTCCCACCCCTGTGGTTCTGCCTCGTCCATGCCTGGCAGCACTCCGGGTTGGACCAGGAATGTGGTAGAACCGGTGTCGATCAGGGCCTGGATTGGCGTGTTGTCCAACCTGCACTGTAGGTATATCCCTAGCGAATGTCCAATTCGGCCCACACGGGGTGACAGTTCATTGGGGAAAATGTCTGTGGGAGGCGGCAGGTACCCGACCATGCCACCTTGCTCTAGTTTAACGTTGGCAAGGGGCTAATTTGTCGCGGGGCCGGTTTGTCGTGTGGTGGGTGCCGGGCAGTACCGTGCGATGTGTCCTGGCTCCCCGCAGCGGAAACACCCTTCCTCGCGCCACCGTGGCCGTCTTCTCCTTGGCCGTGCCGCTGTAGTCCAGCACAGTTCCTCTTCCTCCTCCTCGCTCTCAGCCGTGGCCTGGAAGGCCCTCTGCCTCGGTGCTGATGCATCAGCTGCACAATCCATTAGCGGTCCCACCTGCTCCGCTTCTGTCACAGCCGTCTCCCAGCTGCTCACGGCGTGAATCTGGATGTGGCTCTGGAGCTGGGCTGGGTGGAGCCCCCGGATGAAGTTCCGGAGGGCAAGCTTCTCCACTGCCCCCGGCTCGAAATCTGGGTAGCCACACCGCGTCAGCAGCCGTATGTCCATTGCGTAGGCTCCCAGGCTCTCTCGGCTGCCTCGCCGGTGGCTGGCCAGCTGTTCCTGGGCATGCTTAGCATTGGCCACCCTCCCAAATCACCTCTGGAGCACTCCTTGTCGCGCTGGCCAGCTGCGACGTTCCTCGGGCCGGAGATCAGACACCGTGCGGAGAGCCCTTCCCTCCAGGGCCAGCGCAACTGCATAGCGGTCTCTTTGGGTGGCCAGCCGTTCAGCACAGCAGCCAGCTCAACTTGGACCAGACAGTTGTCCAGCAGTGTTTTGTCGTTAAAGCGGGGAAGTTTGGCCCACTGGTGGATGGGTGGGACGGTCGCCTCTTGGTCAATCGCCGCCCCTGGTCGCAGTGTAATCGCCGGCCCGTCCTGCCCTGAAAAGGGTGGGAAGCAGGGCTGAGCTGCTCTGCTTAGCCCGCCCTGCCTTGAGAAAGGCAGAAGGCGGGGTATGCTGGTCCCTTCGGGTCCGCTGCTCCATTCATCTCGGTGAGCAACTCCGGGGGTTGGTGTACCAGCTCTGTCGTTCATCCCCAGCTGAGCGATGAACCGCTCCAGCTGTTGAATCTCCGCTCTGATACTGGCTTCCATCTGCTCCATTATCCCACTCCTGACACCAGTGTGACGTTGTGAGGGTTCACACAAGAAAGGAGAGATGACTGTGGCGAAACAGACTTTATTTAAACACACCCACTCAACACAGAACGGAGGGGAGGTCATTCACACAGACCCCCATCTCACTTATGGTGACACAAACACATGATCAATCACTATGCTAACTGGTCTTATAACACTGCTGTGCCATTGTAACACAGTTATAATGACACAGCAATAACACTTAGAACACATGAATAATAACACTCTGAATCCTCCGCGGCGCAAGCATGCTGGGAGAATCCCCGCTCCCTTAACACAGCCCCAACGTTACAATACAGTACAATTACACATGCCTGGGAACCACAACTAACAATAGAATAATGACATTTTCACTGATTGCCCACTAAGAGTATTGCACAGGAGCGCACACGTAAAATGATTTTAACACAATACTGTAACGATCCTTGATTTTGTGTTGGTTGGGAATGTGTTCACTATTCTTGTTATGAGTTCTGCTGTTATTCTTGTGCCTTTAAGACGTAGTGAATGTTGTACGTGAATACGGACTGTACGTACGTTAGTTGTTGTGAGACAGTCAAGGTGTCAACAAGCGAGCGAGCTGGGTTAGAGAGCTGGTGTGAGAGAGCTGGCTTGGGTGACGGCCAAGAACAGTAACCCATTTACGGCTTAGGTGTTGTTCTGTTCCTGTGAGTAATAAAATAAAGCCATTCTGAAGAAGAGCTAATCATCTGGTGCTTGAGAGAAATTACAGACGTTACAATACAGACACATGGCAATCACTAGAAACAATAGCAAAAGCATATACAACCTCTTGCCCACTCCAGCTCCAATACAGGAAAAAGACCAGGAATTAGCCTGATCCCCCGAACTTACGGTTAGCAAAGAAACTCATAATAAGAACTCTACAGTTTTCACAACATCAGTAAATGACAAGCAGATATATAAACAACATGATGATGGATAGACTGAAAATGACACTCACCTCTCCAACCAGGGTATTACTGTATTCAAAAAGTGAGGGGTGTTGGATGCCTCAGTATTAGGCTCGGGGCAGTGATTTGGTGTAGTAATAAACACCTGCTGCCAGCTGTTGCTCCTCTCCAGTCAGTCACAACTGCTGCAGGTGCTTGTCTCCAGTCAGTCAGAATTTAGTTTCATGTGTCACCAACCCACTGCAAAGTTATCTAACTTTCACGAACTTTTGGACTTGCGTGAACTAAATTGAGTAGGGTTCAAGATGAGGTCGAGACGGGTTTGAGACACCTGCGGTCACTCTGAGACTATTTTGAGGCAAAAGCTGCCACACAAATTTGTTGAACATGTTCAAAATTCCTGCGAGACAAGTGCGAGACCTTGCGACTCAGGAGGGAAAAATGAGAACCACCGAGGATGTTTGGAGACATTTTGAAAACTCCCCTGAGAATGCTGTTCTTCAACTAGTCTCAAGTTGTCACAGCCCGGTGAGATATTACCCTAAAGCAGAGAGATAATAACATGGAATGCTTAACTATTTGTATAGATACTGCAAGTCATATAGCTATTGCAGTATTAGACACATAGTTTACACATTACTGTAATCATTTTAACAGATATTGTTCAGACATTTTGGATGGGATAAAGTCGAGGTATGTTTCCCCACAACTACCAAACAACAGGAAGTGCACAGTTTTTGATGCAATTACTCTGCTGGCAATGATTTGCCAGGATCAAGCGTGCACACATGGCGCCCACTGCCTAGAGGTAAAAGCATCAGACAGTTAGTAATGCTACTGGTACAGTGTGCAATCAGACATCTCACAAATGTTGTCCTAGGGAGCCGGTAGGATAAAGACAAATCCAGCTGCAGCAGATATTCATATTCTGGAGTGCAAATTCAGAGCTGTGGAGCATGTATGAGAACAATCAATGCCTTTTGTTCTCATTAACTCTGTTGACAAAATTCCTTTCATTACTGTCAAAATGTTTCACAGGTTCAAATATTTTCTTTGACAGGGCACTATTGGATTTGAGGCTCAGATTGACAAGTGTTTGGAGCTGTCCGAGTACCTCTACAACAAGATTAAAGACAGGGAAGGATACGAGATGGTATTTGATGGGAAGGTATGTTTACATGTTCACTCTGCACAAGGATCGCTCATCTGAAGCCTCACGATCAGAGAAAAGGAACCAGCATTAGCCCTAGTTGGTTCCTCCTCCTCAGTGTATTCAGCATCATTATCAGTAGCTTGATTGTCACGCAGAATGGTCCGGCTTTTCAGCTGAATGAATGCCATTTTTGCCCCCAGCCGCCAGTGTAATGTGCTGCTATTATGTTTAATGAATAGCATAATGGCACATAATTGCTCATATGCATATGAATAGAGTGGTGTCTGAAATATCCCCTACCAGCCTAAACTAGAACGCAAACATAAGTGAAGAAAATTCTGTTATTAAAAAAAAAGGAGTACTTGGACACCCAGAGTCATTTATAATGAATGCACTTTGTTTCAAGGCTTATTGTCTTCCTGCTGAGCCACAAAAAGGCTAAGAGCATCATAACCCAGAGGGTGATGACAGAAAGCCAAGTCCTCTGGGCAGCGGCCCAGGTGCTCACTTGTCTGTGCCTCCCATTGAGCCATTACATCAATCTGATGTTGAATATACTACAGCCGAAGCAGCCCAGCCGTATAAATGAGGCTGGTGTGCATGGTTAGTCAGCTGTTGGTAATGAATGCCGTTCTGCTCGCAGCCAGGCAGGCACTCGGCTCTTGGAGGGATTCAGATTTTTTTATTTAAAAATGGAGCAGTGAGGAGCTTTCAGACACCTAGAGAGTATCTGAGAGGGAAGCAGGCTTCCTTTCTGATACTAATGGATTGTTGCGTTGGGATCTGAGTTGCCATATTCAAGCCAAACCAGTTTTGACTTGAGCTGTCAGCAGTTTTTATTATAGAGATTCAGTAGGGATTCAGGTAAGGATTACTGCAATATGGATGATCAACATAAAGGCTAACTTACACTGTGTATACTGCATTCATGTTTAGGTGAGGGTACATATACTGTAGTATATTAGGCTTTATATTAAAGATGAACATACAAGCGCCACAGATTTTTTTTTTTTTTTTTTTAATGCTGTTGTAAAGCCTTGAATTGAGCATTGGTTGGTGCAGTTCTGTTTCCAAACCAACAATCACAGCACTTTTTTAACCCACAACTCTACCATTTTTATCCCCTGCCGGTCGAAGACAACCCCTTTGGGCGAAGACCAAAGGGGGATTATGTTATGGGGCGGTCCGTCCATCTGTCCGTCCGTCTGTCCACTTTTTGTAAAATCAACTCCTGCAGTTTTTTTGTTGTTTTTTTTTGCGATTGTTTTGAAACCTGTCACCAGGATTTGATATACACTGATGATGTGCATATTGCACTTTGGCTCTGATCAAATGGTTTTTGCAGGAGTTGTGATGTCCTGTTTCATCTCAGTCGAAACAGGACATCAGTAACAGAGTCGGTAACTGTTTTGTGAGATCAACTCCTACAGTTTTGTTCCAAATGTTTTGAAACGTGAGACCAGGGTTTGATATACGAGGGGGGCTGAAAAGTTTATAGTGGTTAAATTTGACCAAATGTAGTTTATTTTTCAACATAGTCTCCCCTTCGGTCCACACACTTCTTCCATTGGTGTTGCAGCGCTTGGATCCCTGCGGTTGAAACCCCCCCACATTTGATCAAATTTGATCACTATGAACTTTTCAACGTCCCCCTCATACACTGATGATGTGCATATTGCAATTTGATCGGAGAATTTTTGCAGAAATAATAGATCTTTAGGCCAAGGTCAGAGGTCAGTTTTTTCCCTAAATCTTGTAAACATGATAACTGCTGAAAGAAATGATGTAGGCTTTTCGAATCGATACAGTACTTGTATCTAAAACAGATCTTGGATGGCTTACACCCTGACCTGACCACAGGTTTGGGTCAAAAGGTCAAAGGTCAAAGCCAACAAGCCATTTGCACTATTACTATAAAACGAGTCAAGGTAGGGTCACCAAACTTTGTATACAGGTTCACCCCGTGACCCTGAACTGTGACTATGGGTTTGGGGCCAAAAAGCCAAGATTAACATTCCCTATGCCTTCTTATTATAGAACGAGTAAAGCTAGGGTCACCAGATTTGCAACACAGGTTCACCTTGGGACTCTGACCTACCACTATGGGTTGTATACAGCTCTTTTGTTATTCATGGATGATAGACTTATCAGAATTTGGTTCTGCCCCACTCATTATATGGAAAAGTTGAAAACTGCTCTTCTTCAGTGACATATTGGGATCTTCAGAGAAAACAGAGTTGGGGGATATTGCACTTGCCTCAGAGTGCTCTTGTTAATGTCATCATCCTGTTTTTGTTAACATCATGATTAAGTTGTAAATTGTACTTCAAAATATAGGATGATAAAGGTTTCAAATCTTTTCAAACCAATTTTCTAGCTCACTCCGTCAAAGCCAAAAGGAGCTAATGTGATAACATGGCGTCCATCATCCGTGAGTCTGTCTGGCCATCCATCCACATTTTACAAGAATCGCTACTCCTCCTAGGCAATTGCCTCAATCATCACTTGGGTCTGCATCTAGGCTGTGCTCAAAGTCAAAGGTCAACAGTCAGGAGATCTGCACACTCTCAGGGTGATTTCATCAGGCTGGAATGAGCTACCCCGTCATTGATGGTCTGTTTAAAAAATGTTTTAACACATAAGACAGTTTCATCTGATTTTTAACCCACTAGATGATTCAGCCAGACAGTGAGACCACAAACCTGCCGTTTGTTGGAGTCATTTCATGCGATCATTCCACAGACACGAGATTTCAAAGAAACTGGCTTGAGCGAACATGACTTCAGAAGATAAATAGATATGACTGTCAACATTGTCATCTGAAAAATAAATAAAGAATATGGGTGAAATCCTGGCTCAGAAAACCGTTTAGAGGTGAGCTGGAGGGCAGTACATGGTATCCAGTTCCAGATCAGCTCGCTCTCATTGGTGATGAGGATACTGGAGGCAGGAATTGTTAAGTTTATGTTGTGAGATCAGGGAGGCTCGGACTCAATCAGAAGCAGAATTTTTTCTGCTTCACTACACATTTGAGTATTACTTTGACAAATCAAATGGCAACAAACCGTGAATCAAGCCACTGCCCCTCAATCATCAATTTGAGGGGGAAATTATGGCCAAAACTGGCATAAAATCCACCAGTATGTGGCCACCAGTGTGAATTTGAAGAATTCAAGAAATCATGTTGTTTGAAATAGCATTTCAAACTATAAAATAATATGTGGGGAAAACACTATAAATAGAGTGAGAAACAAGGTAATTTTCCCATAAAATTATATACAACTGGAGTAATTTTTGCAATCAGAAGAGTCACTCCTTAATATGGAATGCAGGTGTGAGGTGCTACCATAAGTTTGAAGTTACATTGAATTTTTAATCCAGTAAATGATCGTCCATATTTTGTCAAAGGACATCTAGTAAACTGGGTTGGTAATTTACTAGAAATTTTCATATCGGTAATATTTTTTCTTCATCCAACATTAGACTTTATCTTGGAAAACTAAAGAGGAATGTGTAAAGTGTAACCTTCACAAAACTTAATTCTCTATTTTACATTTAAAAAAATCGAGATCCAGATCTGTTTTTCAGGTATCCGTGAAATAATTTAGCCTGGGAAATAAATAAACAAAGCCGATAAAGGAATATGTTGGAAATTAATATTTTAATGTACATCCAAATCTGGTTTGATTATTCTGATATTAATACTGTTGAAATTTGTATGAATAAAAAGCACAAACCATAACCGTTAAACCCAGTCACTGCTTCTGTAATCTATTTTTTTCCTCTCATCTCTCGTCGCATTTCCTCAGCCTCAGCACACCAATGTCTGCTTCTGGTACCTCCCCCCTGGGATCCGCTACATGGAGGACAAAGAGGAGAGAAAGAAACACTTGCACAAGGTGAGTGAGCTCAGATAAGAAACCCGGCATCTGTGTCCACCCAACATGACTTTCCCGAACCCCCGCAAACCACCATGTGCCCTACTAATTAGCCAGTTTATACGTGGGATTAAAATAATACATTCCCTGCAAATGACAAATGCCGCAGTCTTGAAATGGGACACAGGGGAAGGGTTAAAAATAAGTGAGGCTCTTCAGTTTGCTAATGTGGCGACCATTCAGAGGGCCCCACGGCAGCAGGGGCCTCATAATTGACAATTAGAACAAACAGATGGTGTATGTGCCCGCCATGCAAAGATCGGTCTCCTATCTCTTCCTCTAAAATTGTTACCATCTCAGTCAAAATGCTACAAATGCAGATGTTTTCCTTTTCTTTTTAAATATGACTGAAATATTGCCATGGTTACACTTCGCTGACTAGACTGACTGTTTGACCAGCTTTTCCCGACTCTCATTTTGACAGTAAGGGATGATGTAATGATACCTTATTTTTCCTAAGTTTCCACCTGCCCCGCTAACTTCTTCTGAAGAACTGGAAAAATGTCAAAAGTGCTGATTTGATGAAAATCAGCGGCCAGTAAGTGATTTTCCAGCTGGCACACTGACTGCAAACAGTCAAGCGCCATTTCAAGGTCTCAATGTTGAATCAATTAAAAAAAAAAAAAAAACAAGAATCAAGGCACCACTGAGAGTGAAAAACTGTTCATATTCATTTACAGGCACACAAAGAAAGAAGGCTGATTATCAGTGTATTTGGATGTCAGGTGTTTGGTATATTTCTTCATATGGGCACATGTTTAAGCTGATAATATAAATAGCACTCATACTGTACCTCCACCAAAGCTGTTTAACCACTGATGAAAATGTGTGAATTAACAGAATCACAAGTTGTCTGTGCCTGTCTATTTTGTAGTTGATTTGCCTATTTCATGATATCAGCAAAGATTTATACATATATATTTATGTATAGCAAAGATGTATACACACAGCTAGCTGGCTAGCTAGCTCCAACCAGCACCCGGTGCTAACGGAGAAGCTCGACATGCCGAGGAACTGTGGCGAAAACGACACGGGTGCCAGGCTGGAGTTTAGGCGGCGTGCAAGAAATATAAGACAGAATAATAAAGAGCGATGGCAAGAACCAAGCAGACCGCCTGTAAATCTACTGGAGAAAAATGCCCCCCAGGAAGCAGCTAGCCACCAAGGCTGCTCGAAAAAAAAAAAGCGCTCCGGCCACCGGCGGAGTGAAGAAGCCTCACCGTTACAGGCCCGGTACCGTGGCTCTGAGAGAGATCCGTCGCTACCAGAAATCCACGGAGCTGCTCATCCATAGGCTGCCCTTCCAGCGCCTGGTGAGGGAGATCGCTCAGGACTTCAAGACCGACCTGCGCTTCCAGAGCTCCACCGTCATGGCTCTGCAGGAGGCCAGCGAGGCCTACCTGGTGGGTCTCTTCGTGGACACCAACATGTGCGCCATCCACGCCAAGAGGGTCACCACCATCATGCCCAAAGACATCCAGCTGGCCCACCGCACCCGCGGAGGGAGAGAGAGCTTAGACTTTCTGCTGCACATTAACCAACCATAATGCTCTGTACTGTGTGTCTATATATATTTATAGTAATATGTACATATGTATACTAGCTGTTCTTGTTTTTTCTCTTGCCTTCTGATTATTGCTCTGAGTGTTGCTATCCCTGTGCTGTTGCAATCCTGGAATTTCCCCATTGTGGGACTAATAAAGGCTTATCTTATCTTATCTTATATACATGTACACACTCTCTCTCTCACACACACACACACACACACACACACACACACACACACACACACACACATATACACACACACACATACAATCATCATAGCAGTCTGTCGGGGGCGACAATGACTGTTTCATTTAGGTCTGATCACATTCCTCCACGCAGCTCTGTCCTTCGCCTTCCGCTGCTAGGAACTCCTGACCTTGTTAACCCGGGCAACGTCCAAGGCGGTATGAGTTGCTTTCTGACTGACCATTTCATGAAACTGCTTGCAAAGTGTTTGAGTGCTGCTAGCTTTTGCTGGACTAGCGGCACATTCTTGGCAGATAGAGCTATTATCAATGGCAAGGACAGGCCAAGACAAACTGACTCCAGTATCTGTTGCAGTGACTGACCAGATGATAGGTTTATTTATCTCTGCTCTTTGTGTAGTGCATGTCACAATGCACCGACTGGCAAAATTCCACCACAGACCTTGTGACAGATGTGCTTATCTGCCAGGATGTCCAGTCTCACCCCGTGTAACTGGGAGTGGTCCACCACAGACCTGTGACATTGTTTTTTTTTTTTCCACAATATCTTTATTGAACCTTTTTTTTTTTAACAAACATGATACAAACAATCAAACACTAACGCTAAAGTACTACAAAAAAAAAAAAATGCACTAAAAACACCAACAACCACCAACAAAATCAAGTCTTCAACAATGCTCCTCTGTTTAGTCTAGACAATCCAATACATAAGTATACATATTATGTTCACCAGTTTGGAATTTACAAGGTCCACACACATCATTCACCTTCTTCTTCAAGAGTTATGTTTAAATTTTTTACATAATCAATAAAAGGTCTCCATATATTCTCAAACACAATTTCCTTTGATTTCAGTATATATGTTATTCTTTCTAATGGAAGGTTTGTTAACATCTGTCTTAACCACTGAGTCACATCTGGTCTATGAGTCTTTTTCCATAATAGTGCAATACATTTTTTGGCATTAAGCAAACTGAGGTCTATGAATGTTCTTTCACTTTTATTAAAATTATGCTTTTCTGGGTACAGACCCAACAAAAACAGTTTAGGATTCAGTATGATTTGTTTTGAGATTATTTTTTCAATTGTTACCCTCACCTCTTCCCAAAACATTCTTATTAATCTACATTCCCATAAACAATGAAATAGGGTTCCTTTACTTTCCATGCATTTTGTGCATGTATCTGGTATATTTTTGTTATATCTATTTAACTCCTCCGGTGTAACATACATCCGCATTAACCATTTGAAATGTATCAATTTAAGGCGTGCATTTATTGATTTGGTTTGAGCTTCTGTACAAGCCAATTCCCATTGTTCCTCCGAAATTTCAATTTGCAGATCTTCTTTCCAGTAGTTTAATCTTTTCAGTGAATTTTCACTTGAAGATAGTGTCAATGAGTTATAAAACTCTGAAATAATACCCTTTCTTTTACTATCTTTCATCATCATTTTTTCCAAGGATGAATAAATAGGTCGAGTGAGAGCTTTATTTTGATTTGATCGAATAAAGTTTCTAAGTTGAAGATATTTAAAAAAATGTGTTCTATTGAGATTAAATTTGATCCTCAGCTCTTCAAAAGACATTATGTTGTCTGCACATGGCAAATATAAATCCTGAATCTTTTGTATCCCTTTTAAATTCCATACTTTAAATACAGCGTCCGCTCTCCCTGGTTTAACATATTGATTACCCCATATTGGACTAAATTGTGACAATAACTGTGGTTCTTTTAAATAGTTTTTAGCTTCACACCATATTTTGATCATATGCTTTACAAATGGATTTTTAACTTGTTTTTGTAATTTTTTTGCCGAATCTGAGTATATGAATATGGGAAGAGGTAAAGGTAAATTGTATGATTCCATTTCAGTCCAGTGAGGGAGATCATTTGATGAAAAATAATATGTCATAGACCTCAGTTGTGCCGACCAATAATACAACATAAAATTTGGACATTTCAGACCTCCACGATCAAATGGTAAATATAATAAAGACAGACGTAATCTAGCCCTCCTGTTGTTCCATATAAATTCCACTAACTTTTTTTTTATTCTTGAGAATAGATCTAAAGGTGGTGATAAGGGAATGTATTGAAATAAATAAAGTATTTTAGGTAAAATATTACTTTTAAGTATATTGATTCTCCCGATCATCGACATTGGTAGTGACATCCATCTCTGAGTTAACTCATTGATATCTGACATTAAGGCTTCATAGTTGACGCTGGCGACTGATTCTAGCTTAGGCATAATTTGGATTCCTAAATATTTAAACTGATTTACAACATTGAATTGATTTGCCTCAGGGGCTGGGTAATTTCTCTGGGTCTCATTTAGCATTAATATTGAAGATTTAGTTTTATTTATTATATATCCTGATATTTCCCCAAAATTCTTTATTAAATTCAACAAGGTTGGAATTGATTTTTTTAGATTCGACATAAACAAAATTATATCATCGGCGTACAGGGAGATTTTATGTTCTGTTGGTCCAACTTTAATTCCATATATTTGTGAATGTAAACGTATCGCTATCGCTAAAGGTTCAATTGCCATAGTAAACAGTAAAGGTGAAAGTGGACAGCCTTGTCGACATCCTCTATTGATTTTTATTGGTTTTGAAATATTGTTATTTGTTAGGATTTCTGCTGTAGCATTATTGTATATTATTTGAACCCATTTTATGAAATTATTTCCAAGTCCAAACCTTTGTAGGACTTCAAAAAGAAAGGGCCATTCAACTCTATCAAAGGCCTTTTCGGCGTCCAATGATAGGAGAGCTGTATCCGGTGCTTCTTTATTAAAATAAATAATATTAAATAGTCTTCTTACATTATGGAAGCCTTGTCTACCCTTTATAAAGCCATTCTGATCTCGATTAATAATATTTGGTAAAATTTCTTGTATTCGTCTTGCTAAAATTTTACAGATTATCTTAAGGTCGGCGTTTAATAGGCTTATTGGTCTCATATTTTCACATTTATTAGAGGGCTTACCTGGTTTTGGCAGCAGTATAATTAAGGCATTATTTATGTATGATGGTAAATTATTATTTTGAAATGCTTCTAAAACCATTTCCAAAAAAGGTTTTATTAATTTATTCTTAAATTTTTTATAAAGGTCAACTGGAAGACCATCTGGTCCTGCACTTTTTCCTGATTTCATATTATCAATGGCTAGCCCAACTTCTTCTTGACTAATTTTAGACTCCAATATCTCCCTGTTTTCATTTGGAATACACGGTATAGATAGTTCGTTCAAAAACCCATTTAGTTTTGTTAAATCAGGTTCATTTTTGGTATCATATAATTTTTCATAGTAATCTCTAAAGGCTCTATTAATTTCTAAAGGATCTATAACTACCTGTCCGTTACTTATAATACTGGTAATTGGTGTTTTAATTTCCAATTGTTTAATCTGCCATGCTGATAATTTTCCTGATTTTTCACCTTGTTCATAAAAAGATTGTTTCAATCTTAGAAGACTCGAGGCAGCTCTATTCGCTGATTTTTTGTCGTATTCAGCTCTCAAAATCAGTAATTCATTCTCCAACCTTGGGTCACTTCCTGCATACACTTTTTCCTGAAGACTTTTTATTTTATGTTCCAATTTAGCTCTCTCCTCTCGAGTCTTCTTAGATTTTGATCCTGTATAACTAATAATATGTCCCCTAATAAAAGCTTTGAAAGCCTCCCACTTTACACATGCTGATGTTTGTGTAGTATTGATGTCAAAGAACTCGTCTATCTGTTTTTCTATATACTTGACAAATTCCTCATCCTGAAGCCATTTATGCTGAAATTGCCATCTACCTGATTCCTTTGTCAATTTTTTATCTACATATATTAGACAACAGGGTGCATGATCAGAGATCACAATGTTATCATAAAAGCAGTTTTGAATCTTGGACCTTAATTCTGTGGAAATCAAAAAATAATCAATACGTGAGAATGTCTTGTAGGTACTGGAATAACAAGAATAGGCTTTAACTTGTGGTTTCATTTCTCTCCATATATCTAACAATCTCAATTCTTTCATAAAATGATTAATAGTCATCCTACATCCAATGTGCGTACAATCCAGTCCTGTTGATCTATCCACACCTGGATTCAATGTACAATTAAAATCCCCTGCTATTATATGTTGCCCTGTAAGTGATGATAAGATGAGAAATAAATTAGCAAAGAACTTCTGATCATCTATATTGGGACCATATAAGTTCACAAGATTTATATTTTCTAATAGCAAAGAACCTTGAATGATTACATATCTTCCAAATTTGTCTCCAATTACATTTTTCACTTGAAAAGGAACTGATTTATGTATGAGAGTCATAACTCCCCTGGCTCGGGATGAAAATGAAGAGGTGAATACACTTCCCTGCCATCTACTCCTAATTCTTTTAACATCCTCCTCTATCAGATGAGTTTCTTGTAAAAACACAATTCTTGAACCCATGTCCTTTATTTTATTCATAACTTGTTTAAGTTTTTTTAAATTTTGTAGACCTCTGCAATTCCATGAAGTTAAATTAAGATTAACACTTTGGTCCATGATCAATAGAGAGTTTGGGATTACCTTGCAGTGTAAACATGCTCATACAGAGAAGCAAAAACATGAGTGGTTGAACATTCATCCTACAAACTACACACAAACAAATTTCCCCTTCCCACACTTGTGGCAAACCCCCCAAAATCAAAAGAAAAATTCTGTCTCCCGATATAGCCATCGACCGTTCCACACCCACGGGGAACAGCCTAAGCCACTCCTTCTTCATCCTCCCAATCACCCTAACTCTACTGCTTTTAATGACGTAACATTAACTCTCCTCTGTAGTTTTCCAACTTAACTCCAAAATTTTTAACAACTTTGTACATCATAGTTTTTTTTTTTTGTTTGTTTGTTTTGTTTTTGTTTTGTTTTTTTAATATATAATACAATCTATATTTTGTAAACTTACTATTTACTTCAAGTCAGTCAGATGCCTGTGCAAATGCTTAATTATTCTACCTTATATTTTGTTCATGCTTAGCTCCCACCAGTCTCTTCTTCTTCTTTGATCTTCTTGATGAACTCCTGCGCCTCCTCTGGGGTCTTGAAGATGTGGGTTCTGCCCTCATACGTGGTCAGCAGTCTCGCAGGATAGATTACACCATGACGAATCCAAAGGTTGCGCAGCTCCTTACGTACGGGATCAAACTGCTTCCTCAATTGCTGGATTCCTGTGGCCAAATCTGGGTAGAACCGCACCTGCTGGTCCTGGTGTTTAATCTCTCCTTTTTTAGCTCGTGCAGCGTTGAAGATCTTCATCCTGTCTCTGTTGCTAAGAAACTTCATAATTAAGGTCCTCGGCGGTCCCTTATCTCTCCGTGGGCCAATACGATGTGCTTTTTCCAGAACCACTGCTGATTGCAACTCCTCGCTGCCCAGCACCTCCGGAATCCACTTTTCCAGAAAGGAACATACGTCCCGACCTTCTGATTCCTCTGGAAGACCCACCAGCCTCAAATTATTCTGTCTCGACCGAGATTCCAAATCCAAAATATTATCTTCCAGAGATTTATTTTTTTTTTCCAAAGTGCGCACCTTTAATTGAAGACGGGTGACGTCATCTTCAGCACTAGCGAGACGGAGCTCCATCTGCGCCGTTCGTTCTACACAGTCACCCAATTCCTTTCTTATTCCTTCCAACGCTGTCATAATCCCATCAAATCTAGAGGAAAAGTCCGCTCTCATTGAACTCATGGCAGCCATCAGCGCATCTGCGCCATTCCCCGCAGATATCGCAGCGTTGCCAGCCTCCTCCGCCATATATGGAGTTTTGTTTACTGCGTCACAGACCTGAAAGTCCGTTAATTTGGACTGTTTCGGCGGCTCGCTTTTTCCTTTTCCTGGTTTTCCAGCCTTAGGCTTCGCCGACATATCTTCGCCCAAATGCTGGGATACGTTCTGTTCCAAATGAGAGAGTTATTTGCCGATTTTTTTTTTTCCAGGAGCAGAGCAGAGCGAGACACGTCCGTCCTACGTGGCAGCCATAACCGGAAGTCCTGTGACATTGTTTTTAGTTCTGCCAGAATGTCTAGTTTCACCCTCCACGCCCTTGGAAGGGCGATAATTAGTCAAGGCGTGCATGTCACCGCATATGATGTGCAGTTGATCTGGGCATTCCACTCCACAATTATTAACTTTTAATAATTAACTTTTATTAATTGTGCGAGCACACCGAGAGGAGTGCCATCACTGACTGGGGAAGGCTGGGTGTGCCTCCCCGTGAACGATCGTGGAGCACCCTCCACTCCACAATTATTAACTTTTAATAATTAATTTTTAATAATTGTGCAAGCACACTGAGAGGAGCACCATTGCTGACTGGGGTAGGCTGGGCGTGCCTCCCTGCGAATGATCGTGGAGCGCCCAGTCGGCAGTCCTTTGCAGGGAGCCAAGCTCAGCCTGCCCGGTTAATGGGAGTCTCGGCTGTTGCTTTAGCGTGGTGCCAGCGGTTCAGATGCTGCTTCCCCCTTCCCTCGCCTGTCCAGTTAACAGGAGTCTCGGCTGTTGCCTTAGCATGGTGCCAGCGGTTCATCTGCTATCTATCTATCTATCTATCTATCTATCTATCTATATATATATATATATATATATATATATATATATATATATACTGTATATATATATATATATATATATATTGTTGTTCGTCCGTCTTTCTCGACAATGACCAAAGACATCACAGGGAAGAGGTCTGGCTCTGTGGCTCTGCCACAGGTCGGGCACAGGTGGTCTGCGCAGGCAGAAGATACAGGGGTGGCTCTGGACTTGCGAAGCTCACATTTTCTCTGGGCCTTGACAATCCTGTTCAGCTCAAAGGAGGCAGCACCTTTGCTGGTATGGCTACGCCAGTCTGGTTGGTCTAGTGCTAGGGTCTCCCAGGTGTCAGGACTGATGTCAAAGCTCTTCAGGGAGGCCTTAAGAGTGTCTTTGTAGTAACGCTTCTTCTGACCACCTTGTGAGCGCTTGCCCTCTGCTTGTTCACCGTAGAACAGTCTCTTTGGAAGTCAGGCATACGAACAAGGTGGCCAGCCCACCTAATCTGGGTTCTCTTGAGCAGGGTGTGGATGCTAGGCAGCTCAGCTTGGGAGAGGACCTCTGTGTCAGGGATTTTGTCCTGCCAGGTGATCTTCAGGAGCTTTCTGAGACAGTTCAGGTGGAAGCGTTTTAGCTTTCTGGCATGGCGCTTGTAGGCTGTCCAGGTCTCACAGGCGTACAGTAGGGAAGGCAGGACAACTGCCTTGTACACCTTCAGTTTTGTGGTCAGCCTGATGCATCTCCTTTCCCACACTGTTGCACGTAGCCGTTCGAATGCTGAGCTTGCCTTGGCAATGCGCGAATTAACCTCATCGTTGATGATGACAGACCTGGAGAGTGTGCTGCCGAGGTACGTGAACTTGTCAACAGCCTTGAGGGTCTCCACGTTGACAGTGATGGCTGGTTCCATGCAAGTCTTCTGCGGTGCGGGTTGGTGCAGGACCTTGGTTTTCTTCGTACTGATTGTGAGCCCAAAGTTGTTGCAAGCAGCGGAGAAGCAGTTCATGCTCTGCTGCATCTGGGCCTCTGTAGCGGTGTTGAGTGCGCAGTTGTCTGCGAACAGGAAGTCACACACTGAGTCCCCTTCAACCTTGGTTTTGGCTTGGAGCCTCCGCAGGTTGAAGAGCCTGCCATCCATCCTGTACCTGATCCTGATGGCACTTTCTTCATCATTGCAGAAGGCATCAGACAGCATAGCTATGAACATCATGCTGGAAAGTGTGGGTGCGAGTACACAGCCCTGCTTGACCCCATTGGTGACTGAGAAAGCTTCGGAGGAATCTCCATCGTCCAGTACTCAAGCAAGCGTGCTGTCATGGAACTGGTGCACCATGCTGATGAACTTGTCTGGGCAGCTGAACTTCACCATGATCTTCCACAGCCCCTCACAACTGACGGTATCAAAAGCCTTGATCAGATCTACAAATGTTGTGTAGAGGTCCCTGTTCTGCTCTTGACACTTCTCCTGAAGCTGGCGTGCGGTGAAGATCATGTCAGTAGTTCCATGACCCTCTCTGAAGCCACACTGGGTCTCCGGCAGGTGACCGTTTTCCATGTGCCGAATAAGGCAGTTGAGAAGGACTCTTGCAAGGATCTTGCCAGCGATGGTGAGGAGAGAGATCCCACGGTGGTTGTCGCAGGACTGCCTGTTTACCTTTCTCTTGTAGAGATGGACAATGGAGGCGTCCTTGAGGTCCTGGGGGATAACTTCTTGCTGTCACATGGTCTGAAAGAGCTCGGTGAGTTTCTGTATTAGAACTGGTCCTCCTGCCTTGTAGATTTCAGCTGGGATGGAGTCAGAGTCTGGTGCCTTGCAATTCAAAAGGAGTTTGATCGCTTTTTTGACTTCTGATTCCGTTGGAGGTTCTGCCAGAGACGTGTTCACCTCTACTTGGGGCATGTGAGTGATGGCTTCTGCATTGATGGACGAAGGTCTGTTCAGGACGCTGCTCAAATGTTCTGCCCATCTTTCCAGGATTGCGTTCTTGTCAGTGAGGGGAGTGGACCTGTCAGCACTAAGCTGTGGTGATGTTCCAGAAGACTGAGGCCCGTAGATGGTCTTAAGGGCATATGTAGAAGTGTTTGGAGTTGCTGCTGTCAGTGTACTGCTGTATTTCATCTGCCTTTTTGCTGAGCCAGAAGTCCTGCATCTCTCAGAGCTTTGCCTGCACCTTTCCTTTGATGGAGTTGAAGGTTGCCTTCTTTTTTTTTCCACAATATTTTTATTGAACCTTTTTTTCAACAAACATGACACCAACAATCAAACCCCAACACTAAAAGAAACCAAAAAAAAAAAAACAAATATTCCCAAAACACCATCAACCATTAACAAAACAAGTCAAACAATGCTCCTCTGTTTAGCCTAGGTAATCCATTGCATAAGTATACATATTATACATTCACCAATTTGGAAATTACAAGGTCCACACACATCATTCACCTTCTTCTTCAGTAGTTATGTTTAGTTTCTTTACATAATCAATGAAAGGTCTCCATATATTCTCAAACACATTTTCCTTTGATTTCAATATGTATGTTATTCTTTCTAGTGGAAGGTTTGTTAACATCTGTCTTAACCACTGAGTCACATCTGGTCTATGAGTCTTTTTCCACAGCAGTGCAATACATTTTTTGGCGTGAAACAAACTGAGGTCTATGAATGTTCTTTCACTCTTATTAAAGTTATGCTTTTCTGGATACAGACCCAACAAAAACAATTTAGGATTCAATATGAGTTGTTTTGAAATTATTTTTTCAATTGTTACCCTCACCTCTTCCCAAAACATTCTAATTTTTCTACATTCCCAAAAACAATGAAATAGAGTTCCTTTACTTTCCATACATTTTGTGCACGTATCTGGTATGTTTTTGTTATATCTATTTAACTCCACCGGTGTAACATACATCCGCATTAACCATTTAAAATGTATCAATTTAAGACGTACATTTATTGATTTGGTTTGAGCTTCTGTGCAAGCCAATTCCCATTGTTCCTCTGAAATTTCAATTTGTAGGTCTTCTTTCCAATAATTCATTCTTTTCTGTGAGTTTTCACTTGAGGATAATATCAGTGAGTTATAGAACTCTGAAATAATACCCTTTCTCTTACTATTTTTCGTCAAAATTTTTTCCAAGTATGAATAGGTAGGACGGGTGAGAGCATTATTTTGATTTGATCGAATGAAATTCCTAAGCTGAAGATATTTAAAAAAATGTGTTCTATTAAGATTAAATTTAGCCCTCAGTTCTTCAAAAGACATTATGTTGTCTGAACATGCTAAATATAAGTCTTGAATCTTTTGAATCCCTTTTAAATTCCATAATTTAAATACAGCATCCGCTCTCCCTGGTGTAAAATATTGATTACCCCATATTGGGCTAAATTGGGACAATAAGTGCGGTTCTTTTAAATATTTTTTGATTTCATACCATATTTTGATCATATGCTTTACAATTGGATTTTTAACTTGTTTCTGTAATTTTTTAGCCGAGTCTGAGTATATGAATAAGGGAAGAGGTAAAGGTAAATTGTATGATTCCATCTCCGTCCAGTGAGGGAGATCATTTGATGAAAAATAATATGTCATAGACCTCAGTTGTGCTGACCAGTAATACAACATAAAGTTTGGACATTTCAGACCTCCACGATCAAATGGCAAATATAGTAAGGACAGACGTAATCTAGCCTTCCTATTGTTCCATATAAATTCCACTAACTTTTTTTTAATTCTTGAGAATAGATCTGAAGGTGGTGGTAAAGGAATGCATTGAAATAAATATAGTATTTTGGGTAAGATATTACTTTTAAGTATATTAATTCTCCCGATCATCGACATTGGCAGTGACATCCATCTCTGAAGCAACTCATTAATATCTGTCATTAAGGCTTCATAGTTGATACTAGCAGCTGATTCTAACTTAGGCACAATTTGAATTCCTAAGTATTTAAACTGATTTACAACATTGAATTGATTTACCTCAGGAGCTGGATGCTTTCTCTGGGTCTCATTTAGCATTAATATTGAAGATTTATTTTTATTTATTTTATATCCTGATATTTCCCCAAAGTTCTTTATTATATTTAACAAGGTCGGAATTGATTTTTTAAGATTTGACATAAACAAAATTATGTCATCAGCATACAGGGAGATTTTATGTTCTATTGGTCCTACTTTAATTCCATATATTTGTGGATGTAAACACACTGCCATCGCCAAAGGTTCAATTGCCATAGTAAACAGTAAAGGCGAAAGTGGGCAGCCTTGTCGACAACCTCTATTAATTTTTATTGATTTTGAGATATTGCTATTTGTTAGGATTTCTGCTGTAGCATTATTGTATATTATCTGAACCCATTTTATGAAATTCTTTCCAAGTCCAAACCTTTGTAAAACTTCAAAAAGAAAGGGCCATTCGACCCTATCAAAGGCCTTTTCAGCATCCAATGATAGGAGAGCTGTATCCGGTGCTTCTTTATTAGAATAAATTATATTAAATAATCTTCTTACATTATGGAAGCCTTGTCTTCCCATTATAAAGCCATTCTGATCTCGGTTAATTATATTTGGTAATATTTCTTGTAGTCGTCTTGCTAAAATTTTACAGATTATCTTAAGGTCTGCATTTAATAGGCTTATTGGTCTCATGTTTTCACATTTATTAGAAGGTTTACCTGGTTTTGGCAACAGTATAATTAAGGCATTATTTATATATGGCGGTAATTTACTTTTTTGAAATGCTTCTAAAACCATTTCCAAAAATGGTTTTATTAATATATTCTTAAATTTTTTATAGAGGTCAACTGGAAGACCGTCAGGTCCCGCACTTTTTCCTGATTTCATATTATCAATGGCTAGCCCAACTTCTTCTTGACTAATTTTTGACTCCAGTATCTCCCTGTTTTCATTTGGAATACATGGTATAGATAATCCGTCCAAAAACCCATTTAGTTTTGTTAAGTCAGTTTCATTTTTTGTATCATATAGTTTTTCATAATAATCTCTAAAGGCACTGTTAATTTCTAAAGGATCTACGACTGCCTGTCCGTTACTTATAATACTGGTAATTGGTGTTTTAAATTCTAATTGTTTAATCTGCCATGCCAATAATTTTCCTGATTTTTCACCTTGTTCATAAAAGGTTTGCTTCAATCTTAGAAGACTCGAGGCAGCTCTATTTGCTGATTTTTTGTCATATTCAGCTCTCAGAATCAGTAATTCATTCTCTAATTTGGGATTACTTCCTGCATACACTTTTTCTTGAAGAATTTTTATTTTACGTTCCAATTGGACTCTCTCCTCTCGAGTCTTCCTAGATTTTGAACCTGTATAACTAATAATATGCCCCCTAATAAAAGCTTTGAAAGCTTCCCACTTTATTACATGCTGATGTTTGTGTAGTGTTGATATCAAAGAACTCATCTATCTGTTTTTCTATGTACTTAACAAATTCCTCATCTTGAAGCCATTTATGCTGAAATTGCCACCTACCAGGAACCTTTGTCAATTTCTTATCTACATATATTATACAGCAGGGTGCATGATCAGAAATCACAATGTTATCATAGAAACAGTTTTGAATCTTGGACCTTAATTCCATAGAGATCAAAAAATAGTCAATACGTGAAAATGTCTTGTAGGTGTTAGAATAACAAGAATAGGCTTTGACTTGTGGTTTCATTTCTCTCCATATGTCTAGCAATCTCAATTCTTTCATAAAATGATTAATGGTCATCCTACATCCATTGTGCGTACAGTCCTGTCCTGTTGACCTATCTATACTGGGATTCAATGTACAGTTAAAATCCCCTGCTATTATATATAGCCCTGTGAGTGATGCTAAAGTAAAAAATAAATTAACAAAGAAGCTTTGATCATCTATATTGGGACCATATATGTTCACCAGATTTATATTTTCTAATAACAAAGATCCTTGGATGATTAGATATCTTCCCAATTTATCTCCAATTACATTTTTCACTTGAAATGGGACTGATTTATGTATGAGAGTCATAACTCCCCTGGCTCGGGATGAAAACGATGAGGTGAACACACTTCCCTGCCATCTCCTCCTTATTCTTTTTACATCCTCCTCTATTAGATGAGTTTCTTGTAAAAACACAATTTTTGAACCTATGTCTTTTATTTTATTCAAAACTTGTTTAAGTTTTTTTTAGGTTTTGTAGACCTCTGCAATTCCATGATGTTAAATTAAGCTTAACGCTTTGGTCTATGATCAATAAAGAGTTTGAGATTACCTTGCAATATAAACATGCTCATACAGAGAAGCAAAAACATGGATGGTTGAACATTCATCCCACAGACTACACACAAACAAATTCCCCCTCCCCACATTCGTGGTAATCCCCCCAAAATCAAAAAAAAAAATTCCGTCTCCCGTTATAGCCTGAATCTGCTCCTCCCCCGTGAGGATCAGTCAAACCACTCACTCTTTCCTCCTCTCAATCACCCTGACTCTGCTACTTTTAATGACATGACAATAACTCTCTTCTGTAGTTTTTCCAATTTAACTCCAAAATTTTATAGCAACTTTGTACATCATAGCCTTTTTTTTTTAATATATCATACCATCTATATTTTGTAGACATGCTATATATTTCAAATCAATCAGATGCTTGAACACTTGCTTAAATATTCTACCTTTTATATCTTGTTCTTGCTTCATGCTTGGCTCTCGCCAGTCTCTCCTTGGATCTGCTTAATGAGTTCCTGCGCCTCCTGAGGGGTCTTAAAGACTTGGGTTCTCCCTTTATACGTGACCAGCAGTCTTGCAGGATAAATCACCCCGTGACGAATTCCAAGGCTGCGCAGCTCTTTACGGGCGGGGTCAAACTGTTTCCTTAATTGTTGGATTCCTGCGGCCAAGTCTGGGTAGAACCGCACCTGTTGGTCCTGGTATTTAATTTCTCCTTTAGTGCGGGCTGCGCTGGAGACCGTCATCTTGTCCCTGTAGTTAAGGAACTTCATTATCAGCGTCCTCGGTGTTGTCTTCTTATCTCTCGATGGGCCTATTCGGTGTGCACTTTCCAAGACGACTGATGACCGTAGATCCGCATTATCCAGCACCTCTGGGATCCACTTCTCCAAAAAGGAACACTCATCCTGTTCCTCCGCCCCCTCCGGAAGGCCCACAAGCCTTAAATTATTCCGTCTAGACCGGGATTCCAAGTCCAAGACGTTTTCTTCCAGATGTTTATTCTTTAATTCCAATGTTTGGACCTTTAATTGCAGGCTGTTGACGTCATCTTCAGTGTTAGAGATCCGGAGCTCCGCCTGCGTTATTCGCTCCATACAGTCGCTTATTTCTTTTCTCATAGCTTCAATCGCAGCTATAATCCCATCAAACTTAGACGAAAAGTCTGTTCTCATAGCGCTGATGGCAGCAAGAACCGCATTCGTTCCTTCGGCAGTCACCGCCCCGCCGGTAGCTCCCTCCTCAGCCATGGTCACAGGTGTTTTATCTGCTGCGTCACGAGCGTGGAAATCTGTTAACTTGGCTTGTTTCATCGAATCAGTTTTTCCTCCGCCTGATTTCGCAGCCTTAGTTTTTACCATATCCGCCCCCAAACGCTAGAGCAGGTTTTTGTTCCAATTGGGAGAGTTTTAGCCAACTTTTTTATCATTAGGAGCAGAGCAGAGTGAAGCACACCCTTCTAAGCGGCCGCCATAACCGGAAGTCCTGAAGGTTGCCTTCTTAGAGGCAGATCTGCTGTCTTGCTGGTACGCTCTGTGGGCTTCACGCTTCTTGTCAAGCAGACTGCTGTGATCCGTCCAGCAGTCTGCGCCACACATTGCCTTTGTCACTCTAACGTCCTGCCTGTCTCTCCTCACAATGATGTAATTGATCAGATGTCAATGCTTGTTGCGTGGATGCATCCAGGAGGTCTTGTTGCGATTAGGCAAGCGGTAGACAATATCAGTGATCAGAAGGTCATGAGAGGTGCATGTCTTCAGTAGGAGAAGACCGTTGCTGTTGCACTTTCCAACTCCATTTCTCCCAAGGACTCCCTCCCATGTCTGGTAGTCTGTACCAACTCTGGCATTAAAGTCTCCAAGAACTATGAGTTTGTCCTCCTTTGGTACGCCTTCAATGAGAGTCTCTTAAGTCCACTTAAAACTTGTCTTTGATCTCATCTGGGTTCGTCATGGTGGGGCCATATGCACTGATAAAGGTGGCATGGCGTTTTCCTCGGAGGGGCAGCCGCAGGGTCATGAGGCGGTCGTTGGTTCCTTTGGAGAGGCTGGTAAACTTGCTGATCAGATTGGATCTGATTGCGAAACCCACTCCTGCTTCACGGCGTTCTTCGTTGCCTTGGTCGCTCCAGAAAAAGGTGTAGCCGGCTTTCACTTCTGTCAGCTGACCTTCGTCTGCAAACCTGGTCTCGCTCAGAGCTGCAATATAGGTGTGGATGAGGAGAACCTGCTGAGTTCTCTTGCGACAAATGCTGTCCATCTCTCAGGTCTGTCCACTTTGGAGCTGTCCATGAGCGTTTGCACATTCCAAGTCCCAATGGTGAATGATGTCACTTTAGTTGATTTCTTCTGAGAATTTCAACCGCTAGCGTGGGATTCCCGCCAGCCGCGGCTTGCTGCCCAGGGTGTAGTGAAGCAGGCTATGTTTAGGGCACCTTAACTAGCCCCTTCCTCAGGCCATGGAGGTGAGCAAAGCGAATCCTAAAGAGGGCTGCGACACCCAGGGGCCTGCCGAACTCCACTGCTGCTTCGGCCCAGTAGAGAGCAACCCTATGCCCTGGGCTGCCTGTGTGTGGGATTGTGGCTACAGCCTCCAGTGTATCTGCACCTGCTGCTTCGTCACTTGCCCATCGCCACAGGACTTGGAGGGGGGGGTGGATGAGAAGGAAATTGCGGGGGGGGGGAGGGTGATGTCTTGCGCGTGAATTTGATTTAAGTGAGGGAGAGTTGCGCAGGGTTGTCAGCCTCACTCTCTCGTCCCAGCCAATCTGGATCCAGTGGCAAGACGTAGTCAAGTCGGCTGGAGATAGATTAGGATGCAGTGGATGGCCAGCAATGTCCTACGTGTCTCACTGTGCCATAGTTGCGCTCCACAACGCTTTGCTGGGTCTGCCTTCCTGCCCGTTGAGCCAATCTGGTGGTTTCCTCCGTGGAGTCTGCCGGGTCCAGTCAATGCATGTGTAGGTAGACAAGCCTTACCTCACCAAGGGTTTCAAACCTGTTGGCTACCCTCACCTGGTTTCGCCCACCAGTCGAAGTGGTTTACCGGGGTGTGACCGCTGTTGCATGCAAACAGCTACTTGGAGCCACAGGTGAGAGTTGAGTGCCAAGTGGGAACCAAAGCAAACCAACCACCCGGAAGTGTGACTGTTGCCACATCAGAGGTACTATCCCTCCCTGACACTCCATACACCCCCATATATATAAATACATATTTAGGCAACTCTAGAAAAAATTAAGAGACCATAGAGGCCACTGAAAAATTCTGATTTTATCTGGTTTTACTATTGATACGTACGTATGTGTTTGAGTAAAATTAACAATTTTGTTTTATTCGCTAACCTACTGAAAACAACTCACCCAAATTCCAAGTGAAAATATCATCATTTAGAGCATTTATTTACATGAATTGACAACTGGCCAAAACAACAAAAAAAGATGTTGCTTTTAGAACAAATATTGCAAAGAAAACAAGTTCATGTTCATTCTTAAACACTTACAATACTTAAGTTTTAACTTAGGAAGAACTCAGAAATCTGTATTTGTGTAATACCTCTCATTTTTATTCATAGCTTTCATGCGTCTTACTGTGCTTAGATGATCCACCTAATCAGTACCTCCTTAAGTAGACTGACATGTCCTTGTGTTGGACTTCAACAGATACTCAAATTGAATGGCTTCCATACATGTAGAGATGCTTATTTAGGACAGACTTTGCAGTGGTCTCTTATTTTTTTTTCCAGAGCTGTATATGAGAAGCCCTATCTTAGAGTGCTTAAAAAAAAGTTAAAAAGTGATCCAAAATCTGCCTCAAGGTCTAAAGTTGCATTCAGACCAAATGGAAAGCAAATTTTTCACATGCCGTGATTACATGTTAACTCAGTGTAAACATGCAAATTTGCGCATTAACGTCCAAGGGAGTTGGTTGCAATAGCTAATCAGCCTTGAGATTCCGCTGTCACTGGAGTAAAGGTATCAACACTAGAGAGTAAACTAGTTTAAAAAAGAGACTGGCACTCATCTATAGACAGATGGACTGGGAGCTCTGCAGCTGAAACAGAGTGTCAGGAGTTTATCCACCCACGTACTGCTGTTGTGGATGTGCTAACTTAGGCTAGCAGGCTAGCAGTGTAAACAGCCATCATCCCAGTACAGTTTCTGTAGGAGGCAGTGACATTTTCCCAGCTGTGTGCCCGCCCCCCCCCCCCCCCAGATAACGTTGTAAACCTAAATATGATGACATTTTTGACATTTCCACAGCAGGTAGAAAGCAGCTGCAGAAGTTATGAAGGCAATTTTGCCCCTCTGTAACTTGCTCAGACGTGAATTTGCTTCTATTCACGTGTTTGCATTGAGTTTACATGTAAGCATGCCTTCGAGTTTCGTCTGAACACACCTTAAGGGGTTCATCCTTAACTCAAGGGCCACCTTTCAATTTCATCAAATTTCATCCTGTACATTTTTTGTATGATCCTGCGAACAGACGAACAAACTAACGACCACAGTCCTTTTTTTAGCAAAGGTAATTATGAGTGATACTTTGGCTTTTTTCATATACTTGTAAATTTGTTATTTTTTTTCTCACAAATGAGATTTTTCTCTGGAATTTGTGACTTTTTTTCATACTAATTGAGAGATTTTCCTCATACATCTGTCATGTTTACGTGTTTTTTTTTTTGTTTTCAAATTTGTGACTTGATCTGCAGTTGATCACAAATTTACGAAAATAAGATGCACATTTGCATTGTGCAACAACAAGATCTAGAAACAAGCAATTGCAACAGAAAGAAGAGTTTTAAAAGCTTAAACTCAATTCATATGAACTGTACAAACAAAAATCTCTATGGGAGCAGAATAGCAATTGAGTTGTTTAAGGAATTGTGTCGATTCAAAGTAAAAGGTTCAAACAGTCCAGCAGCCTATAAAAAAGAGGAGAGATAAAGCCAATGTAGCAGAGGTTAATCAGCACCTAAGACACCTGCAAGAGATTTAGAAGGAATGACAGATCATTTAATGAGAACTCTAGGATATATAGTGGTTTCTCTATTCCTCACAAAGTACTCCAACAGACTGTAACATAAAACTAAAACCATCTTTGATTCCTCAAGGAGTGTGTGCTGATATTTCATCTCAATACCTGAAGAATTATTAAAATTCTTGATAGACTAGTCAGGGTTATATAAATCCTTAAGCTAAATCTGCACCGAACTGTCACTTCAGTTTACTGAAGTCTAAATGTGTGTATCCTGGAGCTGGGAAGTAACTGTGATAATTTCAACCTTTTTTTTCCCCCACAGATCCCTTAATGCTCACAAAACCAGCAAGTAGTAGGCAGAAAATGGCTCTTCAGACACAGACACTGAGATGTTTTCCCTTAGTAAGATGCCTAACAGTCTGGGTGTTGGTCAAAACAACAGCAGAGAGAAAGTTTCAAAGTTGAAATTGAATCTGCCACTTCTCATCACAACACAAAATCCACACTGAAGTCGAGACTCAGCTGAGCAAAAAATAAACAACTGTCATCGCTTTACTGTTTGAGATAACCTTTTAAGTTGGCAGCAGAAGCAGTCAGAGTGCTGTGGGCCCAGCTGGTGTCAGATTTAGTTGTCAGACTGCTGCGAGATAATGAACTACAAGGACCATGATCAGGGTAATCTGAGGGGAAACGTGACCTGTAGCTAAACAAATAAAATGCCAGCAGAGTCTTGAGTGAGAAAAAAATTATTTTATATAAGATAAGATAAGCCTTTATTAGTCCCACAACGGGGAAATTCCAGGACTGCAACAGCACAGGGATAGCAACACTCAGAGCAACAATCAGAAGGCAAGAAAAAAAAAGCAAGCAAGCAAGAGCAGCTAATATACATATGTACATATTACTATAAATATATATATATATACACACAGACACACAGTGTAGAGCATTGTAGCTGGATGGGATAAATATATGAGTATATAAACACACAGTACGGAGCATTGCAGCTAGATGGAATAAATATGTAAATATATAAACACACAGTGCGGAGCAATGTAGCTAGATGGAATAATATGTAGATATATAAACACACAAATATATTTTTAGTTCACCTACTGAAAATACCAAAGAATATTTATAACATATTGAGAATATGTTGTTATATACTGGAATATATTGTTAAATTACTATTGTTGTTATCACACACACACACACACACGTGCATATACAGTGGGGTAAAAAAGTATTTAGTCAGCCACCAATTGTGCAAGTTCTGCCACTTAAAAGATGAGAGAGGTCTCCAATTTTCATCATAGGTATACCTCAACTATGAGAGACAAAACGAGAAAAAAAATCCAGAAAATCACATTGTCTGATTTTCAAAGAATTTATTTGCAAATTATGGTGGAAAATAAGTATTTGGTCAATAACAAAAGTTCATCTCAGTACTTTGTTATATACCCTTTGTTGGCAATGACAGAGGTCAAACGTTTTCTGTAAGTCTTCACAAGGTTTTCACACACTGTTGCTGGTATTTTGGCCCATTCCTCCATGCAGATCTCCTCTAGAGCAGTGATGTTTTGGGGCTGTCGCTGGGCAACACGGACTTTCAACTCCCTCCAAAGATTTCCTATGGGGTTGAGATCTGGAGACTGGCTAGGCCACTCCAGGACCTTGAAATGCTTCTTACAAAGCTACTCCTTCGTTGCCCGGGTGGTGTGTTTGGGATCATTGTCATGCTGAAAGACCCAGCCACGTTTCATCTTCAATGCCCTTGCTGATGGAAGGAGGTTTTCACTCAAAATCTCACAATACATGGCCCCATTCAATCTTTCCTTTACACGGATCAGTCGTCCTGGTCCCTTTGCAGAAAAACAGCCCCAAAGCATGATGTTTCCACCCCCATGCTTCACAGTAGGTATGGTGTTCTTTCTCCTCCAAACACGACAAGTTGAGTTTTTACCAAAAAGCTCTATTTTGGTTTCATCTGACCATATGACATTCTCCCAATCCTCTTCTGGATCATCCAAATGCTCTCTAGCAAACTTCAGACAGGCCTGGACATGTACTGGCTTAAGGAGGGGGACACGTCTGGCACTGCAGGATTTGAGTCCTTGGCGGCGTAGTGTGTTACTGATGGTAGTCTTTGTTACTTTGGTCCCTGCTGTCTGCAGGTCATTCACTAGGTCCCCCCGTGCGGTTCTGGGATTTTTGCTCACCGTTCTCGTGATCATTTTGACCCCACGGGGTGAGATCTTGCATGGAGCCCCAGATCGAGGGAGATTATCAGTGGTCTTGTATGTCTTCCATTTTCTAATAATTGCTCCCACAGATGATTTCTTCATACCAAGCTGCTTGCCTATTGCAGATTCAGTCTTCCCAGCCTGGTGCAGGTCTACAATTTTGTTTCTGGTGTCCTTTGATAGCTCTTTGGTCTTGGCCATAGTGGAGTTTGGAGTCTGACTGTTTGAGGTTGTGGACAGGTGTCTTTTATACTGATAACGAGTTCAAACAGGTGCCATTAATACAGGTAACGAGTGGAGGACAGAGGAGCCTCTTAGAGAAGAAGTTACAGGTTTGTGAGAGCCAGAAATCTTGCTTGTTTGTAGGTGACCAAATACTTATTTTACCGAGGAATTTACCAATTAATTCATTAAAAATCCTTCAATGTGATTTTCTGGATTTTTTTTTTCTCATTTTGTCTCTCATAGTTGAGATATACCTATGATGAAAATTGGAGACCTCTGTCATCTTTTAAGTGGCAGAACTTGCACAATTGGTGGCTGACTAAATACTTTTTTGCCCCACTGTATATATATATATATATATATATATATATATATATATATATATATATAAAATCCAGAAAATCACATTGAAGGATTTTTTTTTTTTTTAATTTAAGTTTTTGTAAAGGGTATACAGGTCATTACAGCATTGCATTGTTTACATTTTCATCACATGTTCCCTTATTTTTTGCTATTTGACAACATTGGTAGGATAGTTATTACAACAACCCCCCCCCTTTTTTTTTTAAAGTGAAAGAAAAAGTGAAGTTAAGGAGAATTAAATAAAAAACAAACAAACAAACAAATGAATAAACAAACAAACAGAACAGCAAAAAACAAACAAACAGAAAATTAAGTAATTAAAAGTAAAAGAGCAACTGAGTAGTGTTGGAACAAAGAGCGGGACCATTATTGAAATGGTATTTGTCAAAGATTAGTTCTAATGGAAGACACATATGCGATCCAGGGTTGCCAAAAGATTATGAACCCATCCATGTCCTGTCTCAGTGCGAATGTCAACTTTTCCATCGAGTAAATGTCTTGAATCACGTTAATCCAATCTTCAGGTGTAGGACAGTCCTTCAGCATCCATTTTTTAGTTAGGGCTTTTTTACTTGCCAATATTAAAACATTGAATAAGTATTTATCTCCTCGTCTTTCCAGTGAGTCCGGTAATAAACCCAAATACAAAGTTACAAAAGAAAAGGGAACTGTTATTTTGAATATTTTCCCCAATATTGTCTGTACGTTGGACCAATATTGGTGGATAACTGGGCATGACCAAAACACATGAAAATGATTTGCAGTCTTTTCACCACACAAGCGCCAACAGTTCAACCCCTTATGGGTAAATTTGTTTTGTGCAGGTGTTCTGAAAAATCTTACCAAGTTTTTCCATCCAAATTCTCTCCACTGCAGGGATGAGGTACTTTTCCATTGCTGTTTATTTAGCTTTTCCCATATTTCCAATTGTAAAGTGAAATTCCCCTCTTTTTCCCATCTCTCTTTTATATACGATGTGTTGTCTCCTTTTAAGTCTTGAAGACCTTGGTATATTTTAGAAATGTATTTGATCCCTGGGATCCCTTTATATGCCATTAAGAAGACCTTCAGAACACCTGACTTGGCCCTTTCCAAATCCTCCTTTTTAAGTATATTGTTTATGTGGTGTCTAAGCTGAAAGAACCTGTAAAGATCTTGATTTATTAGACCTTGTTTTTTCAAATCTTCAAAACTTCTTAAAGTTTGCCCCTTAAAAAAATCGTAATATTTTATCAGCCCTTTCTCTTTCCACTCTTTAAATCTAGTGTCTGTTTTATTGGGGGTAAAGTCTTGATCATAGGCAATCCATTGCAGAAGTCGATAGGGCTCTTTAGCTTGATTCTCTCTGACTATCTTAAACCAAATTTTTAGCGGGGTCTCTATCCACGGGTTAGTGTTATTCAGGAGTTTAGTTAAGGCATTGTTCCCTATTATCGCCTGTAGGGGGATGTCACTTGTTATTTGGCATTCCATCTCCTTCCATTGTGCAGTGTAGACTGGGTTACATATCTCTACTAAAGTTTTAATTTGTGCAGCTATAAAATAGTCCCTGATATTTGGCAGTGCGAGCCCACCTTTGTCTTTGTTTAGCTGTAGGGTTCTATATCTGATTCTAGGTCTCTTACCCTGCCATATGAATCTTGAGGTCCTTCTGTCCAGTTCCTGCCATGTTTTTTTGGGAGGTTCTACCGGTATTGTTTGGAAAAGGTATAGAAGACGTGGAAGTATATTCATTTTGACTGCTTCAATTCTTTGTGCGGTACCTAAGAATGGTATCATATTCCATCTTGCTAGGTCAGATTTTATTTTTGTCACCAGTGGATCATAGTTTAGTGTTATAATTTTGTCAAGTTGTTTCGGGATATTGACCCCCAGATATTTCATAGATTCCAACTCCCAGTTAGTTTTGAGTTCATTTAGTGAAAAATGATTTGGGTCATAGTTGAATGTTAAAACTTGGGTTTTATGCATGTTTAATTTGTACCCTGATAAATCTCCATAGTCCGAAAAAACTGAGATTAGTTCTGGTAGAGAAGTGTCTGGCTGCCCTAGGTATATTAAAATGTCATCAGCAAAGAGTGCTATTTTATGTTCTTTCTGACCAAGTGTAATACCTTGAATTTCTTGATTTTGTCTTATCCATTGGCTCAGAGGTTCTATGAAGATTGCAAAGAGCAGTGGAGACAGGGGGCAGCCTTGACGACATCCTCTTTCCAGCTCAAAAGATGATGATAAATTACCGTTAATCCTTATTTTAGCTGTTGGTTTTTTATATAATGCCTGTATAGTTCTAATGAAGTTGTTATGAAAACTGAAACTGGATAAGATTTTATAGAGGAAAGACCAGTCAACCGAATCGAATGCTTTTTCAGCATCTAATCCCAATATGACTGCATTTAAGTTATATTTTTTTATATGATGAATTATGTGTAAAGTGCGTCGAATGTTGTCTTGTGTCTGTCTTTGTCTTATAAAACCTGTTTGGTCTAAGTGAATTAAGTCTGTCAGTATGTTTTCTAACCTTTTGGCAAGGATAGTGGTAAAAAGCTTATAGTCCTGATTTAATACACTGATTGGTCTGTAGTTGGAGCATTCTAGTTTATCCTTTTCAGGTTTAGGTATGACTGCAATGACCCCTTCTCTCCAGGAGGGGGGATTCCCCCTGTGTGGAGGACGTAGTTAAATGTTTTCAGGAGGAGAGGAGATAGTTGCTGTTTAAAGGTTTTGTACCATTCTGCTGTATAGCCATCTGCTCCTGGGGATTTGTTAGCTTTAAGTTTCATAATTGCTTTTTCCAATTCTTTAGGTTGTATTTCTGACAGTAGGGTTTTATTTTGTGATTCCGTAAGTTGGGGAAGGTTTAATGTGTTTAGGAATGTCTCGGATGCGTTTTTATGTTTTTTGTGGGAGTATAAGTTCTTGTAGTAATTCTCGAAGCTTTTAAGAATATCCTGAATTCTGAATTTTATTTCCTTTGATACTGGGTCTCTGATTTTGTAGATTGCTCTTTCCGTTTGTTGTTTCCTCAATTTATAGGCTAGTAATTTTGCCGATTTACTGCCTGCTTCATAGTGTTTTTGTTTCAGAAATGTAAGTTTCTTCTGGATTTCTATTGTGTAGATCTCATTTATTTGATTTTTAATTTCTTTGATCTTGAGCGAGCCATTAGAATGAGTGTTATCTTTGTGTTCTTTTTCTAGGTTCTTGAGCTCTGACTCTAGTGTGATTAGTTTTTCTTGTCTCAGTTTCTTTTGGGTTGCCAGTTTTGCAATAATTTTTCCCCTTATTACAGCTTTGCACGCATCCCACAGTATTAAAGGGGATACTTCTCCATTATCGTTTTCTTCCAAATATCTGAGAATATCTGATTCCAATTCATCTTTCAGTGGCCCTTTGAGGACACTTGAATTCAACCTCCAGGAAAATGTATTATTTGTGTATTTTTGGATGTTTAAATCCATATAGATCGGACTGTGGTCGGAGAGATCCATCAGTCCTATTTTACATGTTTTTACTCTTCCAATGTCTCTATTAAACATAAAAAAGTAATCAATCCTTGAGTAAGATGAATGTGGCGTTGAATAAAAAGTATAATCTTTTACATTGGGGTTGAATTCCCTCCATACGTCACAGATTCCCATTTCTTTTAGTAGCATCCGAGTATTCCTATTTTGGGTGTTATTTTGATGTGAAGAATTACCTGTTGCATCCCAGTATGGATTCAGTCTTAGATTGAAGTCTCCACCACATATCACTAAACCTTGGGCTTTAGTTATCATTAGGTCGAATACATTTTTATATAATTTCCATTTAGCCCCTGGTGGTGCATATACATTCAGCAGGGTGATATCTTCTCCCTCTAGCCGCCCAGTTACCAAACTGTACCTCCCTTCTTTATCTTTGTGTTCTGATTTTTTTTCAAATGTAATTTTGGTTGATATCAATGTCGCTACTCCCCTCCTCCTCCCTGATTTATATGAAGATGAAGAGATCATTTTAAACCCTTGTCTACTGAGTTTAGTGTGTTCCACGTCTGTTAGGTGGGTTTCTTGTAAAAATACTATTTCTGCTTTGTCTTTTTTTATTTTGCGTAGAATCTTGGATCTTTTAACTGGATTCAGGATCCCTTTTACATTATATAAGGCTATTTTGGTTACACCCTGTTTCTCCATTGTATTTTCTTATTTAGTATAACAGTGTGGTGGCTCTCTTTTTTGCTACTCAGAAACTGAAAGAACATTAAGAACATAAAAAACATTAAGTACATAATGAACGAAACTTTAAAACAAAAAACTGTCAAAAAAACTTCCTGAGCTGGGGTCTCTTTAAAGACCCTGTAAGAGCCCTGATGGAGTATGGGCTCTGAGGGAAATTCCTCAAACTCTGTTACGTGTTGAGGGCCCTCTCTTACCCCTGTAAGTTGTCCCATGTTTTTAACGTGAATTTCAGATCCCAATCCGAATTTGTAATGATTTTTTTTTTTTTTTTTTTATGCCTATACTCTATGAGCTTGTGTGCACCCTCCCACCCCCATCACAGCAAACATTCACTCTAATACAGTATTTGTTAGTGTGGGGAGAACATGTGGGTCATTGTTACATTTCTATTTTAACATGATTTTTTTTTCCCCTTTAAATTAAGAAGACATTTGTTTCTAATGCTAAAACTGCTCCATGAAAGGTTTTACCACATGCTGATTCTGCATCTTCTTTAATGTTTGTTACCTTGTAGGAGGGGGGATGGAAGTGCAGAGTGACTGTAGAGAGAAAGAAAAAAAAAAAAACCCAAAAAGGTCGCTATTCCTTTCTGGAACTGGAAAGCTTATCTTTGTAGCTCTGGGGCTGGGTGTTCCCGCTGCTGGCCCGTGGATTTTGAAGGTCTCTGAGTGGACCACGTTTGAGCTCTGATTTTCTCGTTCAGATCCGCTGCGGGTTTAAACACCGTTACCGGGAGTCCTCTTCTTGCCATGTCAGTTGTTGCTTCTTCCGCTGAATTGTAGAGACATGACTCTTCCCCGTAAAAGACCCTTAGCTTCGCCGGAAATGGCGTCTGAAAGCGTAGATTCTTTTCCTGTAAAACCTTTCTGGTGTCGTTATATTCCCGTCGCTTTTTAAGAACTTCAGGGGTGTAATCGTGTTCCACGAAGACTTTTCTTTCTTGACGCATAAATCCTTTCTTCTGCCAAGCCCGTCTTACAACTTCTTGTTTTATTTTGAAGTCGGAGAATCTTACCAACACTGAACGTGGGGGCGCTTCCGGGGCTGGCTTTGCGGCTAATGTGCGATGTGCCTTTTCTATCTTCAAATCGGTGGATTGTGGAATATCCAACTTCTCTCTCAATAAGGATTCCACGCATTCTGCCACTGTGTTGAAACCATCTTCAGCTCCTTCTTTCAGACCGTGAATTCTGATGTTGTCTCGTCTCTGTCTTCCTTCTTGGTCGGCTAGCTTAGCCTCCAGCCTTGACTGTTTTCTGTGTAAATCCAGTACAGAATCTTCAAGCACTTTTATTCTGTCTTCAGCTTCCAAGATTCGGTTTTCGGCCTGGTCCATTCTGCTGTTCGCCTTTTTTAGATCCTCTCTGAATTCAAGAAATTCGGCCCGAAATCGTCGTAATTCGTCAAATAGCGATTTCAAGCTAATCCTTTTGTTAGCTAGGCCCAGGCACTCGTCTTCTGAACGGAGGTCTTCTGGTTCCGATTCTGCGGCTGCTGTGTGTCCTGATCTGGGGAATGTCAGTTTCCTCTGCTTTTGGTTAGGCATGGTGTTATTGTCTTTTGAATTTTAATCTTCCAAAAATCCGTTAGGTCTGATTTTGAGGAGGTTTTCCTTGGATTGAGTCTGGGAGTTTCACCGTTAGGTTGCTATCACCATGGCGTCCAGACCGGAAGTCCCACATTGAAGGATTTTTAATGAATTAATTGGTAAATTCCTCAGTAAAATAAGTATTTGGTCGCCTACAAACAAGCAAGATTTCTGGCTCTCACAGACCTGTAACTTCTTCTTTAAGAGGCTCCTCTGTCCTCCACTCGTTACCTGTATTAATGGCACCTGTTTGAACTCGTTATCAGTATAAAAGACACCTGTCCACAACCTCAAACAGTCAGACTCCAAACTCCACTATGGCCAAGACCAAAGAGCTGTCAAAGGACACCAGAAACAAAATTGTAGACCTGCACCAGGCTGGGAAGACTGAATCTGCAATAGGTAAGCAGCTTGGTGTGAAGAAATCAACCGTGGGAGCAATTATTAGAAAATGGAAGGCATACAAGACCACTGATAATCTCCCTCGATCTGGGGCTCCACGCAAGATCTCACCCCGTGGGGTCAAAATGATCATGAGAACGGTGAGCAAAAATCCCAGAACCACATGGGGAGACCTAGTGAATGACCTGCAGACAGCAGGGACCAAAGTAACAAAGGCTACATCAGAAACACACTACACCGCCAGGGACTCAAATCCTGCAGTGCCAGACGTGTCCCTCTGTTTAAGCCAGTACACGTCCAGGCCCGTCTGAAGTTTGCTAGAGAGCATTTGGATGATCCAGAAGAGGATTGGGAGAATGTCATATGGTCAGATGAAACCAAAATAGAACTTTTTGGTAAAAACTCAACTTGTCGTGTTTGGAGGGGAAAGAACACCATACCTACTGTGAGGCATGGGGGTGGAAACATCGTACTTTGGGGCTGTTTTTCTGCAAAGGGACCAGGACGACTGATCCGTGTAAAGGAAAGAATGAATGGGGCCATGTATTATGAGATTTTGAGTGAAAACCTCCTTCCATCAGCAAGGGCATTGAAGATGAAACGTGGCTGGGTCTTTCAGCATGACAATGATCCCAAACACACCGCCCGGGCAACGAAGGAGTGGCTTCGTAAGAAGCATTTCAAGGTCCTGGAGTGGTCTAGCCAGTCTCCAGATCTCAACCCCATAGAAAATCTTTGGAGGGAGTTGAAAGTCTGTGTTGCCCAGCGACAGCCCCAAAACATCACTGCTCTAGAGGAGATCTGCATGGAGGAATGGGCCAAAATACCAGCAACAGTGTGTGAAAACCTTGTGAAAACTTACAGAAAACGTTTGACCTCTGTCATTGCCAACAAAGGGTATATAGCAAAGTATTGAGATGAACTTTTGTTATTGACCAAATACTTATTTTACCGAGGAATTTACCAATTAATTCATTAAAAATCCTTCAATGTGATTTTCTGGATTTTTTTTTTCTCATTTTGTCTCTTATAGTTGAGGTATACCTATGATGAAAATTGGAGACCTCTCTCATCTTTTAAGTGGCAGAACTTGCACAATTGGTGGCTGACTAAATACTTTTTTAGCCCACTGTATATATATATATATATATATACACAGCATATACGTATATATATATATATATATATACTGTATATGGTAAATGGCGTTCACTTATATAGCGCTTTTTCTCATCTCTAGATGACCAAAGCGCTTTACAGATCCTGCTATCCACCCATTCACACACTGATGATGGCAGAGCTGCCATGCACCGGCACTGGCCTGACCCACCAGGAGCAACTGGGTGGTCAGTGTCTTGCTCAAGGACACTTCAACATGCAGACTGCAGACAGAGTGGGAATCAAACCCCTGACCCTCCGATCAGTAGTCGGAAAACACTTTTTACACACACACACACACACAGTGATGTGAAAAAGAGTTTGCGCCCTTCCCGATTTCTCATTTTTTTGTATGTTTGTCACACTTAAATGTTTCAGATCATCAAACAAAATTAAATATTAGACAAAGATAACAAAAGTAAACACAAAATGCAGTTTTTAAATGAAGGTGTTTATTATTAAGGGGGTAAAAAATCCAAACCTACATGGCCCTGTGTGGAAAAAGCGATTACCCCCTAAACCTAATAACTGGTTGGGCCACCCTTAGCAGCAACAACTGCAATCAGGCATTTGCGCGAACTGGCAGTGAGTCTTTTACAGCACTGTGGAGGAATTTTGGCCCACTCATCTTTGCAGAATTGTTGTAATTCAGCCACATTGGAGGGTTTTTGAGCATGAACCGTCCTTTTAAGGTCATGCCACAGCATCTCAGTCAGATTCAGGTCAGGACTTTGACTAGGCCACTCCAAAGTCTTCATTTTGTTTTTCTAAAGCCATTCAGAGGTTGTCTTGCTGGTGTGTTTTGAATCATTGTCCTGCCGCAGAACCCAAGTGTGCTTAAGCTTGATGTCATGAACAGATGGCCGGACATTCTCCTTCGGGATTTTTTGGTAGACAGCAGACTTCATGGTTCCATTTACCACAGCAAGTCTTCCAGGTCCTGAAGCAGCAAAACAGCCCCAGACCATCACACTACCACCACCATATTTACCTCCACCAGGCCGAAAGGCCAGGAGGAGGTAATGTTTTTGCCGGGGTTTGTCTGTGTGTTTGTCTGTGTGTTTGTCTGTTTGTCTGTCTGTCTGTTTGTCTGTTGGTTAGCAAGATAACTCAAAAACTTTTGGACGGATTTCAATGAAACTTTCAGGCGTTGTTGGAAATGGTACAAGGAAGAACTGATTAAATTTTGGGGATGATCCGCATCACCGTCTGCATACAGGAATTTTTTAAAGCATTTTTCCACACTGTGACATACGGCCATTTTCAACATGTGCGCAGGCGCAATGGAGGGCGCTGGGCGTCGTGTCTGACCAACACAAACTCCGCCTTCTTCAACGTTTTAGCCACAAAAGCATGCGGAAAACACTGCTGGCCTGGGCCCGCCAGCGTGCCTGTGCCAGCCATAGGCGCTGCGCACATTGTGCTGGTCGTCGTGTCTGACCAACACAAACTCCGCGTTCTTCAACGTTTTAGGCACAAAAGCACGCGGAAAACACTGCTGGCCTGGGCCCGCCAGCGTGCCTGTTTTTGCGCCACGCTGCAAAAGCTGACACGGCCACCTGTCCGCCGCCCGATTATTTGCCACAAATTCCCCGCCCAGCTATAGGCGCGGCGTAAAAACGACCTCTCTGCCGGGGAAGATTCTAAATTCTGTTTTGCCGCGGAGCGCAACCCCAATATAATATAAAACCCACGGCAACCTGTCTAACCAATCTGCATCCGTCAGTGGAGGAGATGGACACACCAACACTTCAGTTTATTACCTCCGCCAAGGAGGCAATGCTTTTACTACCGTAAAACGGGGCTATAAGGGACGGCGGGGTAATATGGGACACTTTTCTAAATGTAATTCTGCTTTTTTAATTTTGCTTCCGCCTAGATTTGATGAAGGATTCATGGATATTTGACAATAACAACACAACTCAGCGTCCTGCTCAAAATAAAAAAAGCAGAATTACATTTAAAACATTTCCCAGAAAAGTGTGCCTTATTAACCCGCCGTCCCTTATAGCCCCGTTTTACACTACTGAACCACTAATCCTATCACTATCACATTGATTGTCATTCATTAATTGTCTGTTTATTGCACTGTCCATGTCAAATAAAAAAATAATCATTGTGAATCCAATTGCTAGTCATATCTTTTCATGCTCAGGGAATCTGAAACCGTACACACA